>OV281079.1:30005000-31314841 GCA_923060345.2 Erebia aethiops | reverse complement strand
TGTTTAATTCAGGAGGTATAATTTTGCCTTTATTGCTGAAGCCTGAATGCGGATCGTGATAAAACTGAAGCGTAAAAAAAGTGATTTCAATAAGCCGCAGGTGCGAGGAATACAAATTCTTAATAAATGTTTTTGCAATATTGGATTAATACCTTTCTGCAGATCTGCAAAAGGAACGTAAAAACGCGAGATTTATTTGTCTAAGGGTGAAACCATCCTATGAGCCAGACAGCACAAAACATCCGCGTTGGAGTTGAACTACGTTTTGTCCTGTCTTTGAGAGTGCGCACTCTATATTTAAAGTGTATGCTATGGACTTTTTATCCGTCAGACAAAAGCTTTTAGTTCTTAGTTGGTTTTTGCCTTAAAAATAGAATATATATAGGGTTTTCGCGTGCTATGCAAAATGATAGTTTCAAATAGATAAAAAAAAGCAATGCAAACTGTGCCATTTAAATAAAGAGAGTATCGTAAAAGTATATTAAAAAAGATGAAAGTTCAGAGCATTTTAATTGCAACAGGTAGCAAAGCTCAAAGCAAAAGACCAACGAGCACAAAGGATAGGTATCTTCTTCGAAGAAGGCATTCCTAAGTCCCCACGGTGCTTCTGTCAAAGAGTAATGCGGATCGGATACTTTGCACTTTGATCTATGCCGGTTCTTTGGTGACAAAGTATCCTTTCCTTTCTTATACCTCATACTTGAGAACGGAGGTAAGAGCTCTTTACGATGTTGATAGTACTTATTTCTTCCTATTAAAATAAAATATCACGCGAATAGTTCCTAATACCATTCAGCTGCTCCATACGACGCTTTTATGGTTTGTAAATTATTGCTACTATAATATTGGGAAAAAGTTTAAATTAATGTGATATTTCTTATAAGTATAGCTGTTTTATGTTTATTTTTACTCATATTAGTACCTACTTGACTAAACATTAAAAGGTGTTTGAATATTTTGGCCTTCCTCTCCGCCATTTATATTATTTTGTCGATATAGCAACCAATCGTAAAACTCGTATTTAGCAATAGATGGCTTATAATATACAAGCAAGTATTATATGCGAAAAAATCTTCTATTACAGCGTCAGGTTTCCGAGATATACCTAACCTGTCAAATTTATGAAGTCTTCGTGGTAAAGGCGTCACCGGCACAGCTTTTAAAGCTTTAAATATCTCAGAAACCTGATCCTTTAGAAGATTTACGTCATAATAATATTATAATACTATACTATACTAATATTATAAATGCGAAAGTTTGCATGGATGTATGGATGGATGGACGTTTGTAACTCAATCACGCCCCAATGGCTAAATGGATGTTTGTTACTCAATCACGCCAGAACAGCTGAACGGATCGGGATGAAATTTGGCACAGAGATAGATTATAGTCTGGAATAACACATAAGCAAAGCTTTTTATCACGGAAAATTAAGGAGTTCCCGCTGGAACCGAAAAATCTTAATCCACGCGGACAAAGTCGCGGGCTTTAGCTAGTAATATAATACTTGCTTGTATTGATGCTTGCTTTTGTTGAATACAGGTTTTACGATTAGTAACTGGCGGAATACCAGTACGCCAGGCTCACTAAAAAAATATTCATCCCAAATATTTGCCTGGTTTGCCCTAGCCATGGCTAGTTACCACCCTACCGGCAAAGACGTGCCGCTAAGCGATTTAGCGTTCCGGTACGTTGCCGTGTAGAAACCGAAGGGGTACTGATGCCCCTAACAGGTTAGCCCGCTACCATCTTAGACTGCATCATCACTTACCATCAGGTGATCGCAGTCAAGGGCTAGTTTGTAGTGGATAAAAAAGAACCCCCTTTCTACTTAAACTGCGTGTGTAATTCTAGTCAAACAATTTTTTTAAAATCTAAATTATTATTTGGGGAATTTTAACAATGAAAATTTTAAAAATTTGGAAAGCAATGAAGCTAATATTGCTTTCCAAATTTTTACGTGGGTGAAGTTACTTGTAAAAACTACCAAATAAAAATTATTTTGTAGTTTATTTTTACACCTAATGACTTCATTAATAACACAGTCAATATTCATTACTTCAAGTAAGTTGTTGCGTGATTACAGCCTTTAAGTTTTCCGTAATACACAATTATTTTCAAGCATGACTAATTTTCTGAAACTTAGTTAATAGGTTCGCTTGATATTAATGCCTATTATGTAACTTTTACCTGCGGTAATAGGTACGGCCTTGTGGGAGGCTTCGGCCGTAACTAGTTACCACCCTACCGGTAAAGACATGCCGCCAAGCGATGTAGCGTTCCGGTACGATGCCGTGTAGAAACCGAAGGGGTATGGGTTTAATATAACTGCCATGTCCCTAACAGGTTAGCCCGCTACCATCTTAGACTGCATCATCACTTACCATCAGGTGAGATCGCAGTCAAGGGGTAGCTTGTAATGGATTAAAAAAAAAAAAGGTACCTATACTCAAAACTTTCTTAATAATTTCCACGATAAAAATACTTTTCAAAGTTACTAATTATTAATTAAATACACTGAAAATTCGAAGTACAGAAAACAAATATCAAATATTAACTTATACGTGTCTGTACGAAAGTGTATCTGTTTTCTGGGGCTGATTCTGTAGTGCACAATCTCTAAACTAAACTAAAATTAGAGCATTACAAATATTGCTAACCCTTTCATAATACTTCCTACGGAAAGGGACAGAACTAGATTTAAAGCTGCCATTTTAGTTTAGTTTAGAGATTGTGTTATACAGAATTAGCCCCTTCTGTCTATCTATCTGTGTATCCATCTGTCTGTGTGTAATACAGACACTTCTGTAATACTGCTCACGACACATCGGCTTATGGTTTATCGACGATGGCTTAATCGATTTTGACGAAATTTAATAAAAAGGTTACATTTTTTTTATCCACTACACGTTAGCCCTTGGCTGCGATCTCACCTGATGGTAAGGGATGGTGCAGTCTAAGATGGTAGCGGGCTAACCTGTTAGGGGTATGGCGGTTATATTAAATCCATACACATACGGAACGCTAAATCGCTTGGCGACTCGTCTTTGCCGGTAAGGTGGTAACTAGCCACGGCCGAAGCCTCCCACCAGGCCAGACCAGAGGAAATTCAGAAATTATAAATTCCCAAATTGACCCTGCCGGGGATCGAACCCGGGACCTCCACACGTTAACAAACGAATTCCATAAGGATTTTCCAAAAACCTTAATAATGGCGAGAAGTCGCGGGCATCGCCTAGTTATATTATGTTATGATTTGTTGCTAGAGGTTTCCAAAATTATCTGAATCTAAACATTGTAAAAATACTTCAAGGTGATTCATCAAACCCATTTCATTTGGAGTGAATTGTGCTAATAAAAACCAGAACGTTGGAAATTATTAATCTGAACAAAACGATGCCATTAAACGCAGGTGTCTCAAATAGGAAATTTATTGGACTATAAACAAAAGACGATTTTTAGCCTTTCAGAGGTGCTTAAAATGAGAATGGAATCATTTTTTACACGGGATTTATTAGGCATAAAACACACTTTATTCCTATAATTTCAATTTCTATTACTGTACTGCTATTATAAAAAATCTACATTTATAATGCTACAAGGTCTACCTAGGATACTAGTTAAACTGGTACGATATTTTTTTACAAAATAAGCATGTTTTCCAGGCTGCTATCAGCCACGGTGACAGCTTGGCAAATACTCCTAATGTGTGTAAACTATTTGATGTTATACTCTCATACATTTCATGTGACTGGTATATCCTATTTTTGAAGCGAATATCACAGAACATTAGGGATTCTTCGGGTACCGTTCGCGTTATACATAATATTATATTGGATGACCTAAAGTTGATCCTGGACCTCTCTTCTCGTTTTTATCAAATTCCAAACCTCTGCATCCTTACTTACTAATATTACTAATATTATGAAAGCCAAAGTTTGTATGTATGGATGTACTAGCTGATGCCCGCGACTTCGTCCACGCGAATTGCGGTTTTTTGGTTCCCGCGGGCATGTTTTTAATTTTCCGGGATAAAAAGTAGCCTATGTGTTATTCCAGACTATCTATCTCCGTGCCAAATTTCATCCAGATCCGTTCAGCCGTTCTGGCGTGAATGAGTAACAAACATCCATACATCCATCCATCCAAACTTTCGCATTTATAATATTAAGTATAGATAGATTATATTCTGGAATAACACATAGGCTACTTTTTATCCGGAAAATTGAAAAGATCCCGCGGAAACCACAAAACCTCATTCCACGCGGACTAAGTCACGGGCATTTGTTAGTATAATAATAATAATTGGCGTCTGTGGTAAGCAGGATAATTGTTCGCAAAGTATTTATCCCGGGGCCGGAAAATCTTGGGACTAATTAACACGTGAAAGAATTGGTGGCTACACTGTTGCAGCAAAAATTACCGAAAAACTTTCCTGTTTATGACCACCTTTCAGGGTACGAACCGCTATTAAGGACGCCGAAGTGGTGTTCAACACTTCAAGCAATGGTTAAACTTTAGCTCGAATAAAGTTTTCATTGTGTTACCCTGGATTAATACGTGAACTTCGAAAAGGGCGATCAAGTTTCAGCCGCGCTGCTCTTAATTGCTGGAGTTGGACTCAACATTAATCAATTAGTGACTATCGAGTTTCGTTGTTTTGTGACGTGGAGGTACCTACCAAAGTAGACGGTACGATTCATTCGAAATGGCCGTACATTTAGAACGAGCCGTTCCTTCTTCTAAATAGTGGTATCGAAAATTAAATTAAGCGGGCGAACTTTACGCTTACTCTGAGTTTTAACATTGCAAATACGCTTGATCGACGTGAGAGCTCACCACGCCAAGTGTAAGCGAACGTTAAAGTAAAATGAACCTTAACGGAATTGGTTTAGAGCTCATTTCATCATTTCGTGTTTTTATTCACAGCTAGCGCTCCAAACGCTGAATTTGTGACTTTAAAGCAAGAGCTTTTGGGTCCATTTTACTTTGAAACTCAGAGCTAGCGTACTGACTACGATTGCGATTTCGTAAAGTAAGCAAGCGTAACTTGATGACAGGCATGATTTGCATATCCACCAAATCAAATGAAATGTATTGACAAATTATTTATTTATCAATGTATTTAGTTCAATCATGTATTATTTACATTAAAATCTAGTAACTATTAGCAAAAGTGACCTTTTCCAAAATATTCCTATTTTATATTGCGTTAAAGTTACACCACGTCGATGGTTATGCAGGTACAGAGTAATCAAGGGCCACGTTAAACGTGAAATGTGTAATGTAATGTAAAGCTTTAATTGCAAAATGGAATACGGGGTCCCTATTATGAAACTGATATATATGTATCAATCACAATCATTGCATTCAAGCATATTATAATTATACCCTGCAGTATTGTCTGTATTACAATAAGTAAATAAAAGCTATAATTGTCTTTATTACTAACTAGCAGATTCCCGCGACTTCGTCTGCGTGAAATATGTTTTTTAAATTCCCACAGGAACTCCCAAAATTTTCGGGTTAATATAATTATAGCCTATGACACTCGCAAATAATGTGGCTTTCTGTTTTCAGAACAGAACAGAATTTTCAAAATCGGTTCACTAGGTCCAGAGATTACCCCGTACAACCTCACAAACTCACAAACTTTATCTCTTTATACTCATAATATTAGTATAGATTAATTCTTATTCTTCATCTTTTTATTCAGTAAATTCGTAACAAACCTATCATTGAGGGTTCTTTTGGAGTAGCGAATATTCATGATAAATGATAAATGATTTATTTATTTTAACTTGTGTCACTTACTATACGTCAAGACTCTACCATGGGCGGCGGTAATCACTTCACATTAAGGGATATAATGTGTGATTAGCTATGGAGGAACCTGTAATAGTTAATATTCTGTGCATGAACCAGTGATAGTAGCCAAATGAATTAAATTTACTTCCTCTGTACATTACTGAAACAAGAACCCTTTAAATTAAAATAATTACGGCAAACACACGCCGCCGTATAAAATTACTTCGTTCAAAGAAACTTTCAAACGCTGCCGCTGATTAGTTGCAGCTTGGAGCGTCAATTTAAACTTTGAAGTCATTACGAATTCGTAAACTGAGAATGCAGGAACTCCATCACGGACTTGTAATTTTCTAAATGTACATTTGGAATAACATACATTTTGTCTTTTAATATGTAGGCGAAACATTCGTGAAACAAACTTCATTTCGTATGAGTATACTTACGAATACAGAACAGTGCGCTTAAAATTTCATTTAGTAATTATATCTACAGCGACAATAGCTTTTTGTGCGCAGCGAAATGTCAAGAGAGAGATAAAATACAAATTGGATCGCATAAAGAAAATTTCAAGAACGTGAATTTTGGTAAATATAATTGGACCAGAAGATTTGCGAAGACTCTGTTATTATTAGAAGACAGCTTTAAATGCAAATATAGTGCGACATTTATGGATGGTATCTGAAAAGCTACGCAAATTGATCATTTTCCTAGTAAAATACAAATTAAGACAACGAAGTTTGTCTGCTGACGATATTAATAATAAGTTTGACTGTTTACTTCAAAACCAGGATAGTGATAAAGTTATGTAGATATTTAATAAATCTCCAGGGCTTAGGTCAAGAAGAGGGTATTTTTTGTTTCCGTTTTTATTTCCTGACAGCCGGAGACAGACAAAATATATTTAGATCCAGTAATCAAGTTGGAAAGATATATGAAAAGATAAGTCAACTTCTGATAAAATATCTCGTTAATACAATATTACACTTACTTATGATTGTTTGCGTGTATATTTTCACGCCAACGCTAATAACCTAATATTAAAAAAACGCCACGTAATTAGTTTAAAAAGTAAACCGTAAATTGTTATGACGGAAAGAACACGCAACAAAAACCTTTAAGTACCTACAAAGTAAAGCTGTCAAACATAATGCATTATAAACACAAAGTTATAAATCACGAAATAGAATATTGATACGACACGCTAATAGATATGCTCGTGATATGTATGTTAACTAGGCCTGTGAGTACTCTAGTCTAGAACTGAGCCTGGATAGTAGGTAGGTATATATGCTTTATCTAAAATCCTCTAAAACTAATTGCTTGCAACTGTTCCTGTTGACGCTTGTTCTTAAGTAAAGGATTACGCTGTTAGGTAACTTGCATATGTCGGGTGAAATTCTAGAATAAAATATTACGTAACCAATTACATATCTATATAGTTAGAGCATTATATAAATGAAAGATCAATTTTGCCTATCAATTATGAAGTTTAAATTAATTTCAAGCTGATTTATAGTAGACCAACTATGTTTCATAACCGATGGTCGGTGGTCGCCAATTTTTGTTTTATCGATAAAAATCAAAAAACTACTTTACAAAATTATCTTTAAACTTTTATTTTATTCACAATGATTCATAAAAACAAAAAAATACCTAACATTTCGAATGTAGTATATTTATATTTAAGACCTTTTGTCTTTGTAACAACGCGAGCATGTCGATGAGGTCGCGAATCCACATTTTTACCCTCTACATGTACTAAAATTCTACATCAATGCCCTCTACCAAAAAGTGCTCGATGCGGCTAAAGAAGCTTTCACTTCAAAAATCATAATAAAAAATTTATACCTGAATAATTGACCGAGCGAAGCGAAGGTCTCTGAGTCTACTTGGGTGAATTGGCACTTGTCCGTCCGTCCGTCCGTCCATCTGTCAGAGCATTATAACTTCTGAATTACTGAACGCAATTACTTCAGCTTTAAATATAATATGTAAACCAATGGCCTCCCGCCGAATATGGCTTAAAAAATAATAAAAATCTTTATTTCAGGGGGGCTCTCATAGAAGCGAATGCGAAGTAAAATATTTTTTATAAAGTTACATAGGGTTGCGGTTTATCATTTTAAAGATAATTAGGAATAGAGTCCAAAATTTTTTTTTTAAAATTTTTCCCCCAAAATTGACGAAATGGGGGGCTTTCAAAGTGGAGATTTTATAACGTCCAAAGATGACCTCAGAACTCTAAATTTTCTGAAAGGATGAGCCTGAAACTTGATCAATTATTTCAATTATATCCTGTACTTGAACAACAAATACTAAAATTAGATAAATATTGTAAGGAAACGGAATTATTTAATTTTTAATCAGCTTCAGTATTATTAACAGAACTTCACATTTATGTCAATAGATGGCGCCGCGAGGTCTCAGTTCGGGGCGAACCACTAGTTATTTTATTTTTACCTCGACTAGAACTCGAAATTAATATTTATGCAATGAGGAACTTCGTTCCTATCTGGTGTCCCACTACACCCACGTTTTTTTTCGACTTATCCCTACGAGTAGGCAGTATTTGAGATGATCGCACTAACGTTGAAACATCACTTTCGCTGAAAATAACTGACAACAGAAAAGCTGTTTTGAGGCTGCCATTTTTTCCTAACAGCTACGTTTTCATGGGTTAAAATCCTACTTATTAACCCGAAAAATCAAAGAGTCCTCGCGGGATTTTTCGAAAACCTTAATCAAAGTGGACAAAGTAGTGGGCATAACTTAGTTACTTACATAATAATATTTGTTGTTAATACTCTAGTTACTAAGAATATCCCCTATTCTCCTACCTATACTACCGATAATACTTTATACCGACTTAGTAACTAGAATGCATTTCAATCTCGGAGTACTTGAGGATTATCCTTACTATGAGAATTCAATCAAATAGAATGGAAACATGTTGATGTTTATGTAACAGTTTCAGCCTGAATATTGCGAAGTTCCATGAAACGAGAAAGTCTCTGTACAGCTCCATGTAGTCTCTACACTGCACGCATGAAATACTCGTAGGATGCAAAGCGCTTTGATCGGCGCAAAGCCAAAGCGGACTGGGCAAACCAAATAGTAGGTGGGTAAATATCATAACCCTATGGAGCAAGCTCTCAGTGTTCAAACCATACTAAAATTCCACATCAATGGTTCTTGACTTCTGGTTGACTTTAAAAAATGTACAAACATTGCTTTCAACATAAATAAAAGTGTAATGGCATAGTAATTAATTCTACGCCTTCAAAATGTTTATTAGTATATCAACGCGGCGACACTTGAGGTATTATTTACCCACAACGGAACTGAGACGGTATATAATATGTTTGCCCTAAGAGGTAAGAGGAGAGGCGATTGTTTGTTTGTAAGTGTACTTTCTTGTTACCATTTTCCTGAAAAACTAGTGGAACGATTAGCATGCGGTTTTTTGCAATAGATATGCATAACTTCTGACAAGGTTCTTGAATATGTTTTAGAACCATAGTCCACCAAGCTGAGCTGCCATCGTGATTTTTATTTTATTATGTTACCTTTTTTCTTTAAAACTACTGTGCTGATTTAGATGCATTTTTTGTTTTTTAAATATGTTTAGCTTCTGAGGAGGTTCTTAGATATATTTTAGGGCCATAGTCCACCAAGCTGTGCTCCAATCGTGATTTGGTACGTGGTCATAGGAACTCCTCATCGTAAACCGTGTTCGTGTTTGAAATCTTTTGATTTTTCTTGACAAGTACTTTAAACCTAGATGCTGCCCAGGGTCTCGTGATGGAGCCAGAAGTGGGTCATAGGAACTCTTTAAGTGAACAGATTTTTTTTTTTAAACTAATATTTTTTTAACAATTATTTATCACAATATTAAAATTTAACACTATTTGACACCTCTACTCATACGATTTGGCCATAGTCCACCACGCTGGTCAAAAAAACTACTGAGCCGACAAAGATGCAGTTTTGTGTTTAAGATATTATGTTATATATGCCACCGTAAGATTGTAAAAACCGTTAGATTGTAATATAACGTTTTTTATCCCGTTAGATTATAAACTGTCGAAAGATTGTGAACCGTAACATACCTACTGCTTACAATTTAACGCATTATTTTTCGGTAAACTGTAATCTGTTATGTACATTAACCCGATAGAACCTAATTGCCCGGCCTGCGGCCGGGCACTACCTGAATATTCATGTCAAACCCTAACCTAACCTATAGTTCGCGTGCGAGTTGAATGCAGAGTAAATGTATGGTAACACTTACATTTACTCTGCATTCAACTCGCGCGCGAACTGTACAAGACACTGCGACTGAGACAAGAAAACGTAAATACAATAAATATTTCATAAATTAATACTCAGAACATTGAACGGTTCACAATCTTTCGACAGTTTACAATCTTGCGGGATAGAAACCGTTAGATTATAATCTAACAGATTTTACAATCTTACGGTGACATATATACTTCTGCGAAGTTCTAATTTTTGTTACAAAGTGATAAGGTCACAAATCACAATAGAGTGCTGCAGTTCGTCGTGGGTTTTTTTTTTTAAAATAATTTCATTACTTGTTGTGCGTACGTTTCCTCGGGGTAGCCTGATTCCCTAGAGGACGCGTCCCCAGGTGGCGGATAGGGGGATACTCGATGGAGGGCCAACCTCCATAGGGTAGGAGGGAAATAAAATACCTCCCGCGGACCACAAGGCCGGAGATGGATACTCCGTTATCAAACCCCGCACGTAGGCTTCTTCGACATATGCGGAGTAGAGGCTGCGTGCGTGCTGGGTGCTCTGGGTGGAGTGCTCAGTAGGGATGGCGGCGGATGAGCTCCTAGCGGGCCAACGGCGGCGCCCGAGCCCCGTAGTGGGCTACACTCTTGGCGTCAGGTGGCAACCGGCCGTAAAACAGAAGCCAATTCACCATACTTATCATGAAAAGGCAAAAATTAAAGAACACGAGGAATACTAGGGCGTCCCCCTTAAGCGACGTTGGTGATGATGGAACTGCGAAACATACTAGGGCGTCCCCCAAAAGCGACGGAAGAGCTAAACAGAAAAGCACCGTAACAATGTCCGAACTACGTATTGCTAGCTGGAACATTGGTACGATGACAGGACGCAGTGCTGAATTAAGCGCCATCTTAGAACGACGTCGCATCAACGTCTGCTGTGTGCAAGAAACAAAATGGAAAGGTGCAAAATCACGGCAAATCGGGAGGGGATTTAAATTTATATATTACGGTACTGAAAGTGGAAAAAATGGGGTTGGGATTATTCTAGATCAACATTTGAGCGAAAAGGTAATAGAAATAAATAGAGCGAGTGACCGTATCATGTCTGTAAAATTAGCCTTGGAGAACCAAACCTGCCTCAACATCGTTTGTGTCTACGCGCCCCAGGTTGGCTGCCCTGAAACAGACAAACAAGACTTCTGGGAAGAATTGTGTACACACATGAATGCTTTACCGGCAACTGAGCAAAGAATTATCTGCGGAGATCTCAACGGGCATGTAGGCAGTGACGCAGATGGATATGAGGATCATCATGGGGGCTTTGGTTATGGAATGCAAAATAAAGAAGGAGCCACAATACTAGAATTTGCAGCATCTCTAAACCTAGTGGTAGTTAACACATTTTTTCAAAAGAAAGAGGAACACCTCATTACCTACAAAAGTGGAAAGTCCAAAACACAAATTGACTATATAATGACAGATAGAAAGAATCTCAAACAAATTAAAGATTGCAAGGTTATTCCAGGCGAACCATTAACATCACAACATAGACTGTTATTAGTAGCTTTAAAACTCAAACGACAAATTAAATATAAAATACCGAGAGTAGAGAGGATTAAATGGCGAGAACTTAATACGGACAGGGGAAGCAATTTTAAAAATAAAGTCCTTGAGTATCTGAGTAATGACTCCTCATTACACGACTCTCCCACAGTAAACTGGTCAAAGTTTCATGATGCCTGTATCACCCAAGCGAAAACTACACTGGGTATATCCAAGGGTCCCCTGCATAACGAGAAAGATGCTAGATGGTGGAATAACAACACCAAATCCACTGTATCAGAAAAGAAACGCCTGTTCAAGAAATGGCAAGAGAGTGGCTCAGAGGAGGATAAGCTAGAGTACAAAAAGGCGAAAAAGATTGCAAGAAGATCAGTTGCGATTGAGAAGGAAAATGCAGAGTTGGACCTTTATCAACAACTAGAACTAGCTTCGGACACAGAGATATATAAAATAGCTAAAAACAGGCATAATAACACGAAGGATTTTAAGACTACGAAATACATCAAGGATAGCAAAGGCACGCTACTCACATCTGATAAAGATATCTGTAAAAGGTGGTACGAGTATTACCATATACTGCTAAATGAGGAGTTCCCTAGACAGGCTGAAATCGAAGAACCGAGAATAGAAGGACCCATAAATCAAATCACCATTGCAGAAGTCAAAAAGGCCATTCTGAAAATGAAAAACCACAAGGCCTGTGGGCCTGATGACATACCAGCCGAACTGTGGAAGTCCCTGAAGGCAGGTGGGGGAGTCTGGCTAGCTAATTTGTTCAGTAATATCCTAACAACTGAAAAAATGCCAGATGCCTGGAGAAAAAGCATACTTGTTCCCTTCTACAAAAATAAGGGGGACGTTAGAGAGTGCGGAAACTTCCGGGGGATAAAACTCACATCACACACCCTTAAGATCTGGGAACGAGTGCTCAGTGAACGTCTAGCATCTACAATCTCGCTAACGGAAAACCAGTTTGGTTTCACACCCGGAAAGGGAACCATGGATGCAATTCATGCCGTAAGATTGGTAATGGAAAAATCTAAAGAAAATTGTCAAAATCTCTGGATGGTATTCATTGACCTAGAAAAAGCCTTTGACCGAGTGCCAAGAACATTGATATGGCAGGCGCTCAGAGCGCACAGTGTACCTGAATGCTACATACGCATCATTAAAGACATGTACAACAACGTCCAAACCTGCGTCAGAAGCGCAGCCGGTCTATCTGACAGCTTTGGTATAAAAGTTGGCGTTCATCAGGGCAGTGCACTGAGCCCTCTGCTATTTAATGTAGTCATGAACTATCTGACGGCTAAAATCCAGAAATCAACCCCATGGAATCTCTTGTATGCTGATGACGTAGTTCTTATATCTGACAGTGTGCGAGAGCTACAAGAAGACTTAGAAAGATGGAGGGAGTCGCTGGAACAAAATGGCTTGCGCATTAGTAGGACAAAAACCGATTATATGTTCTGTAACTTCAACCCCAACGCTTCACTTGACCCGGGCATCACCCTGGGTGGCACGGCCCTCCCTAGAGTTACAACATTCAAGTATCTAGGATCCGTTCTCTCCGAGGATGGCTCTATAGAAGCGGACGTAACACAAAGAACGACATCTGGATGGATGAAGTGGCGTACTCTCACGGGGGTGCTATGTGACGCAAAAATGCCAATAAGAACTAAAGGCAAGGTCTATAAAACGGCAGTACGACCAGCATTACTGTACGGCAGCGAAGTTTGGGCGGCCAAAAAGACTCATGAACAGAAGTTACATACCACGGAAATGCGTATGCTGAGATGGGCGGGGGGAGTAACACTCAAGGACAAAGTACGGAATGAATATATACGAGGAAGCTTTAAAGTTGCACCCATAACCGACAAAATATCAGAGTCAAGGCTCAGGTGGTACGGACACGTAATGCGTAGGCCCGACGATTATGTGGTGAAAAAGTGCCTTTCCATGGCTACAAGAAGAAGGGGTAGGGGAAGACCCCAAACTACTTGGATGACAAATGTTCAAAGGGACATGAAACGCCTCGGCCTCAATGACGAAGACGCGAACACAAGATCTACATGGCGTCGCATGATAAGAAAAGCCGACCCCGTGTAACGGGATAAGGCGAGGACAAAGAAGAAGAAGACTTGTTGTGCGTACGTTGTTGTTGTTGTTTTCATATTACGTCTTTTAGAGACAATAATATAGTAAACGCCCCGAAGAATAGCGTCAGTTTTTATACTGGTTACATAGGTACAGCGCATACTTTAATACTATACTAGAATAAGCCTTCCTAGAAATTGTCCATTTTTGGTAACAATAACTCTTTTAATCTTTGAGCGGCGATAAGTAGTCACGTCCCCAGCCGCTTGCGAGCAGACCGTCACAAATTCCACCAGAGGAGAGTTCTACACGCACCAAATACTGAATCAGACTTCCTGGAGAGTGCACCTAAGATTACTCACACACTACCTTGTGCACTATATTTGCTTGATTGTCCACCTTGTGTATTTTCTGCAAATGGCAAATTTCTGTGGAGATTGGACACTGTGGTGAGAATTCGGTCGAGAGTCGGGTCGGGTCGGTGTTCCGTTTATTTTAATGGCATAGTACAACTACGTACAACTTACAGCTATATCATAATGTACAATTATTTATTGCGCAAATCGTGATGGCATATAATAGCAGCAAGAATGCCAGTTGTATTTCCGCGGCGAACAACCAAGCTGATCCTCAAACAGATGTTTAATTGAGACATGGATTTCAGTCGCACAAAATCATTGATCAGTGTAGCTTTAACAGTGGAACAGTAATTTATTGCGGCTTCCCTATATATTAAGACTGTGAATTCTGATCAAAGAACAATTAATACTTAGTTTGAACTTGAAAGCTCTTATTTGGTATTTCGATTGACTAAGATAGTCGAACAGTAGAGTTTATTGCGACTGCCCACTATCATAGGACATTGAATTCAGATCAAAGAACATCTTTTATAATTAAGTTTGTATTTGAAAGCCTTTATTTGGTATTTCGACAGTTAATAGAAGTTAACTCTCACAAAGAGAATGCAGTCAGATTGAAAACTATACCGTCAAAGACTGCATCTGTAAGTTTTGTCTGTTGTGTCTACAGGTTATTGTGGGTTATCCCTAAGAGATAAACATATACTATCCCAGACTTTTTTGTAGAACTTTTGATTTAGATCAAAATAATGTACCTACTACAGTATTGTGCACCTTAGCACAATACTGTAGTACATTATTTTGATCTATCTCGTAGAGTAGAATTATTAGTGTTTCTCTACTATATTATGCATGTATTATAATTATAATTTATACCTTTCTCTTGAATCAACAACCAACCTTTCTTTCCTCTTGGATTTTGTCACCCAAACTCCATAAACAAAATCCGTACTAATATTATAAATACGAAAGTGTGTATGACTGTCTATCTGCCTGTCTACTACGGCTCATATTTTCAACAGATTTTGATGAAATTTGGTACAGAAGTAGGTTACATCCCGGGAAAGGACAACGGCTACATTACATATGCCCGGAGAATTAAGGAGTACCCCTGGGAATTGAAAAAAGTTAATACACACGGACGAATTCGCGGGCATCATCTAGTTTAAATATACAAATCAGCACAGCGCACATCAAACCACTGCACTGGTTGGATCCAATTTGGCATGCAGATAGCTTTTATGACGTAGACTTTGACGACCTCCGTGGCGCATTGTGTACCACTGTTGCCTTAACGTGCGGAGGTCCTGGGTTCGATTCCCGGCAGGGTCAATTTGGGAATTTATAATTTCTGAATTTTCCCTGGTCTGGTCTGGTGGGAGGCTTCGGCCGTGGCTAGTTACCACCCTACCGGCAAAGAGGTACCGCCAAGCGATTTAGCGTTTCGGTACGATACCGTGTAGAAACCGAAAGGGTATGGGTTTAATATAACTGCCATGCTCCTGACAGGTTAGCCTGCTACCATCTTAGACTGCATCATCACTTACCATCAGGTGTGATCGCAATCAAGAGCTAGCTTGTATTGGATTAAAAAAAAAGACTTCCGTTAAGAAAGGATTTTTGAAAATTCAACCCCTAAGGGGGTCAAATAGGGGTTTAAAATTTGAATAGTTCAGCGGATGAAGTCGAGGGCAAAAGCTAATCCATACTAATATTATAAAAGCGAAAGTGTGTTTGTTTGTTGGTTTATCCTTCACGCCGCAACGGAGCAACGGATTGACGTGGTTTTTGTCATGGGTATATTTGAGGAGCACCTGGAAATTGACATAGGCTACTTTTTTCCCGAAAAATTAAGGAGTTCCAGCAGGAATCAAAAAAACTTAAACCACACGGACAAAGACGCGGGCATCAGCTTGTATAAATATAAAGATATTAAAAATGAAAATGATTGTGCCAAAGATTATATTAACAAAAATGTACTGAAAGCCATTTTCCGTTACGGAAAAATGACTAGTATTGCCGAACACCTATGTGTACCTTAAGTTATTAAGTAACTATGCCGCGATTATTATGCGGAACACGCAACACCGTGATTCCACTAAAAGCTTTCCTCGATAGAAAGGCATTTTTATAAAGAAATATAACACGTGTTTCCTATAAATGGAATTTTATTCAGGTGGCGTAGTTCACGCCATATTCTGACGAATATCAAAACCTAAGAAAGAAACGGTGAAGGTTTAATACTATATTTTAATCGAAGAGCTTACGAAGCAAAAGCTTACGATAAAAGAGAAAAGTATTCTTTGATATAACTCTGGACATAAAAGGACCTAAATACCTACGTTATATCTCACCATATTGACCTGGGCTAAAATATGAAAAGATAAGTTATAAAATAAACAACTTAGTTACGAAACTGACACAAATACTGTTGGTGTAAAGACCCAACCCCATTAACGACCGAAAACGAAACGAGATAAAAAAAGTGTGTGTATATACGAACGCAAGAAGTTATACTTTTTGATAGCAAATAATAAATATCTTGAATATTGTAATCAGTTCTCACCCAACATACCTACAGTAAATGTATTTATTTTTATTTTGTTATTAGGCCTTTTTCAGCAAGACATTTAAAGTTGACCAACTAACGTCAGGGTGTCGAATTTGGGTGTCGGTGTGCGCGCGGATCGTAAAAATTATTTTGTTGGTAGGCCTTTTTCTGCAAGACTTTTATGTTGACCAACTAACTACAGAGTGTCGAAATAGGATGTCGGTGTGCACGCGCATCGTAAAAATTCACTCTGATAATTTTTCCCTAACGCGTCAAAAGTAGTATAACTTCGAAAAGTATCAATTTAGTATTTAAATTTAAAAAAGAACCCTAAAAACCAAAATTTCTGCCAAATTATTTCTAAATCGCATTAGTCGCTAATGAAAAGGTTTTATTCAGAGTTCTCAGAAGTTCAGTCCGTAAAGATGCTTTTACAAATATTATACTAAGCTGAAAATTGCCATTACAATATTTATTATGGAAATGTTTCGAAGAGGAAATCGCAAATTAAGTTAAATTTCCAAAGTAAACACTTTTATTTCGTTAATTTTTAATAACAGTAAAAAAAGGTTTGTTAAAATATGTATTTTAATTACGTTTTCTTGGCTAATTACCTTTTGATGAGTTTGTTTTTACCTTTTCATAAGGAAATAATAAAATGTTGTTAAAATCGGTTTATTTCCTGATGTGGTAACTGATTTTTGTACAAAATGAATAAATATTTAAAAACTTGTATTATACTTAGTTATAGGTTAGGTGTAAGGTTACCTTTAATATTTCAGTCAGTAAGTTTATCTAGTTTGGTTTTATCTTGACTAGCTATTATTACTACATAATTTCAAGTTTGTCCGTCTGTCTGTTACTTAAAGGTGCGCGTATCATTCAACTAAATTGACACTTTGTACAGTCGCTGTTGGCATCTGTGTAAAATTTTCAGATATTGTATTATCAACTAGTGTACGGTAGTTTAGTTCGCGCACGAGTTGAATGCAGAGCAAATGTATGGTGACACATATGATAGACAGATAATAATATTTATAAAGATAGACACTAAGCGAGCTTTGATGAAAAATCAAAGCTCGCTTAGTGTAGTCTTATTTTGACTTTGTTGTACAATTACATGATTAAAATCTTGCAGCCAAAAGATTTCGCTAACATTAAATTGGCTTGTCCAGAAAAATACAACCAAGTGACAATGCAATTAGGAAAACTACTGAAAAAGACTGGAGTTCAGTGATGTGCCTAATTATAAAGACGCCGCCTAGACGGCCGCGAATTGTAGCAATCTACTTTTTCGCTTTTAGAACACTCCAGCCAATCTTGAAATACAATAAATTGTATAGCTTTAGTAAGCTTTTAGGTCAAGGCTTTAACAATGTCACAAAATAAAATGTTTTTTCGCTGAAAATAATATACTTTGTAAATACTTAGATATAAAAACTTCTGGGATTTTTATTAAAACACTAGATGATGCACGCGACTTCGTCCGCGTGGATTGAACTCTCTAATTTTCCAGGATAAAATTTAGTCTATGTCCTTCCCCGGGTCACAACCTACCCCTGTGCCAAATTTCATCATAATCGGTTTAACAGATGGGCCGTGAAAGCGTAGCAGACAGACATTTATAATAATATTAGTATGGATTAATTCTATTTCATATTCATGGATTTAAATCTTTAATCACTTAACGGCTCTAAATTAATATCTGAAACGTCATAACATTACATAATATTTTGATTCACGCCACCCCGCATTTAATAAAAGATAAATTAATAAATTAATATGTAAAAAGATGTAGAATAATTTGACATATAATATATATTAATTATAATTATGTTTACATGTAGCAACGCCCTGACCTCATGTCCATGCATGCTAATAGCTAATTGTATTAATAGCTAATATCTGTTTGTTTTATAGCCAACGGATTGAAATGAAAAACTATTGATATCCCTCTTTGTATAGGAAATGACGACTCCCCATTAGGTGGACGGACAATCTCAAGCGTGTAGCTGGCTGGCTGGAGCCGCTGGAAACAAGCGGCACAAGACCGTGCTCTGTGGCGATCCATGCAGGAGACCTTCGTCCAGCAGTGGACGTCTATAGGTTGAGATGACGATGATGATGTGAAAAGTGATACCAGTCAGCGCAATAATTAACTTAATGGGATTAATTAGGCAATTCAAGTTGAACTCAACGTACCCAAGCGCTCGAGATATGCGCTCGAAATGTGCGCTCGAGATTATATATCAGTAATGTAATTACATTCCCATCAAATATGGCGGAGCGCTAGTAACATCAAAGCAACCCAATGATTAAACTAAATCTCAAGTGGGTTAATATTCTAGGTTATGACATGAGTAATATTATGTATATCATATTTATTATACGCAACCGAAGATCACTCAATAACAGCTTTTATTGAAAGTGTATGTTGAGGTTTATTCACGACCTCCCTGTGTGTGCAGTGTTGAGCGCTGTTGCGTGGGGAGGTCCCGGGTTCGATTCCCGGCAGGGTAATTTGGGTGTTTATAATTTCTGAATTTTCTCTGGTCTGGTCTGGTGGTAGGCTTCATCCGTGGCTAGTTACCACCCTACCGGCAACGACATACAGCCAAGCGATTTAGCGTTCCGGTACGACGTCGTGTAGAAAACGAGTAGGGGTATGGGTTAATTATAACCGCCATGCTAACAGGCAGGTTCTTTATAGCTACCATCTTAGACTGCATCATCAATCACCATCAGGTGAGATAACAGTCAAGGGCTTTAATAGGCCTATTACACTGCACTTTTTACAGGGCCTTGTGGTAAGGGTGGGCGTGGTCGCTAGTTTCAGCGTCGTTTATTACAAATCAATACTGACCATATTAGGGACCCTTTCTCCCTAAATCTAATTACACTACACTGATTCAAGGTAAGGGTCCCTGTGAAAAGTACAGTGTAATAAGCCTATAACTTGTAGTGGAAAAAAAGTCTTATAATTACTTCAAGAGAAATAACCTGAGCGCTCCCGAGTGCGTCCCATACAAACGAAGTTTAATTGTTATGTAGCCACATAACTATCAAACACATTACTGAGCACGAGTCTCCTCTCAGAATTAGAAGGGTCTGGCCTTAGTCGACCGCGCTAGCGAAGTGCGAATTGGCAGACTTCACACACCTTTGACAACATTATGTAGAATTCTCAAACGTGCAAGTTTCCTCGCTATGACTTCTCCCATTAAGTGCTATTTGATTTCTTAAAACGCACATACGTCCGAAAAGTAAGATGTGCGTTGTCAGGGGACCAAACTTCCGACCGTCCGAATGGGAGCTGGGGTCTAAGCCCTAATTGTTTCATACTTATCCTTATTTAGAAGATTAACTGAAAACGTTAATAAAATGTATCTATAATACGGCTTAAACTTGACGCGCGACAAAGTGTATGTGTTAGTTATTTATAAGACAAAAATTGCACGAACGGGTTTACAATTTGATCGATTCTCTTGCTACATTTTGTCAGCAATATTCAAATAAGGTCTCCACTCTACGGGTAAAATATTGTCTGTAGATATATGGAAATACTATTTGAATAACGAAAAGTTTTCACAGACATGTCAAACCCTCAATCGCTAGAGAAAACATGCTTTGAGATTAGCTATGATTAGGGTTGTCAAAGCACAATAAATTTGTGAAAAGTGAGTACGTTTTATTGCGTCAGTCATGCATTTAATTAAGGCTTAGAAATATTTTACTAGTTCTTCTTTATAGGAACGATTTAACTAACACTAGCGAATGCCCGCGACTTCGTACGCGTGGATCGAGGTTTTGTGGTTCCCGCGGGAACTCTTTAATTTTCCGGGATAAAAAGTAGCCTATGTGTTATTCCAGACTATAATCTATTTCTGTGCCAAATTTCATCCAGATCCATTCAGCTGTTGGGGCGTGATTGAGTAACAAACATCCATACCGACATCCATACCGACATCCATACCGACATCCATACATCCAAACTTTCGCATTTATAATATTAGTAAGATTCGTGATCTACATGTGACTATCACATACCTATGGTATTTAAACGTTTCAAGATCACCTTTGTGAAACTTGGTTTACTTCGTACCTTACATTTTAGTCCATGAACCAGATTTACCAACCCTAGTCCATCCATGCCTCGCATAGATCCGAAGAGTCAATATTTTCTAGAGCACGCAGAGCCCTCCCACATCTATTTGCAAGACGAGAGCTTTTGTTCTTCAACGCTTGGGGTTCTCTCCACTTACCAACTTATCTACTCACTTATAAACGATAAAGACATAAGTACGTGAGTATGTACCTACTAGAATCTAGAATTATGTAGTGGTGACACGATACTTATTATTTTGTGTTTGGTAATAAGTAGACACACTTCAGTTTTGGCTGAAGCAACCATTGATGTAGAATTTTAGTACCTTTAAGTATAAATCCATCAGACATTACGTATTATAGAACCTATGAAAGCGTAGCAAAGACGTGTTGCTGTCATCTGCGCCACGACGATGCTAAGCTACGGTGCTACGTTATAAAGCTACGGGTGTGAATCAAATCCACTAATGAGAGCGCTTGAATTAACATCTAGCAATCTAAGCTTTGAAAATCAAGCGGTCCTATTGGTGGGTTTGACATACATCCGTAGCTTAGCAACGTAGCGCCGTAGCTTAGCATCGTAGCTTATCTCTGGTTAAAAGGCAGCTTAGGGTGACTTTCCACCAGAGATGTGCAACGTTGTGTAAACAACGAACGTGTGTCAAACCCATCAATAGGACCACTTAATCTCACTTCTTGCGATCTAAGCTGTTAAATTGCTGGCGCTGGCATCTTTGGACTACTAAGTAGGCATGTAGTGACAATCACCCAGGTACATAAGTACGAAAAACATTCTATTCTGACAATTTTTTTTCTAGCTACTTCCCATTGTATTGTGAAAACACACATATTCTCAATACTACCGCAGTCAAATAACGAAGTGAATTAGTGTATGCAGGTTAGCTGTACAGAATTTAACCAAAGAATAGCCTTTAGTGAATTTTTTTCTTGAAACTAAAATCAGTTTTAGCAGAAGCTAATAAGAGTTTTTTTCCTTTGTACGAAAAATAAAAATTGGGTAGATTTTTAAATGAAAATATATCTGTGGATGCAGCATTTCGCCCACTTCACCGAAGTGGATACATTGAAGTACCCAACGCACTTCAGCTGTTGCATGGAAAGATTCTGTAGTGTCTAAGATTCTATTCTGTCTCCATTTCTGTCAGTTTTAACTGCTGCCTGTGTTCCCTACAGGTTCTACGCCAGCATCGTGTTAGAGCGCTTCCATCCAATCTGACATCGGTATCGGACGCCGAGACCGATATCAAAGCAAGCAAAATGTATGATCCGATTTACGACATCGGAGCGGACAATCTCAAAGGCTTACGTAATACATTTTACTTGCCCGGTAGCGACGTCCGATGTCAATATGGGATCGGAAAATCTGGAAGCGCTCATAGGATGAAAACATACTTCGGACGAAAAAAAATTGTCTGTCCGACAAAAACTCTTACGAGCTGCACTGACAAGCGCGACACGCGAAACATGTCTCCTATGTGACGCCGACATTTTGCACATTCATAATGAAATATAAGTGGTAAGAGTGTGAAAATATCGTTCAACTTTCGTTCAGCATTTAAAATTTTAAATTCTGCTTTTATACGAATGCAAACTCTTTGCATTCAGTAAACACTGCCAAGTTTCTCATAACAAAACGCAATGCGTATAATTATTACTTACACTCATAATATTATGGCTGTCCAACTTGAATGAAACAGTGGTTAATTTGTCCAAAGATGGCAAGAATATTAAATTTTGTTTCCTGTGGATGTATTATACTTAAGAAAAAAAATAATTTACAATTATATGAAGCAGAAACACATCGTGGTAGAAAATTTTAGTAAATTCAGTTTGACGGACAAAACCAAGTGAATAATACAGTAGTCGCTGGACCTATAGGTCCAGTGGACATCTCGATAGACGTCGTGTCGTGTCGTCGTGTTTACGACAACGGCAACGATATTCAAAGAACTGCTAGCCACAGTGACTACCAGTTTTCAGGTTCCGTACTTTATGGACGAAGAATGGAATCTTTCCGCTCGTCTGTCTGTTCCATCTGTCTGTCCAATTGCAAGGCCAATTTTTTAGATGATCAAATGATCATCTAATAATTTTTATACCCAGACTAGCGTTTGGCTGTAATCAAACTTGCTGGCAAGTGTTGATACAGCCTAAAGTCGAGATTACCTAGATTATGCCTATTAACTCTTGATTTGAAATTGAAGATACGTTTTACCCTGCTTTATGCTGGAAGTAACTAACGAAGTTATGTAAAAGTGACTTGTTGTTTGGCAATACTAAATTTAACAAGTTAATACATTCAAGGTGATGAAATGTTTTTTTGCGTGTTATTTTACGCCGGTAGTAACTAATTCGTTCAACAGGGTTTTAATTAGTAAGCGGTATTAATTACTTGTTATGTACTGTATGATAGATGGTAGGTATATATTTTTTACCACAACAAGTTAGCGATCTCGCCTGGTGATAATGCGTTGTGGGTGGTAAGCGACATTTTCCTATTTATTGTTGACGTTTCGCTAATCTATATATATAAAAATAAAACCCGTTTTCCATGGTCACGGCATCACGCGTGTATGGCTGGACCGATTTCACTAATTCTTTTTTTGTTGTATTTGTTATTATTAGGAGAAGGTTCTTACGGAAAAAAATATTAAGAAAATCTCTCAGAAATATTGAAAAATATACATTTAATTTTGCATACTAAGGCGGTACGAAGTTCGCCGGGTCAGCTAGTTAGTCATAATAATTATTGCTCATAATATTGAATCTCTATCTGTCTCATATCTACACGTTGCCGGCTCTTTACTGAGCACGAGTCTTCTCTCGGAATGAGAATTGTTTGGCCATATTCTACCATGGATATGTGCGGATTGTCAGATTTCACACACCTTCGAGAAAATTATGAAAAACTCTCGAGCTTGCAAGTTTCCTCACGAAGGAAATCCCATCATCGTTTGAAGCAAGCGATATTTAAGAATGGTTTACACACAATATTATATCCGTCACATATTATTTTTGACCCTAATAAGCCTCAGTCGACCGGTTAAAAACATGTTGTATATCCTATACGCTATTTTAATGTACATGTATAACGTGTACTTTGAAAATGCAGCAAAACTTACAAAATAGATCATTTAAAACAATTCCGCAGCGCAAACCTGCTTTGCGTGACCTGCCAAAAGTAATCAACGTGCAAAACTTTATTTTGCTAGTAAAAGCTAGGCAAGTGATTTACAGCGATTACAAAACGTTTTTACCGAGGTTATTTAGATACAGAATATAAAAGTGAACGAGCATTAGAAATACTTGTTACTATCAACATTACAATTTATTAGTATTTCCGATGAAATTATTTCAATCGGGACACATATTTACGTTGCATTGATATCATATCAAATAGTTGAACAGTACGAAAATTTACCAAGCAGTTATTCGCCTAATAAGAAAATTCCGTGATGGCTTCATAATGCCCAAGATGCATAGCAATTTCAGCACCGAAGCAATCTTTCAGGTATGTTGGTATTTTCCGATGAATACAAATGCGCTGTCGGACTAGACTGAGGGAATTTAGATGAGAGTAAGGGAGAGAGCGGACTAATTTGATTTTATCTATCTATGTAAATAAAAGTTAAACTGACTGACTAACATACTTAACAATGAAACCATGAAATTATGCAGGTAACCATTTTATTTATTTATATGAGCCTACTTAGTTATATTTCATTAAGTATGATTTTTTATATAATATAATTATATCTATGTTATATGACGTGACTTGACGACCTCCATGGCGCAGTGTGTAGCGCTGTTGTCTTAACGTGCGGAGGTCCCGGGTTCGATCCCCGGCAGGGTCAATTTGGGAATTTGTAATTTCTGAATTTTCCCTGGTCTGGCCTGGTGGGAGGCTTCGGCCGTGGCTAGTTACCACCCTAACGGCAAAGATGTGCCGCCAAGCGATTTAGCGTTCCGGTACCATGCCGTGTAGAAACTGAATAGGGGTATGGGTTTAATCCATGCCCCTAACAGATTAGCCCGATACCATCTTGGATTGCATCATCACTTACCATCAGGTAAGATCGCAGTCAAGAGCTAAGTTGTAGTGGATAAAAAAAATATATATATATCGTCACACTGCTGGGCTGCTGTGATTTATAAATATTGAGAACAAACAATATATTAATGCACAATAGAGCTGTCAGTAAATTAATCGTTATCAATTATCAATATCGGTAAGGTCGTATTTTACTGAGCAGGATTTTAGCACCTACAGAATAAACGTACGTTACATTCTTGTTAAATCTTTAAATATATATATAAAAATGAAACCCGTTTTCCTTGGTCACGGCATCACGCGTGAATGGCTGGACCGATTTCACTAATTCTTTTTTTGTTGCATTTGTTATTATTAGGAGAAGGTTCTTACGGAAAAAAATATTTAGAAAATCTCTCAGAAATATTGAAAAATATACATTTAATTTTGCATACTAAGGCGGTACGAAGTTCGCCGTGTCAGCTGGTCTTTCATAAAAGTCTGAATTCAGAATTCGACGAAATCTACAATTCGATTTTCAGAAAATGGTGAGTGTTCTACAGGATGTAGCTAAGTAGATATAATATCATTTGATACTTTGAGATGGATTTCTTGTAGACGCTTTTGCTTCTTATGACTTTATAAGCTGGTGCAGCAAAGTGGGTTATTAAATATTCTATGAGACGCCAACAAAATTATAATCAACTCATGCAAAATCAAGCAACGGTAATATTATTAAATTTCTTCGCTTCTTTAACATTTTTCTTTGCGAAAATATAAGTATAAAAGTCCACGATATAACGTTTGTTAGGCTAATAAATTTAGTATCGTGTATTCGTATATCGTAGCATATTTAAGATATTACCTTTTTGAAATAAGACTAAAAAAATAATTTCCACAAGATTTATCGTTGAGAAAAAGTTAATTTTGTAAATTATTATATTATTACCAACTGATTAGAATTCTCATAGTTCCTAAGTAATTTACTAAAATAAAATACTTACATGCGAAACGCAAAATTTAATTTAAATTAAGAAACAAATAAAATATTTGTAAAAGAAAACTAATAACTAACCAAATTGCCCAGGGGCAACCTGCAGGGGTTGTCTTTTTGATTAAGGTTTTATTTTTATTTTTGTTAGTAGGTATATAAAGATTTGATTTAAATTTATTGTATAGTTTGTATAATATTTAGATTTTAGATTAACGTTTAGTCTATAAGTTTTTATTATATCTTGTAATTTTGTTTGTTTTCTGTGTATTTCCTAAGTAACCAAATTGATTATAATATCACCGAAAATTTAAATCAGCTATGTAACAAAATTCTATATCCCTGGAAGAAAGTCTAAAATTGTAATAATAATTATTAATTACGAAATGAATCCGAAATACAAAAGATTTACAGCAAGTATATTTTACCACAGGATTTATTCCGGCTCAGGAACGAATTAACCGTAATCTTATCAATTCAACAAGTCAGATCTAACTCAATGTGACGTTATCCATTAATTGCGGTTCTCGGATGAATTTGAACACATCTAGCTACGATTCCACTCCCAGAAATTCCATTTAATTAATGAAATTGCGGATTTAGCCTAGTGACGAATTTATCTTAGAGCAAATTTTGAAAAATCCAGCTTTATTCCTTCTGAACGTTTGTACAAAATTACAGCTTTCTAGGTCCAAAGATTGGGACCTTGATGAGTCATGCAGGACTTTTCTGTTTATAATATATTAATCCTTAATTACTCGCACGAAGAAAATACTTAACTGCTCGCATGGGGTCACAGGTGACCCCAAATTGTAGGAATAATTTTTACTATTTATTAAATATATAAGTAAATAAAACTTGTTTATTATTAAAGTGCTTTATTAATACTATTATATTTAAAAGGAATAACATGAACTAAATATCTAATTAAACAAGAAATAGCTAAATTAAAAAAATATCAAAAATTATCAATTTTTACTTTACTTAGATCAAAGTTAAAATTTTAGAATATTTTTAGGAATCCGAATCACTTTTATTACATTGTTGACAGTTTATTTGAGTGTGATCATTGCACACAAACTTTGCGCTTTTTGTTAGTACTTTCTATAAAGTTACGTAATTACTGCACGGAGACACCGCAGTGCAGCGACGCATCCTTCCACTCCCGTGACTTGGTCGCTACTGGAATACAAAGTTCGACGGTTATGAAGCTAGCGGGGGCGCGGGGAAATTCGGGCAGCGGCAAGTGCTTCATTTTTTAATCTGAGACTGCTTTGATCACATTAGACTAATTAAGGGCTAAGTAGATCATTCTGGACTAACGTAATTAAGACACTGCATGTGAAAAATACTTATCCGCTTTTTTGTATAGGTAAGCATATTGAGATTATTGGAGTCTTTGGAAGAGGAATTTGGAAAGCCATTTTAATTATGCACAACGATTTTTCGCGTTAAAACGCATTTTTGTTTACCAAAAAACTCACTTAGACCACCACAAAGGGTAATTTTTTCAATTTATCTCAAACGAAATTCGTAATAAAAAGCTACCTATTTTTGGCGTGAACTTTCCCGATGAGGGCACGTTTCACAGTTCCGTCACAAAGCCCGCTGCACCATTGCCTGCGCATTCTAATGCAAATCTCATTGAAATGCCCCGCCATTGTTGTCACTTCCAGTCTTTGGGTAGGCACGTTTTTATTACCTACTCCACAAACTTTTCAGAATGTTTCCAATATCCCTCTTAGATTGGATAAAAGATACATGATAACCTTATAATATATACCTACTCGTATTTGACTTTTTGCTGTAGTTACCTATCTACCAACCAACTTGAGCCTAGACAGGTAGGTACCTATCTAGGCTCGAGTTGGTACCAGTATCTTACTCGGTCTCAATATTTTATATCATCTGAACATAGATCATGCTTTTTCCGCTCCACATATTTTACCCTAGCCCTTTACGTTAGCCCTTCACTGCGATCTCAGCTAATGATCAATTAATTCTACGATGGTAGCGAGCTAACCTGTTAGGGGTGGCTGTTATATTGAAGTACCCCTGATCGATATTTACACGGCATCGTACCGTAACTTCGAGTTAATAAATGTAGTAACTAGCCACTGCCGAAGCGTTCCACCACCCAGACCAGAGAAAATTCAAAATTCATTAATTCCAAAATTGACCCTGCCGGGAATCGAACCCGGACCTCCTGCTTCTAAAACAACAGCGCTTACCACCGTGACAGCGAAAACATTTTGATCTAGTTTCATTACACCAAATAATTAAAACTCAGTTTAATGTTCAAACCGCAATAAGAATTGGTCACGATAAGATTAGCTTAGTTTGAATAAAGTTCTTATTGTCCCTGTGGAGTCTGGATTAATGGAAAAGGGTGAGCCAAGTTTTAGTGACGTTGCTATTAATTACCAAAGTTTCAGCCGATATTAATTAATTAGGGAGTTCTGTTGTTTGTGACGTCTACAAGGCGTTTCTAGCCGTCATTCAACTCTTACCACAGCTCAATAATTTGTGAAAAACTATACTCAATGGATTATAAAAGTAACTATAAGAAAATATTAAGTCTGTATAATCACGTACTCCAATAACTGTTCGTTTCTTTAATAATTTCAGTCTAGGATGAAATGTAAGAGGTGATATAATTCCCTGAAAAGCGGAATACTATATTATAAGATTAGTAGCCACACATGATTTCATGTGTGGCTACTATATTATCTTGAACTGGGAGCGACAATTTACAAAGGCTGCCTCATTGAGATTAGCTTTTGCACTTTATTTTCAACCTTTTCTTAAGAAAGGCGATTCAAAAAATTATTCTAAAAATACTTAAGGCGCTGTGAGCTCATGATATGAAAAAAACATGCGCGCGGGGGTGAAATAAAGCAAGCGCATGTCGCAAAAAATTCATGAAATAATTTGTAAAAAAATTAATATTATTTACTTTTCAATACAAATGAATCCGACAATGTGTTTGATTTAGAAATATGAATTTTATCTTATATTTCTAGAGCTAATTATTTGTTTCAATACGGAGAAAAATTGCTTTAAAAGGATAATTAATAGGTATGTTTAACATAAATTTCAATGAAGAGGTGCTCAAAAGGCTTGAAAACAGCACATTATTTTTACTAGCATACATTATGTCACCATTTGATGGATACACTGCTTTTAAAAAACCTCTTTTACGCTACACGGGGCCTTAATTACGACAGTTTTTCCGTTTGGTCGCTATTAATAAAAAAAATCTATTGCTATTAGCAATTTGCTAATCATGAAAAAATAAGTAGACCACGATTGAATGCAGGAAAATTAATTACTATAAAAATAATGTTTGACCATAAAATCTCATAGCTGTAAGAGAATATCAATTCACAGAAGATTGTGTAGGTACTAAGGATTATAATATTCAATCAATTTCTAAAATACGATCTACTGCCAGCGCTTGTTCTGAAGGGCATTAATTAATGCTTCAACAAATCAAGATGGCGAGTTCCAACTCTGTACTATCTTGAGTCCATATAATTGTTGGTCAAACTAGGACAAGGCGGTAGCATTTTATTAACTGCATGCTTATTGCTATTACCTGCATATTTTCCTCATTATTCGGCAAGTAAAGCAGCCGACATCCAGCCAGGGCTTGGTTTAATATAACTGCTATACCCTTATCAGGTTAGCGCGCTACCATCTTAGACTGCATCATCACTTACCATCAGGTGAGATCGCAGTCAAGGGCTTACTTATAGTGCCATAAAAAACCATCTCACCTCTCTCCAGTCGTATCGGTTTTTCCATTCCATCGAGCTAAGAGAGTGCGCACACATTTGCCCACTTTGATAATATCTACCACAGATTAGCCTGTGGCCGAAATTCGGTCGGGAGGACATTTGTTGAGACAAGGCTGAAGAAGGCTCAAAATAAAAGATAAGACTTTATACAGATTAAGTTTACATACAATAACTTCCAATCTTTATTGCGATAATGATGATTTTACAAGAATAGTCCTAATGTTGGAAGAGCTTTCTGAAGAAGTCAAACGTTTCGTAACTCTACTTAAACTCTTTGCAAATAATATACCTACTCTAAAAATTAAGAACTGTCCTAAAATAACCTAATATTTTGTTACACTAAACTATAGATAAATGATAAGGCACTGAAATGCTACCTGAAGTTGAGCGCAGTATTTGATTGTTTTATATCGAAAAACATAATAGTTAAGTATATAAATATTTTTGATCTTACTACCTATTTATCGTTAGGCTCTTGGCAGAGCAGTCATGCTCATAAAAGGCATGATGACTGATTTTGAAAAATGGTTAGTTTATGTTCGGAAGTATCTACTATTTCGAAAAAATATCTTATTTCAGCAGAAAACTGAGGTTTGGGAGATAAAATTGGCATTTGAAATTTAAATTTTAAAGGGGTCTTGTTTTTGGCGGGAAACAAGAAGCGCGTATTTTAAATTGAAATTTTAAAATACTTCTTTTGTTTTCGACTTCTACAGGAAAATTAACTAATTTTCATTAATAAATAAAGAAAAATGCCGTCCGATAGTGACGGTTTGAACACAGGCATGGATAACGACGCGGGCGGGAAAAGGAAACCGCCGAGGCGTAGTCAAGACCAGCAGCAGGAAAATGTCGATTTTTACAAGCCATACCACAAATTAAATTATAAAAGAGTTTTCCCTGAATCAGTAGGAATGGCTGAATACACGGTTTTTATTGAGAGTCGTAAAGAAGGAGTCAAACTAGGCAATACCAATCCCTTAATGTTGGCGGGAGTTTTTAAAAATGAAATTAAAGGAGTAATTAATATAAGACGAATAAACGCATCTAAAGTTGGGGTGGTGTTCGCGCGAGCAATCAACGCCAATGATTTTTTAAAAAATGAAAATTTCCTGGATAAATACGAATATAAGGCATTCATACCAGCAAGTGCGGTGGAAACGATTGGGGTACTCAGATATGTTCCCATAAGTATAAGTAACGAGGAATTATTCAAAAAACTATCATCAAAATATGAGGTTGTCGCTGTGCGTCGCTTCACCAAGAAAGTTAATGGCCAAATTAAACCGTTTAGTTCAGTAAGTATAACTTTCCTATCAACCAACTTACCTGAATATGTACATCTGGACTTGTTCCAATATAGGGTGCATCAGTATGTTGCCCCGCTCTTACAATGTTATAAATGCTTCAAATTTAATCACGGAGCAAGAATTTGTAAGTCAGTGCAGCGATGTTCTATATGTGCAGAGGAGCATCGCTACACTGAATGTGAGGAAAATGCGGTAATTAAATGCATAAATTGTGGTGGCTCTCACGTTGCAATATCTAGAGACTGTCCGATAAAAAAACAAAAAATGGAGGAAAAGTATAATAAATCTTCTTATTCAAAAGTTTTACAAACAAAACAAATACAAAATTTATTTAACAACTATAATGAAAACTTCCCTGCAATGAATAAACAAACAAAAATAGATACAGTTACAGTAGATAAATCACAAGTTAAACCTAATAACACTCCTAAAGTACAGAAATCAAAGACAGAAACTGCCCAAACTAATACCACAACTAATAATAATGAAACTCTTATTGAACAAATTATAACAAATGATACTATCTTGAAAGCACTTATTGGAGCATTGGTGGCCATGGGTAACTCAGGCCGTAAACTTACTACATCAGTTGTAAAAGAAATGCTTATTAATAATCTTAAAAACAATGGATAAACAATTTATTAGAATTTCACAATTTAATATACAATCTATTAATAATAAAAAAACCTTTGCTTATTAATTACCTAGTTAAGAACGATATAGATATTTGCTTGTTAAATGAAACATGGCTGCGAGAAAATAGAGCTATCAACATTCCTAACTACAATTTCATTAATCAGAATGGAAAAAATGGACGTGGTGGAGTAGCAATTTTAATTAAAAATAGTTTCAAATATTTTGTTGTCCCTACACCGTTCTATGATTATATGCAGTCAGTAGCTATAACCCTTACTACAAGCCTAGGCAATATGTCCATTTTATGTGTTTATGCTCCACCCAGTGGGGGTCGCTTTAAGGTCCGAAGATTAAAACAAATTATAAACAGTTTACCTAAGCCACTTCTTCTTTCGGGTGACTTAAATGCTCATCATATTGCTTTTGGATGTCTTACAACAAAAACTAGAGGCACTGATATTTATAACATGTTGGATGAATGCGATCTTTGTATATTAAATAACGGATCTCCAACTACAGTAGGAAGTATTAACTTTAATCAATCTTCTATTGATGTTTCATGTGTTAGTCCTTCTATAGTTCCTTTATGTGATTGGCATGTATATGATGATCCTATGGGTAGTTATCACTACCCAACCATAGTCGACTTATATACTTGTGTTGAAAAGTATGATGTAGGAGAACCGTGTGAACATTTTAATTATAAAAAAGCAGACTGGTCAAAGTTCCAGGCTGAAACAAAAAAAAACGTTTGAAAACTTCACAATTGATACATCTAATCTGTTGGCTACTTATGAAAACTTTTGCACTTTACTTCTAGAAATAAGGAGAGATTGTGTACCTTTAATTACCAAACCTAATATGTTTGTTATGAGAAAACCAGTTCCTTGGTGGGACGCAGACTGTTTGGAAGCTGTAAAGAAAAGTAAAAATGCTTTAAGATTTTATAAATTAAACCCGACAATAGAAAGTTACATAGAATATAAAAAAATTGATGCCTTTAAAAAGAGATTAATCAGTGAAAAAAAGAAAGCAAGTTGGAGACGAATTTGTGATTCATTTAATAGATATACTCCAATAAGTTATATCTGGAATTATATTAGGAGATTTAAGAGGATACCTGTACATAAGCCATCAAAAAATGATGATTGGATTCCTTCTTTCTTAGATAAATATGCACCCACAGTAGTACCATCTGAAAAAGAAAGCAATATTATAAATTTAAATTCAATATTTAATCATATAGGTAGTGACAGTAGTTCTTTTCTATTGAAAGCATATACTTGGCATGAATTTACTGCAGCCATCCAATCAAGGAGAGATTCCACTCCGGGGTTAGATGATATTCCATACAAACTTATTAGCAACATGCATGTTAATGGACAAAAAACTCTCTTAAAAATCTTCAATTTGCTTTGGGACAATCAATGTATTCCAAAGTCTTGGAAAACGCAATGTGTGATACCTATTTTGAAACCTGATAAATCAGAACATGACTTTAACTCCTACAGACCAATTTCACTTTCCTCTTGTGTAGGGAAATTATTTGAATACATGTTAAAAAACAGATTAGACTATTACATAGAAGCAAATAATATTTTACCTGAACAGCAATTTGGTTTCCGGAAAGGAAAAAGTGCAGCAGACAGTTTTGCCTCTTTGATTTCAGATATAAATCATTCATTTGCCAGTCATGCAACCACAGTTTGTGCATTTCTTGATATACAAGGTGCATTTGATAATGTAGATCCTTCCATACTGGTCAATATTCTGTGTGAGATTGGTATTCCTGGAAAAGTATGTAAATGGATTTTTAATTTTCTATATGACCGAACTATGTATGTTAAATTTAATAACATTATACATGGTCCTAGAAATGTATACAAAGGCACTATGCAGGGTGCTACTATATCTCCCTTGCTATATAATATATATACATGTTTAATAAGTAAATACATTACAGATAGAAATATAAACTTTCTGCAATTTGCTGATGATCTCCTTGTATATACTGTAAATAAAGATGTAAATATAGCTGTAAATAATTTAAATTTAGCATTGGAACAAGTCCATGATTATTATTCAAATAAGTTAAAATTAAACATCAGTCCTAGTAAAAGCGGAGCTCTAATTTTCTCCAAAAAAAATAATTCATGTGATAACTTTGTAAAATATAATAACACAAGATTACCTTGGTTATTGGAAAAAAAATTTTTAGGAATATTGCTTGATCAGAAGTTAACTTTCCAAGAACATGTAAATAATCTATGTAAAAATGCCTTTAGGAGTCTGAATGTTTTAAAATCGTTAGCAGGTGTGCATTGGGGAGCTGACCCACAGTTGTTATCAATGCTTTATAAAAGTATAGTTAGAAGTCATTTTGATTACAGCACATTAGCATATTTAAATGCTAATAAATTGGTTTTAAAGAAATTAGACATAATTCAGAATAAAGCCTTGCGTATAATAACTGGGGCTATGTGCTCTACACCAATTCATGTAATGGAAGTAGAAAGTTGTATTCCTCCACTTTTAATAAGAAGACTTGAAATTGCTGAACGATTTTGTGTTAAATTAATAAGTTCAAAAAATAGTTTAGTTTTAGGAAAAATACTTCCCTATGATGTTGCTAACTTTGATGATAGCTACATTGATGTAAATATGCTTTTATCTGGTCGATTACCAGACATTCTAAGGATTGTTTTATACTCACAAACCCAAACCAAAAATATGTATAAAAGCAAACCATGGCCTTTATATAAATTAGAATATGATGCTTTAATGAATGTCAATGTTACTATATGTCAAGAAAAAGTGAATTCTCAAGTGGAAATGTTAAGATATTTAGCTGATAATCACTTTTATACAATTTATACAGATGGTTCAAAATCTGAAGAGCATACTTCTTCAGCTTTTTATGACTCACAAAAGAAAATATCTAAAACTTTTAAAATTCATAATTTATGCTCTATTTTTACAGCAGAATGTTATGCAATATACTTATCTCTCTTGTACATTAATAATATTGTGAATTCACAGTTTCTCATTGTAACTGATTCGAAAAGTGTTATACTAGCTATTGAATCTAATAAAATAGATTACAAAAAAAATTACATAATATATAATATAAGAAATATGCTATACAATCTAAATAAAAGAAAGAAGATTGTTACCTTTATGTGGGTCCCTTCACACTCTGGGATAACTGGGAATGAGGTAGCAGATGTTGCTACTAGAGATGTACACTCATCAACATGTTTAGATCACTCCTCAATGCTGGAAATACCATTCACAGATATATATGCCTTGTTAAGCAATGATTTGAAATCTTTATGGAAGTCATATTGGGAAGAAATAAGCAAGTCCAAAGGAATTTGGTACTATGAAATACAAAAAAGCCCGCCAGCCACTCCTTGGTATAATAAAAAAGGGATTAATAATAGAAAATTCATTACGACTATAAACCGAATGAGATTTGGACATACAGAGTGGCCACCCACCTACATCGCTTGGGAATGAAAGAAAATGCAGATTGTGAATATTGTGGCGAAACGAATGGCGACTTAAATCATCTTGTTTTTCAATGCCGTCAATTTGGTCTAAATAGATTACTACTCATTAGCTCCATTCAAGATATTAACGATGGCAAAGTTCCTGATACTCTTCAAAGTTTATTAGCTGATAAAAAGTTCTTCCGGCCATTATATTCCTTTATTTCTGGTGCTCAAGATATATAAAAACAACTAGTGTTTCGCCCTGTGCGCGAGCTGCTAAAGCAGCTCACGGGTTGTGGTTTGACTTACAAGTATTATTAACAAAGAATTTCAAGATGGCGCTGTTTTTTTTTAAACTTTGGTATCAGTTCCCTGTTTTGTAATCCCAGGGAGCCCTAAATATCGATTTTGAACGAAATCGCTCAATTAACAAAGAATTTCAAAATTGCGCTGATTTTTTAAAATATTGGTATCAGTTTCCTGTTTTGTAATCCCAGAGAGTCCTAAATATCGATTTTGAACGAAATCGGTCAATTAACAAAGAATTTCAAAATGGCGCTGATTTTTTAAAATTTTGGTTTCAATTTCCTGTTTTGTAACCCCAGGGAGTCCTAAATATCGATTTTGAACGAAATCGGTCCATTAACAAAGAATTTCAAAATGGCGCTGATTTTTTAAAATTTTAATACCAGTTTCCTGTTTTGTAATCGCAGGGAGCCCCGTCGTGGGTAAAACAGAACCGTTTCAAAATCTTGCATAGTTCTACACAGTCTTGTTGTATTCTTCAATATTGGCCATATATTTTCTATGGAAAAATAAATTCCGCCATCTTGAATTTTTTTCCTGTTCATCAAGTAGACCTTCAGGTCCTGATCATCTTTTGCCAAGAAACCACTCTTCCATCTTGTATACTTTCTGAGATGGAAATCAAACAAATTTGTATGGCAGCCATCTTAAATCCGCCATTTTGAATTTTTTTTTTGCTCTTTGTCTATTGGATGAGGTTCCGAGTGACATTAGTTCGAGGACCCCCCACCTATCTTCAATACCTTGGCCGTGCCCTTTACCCGTCTCCGAAATCCTCAATCATCAGCAGTCTCCAAATTTTTCTTCATGTTATATTTTCTGACTTCTATACGAAGCCATTAGTGAAAAAAAAATTTTCATACAAAATTTTACAGGAGGACATTTTTGGGGAAAATCTCGAAAACTACCCCAAATGTGGCAACACTGTTTAGATATCTCAATACTGCCGGTCGAGCTACACAATCGATCCATACATGTCAACTTTCCCAAATGTTGCCAACTGCCTCAAAATCGTGATCGAAATTTTCAAAAACACAAAAAGAATACAAAATGGCCGCCACCTCGTTTCACAGAAGCATTTTACACAGTTTCATTATTTCCCCGTAAACTACAGGATTTACCGCTCCTGATGACGTTTCAATTTTTCATCTCGCTCGCACCCAGCCGAAATGATAGCTCCTGAAAAGAGACCATGTCGAAAATCACTTTTACTTTGATAAATTCCAGTGTTGCCAGATCTCGGCGACGAAAATACCCAAATGTCATTAGTACAAGTGGGACACGTGGTCGCTCATACTCGAACTTTGCAAAAAATACGTATTTCGATTTTTTAATTTTTGGGGTAAATCTTGAAAATTTCCCGAGAAATGGGGTAATTTTTTTTCCCCAATCCATAGTTCGAATCTGTACACACAATCGCCCCGTACAAGTCGAAACGCTCCGACGTTGCCAACTGTGAGAAAATTGAATTTTAAAATTGCGTTTTTTCGTACCTCAGACCGAACTGCCCCCGCGACAGCCGCCATCTTGAATTTTTTAAAACCACTCCCGTTCTGTCAAAATACAGGATAGTTGTAGGCGAAAAGAGAAAAAAATATTACGCTCGACCACGCCGTTTCGGATCTGTGGCGCCGCGGTTCGGGGTCGAAAAATCAAAAATTTCAAAACACTACAGCTCGGCCGCCATCTTGTTTTTCCAATTTTTTCCACTTTTTCTATAAATCGTTTCCTAGTTTCTTCAATCGTTGCGAGTTGTAACGAAATCGGTTGGAAAACAAAAGAGTTGCAAGAATCACGTCGGCCGCCATCTTGTTTTTCCGAAATGTCATAATTTTTCCCTACTCGACTCCCGCACCCGAACACATCTCCCGTACATCATAGTATCGTTTTCTGTCTCTTTCTAGGAGAACAATTATGTCAATGAGTGAGTCAGTCAGTCAGTGAGTGGTAATTGAGCTATATATAGTATAATGAAAACAACAAACAACAGTGAACCGATGTAAACTTTTCAAACTTATTTGTAATTTTTTGACTTTTTGTGACCAAAGCTAAAAGATAGACTATAGAGTGATAGTGAGACTTGTTAATTTGTTATTGTAACTTCAGCCCGCCTAGGGTAATATTTTATGTTTATATTGTTGTGTGAACTTTAGGCTCAGAAGGACTGGAATCCAGAGCCGTTAAACCAGTTAAATAAAAAAAATAAAAAAATTAAATTTTAAAATTTACGCCAAAACGCTCCCCGGTGTCATGGCGCCGTTTGTGACGTCACTATTGTTTTTACCAATGTAGGTACTATGTGTAGTGTGCAGTAAACAATAGTGTGTCGTCAAAGCTCAAAAGCAAACAATTGTGACGTCATTCGCTTCTTGGTATTTAGTCCAATATGGCGGATTGCTGTATTTTATAGTTTTATTTTATCAAAATAAATTGCAATCTCACTCGAAATAGAAAAATAAGTATGTTTTTTATAATCCATGAATCCTATTTCATTAGATAAATTTATAATTTATTTGATTCTTGGTTACTGTCATCATGCCTATTGCAGTTTTTGACACATTAACTTGGAGCAATCCTGGGTCACTTTAAATAACGTGACCTAAAATATTTTATTACCTATCTTACTGCGGTGGAATCCGTTGTCTCGCGCGTGCACCAAAGTTACTGTTCTCATGTTCTCGTTATAGATAAACAAAGAAAGTTCAGCAAGCGAAATTGTACTGCCATTAAAATTTGTCAAAATCCTTCGCCTATTTTACAACATGCTCACAAAGTCAGTCACCTATTTTATGAGCAAATTGGGTCAACGTTGATACGCTATCGCAACTAAGTCACACACACAACCCCTTTAAAGGCACATTCTTAATAATATATTTACCCAAAAATATTGGATTAAGGTCGATGACAAGGGTCTGCCCGCGAAATTCAAATTTAATTTGGTTTTTCACAATTTGTAAACTAATACGACAAAGTAGGCTTATGGCATTCAAATTGCGAGCGTAGGAATATCATCTTCACAGGTTTATATAAAAATCTTTACTTGAAAGTGTCCAGTTTAAGAAATTAGTCAAAATAATGAGTTTGACGTGAGTTACTCACAAATTAGTCATTAATTTGACTAATTTCTTAAACTGGGCACTTTCAAGTAAAGATTTTTATATAAACCTGTGAAGATGATATTCCTACGCTCGCAATTTGAATGCCATAAGTCTACTTTGTCGTATTAGTTTACAAATTGTGAAAAACCAAATTAAATTTGAATTTCGCGGGCAGACCCTTGTCATGCACCTTACACGACTTTGTTTTTCATTCCTCCTGTACCTACACGTAGGTATTAAAGCATTCATTACAAGCCCATTTGTATTCACCAAAGGAAACACCTGGGGCGCATTGAAATCATTCTTTTATCCCGGTTTGAGTTCGGCTTTACCTACAAAGTCGGGATTACATCTCTTGAAACACAACGCCTTGTGTTTATTTGCATAAGTTATTTGGAAAAGCAAAAGATGTTACGTGGGTATTTTTTTGTTTAAAATTCATAATTTAAAAAAAATCGTTTTCACTTCTATTGGCAGTCATGGGGACTGCCGATAGAAGTGAAAACGAACATTTAATTTGTTTTCTTGAGTATTGTATTACTTTTATATTTTTCTACTATTGTCTTATCGTTGTTGTAGATTCTAGGGCATTGGGTAAGTAAATGATATCTAATGATATGAAATCGAGTAACTTACTAATTATTTTGCCACTTGCTAATTTAAACATTCTTTCATACCACTTACGAAATTTCCAGTAGGTACAACACAGGACAATTTATAGTGAAACACTTTATTTTCAATAAATCTTATCTTACTAATATTATAAATGTGAAAGTTTGGATGGATGCATGGATGTATGAATGTATATGGATGTATGGATGTTTGTTACTCAATCACACCCCAATGGCTGAACGGATCTGGCTGAAATTTGCCACAGAGATAGATTATAGTCTTGAATAGCACATAGGCTATTATTATTATCCCGGAAAATTAAAGAGTTCCCGCAGGAACCGAAAAAACCTCCAACCACGCAGACGAAGTCGCGAGCAATCGCTAGTAACTAATAAGTAATTACAGCACACGCGCCTACCAATATATCAGGGGTTCATACACCGGTGGTTCATACACATAACTACATACAATTTATAATAGCGCACTTCGATATAAATTTCAAACTTTACCTTCCCCAGTTTTCAATATATTCCTAAAGGATTAATATATTGTGAACTTTGCAGCGGCGTTTGTGCAAGTTTGCGACTTTGTGTCACTACTTCGAGTGTAGGTGTATTCAGAGTGATACCAATACCAATAAATTAGAAACTTCAGTTTGCTCTTGTTTGTTGGCGTTTTCAAGCCTAATTCACACAGAGGTTGCGACGTGGCACGTTGGCTTACAAGCGACTGTATGAAGGTGTTCGCATTACAAAGCGCACGAATAGCGTAAATGTAGCGATGACACGTTAGTCTGATGTAGTTCATACAGTTTCATTTTTGTAGAAGCATACGCACGCGTTCATTGTGATGTCATCGTCATACATGCATTTTCCATCGTATGTTGTTGTTTCAGAATTTAATTTCCATGCACTAATTAAAGTAGGTACCTACTTTATGCAATATCCCTTTTTTTTCCAATCCCATTATCCCATCCCAATCCCAATCCCAATATCCCAAATTTTCCCTGGTCTGGCCTGGTGGGAGGCTTCGGCCGTGGCTAGTTACCACCCTACGGGCAAAGACGTGCCGCCAAGCGATTTAGCGTTCCGGTACGATGCCGTGTAGAAACCGAAGGGGTATGGGTTTAACATAACAGCCATGCCCCTAACAGGTTAGCCCGCTACCATCTTAGACTGCATCATCACTTACCATCAGGTGAGATCGCAGTCAAGGGCTAGCTTGTAGTGGATAAAAAAAAAAAAAAATATCGCGCCATTGAAACCTATCACACTAATGAAATTTTCAAGCTCAATTATAACTACTGTGTATCATATTTCATAATAATAGGTATACCTACGGTACTGCAATTTTAATAGTCACGTTCGGCATATCCCTTTCATATACCTACAAAACCCTAACCTAACTTTACGAGGGATAATCTTGGGAACTTACCTTGTAATATTATTATTGAAAGCTAGTTTACGCTGACAAGAAAAATTACTATCACGTATTTCTTTGCTATAGAATTTGATCTTTCTATTAAAGTACCTATATGTGATATTGGTAAACAGATTTCCAAAAAGAAGGAGGTTCTGAATTTGGCACATTTTTTTAATAGAACGATAGGTCTGCTTCGTAGGGAAACGATGTTTTGTAATTTGGTTGTTCTGGCGCGTTTGTTAGCGCGCCCCATTCTGAGAGAGTTACGCTGATGTCCATTCTGACGAATAAGATTTTTGTCTCTTGTATGTTTTTTCTCTACTTATAGGACCTTGGTCTATTTAGCAAGCAGCGTTTACACATTTGGCATATAATATGCGTTAGCGCAATGGACGTAATTTCAAAAAATCAAAAGCAACGTTGCGAGGTCCTTGTGCAGTTCTGGCAGTTCTTTAGTCTCCCGTGGGTCTCGCAGCTCTTTGTATATTTCCCATGGATTTTCCCGTACTTTTGTATTTGGAAAAATAAAATATTGTTCTTTGTTTACGACGCAATAAATTCCACGTTTAAGCACCTGCCGAAATAAAATAAATAATAACGTACCCGTGCGAAAACCGTGTGCTCTCGTAATACATTTTCGCTTTCCGATTATTTTAAGGACAGGAAGAAAAAAATTACACGTATGCTACATTATTGTAGTGCAGTGCTGCGCATAATTAGTTAACAAGCAATAGTTCTCCAGTTCGATTACTATTTGAACCAATAATTATTTCACCATGTTACACCATAACATTCGGACTGCAAGAGAGTCGCAGGGAGTCGCTGGATCCAGACGGCGCAAGACCGTGGCTTGTGAAGGACCCTACACGAGACCTATGTCCAGCAGTAGACGTCCATCGGTTGACGACGACGAAGGGTCATAGAAAACAAGAGAGAGGGACGCAAGGGAGAGATTAGTGCGATGGACGAGAGGATGCCGTGGCCCGTGTTTCGTGTGCTTACATGATCTACTTAACTCAGTCAACATACGGTGCATGTATGTGGAGCATAGCCTACACTTATAAGTAAAACATACTTTAACTTTAGAAGCATTCGCAGCATATCGTATCACCTCTTGAAAGAGCTTCTATCCACGGCTTTGGTGGAAAGGCGATGAGTCGCCACCGATATTATGCTCCACATTGCGTTTGAAACATACTTTGTAGACGTTGCGCTAGATCATTGATACGAACACAGAAGTAAGAACATAAAAAACTTTTTATCGCTGCGGCATAGATACCGCTATCCGACAAGTTAAGGAAGGCATAATGTCCTCGTATCGTATTAATGACATCGTTAGAGCGACAAAACGCTTTCCAGTTTAGTCGTTTGCTCAGTAATCGAAAACATAAATCACAATAAAACTTCCAGCAGGGCGACGCAGCCCCTACCCCCTGTTAATTTATACGTCTGACGTATCCAGGTGTACAATTGTTGTTTTTATTTTATTCTCGGCAAATTTGTACTGCCATTAAAAAGTCCAAACCAGATAATAAAATCAAAATCATTGGAACCATTATTATTAAATAGATGACGACCGCGACTTCGTCCGCGTGGATTAAGATTTATTATTTTCGGGGGAACTCCTTAATTTTCCGGGATAAAAAGACTACGTCCTTCACCGGAATAAAATCTCTGTACCAAATCAAACAGACAGACACGCTTCCGCATTGATAAAATAAGTATGGATTGAATTTTTTGAGGCCTTTTACACACAACTGGAATTTCACGTTCGCAAGCTTTTATTTATTTTGTCGAAAGAACTCCTAAACACCTAGAGTTCTCAACCTTGTTAATGAGGGTTCAAATTATGTGGCGTTTTACCCTGTACAACTGGTACCAACTCGACTCGTACTTAAATACATTTCGGGAACCTCTGGGATCTATCACAACCTACTTCAAACATAAAATAAGTAAGTATAAAGTATAATGCTGAGAGAGATTTGCGACTTACGAAGCAAGTTACGATTAAGAAACGTTTATGTAAGTCGGTTGGATGATTGACCGAATTTTGATGTCTGAAATCGGCTTATCAGCTTTTCTCCAAGCCAAGAGGCGAATCTATATCTTGGCAAGTGCGTATAATTATTATAATTTATAGACTATTTCAAAATATATTGGGGCCAATTCTGTTTAGCACCATCTCTAAACTAAACTAAAATGATAGCTCTCAAAGTGCTGGCCGCTTCCCTAGGGAGTATTATGATAGTAGTTTATACACCAAGGGGATAAAGCACTGTTTTATGTCACGGGCGCTACATTGAATCCTGAACGTAACGAAGGACTCCAAATTTAACTCCCGAGCGCAGCGAGGGTGTTATAAGTTAATTCCCGACCAAAGGGAGGGAATTAAGATTGAGTCCTGAGTGCAGTGAGGGATTCAAGCGCCCAAGAAAAAAACTGCTTTATCCCGGTGGTGTATACTCTACTTTATACTTCTACCATAACAGTAAAACAAACTGTAACGGTTAGATATTTATTGCGAATCATAGTAAGTAGGATACGTAGGTCTAGTAAATAATAAAAAGAAAAGACAAATTAAAAGTGAATGTTCACGTTCGATAGAGTCACATTTGTCCATTTGTCATTTTGCTTTTCATGCTGCCAGTGTTTATGCAGGTACACATACTCCTTGGTTTAAAAACTTTTATGTCAAATGGTACGATCGTTTGGTCGACCAGTCTGGAGCCTAGACTCTGTTGTGCATAGTATGGGGTTGGTCAACTAGTTGGGCGATCGATCGAGTAGATTACGGCCCTAGGGCATGAAGACTGACTTTAGACCCGCAAAAGTATGATTAAAACAGTAGTAAAGGTATGGTAGAAGTATAATAGTAGATTGTTCATCAAGGGACTAAAATGAGCCATTTCATACGAGATGTGCAGGTTACCGAGCGTAGCGAGGTATGCTATAGAATCGATTAGAATGGCTTTTAGTCCCGTGGTAAACACTCTACTTTTCACTTCGATTGCGAGAAAATAAAATAAATAACTATTTTTAATTATTCCTTTCTGTTACATTTTAATATTAGGAGTAAGATCTTTATTTTTACTTGATCATTTTAACAAATAAATAGTCACATTTACTTTACCTGCCTTTAACTTGTATTAAGTATTTATAAAGTTAGGTATATGATGTCTTGAGCCATCCGGAGGGCAACTTTTAACGTACTGTACTTAAAGTAATTAGACAACATTATGTTAATGTTTGCTTTTGCTAGGCCACCAAGAGAAACGTTATTAATTATTGTACCACACACTACAATTGTGCCATATTATAAAATTTACACCGTAAATTTTACCTTTATAATAAAAATGAATAGTCTGTTTCTCACAGTTAAAATCCTGCTCAACCTGGAGGTAACACGCACTTACTAACTATTCATTTAAGAAACAAACAGATATACATACATTTTCTCATTCATAATAATAGTAGTATAGGAATTAAAAATAATAATGAAATGACTGGGGTACATTTTTTCGTTTCAATGAAGTGAGCCGAAAATGGTTCACGGTTGTAAAGTAACAAACAGACTATTATTAGTTCGCCAGTAATAATTATAGCGCCAACTTACTCCCCTTGTAATAACTCAATAGCGCAATTATTTTAATAAGAGGATAAAGTACGTTTGTGTGACATAAAGACGTTTCTATATTTTATGTATTTTGGCAGGGGAGCTGTGTAGAAAACGAAAAGCTGTTCGTATATAATATTATGTAATGCCACAGTTATTATTATTAAGGGTACGTTCCGATATGCACTGCGAGCACTGTTCAGTGCTCTTACTGGGGAGAAAAATTCGTTCCGTTATACACTGACAGTATACTGCTGCAGTATCCTAGGGAAATACATCATAAATCGTCGCCATTTTTGTACTGTGAGCACTGGTGTTTTCGAGGTAAGGTGCTCTCATTAATGACTGCGTTTTAAACAGTAACCTGTAGCGGTAACTATAAAGGAACGGCTTCGCAGTATACTAAATTGACATTACACCTTACAGTGCTCACAGTGTATGTCGGAACATACCCTAAGTTTTACAACACATAATATAACAGGAGGCTTTTATTATTGCTAAGTGCTAGGTACTTGTAAAAATAATATTTTGAATGGGGTCTTTGGAATCCCAAGTTGATACTGTTGCTCAGGATTTCATGTTTGTGTAAAATTCCGTCCCTAATTTTGAAAAGTTAATGAAATAACAACAGCGATACCTACACCCTGGGAACTTTACCGCGCTAATAAAGTCTTGGCACTGAGTAAACTTTACGTCTGAATTATTCAAGGCGTGGAGTCACTTGGACGTTTTTGGTGCGAAATTATGTTAATAACTTTGTACTATCCCCATTTGTCTTCCTGTGGTTTCATAAATAATGTGCTGTGAAAGACGACAGACGCTTTCTCTGGAATGACACTTAGTTTAAAATTATTATTGTATGCTTATTTGCCTGCAACTTGTTTGAAGATATCGTTCGAGCAAAATCAACTTTTACTTACTTCTTCGACATCCATTTATTATTATATTTTTGTAGTTTTTGAAACTACCCACACGCTCTTCTGAGTTTCTTCAAAGATCTTAACTTGACTATTTAAGAAAACCTCTAGTTCTCTTAGTAGTTTAGAGATCACCGTCATAGAGGTAAAAAGACACTGACCACTTATTGTAGGCGTGCTTAAGTATTAAAAATTTAAATAATTATATAAATACCAAGTATTTATAACGTTGTACGTTATAAACTGATTTAATTAAACTTTAAGAAATTCAGTTAGCATCTCGCAAAGTGGAATGTCTCCTTAATATAATTATTATGATAAAAACTTAATTTTAATTTATTCCTTGTGAAAAGTCGCAAGACATTTCTGCTGAATGTCCCTGAGTTTATCTCGTAACTAAAATTTAGTTGTAGAATTTTAGTACCTCTCGTAACACAAGTTTACGGAAATCTGTTTCTACTTATGAAACTTTAGGTACATATCTTACAATATTGGAAACCAGGTGGTAGGTGTGGTAGGAGACATCTGTTAGGACCTTCTATTACACTCAATTCTCAATGCGTTATGGAACGGTAACTATGTAAGATTTATATGAACATTCATCATCATCATCTTCATCAATACATCGCAGTCTTAATGCTAAGCACAAGTGTACCTCTTCTAATGAAACGGGCTAAGGCCGTACTAGATGGACTAAGCGAAGCGGATTAGCAGACTTCAAACACCTTTGAGAAATTTATTAACAGCACTGGCATTCACAAGCACGATGTTTTCCTTTACCGTCAAAACAAGTGATTTTTAACCGACTTCCAAAAAGGAGGTTCTCATATCTCCGTGGTTTCTAAACCGATTTGAAAATATTTTTTTTCAGTGGTTAGAGGAAGCTCTCTAAGTGGTCCCATAAAAAATTCTGACTCCAAATCCTCAATCCTGATGCTGTAGTTGTACCGTACTACATGAAATCCTCAAAACTAGGGAGTTAGGAAATTTTGATGGTGAATTCATATAGTAGGTATCAAGTCACATGTATACAATACAACTCTGAGTCCCAACTCCTCAACCCTGATGCTGTAGGGTACAGAACTCCTTAAACATAGTGATTTAGGATTTTTAATGGTGAATTCAGATTGTAGGTGTCAGGCAACTACTTCATACTTAAAACCAAGTCCTAACTCCTCAACTCTGATGCTGCAGGGTACCACACGCCGTGGGGATTTAGAGTACACTAAAAAGTTAAAAATAAAAATTATTTCCAAAAAACCGACTTCCAAAGCCGGGCGAGCCTGATGCGTCAACTATGCCTATCTTTGTTATACTCGCTCGACTTCAGCGTAGTGTGTAGAAATCAAAATTATTTTTTACTTTACAGTGGCTTTGGAAGTCGGTTTTTGGGAAAGAATTTTTTAATAACATAATTCCGAAAACTTAGAGGTTCGTGCCCGTAGCTCGAACCCAGTACCCTCCGAATATAACGCCGAGCTCATATCGCTAATGTTTGCGAAGGTCTATTCTATCTATTAAAGATAGTGTCAAATATTACTTGGAGCGAGTTCTGGTACTCAAACCAAACAGTTTAAAGTGTTTCACAAAAGCAGCTGAACAATAAAAAACTCTTGTGCAAATGGTTCCATCAGAAAAACGAAACTGGATCCACTCGCAGACAATTCAACTATCACCTAAGGCCCTTCCTGGCGTCAAGGCTCGAACAATACCCTTTTATCCCGGTGTTTAAACAACTATTCCGTCTGGAATGTTTGTGAAAACAAACTACCTACTAGGAATGGATATATTGTGGAGTGTGAATATTGTGCTCTTTTCGCGTGGTGGATCTAAGCTCTAATTCCCTCTCTCCTATGAGAGTGGAGGCCTGTGCCCAGCAGTGGGACGTTAATGGGTTGTAGTGGTGGATTGTGCTCTTTTAGCAGCATTGAGTTTCTTCTTAACGATCTATCACCTTGCAAAGGACTTTCTGTGCTACATTATGATTTCTGGCTCCGACATACTTAACAATAGGGAACTCAGAACTGATATTTTTTAAGAACACAGTGATGTTATATACCTAGGGCATAGCTAATGCTTTTGTAGATCTTAGGTGAGTTTCCATCAATACATGTATGCGTGTGCGATTCCACCAAGAGAAAAATTTGTGCGCCACAGTGGTGTAATCACGCTTTTAATATGTTTTGACTTAAAATTTTCTTCATTTATATTTGTACTAGACACGAAACACTTTCGCATTTATAATATTAGTATGGATATCGATTAACATTTTAGTACCATTCCATATTAAATAATTGTTATTTGCCTATTGACAGCGTTACCTATTCAAATTATACGTTCATAATATAACAATGATCTGGATTATAATCCCGGTATTTCGGTAGAATATTCGCCACAATTTCCCGTTTAATATGAGTGTTTCAAATCTCGATTCACAATCACGGTTTCAAACAGAAATAGCATACCATTTCAAAGAAATTTGAATAGCTAGCTAGCGCATATCATCGGGATATGAATTGAACATAAATCTCCCTACATTTCCTTTGTTTTGTTATTCAGAACGTTGATTCTCACAGAGCTCATAGGCTAGTACGAATTCAGTTTTAGTTTGAGTTTAAAAATAGCATGACTAAACTACAAATAAAACAGAAATTACTAACCGGTGATATTTTGGAAGTTACATTTGCTAAATAGTAGCAGATAATTACAAGAACGTGATGCCAGCTGTATATTGTATAGGGTAAATTAACAGGTCGTCGTCTCAACCTATAGGCATCCTCTGCTGGATAAAGGTCTAATTAACAGGTATTTATGCTAAATTTAGATTTAAAGGAATGAAATCAGTACCATGGCAGCCAGCGAGCTGACTTTATTTATATTGTAGCAAAAATTCGAAGTCCAATATCACCCGGCTAAAGACATGGTGTTCGCGCCGATGTAGCGAAGTAATACGACGGCGGCCGACAGCGCCCGAGCGAGCGGACGGCGGCGAAAAGAAACGGTTGAATCTGTCATTACGTTACCGACACTAGAACGAACATCAATTACGTCTTTTTATATTATCATCTTGCATCTTTGTTAAAAGTTAATACATAATAAATCAAACAGTAATCATTAACTCAGTGTGTCATTATCAAGATTATCCTTCTTCGAGTAACATTAGAAACAATCTACAACAAAATAAATGGTGACCCCGACGTGATCGTAATCAAGGACGAATATTTACAACGGCGAAATTCATCTTTTGGAAGGCGATTATCCCGAAGGCAGAGGTGACGATCAAAACCGAGGGAAGTAACGCTCATTCCTATACACATCTTTAATCCTTCTTTAACAATTTTGCTTCAGTTTGTACCTATAAACGCCGATAGTTTTTTCCTTGAATACGTCATACCTACATATTCATGTTTTCATGTTACGAAATTTCATCAATTAATAAGATATTTCATCATAATACAGATATAACTTTCATCTTAATACATCATCCTTTAGTGTTATTAGTTTATTTTAATCATATTTCAAGTAAATTTTATATATTTAGCGATACAAAGTGAATACATTTTCGAGTAGGTTATAACGGTAATTTCATTCAGATTTCATCAAGTTTATTTCAAAGTTCCCTATAATTTACAGTGCAAACAGTGTCGAATAAAGACTATACTGTCTTAATTACACAGTGCATCAATTATATTCTTATAATTAAACAATATTCGCCGACTATTTTCAGGGTCAAGCGGTGAGAATTTGAGTCGAGCCGGTTGCGAGGTTTGGCCTACCTCCCGAGTCCCGATCGCCGCGCGCGCCGTTCGATCGAGTCAGCCGTGCCGCGATTTGTGCATCCGTTATTACGCTCGGTTGGTACCGGGTTCGAGGTTGGTTGATACATTGTTTTTATTATTAATTTAACATTTTAATTTTTTCTTCGTTTCGTACATTGTTGTTTGCGCTTACAAAATGTCCGAATTAAAAGAACTTATTGCACAAAGAGGACGCGTAAAAACACGCATTACTCTTTTCGAAAAATACCTAACGCCTCTTCTAGATACAAAATTAAATAAAAGTCAATGCAATGAATTAAGTTTACGGTTAAGCAAGTTTCAAGATTTATCATACAGCTTTGATGAATTGCAATCAAAAATAGAATCTTTAGATAAGGACGAAGAATTTCAAATGAGCGAAAGAGAGGAAATTGAAAATAGATTTTTTAGCTTGATAGCACGGTCTCAAGAGTTATTACAGCTTTTCGAAAATGCTTCAAAAAATGAATCCTCTTCAGCATCTGTCAGTGGCTCCGACCGGTCGAAGCATCACAGTTTAAAATTACCTCCGCTTAAAATTCCTCCTTTCAATGGGGAACCAAGCAAATGGATTGAATTTAGAGACATGTATTTATCATTAATCCACAATAATGATACTATTGATGATATTAGTAAATTTCATTATTTAAAATCGTACCTACAAGAATCGGCAAGCGAAGTTATTAGTTCTGTCACAGTTTCTTCTATCAACTACGCCACGGCTTGGTCACTTCTTTGTGACAGATTTAATAATAAGCGACTTTTGATAAATGAACATATCAAAGGTTTATTTACATTAGAACCTATTAATAAGGAATCTGAAAAATGTTTACGTAATTTAATTGACAATATTACTAAAAATTTAAATGCATTAAATTCACTAGGAGAACCAACAAAACATTGGGACTCTCTTATAATATACATGGCTTCTTCAAAGCTTGATTCATCTACAGCTAGAAAATGGGAAGAATTTAGGAGCACCCGTGATAGCGTGAACCTTAAAGATTTTTTTGAATTTCTGCGTCAGAGGGCAACTGTGTTGGAGACTGTCCATTCTAGCAAGCCTATCAAAGCAGATAAACGCAGTCAATTTGTCAAATCAAAATCATTTATTGCTACATCGCCCTCCTCGCCTTCATCACCATCTACTTTAGGTAACAATAATACTTGCCTAGCTTGTAAGCTAGATCATAAATTATATAACTGCCCTAAATTCAAATCAATGCCAGTAGATGACAGAATTGCTAAAGTGTATGAATGGCAAATCTGCGGGAACTGTTTTCGCTCAGGTCATAGATCATCTACCTGTAGATTAGGTGGTTGCCGTAAGTGTCACAGAAAACATAATTCAATTTTACATAGAGAGTCGTCTCTTCACTATACTCAACCACAAACGTCACCGCCAACATCATCTTCATCGTTACAAAGTCGTGAAGGAACTACTGCATCACTTCTTACATCTAATACTACAGTTCCTAGACATGACAGCTTACCGTCTTCATCTTCAATACATACCAATGTAAAGGATCCTTCTTGTGTCGTTAGTATGTCTTCTGTGTCCTCAAACCAGGCTCTTCTGTCCACGGCTTTGGTAGAGGTAATAAATAACGGCAAATCTTTTACATTAAAGGCTTTATTAGACAGTGGTAGCCAATCTTCTTTTATAACCGAAGCTGCACGAGCTAAAATCGGTTTACCAACAGTAAAAAATCATCTTCGTTCTATTTACGGTTTGAATAACTCCATCATTAAGATCACTGAGCATTGCGATGTCATCATTAGATCTGTACACACCACATTTAGGATGCCTGTCAAATGCTACATCATTCCTCTTATCACTGACAGGCTACCTCAAGTTAACATTAACATCGAAAGTCTAGAAATACCTAACTACATCCAATTATCGGACCCCAACTTCTATATTTCTTCGGAAATTGACATGCTCTTAGGGGCCGACGTCTTCTGGGACTTACTTTGTCCATCTCGATTTAAACTGGGTCCTCATATGCCCACACTACAAGAAACTCATCTAGGTTGGATAGTTGCTGGCCCCATGGGGGGGAAACATCGTGATACATCTGAAAAAACTTATTGTAACTTTAGCAAGGGAATAGAACAGCAACTTTCCAAATTTTGGGAGCTTGAAGAAGTACCTACAGAAAATCCTTCTATCAATGAACATTTTTGTGAAAAACTATTTAATGACACTACTTACCGGGATAAAGACGGTAGATTTTATATCACAACTAATCAAACAAGACTTTTATGTTGATGACTTTCTATCCGGTAGTAATTCTGAGCAAGATCTTCTTTACATAATAAACAAAGTTACAGAAATACTAAAAGCAGCGTGCTTACCTTTACGTAAATTTCGTACCAACATACCTTCTATATTCGAAAATAATTCAAATATCCACATCTCTAAGGACCTAAATTTAAGTTCACAATCCAGTGCATTGGGTCTTAAATGGGATCCAGTCGCTGACGTCTTAAAATTTCCTACAAAAATCGAATCTTCTGCTATCGCAACTAAACGATCAATTTTATCAAATTCGATATCTCAAATCAATTGACAAATCAGGACAGACAAGTGTTAACCTTCTGTGTGCAAAAACTAAAGTGTCTCCTGTAAAGTCACAAACGATACCAAGGTTAGAGCTTTGTGGAGCTTTACTCGCATCTCGTTTAGCATCAGCTGTTCTAAAGGCTCTACGGCTTCCAAAACCTCCAAAAACTTATTACTGGACGGACTCTTCGGTAGTTCTAGGATGGTTATCATCTCAGTCTCGCGATCTTAAAACTTTTGTCTCTAATCGAGTTGCGAAGATTCAAGAGATGACTTCTTCTGGTATCTGGAAACATGTACCAGGTACACACAATCCAGCGGATCTAGCCTCTCGTGGTCTAGATCCTAAACACATTCAAAATGCTACAGTATGGTGGCAAGGCCCTCCATTTTTATTAAAAGATGAGAGTGAGTGGCCGTCTGATATAAAAAATATACTCGAACTTCCTGAAAGAAAGACAAGTAATAAACCTGAACAAATATCTACATCTACACTTACAACTACATCTACATTTACTACTACTATAAATTCTACAGATATACATATATATATATATATATATATATATGTATATGTATATGATTTTTGAAACTAAAAAATTCGCTGTGTGAAAGAAAATGCACAAAATAATAATTTTGTAGTGCAAAAGTGTGTATTTAAGTTCAATCTATCGGAATATATATGCAAATAATAATAAAATATAGATAATGTAATAAATAAATTAATTTTTCTTTTTCTTCTTAGTAAAAAAAATACTAGAAAATACTTTATACTGCAATGAATAGACGTTTCTGGCTAGATACGTCTTATCAATTTAGTAATTTACGAAACGTCTTTCCACCTTGGTGTTACCAGGTTCTTGTTAACTAAATAAAAAAGACGTTTTTAACCATTTTCTGCTTTAACAGCAACTTAGTAACCCTACTCAATGCTTAACTCAAAAAATAACCTGCATATTTACAATGAACAAGAACCTTCATTTGCTATAATCCGCAAAAACTGGGTCAATCTGTACATTATAAGTATGCGACATTCACTATGCACCGCCCATACAGATTTATCTAGTTTTTGCGGAAAATAGTAAATTAAGATTATTGTTCACTGTTCTTGTTGTTTATTTTCTTGTACGTTGGACATCCGCAAATTAACCTGCTTCCATCTACTACCTGCAGGTTGTTAGCTCCATAACATCCTTTACCCTATATAAAATGAAGTACGTTTTAAAATGGTAATCATTTACTATATAAAATAAAACGATAGAAATCGATTATATTTTTCAGAAAAAAAGTCTTAAACAATTATTTTAATTATGTCAACATAAATTTTTAATATCTTGAAACAAAAAATTATAAAAATTTCAAAATTTGTACTAATAATTCTTATTAAAAATAATCACAGCCTTGTAACTTCTTCATAAACCTGAGTAAGATCAACACTATTTTTATAAGTAGGTAGATTGTACCAAAATGTTTTTCTGTTGTCTGGTATTAAGGGTGTCAGTTTTTGTATGATTGCTGACTTGCGTTCTTGAGAAATGCCTCTATACTCTTTCTTTGTTTTTTTTTAATTTTTTATTCTAAGAAAATTAAGTGTGTTTACTTCATTATCGAAGGCAGTCTTGTAATGTATAATGTTTTTACCCCGTTTTTGCAAGATTTTGTGGCGTGGCTTCGTCATTTGAGACTTCAGGTGACTCAGGGACAGTTGCGTTGATTGGTTGTGAGTTGGGAAATGTATTCGTAGAACAATCTGAATCTAAACTTGAGGGTACATAATCTTTATCAAAAAAGGAATCGTCAGAATTATAATCCAGGTAATCGTGTGAGCTGTTATGATGATCTTCATCATTCAAAGTAACTCTTTGAATCATCATATCATCGCTGATTCTTGGAAAAAACTGGTTTCTGGACTGACCAACGGAATTATTTTTGAGCATCGATATAAACGGCTCGTTTTGTCACACTGAAACAAAATCAAATAAATTTAATGAGTAGTGAAACATACTTAAAAACAATTAAAAATTATGTGCAATTAACATTATCCACATACCTTTTACGTAAAGTCTATTTTTTCTTACTTCTCTTGTACGGTAAACAATCTTTTTATTACTTTTTAATGTAAAATTAGCTTTAAAGATATTTAAAAATATCTTTACGTGTGTAGGTTTTTACATATAATCTCTTTTTATTTTATTTATTTTAACACACTTCCTTTTTTATATTTTTGAAACAACCTTTACTCTAAAAAGTAATGAAAAGATAGTTAACATTATAAGACTAGTAACAAAAAATGGAGTATAAATTATCAGGAATCTACGGTATATACTTAAAATAATCAAAAAGTAAGGAATTTTATCTTACTACTTTTCCGTAGTCGTTGCCCGGAGAGCCGCGCGCGTTTTATCGTCCTGACTGCCTAGGGCTAGGAAGGCGCAACCACAGGCGCAACTGATTGTAAAGTATTTCCAACCGTGATCCCCACTCACCCCGCACACAGCATTATACTAAGTAGAAAAGACGCTAAAGCCACTTGCGCCTGACTATTTTTCGTAATACTGAGATGAAAAGGCACATTTACGCAGAACTGTCTTTTTTTCTTATGAACATGCAAAAATGTCTTTTCATTTTATGATCAAATACGTATTTTCTTAATAAATAAAACGCTTCTACTTAAATGCGTCTATTTAACTTAGTATATGCCAGTAATGTCTTTCCTAGTTAGTAATATTTAGGTCATATCGCAGATGCGTCCTATTTGAAAGTAAGATTTATAGGGTTGTGTTAATTTTAAGCCAAATATAAAAATACTGGTAGATGCGTCTTTTTTTACTGATGCCGAATATGTATTTAACTCAATTTCGAAAAAAATGTCAGAAACGTCTTTTTTCCTTATGACGGCAGATATGAACTTAAAAAGTCACTTAAATATTTGATAAAGCAACATCAATCAGAAATTTTCGAACCAGAACTTAAACTACTTAATAATAAAAAAATGCTTACCTTCTAGATCACGCTTGCTCTCACTGCGACCGTTCGTAGATGAAGATGGCATCTTGCGTGTAGGTGGGCGGATCCAAAATTCTCCTGAAACTTATAACAAAATACATCCTATTTTATTAGATTCAAACCATCAATTTACAAAATTATTATTTAAATATGAGCACTTAAAACTAATGCATGGTGGCCCACAATTATTGTTAAATAATTTACGTCAAAACTATTGGCCTATTGCGGGCAGACGACTAGCTAGAAGCACAGTAAACAATTGCAAAATATGCAGAATTATGAAAGCCAATACACTTAATCCGATAATGGGCAACTTACCTGCGTCTCGGGTGACTCCTAACTTACCTTTCCAGATTTCAGGCGTAGATTTTGCAGGACCATTTCTAATTCGCGATCGCCTTGGACGAGGCTGTAAACTTACTAAAGGTTATTTATGCCTATTTGTTTGTCACTCAACTAGAGCTGTACATCTTGAGCTTGCGTCTGACCTCAGCACCGATATCTTCTTTCTTTGCCTAAAACGATTCATATCACGCAAAGGAAAACCTAGCGTAATCTATTGCGACAATGGTCGGAATTTTGTTGGCGCAAACAATGATTTGTGCCAATTTTTACAATCCGTCAAAAACAATGAATCAATCAACTCGTTCGCTGCAAATGAGGGCATAGAATTCAAGTTCTCACCGGCTTATTCTCCACATTTTAATGGGCTTCTCGAAGCTGGTGTTAAATCCGCAAAATATCATTTATATCGCATGTTAGGAAACAATCATTTCACGTACGAGGAACTATCGACTTTGTTCGTGCAGATTGAAGCAATTTTGAACTCTAGACCTCTTACTCCACTTTCACCTGACCCAACCGATTTACTCCCGTTAACTCCCGGGCACTTCCTCATCGGTAGGCCTCTCACTTCATTGCCATCACCAGCCTTGTTAGACGTCCGGGCAAGTCAATTGAACAGATTCCAACAACTTGAACAAGCAAAGCAACAGTTCTGGGAAAGATGGCGTAAAGAATTCCTATGTGAACTTCAACAACGAGCCAAATGGCGCATCAACAAAGGAAACTTACTTCAAGGAGACATGGTCATTATAAAACAAGAAAACTTGCCTCCTCTTAAATGGCGCATGGGGCGAATTTCCAAGCTCTATCCAGGAGCAGACGGCGTCTCACGCGTAGCTGATGTTTTAACCACAAAGGGCGTCATCCGACGTGCCATTACAAATCTGTGCCCATTACCGTCCGCATCCCATGAAGAACCTCAACATCCCAAGGTCGTTGAGGGGGGGAATATGTTCGCGCCGATGTAGCGAAGTAATACGACGGCGGCCGACAGCGCCCGAGCGAGCGGACGGCGGCGAAAAGAAACGGTTGAATCTGTCATTACGTTACCGACACTAGAACGAACATCAATTACGTCTTTTTATATTATCATCTTGCATCTTTGTTAAAAGTTAATACATAATAAATCAAACAGTAATCATTAACTCAGTGTGTCATTATCAAGATTATCCTTCTTCGAGTAACATTAGAAACAATCTACAACACATGGCCTTATGGAGTTCCTTAAAGAGGTAAATTATTTAGGCAATGTGACTATTTAAAAAACCTTTAACGTAACAGTATGTCCAAACATAAAGCGGCATTCTTGCGCGGCTGCCGCACGCAGAATGCCGCGCTGTTAACTTATTGGACGTCTTCCGTTATATATTTATATATTTTTTTTATCGGTGCATAATATTATCGTGGGTCCTTACTAAGCCTTTACTAAGACGCGTCAAAATAATTGTCCTGCGAACCCCGCACCTGCCGCTCTATGTTTGGACATCCCTTTAAAATCTTGGTACCAATTCAATAATATGTTCGTATAAAGTGGGAACAAAGTATAAAAGAGAGCATATCCCAGAAGTGCTAGTGACAAAGAGTAACGCGTTCCTGATAGGTAGGTACCTACTTGCATGCTGTGTATCAATAGTGGTACTTCAGTGATATAAGTGTTTTCACGCGTCTTTTACTCGTCGTATGAGGATTTATAACGGAAATAATGGACTGTGGAAATTATCCACATTGTCTCTCTGTGAAAACAAGCGAAACGGAGATAGATAGGTTTCGATGTTTAGCCACAGGTAATAAGTATGTTAATTTTAGCGTCCAGGGCTACTGCCTACGCTTAAAGCCATATTGTTTCACTATTGTTGACTTCCGTGTTTAAGGGCCGCTTGCACAAGGACATTTAAATTAATTTAGTTAAATTTTGTAATCCTGACCCTGTTTGGCAAATCCATATTGTAGTTGCCAAAAAGAGACAGCATCAAAATATTTAACTAAATCAATTTAAGTGTCCTTGTGCAAGGACGCCTTAGAATTATAATCCTTATTTTAGAAACGTCAAGGTACGTGACATCAAACTGTCACAATATTGCTTAAGCATTGATTTATGCGTCGGCAGTAGGTATAGCCCCTGTTCGGGATGGTCGGGGGTTTAATTCTCGGGAACGCACTTCTAAATTTTCCGAGAAATATGCGTTTTATGCAAATAAAAATCACTTGCTATAATGGTGAAGGAAAGCATCGTGAGGAAACGTGAATATCCAAGAGGTCTTCAAAACGGCCAGGAAGGTTAAGTGTGCCAAGTTTTCTCGGAATAACGTTAGATGCTAAACTCCAATGGGGCCATCACATAGATGACTTATCGAACAGGCTTAGTTCTGCTGCATACGCGGTTAAAAAGATTCGCCAGTTGACAGATATAGAAACGGCGAGATTAGTTTATTTTGGTTACTTTCACAGCGTTATGTCATATTATGGTATATTATTATGGGGTAATGCTGCTGATATTAATTCTGTTTTTGTTCTGCAGAAGAGGGCTGTTCGAGCCATATATAATATGGGACCAAGAGAGTCACTAAGAGATAAATTTAAAGAAATTAATATGACAGTGCACAATCAATATATATTTGAAAATTTAGTATACATGCATAAACACATTGATAAATTCAAGAAGAAAAGTGATTGTCATAATTTCAATACTAGAAATAAAAATAAGCTTGTAATGCCTGCTTCTAGGCTTAGTAAAATTAGCAATTCATTTGTTGGAAACAGTGTCCGCTTCTACAATAAGCTCCCAGAAGACATGTTGAAGATGTCTCTGAATAAGTTCAAAGTTAATGTAAAACGTAAACTCATTAAAAAATCTTATTACCATGTAAAGGATTATTTAAATGACAAGGAAGCTTGGCAATGATTTTCTCTAATGGCCCTGATAGTTCCTTAGTTTTAAGATGATTGTGAAATGGTGATAATGAAAAAAAAAAAAAAGACCCGGCTGAGTTTGTTGTGGGCTCTTCTCAGACCAGGGCGCGTTTGGAACCCTCGTAGCTTTAGTTTAAGATGTCGTACTGTCGTTATCACCATTATATTGTTAATCGTATATGTTACAAATAACCGAACGTCAATAAGTGTAGTATACCTACCTAAATTGAATAAACGTTCTTTGAGTTTGAGTTTTGAGTTTGTGCCAATCCGATTTAGCCAAAGCGTGGTGGATTTCCATTCTGAGAAGAGTCTCTTACTCAGTAGTGCGGTAACGGGCTGAAGTGAATGAGTGATAAAGCAAACGCTAGTATAGGTACGGTAAAATTATTATGTCTCAAAGGTTTTTAGTGTAGGGAATTTATGTTCAATCACTGCGTCACGAAACACTGTGATGGCACGGTTACTACGCAATAAATAGTGTATTTGAGGCGCCGCGCTGGGTCGTAAACGGGCGTAGCTTTTGTCCCCGGGAATAACAATTTTCGCCGCTCCGGTTTTAATCTTCGTCAATGCAACAGCGAAATAGGTAGCGCAAAATTAATAAACGCTGTCAAACGTCTCTCGTCTGTTTTATAATTACAAAATTGTGCGGTTATTCCTGTTGGTGGTAGTGAATACTGTGCTAGTTATATTTTATGGTTGGCATCCAATCGCCTCATACTAAGCGTTTCTAATCCATATTTCTTACACGTTGCAGTGTGCGATTCGCTTTAATATAACTAAAAGTCAGGCGAATCCCACACTGCGACGCGCCCCGTGACTGATAGCGGGGTGTCGTTGACCGTAAGTAAGTATATTAGTTTGTACACAACATACGCGCAGTACCACACAATAATATGAACAACGCCTCTCCGTCCGTTGAATTAGTAAAAACGCAGCTCCCCGATGTGCCAAGGGGCGCGCCGCAGTGTGGGATTCTCCTTAAAATACTAAAACCTTTGTATTATACCTACACGGTATTAAAAAGTATATTCTCAGGCGCAACTTGTAAATCAGTTAAGACGAAGCTTAAGTTTATATCCAACTCAGCTGTATAGCGGTAATTCATGCATTATCTGTTTAGAAACTCCTAATGGATTCAAAGTTTAAATTGCGGATTTGAGCCTTAAACGCAAACCTATGTATATATAAGTATGTGGAAATCGTATCTTATTAAATCTACAAAAAAACAAAAATAAACAGTACATTACGGCCCAGGCCGGAAATAAAGCAATTTACGGTCGAATAATATAATGGAAGGATGAGGCGAAGCCGAGGACTTCTGCAAGCAAGTAGGAGAAAAATCCTTTATGACAAACCCAAGAACCATTTAACCATAAAAGGTTCTTGAACAAACCTTGTACAATCGAGAACGAACAGTATCGGCTAATGTCTGCGGAGATAGGTCCATAAAAAAGAAACAAAAATAATCTTCGCAAGAGTTCATTACGTAGAAGCAACGTACTATTACATATTCTCTGGTTCGGGTACCTTACAGGGTTTTGTTTTACTCTTTTGAGTTGACTCTTGTCACTGCTGTGACTGAAAAAACAAAAATCAGTTCTATGATATGGATGCAACCAAAAAAAATATTGACAGTCATAGAGACTGCCGATAGAAGTGAAAACGAATAGGTATATTTGACCGAGCGAAGCGAAGGTCTCTGAGTCTACTTGAGTGAATTTGCACTTGTCCGTCCGTCCGTCCGTCCATCCGTCCGTCCGTCCGTCCGTCTGCCCGTCCGTCCGTCCGTCTGTCAGAGCATTATAACTTCTGATTTACTGAACGTAATTACTTCAACTTTAAATATATATTATGTAAACTAATGGCCTCCAGCCGAATATGGCTTAAAAAGTTATAAAAATCTTTATTTCGGGGGGCTCTCATAGAAGCAAATGCGAAGTAAAATATTTTTTATGGTGTTACATAGGGTTGCGGTATATCAATTTAAATATAATTAGGAATAGAGTCAAAAATATATTTTTTTTAATTTTTCCAATAAAATTGACGAAATAGGGGGCTTTCAAAGTGGAGATTTTCTAACGTCCAAAGTTGACCTCATAACTCTAAATTTTCTGAAAGGCTGACCCTGAAACTTGATCAATTATTTGAATTGTATCCTCTACTTGAAGAACAAATACTAAAATTAGATAAATATTGTAAGGAAACGAAATTATTTAATATTTAATGACCTTCAGTATTTTTAACAGAACTTCACATTGATGTCAATAGATGGCGCCGCGAGGTCTCAGTTCGGGGCGAACCACTAGTTTAAAAGAATTTAAAATAACAACACATCACTTTTAAAATAAATAAAATATAAACATTAAAACTAAGGCATTCAAACTAAGGCTAAGTTAAATTAGGAATGTAGGTACTATATTTTTATATTTAAGACCTTTTGTCTTAAGAAGACATTTTCACATTCTTACCCCCTACCAAAAAGTGCTCAACGCGCCTAAAGAAGTTTTCACTTCAATAAATTAGTTCGTGATTTGCATCAACTATATACTATTTATACTCACACACTGGACTGCTTTACTTTTGTTTGTACTTTAAAGCACAAACAAACATCTACCAACCCACATCACATCCTACTTCGCCACGTTACTGTCAAACTGTCCAACTCGGAACACAGGTATGGTTTAACAAGTTTAAACCTGCAGTTACAATAAGCTCTATTATTATTGGCGCAGAGTCTAACTTCCAATATATATAGCTGTATTTGTAGAAGCTTATGGTCTCACGACATTATTACCGTGCTTGATTGGCAGTTCGTGAACTGGATGAAGCTCTCTTTGCATCGAACAAAGTACAAATCGTTTTATTAAGCTGATTACACACTGTGAGAGCTGCAACGATACGGTTTACCACGATAGGGATACACAAAAGATATTTGGTTGTGTATCTTTATAAGTTTACAGGTGACCGGAACAAGATTTTAAAAAAAACTATTTTTATCAATCTAAAACTTTGGCTACTATCCAGTAATAAAATTGCACCGATGAGCCAGGTAAGACGTTGTCATCCAAAAATAAATTATTTAATCAAAGTAAGTAATTATAATTATTATTTTCACATATTTTGAAGATATTAAAAATAGACTTTACCTATTTTCCGACTCCATAAAACTCGGTAAGTAAACTAAAATAATGTCCATGTGAAGTAGTACAAACTGCGTACTGAAGTTAAAACATTTTAAAGCGTGTAAAATAATCTGTATTTCTGTGCGTTAAAGTGTATTTTTATTTAAAACCTTCTTGTTTTCTAACAAAGTCTAAAAAGTTTCTCAACGCTTCATTAAAGTATAGGCGAGGGTTTACAGACCTGAAACACTGATTTAGATTGCTCAATGAACACGTGCATCCCACACTACACGCGGTATAATTAAACTGTTAGTTTGAAAGTTGGTTTAGGTCGATAGAACTTTTCGTTTATTTTGGGTGCATGGAACTTTTGTGCAGTATTGAGCAAATAAAGTATCGAAACGCTCCACTCGGTAAAGACTAATAAAGCTAGTTGATAGGTATTGAATGAATATTATTTACAGTGGTCGAGACTTTTTACTGTAATTCTGATTTACAGAGCTACATCACAATTCCCGGTCACTGGAGTGATTACGTACCTGGATCTGGAAAGGTATAAGGTATAAACTAAGTAAATACAAACTAATCTTTTAGGTACGACGCATACCTATGGAGTACGGAGTCGACCGGAGCTGATGCACAGTGTATTTTTACAGAGATCGTCTAATCCAAAAATGAATGCACCTCACAAATCTTTTGCCTCATTTATGTAGTAGTTGACATAAATGCCTTTTGCATCATTTATGTAGAGTTGCCAACAGATCCGGTTGTCATGACCAATGATAACATCCAATTTATGAGTAGGTATTGCTCATGGATCTAATATAGGTCAATGGTATTGCTACATTCCTGCTTTGTGTATGACCGTTCATTTACTCCACACGTTGTCATTTGCCTCTCTACTTTTTACTCGGCGTTACTGTCTTTGTATCGCTAAGATAAATTAGATCACATCTAATTTTGGTCCCAGTGTTTCTATGATATAAATAAACCTGAGTTTGAGTTGTTTTAAATCCACACTCGGCAGGTGTGTATTGCGCCTAAATCTGATATGCGTCACATTATCACGTATTAAAAACGCAAGACCATATCAATATACTTTGCATAAGATTTAAGATAGTTACTTAGACAAGTTTAAGTCAATTTTGAGCTTCATTTTAAAGTAAACAAGAGTTAATTTGATCTTCAAGCATATAAATAAAGTAGATGGTGGTAGATTTATTAATTTTTAATCTTGATGATTTTAATTATTTTTATTTTGATATTTAATTCATTTATAAAGATACTTTAGCTTGAGCGTTCAGTCTTTCCATTATATATATATATTTCCTCTACAAGAACAGAAACACCCATCCACACAATGCAGAAAGCTAACGTTTCGAGCATTACATTATATTTTGCAATCTCTGTAACATTCATACGATTTTCAGAAGCATGTAAGTAGAATTTTTCACCGGACTCCCTAGGAACCAAATTACTTACTTAAATGTACTTGTCTACAATAACATATTTTTCCGCCGTAGATATTTTTCTACTTCAATAGACGTCTGTGAGATCGTCTGTGATACTCAATAGAGTAGAAAAATATGTACGGTATTTCATAGATCTCACAGACGTTGTCCAGAACGAATAAGTAAGTTATACCATTACCTATTCTGAGGTTATACTTAATATTATAGCTTCTAACTTCATAAATATTTTAGGTACTGCTATACGTGATGTGTTATAGTAGAATAGGTATAATCAGTTAGAATTAATGACGGGTGAATTATTCTATTTTTGAGTTTCAATAGGTTGGTTTTTTTTTTCTTCTTTTCCCTGTTTGACCAAGCAAACTCAAAAGACTATAGGAATTGGTGAATAGGATTGCCGAACTTGGTAATAAGCCATTGGAAAAATTGCCACTAGATCCAATACTAGTATCAACTGATCGTTTTGCTTTCAATTGGACGGATGTAAAAGCAAGAGGGTTGAAAGATGCGATAATTGACAAAGTTATAGGTAAGCATTTGTACAGTTTTCTTTACGCTCAAAAATGGTAGAATATTGTTGATCAAGGAATCGAATAAGTTCAATTCTGGAAAACATCTATCTGTTCTTCAATATATATATACCAGAAGCTCGGTGACCAAAAGCGATCTAGTTTGATCAGAAATCATTTACAGAACTTATAAACTAATATCTCGAAAAGTTAATGAGTTCCCGCGCGAACCGAAAAGCCTCAATCCACGCGGACGAAGTCGCGGGCATTAGCTAGTTCTTCCATAAATACAGGTGATCAATTTCATAAATTAGTCAATAAAACCTGGAGAATCATGGTTAACAACTTTGGTGCATTCTTGGCTCTTGCAGAGAAAAAATAACACGAACAAAATCTTTGATGCAGTTAAAACTTTTATGCGTTCACAACCCTTAGAACGATTGGTTCTATGCTTCAATAAACTTCAATTTTAAAAACGACGTTCTACCACTTTTAATTGTAACTACCGTATGTTTAGAAGCTTTAATAGCTGATAGCTCAACGGTTAGGGAGCGTTTGTCGGCACGATGCATATGTATTATGCATCCACCACCACTACAGTATCCACCACCATTAACGTCGCACTACTGGGCACAGGCCTCCACTATCATAGGAGGGAGGACGGGCGGGCTTTGACGACTATTATCATGCTAGTGATAATAACCGGGACCGACGGCTTAACGTGATCTGCGAGGCACTGGGTTGTAAGACCGCCAAATTCCACTCCGGGCTAGTACTGAGAATTTCTAGTCAGAAAAACCCAACACTTAATTATGGCCGGACCCGGGACTCGAACCCGGGACCTCGTCACCTGCAGTCAAACATGCTAACCACTAGACCAACGAGGCAGTTCATCATATAATAGATATATACTCTTGCCATATAACAGCCGTGGACGAACGGATGGACATGGCAAAACAATAAGGGTACCTTGTTGACAACGGAACCCTAAAAATTAAGTTTTATAATAATGCTTTTTATTTTGACAACAAAAACATCATATTTGTAAGACCGTTCCTAAATAAAAGTACTCGTAGTAGATGGTGCAGGAAGTTATACGATATTGATAGTTTTCGTGCAAAATAAATTTGAAGTAAGCTGTTGCAAATGAAAAGAACGGAGCTTTACTTTGTAAATCAATTGCTTAACATCTGCCTTCCGATAAAGTTTTGCGAGTTGATTACACTCGACAGGTCACGCAAGGTGTTCGTGTTTGTATTTCAAAATCGGATTAAATTGGTAATTTTCATGTAATTCGCACAGAATTTAGAATAGGTACAGAATGACGACCTCCGTGGCGCAGTGTATAGTGCTGTTGCCCTAACGTGCGGAGGTCAGTGGGTTCGATCCCCGGTAGGGTCAATTTGGGAATTTATAATTTCCGAATTTTCCCTGGTCTGGCCTGATGGGAGGCTTCGGCCGCGGCTAGTTACCACCCTACCGGCAAATACGAGCCGCCAAGCGATTTAGCGTTCCGGTTCAATGCCGTGTAGAAACCGAAGGGGTATGGGTTTAATATAACTGCCATGCCCCTAACAGGTTAGCCCGCTACCATCTTAGACTGCATCATCACTTACCATCAAGTGAGATCGCAGTCAAGGGCTAGCTTGTAGTGAATTAAAAAAAAATAGCTATAGTCGTCGGTTTCCTGCTCAGGTGGTCGGGGGTATGCTACAACAGCAATGGAAAATATCGTGAAGAAACAGCTGCATGTTCTTCATAATGTTCTCAAAGGTGTGAAGTCTGCCAATCCGCATTTGGCCAGCATGGAGAACCCGGGTCTCTGAAAATAAGAAGTCGTTTTGAGAGTCCCGGAGCCATCTTGAGAGGGTTGAACACAGACAAGTATGACCAAGCCCTTCTCATGTTCAGAACATACTTGTGTTCTGGGAGATTACTACTATCCATACTAATATTATAATTGCGAAAGTGTGTCTGTCTGTCTGCTACGCATTCACGGACCACCTATTCAACAGATTTTTATGAAATTTGAAATGAAAATGAAAAATACTTTATTGTACACCACGAAACACATGCTTATAAACAATTACAATAAAACTATGCTATGGTACAAATGGCGGCCTTATCGCTTTAAAGCGATCTCTACCAGGCAACCATGCACACAACGGATTAACCCAGTGAGAAAGCTTCAGGGTACACGTTATTGAAAAGGAAAACTAATAATTAGTTCTAAACTAATAAACTAATCCTAGCCAATATAAAATATCATATACAATCAATATACAATAATACAAGTATACCTACACAACATATATATACATATATATTATACACATAAAATAATTATATAAATAGATAGCAATACATATACATATAAATAAATATATATACTTATATACAATATAATATATAAAAAACAGTAAAAATAAAAGCCAACAAGACGCAAAGTAGGAATGAAGAATTTGGTACAGGGTTAGGTTATATCCCGGGGAAGGACATAGGCTGTAGTGTGTAGCGCTGTTGCCTTAACATGCGGAGGTCCTGGGTTCCATCCACGGCAGGGTCAATTTGGGAATTTATAATTTCTGAATTTTCCCTGGTCTGGTCTGGTGCGAGACTTCGGCCGTGGCTAGTTACCACCCTACCGGCTAAAACGTGCCGCCAAGCGATTTAGCGTTCCGGTAGGGGGTATGAGTTATGCCCCTAACAGGTAAGCCCGCTACCATGGTAGACTGCATCATCTCTTACCATCAGGTGAAATCGCAGTCAAGGGCTAGCTTGTAGTGGATAAAAAAAAACTTTTTCTATTATTAGAAGATAGAACGATAGAATGACTTTTGGGAATCCCACACCCTGACCAATTTTCAAAAAGTGCTTATACACTCGGCTGAAACCACTGCGTATGCAACGTAATCGTGTAACTCGCGTAATACCTATTCTGTGGTAATAAGTAATACACTTTAGCTTTGGTTGAAATTCAATCACACCTATTTTGCCAAATCGCATACCAGCCGCTTTTACTCAATTATAGGCACAAAGGCTCCATTATTGCACGTACAATAATAGCAATCACAATTTTGATACATCACTAATTTCGCTGTTACAATAATTGCAAATTAAACTGCGTTGCACTGAGAGAGATTTCCTGTAATTCCTTCTGATTTTCTCCTTCAAAGTACAAACATTTGGGAAATAAAAGGTTTCCCCTTTGAAAGGAAATGCTTTGGAAGGAGTAAGTCAGCACTCAGCAGGAGTGACGAGAAATGTATTTCGGTGTGAACAAGAATAGTTCTCTAGTAATCTACTTTAAGGATTTTCTCGCAACTTCTCCCTCTTAAATGAAGTGTGAGACGTTCTTAAATTATAGAGAGTACTTACTTACCTAGTTGCAGATTCTCAAGTTTCCAGATTTAGATCTAGCATTTTTTAAACGTTGTTCTTAATTTAACCTGTCCTAGTTGCTTTCTCCAAAACTACTCCATCGATTTGGATAAAGTTAATCTAAATACTTGGGTGTTATCGTCAAGTTCGCGCGGGAATTCAGGTATATTACATAGTTTGTTAAAACAAGTCAAACAAAACGTATTAAAATTTGTATTTGGGAATTAAGAGATATATTATATATGTGCATTGTGGGTTATTATCACTAACATGATAATAGTCCCAGGCGCCCACCCGCATTGGAGTAGCGGTGGTGGGTGTACGCTCTAATTCCCTCTCTCCTATGAGAGTGGAAGTCTTTGCCCAGCAGTGGGACGTTAGTGGGCTGAAGTGGTGGTGGTGATGCAGGTCCCTGAGTTCCCGCGGGTGTATTCTGGGAAAACACCAATGGAATCGAATACCGCCGGGCAAAGCCCGGTCGCACCCAGGTTCTAATATTTGAAGTATTATATTGAGCTCATATATTATACACTACGTTAGATGTTAGAATACGTCATATTCGTGTATAATTACCAATCTAATCACGGCCATGTTCAGAATGTCTTGATGGAGCTGAAATTGTGTTGCGCAATAACAACAATTGCGTTGCGGCTATAGCTCGAATATCGTTCTCGAGACAGCCTCTATGCCAAATTACTCTGTAATTCCAAATGGAATCCTAATTACTACGGCAGGTTTCTATATCGCTTATGAAGAGAAATTACGTTGATCAGAAACGACCTACGTTTGGATGTGTTTCAAAATAACCATCGAAGTTGATCTGAGTGTAGTATTGAGAGAGCGTTGGAATAAAAGAGTGGATTTTTATCTTACCTTTATATTAAGTGCGACAAAATTATCGGCCCATAAAAAGGTGAACCAGCTCAAAGTTTGTCCCAAGGATGATATTTTTCTTTTTTAACTTTTCTTCCCGTTCGATAGCGACAGTGTTAGCGACGATTTGTATGGAATTGTCATGCGCTTGACAGCTGGCGCTCGATCGTGCAACTCAGTGTATGCCGCAATCCGCATCCGTGCCTCATTTGAACAAAAAAACTGTTCGCAGTTTTCCCTTTAGATTCACCCTGTTTTCCCATAGGTGACGCAACAAAGTAAGTACTTTATTCAATACATTTAATGTGATTTTACCTACTCAGAAAAATAGACAATCCTTTTAACCTAAATAACGTCCACTGATATTATTGAAAACTAACTCTTTAAAGTTAAAGTTATTTATTATTTCTTAACTTTCACTATACAATTAACTCACGACTACCTACACACAATAAAAATATAAGTATCTCGAATAAAACCTATTATTTACAGCCCACAGAATCGCGGAAATGTTCTATTATGTATATACAAAAATATTATGATCAACTCAGTAATATTGTAAAAAAACATTGTTTGCATTCTATTTTTCTGAGCTCCATCTATATAATATCATGTAATACAGTTAAAAATATTTCCACTAAATACAGTATACAAGTCACACACTATACAATACCTATACAATACATATACGACCACATACACAAAATAAAATTATTAAAAAATCATGTAATACATTTTTTAAACAGCTTACTCACAAAACTAACATTTTACCTATACAAAAACATTATGTTCCATTTCTTACTTTTTATTATTGCATATATTATTATCTCAAATCCCCATACAAATTTACATGGCGGGTGGCTAGACATAGCCTAATACTTATAGAATGCGATATTTTGACACCAAACGAAAATAATAAATGTGTAAAATATCAAGTATTGCCCATAATTATACCATTTTTGTTTTAACTCTTAATGGAGTGTGTAGAAGAAACAGTAAATTATCTCGATGAAATCAATCTATTCAATTCTTTTAAATGCACTCCAGAGGATTGCCTTTTGCACGTCAAATCTAATAATAAAACCATTAACATCGCCATCCAAAATATACGCAGTATATCACACAATATATCGGGATTTCAGGTGCTTCTAGAGAGAACAAGCATGGAACCCGACATTATTGTTTTCACTGAATGTTGGTTATCTTGTAACAGAGTAATTCCACACCTTGACAGCTATACACATAATTTTACAGAAAATTGTACGAAACAAAATGATGGCGTAGTCATATACACAAAGGATTATATATGTTGTAATACATACGAGCCACATTTTCCCGAGGGAAACTGTCTCGTTACCACGTTAAATAATCATATTACACTGATTTCGATATATAGATCACCCTCTAATAGAGATACCAGTATATTTATGCAATCGTTAATTTCCCTTCTAAACTCAATTAAAACTAAACATATAATTATCGTTGGAGACATAAATATAGACATAAAAATTAACAACTCAGACTCACGTGCCTCCAATTATCTTGATTTAATGTCATCTTTTGGTCTTCTTCCAGTGCACACACAAGCTACGAGGCAAGATAACTGTTTAGATCACGTTTTTGCCAAGACTACCTATCCATCTACCGCCTTAATTATTGAAAATTCATTAACAGACCACTACACCGTACTACTCTCTCTAGACATTAAAAAAACGCCATTGTTATCTGGTCCTACCTACAAAACAAAATACAACTTCATAAACATACAAAACGAAATAAATGGTTATGACTTTGGAAGTATTTTAAATTCTAAAAATGCAGATGAGGCAGCAGAAAGCTTTGTAAACGTATTAAAAATAATTATAAATAATAACTGCACACAAACAAAGCTCTCACGCCGTAAAACTCCTCTTAAGCCATGGATAACCCCGGGCCTCCTACGCTGCCTTAGACACAGAGATAGGCTACACGCTAAAGTAAAAAAGGACCCAGAAAATGTAACATTAAACACAACATACAAGAGATATCGAAATTTTTGTTCCAAAATTCTCAAAAAACTGAAAAATCAACATTTTAGAGAGCAATTAAAGAATGCAAATAGTATTAAACAAACGTGGGATATAATAAACACTGTTACACATTTTAAAAATAAAAAGGTTATTTCACACATTCTTCTTAGCATAAAAAATACTCCGATTGAATCAGTTAATCAGATAAACGACTATTTCGTTAATACAGGCCAAATATTAGCGGATAAAATTGCTACCAATGCGGAAAGTAATTCTCAAATAAACTATAACTACCACTCATCACACTCCCCTCCAAATTCATTTGTTTTATTAGACACCGATATAAAAGAAGTAATATCAATTATTAACTCTCTCAAAAACACAAACTCAGTTGGGTGGGATGGTATATCAGCCAAAATTCTTAAACAAAATAAAGAATCTCTCGCAGGCGTTCTGGTCCATATTTGTAACTTATCCTTTGACTCTGGAATTTTTCCGGAAGTTTTTAAGAAATCGGTTGTTACACCCATTTTTAAACAAGGCGACAAGGACTTAATTTCAAACTACCGTCCAATATCAATACTTCCCACCATTTCAAAAATATTAGAACGGATTATAAACAAGCAATTGATTAAATATCTTGAAGCAAATGACTTTCTTGCAAAAAACCAATACGGTTTTCGAAAGCAAAAGTCAGCGACGGATGCTGTTTATGATCTTGTTGATTGTGTCGTTCAACATGTCGATAATGGTGACAAATGCCTGGCAATCTTTTTAGATCTCGCTAAGGCATTTGATACCGTGTCGACACCCCTACTTCTACTTAAGCTTGAAAAAGTTGGTATAAGAGGCAAGCAACTTCAACTGCTAAAGAGCTACTTGACAAAAAGATACCAATCAGTCAGGATAGGAAATGTCATCAGTGAGGCTCTTCCTATTACTCACGGTGTTCCACAAGGAAGCATTCTAGCCCCAACCCTCTTTCTCATATACATAGACCAGCTCTGCAAATTAAAAATGTCAACTGGAAAAATTATGAGTTTTGCGGACGATACAGCTCTTATAATCTGGGGGAAAACATGGGAAGATGTATTTACTCAAGCTCAAAAAGATTTTAATAACGTTTCTCATTGGTTAAGACAAAATCGATTAAGTTTAAACGCAGAAAAAACTAAATTAATTACATTTTCTCTGACAAACAAGGGCCAGCCATTACCAGACACTTATCATATATATGCGCATTCTGGATTATGTGAAGCCCAAGCATGCCAGTGCCCGAAATTGGAAAGAGCACCTCACGTGAGATATTTAGGTATAATTATAGATAAAAATCTCAACTTTGAAGAGCATATCAAAAAACTTACAACTAGAATAAGAAAGCTAATAGCCATTTTTAGAAACATAAGAGAAGTAGCAGATCCTAAACTGATTAAAACTATATACATATCGCTATGTCAATCGTTATTGACGTACGGTATTGATACTTGGGGTGGGGCAGCTAAGACACACATGATGCAGCTCGAAAGAGCACAAAGACTACTACTAAAGGTAAGCCGCTTTCTACCGTACCACTATCCTACAGTTCAATTGTATAAAGAGACCAAGGTCTTGTCGGTACGAAAATTATTTATTCAGCAACTTATGATGAGATTTCATGCTCAAAATGAAGACAAGACTAATAACACTGATAGGAGACGCAATTACAAAGTCTTTTCCACAAGAAAATTTAAGAAATCGTTTACACACCGTTTTCCATGCTTCCTCGGTAGCTTTCTTTACAACAAAGCTAACAAAAAACTAAATATAAATGGCCTAAATAGACGTGAATGCAAAAACCGGATATTTGATTGGTTAATAGAACTAGATTATGATGAAACGGAGAATATTATTAAGATACAAAAATAGCATAGATACAAATAAAAGGACATACACACACACACACACACACACACACACACACACACACACACACACACATACTACCACATGTACCTTTATACGATCATACATAAACACGCACAATATACCCACACGCACACGCGCACACACACAACACTTAATAAAGTAGTTACATAGTTAAGACAATAATATGATAATAGAAATGCATGCTAATAGTATAATATATTATTTAATCTAAATCAATTACAATTACAGCACTTATTAAGTTAGTCATATTATTTTATTAGTCATTATACTCGGGAAGGAGCCTGGTGTCTTGAAAAACAGGTATTATTACCTAGCTCAAGCACCAGTCCCTTTATTGCTACTGTCTTAATATATGTAAAAATATAATGATAAGTAATTGGGAAAATAAATAAATTGATTGATTGATTGATTGATTGATTTCTTACCTTTTCTTATTCATTATTTTTTATAGACATCATGTCTATAAAAAATAATGAATAAGATCGCTTTTACCGATAAAAAACCTATTGTGTAATATTCCATTAGGTAAGCGTATTATCTGGTTCCTAGTAGTAGTAGGATACTGTTGGTTCGCCCCGAACCTCGCGGTATCCGTAAAACGAATAAACTTTTAAGTACAGAGCGCCATCTATTGACATCATTGTGAAGTTCTGTTAAAAATACTGAAGCACATTAAAAATTAAATAATTTCGTTTCCTTAGAATATTTATCTAATTTTATTATTTGTTGTTCAAGTAGGTACAGGGTATAATTCAAATAATTGATCAAGTTTCAGGCTCAGGCTTCATAATTCACATACGAGATAAAAATTGCATTATTGATTTAATTTAGTTTTCGTACTTTTTGTTCCGAGTATACTCCTACTGAATTCTGCGTAATTTCTGCAAAGTTTAAAATGCCTGCCAGATAAATCGATTTGTATACCTCATCATGGACATTTCCTTAGCCATAGACGTCGAGAAGCCAATTCAACACCGAAGGACATCACTCGTAAAAATCCAATAAGAAAAACAACTAATTGAATATTAGTTTCATACATGATATTATAGTTCAGGAGAGATGGAATATAGTTTACTTTGGGCCATTTTATAGCGAGAAAACGAGCAGACGGGTGACCTCATGGTGATAATCACCCCATAAGGATATTTGCAGCACTAGAAGAACCGAAGGGGTGTGGGTTTAATATAACTGCCATGCCCCTAACAGGTTAGCCCGCTACCATCTTAGACGGCATCATCACTTACCATCAGGTCAGATCGCAGTCAAGGGCCAGCTTGTAGTGGATAAAAAAAAAACCTATAATGCAATGCCGATTTTGAAAGTGATTTTGAGGGAACTCTGGAGGAGGAGGGAGGAGGGGAGGAGCTGGTTCCCTAATTTAAAACCATTATGAAATTTGAGGTAAATAGATATGATAGTTGATATTATCCAGTTATATTTTTATTACTATAAAATATTTATTTAATATTTAATATACCTAGTACATAGGTATATTGTTTGTCTAGGGGTGAAACAAGACTTCGGGTGATGCTAGCCCTCGCTTCACTCATTCAGGCAACTTCACCCTCGTCTGAAATTGTCTTGTTTCACACCTAAGCACCTAAGCACACAATTTACTATTTGAATCCTTTTTTTTTTCAAATTTTAATTTATTCGAAATAAAGCTTCAAGTAAACCCAATTCTTCCTTAAGCAGCTCTTAATGAATAGGTAATATTTTGCTTTTCAACATTTTTCCATGCGAATCTAGGACATGGTATTAAATAAAAAAACATGTAAAGTATCAAGAATGGGACCTAATACGAGTACAATGCAATCCCCAGAGTGAAGTGTGCAAAAATACGCCTTCTACAGCAAAGTATTAATTTTTCAGTCTGCCTTTTTAATATTATTTTTATACACGGCAAAATGGACCTTATGGCTATAAAATTGTTTACCCACTGAAATAAGTCTAGTTCACAGAAGAACTAGACTTATTTCAGTGGGTACAAAATTTTGTTACGACGTATTTTTTTATCCTCATGTAACTACGCAGCACACCAGACACGAGGGGCTTGGCTCGAAATGTGGAAAAACTAGTTAGCCATGTAGTTAGGCAACTAACTGACATCACTACTATGCATCCTACTGCTACAGGTCTTGTTTAGGCTTTTGCTTCACTCCATGTTCACTATAATCCATGTTTATCCATCTATGTACACAAATGTATCAAGCAACTATAAATTGACTTACTTTTCATTTGTATTTTTTTATTTAATTAATTTTGTACCAAAAGGTTATAAAATATGTAGAAAAACTGAAACATAGTGGACCAGGAAGCACTACACTACACGCCATAAGAGATCTTTACCAGGGACCCTTGGCAGCGGGAAAGGTTGTAAAAGAAGAATAGGTACAACCAAATATGAGATTGATATTATCTTGATATATTAAGAATGATACGTATTTCATTGGTCAGTCTATAGGACAACACTCTTCAACACATAGAGTTGAAGATAATATGCATTCGTATTAGTTCATCAAAGATAGGAATTTCAATCCCCTGATTCTGTGATCACCCAAAAAGCATTATATTCAAACAAAAAAACAGTTGACCTAAACTCTGGCCAAGCCCTAGATCACAGAAAAAGGAGTCTGCTTTATTGGGTAATAATAATTTATATTATGGCAAATACTTCATATTAGTGAAATCTTACATTTGCACAGTTTACGCACAGAATTAGGAATCCCCTTATACACTTTTTCTGTGCATTCAAAACGTGGAATAATAAACGACTAACGTAGAATAATAAAGTCAAAGTATCAGCTTTATCACTTTTTTAATTGTTCTAAATAAATCGAACAATTTAATTTTATTCTATGTATTACTTTTTTACCTGTTTACTCAGATAAAAATAGTCTGGAAGAAACAAGAATTATTTACTCTACCTTCAAGTAACAAGAAAGTAATTTTATATTCTTACTGTAAACAGTCCTTCAGCTAATAGACGACCAGACGGTAAACGAAGAGAATCTACGTGAATATAATGCTAGAAACTGACCTGTACTAATATTTGAAGAATTACATACAATATGAGCAGTGTCTGTGCTCCATTAGGCTGTCGGGTTTTCAATAATTAATTGAGTATTACATAACAAATCAAACACAGATCACGTTGACAACAAATAAATGGAACAGTGCTTGCAACTTACAACGAGCTTACAACAAGCAAGTATGGCACATTTTAGGAAATGCCGTAACGTCACACGCTCTTTGCGAATCTTACGTAATGTTAATTTACAATTTTAGGTCAGTCGCCACCTTGAGGTCTCATTGCATTTGAAGCGAGACTCCGAGCGCTTCCGATAATATTGACTCTACGTGGAGAGAACTAAGAGTTAATCTTATAAAAGTGTTTACTTACTTCGTTGGCTCGGGGACTCAAAGAGGACTCCTGTCTCCCACACCACTAATGCCTGTCTTGACACAAGTCGCGGGTATCTCCACTTTCTAGGGCGGTCAGGAGATAAGACTCTTCTTGTGTTTAGCAAGATATAGGACAACAAAGTGGTGCTTATTATTAACAAAAACCCACACTCTACGTACACACCCTTAATAGTGTGCCACAAGGCAATGCAACTCCACAAACAAGTCCACCAGTAACCTATGTAACCTACTATTGACCTTCTTTAGGAGTATATTTCTCGCGATGTACATCTGTGACTACACGATTTCTACCGAACCCATATTAAGTTTGAATAGCTGATGACTTCGTCCGCGTGGAATAAGTTTTAATTCCCACGGGAACTCCATAGAATAGTAATATTTTTTATCCATATCAGTTTACTCTTTAAAGCCATCAATTCAGTTAAAACGAGATGCCTCGAGATTTGATACAATTGAAAGGGTTGTACCCTTTCAATTTAATTTGTGAGAGTATAAAACGTTACTTTCAGTAGGTTTACCTACCGTTGCAAGATTAGAATAAATAATATTAATATTACTGCTGCATATTTTATGTAAATGATGATTAATCCATACTTATAATATTATAAATGTGAAAGTGTTACTTTCCTTCCCTTCCGTTCAACCGATTTTGATGAAATTTGGTACTGTGATAGTTTGTATCCCGGCGAAGGACATAATATGTCCTTCCCCGAGATACAAACTAGCATATTATGCTACTTTTATCCCGGAAAATTATGGAGTTAATTTACGGACGAAGTCGCGGGCATCATCTAGTTTAAAATAAATAGCCTAAAAAGGGGATGTTTAATATAGTTAAGTGGACACAGTGTCACAAAAGCTTTATTTAAATGCACTTATGAAACGATTCGGGCCTCTGTCACATAAATGCACAGTGAGCCATAATATTTAAGTGGCTATTATGTCTGTATGCATAATGTATCGTTATAATAACGTTACCGTTATTTGACGATGGTGACACAATGTAGATTTTACGGTGCAGTAGTAACCTCCTTCATACATACATATTAAAGCAGTGAATCACTGTAACGTGTTAGAAATATTTGAGACTAGCTGATGCCCGCGACTCCGTACGCATGGATCGAGTTTTTGTAGTGTGGTTAGCCTATGTGCTATTCCAGACTATAATCTATCTCTGTGCCAAATTTCATCCAGATCCGTTCAGCCGTTAGGGCGTGATTGAGTAACAAACATCCATCCATACATCCATACATCCAAACTTTCGCATTTATGAAAATGAAAATGAAAATGAAAATGAAAAAAAATGAAAATGATTTATTTCCATATACAATATTAACAAGTTATTGTGGCTGAGGCCTTCTGTTAAGCATAAGAATACCTGTGTCAGAAGGTTATCAAAAGATAGTGTTTTTAGCCAGTCTTTAAGTGTTCTTTTACAGTCATGAATTTTCTTTGGGTAAATGTTCAGGATTTTGTTAACTTGTACAGTCATACCATAAATCACTCGGCGCCACGGATATTTAAAATTTTTCGAATAATAATGCAAAGCCAGAGGACTCTTAAAACCAACATTTGACGCCAATAAATTTCTTAGCCATAGACAGGATTGAGTGAGTTACAAAACGCAAAATCACTCGAAATATACCATAAATTGAACCCAGGAAAAAATTAAAACTAATAAACTAAAGTAACATGAGCCGTAGGCGACTTAACGCTAAAAGCAAATACTTAGAAAGTAGAGCAATAAATCAGAGGTATTTTTTGTAGAATTGTGAACGACGCCTATGCGATATTAACAAAAAAATCTCAAGATGTGTGGCGCCTAGCGTTCGCTGTTAAAGAAAAAAATCATAAGGGTGGAGACATTTTGCCTTGACAAATCACGTTTGAACATTTTACTGTGGGAGTTACCTTTTTCAGTTTCTCGAATGAGGGCGGAGCCCAAAGCTGGTGGAAGGGCTGAAGTTACTAGCTCCAGACAGGAGACGAGAGACTTCACTTCGATTCTAGGGCTCCGAGAAGGGGGTCAACCATAGAGTTAATCTAGTAATAGTTTGATTCAGTGTTGATCTTGATTTTTGTAATATAAGCAATTGCACTTCTATTTTGGCATTGCTCAACTTAGCTCGATATTAGAAAGTATAATTGTATTGTCAGTCCCCATACATATAACGCCAGTGTAATAAAATAGACGGGAGGTTTATTTTATAAGAATTCAAAGGGGTAATAATTTGAAGTCTATTAAATAAGTGAAAGACGACGCGACACAAGACACCGGTATCGGGTAATGTACTTTGATTCAAATTATAACTAACGGTCTGAGTAGTTTCACAGATATAGTGTAACTTTTTTTATTTTTCACCTGAGAAATAATTATTTGGAAATAGCTATAATGGACCCAGAAACCGCCTTAGAGTTATTGTACTCGACAAAACAAAGGGACAGAGATTACACAGAGGTAGTTCTGGATTGGGAGTTTATAGCGATATTCGCGATATATATTATATGGCTGCTCATAAGACTATGTAGTCTAATTTGGATATTCAGAAGGGGTGAAAATCTATAACGATCCATACAAGCCATTGTCTTTATCATGCCTGTCCAAAAGTATAACGGGAACAAATCCTTTTAAAAGGAGATGAACAAAGACCACCTATCTGTGAACCTATTTAAACGTGAAGTAAATATATAATTATAATTTTACTGTAAAATTAAGGTGTGTCCTTCTTCCTTTACGATGATGAGAGAACGTGTGAATATATATACATATATCTGTTAGACGTAAATAATTATGTGGCATGTGTGTATTAATTATTCAGGTGTGTCTTAGAATAGATAGCCGAAAGGGTTTTTTGGCTTGGATATGCCGTTTTTCCCTTTATTTAGTATGGCTTTTAGCAACGGGATATCCAATTGAATTTCGATATGTTATCACATTCGAAATTCAGTTTAAATAATCAAACAGTTTCTTTTTTTGATACACTCAAGTGTTGAGGAAATAATAATATACATTATGACAATAAACCCACCTTGAGTCAAACTTATCTTCTTTTATTGATATAATTCTAATATTCCTTTAGATTATTCAATACTGGGACATTCACAAAGTTCAAGTCTATTGTATTATCGATAGAAGACCGAGCTAAAGCTTCATTTTAATTAACTTGTGAGATGAACTAAAATGAATCAACCAATAATGAATTCTCTCTCATAACCTATTCATGAAGAATCATAATTCTTATATAAGAAGTGGAACTAGGAAGTATCATATATTTTATCTTTAACTAGGTGAATAGTTCAAAATATATATATCGAAGATAATTAACTAAAATTATCTCAGAACAGCTAGAATTCTTTCCGAACAGAGCAGATAAAAACAAGTGAAGTCAAAATATAACGCAGTCTATAGAATTTTGACTTAGTTGCTTATGTAACAAATATTCAGATCAGTCTCGAGATTCTTTAATGGGTCTAGAATCCTATAAATAGAATTATTATCAAACTGCTAGTGTAATCTTTTATACAACAAATTGGAGTGTGGCCACGTGCGAGTGCAGACGGCGAGACGACGCAGCCGGGCGGTTTTGTCAGCAGGTAGGGAAAAGGGTCTATTGTTTGTACTTTCTTGATTTTAAATTCGTAGGGTGACCATATTGGTACTGACGAATAAGGGACACCGAGGCTCGATTGGACATTAAATCATGTTATTGCAACTTGACTATATCAGTCAAGTTTTATAACCAAACAGCACATGGTTACCGGTGACGTTCTCGGCGGCGATATTCCGGCACAACCAAACACGCCATGTCTTTACAGCATCGACTCCCGACCTAGATTTGGCCAAATCTAAACCTAACTGAAACAAATAAATACAAATAAACAAAACCATGGTTTCGGGGCGAGCTATTATGCTCAAATAAAAGAATGTACCAACCCGCATGGGTGAATGGGAACAACCACGCTTCGCAGCGTTCCAAGGGAGTCGGGCTGATGCCCCCATAATACGGTTCAGAGCCATTGTAATGGCGTAGGGATGTCCCCCGTGCTAGCAGGGAAATCGGTCAGAACGGTGGCCCAAAAAGAGGCAAACACATGCATCAGCTAACCATCCACTCTAACTTGTCCGTAAAATTAAAATTTCATGGTCTCCCTAGGTATTTCAAAGTGTTGGATAAGATTCTCCCTAACATTGTCAATATAGGCTCAACTCGAGTCTCGCGAAACAGATAGAGTGAATTGGTTAGCCTGTCTGTTCCCCTAACGCAATGTGCTGCCCAAGCCTGAGTGTGCGCATCCACTCCCCTTGGGATACGTGAATTTCCAAAAAGACTGCCAGATGCCGAAGTGTCCTTTATCCTAAAGTATTATTATAAGAATCTGCTTTATTTAACTCAATCACTAATCGACAAAATAGACGATCACGATCGGTACCATCACAGAAATTTGGTGCCGTGACCAGGATCTATGTCCTGTGTCACAGATCTGTGACCATGTAGGTCACAGAAATTTGATGCCGCGAGACCAGGGGTCTAATGTACGTATTCGAAATAACGATATGACTAGATCTATATTAAGAACGAGAAAAAAAAAAAAAACACAACGTAGAACACATGAATGGGTTATATGAGTGAATTATTGTAAGAAATATATGAACAAAAATAGAGGACAAAGGAATTGGGACACACTGTGCATGTTATTGTTATATTGTTCATTTAATTATTATGTTGCACGGATATTTCAAGTATAGGGGGAGCAGAAATAAGCAGTATGTCTTATAAATGTACAATTTACAGGATTTCAAAGGAGAGGAGTGCGGTGATCGAGATATTACGCTTGCTTATTTCTTAGACTTATTTACTTACCCTTGCTATATTTTGGGAATAATTTCTGTTGAATCTAGAGATTCCACATAAAGCGAAACGCAGTTCGAGTATCGCTAACATCTGATGTTAATATTGTATCATTACTAAAAGTATTGCTTGGCGGTTCACAAAGCTACAAAACAAATAAGTATTCGGCGAAGCCTAACGGTAAACATGTCAGCTAGGAAGGGACGTAAAACAAAGCAGGTAGTAGCGGAGCGACCCGACGTTAGTACGGTGGATACGAGTGAGCAAACGGGAACCTTAGGTAGCTCGGCGTTAGAGTTGATTTTGCAAAAAATTAGTGAATTCGAAGGAAAACTACAACAGCTGAGTTCGAAAGTGAACCCAGTGCCGAACGAAAATTCGAGTGTGACGTCACACGAGTCGGTTGGGATAGTGAGTAATGAAAGTGACAGATCCGGAGGACGGGGTCCTGGGTTCGAGTCCGCAAGTTCCAATGTGTCTTCATCGGAAACCCGGAACATTTATGTAGTACAACCTTCTGTTACCAAGCCTAGCTTCGATGGAAAACCATTCACGAATCCTATTGCATTTTTAAAGCGATTAAAAAAGTATATTAGAGCGGTAAATGGATCGGATCGAGAGATTGATATAGCGTTAGGGTGCGTTACGGGGCACGCGCGTCAGGTTATGGAGTTATATTCCAAGAATTGGGCTACATTCGCGGATTTTGAAAACGATTTTAGGCGTACCTATTGGACAGAGCAAATCCAAGAGTCTGTGAGACATAGACTGATTAATGCAGTATATACAAACAATTCGGGCATGACGATGTCTGAGCATTTTGCTGCGCAGGTTGAATCAATGCAATCATTAACTATAGCGTTTAACGAAAGTGACTTAGTGAATGCGATTATGCGGCACTACGCGATTGATATACAACGGTTATGGTTTACTAGAACCGATGTAGTTAGCATAATGAGCGGGGCGAATTTTCTGAGAAGTATAGAACAAAATATAGTAGAAAAACCGCGGGAGGCCGCGAGAGTTGTTGCTAGTAACAGTTTTAGAGGTAGACGTTATAACGAATTACCGTTGACACGCCCTATTGTTGCGACGATTTCCACTAATAAATGGAACACTAGAAGGAATACGACTAGAGGGCGGGGTTATCGCCAGAGTAGGTCAGGGTATAGGGCAAATGTAAATAGGCCTGCATTGCCAGGAGTTGAAGTTAGACCGGCCATTACCTTTGTAAAGGAGGGTGAAGACTCTACTTTATCGGAAAATGTGGGGGAGGGAAATTCAAAAAACTAGGTTTCCCCACACATACGAGGTCCAAAGCATTAGTGTTGTGTAGAGAGGGGAATACCGGGATCTCGGAACGCGAAACGGTAGGAGTGGCTTATAATATTTTGACTAAAAGTGGATGGAAGCCAGGACAGAGTCTAGGCATTGGAGAAAAGGGTCTTAAGCGATTGTTAAAGAGTAGCGGGCATAGCGACGAAAGTGACTGTCAGTCGGAAGTTAGAGGTATAGGTATACTATTGGAAAACCAGTTTAACAATATAGTAGAATGTAACGAGATGGGAGTTTCGTGTGAGTTTTGTGTGAAGAGAGAGTTAAACATATACACAATGTTCCATGAACTCGACGAGGAGGTTGACGTAGGAATTAATTACTCTTTACCTAAGTTACCTGAGGTATGTGTATGGTTGTACGGAAGGAGATTAGACGCTCTTATCGATACGGGAAGTCAGATTAGCGGTATGACTAGAGAGTTGTACGAATCTATTCTAGGTGAAAACATAATTTTACCTGAAGTCGCGATCCCAGTGATTAGGATACAGGGAGCATTTGGGTCGCGGAGCGAAAGCACAAATCGGTTGGTACTAATAGAGTTCAAATTAGGTAGTACTTTGGTTGAAGCACCTGTACTAGTTATGCGACGGTTACCTAGGTCGTTAATACTCGGATACGATTGGTTGGAACGGGTAAAGGGCGTAGTGGATTGCGGTAACGAACGGACATTGACGATTGAACATTGGGGGGTCAAGTCCTGCGTTAGGTTAAATTCAGATTGTAAGATCGAAAGGTTGGGAGGAGAAGCGAATGCTGCCACAATTAATTCGATATTAAATCAAAATGATAGTCCGGTAGGGCATGGCGTATTGGGTAGACAATCGGACGACGACAAACAAAAGGGCTATTGTTTGAATGATTCAAACCTAAGCAAGGAACAAAGAGAATTGTTATTGCCTGTTTTAGAAAAACATTGTAAGGTATTTACAGACGAGTTAGGTTTGACTAGTAGATACGAGCATGTTATTGAATTATTAGACGAAATTCCTTTCGTAAAACATAGTTATCCAGTGCCGTTAGCATATAGGGATCAAGTTAAGGAGGAATTAGAAAAACTAGAGAGATTAGGCGTAATCCGACAGGAGGCAACTCCGTATTGCAGTCCTCTCACGTTTACAAAGAAACGGGATGGGTCAATAAGGCTCTTATTAGACGCACGCGAACTTAATAAGAAGATGGTAGGAGACGCGGGTTCACCACCACTCACGTCTGAGATTTTGCAATCCTTTCATGGAGTAAATTATATCAGTTTGATTGACTTGAATAATGCATATTTTCAAATACCTTTGCATCAAGATTCTAGAAAATATACGGGTTTCTCTTTTATGGGAAAAACTTATACCTACCAAGTATTACCGCAAGGATTAAAGACATCTGTGGCAGGGTTCTCCAGAACAATGGACTTAATATTAAAAGAAGTACGTGGGTTTTGCGTAAACTATTTAGACGATATTGTTATATTCACTACAGGAGATATAAAACTACATTTAGAACATTTAGACCGCGTATTATACAGTTTAGAAACCGCAGGTTTAACGGGCAGAATAGAGAAATGTCGGTTTCTATGTGTTGAAGTGAAATTACTAGGACATATAGTAAATACTACTGGAGTGCGTATGGATCCTGAACGAGTGGAAGCCATACTAAACTTCCCCATACCTCGAACAATAAAACAATTACGAGGATTTTTGGGATTAATAAACTATTTTAGAAGGTTCATTTCAAAGTATAGCGAAGAGGTCCGACCTCTCTGCGATTTATTAAAACAAAATACCAAATGGTCATGGACCCAAGCAATAAATGATTGTTTTGAGAAGGTCAAGACATTATTTTTAGACACGGTACTCCTTATACACCCCGATCCGAAGGAGACGTATTATTTACAAACCGATAGCAGTAATTTGGGAGTTTCCGGGTACGTTTATCAACTGAGCGATACAGGTGAAGAGCGGATGATAGGATTTTGTAGTAAAGAGAGTAGAGCATCCGTCAATGCTGAACGAAACTGGACTGTTACAGAACAGGAACTGTGGGCAATCATCTTTAGTTTGTCAAAGTTCGAAACTTATTTAAGAGGAGCACGTTTAGTGATTAGGACCGATCATAAGAGTTTGGTATTTTTACAGACGTGTAAATTACTGAGTGCACGAATGATACGCTGGGTATACTACATAGGACGATTCAATTATACAGTTGAGCATGTGAAAGGAAAATTAAACACAGTAGCTGATGTATTATCTCGGCATATAAAAGAGACTACAGATGTATTGACTAATAAGACCGCGGGGCCTGAGATGAATCTATTCAAAACATCATTAGGACGAGTAGTACAAGCGAAATGGAAAGAAATAGGTAGCTATCAAAAGAAAGACAAGGTCGCTAGCGAGATAGTTAGGCGAATGAAAGTATTAGGCACGTCTGAGTCAAAGTATTATATACTTAAGGAGGGAATCCTTTATAGGTCAGGAATAAATAGGGATAGTTTGAGACTATATGTCCCGGAAGTCTTACAAAGAGATTTGATTATTAGTATCCACGAAGAAATAGGTCATTTCGGACGTTACAAGGTACACGCTATGATGAAACGCCGTTACTATTTCTCGAATATGTCACGTGCGATAAACCATATTGTAAGAGCTTGTGAGGCATGTCAGAAGTCAAAACACGCGTTAGTAACACATACGGGACCAATCAAAACGGTGATAGCGAAAAAAATAGGAGAACGTGTCTTTTGTGACATTTACGGACCGTTACCGGCAGGTCAGTTTGGCTACAAATATATATTTGTAATGCAAGACGCTTATAGTAAGCTAATTAGGTTATATCCATTACGTCAGGCGAGTGGAAAAGCCACTTTAACATGTGTGAAAAAGTTCCACAAACAGGTAGAAGTTAAGACATTATGTTCTGACAGAGGCGCAAACTTTACTTCAAAGATTTTCGAGGCAGGTGTTCGTCAATTAAACATTGAGTTAACACACACTTCCGTTAGGAATCCACGACCAAACTCAACGGAGAGAGTTAATAAGGAATTAGGGAGGTTATTCAGGACGTATTGTTATAAATCACACCGGTCTTGGGTAGATTTGTTGACCGATATAGAAAATTGTTACAATCAAGTAGTCCATGCTACAACGGGCTATGCACCAAACGAAATCGTATGGGGAAAGCGGACTATACTATCGACTGATTTCGACAAGAGCGTACTGGGCGAAAACGATTCACAAAGAGAACCGTTAGAACAAATCAGGCAACAGGCGCGACGGAACATAGTTAAGGCGGCGGAAAGTAGAGAGTTCCATTATAATAAAAACCATAAGTTGATACAGTTCGAGATAGGTGACTGGGTGAAACTTAAGACATTTGCCAAGTCAGATGCCGACAAAAAATTAACAAAGAAATTCATGCGGCTTTATGAGGGACCTTACGTGATAGGGGCAGTCCCGTACAATAATGTATATACATTGATTGACGTTCATACGGACAAGACAAAAGGGAACTACAATGCGATTCACTTGTTCCGCTATTATAAAAACTCGTCAAAGGATGAGGATTCCACTAAGGAGCAATGAATGCGAACAATAGATAGTAGCGAAGGGTAGAGACAAAGGGTCGAGTTTTTTTTTGTAGAATCCGGAAGCACAAATATTGGTTGAGTAAAAATTAGGATTAACACGCAAATACATACGAGGAATAGATTTCCAAAACAACTAGGTATGGAAACTAAAGTATATAGTAGGACCTTGTGTATTTAAAAATCTATTCGGGGGAGTGTGTACAGTCATACCATAAATCACTCGGCGCCACGGATATTTAAAATTTTTCGAATAATAATGCAAAGCCAGAGGACTCTTAAAACCAACATTTGACGCCAATAAATTTCTTAGCCATAGACAGGATTGAGTGAGTTACAAAACGCAAAATCACTCGAAATATACCATAAATTGAACCCAGGAAAAAATTAAAACTAATAAACTAAAGTAACATGAGCCGTAGGCGACTTAACGCTAAAAGCAAATACTTAGAAAGTAGAGCAATAAATCAGAGGTATTTTTTGTAGAATTGTGAACGACGCCTATGCGATATTAACAAAAAAAACTCAAGATGTGTGGCGCCTAGCGTTCGCTGTTAAAGAAAAAAATCATAAGGGTGGAGACATTTTGCCTTGACAAATCACGTTTGAACATTTTACTGTGGGAGTTACCTTTTTCAGTTTCTCGAATGAGGGCGGAGCCCAAAGCTGGTGGAAGGGCTGAAGTTACTAGCTCCAGACAGGAGACGAGAGACTTCACTTCGATTCTAGGGCTCCGAGAAGGGGGTCAACCATAGAGTTAATCTAGTAATAGTTTGATTCAGTGTTGATCTTGATTTTTGTAATATAAGCAATTGCACTTCTATTTTGGCATTGCTCAACTTAGCTCGATATTAGAAAGTATAATTGTATTGTCAGTCCCCATACATTTAACGCCAGTGTAATAAAATAGACGGGAGGTTCATTTTATAAGAATTCAAAGGGGTAATAATTTGAAGTCTATTAAATAAGTGAAAGACGACGCGACACAAGACACCGGTATCGGGTAATGTACTTTGATTCAAATTATAACTAACGGTCTGAGTAGTTTCACAGATATAGTGTAACTTTTTTTATTTTTCACCTGAGAAATAATTATTTGGAAATAGCTATAATGGACCCAGAAACCGCCTTAGAGTTATTGTACTCGACAAAACAAAGGGACAGAGATTACACAGAGGTAGTTCTGGATTGGGAGTTTATAGCGATATTCGCGATATATATTATATGGCTGCTCATAAGACTATGTAGTCTAATTTGGATATTCAGAAGGGGTGAAAATCTATAACGATCCATACAAGCCATTGTCTTTATCATGCCTGTCCAAAAGTATAACGGGAACAAATCCTTTTAAAAGGAGATGAACAAAGACCACCTATCTGTGAACCTATTTAAACGTGAAGTAAATATATAATTATAATTTTACTGTAAAATTAAGGTGTGTCCTTCTTCCTTTACGATGATGAGAGAACGTGTGAATATATATACATATATCTGTTAGACGTAAATAATTATGTGGCATGTGTGTATTAATTATTCAGGTGTGTCTTAGAATAGATAGCCGAAAGGGTTTTTTGGCTTGGATATGCCGTTTTTCCCTTTATTTAGTATGGCTTTTAGCAACGGGATATCCAATTGAATTTCGATATGTTATCACATTCGAAATTCAGTTTAAATAATCAAACAGTTTCTTTTTTTGATACACTCAAGTGTTGAGGAAATAATAATATACATTATGACAATAAACCCACCTTGAGTCAAACTTATCTTCTTTTATTGATATAATTCTAATATTCCTTTAGATTATTCAATACTGGGACATTCACAAAGTTCAAGTCTATTGTATTATCGATAGAAGACCGAGCTAAAGCTTCATTTTAATTAACTTGTGAGATGAACTAAAATGAATCAACCAATAATGAATTCTCTCTCATAACCTATTCATGAAGAATCATAATTCTTATATAAGAAGTGGAACTAGGAAGTATCATATATTTTATCTTTAACTAGGTGAATAGTTCAAAATATATATATCGAAGATAATTAACTAAAATTATCTCAGAACAGCTAGAATTCTTTCCGAACAGAGCAGATAAAAACAAGTGAAGTCAAAATATAACGCAGTCTATAGAATTTTGACTTAGTTGCTTATGTAACAAATATTCAGATCAGTCTCGAGATTCTTTAATGGGTCTAGAATCCTATAAATAGAATTATTATCAAACTGCTAGTGTAATCTTTTATACAACAAATTGGAGTGTGGCCACGTGCGAGTGCAGACGGCGAGACGACGCAGCCGGGCGGTTTTGTCAGCAGGTAGGGAAAAGGGTCTATTGTTTGTACTTTCTTGATTTTAAATTCGTAGGGTGACCATATTGGTACTGACGAATAAGGGACACCGAGGCTCGATTGGACATTAAATCATGTTATTGCGACTTGACTATATCAGTCAAGTTTTATAACCAAACAGCACATGGTTACCGGTGACGTTCTCGGCGGCGATATTCCGGCACAACCAAACACGCCATGTCTTTACAGCATCGACTCCCGACCTAGATTTGGCCAAATCTAAACCTAACTGAAACAAATAAATACAAATAAACAAAACCATGGTTTCGGGGCGAGCTATTATGCTCAAATAAAAGAATGTACCAACCCGCATGGGTGAATGGGAACAACCACGCTTCGCAGCGTTCCAAGGGAGTCGGGCTGATGCCCCCATAATACGGTTCAGAGCCATTGTAATGGCGTAGGGATGTCCCCCGTGCTAGCAGGGAAATCGGTCAGAACGGTGGCCCAAAAAGAGGCAAACACATGCATCAGCTAACCATCCACTCTAACTTGTCCGTAAAATTAAAATTTCATGGTCTCCCTAGGTATTTCAAAGTGTTGGATAAGATTCTCCCTAACATTGTCAATATAGGCTCAACTCGAGTCTCGCGAAACAGATAGAGTGAATTGGTTAGCCTGTCTGTTCCCCTAACGCAATGTGCTGCCCAAGCCTGAGTGTGCGCATCCACTCCCCTTGGGATACGTGAATTTCCAAAAAGACTGCCAGATGCCGAAGTGTCCTTTATCCTAAAGTATTATTATAAGAATCTGCTTTATTTAACTCAATCACTAATCGACAAAATAGACGATCACGATCGGTACCATCACAAACTTATCATATTTTATCATATTTTATTTGATATTTGTTAATAACTATAATCTTTTGTGGCCTACCATGCCCTGAGTGTATGTAACTTTTCAACTAAAATTTGATCTTCCGAGTTATGTATATCAGCTAAAGTGATATTGAACTCAAACGTTATTAAAACTTTTGCTCGTTCTAACTAAATAACCTAATTACTAGGATGCTTTGTTTATATACCTCCGAATATTCAAAGCTAGGATGTTAAGACAATACCTATATTACAACATCCTCCCATAATAATTATAATAATGATTCACCATTGCGATCATGTCACTTTAGGCAAGTTTTTGCGGTATCGCGCCACCGCTGTCCACTCGGCCACCAATGGAGAGTCCACCACCACCACCACTACAGCCCATTAACGTCCCACTGCTGGGCACAGGCCTCCACTTTCATAGGAGAGAGGGAATTAGAGCTTAGACCCACCACCAATGCGGGTTGGCGGGCTTTAACGACTATTATCATGTTAGTAATAGTAGCCGGGACCGACGGCTTAACGTGCAGAAAAACCCGATACTCAATTATGGCCCGACCCGGGACTCGAACCAGGGACCTCGCCGGCCGCAGTCGAGCTAGCCAACCACAAGACCAACGAGGTAGTCACAGAGAAACCACTACCTGAAGATCTACGATCACCATCACCATCGCGGCATTCAGGCTACGTCTACAGCAAAATCGTTCACGAGGCCCACCAAACTAGACAGGAAGTTCCTACATAAAGTACAACTGAATAAACCATGCCTTACGTTACGGTCGTTGTTGTTTAACTGAAACATTAATTACGAGTAAGTACGGAACTCCGCCTGACTGAGGAAAACCCGAGATTCCCTAAACCATGAACGAGAGCCTTAGCTGCTTTAACTCCGGCTAAAATAACCGTAACTTTTCCGCGCCACATACTTAAGAGCCCGCGCAGACAGAAAGAGTTCAACCGTTCTGAGTTCTGTCCCGCGGTCCTTGTAAAGTTTGTAACTTTATAGTGAGCTGTCTGCGCGACGCTACAAAGTTACAAACGTTACGAATCACGCGGAACTCAGAACGCAGAACTTAGAACGGCTGAACTCTTTCAATCTACGTGTGCTCTTATACCCAGCGCGCAAATACTGCAAACTCTCTCTCTAAGTACACTTCCACAGTAAACTCTCTCTCCACGGGCTGTACCCAGACCATTCACATACGTTTAATTTTACACTAGATGAGGCGCGCGACTTCTTCCGCGTGGATTACGATTTTTTTGATTTCCGCAGGAACTCTTTAATTTTCCGGGATAAAAAGTAGCTTATGTCCCCGGGATACAACCTATCCCTGTACCAAATTTCATCAGAATCGATTGAACAGATGGACCGTGAAAGCATAGCAGACAGACAGACAGTCAGATACACTTTCGCATTTATACAGATAGTATGGATAGTATGGATATGGATGTGGAGTCTTTTTCCATTTAAATATTAAAGAACCAGCAGTAGTCAGGTACTGTGGTACCTATTCGACCATAAAACGCGTTTTCTTGTGTGAGTTTTAACAATTTAGCTACACGTAGAGACGATAAACATGTTAGTGCAGTTTCCACTGCAATGCCGATTCCGCTACGTGAGCTTTTTATCCAACTCCAACTTTAGATATTACTTCGGATGATAGCGTAATATAAAGTTAGAGGCACTTTATTAGATGGAATCATTAAGCGAGATCCAATTCAAATGGGACATCTGCTGCGAGAAAATCAAAAGTGGGAAGAATGCTGGCTGCATTTCTGCGTTGAACAACCAGGCTGATCCTTTCCTCAAAAAAACAACCAGTCTCTCTATCATGATGAGGCAATCAATTCATCATATCATTCATTAATTGGACAGACAAAACTCTTCATCTTTTCAAATTCAGTTGCTTACTTTTAGGTGTTGCGTGTACAAATAAAATAAATAAACAAACTGTAAATTATATCCAGAAAATAATCATTACTTTTTATACTATTTTATTATAGTTAAGATTTCATTTTTATTTTTATAATGTGTTCCTGCTTTTTTCCTCCGACATGGCGATCGGAGACTATTCTAGGTCGGTACTCTGAATGGCTTTTTTTCTTGCCTTTCTTTTTGCTTTAAATGATTTTGTGCTGCTACACCTAAGTGCAGTGCATCGGGGACTTGTATCGAGCTAAGATTTAGGGCACAGCTAGAAAATTACCGTAGCGACAATTATATTTTTAAGCCTTTTATTATAATTTATTAATATACAGAGTCTAGGGTATCATATTCAACGAGGTTAAGTGAGGTGTAATTAATATAATGCTGACCACACATTTGAGAAATGTGATAGATAAGCTAAGCTACACGGCAGGCGTCGAATAAAACTAAAATTAAAAATAAAACTAGCCACACGGCAAATAGCGGAGCTCACAAATCAAAGCTTTAATTATTATCGCCTGATCCTGATCTATATTTTTTTGTTGAAATCGATGCTAATGTTGATTTTCTATTAGATGGGTGCAGGCTGAATATGGCAGGTTCCCAAGGATTTGCCTAGTAACGTAGAAGATTCACATAAGCCGCACTGCCACGAAAATCTAAGCCTCACCTGCAAGAGACTGCTTACCCGAGGTTCCAGCAGTTTCATTAGTGAGAAAATGGTTGTATTTAACACCTGTTTAACATAATATGCCAATGGGTCTTGAAGTAAATGCGTGCAGGGGATCGTTTCTAATGTGCGATCGACATGACTTAAGTAATTATTTGTGGTTGTAAGTAATTGAAAGTCATGGTGGATAATTAGGCGACGTCACGTATTATTACTAAGGCCAAGTTGCACGAAAAGTAGCTTTAGGGTAACCGTTAAATTTTCGACGTCATTTAAACCATAATGGGTTGCACAAGTCAGGAATTGATAAGTTTGAAGCAAAATTTTACCTGTGATTTTTTAATGTTCAAACTTTAACTATAACCATAATACAACTTTAACCGCATATTATGCAACTGGACCTGAGTGCTATATTTAAATTTATTTGGGCCGTACTAATGAGTGCTTGACATGCCTTTATTGATTCACCTAAATATCATGGACCTATAAAAACTTTACGTACGTATATAGAACATGTCTTTAAAGGTTAATTACAAAATTATCGTCCCCTTAGAAATTTTTTTTTGGTAACTTTTTCCTCTATGCCTGACCAAAACATAATTGTTTTAACGGCAGAGAGGAGGAACACGAACACTCACAGAAAAAATGACTGACATCACTATCACTATAATCTAACGTTGTGTGACATGCCGATGCTCGGTCCAACGTATCAGCGGAACTTGGCGTAGGTTAGAAAACGTCAACTTCGAGTAATAGGCTTCAGCGCCAACTTAAGGCTTAATGTATTCCCTAAACATACGTCTTGTAAAATGCAAAATTCTATAATATTAGACCTAACTTAGGTTTTTTAATGGTTTCTTAAATTTGTTGTTTAACCAATTTAAGAAACCATTGAAAAAACCTAAATACATGGGGTATCAAATAATCAGTTGAATCTAGCGCGAACAATAAAAACCGCTAAGTTAACTTACTACTTATTTCACACTGTAGAACAGTAGGAAATGGCTGCTCCAGCGATTCTCTAAATGAAAAAGTTTGCGGTTTCAATTTTCCGGTGCCCATTCACTATGCAGTCTGTAATTCCCTGGCGTTTCATTATTAAGGCAAGATGCTCGTTACCCCCATTTAACTGGGAAAATAAAAGGCTGCAAAGAAGCATTTGTTCCTAGTGGAATGAAATTCATAAATCACCGATACCGAGATTGCAGACGGCGCCGCTTAGTTTATTTCACGCTCTTCGCATGTATAATGCGGGTTGAGATATTCGAGATTTATTTTATGGTTGAATCATTGTAAGAAAAGACTGTGGAAAGGAATACCTTAGCAGTTAGAAATATAATTGGTGACCGATCATTTCATAAAAAACAAATTACAAATTTTCATTTCACAAACAACGTTTCGCAAAATTATGAATCATATATTAATCGTTATAAAACTTTTGGTCCTATAAATAATTCAATTGATAAAACAATTAACAGATAAATTATCATTTCAAAAAATATAATTTGACAAACAATTGATTTATAAATCGTGTTATTTAATAAAACAACGTTAAGCGTATTTATTTTTTGATAAAATGAATTGTTTGATAAATACTGTAAGAGTCGTCTGGCGTAGCTCGTTTTAAAAAGTTGACGTTCTTGGGTTGAAATCTGAGCACTCAGACTCCACGCAGTCTTGTCTGTCCTACTCCTAGAGTGTTTTTGTAAAGCGCGTAGGCAGAAGCTCGCAAATGAGGTCCTGAATGAAGCGAGCCTACGAGGCCGAGTGGAGCGAAGGGAGGAGCGGGCGAGCGAAGCGAACCGGTGACCTCCGTAGCGAAACGAAGGTCGAGTGGTTTTCCTAGCTTCTCCACTTCCTTTTTAGGCACCACTCCTACTCATGCAAGAGCGAGCGAAGCGAGCTCGGGACTGGGGGCACTCCGACTCGGATGGTTTAGGTGACGAAGAGGATGGCGGGGTCTGAAAGACCCCGCCATCCTCTTCGTGGTTATTTCCTTTTTATACCACCCAGAAAGAAGGAGCCCCGCGAAGCGGGGCTCCGTCGACCGGGCCTTGGAGGGGGTGAAAGAGAGAGGGAGAAAACCCATATCCCTAACATTATCCAGCCAGAGTTGGGTAGACTTAGGTGAGTAGGTATGGGTACCCCTAGAGTGTTTTTGTAAAGCGCGTAGGCAGAAGCTCGCAAATGAGGTCCTGAATGAAGCGAGCCTACGAGGCCGAGTGGAGCGAAGGGAGGAGCGGGCGAGCGAAGCGAACCGGTGACCTCCGTAGCGAAACGAAGGTCGAGTGGTTTTCCTAGCTTCTCCACTTCCTTTTTAGGCACCACTCCTACTCATGCAAGAGCGAGCGAAGCGAGCTCGGGACTGGGGGCACTCCGACTCGGATGGTTTAGGTGACGAAGAGGATGGCGGGGTCTGAAAGACCCCGCCATCCTCTTCGTGGTTATTTCCTTTTTATACCACCCAGAAAGAAGGAGCCCCGCGAAGCGGGGCTCCGTCGACCGGGCCTTGGAGGGGGTGAAAGAGAGAGGGAGAAAACCCATATCCCTAACATTATCCAGCCAGAGTTGGGTAGACTTAGGTGAGTAGGTATGGGTACCCCTAGAGTGTTTTTGTAAAGCGCGTAGGCAGAAGCTCGCGAATGAGGTCCTGAATGAAGCGAGCCTACGAGGCCGAGTGGAGCGAAGGGAGGAGCGGGCGAGCGAAGCGAACCGGTGACCTCCGTAGCGAAACGAAGGTCGAGTGGTTTTCCTAGCTTCTCCACTTCCTTTTTAGGCACCACTCCTACTCATGCAAGAGCGAGCGAAGCGAGCTCGGGACTGGGGGCACTCGGACTCGGATGGTTTAGGTGACGAAGAGGATGGCGGGGTCTGAAAGACCCCGCCATCCTCTTCGTGGTTATTTCCTTTTTATACCACCCAGAAAGAAGGAGCCCCGCGAAGCGGGGCTCCGTCGACCGGGCCTTGGAGGGGATGAGAGGGAGAGGGAGAGAACCCATATCCCTAACATTATCCAGCCAGAGTTGGGTAGACCTAGGTGAGTAGGTATGGGTAAATTCCGAATTAAATTTATTTTACTCGATTTCACCAACTCCGCGTTACGTTTAACCTAGGATTAAATTTGAAAAGTTGACAGAATTACTACATAACATCTGTCAAAACATCAATTTTAATCCTAGGTTAAACGTAACGCGGAGTTGGTGAAATTGGCACTAAATTATTCGAACTTTACCCAAAACTAAGTAAACCCGTGTAAAACTAGGTTTACAACATCTTCTAGCCTTACCCGTAACATATTATATATATTGAATTCATATCATAAAAAATCTCAATCTCATAAGAAATCAGAGATTGTACGCGGATGACGTTGCGGGCGACCTATAGTTAGTTTTATTTTTCAAATAACAATTTATATTTTAATATTTTGTAAAATTATGAATTTGAAGAATGAATTATTTTATGAAATAATAAATTAGTAAATGACAATTTTACATTCAGCACGTTTGCAAAGTAAAGTATTTGTGAATTGAGTATTTGTCAAATGATCTTTTAATAAATTATATGTTTGCGGAATACGACGTTTGTGAAATGATTAGTTTTTGAAATGTTTTTTGTGAAATGATCATTTGTTAAATGTTTTTTTGTTTTTTGCGAAACATTAGTGAACCAATATAATTATATTATGGTTCCTTTGTAAGTACAGGTATATATGAGCCCAAAGCGTCTGGCAAGTGACGGCCGATATGTAAGCTAATTGGGACAAGATCCATTGATACATAAAAATTCTTTCCAAAAACCGACTTCCAAAGCCTGGTGCGTTTTCTTTGCCTATCTTTAATAAACTCGCCCGACTTCAACATAGTGTGTAGAAATCAAAATTATTTTTTACTTTACAGTGGTTTTGGAAGTCGGGTTTTTGGAAATAATTTTTATTTTTAACTTTTTAGTGTACACTTAACCCCCACAGCTTAGGTTGCAGTAGCCTGCAGCATCAGAGTTGAGGAATTGGGACTTGGGTTTAAGTATGAAGTCGTTGCTTGACACCTACAATACTAATTCACTATAAAAAATCCTAAATCGCTATTTTTATGGAGTTCTGTATCCTGCAGCATCAGGGTTGAAGAGTTGGGCCTCAGAGTTAAATCGCATACACGTGACTTGATACCCACTATATGAATTCACCATCAAAATTAGCTAACTCCCTAGTTTTGAGTCCTAGGTACACCTACAGCTTCAGGATTGAGGATTTGGAGTCAGAATTTTTTATGGGACCACCTCGCGAGATTCCTCTAAATACTGAAAAAAAAATCAAATCGTTTTAGAAACCACGGAGATATGGGGTAACATACATTAAAAAAATATATACGCGCCGAATTGAGAACCTCCTCCTTTTTTTGGAAATCGGTTAAAAAGCAAAAAAAACTCGTGCTAATAAAATCTACTCTAAGTGGCCCTACATGTTAAAAACTGAGTAAAGATATTATTGACTTGGATTTACGAAAAAAATTTAAAGGCAAATATGCTTGAATTTCGAAATCTGCGTTAAAAAGTTACAATAATATTTTTAGCCCGTCTCATTAAGTTGCAGAGATAAGGTTGAAATACTTCAGTGACGTTTCGATAATTTCAAATAAGTTAAACATCCGCGCTGCACATGCAATTTCTTCGCGAGTTTTGTAAAAGGAAAGATCGAATTTCAAATAAGAACGTTCTCGGCGTTGCATCGTCGCAACCGTCTCCCGTTTCTGATAAAATATTGGTCTATGTGTACGGACACGAAATTAGCGACGGCGGAGCGACAGCGACAGCGAGGCGACGCGATGTGAAGCGATCCGTTAGTGACCTGAAGGGCGGGCACGAAACAGCCAATACTTGTATTTTTAAAGATATATGAATAAATCAGCTATCTTGTCATGTAATTTGTTTTGCTTTAAATTCACTACAGCAAACTGGCAAAGCTGCAAAGTCAGCTAAGTTCAGAACCTGACGACTATCGGTACTTTTCCCTTAGTTTGTTCCCGTCGCTTCTACATCACCTGTCGCCCTGCCATCGCCCGTGCATCGCTGCATCGCCCTGCCCTGCCATTGCTCGTTTTGTGCGCGACCCCATACAAAGTCATACTTTTATTTCCGTCGCCTTCGCTCCGCTATCGCCGTCGCTCTGCCGTCGCTAGTTTCATGTCTGACGCTTGAGTCACCTTAGACAAAAGGAAAAGACGGCAAATTGGATGCCATATTAAGCCATGTGAGAAGCTACTTCAAACAACGAATCTGAATGTACGATTATTTATATAACACTTGAGTCAATAAGGTTAAAAAATGTTTATATAGTAATATACAAACTTAAATGGCATTTTGCATGACTACTGAATACTCGCACCAGTGCTTTAAAACGCTAGTCTATATGGGGGTAAATGCGTATACAATAAACATGTGTTCGAAGACTCTATATTATTCCTTTGGTCTATGTTATGTCGCGGAAGCTTCAGTCTGTAGAGATGCATCCGATACGGGGCAATATCAAATTAAAATAGAATGTATGACTGTCACCGTAAAATTGTAAAAACCGTGTAACTGTAAGGTGTAACTATTCACGATAACGCTAAGAATTCACGACGTTCACGAAGAGTTCACGAGTTTTCGACGTTTTCACACCCATACAAAATAGATTTTTGTTTCTTTTGTTGTTCAATTATTGTTTCTTCTCCGTAGAATCTGCTACTGAGTTCCTTACCGGCTCTGCTCAGTATAAAATATATTTTACAAACCGGTGGTAGAGTCAAAACAAGACGTTTCGTAATAGACGTATCATAAACTTTGAGTTTGATGTTGTATTTTAAGTACCACCATTTTTCAATGAGAGATGATTTACTGTCCTTCAAATAAACTAGCGTAGGTATTACAAGCTACAAAAGCTGCAATTTGTATGTATCAAAAGTTGATTTTGTTTATCTTAAATATTTCGTAGTCGTAATAATTATTATGTGGAAAATATTGCCCACATTAAACTATTATGTTTCCGATTTTTTGATTTTATACCTACATCCATCATCCATCCATCAGCCTGTATGCATGATGCATCCACTACTGGACATAGGCCTTTTCGAGAGCGCGCCACCAAACACGGTCCTCCATCTTCCTCAGCCACCCGCTTCCCGCCACCTTCTTTAGGTCATCGAACCAGCGAGCTGGAGGGCGTCCTACACTGCGCTTACCGGTACGCGCACGGTCTATGCGTAGTTTTTTACATTTTACGGATGGTATAGGAACGCAAGCTTTTCAGTATATTCGAATATTTTCACGTTACTGTCAACGCGGTAGCCTCTAAATGGAATTTGTTAAGGAGTTTACATATAAAAAGGCAATAACTGTCGGGGTGCGATACGATAGCGCCGCCTCCATATATCTTGTAGACTATAACTTCGGCAATATTTACGTCGCCATTGTGGGTATATTGAGCTCAATAGCGCATATAAAAAGAAACTTTTGCGTATAAACAGACTAAGTTTATAATATTAACTATACTCACTCTAGGAAAGTTCCAAAATAAAGACATATTTCATTTTTTACATGACCGCGATTTCGTCCGCTTGGATTGAGGTTTTTGTGTTCCCGCGGGTACTCTTTAATTTTCCGGGATAAAAGTAGCCTATGTGTTATTCTAGACTATAATCTATCTCTGTGCCAAATTTTATCCAGATCCGTTTAGCTGTTCTAACATCCCTCTATACAAACTTTAGCATTTCGCTGTTTATAAAATAAACATCTATTTTTTTATATTAATTTTGTGCCTATCTATGTTCGTATGAATCACTATAATTAAATCAATTTATTTTTATTTTATTTTATTATTATATTAAAGTTTTAACACAACATCGAGATAAAGATAAGGTACAGACATTTAAGACGAATTTAATATCATACATATAATTTGAAATCGGTAACATCTCGCAAGTAATTTGTATCACAACTTCATATTATAAGTGGGAATGTACATAAATTAGCTCTCCCAATAATGAATGCAGCAGAAGAATAATATATAGAGCTTGACAGCGGCCTTTCATTATAAAAATAAAAAGTCTTGACAAAGCAAACTGGAAATTATTTGATAGTAAATAATGTTGAAATTTCCGTGAACGTAGAGGCAGACTATTATATAAATTTTATTCTGTGGATGCTGCATTTCGCCCACTCGACTGTAGCAGATACAGTGGAGTAGCCACCGCACTTGAGATTTTGTATGAGTAAAATTTTCTTTTATGTTTTTGAAACTGCAGGATATTTCAAATAAATAAGCAAGATAAGATTCTGAAAGTTTTTACTTGTCTACAATCTAACTACAATCTAAATTTACTGAATTATAATTTTATTATAAACGCAAATTATAAAATTCGGAGATAGCACACGCCCAAAAGTCTCACAAGACCCTACAAATAATGGAACATGAAACAAAACATAAAGTGAATTTTCAATACTGAAAACCCAAACAACGTCAGCAGCATCAGTGCGTTGCAAAAATGCATTAGCTGATGTCACGCCAATGCCAAAATCATCATTTCTTTGTCATTTTTTGACTCGTACTGCAGATATAGCTCGACACATCGCGAAGCTGAAATGGCAGGCACATACCTACTCGTAGTACGGAGAACTGACAGACGTTAAGATTTCAAAAATACCGGAATGGCGCCCCGCACTGGAAAATCGCAAGTTGGCGCACCACTCCACCAGGTACGACATCAAATGAGTCGTGGGGTACAGGAAGCGTAAGACCGCGGCGTGAGGACCGTGGAAATCCCTGCAAGAGATCTATGCCCAGCCGTTGACATCTTTCGGTTGACGACGACGACATCGACTACTGACGAACCTACATAGGTAAATATTAAAAAGTTACAGACGACCGATGGGGCAGACGTGTCCTGAAGTCGAGACCGAGCACCGGTAAGCACAGTGTAGGACAACCTCTGTCTCGCTGGAAAGATGACCTGAAGATAGTGGAAGTGGGTTGAGGAGGAAGGTGGAGGACCGTAAGTATTTACTATTTGTGGTGCACAAATTTTCAGCTTTCTAGGTCAAAGGTTTAGGTCTGGCAGTTGTCGAGTCAGTCAGTGAATGAGTGAATCAGTACTTAATAATAACTCTTTAAGTGCAGAGATATTTCTTTTGTTATATTTTACCCCACAAGTGTATCTTGGAACAGATCAAATATCTTAGAATCAAGTAGACGAATCACGTATCAGAGGAATTGCTTTTATTGTAGAAACTGCACTGCGAGTAACTTGTTTACCGAGAGTACGTGTAGCTCAATTGCTCAGCGGAAGAACTACAATTTTTCATGGAGTAAAACTCATTGGTTTTTCTCCTACGTTTTACGTTTATGCATAAAATTTCACCGTATTCTTTTCACAGTTACAGATACATAATTAGGTATACGATTTTTAAGATCTGGTGGTCAATGCGTTATGGACTGGCGTCGAGCCGAGTATTTTTGATAAAACTTTGCTCAGGTTTTTGAACGTATCTATAGGTAGAACTGACAATAAATGTAAAATTACACTACGGATAAAAAAAATATCTGGCGGGTAAAAAGTAAGTAAGTAAAGTATATGGAGCTGCACTGACTATCGCGACAAAACAAAACTTTTTTTCCATACGAATCTGGTGTTTTTGTCCTATCCGTAGTGTCTATAAAAAAGTATTTATTCACCCTTAAACATGAAGGACGCCGCCATTATGGTAAAGTAAATAAATAAGCTTAGTCAGGTCTGGATCTCGGCTCCAATCCACTCTCTCAGTGTTCCTTGCGTCTTAAGAATAAAACGCCACTAGGTTTTTTCATCGATAAAGCCTTACAAAAGCTGCAAAAAATTCACCGAAGTATGACTATGAATTTCAACGGCAATAGTAAGGTAAGTACAGAAAAAACGGAACAGAAAGTTCAAATGAAATTATCAATTTACTATGGAAAGGAAGTTGCTCTTTCAAGCCTGTGCCCTGAATGTTAAGTGGTCACTTTTTTCTTTTAAAACACTAAAGAACATCGTAAAAGCATTCCTATAAATGCTATTTGTTGGTTTGCAAACGAACCCCCAAACCTCCTTCCGCAAACTCGTCGAATAAAAACTGCAAATATCTTATTGAGATTGAAAAGTATATTACATACGTAAAAATACTTTCAGAAAACTTTTTAATTCCTCGCATCCATTGCACCTTGCAGGAATTTTTTATAACTTTCTCAGAGAGTTAAGAGCTGCTGGCAGAAGTTTTGAAATGACATTTATCCTAGTAATTTTCGAAGTTTCAAACTTTGGACGCTTTTTAAAGTTAAAAGTGCTTGCAAGCGATTTCTATCTTGTAGGAAACTTTTATGTTTGCGATCACTTCCAAGAGATGACTAAGATTAACGTATGTATATACAGTGTAGATACAGTGTAGATACGTTAATCACTGTATCTACTTACAAAGATTAACGTATCTACACTGCATCTACTTACAAACCTAGTGCATACGACTTCGCAAAAGTTCAGAAAATACCCAGTACAAGGAACTTTCCGCGCTTTGAAAACTCTAATACTATAAATTCGAAAGTTTGGATGGATGGATGGTGTTTTTTTATCCACTACAAGCTAGCCCTTGACTGCGATCTTACCTGATGGTAAGTGATGATGCAGTCTAAGATGGTAGTGGGCTAACCTGTTAGCGGCATGGCAGTTATATTAAACCCATATACCCCTTCGGTTTCTACACGGCATCGTACCGGAACGCTAAATCGCTTGGCGGCACGTCTTTGCCGGTAGGGTGTTAACTAGCCACGGCCGAAGCCTCCCACCAGGCCAGACCAGGGAAAATGCAGAAATTATAGATTCCCAAATTGACCCTGCCGGGGATCGAACCCAGGACCTCCGCACGTTAAGGCAACAGCGCTACACACTGCGCCAAGGAGGTTGTTAAATATGAGTATGTATGGTACAAGTATTTGTTACTCAATCACGCCTGAACGGCTGAACAGATCTGGATGAAAGGCACAGAGATAGATTATAGATAGTCTGGAATAACACATAGGCTACTTTTTATCCCGGATAATTAAAGAGTTCCTAAAGTCGCGGGCATCAGCTAGTTATTTTTTATGCAGCTTTCTTTCCTTTTCGACATAGTTTCGACCAATAGAAAAGACAGCCACAGATAGACTTAGGTCTCATGCCAGGATCTCTACATAATGGCACAGATTAAATACAATGATTTCTAGCATTTTATTCGAGATCATCCACACAACCACTTAGTCTTGCTGCTTTGTCTTTTAACCTCTAAAAGCTGTTCTTTAGTAGTACATACCTAGTTATTCGAAGCTGAATTGCTTAAAAATTGCATTATAAAGGTGCAAATAATGCCATTGTACCCCAACCATCTATTGATTTCTTGAACAATGATTTTTTTTCTACATCTGAATAGTCTTACGGATGAAAGATATTATACCTTTAGTCGTTACCTAAAAAGCAAATCAATCTACATAAATCAAAGCTGTCGCCCCTTTATCTTTGCTCCCTTTCGTTGGGGTTTAGAGGAATACTCACTGCTACAATACATCTATGTCACAATGTCTGTGACAATCCTACTCTAAAGTTTTCTTAGAGGCAAAGGTGGAAAGGACATTTCAATGTAAATTGGGTAGAATTCTATTTACATTTTATATATTACTCTGCGTAATAGCATTGTGTTTGTTTTAATCAAAATTTTCATTTGATTTAATCCAATGTTGCTTTTGCATGAAAGAAGAACATTATATAAATTCCATTAGTTCCATATATGGAATTATGGAACTAATGGAATTTATTCATTTCCATTAGTTAAGAATTGAATTATTACGTCGGTAACGATAAAATATACATGGGCTTTTAAATTATTAATCCAATAACATCTAGATAAGTACCTACCATGTGTTTCCAAATAATTGTTTACTTTACTTTATTGTTGGTCTGGGATCATAAAATATACTGGCATTTATTAAGCTTATAATATTTAGCACATTATCAAATCCCATACACCCAGTTTTAAAATGTTTTTCCCTGTGAACAGCAATTACCGAAACTGAGAATTAAAAAAGCTTGAGATTTCTGATACCTACTATACTTACCTATGCATTTCTCATGATGAAATTACTTAATCGGACTTAAAAAGCCCTTCGCGTTGGTGTAGTGTAGTGCTAAGTGCTTAGTGCAATGCAAGGAACACAAGAATACAGTGTCTCATAATAAAATCTAGCGTAAACTAAGATAAGTGAATGTACCAATTCTAAGATATAATTTTATAGTATAAGTTTAGGTTAAAATAATGTTGCTCATTAGCTTTATTTACTCATAGGCTAGATCTTAACTTTAGCTGTTGTTAGTAGTTAATGATATATTAACTATTTAACTATAATAATGAAATGACTGTAACCCACTACTGAAAGCTAACCCACTACGGGTGTTCTAAAACAAGATTCAGATACTTGGGTCTCAAGTAAATGAATAATAGGCGGTATTTAGCGAAAGGTGACATTTCTCAAATCGCACCATTAATTTCTAACGGGGCGGTGGCGATATTTCATCTGTTTGCTTACACCCGGCCTTGCCGCAAACTATTTTCGGTGACTACGAAAATTTACAACTTCATACTACAATCACAGAACAGGCTATAACTGGCATGTATAAATCTTGGTATCGAATTTATTGGAATACCTACAATGCATACGGAATTTGTATCTTAAATCTTATTGGGTCATTGTTCATGTTATATGTTTCAGAAAAAAGCAAATTACTACAATGCTTGACGGTGTCGTGGCGAGATGGCAACTGCATGATAAGAAAGTTAGAGGAAGAACGCGTTAGGTAATTTTTATTTGCTACATAATGGTCGTGACTTTTCCGCTTGGATGTTTTGGATTATTTCATTTTTTGGGATAAAAAATTGGCAGCTAGAGGGACTGTCGATAGAAGTGAAAACGAATATTTGAATTATTTTTTTCTTAATTATTTTTTTATAGTTAAAATATAAACCTTAAAACTAAGGTATTAAAGCTTAATTTCGAAATTAGAACAAAATTCGAGCATGTCGCTGTTCGCGAGCATGTCGGTCACGCGAGAATGTCGGTCACGGTCACGCGAATCCACAAGTTTACCCCCTACTAAAAAGTGCTCAACGCGGCTAAAGAAGTTTTCACTTAAAAAAAATCCTATGTCAACTTATCTCTACCAAAATCGGTTAGGCCAATCAGGTAGGCCGTGAAAACGTAACAGACAGATAGGCACACTTTCGTTTTTGTAATAATATTAGTATGCATAAGATTTCAAATCAAGGAACAGTAAAAAGCTAAAGTGCTGTATGAAAAACGTCACACTGCCAGGCAAGCCGATGCGAAGACAGGAGCAAAGTTCAGGAGCGTCAATCTCGAAAGCATACGCACATTGATGTAGAATTTTAGAATGCATACGCAGTGTGAATGCTAAAACCGATTCATTGTAATATAACTACCGATTTCTAGGGAAACGTTGCAATCACTGCAAGCAATGTAAAAAGTTTACAATCTTTTAAATAATAATAAGACACTGTTAGTGGAAAGCCAATTTTTCCGAAATCGCTCCATTAGTTCTACTGGACAGTTACTACAAACGGCAGCCCTTATTTGGAAGAGGGCCTTAGAAAGCTGTAAGCCGTCATGGAATGAATAATAGACGGTATTTACAGGAAGGCGACATTCCATTAATTCTTAATGGACGGTTAGCACAGACCTTATTTGAGAGAGCGCCAAAAGCGTAAGCCGCCTAGTATGAAGCGTACTCATAGAATAGTCGGCGTATATAGGAAGGCGACATTTCTCAGACCGCTCCATTAATTCCTAATGGAACGACGGCAACATTTCATGGGCTTGTTGCACCACTGCTTGCCACAGAAGTAGGGTATATTTTCGAAAATCTGAAACTGATAGTTTACATAACATAAATCATAGATTTCGTGGTGGATAAGTATACAGCGTTTCAGTACAATAGTTTATACATGTGTGTTAGATTGTCCTGTATATATCCTTTATGTTCTGGAATTAATATCTCTTAAAAATAATTCGTTCCATACACAGTTACTCCAGACCTCGATCTGCAATCAACTTCAATTAACGTGATCCAGATTTATCGTGTACAGAGTGGATTAAAAAACCACTCTTTACACGATCTCAATCGCAATAATTGATCGACTGTTTAAACACAGTATACGTTTACCACAGAAATAAATCATAGGTACAAAGCAAATACAGATTGGTTTGGTTAAAAGTTGAATAAATGAATATTCATCAAAAGCGTTCTTGATTTTACAAAATTAAAACTTATTCAAAGGTAAATTGTATCTAAACGAAATTCGTGAAAGGTTTTAATAAAATTATCTCAAAGACGTTGCCCTATAGAGTACACTGAACTCTACAGTTTTATGAAAATTTACATAACTATTTAGAAGCAAAGAAGCGTCTTCCAAGAAACGTTTTTCTTTCATTTTAATAAACATAATATTAATAATTTAAGGTACTACTGCTTTAAGTTATTGTTACAGCAAAATCACACTAAGGATCGAAGAGGACAAAACATCTGTTGTGAACAACGTTTTGTCCTGTCGTGCATCAGCAAAATAAAATAAACGCCCTCTTATTTAGATTAAATAACAAATAAAGAATCCAAAAGCTGAAAACAGGTTGATTTTTATAAATGTATTGTCCGTAAAGTTTATCTTATGATGATCCTAGTCATTATTGTCTAGGTTAATTTACAACAAAGCAAAGGCTATCCAAAAGTTAATTTGAACGTATCGCATCAACTATATTATGAAACGAAATAAGATAATGAGATTTTTGTTTCATTTCTTTGCCGTAAACCGTCTTAACCTTATATTTTTGTTTTCCCAGGGAGGCCAAGCAATTGCTTTAAAACTTTTGCGATTAAGTTATACCTTACTTAATGAAGAAAATATTGTACTACCTATATTTCGATGAACTCAGTGGTGCAGTGGTAAGCTTTGTGCTCTAATAAATGGGAGCTCTGGGTTCGAGTCCGGAGGTTCCGGTTTTCGGCAGCAATAATATTGCACCCAGAAATCTTTACAGTTTGGTTAGGTACGCCGGCTACCACAGCCTTTATGTTTTTTTTCTTAATAAGCTCAAGAAATACTTGAGCAGAAGAAATTCCTTATGGGGAAATGTACAGAATTAACTAGAAACGTGTGTAATAAAATTTAAATCACACATAATTATCCTCTATAGTATTTGTGGCATTGTATGATAATGACGGATTTTTTACACACATTTCCGGTAACATAATATTATCTACTAAAACATAATATGTAGGTTGCGACATCACAATATGTACTAAAATATCGTACATAGGTTGCAACATCAACAATCCATAACACTGTATCGGATACATAACAGCAATATCAATTTCGCAGAGTGATCGTTGTGGGGACATATCGGTGCATTGGAACCTGTATTCAGCACTCTTTTCCACTACATCACTCGGATTTACCGTGTTTCACGTCGAGAGTTTTGAAAAGGTTCGCAAAAAACCTTTGAATGACGACTTTTTTAAGCTTAGGCTACACAAAATCGTCTGACGGAAATGTTGGACACATTTCAGTGAAATGATTCTGTATGAACGCGATCTTTCAAAAGATATTTTGCGGACTTCTATACATAGTGCCAATTCGCAGGCTTATCTAATAGGTATACCTACGTATATTACATGGAAAGAACAAGATTGTTGGGCAGTCGAACAAACGGACTATCTTTAATTATTGTTTAAAAAGTTATTACACTATTAATTACACTATAAACGGGAAGCCTCAAATGTAACCAATGTAATTATTAGAAAAACGAAATGGACATTGAAATATCACAGGCTCCACTAAGAATGTGATGGATCACAGTGAACTTCTAGTGAAGCTCAATCACGAGCCCAGACTGTGGATCCAAATTACGTTGAAGTTTTAATTTATTTAATTAAGAAGTTAATTAGTTAGTTAATTAGTGAAGAAGAAGTTAAGTTGAAGTTAATAGATCCACCCAGACCATTTTTGGATCCTAATGAACTCCAGAGTGCTACTTTATCCACTGGTGGATCCAAAAAGTGGATCCACTGATTAAGGAAATGTAAACCACACCACATAAAAAACTACGCTAATTCTAGTCGCGACCAAATCATCTCAAGATACTTATTATAAAAAAAGTGCACAAACAAACAAACGCACAACCTCTTAGGGCAAATACATATACAGTCTCCGTTCCGTCGTAGGTAAAAATACCATATTTAATTTACACATAAAAGTAGAGGGAAGAAAAGTGAAAGGTCAAATATAGATTATAATTTTTAACCAATTATCTGTTCATTATGTAAATGTAAAGTTCTGTTCGAATGTTTACAAGTATAGTTATTTTCTAATTTGAATAGGTAGGTACATTCAAGCCCAACAGACAACAAAACAACGTACTTTTACCCTTCCATTCGCCACAATACTACGCAAATTGCATTAAAATTTTGTAGAAGGACAACAGACTTCGAATATTCAAATTTTATTTGCCAGGTCTCTTAACAAGATAAAAATCTTTGTAGGTAACCTTCGTGTACAAAGTTTTAAGTTAATTACGAAATTGAGGCCAACTTGAAGCACCAAACAGCGTAACTCGTAACAAAATTTCTTATCCAACCTGATTTATTTAATCTGGATTGAGTACAAATAATTAACATAATTTACTGACAAAACTTTTAATTAAGTGAATTCGTGAATGTTAAGTATTTACCTACTTAGAATTATGTATCCATACTAATATCCTAAATGCGAAAGTGTGTCTGTCTGTCTGTTACGCTTTAACGGCCCATATTTTCAAAGGATTTTGAAAATATTGGCTGTTAAAGCTTGATGATGAGTTAAAGATGAATCCCGGAGAATTAAGGAGATCCTGCGGGAATAAAAACTCATCCACGCGGAAGAAGTCGCGGGCATCTTCTATTTTATTATAAATAAATAAAATGTATGAGCGTCGATAGCCTTTCTACGGTCTCTATTAATTTTCACTTTTGTCAAAATTACGGCTTGCATCCCGGAGACGGACATTTTTAATCCCCGAAAATCAAAGAGTTCTCACGGTATTTTTATACACTCAAATACTCGCAGACTTAGCGGGCATCGTCTAGTAAATTACAATTTTAATTAATTCATCTATTGACGATGTAACCAAAGTGGGTCTCTCGTTGGTATCTCTACCTATTTTGATGGTTTATGAGTCAAACGTAAAATTACATTTTGAGAGGTAAGTTTTGGTAGTTCGAATATTTGAATTAACTTAAAGTTTTTATAACTATAGCTAATAGCTGGTATTAATGTGAATATAGGTCGCTCTACTATAGGTATGCACGCCATTTGAAATTGAATATATTATTTAATTCCGTTTTGGGCTGAATTTTTAAAATTGAAGTGCACGAAATCGCAACATTTAGTTTGACCAACAGAAGTTCACTGCTCTGACTTCTGAGTTACAATGAAATCGATTATTACAAAAACGAAATGAGATTTCAGAAGTTTTATTCCGTACATTTCAATGCGTTTATCAACTAGAGGTGTTTGCCTCCAAAGGTGTTTACGCTCACATACAAAATGTTAATACAGTAGTTACCTACACACAAATTGGACGTCGTAATTGGTTGTTCAGTCGTCCGCTATTTAGACGAACTGGTGCATAAATGACGCAAACGTTTTTATTACATTAAGTAGGTGATTTCAATCATTGTAAACCATTTCCCGAGTAAAAGATTCAAATTTAGTAAATAAGCTAGGTCAATTGGAGCGAGTACATAACGAGGAAGACTCTGAACTAACAATAAAATATGTAAGTTTTTTGTAACATGAAGCATCATGAGATAAGAACCACACCCCACACATTAGATTAATTAGCATGTAAGCAAAGGCAGTAATAACGTTGAAATTGGAATTGACGCATTGCAGTAGCATTTTCACCCTCTTTCATTATGTGCAAATGCGAAACTTGTTCTGTGTTACATTAATTTGACTAACAGCGTTCTTACAACTCCAACCTAAGTTACTGAAAAATGTTTCTAGATTTTTTGTAATCCACAAAGGTACCTATCACTTTGCCACTTTTATAGAGTGGAGGCTTGTGCCTGTACGTTTTAATGGGCTGTAGTAATGGTTTAAATTTTTTAATTGAGGGCAGCATAATAGGATCATATTGCATGCAATTTGTAGTAACATCGATAATATCAATTACATCAGTACTAATTAATAATGTGAATATGGATGCACAATATCAATTGCCTATTAATTAATTCTTGGAAGCTTGAGAGATGATAATAATATCATTCCATATACATTATTTAGATTAGATAATTAATTGGTGCTGTTTATGACTTGTATATTACATTCAAATAGTTGAATTTGGTCAATTAGGTGATGAAGAGATCCTACTTTAGTCCAGTTCAGAGTTCTGAACAAAAGATGTTATTACATCAGTTTTTTTTTGTTTTTTAATCCACTACAAACTAGCCCTTGACTGCGATCTCACCTGTTGGTAAGTGATGATGCAGTCTAAGATGGTAGCGGGCTAACCTGTTAGGGGCATATTAAACCCATACCCCTTCGGTTTCTACACGGCATCGTACCGGAACGCTAAATCGCTTGGCGGCACGTCTTTGCCGGTAGGGTGGTAACTAGCCACGGCCGAAGCCTCCCACCAGGCCAGACCAGGGAAAATTCAGAAATTATAAATTCCCAAATTGACCCTGCCGGGGATCGAACCCAGGACCTCCGCACGTTAAGGCAACAGCGCTACACACTGCGCCACGGAGGTCGTCAAAGTTACCCAGAGATTATTAGTTTTTTAAAATTTACCCTACAGGGTACATGCTAAGTAGATATACATATCTACTTAGCATTGACCTCTTCAGTATATCACATAGTGGGAAGAACTTACTTTGGATATCAATGAACCCTCCGTAATGAGGGCATCATCTTATGCCACTACACCATTTTCCAACTAGAAGGGTCATGAATGAATAGAGTTCGATATTATTCGTGACTCTATTTTCATGACAGAAACTTAGTTCTTATCACCAAATAATATTGTCATTTAAAAATGTACCTACTTTCTACAAAAGTTATCATACAACAAAATATATTAAGTACATAACAGTTACCAAAATATCCTAACATGTAAGCCGTGTTGGCACAAAAGGAACATTTCGTTATATTTATTTTCACATATCGCACCATCGAATAATAAATAAACCGCGTAAAATAATGTTACATATAAAATGAAACTCTAGACTTACTTTAAATTGGTTTAACTTTACATTAAAGTATTTCAACGCATGCACTTTTATAACATGACAATTATAGTTTATTTACAAGGCATACATAATATCTGAGCTTTATTAAATAATTAATTGAATGAGCAGAAATAGAAAGTGTTCGTGCAGTGAAACGTACCTACAGAGTACAGACGTATGGACATATGTAATTTTTTTTGCTTAGATAAGTACTTAACATGACCGTAGCTATACGTATACCTGGGTTTTTAAAGAATCCCTTGTGAGATCGTAAATTTAATGCCTTAATCTTTGCAAGCTATCTCTGTACCAAATTTGGACAAACACAACTCATTATGGACAGAGTTCACATACAAGACAAAAAATCAGCGTGAAACATCAGCGCGCACTTTCTTATGGAGCTGCACCACACGACGAAACCGTGCGGAATTTCGTGCGGATTCTTTGTCCTGTTCCGTCCGTAGTGCGTTTTCACCCTAGCAGACGGGTCGTGAAAAGGAAAATAAACGTTTCGCACAAAATAATAATTATAATATTATCAGTGAGGTAAAATAAATAGCTTGAGTTTGCAGTCTGCTAAAAACTTAACGCTAAATAATTCTGGTCAACGGAGAAAAGTCGACGTAAGTAAATTCGAACCACAATGTCGGAAGACAGTTAGTTTCTATTAACAATGACGTCGAGGACCTTCCGCCGCAGGATCATCGCACCGTATAATGGAGTCTCCGCAGTCACCGTCAGGGATCTCCTCGACATTTTATATCATTATGAAACACTGTGGCGTGCCGGGAACGGGATAGTGCTAGAAACTGGATGATATTTTTTTTTATAAACTTTTTTTCACAAACTTACAAATTTGGCTTAGTAACTAAGGTCACAACAAAATTGAGATGCAATGGCTTATATAAATATACACACAGATTGATGCACAGACTCTGCACTAAGATAAAACTTGTATTGCAGAAGTCTGCATTCCCTTCGGAGGAACAAATTAAGCCAAAAATTTACATAGATTTTTTCTTTTGTTTATAGACATAAGGTTATCCTTTCAAGCGTTTTAATTTGATTCATTTGATTTGTCGGTGAAGTAAACGTAAGCCCTGGAATGTAGGTTAAAACATCAACACTTTTAACTTATAAGTTAAATATCGTCGGCTAACCGAAATATCTCATTTGTGTGATTTTACCAACTCCGAATAATGTTTAGTATGCGTTTAATCTGGGAATAATAAATCTAGAATAAACATCTGTCAAAACACATTTAAATAGTACTTACTATGATTTTACAATTAGATAACCTACTGCTACCTGTGGTTATATACTTTTTTTAATTCAAACAAACATCATCAGTTATTGAAATAAACCATAATGTAACACCGTGGACAGTAATGAGACAATGACAGATGGCTTGTCGGTCGCATTGTTTGGTTTAATTAGCCTGCCATGTCAACACCATTCACTGTGTACACACCATTCGACCCCCATAAATTATAGGGGTTGCACCTCCCATGATCTTAGGTATTTAGATGGTAAATAATAGAAATGGTGTCTACATTGTCGGAATAAATTCATGGATAGGACTGTGAGACTTGTAGATTTAATAGCAGAAAATATTTAAAAGTAAGGTACGAACTAAATAAGCTTGCGTTCTGGAAAGGACATTTATATAATATAATATGATGACAATTACCTATAGACCCTAACTTTAAAAGGATACGTCAATTTTAATTATACCCATAGGTATCCATATTGTTGGATAGAAGCAGACGTTACTTCGCGGAAGTCCATGAAAATGAGAAAACTTGAAGTTTAATTTCAGATGTTCCGGCATTGGAGTGAAACGTACGTATTTTTGAGGGTATTTTTGAGGGTTTATGTGGTGTGGTGAATGTCGCGGGCATCAGGTTCGAGATAAGCACTGTACACATAGATTTGCCTTCTGTGGCGGATTATAGCGAATTAAACTTCTACTTTTTTCAGTATCCATATTGATTTCTACCCTGCTCACCAAACCAGACCAGACCAGACCAGAATCGAACCCACGACTTTTCCACATTATATTATCATCACTACGCCAGGATGGTCGTCAAATGATGATGAGGATGAGCATGATAAGCAAATCCTACTACAATACCGTGAAACTACTCAAACAAGAGTGAATAGAAAAATAACAAAAAGTAAATCACTCTCTGTCAAGTTAATATTTTTCTTTCGAGCCTTTCGCAAGAATGAGCACAACGATAATAACAAATAAATAGTATCGGCACAAAAGAAACAACGCCTCATATTTATTTTTCCATAACACAACGTCAAATAATAAACAAGCAACCAAATTATTGTTCTCAGTTTTACGAGAAGAAAGTATTTTATCTTTTTGCGAGTATGTCTTGTCTCAGACACCATCACCACTGTTAGAGTGATAGTAAATATTATGTAAAAACTAAATAAATTGCTAAGCATTGACGAAATACTTATACTTAGAGCGAAATTTCACTATAGACAAATATTTCTCCGCGTAGGTATGCCTACCCCGCGTATAAGTCGTAGCGGCAATAAATAGCGCTCGCTATTTACATTTTAAACGTCAATAATTGTTGAAATACACAACTATATAGATGATGATAATAAAAGCAACAAAAAATATGGTGATAGTCAATATTTTTCAAACTTAACCTATACAAGATTTCCAAACGCGCTCTGGGCCCATACTGACAACGCCTAAAGCAATACCTACTGAAGCATTATCACTAAAAATGACAGTTTGACGTCAAGAACCTTGGCGTTCCTAAAATTAAGATTATAATTAAAAAACACGAAAGTCAACAATAATGAAACAAGATATCTTTAAGCGTTGGCAGTATGGCCCCTGATCTCAGAAGCAGCCATAAACTCAGTCAAACTCTTGGTAAAATCTTGTTTGTGGTATAGGTTACAGAAATCAAATTGAATAGGATTAATGGGGCTCAACGGTTCGCACAATGGGCTGGTGTTGACAGGGCCATCTAATTAATTCAACAATAGGTCATACAAGCTATAGACGTATAGACCATTGTATTGTGTGGCGGCTTGCGGTGCTGCCTCATTATTGTCCACGCATGTGGCGTGTCATTTCGTACGAGGATCACAGGAAGTGGGTTTCCGGGTCAAATAACAAACCCTGCAATAATAATTTTGATATTTTTTTCCGATCAGGCAATATTGAACTTAACAAAGAAACACTGATAGAATTACGATCCTTAAATCTAATATCAAAAAGCAAAAACAAGAAACATTCCTAGAATTTCTAGGGTCGTTTCTGTTTCCAGGAAAAGGATCTGGTTGAATGCGGGATAAAGATATTTAAAACTTCAAAGTAAGTAGCTTCCACTTAATGCGTACTTATAAAAAAATACCGCCTTCTGTAAATCTTTACACGATCCTTGATCTATCAAAGAAAGTTTTTTCTGATTTTTTCGTTTTTCGCAGCTTTTCGCTAAAAACGACTTTTACTAAGCTAAATAACCTTTTTATTAAGACCGTTTACTCCAACGGCATTACATAACCTGTAATGAATAAATGATAGAATTCCTATGCAATAATATTATTGGAATTAAATGATTTGAATTAGGAAAAAACGGCCCTTATATGTCGACAATCGACATCGATATCGACATCTAAGGGCATTCGACATTCACCATATTTGATTTTTCTATGGCAAATATGGTGAAGCTGCTTCTAATATTATATCCATAAGGTGAAGTTGCTTCTAATATCATATCCAAATTCTCAACTGCCATAACATAGTTACTTAAAATTTAAAAAAACAGCGCGTGTACAATGGATTTTCATACACATTTTCTCCCCGCTTAGCACGTTAATAATGAAATTTCATATTTATTTTCCGCCCGCATATTTGTATTGTAGCAATGACGTACTTTCCACCTCGGTTTGAAAAAAGAAAGAAAAGAAGGTACTTTCCGAGCGGGTGTAGTATTGAAGTATTGAAATATATTTTACTCTTATAAATTCTTGACAAAGTCGGCCATTAAAATGGCATTAACGGCAAGATAGCTTTTTGCTCCCCCTCAGTAGAATAAATACCTGGGTACCAAGCAGATGTTTCAATAGAAATGTAAATGCATAGTTTTCCGATGCCAAAGGAGGAGAAGGAGATGGCACCGTTTGGTAGAAGGGTTTAAGTCTTCCACTTTTCACATTCAATTCGTATTTAATAATGATGCAAACAGTATGAAATAACGATAACGTTAGAGCAATTTCAATGGACTTAAAGGTAAGAAGGTATTATCAGTAATTTAACTCGAATGTGTGTATGGGAATTTATGTTGCGTCAATTTGCACGTTTCATCAATAAGTATGAGTAATATTTCATTTTAGTTTGATCGAATCAAAATACATAACAGTTTTGAAATTGGGAATAGTCAAAGAAACTTGTCCACCATTGAATCTCTGCCTCTACAAAGACGTTCTCGTATATTCTAAAGTAGAAAAAAAATGGGAAGGTACTTCCTGAACATTTAAAAGTGTTCAGGAAGTAGTGTGAGTCAAAACATGTTTGGGATATCTACCCAAGCGAAAACGATCAGTAGAAGTTACACACTACTGACCTAACAAGACTACGTAAGGTCCGCGTCAGTCCGCGCTTTTATAAGGAGCAGCAAAGACTATCGCGACAGAAAAAAACGTCGTTGCCCTCTAACGCGAACGTTCTGCGTAAATTACTTGGCGATATTTCTATTAACTTCGATTATGTATTAACGTCTTCGATATAGTAACAATTTCCCATCTAGCCACCTAAGTCAATATGAGCTTCTAGGCAATATTATACCCGTAGCCAGCCTATGTTGACCACTTCCTGCATATGAGGCAATAACCGGAAATTGCTCTGCGCCAAACCTAATAGGATAACGTTAACGATTCGCTTCATAAGCAAAGTAAAGCTGAATTATACGTGATATTACATAATTAATCTATAGGTACAGTATGGCGGTAAGTCTGCTTGCTGCTAATTGCAAACCACTGAATTAATTTGCAACTAGTCAGAGAAGATTATTTAAATAAGTTTTACGCAAGTAAAAAATAGGCACTATATATTTTTTTAATTATACAGAGACTTGTTTCACTGTTTAGTGTATTTTTGTTCTATTTAAAGATGTTTTTTGGACCACGTTGCTCTACATATTATGTAGTATGTAGTACATAGTCTAAGAATTAGATAGGTAATTATAATATTCAGCTATATTATTATAAAATGCGAAAAAGATTATGTCTGCTTGTCTGATATGCATCTGTTCAATCGAATGGAAAAGCCCACGAAATTTGGTTCGTGGACAGGATAGACATAAAAAGACTACGCTTCTTTTTACTCTGGAAAATGAAAGATTTCCCACGGGATTTACGAAAACTGCACGCGTATTAATCTCGAGTATCATCTGTATGCTTACTCCGAGTTTTTACATTGCAAATACGATTGATCGACGTGAGAGCTCACCCCACCAAATGTAAGCGAACGTTAAAATAAAATAAACCTTAACTGCATTGGTTTAGAGCTCATTTCATCATTTCCTGTATTTATTCACAGCCAGCGCTCCAAACGCTGAATTTGTGACTTTAAAGCAAGAGCTTTTGGGTCCATTTTACTTTGACCGTTCGCTTACACTTGGCGAGGTGAGTTCTCACGTCGATCAACCGTATTTACAATGTAAAAACTCAGAGTAAGCGTGCTGGAAATAATCGTAAGTACTTACCTGATAAAACAGCTATCTTGCAGCAACCTACACAATCTAGTTTACTTTTTACTTCAAACCAGATTTAAGTTTCTACTATACAAATTAGCCCTTGCCTGCGATCTCACCTAGTGGTATGTAATGAGAAATACAGTCTAAGACGATAGTGGGCTAACCTGTGGGAATTTGGCTACATGGCGGACACAACGGAAAGCTTAAAGCTTATATATTTGCCGGTAGGGCGGTAACTAGTTACGGCCGAAGCCTCTCACCAGTCCCTAGAGAAAATTCAGAAATCATACATTCCCAAATTGACCCTGCCGGGGATCGAACCCAGAACCCAACCGAACCCGAATCCACCAAGCAGTTTAGTCGTCAGTCGTCTTTTAGGCTAATTTACTTTTGTAAACTAAATATTTTCAGTATAGTCTAGGCTGAATTAAATGACACGTTACCTACTAGAACTATAGATAGGATGCTAGCCAGTGAGTGGTATGTTAAGATTTAATAGGGCAAAGATAATAGCTTTAGAGAAGTGAGTTCCGGGACACGTCCCGTTTACTCCACTCCCCCACTTTTGTGTTGAGTGTTAAAACATTCCGGCTCTTTGTATTTGGCTTTTGTGTTATCTGGTGACTGCGACTTCCTTAATAGCTTAAAGTGTTTAAATGCTGTAATTTATTAACCTTTGACCGAGTTATGTAAGAACTAAACGTAAGTAGATGGCAAGATAATAAAAACACAAGTACACACGTTATAAAGTCTGCTTTATGAAGCCCGCGTGGTTTTTTAAAATCTATTTTAAAAAAAGGAGTTGGAAACCTCTCGATTTCCGGGATTAAATTCTCCCTTCTTTCCCCGGATGCAACCTATCTCAGTATCGGTGAAAGTCAGTTAAAAAGGTGGGCCGTGAAAGCGTAGCAGACATACAGATAGACAGACGCACTTGCGCATTATAATATTAAATATGGATTATGAATGCGAAAGTGTGTATGTCAGTGAAATGTTTATTTCATGTAGGATAACACACCTAAAAATAGTTCATCACTGGCCACTTATGATATGTCAGGACTATAATTTATTTTATATTATATCCATACCTACTAATATTATAAATGCGAAAGTATGTCTGTCTGTCTGTCTGCTACGCTTTCACGACTCATCTGTTCAATCGATTTTGATGAAATTTGGTACAGGGATAGTTCATATCCCGGGGATAGACATAGGCTAATTTTCATCCCGGAAAATTAAACAGTTAAAAAACGTAATCCACGCGGACGAAGTCGCGGGCATCATCTAGTGATTTATAATTATCAGGACTCTACCAACGGTTCGGCAAGCAGACTCTACTGCGAAGAACCGGCAAGAAACTCAGCAGATGCTCATTTTAAAAACAATGTTACAAAATGTAGATAATTAAGAATACATAAGATATGTAACAAGTATTAAACTGACTTGTGGGCTGCTGGATGCGTGGCCGGTTGCCTCGACTTAACCTAAAAGCTATTTTACTGCTAAGCTATTTAAGCTGACTAAAACTGTGACTAGACCAGTCACAGTTTTAGTCAGTCACTTACTACATGCAATAGAAAGTAAAGCTATGAAAACTTATCAAACTGATTCAGCTTTATTTTTTATCTTTTACTTACACTCTGTTTACCTAATGTAATGTAATCACAAAAGTTTTAATGCTATCATCAAAGTTTGGATACCGAAAATAACATGAAAATAAAAGATGATGTCAATTCTTTGTATGAATTTACCTAATAAATTGATATGTAATTTTTATCCTCTCCTTATTAATCCAGAAATCTGCATCCATTATCGATCCTTAAGGCTCTTTACTCAGTAAACTACCCTAAATACATCTTATTCAATAAATTATTTTGAATTTTGTTATTTAAAATGTTCAATAAAATGAACTAAATAAATATATGAGAATATTTTATCGGCAATAGAGAGCCTAGATAGTTTTCAAAACAAGTTTCAGAGTGCGATGGATCCATCACCAAATAGCGTCTTGGGAACGCCGAACAATGTAAAAAGCGTACCTATTTTTAGAGAACCTTTTAAGAAGAGTCTAGACAAAAGCAAGATAAAATATGCATATAGCAGCGCGTTATGCAAAGGACGTGACTGCTGCACTTTCAGAAAGATGAGTGCGGTATACCTATCAAGAAACATATTATAATAGGAATGATAAGTCATGGCGATATTGCATAGAAATGCAAACATCTGTATAGAATATTTTCATGATCAATGTTTGCCTAGTATTATTTTGACTTTGGAATGAACTTTAATTAGCTTTCGTAAGATTTCGTATTCTCTATTTCGTATTTCTCTCTCGTATTTTCGTATTATCTATTAAAAAAAGGATATCTCACTGATCGACTATCATATAGACATATCAATGTACAGGGTTCGTCGGGTCTATATGTATGTATATGAAAGATTCTGACATTTTCTCTTTAACGTAGACGATTTGATTTTAAATTATTTTTGAGGAATTCCTCCCGAACAAAACTGAGGTGGGGAAGCTAGTTTAGTTACAGAATACTATCTATTGTTAAGTAAAGTGAGTATACTAATAACATGTCTCATTAATATGTCTTTGTGATTACAAAAATCTGCACCTATCCTCAAGGTTCATATTTAACGCAGAAATGCACTAGAGACAGAAGCAACATTGGTGGCCAAAAAGTCCACGTGACAAAATTTTATATGGATCCGCACATACTAGCGCGTATGATAAAACATCATGGCCTTTATTTTGCAAAGAAGTTTTAACTTCCCGGTCTCTCGTTTGATTCGCTCATATATTTAGTATGATGTACTACATAGTGTCCCAAAAGAGATACTCCGGCATTGAAAAGAAATTTTGAAAAAAGAACGGCATATTATTCAGCGTCTTTTCGAGCACGCAAAAAGTATCTTACATCCCCTTCCCCTTTATTTTCAGGCAGATATGAAAACTTTTATAAAACTGCTTTTTATTTGAAAAATTATGAAGTAAGTTCTTTACGCTTATCATATCTTAGTAGCGCAGTCTTTGCGCTATAATTAATTAGGAGCGTGAGTTGGATTTCACGTTAAGATGCTTGTATAAACTCATTGCTTCTTTATACACTCTGTTCAGATGCTAATTAATTTTTTCTTCTGGGTCCGGATAAGACGGTATATTTATATGAGATTTCTTTTTCAAACTGTCTTGAATGTATTTAATAGAGTGTTATTTGGAGTATACCTCCTTTAGAATCCATTTCATATGTATGGGCATGGGGTATGACAATTTATTGGGAGTAAAATCTAACTTTCTCCGTTACGTTATTGACTTTATGTTTCCATGGTAACACTTGGGCATGTTTCCATGACTGTAATGTAGTTTGATGAATATAAATTATAGCTGATGCCCGCGACTTTGTCCGCATGGAATAAGTTTTTTAAATTACCATGGGAGCTCCCTAATTGTGAATGTCAAATAATAGACAAATAATTTGCAATAAAAAAATATTGCGGCTTTAAATGAAGATGTAAGTTATCCTATCTTTCAAGTTGTGAGCAAATTTAATTTAAAATCGGTTAAGTAGTTTAGGAGTTCATCGCGGACAAACAACGTGACACGGGATTTATATAAATATTAGTTAATTTAAATTCAATAACTTATTGCCCTATCTCAGTTACCCTGATTCTCTAACGTTATGATCAAGTAGTGATACTCCGAGCATAGTCTCTCTTAACCCGCACGAAGTCTCCTTATCAGGCTTATTATTTAGCCCCGTATAATCCTTTAAAAAGATTTCCAGTTCGTATGAAATGGAAACATAATATTACCAGTAGTGTTCTATTCTGAGACATTCTATAAACGGTACGGTTACTTGTATGGAGCTTAAGGCACCTAGTAGTGCTAAGCGCATTACGTTGAACCTCACACAAATAATAATATTATAACATACAGACACGTTCATCTCCCACTATGAAAGCGTCCTCAGGGGACATTATGAGAGTATTTTTGAGTTACAAATCTATAGAAAATGTAAGAAGATTATGGTATGTAAGGGCTGCGAAGGTGAGTTGTAATACATTATTTATGTAGCGTATATAATTATCTTTAAAGGGTTATTTGAAATAGAAGAATCGATAGTTTTGTTATGTGTGGTACAATCGATTTGCATATAATATAAGCCCGGGGTATGAAAATTTATGGGGAGTAAAATCAAATTTTCTTCGTTACGTTATTGACTTTATGTTTCCATAACTATGTAATGTATTTTGATGTATATTAATTATATTATTAATATAAATAAATGTATCAAGCTTGCTTTCAGTAGGTAATATAAAAAATGCTAATGCTAACAACTGCCTCGTTGGTTTAGCGGTTAGCATAGTCCACTGCGGATCACGAGGTCCTGGGTTCGATTCCCGGTCGGGCATTAAAATTGTTAGGTATTGGGTTTTTCAATTAAGAAATTCTCAGTGCCAGCTCGGAGTTGGAAGTTGGCAGTGTTTCACCCCCGTGCCTCGGAGAGCACGTTAATCCGTCGGTCCCGGCTATTATCACTAACATGATAATAGTCGTTAAAGCCTGCCAACCCGCATTGGAGCAGCGTGGTGGGTCTAAGCTCTTATTCCCTCTCTCCTATGAGAGTGGAGGCCTGTACCCAGCAGTGGGACGTTAATAGGCTGTTGTGGTGTTGTGGTGGTTCGTTTACCCTCATTTACTAATCTATATATTTTATAATCGTTCGTAAAGAGTAAACTGCAGTCGTGCGTCGGAGCTGACACACACAATTTTTTTAAATTAAACAAGTGGATCTTGGAAAGAGGTACCGCGAACGTAGCTCGAGCAGTGGTCAGACCATATGAAGGAAGTGTCTGCAAAGCTATCCATGCCGCAGGAAATCGAGAGAAATGGAAAATCATCGTGGGAAGAGTAATATCTAAAAGGTGTCACGAGCCTCAAAGTTGAGTGAAAGACGCATGAAGAAGAAATGCACCTTGGAAAAATTGATAAAAAGTAGAACAGCTACATATAATAATATATTAGCTCATTTTTGAGGAAATCCCAGAAAGAATGAGTCGGACAGGCATAAAAAACGACGAAACCGACGTATCGCTTGCCCGACTTTGACAAACATGGTCCTACCTACAAACAAAAATTACAAATACTAATTAGTATTTATTTTGTAAAACAAAAATTATTCAACAAACATTTACTCAGAGTATAATATAGCCGAAAAAAGAATGGAACCAATTTTCGATCGAGCCGAATTAATATATGCAGTTTTTTAATCTTAATCAGAGTATGCAATGACTTGAATCAACTTGTTTCTTTACAAAGTTTTGCGGTGGAAAACATCAATTTGTATTTTAAACAACCACAGGAAGCTCCCCGATTCGGCATTCCTTAACTTAAAAAGTTTTAATGCATTTGGCAACTGGCAAGCCATGCTAAAAGGAAAACGTATGAAATAGCCCAGCGCTTACCACAGCAAACAAATGGACCACATCGTTTTATTCCATAAATTCCACTTTGCGCTATCCAAAGATTTAGATGATACTCATAGATATAAATTTTCGGATTCACTGAAAATTACTCTCTGCGGCGGAGACTGTTGCAGGAACGTGTGAAATGTTACCGTTAGTCTGAGAATTAGTGGGAAAATAATGGTGCTATACATGATTTTGAAAATAGAATAGGGACTAATTCCCTACATCCATTAATCTAGGTTCGACGCATTTATTTCCTTGCAAAACATTTGGAAGTAATCTAATGAAGCCGTTTGATTCAGCTGCCTCTACAGTAAACAATTGAAAAATAATGGTGCTCATTATATTGTCAACGACATCTTAAGCTTCTTAGCTAAAGAAAATTGATAAGTTTAAATCTATATTGTTATCCATTTTGCGGGAGCAACGGATAACAACACATTTTGATCTGTTGTTTTATAGCATTTAGCACTATTTTTGGTTATAATAATGTAAAAACACACTACCGACAAAAAAGCGCAGACAAAAAAGGCCCAGCAATCCCTATATTATGGAGCGTCCGACGTTCTTCTCCAACGCGGACATGCATTGACGTTTTATTCTTTACGGTCCATAGTGTGTTATCGCTCTAACTTCAGAGTGTATGCTACAATTTGTGTCTCGGAATACTATTTCAATAATAACAATCAATTTTACATTATTGACGGACGATTCACATTTACATGGAAGGTTTGGTTGCCCTCATTTTTATCCCATGAAAACCCCTACCATATTATGGGGTCAAAGGTTACGACCCTTAGCAGTGAGGAATACAACGCAGTGGGTAAATAAACGCCTATCTCTAACCATAAGCCTTGATTACATGACTATCAAATTTGTTGCGACACTCTATACACAAAGGTAACATTTCCATGGAAAATACTTTCAGCTTTAGCGTCAAAATTATACCCGTGCGATTTGGCCTTTTTACATAAGCAGACGCTTATTCATGAAGCTTTTCGACAATGACCTTCCTTACGGCAGAAAAGGGAATAAAGGTACGAGCCTATTGTAGGCCCGGTTACATATTCAAAGCGTGTATGACCCTATTTACATTGGAATCTTAGTTTTTTCCACCTTTGCTTATAAGAAGGGTTCGGGTAGGGATGTCGCAAGCATATTTTACCTAAGGTGGACCATTTCTTTTCCACTGGGAGCAATTTGTGGCGGTGGGAATTTACCTAAATCCTCAGCAAAAGGATCGAAAACAGGGGATCGACCCTTGAGATTTATGGTCATAATGTTTCCTTTGCTATTGATACATTATGTCAAGTAGATACATATAAGTAGATATGTATAAAGATGTTAATTATACGATTCGCGTAAGTAGTTAGGTACAAACAAACAAGAAATACCTACTCTAAAAGTCTTACTAAAAAGACCGACATCTACATAGTTACCACTAACATAGTCCTAACAAAACCTTTTTGTAAGGACTTCGGTCCCCATTTGGAGTGCAGAATTAGCCCAGTCTTGCTTCAGATGGATAACGAAGCCTCTCTTCGGTGCCTCGTATGCAGCCCAACTTCACGGTATTACAACAGAAAAGCTATGTCTAATAACATTTTTGTCCCATTGCAAAAGTAACCTTACTACTCACATGATAACGCTGGAATTTCAATCAATAAAATGTGAATGGCTTTAAATAAATTTCATTCTGTGGATGCTGCATTTTGCCTGCGTCCCTCCATCTAGTGGATACAGTGAAGTACCCTCTGCACTTGAATGTAGTGTGGGTTGGAGTTTCTAGTTGCTTTTAATTTAAAATATTATACCGTACCACAAACATTATTTAAGGAATATTCGGTTAAAAGGCTTTCGGGCTATACTATAAAAATAGAATTCGTTGAAAACTTTTGAGTACTTTGCTTGTTGAAGCTTGTAACTTGTACTTATACTTACATTAATGCAATTTATATAGGTAATGGTAGCTAAAAAACTGCATCAATAATTAATTGATATACTCTTATTGGACAATGGATATTAGCCAATACCGAAAGAGTGTTAGCCAATCAAGAGATGTTTGCGATCATAGACATATAATATTTACCATTGGTTGCAATTCTACATTTTTGTTTATTAGCCATATTAGAATAATATTGTACGTGTATAAATTATGTGTGTAACTTAACATTGATGATTTACTCGTAGTTTAGTTTTTGTAACCTATTACTATTGTTTATGATCTAACCTGAAACACTGTACAATGTTTAGGAAGGATTATCGTTTGTATATGTTTATACATAATATATCCGTGTGCTTATGTTTTTCAATAAAAGTTAAAGTTAATCAATAAGCTGTAACTCCTCTTGGGCTTTGGTAAGAACGCGCTTTCGTCGCTCGTCGTACACGTCCAGTGACCTCGACCGAAACAAAATTGCATCAAAAAGTGGAACGGCAGCACGTCTATATGAATCATCATCGTTAGACTAAGAGATAGCTGCACTTTTAGTAACTATCGCCAGGAAGGCTGATTCAGTATTAGGTGAGTGCTACGCTCTCCACTGATGACGATAGTGAAGGTTTTCCCGCATGCGGATGGGCCTTTCACTAGATATGGCCGCTCAAAAAAGTGTTATGGTTACCAAAAATGAACCATAACTCGAAAGGCTGATTCTTGTACAGTATTCAAGTATTCGCAGTACGCAGCAGTAAAAACTGACGCTATTCATCGGACCGTTCTCTAGATATCACCTGTCAAAGACTTATAAACTGCAAATAATTATTAGCAATTATTAGATCGTATGATCAATTAATTGCTAATAATTATTTAGTTTGTAAGTTTATCACGGCTTGGAGAGGTGATATTTAGAGAATGGCCCGATGAATAGCGTAAGTTTTTATACTGTTTACATAGGTACTATGCATACCTTAATACTGTACAAGAATCAGCCATTCTAGATATGGTTCATTTTTGGTAACCATAACACGTCTTTGAGCGGCCATATCTGGTGAAATGTCCATCCGCATGCGAGAAGACCTTCACTATCGTCATCAGTGGAGAGCGTAGCACCCACTTACCTAATACTGAATCAGCCTTTCTAGCGATAGTTACCAAAAGTGCAGCTATCTCCTATAATATAACGAAAAAAGGCATCCTAGAGTTTAGTTCGATAGAGTCTTATTTAAGCCTCTTATTTTAACAGCTCAGACTTTTGCATTACCATGGCTGCACATTATTTTCATAGCTGCCTATGACTACAGAAGATGCTACATGTATTCATGTTATATAGAACATACCTTAGCGATTCGTATCAGAAACGTTGCTTTATTCGTTGTTTGAAAACAATATGTACCTACTCAGACTTGGTTCGAGATGGATACTTTAAAAAATCAGAGCTATTCATATTTTTTCAACTTAAGTCATGGTCTAAACGGAATTGTTGCAAATGTAAAGTGGAAAGGTCAAGTTTTAAAATTCCGTACACAAAAGATACGCTGCACCGTACCGCCCGGTATTCAAATGCAGATTCAAATGAAAAGCCCGGGCTATTGTTGTCACTTTCAGCATTTGTGCAAAGCTTCGTATTAACAGTTGGGTACCAACTGTAATCAATTTTATTTCCGGTATTTTTTAGCAGTAAAATAGAACAAATCGACGACTTCGTCCGCGTGAAAGGTATTTTGAAAATATCTTTGATTTTTTCAGACATTAAGTATCCCATATTATCCGTCCCCTGGTTGCAACTGGTACTGCTAACAACTAAAGGAAAAGGTCCATTTTAGGTCTACTCTTGTACACTCTACCATGAAAAGAGGAAAATACATAAATATTGCATTAAAAATATAATAATTTAGAACAATAAAGTAAATAACGAGCAAAAAAATAAAAATGTATTTCAAGTTTTCGATACGTTTCCAAAATGGCAACCTTCAGCCATAAAGAAGGCAGTAGGCGCGAAATGTATCAAATGTCATTTCTGACAGTCACTGTCAAAATAACGTACTTTTCTTTTGGAAACGTAAAAAAATATGAATCCGCCATTGTTACTCATGTTTAGTGTTCCATAACTTGGAAAGATTAAATAATTTTACCACTGAAATTACGACGAATTCGTAGATTTGACCAATAAAAACTGGTCTAGTATTTTATTTTCCTTCATTTCTCTGCTTGTACAAGACTTGGCCTACGCCCCATACAAATCAGAACCGTCTCCTTCCTGTCCTGATAAAGGTTGCAACCTTTTTCAGTACCAAATTTTGTCAAAATCTGCAAAACTGTTACAGACAGATATATAATTGGCGATCAATCACTCACGCAGGCGAAATTGCTCAGTCTACAACACCGACGCAATGTCGCCTGCTTATCGGTTTTTTATCGGATATACCATGGCGAGTGTGCTCTGGAACTTCATAACCTTGTTCCTCCTTCTCCGTTCTACCACAGAACAGCGAGAAACCGTGAGCGTTGGCACCCTTATGTGGTTGACGTCCAATTTGCTCGCACGAAGCGTTTTTGCTCCACGTTTCTGATACGAACCGCTAGGGTGTGGAATACCCTCCCTCCCAGCGCACGTGTTTCCTACCACTTATAACTTAAGTACCTTCTAGGCAAGCGCGTTCCAACCTAGACCTCATCATTGCTTTGCACTAAGCATGATTGTCGTCAAGCGCAAGCCTATCACGCAATAAAAAAAAAAAAAAAAAACACACTTTCGCATATTTTATAGTAATATGTAGGATGCATCAATTGAAAAGCTTACTGCAGTATTTACCCAAGCTGAATGGGTACTAAATGAATTTTGGTGCTCAAAATTCATCGCCTAACCATCCCTTCATGCTTCAAAAAGTTCGTTAAAAGCAAGCAAAATTGTCGTCAATCCCGGTTATTAGGAATTCTTATAATTATAAATATTCTTCCACTTTAGAATTAATCTTTATAATTAAGGTGTAAAATAGGAAAAAGTATTTATAAATAATAGCTTTGCATCTTAATATAAACGTTTCAGAATTTTCAGGCGACCCTATTTTGCGAAAAAGCTTGTTCCACTTTCCCTATATTGGTGCACTAAAGTGTATCAAATAAGTTTAAATAGAACATGCGACATATCGCCATAACGTATGAGGTCACACTAGGGAGTTTTCCTTTCATGAACGTTATTGAACGCGATAAACTCACAATGGTTGGCATAAATATTGCTTGAGTTATAGCCCCGAAGATATTCAGGGGCGGTAGTACCTTATCGACTCACCAGACAGTTATTGTCCTATATGACACTAGCTGATGCCCGCGACTTCGTCCGCGTGGATTGAGGTTGTTTGGTTCCCGCGAGAACTCTTCAATTTTCCGGGACAAAAAGTAGCCTATGTGTTATTCCAGACTATACCTAACATATTCCTGTGCCAAATTTCATCCAGATCCGTTCAGCCGTTCTGGTGTGAAAGAGTAACAAACATCTATATATCCATATATACATCCATACTCAAAAACTTTCGCGTTTACAATATTAGTAAGATAAGATAAACTCATAAACGAATTACGTTCAGAGGCAACCATACCGACAGTTACGTTAAAGAGTAAATTAAGGATAAAAAATTATAAAAAGCTTGGCGATACAAGGTAATATATCTTTTGTTAATCACACAATACCACGCAGTCTATTCTATACAAGTAGACAAAAATAACACTTAGAATAAAATCAATCATCTTAGGATTATCATTACCAAATCATTCGCATGTATGTGTATACTCAATAACTCAATAAGAAAACTCAATAAACCTATAAGAGAAAAGAAAAATTGCTAAAGGAACGTAAAAATTATTGTAACAGAAGTAACACACAACTTTAAGAATTCGCACAATTCGCTGAATAATTTTCTTATAAAAATTCGCAAAATGAAGAGTTTTTCATAGAGACTGTGGATTCTCTAATTTTCGGAATGAGTTTCTTTCATTTATAGCAATCGGGTACTACGGCCTTTTGCAATAATGTTTGAATAATGTTTGGCACAGAGCTAGATCATAAGTCTGGAATAAAACATAGGCTACTTCTTATCCCGGAAAATTAAAGTTTCCGCAGGAACTCTTTCACAAAATTTTCATGACAAACATCCAAACTTTCACAGTATTTTATAAAATTAGTTAGTTAATGATAAGGTTTAGAAACACTAAAATGTTGAAGAAAAAAATTTTGTTTGAATGTAGAATTATTGATTCATAGGTACTAAATAATAAAAATATTTAATATAGACAAATTAATATTTAATATTGCAAATTCATCAAATCCCTTAACATAAGAAGATCGCTGCTATTTATCGCTGCTCGACAGAATTAATTAATGAATTATATAATACTCTCTACTCATAATGCTTTTTTATCTATAAAATATGCGACGAAATGAGAATCTCCTCCTTTTTAAAAATGTTCGAGTATAAAATAATACTAGATTATAAAATGTTGAAACCTCAGTATTCCCAGCAGATATTGCTCAAATGCAATCTCGATTTATAAAAGGAAATCGCATTTCAAATAAGACTATGACTTTGGCCTATCCTACGCCTGGCGAACGTGTAAAAGCATCGGATGTACACGAGTTACCGTAGACGGTTGTCAAAATGGATCCAATATTACTGCAATGCAAATGTTGGTTAGTAAAATAGACAACATATTATACGCGCGAATTGTGGGCAAATTTATGGCAAATGGAAAATTAAAAGACCCGCGTCCGCGTCTGTGAGCGACAAACACGACACCGATACGACGCGACGCGAAAGCATCAAACAGTAGCTGACCCTTCACGTGGCCTACTTTGTTGCCTAGACAATTTATCAGTATCTATGGCATAGTATAGCGTCGCGTTGCGTCAGGTCGCTTCTGTGGCACCTAGGCCACGAGTGAGTAAAAAAAGATTATTAAAACTCTGTATATAAGGATTAATACTAGTCGGTAAAAACACCTTTGCAAGCAAAGCATTGGTTTAAAACAAATTTGAAAATAATAATAATGGATATTGTGAGTCAACCTTAAGATACATAAATATACCCTCGCGGATTTTTTTTTTACTTTTTGAGAGGAACAATTCCACCATACATTTTTTTCGTGTAACTTTAACTGTGCAGCGCACGCCACGTAAGCTCTCAGAAGAGACGATTTTTTCCGACTTAGTTCACATTATTGCAATTTTCGTAAGGATCTCAAATTTTTTTGAAAATAAAAATAACCTATGTTACCCGCTGTTAATGTAGCTTTCTATAAGTGAAAGAATTTTAATATCGGTTGAGTAGTTTTTGAGTGTATCCATTACAAACAAACAAACAAATCTTTCCTCTTTATAATATTAGTTTAGATGAGTTAATTCAATACAAATCGAGTTGATTGTTGTGGTGTAAATAGGAGCAACAAATAATTAAACATCCAAATCTTCACAATATTTTATAATATTAGTAAGATAATAATATTTAGAAACACGAAAATAAAAAAATGATGTATGAATGTAGAGTTATAGATTCATAGGTAAGTACTAAATAATAAAAATACTTAATATAGACATTAATTTTACAGTGCGAATTGCCTTGTTATTGTCCAAATGACCTAAAACTGAAGGCTAAATTGTTTTTTTTCAAACTTGGAGGGTAAGTGGAGTATGGTTATTGGCCGTGGTTTAAACGATCAAAGCACATAGCCAAAGCACAGATAATTTCTAAGCGCCCAAGGCCTAAGGTACAGGCCATGAAACCCATAGAGATCTAATCCCACCGGTTCTACAATTTTTCGGTACGAATTTAAAAATGTATTCACCAATGGTTTCTTTTGAAACATAGCTAATTAAAATATAAGGAAATTGCTCATTTGTTGTATCGAATAAAGGGAGGAATAAACCTGCCGTGAAAGTTCTATAGAGTTTCCTTTCAAAGCCCGTTGTTGTTTATCAGGAGCATTTTCTCTGATATACGACCTCAGTCCCCGCCTCCACCTGTACCTTAGAATGAACATTAAAGGCCTGGACATACACAATGCTTACAGTTGACGTCAACAGCATGGTAGAATATGAGTGGGTATGATTTTGAAGACAAGGAACTATATGAAGCACGTAATACTTCAAAACGTTGTAAAAAAAAAAAAAAAAATAAAAAAAAAAAAAAAAAAAAAAAAACGTTGTGCTTTTAAGGGCAAAAACACCATACGGACAGGACAGGACAAACGTTAGCACTTTTTTATGTAGCTATATTTGTCATATTTTGTCCGTAGTGTGTTTATACTCCGTATGTATATTTAGTTTGTTCTTTATGGCGCGTTAATGTGGTTTGGCAATGCGAATGACAAACTTTCTTGTATTATAATCACTAGCTGCGTAGGACACGTTCCCGCCAAGCGTCATTTCTGCTCAAGCTTTAAAGTCCCACCTGGGCTCTCGTGTGCCCCTTGGATTCAGTTGTAGCTGAAACAAGATAACATCGTATTTTATACTCCAAGAAGGCAATACTGGCTGGTGTAAGCTCCGTTTAATCTTTTGAACCTCATTCGAGGTTAATTACGTTAAAATCCATTTACAACAACTTAGTAAAAGATAAAGCTCTACTCGTAATGGGCTGGACTGAAAACATAAATGTCTAATATAGTCAATGAAGGTAGGCCAGGTAGATTCGAAAGGTAGGTATATAAAATTATAAATGATTTATTTATTTCACGAATTCTCAAGACTCTACCACCGGTTCTGAAAAAAGATTCTACTTAGAAGAACCGACAAGAAAGTCAGCTAATACTGTTTACATACGTAATGTAATAATCAAGTAGGTAAACTGACTGTGAGCTGGTGAATGCGAAACCAATTTCTTCCATGCAACTTCATTTATTAATAAATATTAACTTAAGTAGTCCTAATATTTCAGAGCTATAACTATGTGGATTAAGCAAAAAGGTTTGTGAAGTTTCGTTATTCCCAGTAGTCTACCAATCTGCAATTTATTGGTTAGCGAGGTACTAAAAAAATTCTACATCAATGGTTAGCGTGATAAGCGATGGCCAAAATCCTTGTCATTCTAAAAGGAGACATATTCTTAGGGTATGTTCCGATATACACTGCGAGCACTATTCAGTGCTCTTAATGGGCAGAAATTCGTTCCGTTATGGACTGACAGTATACCGCCGCAGTATTCTAGGGAAATATATGACGTCATAAATCGTCGCCATTTTCGTACTGTGAGCACTGGCATTTTTGAGGTAAGGTGCTCTTAGTGCTGACTGCGCTCCGTTTTAAACAGTAACCAATATAGCTAACTATAAAGGAACAGCTCCTATATCCAGTATACTAAATTGACGTCACACCTTGTCTACAGTGCTCGCAGTGTATATCGGAACATACCCTTAGTAATAAGGGCTTCTAATAGGTTTTTGGATGAGATTAAATCTAAACTTACGGCATTTATCCTCAGGTATGCAAGGGCCACCGTCGGTAGTCCTAACGTAGTTGTCAATACATTCACACGATGGTCTATAACAGTTCGCAGCGATCTGAGGGCACGGGGGAGAGTTCACGAGGTGATCGCATTTCTTATAGCAGACTTCCAGTTCGCATTTGTAATATTTTTCGTTTGGAGGACAATCTGAAATCAAAAAGTTTTTTATAAGCAGGATTTTCTCTGTGCTGTTTAAAGGTAGAGCCTTCTATTGATCACACTTTACTACTTCGTTGGCATGGATTTAGGTTTTTAAAATCCCGTGAAATTCATACATTTTCCGGTATATAAAGTAGCAAACACAAACACGGTTGCAAACTATCTTTGTACCAAATTTTTAAAGTGCTTTATACAGATAAGCGCACACTTTAAATCTGCTTTTATGATAGTAGATTTTTTTTTTATCCACTACAAGCTAGCCCTTGACTACTTGACTGCAGTCTAAGATGGTAGCGGGCTAACCTGTTAGGGGCATGGCAGTTATATTAAACCCTTACCCCTTCGGTTTCTACACGGCATCGTACCGGAACGCTAAATCGCTTGGCGGCACGTCTTTGCCGGTAGGGTGGTAACTAGCCACGGCCGAAGCCTCCCACCAGGCCAGACCAGGGAAAATTCAGAAATTATAAATTCCCAAATTGACCCTGCCGGGGATCGAACCCAGGACCTCCGCACGTTAAGGCAACAGCGCTACACACTACGCCACGGATGACGTCTGCTACGCTTTCACGGCCCAAGTACTCAACCGATTTTGATGAAATTTGGTATACAGAAAGGTTATATCCCGAGGAAGGAACCATCCATAGGCTACTTTTTATCGCCGAAAATTGCCGAGTTCCCGCGGGTGTAAAAAAATCAATTCACGCGGACGAAGTTGCGGGCATCTATTTACTTATAAGAATATTTGAAATGCAAATTAAATGAATATCTTACTAATATTATAAATGCGAAAGTTTGGATGGATGTATGAATGGAATAGAAGAATCTTTATTGGCAGCAATAAACACAGATGCACAAAATAAATCAAAATCAAAAATGAGTTACATACATATTATAAAATGTAAGTTTGTACAGCAGTGTAACGCTACCAACAGGTGAGTCACTCAGCTTGTGTTTTGGCTCCTGGCCTCTCAGGCTTAAAACCGGCGATGCCGCCAGGACTCACGTCTGAGGTGCCAGGTGTCCCAACGCTGATTTTCAGTGACCGCCTTTCGATGGGAACGTCAATGATATAGGCTCTAAATTTTTGGCAGAATATGATAATAACTTATGTTTGTATAAAAGGAAAATCTTTAGAGAAAACTGGATCAAAGATAGGCTTTGTAATTTATGAAAGTAAGAGTATAACGAAACTAGAATAAAATAATAATAATGTTTATGTAAACAGCTTAAAGTATTCTTAAAAAAGTCCTGAATAATTTATTTGAAATCTTAACCTCTTAAAAACAATGAAATAGTACGCTCTCACTGGATTAAATGTAGAGTAAGGATGTTTGTTACTCAATCACGCTCCAACAGCTGAACGGATCTGGCTGAAATTTGGCACAGAGATAGATTATAGTATACTTTTTATCCCGGAATTAAAGAGTTCCCGCGGGAACCACAAAACCTCGATCCACGCGTACGAAATCGCGGAAATCAGCTAGTGAAGAATATAAAATATCCAACGAACTTGATCAAAACTTGAGGTTTTGCTTGTTAAGTATTTTTCGGAATTTCCAACCTGATGGAGTCGAGGCGGGTCAGCTGTAAGTATTGAAACCTCGTTTGCGTACCTGATTATTTAATTCTGTACTTTAGGTACCAAAAACCTTAAAACCAACACTTACCAAAAGGTTTGTGCTCATCAATCGGCGTCAAGGACACAGTAGACGCTAAAAATGCGAATACGAAAACAAAAAACAACTTGGCAACCATGTTGATGACACGAGGAACGACCACTGGCCTTTAGATTGTTCTATAAACTGGAATCATTATTATATACTTACGAGTTTTTATCGACCAGTTCTAAACAAATTAAATTGATATATATCTATCTTCGTATGCGAATTGGCTGTCTTTTCATAAATAAAGTGGACAGACAACATTTAATGTAATACTATTAAATAATACCGGTTTTTTAATGCGTTTGCGTTTGGTTACTTTTTTGTATTGCAACGGTGTGCAGTTACTACTCACTTCAAAACGAGTCTTTACTATGTAACAATCTATTATATTTAGCAAAATACTACTAATAGTACTTAATTATAAATATTTAATGTTTCTTAATGCACTGCATGTTAGTGTTTAATGACCTAAATGAATTAAATAAAATATTGAATATGTATAATCGACTCATGAAAATTTTCGAGCAAAATTCAATCTAGGTATATTACCGGAAGTGCTTGTTGCGCACCTTAGCTGCCTTCTCTAATAACTGGCCAACAGGTAGAAGTGCATTAGCTATCATTGAATCTAAATGATGTCCAATATACAATATACAGTACCAACTGACTCAAACCACTCTAGGTAGGTTTCATTCTGGACTATCCCTATACTCGCTTTAATAATATGTAGCCACACACCGCACTAGCGCGACAGAAAAAAACGTCACCTTCAACGCGAAAGTTTCAAGCAGACGTTTTTCCTTCATCGTAAGCGTGTAAGTTTTCGCACTAATTCTCACGCTGCAATAATAACAATTACCTATTTATCTGCACAAATAAAGTCACAGGCAACTACAAGTATTTAAAAATTACTTAAATATAATAACATTATGCTTCTAGTTTAGTTATTTGACGACAGAACCCGTAAGTCGGAGAAGTGTATTGTTATTACAAGAAATAATTGTTTTCCCCAAGTAATTAACTTTATATACCTAACAAAACTTGTTTATACAACAGATGTAGGTACCACTATTATTATGAAGTACTTTTATTTCTTCTTATCGTGTGACGTGACTAATATTTACTCAAACTGATACTTAAATTGATCAAAACTCTTTTTATTTGAGAGCAACGCATAAGTTCAACTGTTTATGGAGTTCATACATGCTTTGTGACGTGCAGGCATCTATGAACTCCTTATACAGGTCGAATGGATAATACGACCTGTTTAAGGAGTTCATAGTTTGACAATCGATTTACGATTTCAATACGATTTCCTTACACAATCGGCCTCGGGGCACAGTTCCTTCACTTAATTTTGTCCACTAGCTCTGAACCGATCTTTTTCAGTAAACTGGCTTTCTAGATACTCAGGAAGTTTTTAAGTTTTAATTAACCCTTACCCTTGTATGTGTTAGCGCCGCTCGATGACTACAGATGGCGCTGGACCTGTACGCTTACTCCGAGTTTTTACATTGCAAATACGACGAAATTGATCGACGTGAGAGCTCACCTCACCAAGTGTAAGCGAACGTTGAAGTAAAATGAACCTTAACTGCATCGGTTTAGAGCTCATTTCATTATTTCGTGTATTTATTCACAGCCAGCGCTCCAAACGGTGAATTTGTGACTTTAAAGCAAGAGCTTTTGGGTTTATTTTACTTTGACCGTTCGCTAACACTTGTCGAGGTGAGTTCTCACGTCGTCGATCAACCGTATTTGCAATGTAAAAACTCAGAGTAAGCGTACTGTAGTGCGCATTGCAATCGTTACGCGGGGTTCTCCGCCAATCATAGGTTCCCGCTCATGTAGCAACTATGTTTAATGGCGTGACGTCACAATATTGTTTTAGAATATTACATTATAACAACTTCCGAGTCTCTAACCATTCGATACTCAGATTTGCCTTGAGTAGCAAGTGTCAAGAAAGTAGACCTATTTAGTATCTACTCGTAATATACTCGTATATGTTACATTGGAATTAATTTAATATACCTGATGTGTTCATATGTTGCTTTCTAAATAAATGACCAAGTATTTTTATTACATATTGTTTGTTTGCATCTTAAAAACCCTATCCATCACTATACGCAAGTAGGTTTTTTTTATTGCCAGACACATCCTGGCGGTTCGAATCAGTATCACTCGCGAGCTCATTTGTGATTGCCGTACGATTTCACTGTCTATATTGGTGAAATTTTGTATCTTCAAAGTTTGATCGTGTGGCCCGTCTGAATGAGCACTGAAAAGCGCTGGACGGGTTCAAGATAATAAAGAAGTCGCGGGTTCGATAAAACTAAATCAAGCTGTCGTCTTGTACAGATAAAGCTGGTTAATTCTTAATTTCACGTGTCCCTGACTCCTATATCGGACGGAAATTGCCGAGGAGAGATGTCCTCGACTAGCCGGATCTTATTTATTTTTATTAAGTTTGTCCAAGGGTCGGGACTCCTTATAAAATATAGCAACATTCATCTTATACTCTGGTTGAAAAATGTTTTTAGGGACAAAGTTAAGATAATCTGGAAGGGTTTCTTTTTTTAATTATTTTCTTTCTTTTAATCTCCCACTGGCTGATGCCCACGATTTCGTTCACGTGGAATAAGCAGGGTTCTAGAGAGAGGAACCTCCTCGTGCTCACAATCGCGCCGTCTCAAGGATAACCACCTTCTGTATCCGACCCTTCATCCAACAACCAAGCGAAAGCTTCTTGAGGTGTTGGTCGAAACTTTTTTCAATAAGACCGATAACGGATACAACCATCGCGAACAATAGTTGAGTCAACACTTCACATGGCGGTTATTTATTTATTTATTTATTTATTTAGACAACATACCCGAAGAGACCTTACAGTTGCCCAATGCGTCTCTCCGGGCTACAGATAGAGTGACAAAAAACTTAATTATTACAACTTACAACTAACAAAATACAGAAACAAAACACATAATTTGGTACACAGATCACAAAAACAATGTCATTCAAATAAGACTGCACAATGTTATCTCACAATGTTATCTCGTGAGCAAGGTCCAAGTATTTCGATACTTTTTCCTTTTCTGCTTTCACCAGGTTAACATCATCAAACATGTATTTTTCCGAAACAAGACATTGAACCACCTATTGGGGTTGATGGGGTTCGATTCTCGGGCACGCACTTCTAACATTTCTGAGCAATGTGCGTTTAAAACAATTAAATATAGCTGTGTGGAATTAAAAAATAAACTGATTTAACTGTGAAGGAAAACATTGTGAGGAAACCTGAACACCCGAGGATTATTTAATAATGTAAGTATAGCGATAAGTGAAGTCTGCCAAACTGCACTTCGCCAGCGTGATAGACTATGGCAGACAGACCCTTCTCATTCTCAAAGCAGAGTCGTGCTCATTTAGTGCAGTCGTAGTGAGCCGGCGATGGGTTGAAATGATGTTAATAAAAGTGTGCCATCATCAATAATTTAATGACAAGTTCCAAATAATTATAGGTATAAATAATTATAAGCCGATAGGAAGCATATCAGTCATCATATTTTCATATCAAACTAATTACATATGTTTTTTGTTTTTCGATTTCATAATTCGAATGAATTATTGTTGTTGCTATAAGCAGCATTGATAAAAATAGGTTAATAGGTCGAATTTTCACAGTAACTCATTATCTGCCCAGTTGATACACAGTAAGTATGATGACAATAATTTGTTGTTTACTGGACGGAACATATTACTGATGCGTGATACCTACTGATAACAAACGAGTTATAAGTTTCTGAGAACTGCTGGCTGGTTTATGGACGCCGGTTATAATGTTACTACTCGTAGATGATGCCCGCGACTTCGTCCGCGTTAATAGTTGTTTTTATTCTCGTAGGAGCTCCTTAAATTTTCATCGTATCGTTTTCCTGGGATGCAACCTATCTCTATACTAAATTTCATCGCGATGGGTTAGATGAGCACAAAGCATAGCAGACAGACAGACACACTTCCGCTTTATAATTGGATACTAGCCAACCCGCGGTCCCGGCTTCGCACAAATGGGCTTAATTCATATGCTACAGCATGAAAGTTACTCAAAGCTAAAAGATGCGGCTCTAAATAGAGGACGTATTCGCGGGATGACCGCCAAACTTCGTTTCGAAGAAGGCACGCGATATGATAACTACAGTATGCAAGTGTTTACAGTAGGTATGTATGGTTTAAATGAAATGAAATGTTTATATTATTTTCATGTAGGACAACTAAGTCACTGATTAATTATAATATGTCAGGACTATACCACCGGTTCGGAAAGTAGATCCCTTTAAAAAGCTGCCTTCTGACTGATCGCAATTAATTTTTAGTTATAGCCATTGAGGAGTTTCACCCACCATCTCCGAATCATTTATCAGATCTTCACGGGATGGGTCAAACCCGACAGCACAAACTTAAAAAAAGCTGAAAATTGATTCCGTGCTATTGAGTAAATTCGACCAGCTCATCCCCTTACTTTCCGTTTATCCGCACTTTCAGCGTGATGCCGCAACAAACAGGCAGAAAGACAGGCAGACAAATTAAAAAAAAAGTTTTATCGATGGTATAGTAAAAATTTATTAAAGAAGTAAAATAAATTTACAGGACTCACCAATCTCACCTAGGAGAACAGGTTAACGCTAAGTACGCCATAGTCGCATGTCTGTACAGGCCTTGGGGTGCCTTTCCACCTCGGGCTGCTACGTTGCTAAGATGTTTAATATCTAGCGATCTCAGCTATCAAAATCAAATGCTCCTATATTGGTGTATTTATTTATTTAGCAACGTAACACATCTCTGGTGGAAACGCGGCCTTAAAAAGTTGTATTTGTAAATAACCTTTCAAACTTTCTTTGACTAAAAAAGATGTACAGTAAAGTCAAGCTGTCCATTCGCCCCTTTGACTGTTGCCACAGTTTGCCAGTGCTGTCGACAAATAAAGTATTTTAAAACTTTTACAAACTCTTAACTTTTTGACTTGTCTTTGAACCTTTGAGAGATTTTCCCGAGTCCGTTTCATGGTTTATTTTCTTTATGGTGACTCGATAAGAAATAATGAGACAGTTGACTGTAAGGAAAATTTTATTATTTACTTTTCGCTTTATTTAGTTTTCTTTCTTTTTACCTTGGCCTCTTTTATATTTAGTTCGGTTTGTTTTACAATTTTGCATAGTACCTGCTGAAAATTTTTAATTTAAAGTTAACTATGTCGCTAAATATGTTGTGCAAAATTTTATTGCAACCCCTTTCACAGATTCCTGCAGATAGGGGCAGAACTAGATTTAGTCCTGTCATTTAGCCACAGTATGAACTTAATAATTAACTTAATAAATAACTGTAATATAATTCGTCCGCGTGGATTAAGATTTTTTGATTCCCGCGGAAAGTCTTTAATTTTCCGGGATAGTAAGTAACCCATGCCCATCGCCCTTCGTCGGAATTCAAACTATCCCTATACCAAATTTCATCAAAATCGATTGAACAAATGGGCCGTGAAAGCGACGCAGACAGGCAGACACACTTTCGCATTTATAATATTATATTAGTATGGATTAATATTTTCTTTAACCTCCATAATTAAAAAATCCAATCATTCATAACCTGCCTAAAAACATTTATTTCTTTGGTGTGTCAATCCTTCCTCTTACTTTATTTTTCTCTTTATGATTTGGCTCTGAACAGCAAAGAACTTATGCCCCAAATAAGATGCTCATTTTCCACTACAGTAAAGCAAAGACATGTCGATTTTTCTCGCGGAGGTGGAGTCGTGCGTTTCATATTTTTCCATCTTAAGAACGAAGACAAAAGACCCACTTCAACAAGATTAATGAAGATTACGACTTTTAGACGATGTAGGTAGGTAGGTAAGTTCTGAGAAATGTATTTTTATTATTATCATCTAGTATTCAAAATATATATTTATATTTAACTAGATGATTCCCGCGACTTCGTCCGCGTGGATTAAGATTTTTGATTCCCGCGGGAACTCGTTAATTTTCCGGGATAAAAAGCAGCCTATGTCCTTCCCCGGGATAACATCTACCCCTGTACCAAATTTCATCAAAATAGGTTGAAAAGATGGGCCGGGAAAGCGTAGCAGACAGACAGACAGACAGACAGACAGAAACACTTTCGCATTTATAATATTAGTATGGATACTAGATGATGCCTTTGACTTCGTCCGCGTGGATTATTTATTTTTATTCCCTGGGAAACTCCTTAACTTTTCGAGAGAAAAAGCCTTATGCCTATGTCCTTTTTCGGGATGTAAGCTACCCCTACACCAAATTTCATCAAAATCGGTTGATGAGCCGTTAAATCGTAGCAGATAGACAGACAGACACACTTGCATTTATAATGTTATTATGGAAGTATGGATGCAATAATATTCTAACAAACTAACTATAATAAAGTAACAACTTGAATAATGTGTAAAATCACTCTTACTAGCTAATTCTAAACCAGGTACAGGAATAAAACAGAACCCTGCTGTACCTATATTATCACGATTTCTAAGAACTCGCTCACACAGAAATGATTCGAAACCAAATAATACCTCTTACAAGCAAAGAAACTTGAATAAACCGAAAAGCTGTACAAATACATCTGCTGTTACAATAATTTCTATTCCCCATTTACATTAACGATCTTCCTTATCTTGCCAAGAATAATCATGGGATAGTATTGTTTGCTGATGATACATCACTTTTGTTTAAAATAAATCGTTATGAACCAACTCTTGACGAAGTAAACAATTCTCTCACTAAAGTGGTACAGTGGTTAAAGCTAATAACCTACTCCTCAATGGAAAAAAGACAAAGTATATCAAATTTACATTACCTAATGTCAAACAGGTAAAAACCACTGTACAACTTGATCATGAGGAATTAGATTTAGTGGATACCGCTGTTTTTCTCGGAATAACGTTAGATGCTAAACTCCAATGGGGCCATCACATTAATGACTTATCGAACAGGCTTAGTTCTGCTGCATACGCGGTTAAAAAGATTCGCCAGCTAACAGATATAGAAACGGCGAGATTAGTTTATTTTAGTTACTTTCACAGCATTATGTCATATGGTATATTATTATGGGGTAATGCTGCTGATATTAATTCTGTTTTTGTGTTGCAGAAGAGGGCTGTTCGAGCCATATATAATATGGGACCAAGGCAGTCACATTTAAAGAAATCAATATTATGACAGTGCACAACCAATATATATTTCAAAATTTTGTACACGTGCATAAGCACACTGATAAATTCAAGAAGAAAAGTGATTGTTATAATGTCAATACTAGACATAAAAATAAATTTGGTAATGCCTGTTTCTAGGCTTAGTAAAACTAGCAATTCATTTGTTGGAAACAGTGTCCGCTTCTACAATAAGCTCCCAGAAGACATGTTGAAGATGTCTCTGAATAAGTTCAAAGTTAATGTAAAACGTAAACTCATTGAAAAATCTTATTACCATGTAAAGGACTACTTAAACGACAAGGAAGCCTGGCAATAATTTGCTGTAATGTCTCTGATAGTTCCTTAGTAAGAATATTTGTGAGATGGTGATAAAAAAAAAAACAAAACCCGGCTGAGTTTGTTGTGGGCTCTTCTCAGACCAGGGCGTGTTTGGAACCCTCGTAGCTTTAGTTTTAAGATACCGTTACCCATTATCACCATCAGTAATTTTTAGACGAAAATAAGTGTACCTACAGTGTACCTATATTTAATAAATAAATGAGTATGACTATAACTTCAAATAAAGGTGCACGTTGATATTCTGAGTCTCTTCATTTAGTGTCTGTGACTAATAATTAATTAATAATGGTTTAGCTAAATTGATAGAACTAAATCTAGTGCTGTTCAATTCCGCAGGGAGTATTAAAATAGAAGGTAGAATAAAATGTGTCCTAACTAGACTATGTACAATAAAATTAGCTCTATTGTTATCCTTTTTAAAATTTTGGGATAGTTTCAATATCAAAGCTTTGTCTATCTTGTCTAAATAAATAAAAAAATATAATATTTTTTAAAGTAAGTTTTTAATCCATCCTTCTATCTTTCTAGATAGAGTGCATTATGTTGCTATCTCCTTGCGTAATGTTAACACTGGATTGTTTTAACATCCGTTCAAAGTTTAAATTGGTTTCCATACACTTTCGTAGTCCAACATAGGTAACAGACCCGTATAATGGAGATATAAACTCTAAGTTAAGTTTGTTCATGTTACTTACTTTGTCTGTTCTACCTTATCTTGTTCACACCTACGTAGATAAAGTGTCGTCTCTCAAGTAAAACACAAAAATGATACAGGTTTACAATATATAGCTACATAAATGCATTGTGGCTAGTACGAGCTTTCGTGTTTCTTTTTCTTTATTCGTTTAGGGGCTTTTAGAGCTTTTGTGTTATTTTTATTTTCGTGACTATGGCAATTAAAGATCACTATAACACGACTTTGCCAATCTTACAATATATTAGAATAAATCCATCTAATAAATAAATAATTGATGGTCTACTTGTTGATTATTTACTTATTGATTATTTCCTTTGGTTAGTTTAGTGGTTAGACCAGTCTGGCAATTGTAGAGTTTAGTAGTTGGTTAGATTGTCACTTTGGCGGGCGGGCGGACCAACAGGCAGACTTTCGCACTAATTATTAAAAAAACTTATAAAACTTCTTTTATTCAGAAACATTTACATATTTTTAATATAATTTAAATGAATATTATTATTAGTATGGAATGTAAGACATCGGTAGCCTTTCAGAAAAACTTATATTAATAGTGTCAGTCTAGAAGCCACAGATACTGAGGCTTCTAGAACGGCGTTGGTGCTTCGATTTTAGTTATTTATTTATCTTGCTTGCCTATAGAATCTATATTATGATGCGTAATAAACATTATTCATATTTATTAAAGCCCGCCTGCGCAGTGTTTGTAAGCACAATATCCTTTAACGAGCACAGTTGGGATCCAGTGCCTCGTAAATAATACCTGCTAGTACATTCATACGAGCTTAGGCCTACAAACAATAAGCCATCTGCAAGTTACATGTAGCGCCTAACACAAAGGACATACGGTCCAGAATCGAATGGATGGCTTAATTGTTCTGACCTGTACACAATGCAGTAATGAAAACACATAATATGAGTATGTTTGCACCGGTATAGAAGGGGAATTTAAATATCTGAATAAACTACTCTCCCTCACTTAGCCTCATTTAGCGTTACTGTAATATTTTGAGAGAATTGAAAACATTATCCGTCAATTGTAGGCAACACAAAACAAAAAGAAACTGGTAAGTACAGTCGGGGATACCCCACGAATTTTTTTTTATTTCCCTCCATTTTGCAATCGTATATTATACTAAAAAGACTACTTTTAAATGTGAATGTTCACAGCTGAACTTCAGCTAAAATTACTCAATCTTTTAAAATTTTTAATTAATAGCAAAACGCTCAAATTACTTGTGTACTGCTGGATACAGTGTTATTCATAAGTGCGCCGCCAAACACTGTCTTTAATCCTTCCTCGCCCACCCGCTTCCCGTCACCCTCTTGAAGGCATCTATAGGTCTAGAGGGCTTTAGGTTATCCTCCACTGCACTTACCGATACTCGGTTTATATTCCAGATTACGTCTGCCTCGCCGACCATCTACCCCAACCATGTACAAATTTGTAGCCATAAATAGTTGTACTATTTGGGGCTACAATATTAATCAAGTATTGACTAATATTGCAACTGGTCACATCCCATTCATATCACGTGCTATCACCCCCTGTTTAAGCCCACGTAAGTGTTAAATCAGTTAATCCAGCAGTAAACTCAGGATTTTTAATCGAAAAATGGAGCAATAATTTACTGTCAACCACATAAAGGAAGCTCCAGACCAACGTTCCTCAATCATATATTATTATTATTACCTAAGAGCAGCTGAGACGAAAAGGTCATAAGTCAATTAATTACGGTTTTTATTTTCTCATACACATGAGTTTTTTTTTTCATAATTTGATAAACCGGACAACTATTCTTATTAATAACGACTTACCTTGAGCTAGGAATACATCATATCATTTGGAATTAGAAAACTCGTATTTACAAAATGGTAGAAAGGTATCCGAATAATCTGATAGATAAATTAAAAATGGTCACCTAAGTTCATTCTAGTCTACTGGGCAGTGCGATATAGAATAGAATAAATAGAATAAATCAAAATTAAAAATGAGTTATATACATACATATTATAAAATGTAAGTTTGTACAGCAGTGTAACGCTACCAACAGGTGAGTCACTCAGCTTGTGTTGGGGCTCCTGGCCTCTCAGGCTTAAAACCGACGATGCCGCCAGGACTCACGTCTGAGGTGCCAGGTGTCCCAACGCTGATTTTCAGTGACCGCCCTTCGATGGAAACGTCAATGATATAGCCTCTAAATTTTTGGCAGAATATGATAATAACATAAGTTTGTATAAAAGGAAAATCTTTAGAGAAAACTGAATCAAAGATAGGTTTTGTAAATAGTAGTAAATTGTGAATAATAAATTAGACTTATGACTTAATGATATAGTCTTCTTACACAAAATTGATGTTAAGCAAGTGTTACTGCAAGTGTTATTTCTATTATAATTAGAAAAAATAAAACAAAGCTATGTAAGCTGTGTATGGCTATTTAAGCTGACTCAACCTGAAGCCTTCAATCAAAAGAAGAAAAACGTTACATTCGACTAATAACAATATAAAAACTTTCCGAATTGCTACCGTTTTTGACTTATGCCTGTTTACCGCTCAACCATACATTTATTTAACATCGGAACAGAGCTGCGTGCGGGCGATAAGTTTTAACGGCCCACCAAAAAGCTCGTTTGCCAAAAAGCGTAAATGTTTATTATACATTGATACCGGATAAAATTACAGTGTCGGCTCTTTATTAAAAATCGTGATATGATAGATTTTTTTTTCGTACTTACAGTAATATGAGAATAGTAGCAGATTCCCTGTTCCGTACATTACTATATTTGACATAATATTATTCTTTTGATGATAAAATTCTTTCTATACTTACCATTTCGTAAAGGAAACCCCTTACTTCTAAACTAGATCTCATATTGCTTTGAAAAATAAAATTTAACAAACTTACCCTTAACCACTATCACAAATGAGGAACCGACTCAGAAAGAGTAAGATAGGTATTTATTTTTCTTCCTGCTTCCACAATCAAGGAACTTCAAAGTATTTTTTTCTTTACCATGAAACAACTCTATATTCATAGCATCAGTATGTGCAGAATCTAAAATCTAATTATAGGGATTTGCATACAAAGAGAAGTTGCATTCGTTCAATATTTCTCTGCCCCCAGTGGCGATGATGCGACGAGTATTCAGATATCGCTATTAATATTCATCCATTGCAAAACCTGTTTGGATCCAGCACTAATTGAGACTTGATGAAACCCTTTCTGAAAAATTGTACTTACAATTAGCGCGCAAGTTAAATGCAGAGTAAATGGATGTGTCACCATACATTTACTCTGCATTCAACTCGCGCGCGAACTGTAGGTTAGGTTAGCGTTTGACATAAATATTCAGGTAGTGCCCGGCCTCATATCGGGTTTATATACAACTAAATAGATTACAATTTACCGAAAAATAATGCGTTAAATTGTAAGCAGTATATTGTTACTTTTCACAATCTGTCGACAGTTTACAATCTATAGAGATAAAAAGCGTTAGATTACATTATAACGGTTTTTACAATTTTACGGTGACAATGACCACCCTATCAAATCAGCGACTCTTTAGCAGACTTAAAAACGCGCTTCTAGTATGGAAGTTTGTACGAACTACATAGCTGTGACGTCATCATTAGGTCTTTTGGAAGACCCTCTATTTAATAATCATTAAAAGTATATCTTGTGTCAGATTTGTGTTAAAAGTTGATTTTCACCAATACAATGCACGGCTTTTGAGTCGACTCTTCCCTAGGCCGGCTTCGATAGTTTTCGAGCCCCAAACATGCAAATCTCTCAATCAATATTCATAGCTTGCAGCCTCGATAATTGAGCCTTGTATCAAAACTAAGCTGACTGTGAGACGCCTCTCTATGGTAGGGATTGGGATTTTGAGGCAATCTGGACCATAGAAATTATGGACTGATTGCCCTAAACCTCTCAATAGTCGATACCGGTAGATTGTTTTGTCCAAGGATTTATGTCCATATACCAGTCGGTTATCAGGTCCAAGTAAAACATATACATACCTAATTTTAATTCGATGACAAGAATACGATGCCCGCGAATTCATCGGCGTTTTAAAAATTCCCGGGAAATTCTTTTATTTTCCGGAACGAAAACACCTATTTATCTCTTCAGGCATAGAATAGGTAAGTAAGGTAATATAACACTTCAGCCCCCCGATTGTGGAAGAAAATCGTAATCGTAATCGTTTATTAAACCTGTTTAAAGGGTTCATAGATGCCTGAATGTCAAAAAGCATGTATGAACTCTTTATACAGTTCGAGTAATACCTAATAAGCTGTCAAATGTTTACGATTGTGCCTAAGAGGTGCACTCATGTAAGGATCGCCGAGCAGTAGGTACCGATTTAGGTATGTACGATACTCTAAACGTATGGGAATGGATACACGAAATTGAGCTCTAATTTAATGCTGTTATGGTTTATTTTACTTTATAGCCGAGCTTTAACGATTTGATCGGCGATCCTTACATGATTGCACCTCAGGTTCTCAATTAGATCCATACAAAAATTAAGTCGATCCGCTGCTCAGTGATTGTTGATCGAAGTGATTTATGGATCGATTTTATTCAACGACAATTTTTTGCCATTTGACTGAGATGCCCCTACTAAACAAAAACACTGTCTTAGTTGGCTGATTGTATGGTAGCTCTATTAAACCTACACCCCTAATTGATTTCCACGAGCCATTGTATTGGAACGCTCATTCGCTTAGATAGTATAGATATTGTAATATCTCAAATTGACTGAATATCTCATCTGATTACCTCTTTGTTAGGCAGAACATTCAGTTCATTATTATAAGCAAATAGATACTCATAATCTATGTACTAGAAACCGCCATAAGCTAGTAACAGCGTCATATCGTGTGCGAAAGGTGCAGTCTAAATCCTTTGTGGGGTGGAATGTACGTTTTTATAATATGATTCCAAAAGAGTTTCTATATTTGCCATTACCTAAATTTAAAGACTGTGGCAAACAGCATTTGTTAAGTCGAGGTTATTATACTATCGACGATTTTATTAACGTCAAAGTTGCATGGAAGCAACCGGCCTCGCATCCAGTGACGCACAATTCAGTGTAATACTTGTAATGTTACGTATGTATTGTATTGCTTAAAATATTCTAACCTCTTTCTTTTTTTGAGAAAAGAGCAACCGAACCGGTGGTAGAGTCTTGACGTATCATAAGTGACACAAGTTGTCCTATGTGAAATAAATAAATCCTTTATCATATATGATTTGACTTATCCAGGGTTGAACTTGGGACATGCATGCGTAAATGAGATCCATACTAATACTATAAATGTGAAAGTGAGTCTGTCTGTCTGTTATGCTTCCACGGCCCATCTGTTCAACCGATTTCGATGAAATTTGGTACAGGGATAGTTTGTCTCTCTGGGAAAGACAAAGACCACTTTTTATCCCGAAAAATTAAAGAGTTCCCACGGGAATCAAAATTCCTTAACCTACGCAGACGAAGTCGCGGGGATCATCTAGTTATACATATATAAGAGAACAGCGCTCACCACCGCGCCAGGGGTGATATCAAAGTACATTTCTCATACTCAGCGATAAAAACACCAACCACACATATGACGTTAAAACCTGTCAACAGCACACAACATATAAGTAAAATAAATGTTACTATATATTATCCGGGACCAAGAAAGACCCTTGGACAAACTTAATAAAAATAAATAAGATCCGGCCAAACTGGACGGCATCGCTCTTGGCAATTTCCGTCTAATATAGAAAGGCAGGGATTCATGAAATTGAAAACAAGCCAGCATGGCAAACTGATTTTGTTTTATTGGACCAAAATGTACCCATCATTACTTAGTTCCATACGCTTCCTCAAATTTATTTTTAAATTAGCGACCGTAGCTGAAAGTCGGTCAGGAGCTTCTACTAATTGATAACCAGTGTAATATTTGGTTTGTCAGATTTATGGAACACGATTTTAATTGAATTGAGTTGGTCTGCTACGCTTTCACGGCCGCTTGGCGGCACGACTTTTCCGGTTGGCCAATAACTAGCCACGGCCAAAGCCTCTCACGGCCAGACTAGAGAAAATTCTGAAATTATAAATTTCGAAATTGACCCTATACCGTGGATGAAACCCGGGATCTCAAAAACCTAAATTACGCGGACAGAGATGCCAGAATCGTCTTATTTAAAATATCTGTCCTTCTGATTATTATCTGTCTTCTTTTAAGGTATCTCTGTCTATTCTGGAATAAATTTGTCAAAAAGTGAAAGCATGATAAAATTTAACTTGATAATTGAAATTGATTTCGTGTAAGAGGGTCTTAAGATTAAAACTGAACATTTTCTTTTTCCACTTTCCATCTAAAATTCAGATAAAACGTACCGATCTTGCTATATTTCAGTTGATTTGACACCAAATGGACAGAGGTCTATCCTGTGTCAAATTTGCGCGCACAATAAGCAGAAATTTCAGCAAAATAAGTTACAATTTACGCGCGTCCATCAATCTTTGGCGGTAATGAAGAATAGCTTTGTGTCAAGGGAAATTGTTTTATTTCATAAAATAACAACACAAGGGTGAGTAATAATAAGGGATGTGTCGTTCAATTATATATTAACCATAGATATGTTACATTCCTATAACATGGAGTATGAAATCTATATCTACACAGAATATAAAAAATCTGAGATCCCATGTCTTATGTATGTCCCATGTTGTAAGTCTATAAGTATGAATCCCCATAAGAATTAAATGCCATGTCCTATTAAGTTAGCAATATTTGTTTATATAATTAAAATTTGCGGACATCATCTTATTACTTTATTTACAACAAACAAACAACGAAATACCTAATTTCTATCCTCGTAACATAATTTGGAATTACTGCACTAAGGTCATTACGTCAACGTTCCAAGAACGTTCTACAATAAGATATGCGATTATATACTGGAGAAATTCGAAAAATTTTGACAATGTGTTCAAAATGTAGAAAAGATGCTTATGAGCTAATAGGGCTTAAACCATGAGAAAGTTGCAAACCATTTTTCAAACTTCTAGGTATATTACCATTAGCTTGTGTGTATATATTAGAATGTGTAACTTTTATCAAAAAACATGAATATATATTTAATAAATCTTTATTTGTTCCAAAATAAATAGTAGGTACAAAGTTTCTTAAATTACCCTAGACCCCCAAACTAGGATGGCCCGTATCTAATAATAAACATCCTGTCACAAAAAATCTCCTAAACATACAATATAAGTTAAGCCCCCCTGCCCCAAAATGCGCATTATATAAAAATAATATGTTATATGGCTACTTATATATTTATATAATAAGCTGCCGGAAAATATAAGAATGTTAAATTACACCAAATTCAAACAAATAATTTTAAAGATACTCAAACAGAAAAAAATATTACCGTGTCAAAGAATATACAAATGATAAAATTTTTAAACTTGTTAAATAACTATTTCAAATTATTCATTATATTTAAGTTAATTGAATGTTAATTTCTAAGCAGCAATGTATTATTATGCTGAGATAATAAATATATAATTTTATATTTGTACGCCTCTAGCGGCATGAAAAATAGTGTTACTAAATTTTTTTTAAATGTACCAACTTTATGTATACCTATTTCGACAAATAAACTAATTTTGATTTTGATTTTGAAGACTCCTTGAAGCTCGCGTGCGGGCCTCGGACTTAGGTCCAAATATTTTGGTTCAGACAGCCTGTTAAACTACTATCACCAACAATCAATAACATAGAAAACCATAATAAATTACGAGGGCTCGGTTTGCGGGAGGTAGTAAGCCCTGTGGCGAGACGCTATCGATTCTGGGAACTAGAGACAAATGTCGCATTGGTTGTGGATTTACAGCGTGCGGAGAGCCATCTGGCGACCGTATTTATGAGTTTAATCTCACTCAGAACGTTGCTATGCATCGAGACTAATAGCACTTCTGATCCGATCTAGACTTTGTCTATCTATATTTCTTAGATGACTGGTTTATAAGGCTTCCAACAGACGATATTTTTTTGTGTCAATTTCGCTACAGTTTCTCTGATACTTCATGTTTTCCTTCACTGTTAAAATGAGTGATATTCAATCACCCAAATTAACCATAAGGGCCAGCACCCACTGAAGGCACGGCATCGCAGGGGTTCTTCATGCGACAAATGGACAAATATACAAATATAGCTGCAATACCTAAGCATACCGCAGCCTTGTTTTTGTACTTACTTAGGACGATCATCATTTAAATTTTAACCATGGGCGCAGGCTCTAATTTAGAAAGGCCGAGGTTTCAACCATTAGACTGCACCGGTTTTTATTATAATTTCGCCCAATAATGCATTTTAAATATGTGTTTGGGCCATAATCGAAACACTATCATGTCCGTGATAATGAAACAAATGTTGGTATATTGTTCGCGTTTATATATATATATATATATATATATATATATATATATATATATATATATATATATATATATATATTATAGCAGGACATTTTTTTTTTAATTAAGTAACAGCTCAGAAACATTCTGTACGTTTCATGTCTTTAAATATTATCAAACTAGCGGCACTCCGCGGCTTCTAGTGCGAATTTCTGAACTCTTTTTCGTGGGAATTACCAAATACATGGCCATATTCCTTACACCTCTGTCCAAATTTCAACATTCTAGGTCCATGAATTTGGGATGGATGTTAGTGAGTCAGTCAGTGAGTGAGTGAATCGGGTATTTTATACAGTTATTGAGACAATTTAAGATGATAATTTAGGTAGGTATATAAATTCAGATAACCAAGCTAGGCACTATACTTAAAGTATTTATCACCATTGTCTATACCCACCCACACCCATTAATGTCCCACTGCTGTGCACAGGGTCGGTCCCGGTTATTATTATTAGTATTATCTTAACGTACTCTCCGAGGCACGGTGGTGATACACCGCCAACTTCCTAACTCCGGACTAGTACCACAGCTAGTACTGAGAATTTCTTGTCAGAAAAACCCCCCTCACTTAATTATGGCCCGACCCGGGACTCGAACCCGGGAGCTCGTCGGCCGCAGTTGAAAATGCAGCGACTAGACCAACGAGGCAGTCAGCTGCTTATCGGTCAGTATGAACCAGGTCACAAGCAAACAACGAACTGTACATTATTATAGTCTTGCAAACTGTAGAGCCTGCGTAGAAGCTGCGCTACGAATTTTGACGCAGTGAACATAATACGCTTAGTCTAATATTTAACATAGCAAATCCAACTGATCGTATTGAGCGTTCGATTACATTAGTATCGAGTTAGATACTAATGTGATCTAAATTGTCTAAATGTGATTGGACTATTTAAAATGGGCCTTTTAAAAAGTTTTGGATTTTATGTCAGTTTTGGATTTTAGGTCATCGGCTGTAGGTGTATGGACTTATTGAAGTTTAACATATACGATAGAGTGTTTCGATACTCGAATTTTAGTAACGTTAGTAAAATGAAAGTACCTAGCCCTTAGTAAATAGTATTCTTTTTTTATCCACTACAAGTTAGCCCTTGACTGCGATCTCACCTGATGGTAAGTGATGATGCAGTATATTAAACCTAAAAAACCTAAACGATTTCTACACGGCATCGTACCGGAACGCTAAATCGCTCGGCGGCACGTCTTTTCGTAGTTGCAGTTACGTATTGTAAGTGTCCAAGTCTTTAATGTATCCCATATTGACCTCGTATAAAATATGCAAGATACATTATTCTTCATAAAGATTATTGGATCTGGGAACGTCCGTCGACCAGATGGCATGCGGTTATTACATTTTGCTGTTCAGTAAATAATGCAGGGCGATAGTGGAATAGCGACATCAACATTTTCCGATAGGTATTATGTTATATATATATATTGCGAGGAATTTTAGTTTTTATTTGGAAGGTATTGCTAGCCATAATCTCAGTTTCATAATTTATTATTATTAATGCTAAGCTAACTAAAAAAAACTAATAAACCAACTAAAAACACACTTTTGCATCTATTATAACTATAGGTACTAAAATTCTACTTCAGTGAAGGTATAAGTGATCAAAAACGTATTTCCGTCAAGCTAAGTAAGTCTTTGAAACCTAACTAATCAACCTTTATTTTTTACTCCATTCAACAGTACTGTCTTAATAATACATGAACCAAAGTACTGAACACCGCATTGCTAATTAAACTGAGCTAACATGCAGGTACTGCTTCCGTTACGTAAGGAAGTCCTTTGGTATTGCTGCAATTGAACGCAATTTAGTTTCACAAAAGCTGTATGCAAGAAGTTTTGACTATTTTGGTAACTGGAACTCAATCAATTAGTTTTTTATTTGTGGTGTGGTGAGCGCTGCGGTCTTCTAAGTGGGAGGTCCCGGATTCGATCGCTGGCAGGGTCAATTTGGTAACTAGGTAATTTCTGGAATTGCTCTGGTCCCTAAGAATATCCCTTAAAATACTCAATGCGGTATTTTTCTAAATAGTCAAAATTGGTCAGCTACACCGGTCAAAGCTAGTAAATTGCCTTCACTGACGTTATCTCCGGATATAGTTTTGTTTTGTTTTTGTTTTATCTACTACAAGTTAGCCCTTGACTGCGATCTCATCTGATGCTAAGTGATGATAAGAGGTGTCCGCCAGGGCTGCATACTGTCTCCATTACTCTTCAATCTGTACTCTGAAGAGATCTTGACAGATTTACTAACCTCTATTCCACAATGAATTGCAATAAACGGAGTGCGCGTCAACAATATCAGGTATACTGACGATACAGTATTGATTGCTAATTCAGCCACCGGGCTACAACAATTACTAACTGAAGTAGCAAAGGCTAGAGAAGCTAAAGGATTGTCCATCAACGTCGGTAAAACTAAAGCCATGGTATTTCAAAAAATCCGGAAAGTCTATGGAGTTCTATTAAACCCATACCCCTATTCGGTTTCGGAACACTAAGGTATAGCCAACGAAGCTGTTTCACTTTAACTAGAACAACTTCCGAATGGAAACCTGAGTCGACGCCTCTCCGCGTGTGAAATTAGTACACAGCTCCGCGATCTGCCGCGGGGCGCGTCGCAGTGTGATATTCGCCTTAGAGTTTCGAATTTCGGCAACCTCTGGCTACACAAGTAGGTGTGAAACCGAATCTCTCACTATCGAATTGAATAGTCACATTGCTATCCAATATGCCGATAGTTACTGATCGATTCGATCGTCAGATTTCAGATGTAAATACCTGTAATTCGTAATGTTCCATGCAGCTTTTGTCTCCATTTGATTGATCGATAGCGGACAGACCTCTAAAATCAAGGATTCTAGCCTAGCAGTGGCGTGCAGTTCATAGAGGCATAAAAGCACTGCTTGCCCAAATTGAAATATCAATGCTCATTTTTCATCAAAACAGCTAGTAAATAGGTATTCTGACTATCTAATGCCTACCCTAGCTCTATAACCTGTGCACGCCACTGTACTGAAAGATACGCCTAGTTAAAGAAACATTGTATTGGATTCGTTGCTACTCAGTACTATGTCAATGAAATTCCAGATTATACAATAGAGCTCGGCATTACGGGCGAGAAGTCTCAAGTACCTTTTTCTTTGGTTCTGTAGTAGTAAAATTTATTACAAGTATATAATCGAAAAGATCTACCACAAAGTGATTTATAATATGTGCCTACTTATTGTTGATTAGAAAATGGATGGCTCTGTACACTTACGTCCATTGTTTAATTGAATAACTAAATATTAATTAACTATTAAAAAACTACTAAACGAAATTTTGCACTAATCTTAAACACTCTCTGGAGAATTCAATTCATTTATCTCGGAAAACAGTAGGATCCAGAGGAAAAGAGATTCTAAATCCACGCAGATTAAGCCTTGCGCTGAAGCTCTAACACAAACTCACAGTAAGTACGTATGATCCGAGGTGCTGCTTAGTCAAAATTTCAGCACTGGGAAAAATTTATTTGAGTATTTATACTCGTATTTCAATTTTAAAACCAGAAAATATAGATCAACTGTGCGCCCTATAATTATTAGATTCAACTCTTGGTTGCAGAGTGGGAATAATTTGATCTCTGTCCGCACGTACACAAATAAACGAGGACTCGGGATCGAATAAATAGCATGATCTTACTCAATTTGAAGTTTATATCCCTACTTAATGACCAAGGGCGTGAGTGAAAAGCTTTTTGCGGAGTATGCAGCTTGTCGTTAATATCACATACAATTCATATACTTAATGAATATGTTCTGTATATTATTTCCGCCATAGGCCGTACAGTTGGCGGTGTTTCACCCCGTGCCTCGGAGAGCACGTTAAACCGTCGGTCCCGGGTATTATCACTAACATGATAATAGTCGTTAAAGCCCGCCAAACCGCATTGGAGCAGCGTGGTGGATATAGTGTATCTTTTCGCATAGTTAAACGTTTTGCTACTTGTACATCTATACTGATATTATAAATGCGAAAGTTTGGATGTATGGATGGATGTTTGTTACTCAATCAAGCCTCAACGGCTGAACGGATCTGGATGAAATTTGGCACAGAGATAGATTACAGTCTGGAATAGCACATAGGCTACTTTTTATCCTGGAAAATTAAGGAGCTCCCGCGGGAACCAAAAAAAATTTATCCACGCGGACGAAGTCGCGGGCATCAGCTGGTTGTTATAATAAAGCCAAATTAATATATTCAAAATACATACTATAGAGGCGCGGCAGGGCGTTTTCTTGGAAGTAGTGCTTAATATTGTACTCGCATACGCTTGACGCAACGCGTCCGTTGAGCCACAACTCAATTCGTATAGACTTGTTTACGCGTGTAACATGGTAAAGTTAAATTAAAGCAATTTAAACTTTAAGCCCGTGAGTTTTATCCCCCCTATAATTAAGTCAATAATTTATGTTCTTCACTTGTTATTTTACCTAGCTACTGATTAAACCAACCCCCGGGTATGAGGTGGGTTTTATGTTAATTTTGTGTGATGTTTCTAAAGAACTGCTTTTCTCTATGCCATAGAGTAAACTGTAGACTAGAGCTACGTGGTAAAACTAGTTTGACTATTTACTAGCGACCGCAGTTGCTTTCCAATTTAAGGTTTTAGTTGCAAAGGTTAGGGCATAGGAAATTAATGACCCAGTCAGGGGCTGATCTTGACTTGTTTTGTATGAAACAGTCTATATGCCACCTTAAAATTGCAAAAACCGTCAGATTGCAATCTAACGCTTTTTATCTCGATAGATTGTAAACTGTCGACAGATTGTGAACGTTCATTGTTCTGACTGTCAATTTTTGAAATATTCATTGCATTTACGTTTTCTTGACGTTTCTTATAGGTTAGGTTAGGGTTCGACATAAATAACCAGGTAGTGCCCGGCCGCAGGTTCTATCGGGTTAATATACCTAACAGATTACAATCTTCCGAAAAATAATGAGTTAAATTGTAATCTTTCGACAGTTTAGTTTGTAAATCTAACGGTTTTCTCAATCTTACGGTCACATATTATACATACCAACTTATATTATTAAGATTTATGCAGCAAAAGTGTTAACTAAAATAATAAGAAACAAAAACCATTGATTAGAATAAAATACAGAATCATTCGTTTTATTGGTAAGGATTCCTTTATTTTGATTTCAATCTTTATCGTATACACACCTAATAAGTATATCAATTTACTACACATCTTATATATCAATTTTGTGGTCACTACTGAGCACGAGTCTCCTCTTGGAAAGAGAAGGATATGGCCATAGTCCACCACGCTTGCCAAGTGCAGATTGGCAGACCCATCCAGATTTTACGGTCTACTCATCCATTATTATCATATTCTTTCTAGCGACGCACCGTGGCCTGAATTGCGTGATATTTTCAAAAACTCTTTGTCTACATAATAAAAGGATCTTGCAAAATTTCAGGTTTCTAGGGATTGTGCTGGGCGTTGTATGCTGCTAGGTATATTTTGTTAAGTATTATTATGTTTGTCTAGTTAATCGAGTCCTGCCAGCGTTAATGAAAAACAAATGTTGGCTTATATTATACGCTGCCGTAAACATTATTAGCTCACTGTATTGGTTTAACAGAATTTTGTTGCTTTAAATAAAATGAAGCTTCAATATTGAGCCTATATTAAAATAGTTTCTTTATAATTAAGTTAGGTAAATACTGCAAAGTAGCTAATGCACGCGGATTCATTCGTGTGATTTTATATCTCTCTGCGTCGTATTCCTCATTACAGAGGGTCGTGACCCCTTTCCAGTCATTATTAAATAATGTGATTATCCGAGGCATGGAGGAAACGAAGGAGGTCCATTCGTCCCTCATTCATGATCCTCATCTTGACTTTATGTATATTTTTTTTGTACTTGATTTTATGTACGGCCTCAAAACGATACAAAGAGCTTCATAAGTATAGATTCATATTTCGGGATAAAAAGAAACCCGTATCTGTCTTTGGGATGAAAACTATCTATTTCAAATTCAAATTTCTTCGACTATATGTGACACGTGATTGTACTTGAACTGCTGTAAGAATAAATGAGTCCTCACTCCACGAACAATTTCAGCTTGGCTGATTTATGAATGTCATACAAATTACTTGTCGATTTTTCCTTCTTCCAACTATATAAATTTATCTCTTTACATCCTGTTTACTTTATTTTTGGTTTGGTTTTAGCTTTATTCACGTGAGTTTCTGTATTTTAGTTTTGATTTGTCCTTATTTAATAATGGATTACTGTAAATGGGATTTGAATTATATAAATTAATTATTTATTGATATATTTTATTTATTATTCCACTACAATTATTTTAAGATGGTAGCGGGCTAATCTGTTAGCTGTGGTAATAAATAATAATACTATTAAGATGACAGTAATTGAATTGGGTTATACCATAGACATAGGATTTTTTCGCTACGCTCAATAGACTGACAAAGCGTGGGAGCGAGAGGTATTTAGTTAATAAACACTGCCGCGAGCGAAAAAGAGATAGCGAGACAAAAGGCCAGTATGTCATTGTTTACGCGAGTTATAGGCCATAGCGTCCCGGCCTTTTCCAAGTCGAGGTGAATTTTGTGTATTTAATTAATAATCTTACGATTAAAACTTAAAATCTTTGTTCTGCCACCATGGTGTCTTGTTCAGTGAATGAATGTGACGTTACAAGACGTAATAACCCGCATAAATACACGCTTCACAGGTAATTACTGAATATTTTTCTGAATTATTCATAATCATTATTTCGTCACTTGTTGTTTGAAAATGAGGCAAAATAACTATTGAAAGCTTAGATAATAGGTTTCCCTTAAGAATTTTCATCAAATTACATTGCTAAATAAAGAATTTTTGGATATTTTGTGTAAAACTTAAAAATGTTTCGTTACGATAGGGATTGACAAAGTGATGACGTCATAAGTATCGATAGTCGATAATCGTGTCTGCCGGTAGGTTTGACGTGATTGCTCATAAGCTTAGGTGTGTAGAGTACAATATTAAACACTACTTTCCTGTAAAAGAAAAGAACGAAATAAATATTTTCCTTCATTTTTGTTTTATTTGGCGTGTCTTAGATTTCATATGTACATGAAATATATATACAGGGTATACTGTACATACTGGTAATTCAGTACATTATGTATTTAAGTGCTTATCGGGGAGGTCATTAGCTATGACTTGAGCGCCATATATGGTTATTATTTATTTTTATTAACTTGTCACTTATACATTATATCAGAGTATTATTGTAATTAATCAAATTAAAACTACTTGCACCCTTTAAAAAAATAGTAAAAAAGTAATATGCAACAATCAACTTCTGTTTGATAGTTTAAAGTATCATGTATTAGATCAAAACCCATTAAGCGATCATAGATATCTGCTCATGAAAAGCATTATTGAAATTTATTTTCTTCTCCGATTGAAGCATGAAAACAAATTATTGAAATTTAATCGGCAAACTTTAAGAACCCACTTAAATAAGACTATATTATTTAGAGGGCAATAAATATTGAGTTAACACGAAAGTAATGAGATCCCCAAAAAAACTCTACAAAGAACAGTGGGCAAAATTGTATGGACCCCGTCCCCAGTGGTGTAGCATCATGGGCTATGCGTAGAAAAAATAGATATTAGTCTGAATAATAAATAATTGAATGAATTAATGAGAAAACTAATGTATGAATGGACATTCTTTTTTTCTTAATTATTTGTATGTATTAAAAGGATTATTAAAAGAGTTAAGTGTGAAGACTGTGTAGGTACATAGTTTATTATCGGACCCAACAGCTCTATGTAATAATTCGTTAATTATTAAGAGAGACTATTCGAAAACACACAATAAGTATTTGATATATCTAGCTAATGATGTTGCATTGTATTGTAACGCTGAAAAACTTTTTAGAGAAAACATGGTCATCTCATCAATAAATAATTTGTACCTAGCTGTAGCTTTGTTGCTATTTGTGTATTCAATTTTTTTAAATTAAAAGATAGTTTTATTTTACTTCGTTAAACTAACTCATTAGAGTCCTATGATTTCACCAGTAAGACTATCGATAATACTATGCTAGAGTCAAGACAACACTATTTCACGCACACATTTACATTTCATTTTTTGTAACACCGTAATCTGTCACTGTTAGTCTTGTACATTCTAAGTCTATGGGTTATACGTATATGTAAGATCCTAAGTAAAGGCAAACCTATTTAATGAAAAAATATTATGAATATCATGCATTTTTATGACGTATGTTTATTGTTTACCCTAGCACAATTGAGTTGTGCTGACGGTAATGAGAAGGAAATATTATCTTCTCATACAGTTTCGTAAACATCATTAACTTGCAATAAACTTTATTGAGCCCTTTTTAGGGTTGCGTACCTCAAAAGGAAATAACGGAACCCTTATCGGATTGTTTTTGTTGTTTGTTGTCCGTCCATCTGTCTGTCAAGACCCTTTTTCTCAGCAACGCATGGAGGTACCTTTTTGAAATTTATCTCAAATACTCAGGTCTACACTGTCCCTTGGAGCTGTAACAAAATCAAACTTCTAAGCCAACGCCTATAAAAGATACAGCCGTTTATGCTGCAAATTTTCGACACTGGCAAGGGAATCGTACCAAATTTTGAAATTTGGTACGAAGCGACGTCTTATAGCACAGATAAAGGAAACATTGCGAAAAGCATACATTTTTAGTTACATCATATAATAAAAATATTTTTAGTAATTTTAAACTTACTAATGTTATGGATTTCATTTTGCAATAAAAATACCATAACTTTTATTTATATACCTACAGATTTGTACGGAACCCTCGGTCCGACTCACACTTGGCCGGTTTTTTTCTGTTGCATTGAAATCAACTGGTACTATTTCATATGATATATTATATTATTCATATATTCATATGATACATATATAATTATAGATAAATTTCCAATAATTGGTAGTCCGTTAACTTTTTATTATAAAATAAAATAAGTAATCTTTAAGATTATAAATATGATAACCAGAATGACTCACTACAATTTATTTAATCTGATGACGTAGTTGTAAATTTCTATTCCATTATAATTATGTAACCTTACCTTGAAGTCGTATAGTCCATGAAGTAGAAATACGGTCATGGGCACAAAATTATTATGTTCCATTTCATGCTAAAAATATAGGTTTAACAGTAAAGATTTGAGGACAAAATTTGTACATGCTCACATTAATTACAACAGGCTAAGGAAATCCTTACAAAGTTTGTTGAAAAGTTGAAAAAAGCATATTAATCAAGTACAGTGGGCGCCGAGTTGAATGCAGAGTAAATGTATGTGTCACCATACATTTGCTCTGCATTCAACTCGCGCTTATACGTGTAATATAAAAATTTTAAGACCTCTGAAAACAATGTAAACCGCCAATAAATAGATGTATACATAATATTATCAGGTATGAGACCATCACATACCTAAAGCGGAATCTGGGTGCGCTAGTATGGATTTGACAAGTGATAAAATTCCTAGGTTCAGAATTTCGCTGCAAACGGTTTCAAACTTCAAAGTGCATAATATATCGGATTCACAGTACGTTCACGATACATTTTCTTCTTATGTCAGCGGTATTCAAATTGCAATCCGTAGCGGTAATATTATCGCCTAGCCAGAATATAACGCAAATTTTGCTAGACGTGGAAACTTTGTAAGGCCATGGATTATGTTTCAACAAGATTATTAGTTAGAGTGCTCCTAGAAGTCAATATTGTAGAAAAGGGTCTGGAAAAGGTTCAAGCCCAACCCAACTGAAGTTACGAGTGTTGCAAGTTATGCGATCTTGCTCCTTGAGCGTATTTGAGCTCACATCGTTTACCGTTTCACAGGTTTTAGTGATTTCATGGGATTCGTTCAAATATTCCTATTTCCTAGTGGTTGTCTATTAAGTACTTCCCCCAGGATAATCGATAAAGTTAACACCTTCAGGAAATAGGAAATTTACAAACGTTTCTACTTTATTCCTAAGTAATATCCTTGCAATTTATAAAGTTCGATGAATGTAAATCTATGGACATTAGTTTCAACTGTAGGAATTTCCTCAAATCAAATTTGTTTTAGGTATTATACACAAAAAACAATCAATTCCGAACAGCCTCAGATTATAAAATTACAATCATAATCATATCAACCCATCTCCTGCCCACTGCTCAACACTGGTCTCCTTCAAAAATAACAAGCCAGGGTCCACCTTGCTGGCCGACTGCGGATTGGCGGCTCTACGTCATCTCCACATACACTTGAGAAACGTATAAGCACTCTCACGTACGATGTTTTCCTACACCGTTAAATGTATGTATTATTTGATTGCTTAAAATGCATGCAACCGCCGAGTTGTGTGCTTGTAATTGAAGCACGGACCCCTTGTAGACGAGGCCGACGTCATAACCACTACACTATCACCCCCTGTGATCACCGCTTTTAGCAAATACTATTTATATCCAAATATATATAGTTATGTTTGGTATGAGCGCGTCTCTGGCTTGCCTGCCTAAATAGCATTGACTAATGTTACTAAGGGAATTAGGGAGTGGTTGTCTCATCCTTGGGATTAAATACGTCAGCAAAGGGAATATTAGGACTGAAATTTCCTTATATTTCAGCAACACGTTAATTAATTTTATGCCGCTCAAGGCGGTATGGGTAAAACTTGTGTTTGTATGAAAATCCAGTTTACTACGATGGATGGGAAGGTATGAAATAGAAATACTTTGTAAATATAAACGATGTACATATTTTAAAAGATATAGAAATTTCAATGAAAAGATTGTGTTTAATAAAATTTCATGATTGGACTTACGCCGTATCTCAGTGTTAGGAATATGGCTATGGAAAAGAAACGGGGCACTACCTACCTTTTCTCGAAGCGTTTCGTCGTATTTTGGAACCGTCATAGGCTGGGTCCGGTAATAATTTACGAATACCCGATTCCGAAAAACCAGCATCAATCAATTGTTTCAATGTCTACCTATTGTTGTTTTCAGCAATAATAGCTCCTGATGAAATCAAAAACTGAGAAACCCGTCAAGTGAGGGTTTGCGTTTAGTTCAAATCTAATCAACTTGCATAACCATGGGTACCTTAGGTACATAACTAACAAAATATGAGTCATTGTCGCTCGAATTTTTTTTTTAATAACTATAGTTAGTTATTCCAACCCACACCACATTAATAGGGATGATGACAACTCAATCAAATCAGCAACTCTGTATCAAACTTAAAAACGCACTTCTATTATGGAAGTTGTATGAAATCATAGTTGTGAAGTCATCAAATTTCAACGCACTTTTTTTTCTTTTATCTATATTTTAAAATGGTTATCAGACTTAAAACTAACCGAAGATGTGAATTTTAGGTCTTTTGGAAGACCCTCCATTTAATAATCGGTTAGAATCATTTATTTTTGACACAGGCATCATCCCTATATTATTATAAAACGTTAGCATTTTTGCTTTAAAAATGTAGTTTTAATCAAGACCTACGAGTGTGATAGTAGATAAATCGTAAGTATATATTGCCAATCAGTTATCCATTCCAGTTAAAGGCCACTTTAAAAACAATTTATCATTATCACCTGATAACGATAAATTGTTAACCTAAAATAGCGCTGATTCAGATGGTACACTTCAATAGTCGATCTTAAAATGCCAAAGCTTAAAACTTCGCATCGCAACAATGTCACAGCAACGGGTGTCAGCGTCTGCAACAACTTCCACTGAAGCTTAGAGAAACTAGTTTCTTCGTTGCGCCCAATGTTTTTACTAATTAGCGACACTTTCAGGGCGTTCCGAAGTATGCAATCAACTGCAAACTGCAAAATTACATTCTTTCTGATCGACAGCATCAATGGATAACTTTCGGTTCTCGGTGTCAGCTATATTCAAATGAGGACCGCCCTGGAGACTCTATGCTAATAAAATTTGAATTGTAGAATCTTTCGAAACCTTCCAATCCGTTAGTGGTAAAGGCAAACAGTGGTTATTCGATAAACTATGATTTGTTACGAAGATTCAATATTGACGTTGCTCTCATTTGCAAGGCAAATGCAAGGCAAACTTATCTTAATACGCTAAGACCTAACAGATGGAGCTAAAGTCGTCAGCAGAGGTCACGTCACGTCGACAAGATTAATGCAGCCGAATCCTTTACTTGCATTTCAATCTGCAATCTTGCATTCAAACGGAAACTCTATAAAAAGTTCGTCTCATGGTAAACGATCACAACTGTTTTTATCACAATTGCACTTGGAATCGTATTTGCCTTTGCCTTCTGATATCCTACTTGGCCACGACAGCACGTCCGGTCAAAGGAAATTGTTCTCAGACGCACAGGCTTCTAATAGACTGCAGTTAGCGGTTAAACTCAAGAACTGTGCAGGATTTGATTTAAACTTGTCGAGACGAATTAACTGTCTATTAGCTGTTACAAAGTATAATCAGAACTATGTATTAGTTTTAAGTTAAATATAATGAAAATAACGTCCATACTATAATAATTTTATCTAGCTACAAAATATTTGCAGCCTTTGTTGGCGACTAGATTCTAAGTAGTTACCTGAACTAAGTGAATAATATTAGAACAAAAACCCAGTGTTACTATTAGCGTGTAAGAGTAGTTATTTCCGCTAAGATTTGAAGTTCCGGGCGTCACGCCGATTTGGAATGTTTTTTAACCGACTTCCAAAAAAAAAGGAGGAGGCTCTCAATTAGGCGCGTATTTTTTTAAATGTATGTCGGTGCATATGTCCGTTGTTTCTTAACCGATTTGATTTTTTTTCTATCAGTCGTTAGAGGATGCTCTCGAGGCGGTCCCATAAAAAATTCTGACTCCAAATCCTCAACCCTGACACTAAAAAGTTAAAAATAAAAATTCTTTATTAAGGTAAAATACTTGAGTAAGGTAAAATTTATGTGTCTGTATAGTAACTTTTGTGTTTAGATATTAATTATGTGCGAGAAATAAGGTATGCAATAAAGAGTTAGACAAAGGTTGCATTCACTGGCAGTCGGGAATATATGGAGCACTTTACGAATTGATTGGAATAAATATTCCCGACAGACAGAACGCCAGTCAGTCGATCCAGAATAGTCCATTCAGAATAGTCAACCCACAGCACTAGTACAGAAAATAACTCTTTTATTTCCTAGTACCTAGTAACTCAAGTCTTCGAACTACTATTACTCTACTGTCACGGTGGAGGTGCACGACCGGGGTGCACAGGACGGGACGCCTACCTACGCAACCGACGCGACGCGCCGCAACAGCCTTTTTTATTTGTGTATCGATAAAATTTCATTTTGAGTGTTTCAGAATAAACATTTGCTCCTAAAAAAGTGCAGTGTGTTCTTGTCCACTTCCTTTGAATCAACCACCAAAACTTTTAATTTGTTGAATAAATCTGAATGGATTCAATATGAGCAATCGAGAACGTGGTCCAGAATTCAATTATAGTGAATCAGATCTAGCCAGGATCAGAAATCCACTTTGTTTGAATAGTTACTTTATACAGTCCAACTTGTCCCAGTCAAATGGTAAATGGCAAAACTAAGGACTGTCAGCGCAAGTTGGCGCCGACCGCTATCTTAATTAAATCACTTCATGCGCACTAATAACGAATTTATTAAAACTTACGGTCCTACCGTCGAATTATTATTAACTGTGGCTGGAAGGGGTAAACGTGTCTGAAAATAATATTTCGACGGGCAGGTTGGAAACCCTCATAGCTTTGGTTTCATCAAACATGTATCACGGTGATAATTATTTACGGTATCATCATACCGTAAATAATTATCACCAGTGACACCACCACATCCCTGCAACTTGTTGAATTAAACAATGGATTTCATCGATCACCCAAAAATACTTGGAGATCCTATGCTTTTTTACCTAAAGTTCTCCCAATTTTGTTTGATAATAAGTACATACTAGTTATGGTGTTACTAAGTCTGTCCTGCGGTCACACCTGTATATTTCAATTATTTATTATTTAAGTTCGATCTGTAATAATATTAGAATTGATAAGGGTTTTTTTAGAGGATTAATTACAACATAATTTTATACCTTTATCAACATTTTTATATTTATTTCTAAAGTAAGTCGTACCTACATATTATTTTGTTTTGTTGAGCCCATAAAACTAAATCCGAACCATAAGCACGGTGACCTAGCTGAAACCTCAGTTGAAGTGGTTTAACAGATATATCCATTTGGACAACCTCATATTTTTGCCTCAAGTCGAGGTTGCGTGACCTGAGGTTATTAAATAGATCCAAACTCTAAAGCTAAACAATCTAATTCTAAAGCGTCAAACTTGTATAAATCGAGCAACCCGGAGACGTGTCCTTGCATTTAATTCCGGTGAATCTGAGCCGTTCGGCAAAGCCGCACTTTGTTTGACTAGTTACTAGTCGACTAGTACTTTACTGTCCAACTTGTAAAGACAAACGGCAAACTACACAACTTGAACCTCTCGGAGGAGACTGGCCGCCAAACGCTATCTTAATCTATACCAATCCATACTTATATTATCTATGCTAATATAATTTGTGTTGAAATTTCAGTATGTCTTTTTTTATTTTATGATAGGCTAGCGCTTCACGACAATCATGCATAAGAAAAGCAATGATGACTGATGAGGTCTAGGTTGGAGCGAGCTTGCCGCGCTTGATACAGAGACAGTTAATATCCTGGGGAAGGACACATGATTTATTTCCGGAAAATTATAGAGTTCCCACGGGAATCAAAAACCTTAATCCACGCGGACTTATACTTTGAACTTTTTATTCTTATCCCTCCCCTTGAGGGAACAGAGTAGGGACACAGACTGGAATTATTGTTCTTAAAGAGGTTTAATAAAAGTTGAGATAGTTTCCTTAATTAAATAAAGCTACATTTTAGTTCTAAACTTTAGGATTTCTGCCCTCAATTTGAAAGTTTGAAAAGTAGTTATTGCTGAACACTTAAAATAACTTGGACAGTTAATTAGCAAGTCGAAGTAGGTGCGCCGGTGGCCGGCGGGGTTCTCCAATTCTATAACCGGGTGTTTAAAATTAATTATGTTAAGTTTAAAATAATTGGATTTCTGTATGCAAAGAAACTGAAGTCAAAATACACTTCCTTTCTCAAAATTTTCAAAGCATTTTATTTTGTACTGTCAGTAAGTGGTTAATTTCATACCATCACGCCACAACTTCAAAATTCTCTTAATAATTGACAGTGGAGTATTTTCTAAGAGCAAACACTACCAAATGATGTGGGACTCCAGCACGGCTAGGTATATGCTTAATATACTTAACTAGCGTTGCCCTATACAAGTCAGCCCGCTACCATGTTAAACAGCATCATCACAGCAGATCGTAATCCAGATCGTAACTTAGAAGACTATTCTTGGTTTTAATTTTTATTTTTTAGTAATTTTTATTACCAGAAAAAACGTTTGAATACATTTGAATGTTATTAGCAAAATGAATTAAAAGGGGGAATGGTTCAACGGTTCGGATTAAGGAATTCGAAAGAAGCGACGAGAATTTTCCTTATCTTTTGTTGAAAATGTGTTCATTAATTTCGCTTCCTTCGCTATAAATGCCTCTTCTGACGGACCACAACACCAGCTTCAAATTAGTCAGCTGCCAAAAATTGCTTTGGCGAGGCCACAAATTATCAATTAAAAATAAGCTGTCTATTAACATGTCTCTCTCTCTCTCTCTTCTCTCTCGCTCTTCTCTCTCTCTCTCTCTTATCAACCCATTTCCGGCTCACTACTGAGTATGAGTCTCTTCTCAGAATGAGAAAGGTCTGGCCATAGACCCTTGGTCTACCGCGATGGCCAAGTGCGGATTGGCAGACTTCACACACCTTTGAGAACATTATGAAGAACTCTCGGCCGTGCAGGTTTCCTCATGATGGTTTCTTTCACCGTTTGAATCAAGTGATATTTAATTTCTTAAAACGCATAATATCGAAAAGTTGTAGGTGCGTTAAATGTAGTTGCAATAAGCTATCCGACCGCGTCGGTTACGTTGCGTGCTGATGCAGTTGGTTAGGAAAGCACTTTCGCGACAGCTGTTGACTAGGTAAAGGTAGTTCGTTAGTATGCCGCATTGGTGGTTCCAATGGTTGTGGCACATCTGAGAAGACTCTAAGCAAGCACTACGTTGGGATGAAAAATGAGGGTATAATTGGGACAGATGTGCTTTGACGTTCACTGAAGCGGAGTTATTTACTTGTGAAGAAAACCATGTTATTGTTATAGTTGTATAATGATCGTGAGCCTGTGAGAGAGCTTGAGTTTCTTTGTAGAGTACCTATAAAGAGTCCTTGTTATTTTGTCCAGTCTATCCGTCTGACCCTCAATCACAGTCACAGCTATTTCAATATTTATCATATTGTTTTTCTTTTGAATTTACGATACGTGCTTAACTGCAGGCAAATAAATATAAATATTATAAAATATAAAATAATGTTTTTTTACATGTTAATAGGTGTCGTTTTTTCTTCTATTCTTTTGAACATGTTGAACGACCAGTATGGCTCTTACAAAAATATATCAATACCATAACGTCTCGTACGTACCTGTGATTAGGTACAACTTACTCAAGACGCAACCACCAGTTCGGAAAACAGATATTATTACGTAATAGGAATCTAATATGGGAAATAATAATACATACCTATAGTGACTTATAAGATAACAAGTATAATATCTGCATCCATTTCTTGTAGGGAGTTTCCTTTCTTACGGATGCTGGACATATTTCTTCTATCGATGGAAGGAACAATGTCCCTTTCCAGTTCAATTAAATTAAAAAAGCTTCTTCGATCCTTTTTCTCTTTAATAAAAACTTGTGTTTCAGGTACTTTCGAATGTAAATTAAGTGGCAAAGTTTTATTAACGGTACTTCAGCAATAACTACTCTTATAACTTTTAATTTAAGGAGAAAATCTTGAAGTTGGCTTCGAATGTACCTGAAATGAAATAAAGAAACTTTTATACTCTTACTTTGCAGGATCTCAGAATATATTTTTTCGTTCACTTATTAAAACCAGCCCAGCTCTCTTTTACTTTTAATAATAATAAAAGCAAGACTTACAGAAGGGTACAAACACCTACATGTGCAAACTTACATAATTAAATACTTTACAAAATATTTTGAAAAATTAAAAATAAAGTTTGTAAGTTTAGATGTTTGAATATTGGTTACGCCTTCACGCCAAAATTTTGAATGGAGATAGCTTTAAATAATTTCAATAAACTCTACCCGGATGATAAAAGAGTTTCTTCATCCGTAATGTTCTCAAAAGTGCCATAGAGTCAGCGTAGTGTACTATGGCCTAAACCTTATCATTCTGAAAAGAGACTCATGCTAAGTAGTGTGCAGGCGATGGCTTGAAAATATGATGATGATTCACAGAAGACGATTTCAATTTATTTTCTAAAGAGCCAACCTCAGAAATTTGAAAAATAATCACAATATTGTGTCCTTAATACCTAAATCTCTGTCCACCGCTGCAAATGGATGTATAAACAAAGATTGAAAACGCTTCGTGACTAGCTCAAATCCGGCCGCATCAACGTTGGGTCCACGTTCAGAATGGGCTTGGGACTAAGCCGAGAAAATTGTGCGCAGAATATTCTACCTAAGTACCTAACCCACCTGGGGATTTAAAATACTGCCCGTTTATCCCTGTGATCGCATTTATAATTCACTGGCGAACGTAGATTATGTGGAATAGTGTCGGAAAAGAGCGGTTAAATTGAAGAATTTAGTGCCATAATTTTAGAACTAATCAATTAATAAGCAGTGAGAACCAATTTTTAAATTGACGAATGGAGTAGTGACGAGATCACTGAATTAATTTTTAATCATCAATTTAAGAAATCTTTTTCCCTCTATATCTACCTATTAATAATTTTAAGAGTAATAATTTACTTTATTTTGTACACCACAACACATAAATATAAAGGACACAAAAAATACATAGAAAACTAAGAACGAAGTAGAATACAAAAAGGCGGCCTTATAAGGATAAGGAGTAATAACCTCAGCAACCTCAGGATTATAATTAAATCCATACCACTTATCATCGTTCTCATCGTCATCATCATCATCATCATCATCATCATCATCATTCTACACGGCATCATATCGGAACGCTATCACTTGGCGGCATGACTTTGCCTTTAACTACCATTAGTAGCTAATAAGGTCAAAGCCTCCGACCAAAACAGATCAGAATAAATTCAGAAATTTTAAATTCCCTAACTGACCCTGCCAGATATCGAACCCGGGATCTCCCACATGTAGACCAAAGCGCTCATTCTAGTCAGCATTTGTTTACGATAATAATAGTACCAAGTATAATAAAGATAAAGATAAAGATAAGTTTATTTCATAAATATAGTGTGGGACAACTAAATAACATTTATAGCCTTACACCTAGGATAAAACTAATATAGTTGATATACATTCTAAATATTATTGTGCACCTGTTCTCCGAACTAGTTAAAACTGTAATCCCAGATGTTTGCATACGACACGACTTTATAGACAGAATTATGGAATTTCGTAGTATCGTTTTTACTAATTTAAATCTCAGTTGTTCACTAATATACTAAAACTAAAAGTTACTTACAAGCGTTTTGCAAAATAAGAAGTTTTCGTATGAATAAACCATCATAGTTAAGGTACAGTGTGCTCTCTCTAAGTCTAATACTACTTGCGAACTAAGTCGCCTAAGTATTTGTCTTCGGATGGGAGCAGAAACCTCTCCAATTAATATTTGCTAAAGACAGTTAAGTTGCGAATCTTGCAGTGCCAACTCAAACTTAGATAGCAAGGAGCGTTAGAGAATAGGTAGACTTAAGTCTATGTTCAAAGGAAACTTACTCGTAACTTACTCATCTTCTGATTGAAATGGAAATCAAAAATACTAGCTGATGCCCGCGACTTGGTCCACGTGGATTAAGTTTTTCCTTTCCCGCGGGAAATCTTTAATTTTCCGTGTTAACAAGTAGCCTATTTTTTATTCCACACTATAATCCATCTCTGTGCCAGCGGTTTCAGCTGTGCGTTAATAGTAATATAATAATTAAAAATTATTAAGTATATAAATCAGACAATTTTTGTCTGTCAGTTCTAGGGACTGAAACAGTAACCGAAATATGGGGTTTTGAAACTGTTATAAAACAGTTCAAACACTTATAACGGAAACAGAAACGATTCTGTAACCCAATCAATCTGTAACCGTTTATTTCTGTTAATAAGTGTGTTTTTCTGTAAGCCTAATAGGTACATGCCCTAACAAACTGCACGGTGTGACAACGCTTTCTTCCCACTTCATTGGACTTTATTACACACTGACACAACATGACCATGTTTTTCTTAAAACAATTGCAACTATCGGTGCTTTCGCCTTGAATACGCGTCAACAGTAAATTTGGCAACGTCGCTATTTCGGTTACACTTTAAAACACTTTCATTTCTGGTAGGTACAGATTCGTTTCTGTTACAGAAATCTAAGTGTTTCGGGTTAACAGAATTAAAAACACATTCAAAAGGGTTACAGCTTCGATTCTGTTACACTTTGATTCTGTAAAACTTATATTTCTGTAACCTTTATGAATCTATTTTTCAGTCCCTGGTCAGTGCGTCAAACTTGTTTGACCCATTGCCATGTACCACTATTTGGACTCTCAAGTTAGTGGGAATAAATTATTAATATGACTTATATTATGATATATTTAAGTAAATGCAAAAAATCAGAAACTGCATCTTATTAATAAACTTGAGGGAATAAGGATACACCTCCTGGAGATGTATCCTTCAAGTTTAATACGGAGCAGAAATTATATTTCAATTTTGCCTTAAAACTTTTACGTAAAGAGCATTGAGTTTGACCATAGAGCAACCAATCTCAAACGTAGGCGCCAAAAAGGCGAACCAAAAACGGTTTGAAATGAGTAGACTATACATCTTTCTATTACTCTTTGTAAATTATTAGAGTAAGAATTGCACTGCATGATAAAGACAGTGATAAAATATTATAAGAGATAGTTGCACTTTTGGTAACTATCCCTAGAAAAGCAGATTCAGTAATAGGTGGGTGGCTACACTCTCCACTGATGACATTTATTAGTGAAATTCTGCCGGCATGCTGATGGGCCTTTCACTAGATAAGGCCGCTTTATGGTGACCGTTCACGTTAATTGCTATTAAAAATTATGAAGGCGTAAGAATTTATTTAACAGCAATCAACGTGACGACATAATAATTGCTAATATTTTTTTACAGTATGTATGTTCACAACGTCTTTGAGAGGTGATATCTAGAGAAAGGCCCGATGGATAGCGTCAGTTCTTATACTATTTACATAGGTATTGCGTATACTTTAATACTGTATAAGAATCAGCTTTTCTAATAATCGTTCATTTTTGGTAACGATAACACGTCTTTGAACGGCCATATCTAGTGAAAGGCCCATCAGCGTGCGGGCAGACTTTCACTACCATCATCAGTGGAGAGTGTATCACCCACTGAATCAGCTTTTCAAGCGATAGTTACCAAAAGTGCAAGTATCTCTTAGTCTAAAACAGGTCCAGGAAAAATTGTCAGGTGCAGTTTTAATATTATTTTTGCACATATGGACAATACAATAATTATAATAAGCTTTTGGGTGCTCTTCCATCACAATAAGTTAATCTTTTACGCTTTACTTCACTCAAACACTTCGTTGTTAATTTATTCATGTGCACGGTGACGTCACAAAACGAGCGCGCCAAAATGGGGGCGTTTAAGTCGTCCGAAAATGATAGTAGTTTTAATTATTATTTTTTCGCTTATTTAATAAAATTTTGCAAGTGTCATATTTTTTTCCGGTTATTATAATCACTTATAGAATAGTTTAAAAAAATACATGCATATTCCCTATTATTCGTCCAAACAAACTGTCATCATCAACTTGTCTGTCAAAAGTCTGTCATGAGACACTAAATCCTATTGTCATGTGCAGGTTGCTTGAACTCGTGTGTTTATTTTTCCGCAAAAAAGAAAATGAATATTTAGCATAGATTTAGTTAATGATACACTTATTACATAATATAATTAATTGTTCTCAATGAACGGCTGGAACGAAACGGAACTTCTGTTATAAAAAGATTAATTAACTGACTGAATAGTCAAGTAAATCTTCAATTGCAAAGTCAAACTCATGATATCTTAAGTTTCCTAGAAATTCCGAGCGAGTATTTCGAAATCAATCTTGTTGAAAAAGTTTCAAAATTTCATCACAGTTTTGGAGTAGGGTGGGGGTGAACTCCGTCGGTCACAACTTCAATTCGCAGACGGAATCTTGAACTTGCACCATCGAACTGTTCTTGATTGCAATCCCGTGGGAAAATTTTCAGCAAATACCTACTTTTATTCAGAGAGTTGTTGCGTTGATAGAGCAGCAAGGGCTGAAAAGTTGAATCATTGGTATATATTTAAATGATCTTTAATTAATATTATAAATGCAAAAGTTTGAAAAGATGGATGGATGGATTGATTTTCAATCACGGCAGAACTGCTGAAAAGATCTGGATGAAATTTGGCACAGAGATAGATTATAGTCTGGAATAACACAAAGGCTAGGTTTTTTCCCGCAAAATTAAAGAGTTCCTGCGGGGACCGAAAAACATCAACCCACGCGGATGAAGTCGTGGGCATCAGCTAGTATGAAAATATTTGTACAACAAAATGGTGACACCAGATGCTCATGCATTACCAATTAGATTGGTATACCGATTAGGATAATCCGTTAGATACCCTGGTGAACTGTTTAATTATAAGGGAATAAGTTTAATTTAATTCGATTAAAGTTGCTTTTTTCAATCATTGAATTTTTCCTGGACCTGTTTTAGACTAAGAGATACTTGCACTTCTGGTAACTATCGCTTGAAAAGCTGATTCAGTGGGTGATACACTCTCCACTGATGATGGTAGTGAAAGTCTGCCCGCATGCTGATGGGCCTTTAGTTATGGAGTTATCATTTGCATTATTGCTTGTCAAATTGATAAAATAATTATTAAAATGTTCACATATAACGTCAGGTTCTGTGTAGGGTATTCCATCTATCATGATTTCGTCAATTTCGCGTATACCCGTATCATTTTGAAAAGAATTTCTGACAACCTTCCACGATGCTGCACATACATTTGTAGATTTGCGTATGTATTTAGTCGCTCCGAGTTTCTGAGCTTGGAGCAGACATTTTTTTAGAATGTATGTGTATTTGTGGTATTTTATTTTATTCAACCTTTTATTGTTTGGTGAATATAAGTATTTGAGATACATTTTTCGTTTTATAATAAATGATTTTTTTAATCCTTTACTCATGCAATTACTTTTAATCAATTTTGGTTGTATTTTTACTCGAATTTTTGGGAAACATAATTCAAAAAATAGTGTTATTAAGTCGTGGAAAGCATTAAATGCAACGTCTAGGTCTCGTTCACATAATATGTCACTAAAGGATAGGGCCGACAAACAATCCTTAAATTTTTTTAAGGATTGTTATGGGAATGTTGATGCAACAAGGCATTGAAGCCAATTATAGGGGGAGGATGTAAGCCAATCAGAGGAGATTACAATCGGCATACTGCCTATGAGCTGTCATATTACCGTTATTTTACCGTTATTAGGGGCATTGAAGTTACATTATCGTATCGTTCAAGAAATTTGTTTATCCTCCCTCTGGGTCTCTCAGGTGGAAGCTGCAGCTTCCTTACTAATACAACTGTCCACTTTCAGCTACTGTCGCGCTTTGTTTGCCCAAGCCTTACGATAGCGCAACGTCTTTCCAGTGGAACGCACAGGTGCATCTGACTTAACACAATTGAGTTCGTTGTTCCACCCGTACTATTGTTCGGCAGTAGGGTAACCAAATTTTAAATGTTCATGTACATCGTCTTAGCATACAATTAGGAGTTCTAGGACCTCGTAGAGCAGATGAAATGCGACCGTAAATTTGATTGACTTGGATACCAAACTGATAAGTCCCGGCTATTAGGTGATATCATCTCACTTCCTAGTCTTCTTACTATCTAGCCATACTTGTAAACTAATATAAATGCAAAAGTTAGGATGGACGTTGTATACTCCAGAACGGCTGAACGAATCTGGATGAAAATTTGCACGGAGATAGATTATAATTACTACAGACCGCTCAGTCTGGGATTACAGATTACACTTTTTATCCCAGAAAATTAAAGAAGGTACTCTTAAATTTCGCGGGAACCAAAAAGCTTTAATCCACGCGGGCGAAGTCGTGGACATTAGCTAGTAATATTGTATGTATGTATGTATATACTTTATTGTACACCACAAAAACACAAAAGAAACAGATTACAAAAATGAAAACTTATAACGTAGGTACAATAAGGCGGTCTTATCGCTAACCGATACGGAGACAATGAGCAAGTGGACAGTAGAAGGTGGTACATAAAATTAAACTTAAATACTAATAGATACTAACCAATATTATAAAATTATAACATATTAACAGATATAATATCGTGAATAAATAATGTGAAAGTTGGGATGTTTATAAGTCTGTATGTTGTTACTCCTTCAAGATAGATAGATAGATAAATATTTTATTGCATCACAAGAAGAATAATACAAAGTAATATATTATTTAAAAAAATGAAAAATGAAAAAAAAATGCGTTTTACACACGTTTGTACAGAGATACGGCCGAAATTAATAATCAATCTATCTGTAGTCTGTCGATAAGTTGCTTAGCAACATTGTTTTATGACGAAAAGCACAATACAAATAACAACGTTGCTTGGTAACAAACCGACAGACTACAGATAGATTGATTATTAATTTCGGCCGTAAGTTTACATGCCGGGGAATGACATAGCCTACTTTTTATACCGGAAAATTGAAGAGTTCCAACAGGAATTAAAAAACCGTCATCCACGCGGACGAAGTGGCGGGCGTCGTCAACTTCCGAACGACTGCGCCAAATTGGATAATTATTTTTCTTTTGTGTTCGTTATAGTCAGAACAAGGTTTGTATAAAAAATTTAAGAGTTAAAAAAAAGCCACAACCACTCACTGAATGGATCGGAATGAAATTTAGCACAGAGATAGATTATAGTCTGGAAAAACAGATAGGTTACTTTTTATTCCGGAAAATTAAAGAGTTCCCGCGGGAACCAAAAACCTCAATTCACGAGTCGCGGTCATCAGCTAGTACAAAGTAGAGTTAACTACAACTAGGTAAGCAACGGCGGCCTTATTGCTTACTGAGCAATCTCTACCAGGCAAACTTGGTGAGAGGATAGAACAAGATGTGTAGAGTAGTGTGGCACAATAGAATACACGTTATTATTAGTAGGTTATCAAATAATATAAAACATACTAGACGTATTATATATTTATACATTACATATAAATAAATTAAGTAAATAAATAGTACATACATAATACATAGGTACATAATTACACATAATATTATCTAAATAATATTACATAAGCATAGTAGCACGATAGAAATATAATTGAGTTATAGGGACCTCCGCACGTTGAGGCAACAGCAACAGCGCTACACACTGCGCCATGGAGGTCGTCAAGTTACGGACATATTAGAACGAATAAATAATACTTATTTACTTTTGAGTCCTTTTTCAGGATTTATCCTAAAATACACACGTAGTAGTCCTACATTACGCCTAAGCTTTCGGCACCGATCGCAATCGCACTTGATTTATAGACTTGGGAAGGCGACCGATGCACTCGATACCCGTTTAAAATTGCTCCAAAGACTTTCAATTTGTAACCAACTCGAAGACCAGGTCAGGTCGTAAAGAAACATTTCTTACTCGTTTTATTAGAAAGGTAAAGAAAAATGGAAACGATCTCTAGTTTCAATACGTATTTCTCTAAAATAATGAGCAATTGTATATTTTGACAATTGTATATTTTGACATAACCGAAAAGATTATGGCAAACAGAAAATACCAGTCCATTGCGTTATCTATATATTTCTAACGAATCAGTAACCAAATATAATATAGGTATGAGTTCAAGCAGAGACAACTTGTAGTTTATTAAAATATCTAAATTAGCGCTGCTCTGGTCTGATGTATGTCTAAGCCGAGTCTGCAGGCTATCTATCTTCCGCAAGGCAACCATTATTAGCGTCTTGAATCCGGGACCGGTGCGATGCCGCATGGAAACCGATTAGATATGTCACCGTAAAATTGTAAAAACCGTTAGATTATAATCTAATTAGCGAGATTGTAAACTATCGAAAGATTACAGTTTAATGCATTATTTTTCAGTACATTGTAATGTGTTAGGTATATTGATACCCGATAGAACCTACGTGCCCAGGGCACTACCTGATTATTTTTGTAGAACCCTAACCTAACCTACAAGAAAGAGACAAGAAAACGTAAATACAATGAATATTTCAAAAATTTACACTCAGAACATTGAACGGTTCACAATCTTTCGACAATTTACAATCTATTGAGATAAAAAGCGCTAGATTACAATCTAACGGTTGTTAGAATTTTACGGTGACATATTATATACTACGTTACATGTAAATCTAAGCATAGAGCGCCCTTAGCGTGCTTTTATCCATCTTAAACTACCTGATGACCGCGACTTCGTCCGCGTGGTTTATGACTGCATCATCACTTAACATCAGGTGAGATCGCAGTCAAGGGCTAACTTGTAGTGGATAAAAACAAAGTATTTTTGATTCCCGCGGGAACTATTTAATATTCCAGGATAAAAAGTATCCTATGTCACTTTCCAGATACTCGACTACACCTATGCCAAAAATCACGTCGATCCGTTGCTCCGTTGTGGCGTGATTGAAGGACAAACCAACACACTTTCGCATTTATAATATTCGTCTTAAATTACAACTTCACTAGCATAAAGGTGATATCGCATTCAAGAGTTGTTATCTTGTTACAGAATAGGTACCTACCTCATCACCATCGTTGTCGTCAATCGATAGATGTCGAATACGGAATATAGATCGCTTGTAAAGACTTCCGCCTGGATCCAGCGGCTCCCTGCGACCTACTGGTCATTATCACAATAAACTTAAACCTTATTAAACAGCACACTACTTACTACAACTTAATCGAACGGTGTCATGTTTCTGTTTGTTCCTACTTCTAATGAAATGTAAAGCGATTTATTTACTATCCTCAAATCGCCGTACGGACAGGAAGCCAGATCGTAGTCGCAGCGGTCGAGGGGAAATTGCTCATTCTCACGCGATCCTCTGGGGAGTGCGCTCTAATGGAAAAAGTTTTAAAAAATACAAAACTTGCTTTTTATTACTATGTCGACGGGACGGTTTCATTGCGCATATAGCGAAGAGCTTACTCTGTGCCAACGAGGCAGGGAGTTAGGCTTAGCAACTTTTTTAGAGATCCGTGGAAACTGTTCCTATCATAAAACCATCGTCTATTTTTCATAACTATACTTGTGTCTTCAAGGCAGGCGTGAATAGACGTCTTCTAAGCAAGCTCATTCGAATTTTAACCGATCGTATAGTTTCCATCAGCCTCCAGTCAAGCACTAGCGCTAAAAACGTCTGAAATCCTACAAATCTTCAATTCAAACCTCATATCATTAGGTATGATTTTTTATTTAATATGAAAATGGATGTTAAATTTATATTTTTTGTTTGACATAGGCTACGGAACTCTTAACTTAAGGATCCTTTCTCGCACCCCAACAACTTCAGTTTAACCCGTAATTACTTTTCATTTTTACACTTCACCCACTGTTTCTCATTTAAAACGCAGAGCAATTGTGCACCAGTTGTATGTTTAGAAATCTTTATTATTATTTTACGACGTTGTAAATCTTTTGCATCTAATAAAACTACCAAGGTTAAAATATTAACGTTATATACTTTCATGAATTCGTACACTATTTTCAGCTGTATAGGCTAATTAAAAACACGTCATATCGTGCGTGCGTAAACGTAGATTCAAAAAATAAGCCAAGCTGTGTAAATACAGAACTAGTTAAATCGCTCCGCTGCCGTAGGTCTAGCTCTAGATTAATTCTTCGCTGGATCATCAAAGCCTGTAAAGGTGACGACCGCCCCGTGGCAAGCGCAGTGGTCTTAAAGTGGAAGGTTCCGGGTTCGATCCCCAGCAGGGTCAATTATAATTTCTGTTTTTTTTAGGTCTGGTCCTCTCTTTCAGACCAGAGAAAATTTAGAAATTATAAATTCCCAAATTGACCTTACCGGGAATCGAACCCAGGCCCTCCCACGTTAAGGCAACTAATTCGCGGTGCCACCAAGCGATTTTTTAGGGGCATGGATGTACTGGACTAAAAAACTCGCGCACCGAGGGTTCCGTACAAACCTGTAGTAAGTTTAAAATGATTAAAAATGTTTTTTACCCTCGACGATACGGAGACGGTATATGTGTTTGCCCTAAGAGGTTGTGTGTTTGTTTGTTTGTTTGTTTGTTTGTTTGTGTACTTTTTTGTTACCGTTTTTCTGGAAAACTATTGGACCGATTGAGATGCGGTTTTTTGCATTAGATATGTATAGCTTGTGAGAAGGTTTTTATATATATTTTGGGACCATAGACAACCAAGCTGAGCTGTAGTCTATGATTTTAATTTTTCAATATGTTACCCTTTTTCTCTAAAAGTACTGGGCTGATTGAGATGCGGTTTTTTGCATTAGATATGGATAGCTTGTGAGAAGGTTCTTGGATATATTTTAGTACCATAGACAACCAAGCTGAGCTGTAGTCTATGATTTTAATTTTTCAATATGTTACCATTTTTCTCAAAAAGTACTGGGCCGATTGAGATGCGGTTTTTTGCATTAGATATGTATAGCTTGTGAGAAGGTTTTTAGATATATTGTAGGACCATAGACAACCAAGCTGAGCTGTAGTCTATGATTTTAATTTTTCAATATGTTACCATTTTTCTCAAAAAGTAATGGGCTGATTGAGACGCGGTTTTTTGCATTAGATATGTATAGCTTGAGAGAAGGTTCTTAGATATATTTTAGGACCATAGACAACCAAGCTGAGCTCTAGTCTATGATTTAAATTGTTCAATATGTTACTATTTTTCTCAAAAAGTACTGGGCCGATTGAGATGAGGTTTTTTGCATTAGATATGTATAGCTTGTGAGAAGGTTCTTAGATATATTTTAGGACCATAGACAATCGTGCAATCGTGATTTGGTAAGTGGTCATAGGAACTCCTTAAGTTCTCATCGTAAACCCGTCGTGTTTAGACTCTTTTGATTTGTCTTGACTAGCATTTTGTACCTAGATGCTGCCCAGGGTCTCATGATGGAGCCAGGAGGTGTTCATGGGAACTCCTTAATTTCTCATCGTAAACCCGTCGTGTTTAGACTCTTTTGATTTGTCTTGACTAGCATTTTGTACCTAGATGCTGCCCAGGGTCTCATGATGGAGCCAGGAGGTAGTCATAGGAACTCCTTAATTTCTCATCGTAACCAGTCGTATTTGGACTCTTTTGATTTGTCTTGACTACCACTATGTACCTAGATGCCGCGCAGGGTCTCATGATGGAGCCAGGAGGTGGTCATGGGAACTCCTGAAGTTCTCATAGTAAACCCGTCGTATTTGGACTCTTTTGATTTGTCTTGTCAAGCACTTTAAACCTAGATGCTGCCCAGGGTCTCGTGATGGAGCCAGGAAGCGGTCACAGGAACTCCTTAAGTGATCACATTTTTTTAACAATTTTTATCAGAATATTAAAATTTAACACTATTTGACACCTCTACTTATTACCAAGCACAAGTTTTATCTCGGAATGAGAAGGGTTTGGCCGTAGTCCACCACGCTGGTCAAAAACACTACTGAGCCGGCAAATATGCAGTTTTGTGTTTTAGATATTATTTTATATAATATACTTTTGCTAAGTTCTAATTGTTGTTTTAATGGAGCTCTGCAGTTCGTCGTGGGTTTTTTAAAATTTTTAATTTTATTACTTGTATTATAATTTGTCGAAAATTTGCATAAATATATTTTTATTATATGATGTAATTAAAAATGTATGCTTCGCGCAATTTTTTCTTTATCTGTGATATAAGACGTTGCTTCGTACAAAATTTCAAGATTCTGAATTCACGGGAAGTACCTACCCTGTAGGTTTTGATTCCCTTGCGAGTGTCGAAAATTTGCAGCATAAACTGCTGTATCTTTTGATTGCGTTGGCTTAGACGTTTGATTTTGCATAGCTCCAAGAGACAGTAGACCTGAGTATTTGATATGAATTTCAGCTTGATACCTCCATGCATTCCTGAGAAAAAGGGTCTTGACACACAGACGGACGGACAACAAAGTGATCCTATAAGGGTTTTGTTTTTCCTTTTGAGGTACGGAACCTATAAAATACACAAGTTGTAGGCACAGAAACCAAGAAAGTACGTAAACTAAACTGGTAATTACGCAAGTGTATGTAGACATTTGAGGGTACTTTACATAACCCTAATTATGTTTTAAAACAAGATTACCTGCTCCAGCGTTGCTCGGGTAATCTTCTTCATTTTTTTTCATTTTGAGGTACACGTTATAAAGTATGCAAAATTGGAAGGTTTAAAGGATGCAGGTCGTGAAAACAAGTAGACTTCGATCCGTTTCGATCGGTTTCAGAATTCAAGGAATACGTACGTCATATTGTGGGCGAGACTAAACCTGCTTCAGCCGCGCCTTATACCTACTTAATCCTTGAGAAAGAAGTTAAGAAGTTAAGTAGTACCTAGTATTAAGAGCGGCAGGCAATGACGCGGCTGCAATGAGGCTCATTTATCCTTTTTTTTATAGTGAAAACTTCTTTAGGCGCGTTGAGCACTTTTTGGTAGGGTGTAAAAATGTGGAATACGCGAGATCGACACCGTTCTGCTTAAGACAAAAGGTCTTAAGTATAATAATATAGCACATTCGTAATTAAACTTTAATGTCTTTATTAATAAAATAAGGTATTAATATTTAAGTGCTGTGTAACCGTGGCCGACACCTCGCGTTGTTACGAAGACAAAAGGTCTTAAATACAAATATAGTACACTTAGTTTTAAGATTTACCTATATTTGAAATATTTTATTAGTATCTCTCTCTTCCATCTCGGGACCATGGGATCCCGGACCTTTGGAAGGCATACGAGGGGCCGAAACCAACTCGCAGAGGCCCGTTAGACAATTTTACTATAAAGGAAATGTGACACCAATCAGCGAATATCCCTATATGCACTATGCGAGTGCACCCAAGGACAATCCCTGGTACTATTGCAAAACATGGACACAAATGATAGGTATGGGTCTACGGGTTTGGGTTGCTATAATGGACTTGTGAAATGGCTCTATGGAAGTACTATGGCCCCTGCCTGACCAATGTTATTTTACACGGATAAAATGGCAGGGGGTGACTCGCACACTCAGTAAATGGGCCTCCGGAAACAGCCGCTGGCACATAGTGACGTAGCAACAAGGGGGCAACATAACCTGAGGTGCTTGAGGAGTGGAGAGGTATTCCACGGCTCTCAGGACAATCCTGGTAGTCCATTCAAGATCCCTACAAGCATCTTACTGGAATACTTCCTTCCTCCGAGCACCTTTGCAGATGCTCTTGCGAATGCGAATCTCCACTCAAGCCGGCCAATGAAGGCAAGCAAGAGGTGGGAGTTCTGTTCCTCGTCAGTGTTCACTCCATCCGGCTGATAGAGGCAAGCCAGAGATGAGGAACAAGACTTCTCCCGGGAGCGATCAGGTCCGTGGGGTCGCTACTGCCCAACAGCTCGCAACAAGCTGCCCTGCGGGTTTACTATTAGTATTATTATTATAATTTTTTAAATAGAAAAAAATAATTAAATATTCGTTTTCACTTCTATCGGCAGTCCATAAGACTGCCAATTTTTTTTGTTTACACTAGCTTCTGATCCAGCGCCGGCGCAGCCCCAGCTTCTGTGCTTCTTCTTTCTTAAGGATTTAAGGCGCGGCTGAAACAGTTCTAATCTCACCCACTTGATGTAGGTCTATTCCTTGAATTCAGAAACTGAACGAAGAAGAAAGAAATTCCTAAGAAGTGCAAATACCAAATATTTCAATTATTATAATATTTCATTATAAACTGAAGTCATTTATGATCTACTCATGATCTACCTAAAAACTCTAAATCGAGAAAATGTCATGAACGTCCAAATTGAGACCTTTCTATTTCGAGATAAAAGGAACCGCATCTATTAATTGGTCATTAATTTCCACAAAAAATCAATACCAAATCACAGAAACGATTACCTACCTACTCACCAAATTATCAAAAATAACTTAGTAATAGGAAATCCAAATATTTCACTATCTAATCACGTAAGTACCACCTTATTATAATAATAATAAATTGTAGTAGTAGTAATATCTAACCGTACATATTTAAGACTAGCTGATGCCCGCGACTTCGTCTGCTTGGAATAAGTTTTTTAATTCCCACGGGAACTCCTCAATTTTCCGGGACAAAAAGTAGCCTATATCACTCTGCAGGTCCTCAACTATACCATATATATGCAAAAAATCACGTCGATACGTTGCTCTTGCAGCGTGATTGAAGGACAAACTAATAAACCAACAAACAAACACACTTTCGCATTTATAATTAAATGTTCGCGATATACCTACACCACACAAGAACAAGATAGTGCCTCATAAAATATTACATACTATAGAAAAATAGACAAATAGTAAACAAAGTGCGTGAATTATCGAATGTAGGTAATCTTACAAAACATGCATAGCCTGTAAAACGAAATCTTGTAGTACCTATACCTTTCTGCAGCTAGCATTATGGCGGTCTTCGCAGGCCGCACATAATCCAATAGATGGCACTACTAGTAGCGCACTAAGAACACAAAGCCCAAGTCACCGCTATATATACGACCTCCAAAGATGAACGGCCGGACCAGTGGTCCCCGAGCAAAACACCCGCTCGGAGAATGATCATCCTTTGTTAAGGTCGAGCCATTAAGAAAGGGATAGCAATACATTTAAGTGATTATTTTACTTATTTATCATTTTAGTTACTTTTAGATAATGTGAGCAACTGAATAAAATTAGCCTATGCCTATCGAATCCATCGATTGTGACGCGATAACTTTCGGGGTGGACCTACCTACTACAGATATTCTTATCACAATTTTCCTAAACACAATATTCATATAACTAGTAAATACACGCCCAAACACACTTAGTCACTCGTGAATAGTAAACGTGTTTGCACGTCACAAAGAAAAACTTCACAATGTGGTAAGTTGAAATAATTAAATTATTAATAAATAAAATACGTGTTCATGAACGTTGAAATATTATTTTCCAACCCACGTAATGCGTTATCAGCTGTTAAGAATCCACATTTATTACACAGATTCCAAAACACGAGAAATGTTGGAGACATTATTTCTAGTGTCCGTGTTTTTCTCGAGACTCAATTACGACTCACGAGATTGTTCTGCCATCTCTTTCGTGCGTATTCCAATTGCTTGGTTTTACCGTAACTAGGTACGTGACCTTAGAATACAAGGTTGGTTGCCCATTGGAACAACGTCTGCTTCTATATTGTTTTTTTTTCAGAGGATTAAAGTACGCCTTAATTAGTTACTAAAGACCTACCAATAAGGTGAATGTATTTTTTTAGTATGATTTCTCACCCTTCGTTAGGCTTGCTAATAATCCTTCAAATATTTATATATTTTTTTAATATTCCTTCAAAAACATTTTATTCGTGGGTTGTTAATAAAAAATTCTCAAATCGGTAAATTCTCATTTTCATTAGATTTTGCACACATAATAATTTATATCTACTTGTAATAAAACTGTAACAGGTCCAATTCTGTATATTGAAGATATTTTTAATTTTTCTTTTCATTTTTGCCTGTCTGTCTGTCTGCATCTAGGCCGCGCATCACGCCGAAACTACTGAAAGAATTAAAATGAAACTTGGCATGATTTGAGTTTATACAACGAGGCAGGACATAGGATACTTTTTATCCCGATATTTAGCACGGTTCTCTAGGGTGAGGGGATGAAAGTCAAAATGTTTACTTGGTTGTTAACGCGTAGTCCGATTTCACTACTCGGTGAATTTCATCCATTCTTTTTGATTCGAAAGGAGGTATTTAAAAGATTTTCCCGTAAATATTTCCAGGTCATTTGCTTTGTAGTTCAGAAATTACTGACATCAACCCTCAGTATAAATAGCGCCAATCATTTATCCGTGTCTGAGGGGGCGCGAGGGGCTTCGTACTAAAATTATAAAAGCGAAAGTGTGTTTTGTTTGTCCTTCAATCACGCTGCAACAGAGCAACCGATCGACGTGACTTTTTGCATGGGTATTGTTGAGGACCTGAACAGTGACAAAGGCTATTTTTAAGCCAGAAAATTAAGCACTTCCCGTGTGAATTAAAAAACCTTATTCCACGCGGACGAAGTCGCAGGCATCAGCTAGTCTTAAAATAAAAGTATTGTTTTGCTTCCGTTGTACATACAGTTATCATAAAAGGTAAATTGTACTTTTCCTAAACATTCGTCACAACAATGAAAGAAAGGAGATAATAAATTGCACAAACACTATTATCTAAGCGCTAGTCTATTAAAATACTTAGCTCAACGTTTAATATTTTTTAAGTAAATTCAGGGGTCCAAGCTAGTTTTTAGGGTTCCGTACATCAAGAGGAAAAAAGGAACCCGTAAAGGATCACTTCTTCGTCCGTCTGTCTGTCCGTCAACCACCTTTTACTACAACACGCGTAGGGGTATCAAGTCGAAATTAATATCAAATACTTAGGTCTACGGTCTCTTGAGCTGTAAAATGATCCTTGGAGCTGTTAATGCCGCAAATTGTGCTTATTTTGACCCTTACTAATAAATCAAAACCGTAACTTACTAACGTAACGTAACAGGTACTTCCCGTTGACCTTGAATCATTAATTTTGGCAAAGAGCAAGGTCTCACAGCACAAGTAATAGGAATAAATCCTAAAATTGATAATTAGGGTTCCGTACTCATAGGGTGTCGAATTGTTTGTCTTTAAAGCCTGCCAACCCGCATTGGAGCAGCGTGGTGGGTCTAAGCTCTAATTCCCTCTCTCCTATGAGAGTGGAGGCCTGTGCCCAGCAGTGGGACGTTAATGGGCTGTAGTGGTGGTGGAAGGCATAAATAGGTGCCTATGTAGAACAGACTGATTAGATACATAATAAACAATACTATTTTCTGAGTCACGTAATGTAAAAAATCGTTAAGGTGTGTAACCGGCCATTTGAGTCACCTATTTGGAGGTGTTATTCGCGGAAAATTTGGCTATCGCATCCTTTTGTTTTTAAACGATAGTAAGAATATTATATCATTATCATCAACTCATCGCCCGCCGGCCAAATACTATAGGCATACCAATTCTGCGCAAGAGTCTCCTCTCAGAATGAAAAGGCTTTGGAGCATAAGTAATCCACCACGTAAATGGGGTAAATGTAGATTGATAATACACCTTTGAGAATAATATTATTAATACAGGAGCGGCCTTAGCCTTTGCGAGGCTCTGGGCGGTAGTATATATTTGCGAGGCCCCTAAGCTTCGTGGAGTATAGTAAATTTTTTTCGTCCATGTTTTTACCTTACGCAGCTCATAGCATTAGCATCTCTGATCAATAAATAGAATAGATAGTGGATTGTCTATGTAGTTTGACACTAGTTCGGACTTTGGATCTTTCTAGTTCACTTCCTATTGATTGGGACTTTTTCTATTTGGGCTGTAGCGCGAGGGCGCGAGGCCCCTGCAAGAGCGAGGCCCCGGGCGGTTGCCCTGCTTGCCACCCCCCAAGGCCGCCATTGTATTTATATTAAGAACTCTCGGTCATGCAGGTTTTCTCGCGATGTTTTTATTAAAACAAACAATAATTTAAATAATCTCTTTTAAAGTTTTTTCTAGTTTTTGAAACTTGTTTGAAATTGACGCGACGATACCATAAACCAATTAATTCATCAAGTTTTGCTTCACTGACCGCTCCTACTGTAGAAACCGTGACCTAACGACGACGTGACGAACCTACTGTACCATCGCTCGGAGTAGTATTATTTTAAAATTGCAGTTTTTATAACGTACCTACCTTGACTTGCTTAAAATTAGGACTACAATTCTGAAACGAAACGAGTGCATCAGCAATATTAAAATAATACTTTAATAATAGCATTATGCAATGGTAGTAAGCCCCCTTTATTGTTATCCGTTTATGTAAGTATCCATCTATATGGTAGCGTGATTGATTATAATGCCATAAATTTTATTGATTTTTACCTGAACGCGTCATTTTCAATGATATCAGACTACGTCGATAAGATAAGATAAGATAAAGTGATAAACTCGAAAGTAAATCCTAAGCCCCGTGCATATTATAATGATGTATGATATTTAAACAATTTAACTAAACTTTAGAATATGACCGCGACTTTGTGCGTAGATATAAATTAAGCTTTTTGAAAGTGTCCCGGGCACGCTTTGAACTTCGGGGACAAAAAAAGTGTGTATGTGCAATTCACACACGGCAGAATTGAAACTTCAGAATAGTAGCCTACGAGATATTGAGCTAAATATAACTTGTATTCTATCTCATTCTATTCTATTCTATCGATATATTAAATCTTATTATGAATATGTTTGTCTCTTTTAGGTGTCGCTTTTTCGTTTAACAACCAGAGGCGGATTAAAATAAAACATAAATAAACAAATCAGACTTTTTACATCATACCAGAAAATAACAAAAATGGAACGCTTTGTATCCACGTTCGTCCGGTGGCGCCACTAGTATCGTGGCGACCTTCGACAACAACCGTTTCATCGATTTTTCAAATTACAACTTTACTTCAATAATATGTCCCTGTCTCCAGGATACAAGCTTTCTTTCTTTGTCGTAGCAGCCTGTGGGATGAAACCAGTGACATATTATTAAGTTGAAAACTACTATTTATTTTTATTGAATACCTACTAGATACTATTTAATACGCCTAAAATAGGTTGACTATCAAAATCCGGTCCAGGCTATTTTTTTTGACAAGTTTAGCGTGGTGACCAATACTATACCATCGTGTTTGTTATAAAATTACCTATATTTTGATATAAAACTCGGTGAAGGTCGGGGTATTATTATGTCTCGCGCGGATCTCCGACTATAGGCACCGCTCAAAATCAGCTGTACTACGTAAAACCTGCATTACCTATTTTTATTTAATTCATGTTAATTTATACATATTATTCTTTTCTCGTTTCAGCATATCTTGTGTGTGCGATTTGATTTGCAAAATCATCAGTTTCGCCATATCCCTGCTGTTCATTGTTGGTTTAGTCCTACTCATATTGTGGCTAACAGGAATCATCTTTGCTAAGGTAAATCTATACTAATATTATAAATGCATAATTTTGGATGGATGGATGGATGTTTGTTACTCAATCACGCCAGAACGGCGGGGCTAGGGTCTGAAATAACACATCCCGAAAAATTAAAGAGCTCTCACGGGAACCAAAAAAACTCAATCCACGCGAATGAAGTCGCGGGCATCAGCTAATAAAATTAAATAATTATTATTTACAGATTGAATTGTGTTTAAGACTTTTTGGTAGTTGTAGTAGTTAGACTCGCGATTTTCCGCTAGATTTTCCCTTGTCTGTGGTTTACAAATAACAATATAATATTGTACAGATAGTATATATATTATATAAAGCCAAGTGTTCACTAGCGATAAAACTTGCAGTGACTCGGGCAGAAGTAGTTGACTTCGACCTGAGTGGCAAGCCGCAAGACATTACTCTTGAACAAACTTTTCCATTGAACAGTAAAATTCGAAATATGATTTCTGCAAGTTGTATTGCAAGTAGACACTTGGGTATAGATTTAATAATGTTTACCCTGGATGTTTTATTATATTTTAATACTTATTATACAGGGACCATTATTTAATTTAAACGAGAGTAGTTAGAAGACAATATGTCTGTATGTCTGCTACGGTTTCCCGGCCCATGTTTTAACCGATTTCGACGAAATTTGGTGCAGACGTAAGTAACAACCGGGGGAAGAACATAGGCTATATTTTATCCCGGAAAGTTAAGCAGTTCTCGCGGAAATCATATCTTAATGAACGCGGAGGAAGTTGTGGGCATCATCTAGTAACCTATAATTAATTATTATATTGTTTTCATATACTCAGATAAGTAATTGGTCATTTTCTAGGACGACCCAAATCACGCAAACTACCAGTCACTACGCAGTATGGTGACTGGGGGAGGGGGAGGACACTGACAGGAAATTGCTATGGAAAACCAGATAAAGGACAACGTACGCGCACACGAAAACATTAAACCTCGCCCGTTGCCCTGACTTAGTACGAGTTTGCATATTACAACAACGTTGATATATTACGAGTGTCGAAACACTTTAACGAAAGCATGAAATAGAGTCGGTGTTATTTTACAGCCAGCGCCCAAAATAAAAACGTTAAGCAAAATAGTCAATAGTCATAGCACACCTAATATGTGTGTGTATATTATAAAAGAAAAATCGAGAGACACAAACTCCTGCTGGCTGCTGGTACTGGGCTGACCGTGTGACGTTTACGTTACTTGCTCTGTACAGTGCGCAAAACAACGCAATAGAAGACAAGTTATAAAATAAGTCAAGACTCAAATAATGTCCCTTGATGTGCAGCAAAAATATAAACAAAAATATCTCAAGCTAATATATAGTAATAGTTTTCTATGCCACTACGGCGTGCGGGGAGGTGCTAAAGTGCAGCAGGAGACCAGAACCTGGAGTCTCTTAAGTAACACAATGTTGCCCGAAGGTTTTGTTTAGATATACCTAACAAGGTACTAATTTTGTAAATTATAATACAGGCTCTACCAAATACACAAGAGACTAGATAGGACAAAATGTCTGCACGAAACTTCTGCGTCGGAGCTGTAGATAATAATTTGTCTTGTCGCGGTAATCTGTGCAGCTCCACCTACTTAACTGAGTTTCGCGGATATTGTGTCCGTCCGCCAGACGGTTCTTTTGTACCTTGTGATTTTCGCTACATTTTAATATTAGTTTAAGTAATTTTTGAGAGTTAGATTACATATTATAATTATTATTTATTGCTGCGTGTGAACTGTGATGTGTATTTTAAGAACGTGAAATTTGATTTGAAGGTTTTTATTATACTTACAAGGTATTAAAAAAATATTTAGTTATTAAATTACAACACAGGTTTTTCACTAATCATTATGATAACTTAAAGCAATAATTAATGAAACACTAATATTATGAGTATCACTCACAAATAGATCAAATATTTATGTAAATGAAATATTTTTTTTAAGAAATACCTCACTTTATTCAATAATATAAATTGTGAATGTGAATGCAGTGTAAATACCTACATCAAATAAATCAATTTATCTTTATCTGATAAGTTATTTTTTTCAAGCTTATATATTACTAGCTGATGCCCGCGACTTCGTCCGCGTGGAATAAGTTTTTTTGGATTCCCGCGGGAACTCCTCAATTTTCCGGGATAAAAAGTAGCCTATGTCACTCTCCAGGTCCTCAACTTGCAACAACCCATGCCAAAAAATCACATCGATCCATTGCTCCATTACAGCGTGATTGAAGGACAAACCAACAAACCAACAAACAAACTGACTTTCGCATTTATAATATTAGTATATACTAATAAACCGAGGAGGGACAACATCGACGACGATTATGCTTATAAATAACTACAAAAATCCTTTCAGAATTCAATCTCCTTGCTAAATAAAAGTTTTCTCTATCAAAGAGATTACAAAGGCAAGAAGATTAGATTTATTACAAAGGCATAAAGGCCACAAAGGCCAGCGAATCACTATAGATTTATAAATCTGTAAGTCTAATTAGTCTGTGACCGCTTATTTTCTCATTCGCCATAGCGTTTCTTATTTCAACCCGCATAAAAAGGCGCTATCCCATTGCGGCGCACTATAGCGCTTCACACGTTGAATTAGCTTCGCTATGTATGATAATTTTTGGGATAACGTCCACTGCAATCCACGAATACGCTTTGTATGAAGACGAAGTTTCAAAAGAGAATATTTAGTACGTTTTTCTATTTTTAGAAATATGTATGTAGGTAATTAGCTCTTGTTTCAGCTCTTGATTTGAATGTGTTATGGCGTTTTTTTCTGCAATATCTTGCACCGCACGAATATACGAGACGAGACTAGCCGAATGTGTAAACAGACGTCCCGTCTAACCCTACTCACGTGCCAATGTGTAAATGCACCTTAATATCTTTCAGTAGGTACGTCAGAAGCTTATCAAAGGTCAAAAGGACCATTTTAATAGTCTGAGATTTTTGCATCTGTATTATCTTTGACCATTTTGAAGTTGATTAGGTATATAAAAAATAAACAACGAAGCAAAAAGGAGAAAATACCCACCAACAGAATAACGAGTACTTGGAAACGTATTATAGTCAATTTCAGTTTTTATAAAGTACCTACTAAAAGTGCGTATATAAAAATGCTGGAAAGTCAGGGCGGCAATAATCTGAAGCATAAGATTCTGGAATCTTTAGGCTAGTATGTACAGAATGTACTTTATCATTATTACACACCTGCACAATAATATAAGATAAATAATAATGTGAAACTGCAGGAATCCATACAAATACCATTACGGTCGCCACCTAGAACATGTCTAGAACACAATAACGCCGAAATCACACACAATGCGCGACGGATACTGAACTCTGAACTGAACGCTATAATTATTTTTTTTATATTATAATATAGGCTAGCGCTTGGATGCAATCGGTGGAGCGCGCTTGCCTAGAAGATGCCTATTCACTCTTGATTTGAAGGTACCCATATTAAAAGAGGAGGGGAAAATTGAATAATGTATACCTCTGTAAAAATGCCATCATCTCTAATTGGTTATTATTCCTCTATTGGCCAAAATCTAGACATCAGACAACTATAATGCGTCTTCCAAAAAGGAGGAGACCGTACTCAATTCGTCGCGTATTTTTTTACCAATAGATATTACAGCAATGCGATAGTCACGGCATTAGCGCTCTAGGTCTGACGTTATTGTGCACCATTTTTGCATGCATTAGGGTGCCTGTCCACTAAAATAGAGCGGAGCGGAGACCAACACGATGACGTGTTCTTTCAAATAATTAAATTTAATTAAATCGGATATGTAAGCTAACCACATCTGCGCTCCCATCTCTTTCAGTTGACAGACATGTTTATACCAAAGTTAAGTACGAGTCATCTCGATGACGTTTTCAGATTTAATTGTCAAAACACAAGAACTTCAAATAATTATTCGATACCTACGGTAGTATTTGCATATTATTCAATTAACAGGCATTCAGTTTGTAATAATTATTATAAACTATAATAAGTATAGATTGACGACCTCCGTGGCGCAGTGTGTAGCGCTGTTGCCTTAACGTGCGGAGGTCCCGGGTTCGATCCCCGGCAGAGTCAATTTGGAAATTTATAATTTCGCTTCGGCTTCGGCCGTGGCTAGTTACCACCCTACCGGCAAAGACGTGCTGCCAAGCGATTTAGCGTTCCGGTACGATGCCGTGTAGAAACCGAAGGGGTATGGGTTTAATATAACTGCCATGCCCTTAACAGGTTAGCCCGCTACCATCTTAGACTGCATCATCACTTACCATCAGGTGAGATCGTAGTCAAGGGCTAGCTTGTAGTGGATAAAAAAAAAAGTTCAAATCAGGTCCTTGTTCAGGTACACTGTGACTCCGACGTGCATATCTTACAAGAGTTAACAGTTTTTTTTACTTAAAAAGGACAATTCATTATGTGGTAGGTATGATTTATTTAACTGTATTAAGAAAAATCTCGTCACAAGAGCTTGCAACTCATTCTAATTTATAAAAGCTTTTACTTGCAAGAATGTGTTTGCGTTGAGCAATATGCAACTTGCAGCAGTTACAAATAAACATCAATCCTAATTTCCTACACAGATTGCCCATTATTCATAAATTTATAATTCATGGTGTAATATCCATACAGCATGGATTTCTTAGATACTTAGAATTATCATAAGTACCTAGGTACCTGGCTAATGATTTTTTTTTAATTTCAGTTGTATATGCAATCTAATATGTCAATTGATAAGTATTTTGATCACTATAGCATTTATTGGGATACTTGTGATAGTTATACTGTGGTGCGGCAATTTCTTAGCTGGTTAGTATTATTAAACTTACTAAGTAGATAAAATTATTGTTTGCAGCAGCAAGCATATTTTGTATGTAATCTATGCAGGGATATAGCTATTCTTACTTGAAAAAGGTAAAATGTAATGATTAAAATTACTAATTTCGTCGAACCCATTTAAAAATGAAATAAGCACAGATTAATAGGTACGGGATTTGATTCATCCTAGAACGACATTTAAACGTTATTAGTTAAATTACATAATTGAGGACGTTGTTATTTTGTCAAGCATTATGATTTTGAACTGTATAAAAAAATCATCTTCTACTTCTTACCTTATTATTGATCACTCACATAAAATATACTTAGCTGTCATAAGAAGTAAGAAGGATCTAACATACATTCATTATCTAGCAATCTCTTAGATTGAGGACGTTGTTATTTTGTCAAGCATTATGATTTTGAACTGTATAAAAAAATCATCTTCTACTTCTTACCTTATTATTGATCACTCACATAAAATATACTTAGCTGTCATAAGAAGTAAGAAGGATCTAACATACATTCATTATCTAGTAATCTCTTAGGGTGCTTGCACACTGAAGCAGAGCGGAGCGGAGACATAATAAAATAAATACCTACTCACCTAAACAATCAATAATTTATTAATTAATTTTCAAGTTTCGAGACGCATTTCAGTGTTTTAGTTAAAAACGACCGGTTTAGATTTAATTTTGTTACGAACATTCTGATATACTTAATATAGGACAAACATACTTGTAACATATAAAAAGTTTATTGATTCTTATAATAATTTGTTAGCATCTGGAGTTAGAATCCGAGCAAAACCTTGACGTGATACCTGCCTGAAACTTACAATTACTCTGAAAGGAATGGGAAACTTACTTAATAAGGTAACATTTTATATCATTTATAAAAATTGAATTTTTTTTTGTGAGTAACTCAAAGAAAGTTAACATACATAACTATAAATTATAATAATAAGCGCTCATTACACAGAGACTAATAAATAATACTCTTGCAAGGGCGACACATTAGCCACTGCTTATCAATATAATATTACGGACTCAGAGATGCTAGCTAAAGATAAATGTGATGCCACCATCTCGATCTGACAAGGAGACGGTTTTGGTATGCATAGGTATTTATAGATGTATGGAGCTAGCTTAAATCCCATTAACAGATTAAGTATATCAACCAATGATAGGGACTTTCACTTTTAATACACCGTCAAGACTGTCAAGGCATATCCTACCGTATACCAACTGCGCATACATCGTTGCACCTAAAAGTTCATATTTATCGTAATTTTTTTCAGCTCTGTATATATACGAGTGTGATGAAACTTAATAGAAAAAACTTTTGTCTTAGTTGTACTTAAATTAATAATAATTTTACTAACAGTTTCGTGTTACTAATGGCTCAATAACCTGATTATGACTGTTAATAAATGGTAAAAAACTGTTATCGGGTTGTTTAATTTCTCTTACTAAAATCCCTAAACTGAAGGTACCTAGTAACAATTTTATTTTTGTGTCGCAAAATAGTATCCGTACACCTAGCTTACCTGTGTTCAGCAGACCAATCAGGAGCCCTATTACGTAAAAAGTATTGTTACAGTCTACAGAGTAACGATCGTAACTCAGGTCGCAAATCGCAATCACCTCTGTAGGCGTAGTGGGAGATTTTTAATGCAGCTTTTATTGAAAAGACTTTTACGTTTATGTTAATTTCAAATATACCTAAATAGATGACATGAAAAAATATGTAACTGTCAATAAAAAAAATATTTGTCTGGTATGTCTGGTGAACACATAATATCTTCGCTCCGCTTTGCATAGGTAGACAGAAACCCTTGGAATTGGGAAATAAGTCGGGATGCTTCAGGGGTGCTTTTTAGGCTATTTATTTCGATGTTAGCATGACAAACAACATCTGGATGTTTCTCTGAGCCATCAGCCTTTCACATTCACTACTCATAAATTATTATTATATTATTATTAATGGAATGGAGAAGGCGTTCATGTTAAAATGTTACATCAAACATGGGTCATCGGGGTCTAATATCAAAGTTTATTTTTTTAACGTCCAATCCATGCATTATTTATGAAGTTTCTGCTACAGGTTTAACCAATAAACGATTTTTAACACTTTTGTCGTAGCGACGTCTTCTAGTGAAGTAAAGAGCGGCGGAATAATGTGCTGGTCAGTTAGCAATTTACAGAACATTGACTTAACCTGCCGCCTAATAGAGCCTATGATACTAAAGAAGGGGTCTTCGATTTTGTTTCATGAATACCTCTATTATTGATAGGTATGTCATTAAATTAGGCAGGCACCTAAAGAAACTCCTGAGTTCAATCAATGTTTTATGCAATGTTATCAACTTTCAGAGCTTGCTACGCGCTAAATTTACAAACAGGCGGCGGCTTAGATTGAATTACCAAGTTAAGTATTGCATTTTATCTATTAACTTCAAGTACGTATCCAAGAGCGTGTGTTATGGTCAAGTGTATCTGGTTTACCGTTTCAAATAATTGTTAGATACTTAAGAACTAAATTAAAAACTAAATTTGAAAAAGAATAACGAAATTTTATTTATAGTTGGGTATAGTCCGTCGAACACATCTGACCCGGTGGCCAAAATTGGAACAAATATTTATGCCTGATAATTTTTTTTTTAATTTTTTTTCACATCTACTAGCGACAAGGACCTTTAAAAAGCAACGCTGCCACCCTGGTCAGATAAATTTGTGGGACTAAGTATACAATATTTTTATATTTACCTACTCATTAGATACCATCCACAATCAGAAAAGAGTTTGCGACCAATTCCAAATCTATAAATTGCGTCTCTATAACAAGCATAGCTAGGCATAAGCTAGGAAATTTTTATTTTTTTTGGATTTGGTACGAAAATTGTAAAAATCAAACGATAGGTCAAAGTGAATAGAAGCAAATGCGGCGTCTTTCTTGGTAAAAACTCATCTCTTCTAGGCTTACTTACTTGCATAAAGTTGTCAGCGGCGCTTCTGTGGGGCTTCCTCTATAACTATTGTGTTTCCAAAACCTATACTCAAACTTAAGCCTTATTAACGCTAACTTTAGCCTTGTTAACGTTTATAAAACTGAGTTGTTATTAAAAAATCAGCGCTATCACAGAATACGTAGTAGTACTCTACACTCAACATCTATTCTGCTAAAGCGAAGCGGAATGTTAAAGGTTTGTAACACAGAAGCCTTTACGTTTGGACGAGTAGCGAGATGAGAGGAGACGAGAGACGTGCCTCAGATAGATCATCACATACGTCTTCTGATAACATAACACTATATATTATTATACTCTTTGTAACATAAGCAAGGCCAGGCCAGGCCTCGCCTTGCTGGGTTCTCCTGCATGACAACTGAAGAGCTGAGGTGACGAGAGAATATTCAAACTATAGACATATATAAAGAAAATATAAATACTACTGGTTCCATTGATGTAGAATTATAGTGTACTCATTCTATTTCGATGGTCTATTCAAATCATTTTCAAACAAAATTCAAATCGTATTCCACAGACATCTAATCAAACTCTGATTTGAAGAGATTCTACTGTCTATGGTTTAAAGCTAATTTCTTCTTATAAAGTTTTGGCAGAACGCTTATTAGTTTGTGGTTTGAACCCAGAGCAGTAAGGCCAGTAAAAAAATCGCTTTGAAAGAAGATAGACCGTAGTAACTAGTACTTAATCTGGAGATAGACAAAGTACTCTGTGGAACGACGCGAAATTGGCAAAAATCAATAGCGTACCATTTTTGTTTATGCATAATATTTATTTCATTAGCCTCATCCAAATAAAACGTCACCGGTGTCGTCCAAGTTTCTGATAAACCAGCATAACAAAAAACAGTAATATCCTATATTTTTAAGTTGAAGGCACTGTTTGTATGTTAAAGTCACTGCAGGCCTATTGCTTGTAGGTAAGGTTTATTAAATGAATTAGGAAAGTATCTTTGCAGTTTCAGACATTGCATCGATGAGTTTCAGACATTGAGAGACCATGCACCAGACTTCTTTCGGGGTGAGGGTATCGTTTGTCGTTGAGGGTTGACCTTTTATTATTTTAAATCCATTTAAATCTTACCTCTCCGTTATCCCGGCCGATATTGTGTAAGTAGGAACCTAAACGTCTGACTCTGACGCCGAAACGTTTGTACCTAGTCAATTTGAAGCACGAAAAGCAATTTAGGTACGGCTGAGTAATATTGGAAGGACGAGGCCAAGCCGAGGACTTACGAAGTGTTTTAAAAAGGTCGAGATGTCAACCGTGTGAATTGCTATCTCGGCCAAGACTTTTATAGTACTTTTCTCTTTTTTGCGAGGAAACAATTAACCGATTTTGTTAATAAAGCCTTTCTACATTATTGGATAGAAGCAGGCGTTACTTTGCGGAAGTCCATGATAATGAAGGAACTAGAAATTTAATTCGCTATAATCCGCCACAGTAGGTAAATCTATATTACAGTGTGTATCTTGCACTTGTAGCGATATTCACCACACCGAAAAAAATTTACGTGCTGTGGCGGAAAGCAAATTAAATTTCTAGTTCGTTCACTTTTCTACATTGCCGATAGGTGGTGTTGACTTACCCTAACTCACGCTAAAACCTGGTGAATGAAAATTTTCCAATTTCCTATTTGAGCAGGTATTAATTAGCGGCCAGAAAAGAGCCAATGTCCTCCGTATTGTTTCTGTTTTTATTAATGAAGCAATTTCCGAGCAAGTAATATGAGTTTTAACAATTATTTATCAGATAATTTTATACATTAATTTTATTTGAATGTCCCTATTGCAGGTTCATGGACTACGACGTGATTTGTTAACAAAAGGTTTATACGGCGATATGTGGTAGGTATGCTTTATTTACTAGATTATACTCGTGACTTCGTCCGCGACCCACATGGAATAAGGGATTTGAAAACCCCGGAGGACCTCTATTACTGAGATCTATAGAGTGTACTTTGACTTGGCGCAGACTTTACTTAGAGTTAAAACGAGATGGACTTATGTGTGTAACATAAATCTGTCTCGTTTTAACCATGTCTTAAGTCTAAGCAAACTCAAAGTTCGCTTTATAGATCTCACACTATGATTTTCCGAGATAAAAATAGGCCTATGCCACGGAACTATACATGTAAAAAAGATCACGTCGATCCTTTGCACCGTTGCGGCGTGACTGAAGGACAAACAAACAGGCACACTTTCGTATTTGTAGGCATGCAATTATTACTCTACAAAAGTGTGGATCAGCCGTAGGCAGTCGTGATGCTGTATTATATAGGTATAATCTGCTGCCTCACATACATTCCGAGATACACCCTGGTTAATCGCGATATGCGAAAGTGGACTAAACAGATGATTTCTATTAAAAATTTTGATATCATACACTCAAGGCTCAGGGGCTCAGGGCTTGAGGTTTCTATAAAAAAATTAGTTTTAAAGATATTCATGGGTGCTCAGATTGTTTGAAAATTAGATAATATGGGTAACCGACTATTACCTATACATTTTTCACTTCTAATTTAACTTTTTTATTTCAGTTGTACTTGTAATCTATTTTTCCAAATATTGAGTTTCATGGTTCCTATATGTTATATATGTATATATGTCGTTTTAATTGTATGGACCGGCTATTCGTTTACTTGTAAGTATTAAGTAACGCATAGCATACATAAAAATAATAGGTATTATATACCTAATTATGGTACAAATCCGACTTCCGAGATGGGCGGCAGTCTGCAACCGCAAACCACTAGAATGAAAAATAGTCACTTGGAATTAATTTCAAAAAGTTTTTATATAGGTACACCAGTAGTGTCGCTTGTGGTTCTTAGCAGCGAATATCTGAGGATTGCGGTTGCAGTTTTTTTAAATTCACTATAGGCTTACGCTTGACCACTATAACACCTGATGGGAAGTGATGATGCAGCCTAAGATGGGACGCGCTTGCCTAGAAGATGCCTATTCACTCTTGATTTAAAGATACCCGGATTGTAATTGGTGGGAAACACAGTTGGTTTACAGTCAGCCGCATATACCTGTAACTTTTACCTACTAAAATAACGGCCCCGGCTTCGCATATTTTCACTTTAAACCCTTTCAAGTAAGTGCTTAGAGTATCTAAGTTTGGTTTTTAAAAAAAAATACAAAATCAAATTATCCAGATCATTGAATAGATTTTTGTATGTTTCATCCCCGCTAATTGCAACCGGGAGCTAGTTTTAGTTTTAATCAATTAGCGGGGATGAAACAGCTTTTTAAAGCTACTAATACGACCACCTGAGGTGTCAATGTAACTTTTCAAGTTAACGAGATTTGAGCTAACGTGACATCAGAAGCTTATGGGATAGCTTAAGTATCTATTTTTGATCATAGAAAAATATCTTATTTAATGTTAGTATTAGCTACAAGACGTATGCCAAGTTGCATTTAAATCCGTTCAGTAGATAATTTCAGTATGATGCAAACAAACTTGAGATTTAACATTTTTCTCTAAAATATAATAATAATTCCTCCAATATAATAGGTCTTGAGAAATCCCAAATGGGTATTTAATTTTTAAAAGTTTTTAAATCTAAAAGTTGCAAAAGTGATTTGACATCTAATTTATGTGCCCGCTGCAAAATAACATGACTTTGGAAGCACGCAAACATAATTTCAAGTTTCAATTTTTAAAATTAAATTATTGAATACCTATTTATTACTTACTTTTCAGATTACGCATCGCACGAAGTCGGGCCTTTCTATGAGCCGGATAGTAATAAACCTCATATATTAATAATGAATTGAATAAAAGTTGTTCTTCCATTCAAGTTCTACAAAGAGTTTGTACCAAGTTGACGCCAGATTGTGAGTTGGCATTGATCCGATCACATTTGTGAATTTTGTGCTTACATTCTATCGATAAAACTTAGGAATATCCAACAGTTAAATATTTACCAAAAATCTCGGTCGTAGTCGGACCCCCACTTTTATGGATGTAATTCGTTCTATATCGACTTTGTTTAATGTATAAAATGTAGCTAATGTCAGTCGAACCGTAATAACAAATCAATTGACACCTCATTCATCAAAATCGACTCTGTAGTTAAGGCGCTATGGCGCAACATACATAAATACAAACATACATAGGTTGCTAAAATTATAACCCGTCCTTTTGGCTTTGCCGTAGTCGGGTAAATATGCGTATGAACACCTACTAAGGGATCTATCTGTAAAAAAAAGTGCTTAGACAGTGTGGTAGATACCTACATATAAAATATCGTTATTTTTAACCTTTTTTATTATTATTATATCCTACTTCAGGTATACCCTACTATCGTGACTGTGTGGAGCTAATTTTACTAGAGGTTACAAGTGATATTGTTACTATACTAAAGGATCATTAAATCAACAACCCTACTTAAAAATGTGGTACGTTATATTGGTAGCTTTTCCAAAAAAAATATTTTCAGTGAAATGCGGAGCAGAGTACCTATCACAGATCACGGAAACGTGGTACCTATTATAAGCAGCGTCTTTTAAGCTGATAACGTTACTTACCACCACCAAGGTGGGCGTGGCGGATAGTGACGTAGGTGGCGCGCCTTTTTCACCTTATTTCATTTTCATTGAACCGATTATTTAGACCGAGCCTAGATTGTTAACAAAACAGGGTCGCGAGCGGCTGCAATGCACTTAATGGCGGCTTTGGCCAGTAAACATCCATACTTCATCCATAGATAGTTCCGTGATTGCACGTTTTCATCTCGTACAGAAATCGTCCCTTCAATAGTAGAGATGAGCCCAAAGGCCGTCGTGCGAGGAAGGAACCGTTGTGTTTTTAAGAGATATCGGAGCCTCCCAATATGCGATGAGGTTGGCCACCGAGAGAGTTTTAGTACTAGGTAAAATTCGTACATATCCAGATTATCTCCCCTAAGAAGTCGGGTAACAGAAGGAGATTTCTCCCCGTCTCTCCCCGTCAGAAAAAAAGTTGGTAACATAAAGACTTTGCTCTGCTTCAATCAGTAGGTCCTCCTCCTATATCGTGTCGTGGTAATCCTCGATGATTAAATAACTAGCCGGAGTGATCTTAGTATGAATTGAAACAGCAAGGTGATCTGATAAAATATTGTCAGGTTTAAGCACCCTATTCGTGGGGCTTAAGGTACAAGTCCGAGATGGGCGGCAGACTGCGAACTGGAACCGCAAACCGCAGATTGCGGCTGCAAGCCACAAGAATACAATGGATGCGCTTGGAATTAATTTCATAGTTTCATATAAGTAAATCGGAGTGTCGGTTTGCAGCCGCTAAGGACTGAAACAGTAACCGAAATAAGGGGTTAAAACACTGTTTTTAGAAACGATACTGTAACCCAATCAATCTGTAACCGTTTATTTCTGATAATAAGATAAATGTCTTACCACTTTCATTTCTGGTACAGATTCGTTTCTGTCACAGAAATATAAGTATTTCGGGTTAACTGAATTAAAAACACATTCAAAAGGGTAACAGCTTCGATTCTGTTACACTTTCATTCGGTAACACTTATATTTCTGTAACCTATATGAATCTGTTCTTGAATCCCTATTCCCTGGTAATTGCGATATGTGGTGTGCCGGATGTCGGACTTAGGTATACCTTTAACGCAGAACACATTGTGTAAACCCATAAGTGTTATACAAGAATATGTTATTTGGTATACCTTTAATGTAGAACACATTTTGTAAACCCATAAGTGTTATATTTTTTTTCATTTCAAGATGTTATTTTTAATTCCAGCTGCATCTTGAACACGATTTGTCAATTGATTAGTTTGGTGATGACCATATGGTTGATTGCTTTGATTACGGTAATAATATTATGGCTGCTTAAGATTTTTGGCTGTAAGTATCAACGGCTGCTAAAGTATCATATTTATTTTATGATACCTATTGTGTACAAAGTAGGTTTGCTACACATTGTAATCACGTCCTTATAATCTCTCCCTCCTAGGGTTCACGACCGTATGGGGCTATAAGTAGACGCAATTATTATAATAATAATTTCATACTTACTACATATATAATAAGATGCTGTTTACTAATAATTTCTGTGTATTTTTAGGGATTTAGTAATAATCTTAATATTTACATGGATATGAGCGTCAAATAAGCAAACGGAACTGTGTGATAAATAATAATATATTTATTTTAAACCTAATACAGGCTTCATAGTTACGTAAGTTTAATTTTCTTCCTGAATATTATAATATATTTATAAGTATTAGTGTCCGACATAAGCTATTTTTATGGCCGAAACCGAAACCGAATTTCGGCTTCAGTCTCAGTTTCGGCCGAAAATGAAACTTCAAGTATGAGGTCATGTTTTCATGTGAAAAATAAAGTAAACCTTATCATTCATCATAATCAGTATTTCACTCTCTCTCGCACTCAGCAACTGTTGGGGGAATGATGCTTATGGAATGATACGTACGGTGAATCACGGAAGAAAATGTGTCGAACTCTTACCGAATACCGAAAACCACCACGATGTGAGATGTGACGGACGTGTGATGTTTTTTTTTCAATGCCAGACAGCATTTGGTGCATTTGCCGCGCGAGTGATTCAATTTATTAATTCATCACTGACAATTTTTTTGTAATATACTAGTAATATAATTAAATTACATTGTTAGCCTTTTTAAAATATTTTAAAAATAAGTAAGTTTTTATTTTAAGTCTTGGGTAAGATTTTTATTTGAGCCTACTTAGTAGTGCGTATAGTACTATTATAAATTATATTCTGTGCTACTTTGCCCGCAAACTTTTTGCGTAGTCATTTTGCGTGACATGGTGATAATCAGCTATATAAGCATTCACCTATAACGATAACTGATAACTCCTTACTCTAATTAGATAGGTACCTACGTTCTTTCCTACGAATTATTTATTAGATGGAGACGTCCAGACTACAGAAGTCATTGATGTAGAATTTTAGTACATATACATCAATTATATAGATTCAGTATCAATTATAGGATTTGTGAACAATTTTCATACTCAATTCAAAAATAAGACAAACTGTAATTTTTACTGCATTATATAGTGTTATACTGTCATTTTGAATACAATAAAGATAATCTCTTATCTATTTGATGAGTTAGAATTTGAAATAACTGTATTTTTCCTAGCTTCGATACCTAATAAAATGTAATTAGATGGATTGGTAGTGGCTATGTCATTATGAACACTTTCATTAAATATTCCATGAGAGTTCTCAAACTAGATTACTAGAGTAGATCCACAGGTCCTGCAAAATAGTCACTCAAACTAGTGTAGGTACTTGGGTACATGGGTACGTGGTACATGCGAGTTCATGAGTCCTTTTAGTCACAGAACTAGTGACACATGAAACCCCAGTAAGTAGTTCTGTCAACCTAACAGAAGTGATCAACTTAACAACTAGGAATAAACGCACCAGAACAGTGGTGGTGCAAAAATTGGTTCTGCAACTGCAGTTGCTGTCTTTCAATAACTTAAAGCCATCTTCTGCTCAGTTTTCACAATGATGATATGGTCTTCTTCTTCTTCTTTATGAGCCTTTCTTTATCCATTGTTGGACATAGGCCTCCTCATGAGCACGCCACTCTACCCGCGATGTTGGGCAAGCCTCCTCCATGTTTTCCCCGTAAGCTTGGTGATGTCGTCAGACCAACGAGATGGTTGAGACCGCGTATCGGCAAACGAAACGTTCCAGTAAACCATTCCAGTAGTAAACGGGTCCATCGATCATCTTTGGTCCTACAGACATGCCCTGCCCACCTCCACTTTGACCGGGACACTTTCAAAACAATATCGGTTAGTCCCGTTTTTTAGCGCAATGTGGTGTTTGGCACACGGTCAATGAGCGATATACCGAGCATGGCCCGCTCCATTGCTCGTTGTGCCACTTGCAGCTTAGTTGTAATTTGTTTTGTCAGAGTCCATGTTTCCGTCCATGTTCTGATGATATGGTATATGAAATTAAATGTTTACATTAAACTTAGTCTTTGCTGTAGTTATCCAACCTAAATGTATTTGTATAGGTACAGGCATTAATGATGCCCAATATTTGCTGCTCGTTGGGCTCCAAACTCAATGTTTTAGGACTATTTATTTTTTGGATCCAACTACAATAGATATTACGTCCATAACTCATTCTTTTTTATGTATTTGCATCAATCGGAACTTTCAGAAAACTCGTTGAATTAATTCCTGCTTTAACTGCAAATCTTTAGTTAGAAATGTTATACAACAGTGATTTTGTTATTCAAACTTTTAAAACATCGCCTGTTAACAGGAATGCATTTAGTGTTATTTTACAAAACGACGACAAAAAGGAAAGGAAAACCTATTCAGTAGCATACGCATACAAACCTCTTTTATACGTTTCATCAGTGCTTGCCATGAACACGTTTATATTTTCAAGAAATACAATAAATGAAAATAACATGCTCAACAAATTGCATTGCTTCGTTGTAATAGCAATATACACGGTATCGTTCATGATTATAAGAACCATTAATTGGCGCAATTTAGAGAATGACTTGCCACTAATCGTTTTCGCTAAAACCTTCGGTGTGTTATTAAGTTTTGAAATCATCTATACTGTTCTCTTCACCTCTTTTGGAAACAGTGCTAAGTATATAAATTTGGTTGAAATTATTGAGAATATCGATGAGCATTTCGGGAAATCAAAGTATTTATTTGTTAAGCGACGTACGCTTGCCACAGTTCTTAGTATAATTCCAATAGTCCTTATCTTTACAGCTGTTCTTTTCGAAAATATTCGTTTAAAAAATTATCCTTTAAACATGTTAGTATGTTGTACGTTAATGTTCATAGTGGTACATGGGGTCATTATTATTTATTATATCATCCCTATTTATGGACAAATTGCATTGCTGAATATAGTTCTGTTGAGGAAATCAGGTGTAATGTCTACATCGAAACAAGAAATTTTTAAAATTGGTGTCATAAAAAAAATTCTTTTAAAAGTAAGTATTATTGACTATATAATATTATACTATCGACACAAGTAGGTAGAGTAGATAGGTAAAGTCTCGATGTTGTAGTAAATAATTGACCGAGCGAAGCGAAGGTCTCTGAGTCTACTTGGGTGAATTGGCACTTGTCCGTCCGTCCGTCCGTCCGTCCGTCCGTCCGTCCGTCTGTCAGAGCATTATAACTTCTGAATTACTGAACGCAATTACTTCAGCTTTAAATATAATATGTAAACCAATGGCCTCCCGCCGAATATGGCTTAAAAAATAATAAAAATCTTTATTTCAGGGGGGCTCTCATAGAAGCGAATGCGAAGTAAAATATTTTTTATAAAGTTACATAGGGTTGCGGTATATCATTTTAAAGATAATTAGGAATAGAGTCCAAAAATATTTTTTTTTTAATTTTTCTCCCAAAATTGACGAAATGGGGGGCTTTCAAAGTGGTGATTTTCTAACGTCCAAAGATGACCTCAGAACTCTAAATTTTCTGAAAGGATGAGCCTGAAACTTGATCAATTATTTCAATTATATCCTGTACTTGAACAACAAATACTAAAATAAGATAAATATTGTAAGGAAACGGAATTATTTAATTTTTAATGAGCTTCAGTATTTTTAACAGAACTTCATATTTATGTCAATAGATGGCGCCGCGAGGTCTTAGTTCGGGGCGAACCACTAGTAATATACAAACAAATAAGTATTAAATTTTAGATTAAGTAGATGTACCAATCCAGTTTTCGAGTGGCGGACTAACGGTGGAGCCTCGTGTCTAGAGGGGCCTCAAAACCTTAAGAAATCCTCATAAGGTCTAATATTTTCAATAATACCTACGTAAGTAATTTAGATCCACTTGGAGGCCCTCAAGGATAGTTTTTGTAGGAATGAAAAATATATTTGTGCTCCTTACGCTCGCGTTACTCCAATTTCACTACTCACACACTTTATTAAAGGTCAGCGTGTAAAACTGAGGCAAGTCAGCTGGAGTGTAATGATAAAACGTTAAAGAGAATGATTCTACTTTCCTCGTGTTGAGAAATGATGGTTACAACTGTAGTGACAACAGCTTAGTTATTATCATAAATGAATTAGTTACTCAACCAAAGATCTTGTTTTTATAGATAAGATATATTTTTTAAGTATCTACGTAAGGTAGGTAATTATAAGTTAATTTTGTTATTTCAGATATCGCTTCGTTCAGTTCCTACATCTATAATGGGAGATATGATCCCAGTTAACAGTTATTGTTGGCTTGAACTCATGCAAATATATGACAAAATATCGGATTGTGTTCATATTTTCAATAAAATCTACGCTGCACAGGTTTATAATTTGTCATGGTTATTGTATCTATAATATATATTATTTGTTTACGAGTTTTTTATAGAATAAAAGTGACAAATACTCACTAAGTATAATATCTAGGAATATGAAGGCAACAAATCTTATAAATTACACTCTGACCCTAAACCTAAGCTGCGTTATCTATTTTGCAGCGAAGTAGTTTATATTATACATATTATAACGTCTGCGTGGATTGAGGGTTCTTGGTTCCCGCGGGAACTCTCAAATTTTCCGGGATAAAAAGTAGCCTATGTGTTATTCCAGACAATAATCTATCTCGGTGCCAAATTTCATCAAGATCCATTCAGCCGGTCTGGCAGCGTAGAGTAACAAACATCCATCCAAAGTTTTGCATTTATAATATTAGTATAGAGTATAGAAGTATAGATTCCATGCAGAAAATCATGTATATCCATTCTCTGACCAGACCAACAAAGAAACCCATTTTCGCATTAATGTTAAATGTACCGATTTAACAGCCTCGTTGGTCTATAGTGGTAAGCATGTTAGACGTACGTACGTACGTACGTACTCTACTTATTGCGGTTTTGACAGAAATTCTTAGTACTAGTCAGGAGTTTGGAAATTGGCGGTGATTCACCCCCGTGCCTCGGAGAGCACGTATAAAGCCGTCGGTCCTACGCCTAATCACTCTCCGGTCATGTCGGATGTTCCGTCCCATCAGATTATGAGAGTGAAGGAACAGAGAGTACACTTGTATTTGCGCATAAACTTGTGCACTATAATATCTCCCGCGCAGATGGCTTATCTCTCTAGAGCGTGGAAATTGGCCTAATTAAGGACATGATTATTATTTTTATTATTAGTACCGATGAAAATACCTATAATAATTAAATTAAATTTTCAGACATTACTCATGTTTTGCACCTGGCTGATATCAAACTTGCTTGGGATTTGTCGACTATTATCTCCAATTTTAAAAGTGTGTATGAAGTAAATAATATATTATCAACCAGATGATGTGCCCGAATTTTTCCACTTTGACTTTGACTTTGACTTAGAAGAACGGTCTTGCGGTCAGTCTCGCGTATTCCACATTTTTACCCCCTACCAAAAAGTGCTCAACGCACCTAAAGAAGTTTTCACTTCAATTTTCACTTCAATAATGATTAAACGTTGAAAATGGTAATATGCCACTTATTATTTTGGTACCATCTAATTCTTTTAATAAACGAACACCTTGACAAATTAAGATGGAGTTTAGGCCTCCAATCAGGCAATAAAAGTTACTACTTTTTTCCAGAACGTTTCAACAGTTAAAACTGATGCGTTTTATTACTTTATAATCAACATGCGACCATTCTTTGTTGCGATGATGAGCGAATATCTAATGCAAGAATGGCAGAATACGTCAATAATTCTAAATCACGTATTAATTCATGGTAATCTGAGTAAGTATCCCCGTGGCAGCCCTCGGAGGCTCGAAGCAGTATATTGAATGAGGCCCCCGATTTATTTAATTGTACCTATTTTTTGTTCTGAAAAATACAATAATTAGTGAAGTGAGCCATGAAGTTTTTTTTTATATAATTAATTTAACAATTTTTTTTAGAAATAGGGGCCTCCAACTAAAACTGGCTAAATATTTGGTCAGTAAATAAATACTATTCTAATTAAGTACTTAGTGACAGTAAACAGACATTGGGGCTGATTCTGTAGTGCACAATCTCTAAACTAAACTAAAATTAGAGCATTACAAATATTGCTAACCCTTTCATAATACTTCCTATGGAAAGGGACGGAACTAGATTTAAAGCTGCTATTTTAGTTTAGTTTAGAGATTGTGGTATACGAATCAGCCTCACTGGGGCTGATTCTGCATAACACAATCTCTAAACTCAGAATCAACCCCAGTAACGTTGAACACGTATAAACTATAAAATATATCGTTCCAGGTCGTGAATATTACAGCCAGGTGGAAACCTTCATAAAACTGCTGGAAACTAAGAAGTTGCATCTGTCTGCTATTCTGTGTCCAGTCACAACAACGGTTTTGGCTGCATTTGCTGCGCGAGTGATCTCGTACAGCATCCTCATGATTCAACTAATTTATATTCATCACTGACAATGTAAAAAAATAGTATTATACTGAAATTAAAATGTTATAAGTAGTACCTAGGTATTTAAAATATTCTACTACCCAAATTTCAACGGTCACTTTTTATGCCGTTTCTATTTCGCAACCCGCGCCACCTCGCGTCTAAGACATTTGCACCATTTTTTTAAAAATATGTATAGCGAGCAAACGAGCAGGCGGGTCACCTGATGGTAAGTGATTACCGCCGCCTATGAACATTTGCAGCACCAGAGGAACCGCCAATGCGTTGCTGCCTTATAAGATATTTGTTTATCCGCCCTTTGAAGAGCCCCGTATTATAATCATGAGGGAACACAGAAGATGGAAGCTGGTTCCACAATTTGCGGGTACGTCACAGGAATGACCTGGAATAACGGGTGGACGGAATTTTCAGAGAAATGCCTATAAAAAAAGATCTAGACCACCTATCATGGTTCTGTAAACGGCATTAACTTTCTAAATAATTTATCACATTTCAGTAGAGATCTGGTGTAAAAATATTGATAACGAACATAAATCACAAACCAGTTTCAAATGCCTTGTTTGTTTTTTTTTATAGGAACGTGACGTCATCTTTTGAGTGTTGCAAACCCCTTCGGTTTCTACACGGCATCGTACCGGAACGCTAAATCGCTTGGCGGCACGTCTTTGCCGGTAGGGTGGTAACTAGCCACGGCCGAAGCCTCCCACCAGGCCAGACCAGGGAAAATTCAGAAATTATAAATTTCCAAATTGACCCTGCCGGGGATCGAACCCGGGACCTCCGCACGTTAAGGCAACAGCGCTACACACTGCGCCACGGAGTTTGTCAAATTAGCGATGGAAAGAGCGAGAAAATGATCTATTGTCCTGCTGAGCGTATCACTTTTTTTTGTTTGACCTATCCAACAGTTTGTCAGACAATCCAGTGTCGTTTTTATTATTCGCTCATATTCGTACGAAATCGTAATTGGACAAAGTGGTAACTGTGCTCGTAGCTTACGAAAAAAGTGGTTTAACTTATAGACGATGATGTATTACTATATGTTAGGCTGCAAAAGCCACCTTAGCGTAAATACGAAAACACTAGTGGTTCGCCCCGAACTGAGACCTCGCGGTATCCATAAGATAGTTTTAACTATATATAATGCGCGCTCATCTTTACGTTCATAGACATCAGTACTAACAGTAGACTATTTTTTTATTCCACGTAAGATGGTGCTAACTCTATTATTTGTAAGCACAAACGAATAAATTTTTACAGAGCGCCATCTATTGAAATCATTGTGAAGTTCTGTTAAAAATACTGAAGCTCATTAAAAATTAATTAATTTCGTTTCCTCACTTTGAAAGCATCACATTTCGTCAATTTCAGAGGAAAAGTTTAAAAAAAAATATTTTTGAACTCTATTCCTAATTATCTTTAAAATTATATACCGCAACCCTATGTAACGCTATAAAAAATATTTTACTTCGCATTCACTTCTATGAGAGCCTCCCTGAAATAAAGATTTTTATAATTTTTTTGCCATATTCGGCTGGAGGCTATCGGCTTACATATTATTATATTTAAATTTGAAGTAATTACGTTCATTAATTCAGAAGTTATAAAGCACTGACAGACGGACGGATGGACGGACGGACGGGCAAGTGCAAATTCACTCAAGTACACTCAGAGACCTTCGCTTTGCTCGGTCAATAACCTAATACGTAAGTGTACAATTATTTTACCTTTTTTACCTGATTGTTACAGATAAAAACCGGTTATATTTGTAAAGACTCACATTAATGCTACAAAGTATATAAATAACAAAAAAGTGAGTGTGTACTTATGTACGCACGCAAGAAGTTATACTTTTCAAAATAATATTTAAAATAATTTATTTATAACGTACAATGGCGATGATACATACCAATAATTAACCTCAATTCTATAAACACTTTAAACAATTTATAGAAACCACTTTTGTCACTAATATTCACAAAAAATTATCGATAATTTATTGATAAACTAGCTGATGCCCGCGTCTACGTCCACGTAGATTGAGGTTTTTTGGTTCCCGCGGGAACTCCATAATTTTCCGGGATAAAAAGTAGTCTAAGTGCTATTCCAGACTATATATAATCTATCTCTGTGTGAAATTTCATCCAGATCCGTTCAGCTGTTGGGGCGTGATTGAGTAACAAACATCCATCCATACATCCAAACTTTCGCATTTATAATATTAGTATAAAAATATTTGATAAATATCGGTATCCACCAAATAAAAATTTTAAAATAAAAAGGATATTTTTCTGGCTTATATAAAACACGTGTTGTACATTCAGTAATACTTTAATAAATATATTATAAATATATTGAATATAGATAGATAAATGCTTTATTGCCAAGTTAACAAGCAAAAAGAAATAACAAGTGGGCAAAGGCGGTCTTATCACTTAAAGTGATATACTCCAGACAACCTTTAAATAAAGGAACAAATGCAATGAAGCGGGATAGTGCAACAACATTTAATACATATAATATACCACAATCTACATAAACTATAGATTCTAATAATACATAACCAATTACACAAATAAAAATACTGAAATATATTATTATACCAATATATTTAAATATATAAATATTTGACCGAGCGAAGCGAAGGTCTCTGAGTCTACTTGAGTGAATTGGCACTTGTCCGTCCGTCAGTCCGTCCGTCCGTCCGTCCGTCCGTCCGTCCGTCCGTCTGTCAGAGTATTATAACTTCTGAATTACTGAACGTAATTACTTCAGCTTTAAATATAATATGTAAACCAATGGCTTCCCGCCGAATTTGGCTTAAAAAGTTATAAAAATCTTTATTTCAGGGGGGCACTCATAGAAGCGAATGCGAAGTAAAATATTTTTTATAAAGTTACATAGGGTTGCGGTATATTATCATTTTAAAGATAATTAGGAACTAGTGTTTCGCCCTGTGCGCGAGCTGCTAAAGCAGCTCACGGGTTGTGGTTTTTGGGATATTAGGGATCCTCAGTTATCGAATTTGAACGAAATCGGTCAATTAACAAAGAATTTCAAAATGGCGCTGATTTTTCTAAATTTTAGTAACAGTTTCCTGTTTTGTAACCCCAGGGAGTCCTAAATATCGATTTTGAACGAAATCGGTCTATTAACAAAGAATTTCAAAATGGCGCTGTTTTGTTAAAATTTTGGTTTCAGTTTCCTGTTTTGTAACTCCAGGGAGTCCTAAATAGAGTCCAAAAATATATTTTCTTAAATTTTTACCCCAAAATTGACGAAATGGGGGGCTTTCAAAGTGGAGATTTTCTAACGTCCAAAGTTGACCTCAGAACTCTAAATTTTCTGAAAGACTGAGCCTGAAACTTGATCAATTATTTGAATTTTATATCCTGTAATTGTAATTGTAATTGAAACGGAATTATTTAATTTTTAATGAGCTTCAGTATTTTTAACAGAACTTCACATTTATGTCAATAGATGGCGCCGCGAGGTCTCAGTTTGGGGCGAACCACAAGTTTAGATCTACTTAACAGAAAGTAAACAAATAAATAAATTATAGCATATTAGTAAAATAAAATTTCTTCAAACGATTCTTAAAAATACTCAAATAATATTTTGATCGTCTAATGTCACCTAACAGTGCATTTCATATTTGTCTTTACTGTAACCTATGTCTGTTTACCAGTTCTCGCCCAACATATTATATAGTAGGTAAATGTTTTTATTTTTTGTTGGTAGGTTTTTTTCTGCAAGACTTAAGAGTTGACCAACTAACTTCAGGGTGTTGAATTTGGGTGTCGGTGTGCACGGGCATCGTAAAAATTCACTCTGATAATTTTTCCCTATGGCGCCAAAAGATATTTACCACTAAGAAAATATCGCATTAAGACGCTATCGCATACTGTATACGCTGACGCTATGTCTATATCTCTTTCTCAGTCTACGGTGTCATGGATTTTGTATCAGAGCATAGAGTAATAATGAATCTATGTCTTAGAGTAAATTAGCGGGGCGACGACGTAACTTCTGCATCAATCATTGTTACAGTATCGATTGTTGTGATTGGCTGAATTTTGGTATTCTTGTTGCGTCAGTGGATTTCGTCCAATAGTGGAAGAGTGTTATCCAATCATAGGTGATTGCGATCGTTACACTGTAGCTGTCAGTTTTAACCGGTAGCGCTGCAGATTTGTATGCTCAGAGTAATAAAGCGGTTTTCAGCGGTCATTGTTTTTATAAGATTTACCTAGTAATGACGGATATTTTCGCTATAGTATTTTACGGTAATTTAAATGTTTACTGAATATTTCGAAACTAATAATTAGGTACCTACACATATATTATGTACATGTAACTACTTAACTGGTACTTAACTTAAAAGATTAACAAAATGTTAAATATAATATTTTAAACTAATATTACCTTTAAAAATAAAAGAATAATAATTGTTGCTTCTTTGTTTGTTTGTAGGTAATGGATGGAAATTGAAAACCTACTGAACCGATTTTAAAAATTAAAACATTATCAATAAAAAGCATAAATAAGCTATACCTATTTTATTTTTTACAAAAATTAGAGATCCCAACAAAAATGCAATAATGTGAATGAAGTCGGAAAAATCGTTTCATTTGAGAGCTCGCATCCGTGGCGTGCACTGCGTAAATCTTTCATAAACACGGAATGTTTTGACTCATGTCTCGACTCGAGATCATAGAAATCGATACGCTCTGGCTCGAGTCAGAGTATCGAGTGATGGAATAAAACGTCGAGTCTGTGACTTGAGTCCGGTGCTCATAGACATAGGATTTTTTCGCTACGATGCCGGTGCTTGAGTCGCCATCACCAGAGGGCAGAGACAAGTTAGCCATCGCCCATCACTATAATTAGTGAAGACTGAAGAACGCCGCAACGCGTTGTGCTTGTCTATTCTTCCAGAGTATTCTTCTTCTTGTGTTACTTTGTAAAAGCAGTTTCTACTTATTTTTAGTAATCTTTTTGCAAAGCTGCTCGAAAACAGTGTCTAATACCTAACTACAAACATGTCTGGATGTGAGTACCCCTTTTACTTTTTGGTTTCTGAGTTCCGCTGTAACTGTAAATTTTACCTACTTATTGAATAGTGAATATTTCACAACGTTGTTTCACAATGTTTGTGTACTTTATTGCTTTCTCTCCTTGGTACTTTTGTACGATGCAATGCAGTAGGTACATTGCTACCAGATTACAATGGGTCTCGCGGTTATTTGTAATCATTATTCGTAATTCCTAAAATATGCAGCCAACCGACATTCAGTGTTGAAAAGTGGGCGGCTGTTGTGAAAATTCAGGCTGGATGGTTTTCACCTAGACTATATAGCCCGATCTCATTATCTAGTCATTGCAACCCCAGGTATTTCGTTTATTATTACTGTAGTATCATGCCAAGTTTTATCTGAATAGATATATAAAAAACTGATTAAATTATTCACTATATACCTACACATTATTATATTTAAGTAGATGGATTATAAATGCAATAATCTGGAGATAGGTACAATACAAACGGGAATCTGTAAAGGTGGTCACTGCTGGGTCAAATGGAAGGACCAGGGGCAAAGGCTGCTCTGCAACAGCCGCTTGTGTGTTCCAAAGCAAATTTGAAATTTCTAGAGTAATTTGTAGTTCTCAGACAAACTCTAAGGTGATTATTAAGCATGAAGAAATCAATTTACTTTCTATGTATGTAATTTTTTGTTCAGTTATTTTAATTTGGTAATCTCTTAAACCTAACACTTATTTACTTGGCCTACTCATAGTCACATGATTATTTTTAAGTAAAACTGTGGGTTTCAAAAGAACCCTATTCAGAGAAAAAAGAAACAGTAGGAAAAATAATTAATACTTAATCAAAAACCAATAGCTCCAGATCTAAATTAGTGTCAATTTTTAACAAAAGTCCTGCATTCACGGGAGATTATAGTGGAGTGCACCTTAGTGTTGTACTGAATATATAAGATCCGGTTTTTGTATGAATTGCACAATTTTGATTCAATGTCTCATAAAGCCTATAAGTGTTGGAAGTCCTTGTACAAGCTTAAGGTCTAGATTTACACTATATAGAATTAAATATGTATACTACCTATAATATAACTTGATCACGAATTATTTCCTCAATTGTTCTGTATTATACTTAATACTATACATATTCTAATTTGCTGTAGATCTTGTTCCACACAATCTATCCTTCTTTTTCTACTGCTTAACCTCTGTGTAAAACTTGTTCTTACTGTAATCCATGTATGCCCATTAAATATGCCACTATAAGTATTTAATGACTATCATTATTGTTGCAACTGGCTCTAAACTAAATTGTTTATTTTTTAAATATGTTCTTATTAATTTTTCAAAGTTTATAGTCTTTAACATTCTATGACTTTTATACTCAATTCAATTCAAATAAATATCTCGAACAGGATGTCAAATTTTTCCTTTTAATCAATATATAATTCCTATAATTTGAATATCCCAACACGTTATGAGCACGAAGCTCTTGGCGAAAATATTAAGGAAGTTTATTTTGTTGAGAATTGGTGTTAATTGTCTCTATTTTCTCTTTGTTTGTTGGGACAGATTTTGGTTTTGTAATTTTCGTTTACAAAATGTCGTAAGCAAGCGGAGATAATAATGTAAGTACATTACATGATAATTATGTTCGTCGTCAGTTCCTCCTTTTTGTCTAAAAAATAGAGAAAGATAACCCCACTTGGAAATTTAAAATGCACAACACGGGGACCTGTGGTTTTCTATTAATGGGTATCCAGAAGGGGATACAACCCGTGCATCAGTTAAGGTAAGGTAAGACGCTAAAGCTCTGGCAAAAATATATGCTTAACAGTAGACGGTATAGCTATTACGCATGTAAGATGTACAAAAACTGCAGCCGAAGCATGGGAATCCCTGCGGTTTGCTTTCGAGGATAAAGGAATGGGACGAAGGCCAACTTTAGAGCGTAAACTTTACAGATTTAGTCTTTCAGACTTTAGTAATATTGAAAGTTCTGTCCACGGCACAATGACAAATCCATTGCAGCCATATTACTAGGAGGTCTTACATCAAAATATGAACCACTGATTATGGCACTTGAAAACTGCAATATTGATATTACTTCTGACATGGTCAAGACAGAACTGTTAAATGAGATGACAAAAAATGTCACAGTGCTCTAAACTTAGTTCACAATCCTGTTAACCACAACAGGACGAAGCATATTGACACTCGTTTTCATTTTATACGAGAGAACGTTAGTAATAATATATATGTAATTATTTTAGACTTTATGAAAAGTGGTGACATGCCTGCAGATATTCTTACTAAATCACTGGGGCCTATCGCAACTAGTAGAATTATAGGAAGTTTAGGTCTTAAGTAGTATATATTTGCATTCGCTGTTATGTTATGTACTACATTTTTTTTTGTAAGACAATTTAGTTTAATGGGGGATGTTGGAACTGGCTCTAAACTAAACTGTTTATTTTTTAAATATGTTCTTTATTCTTCACTTCAAATAAATATCTCGAACAGGATATCCAATTTTTCCTTTTAATCAATATATAATTCCTATAATTTGAATATCCCAACAATTATGTTTTAAGGAAAAAATTGTTCTATTTGTATTGAATCATACATAATAATACGTAGAATTGCTGTGTAGTTATACAGTAATAAACTTATCATTATTAGTACCTACTTAATACACTTCAATCCATATCTAGATCCTGATAAATAATAGGTGTTAATGTTAAAATATTTCATTGCAAGTTGTTGTATTAACCAGTAACACCTGTTATGTGCAGTGGAAAAATTTAACTGAAAGGTGTTATTATTTTAATTTAATTACTTATTTAATTTACTTATACATTCTTACATAAAACAAATATTCTTCATCATTAATATGATTAATATTATTCTTTACTCCGCTATTACTGTTTAAGAGAAATAGAGGCCTGTACTACTGTTTTTGTAATTTTGTGTGGCAAGTAATATGACTCATACTTTTGTCTTCTATTTTTAGATTTAGTGACCATGATAATAATGTGTTGTTTGATAAACAGGTTCTGTTAGTTATCACAAACGCGACTATGCCTACTATATTATTTTGATGATGTGAAATAAATGGTAGTTTCCTGGGTATTATGAAACTAGGTTATTAACTAGCTATTGTGTTAATTTGCTAAATTGCATATTTTTTTCTCGATGTCTCACTTATTTTTATACATGAAGCCTAATAGATCCAGAATCCGAAACTGGTACCAAATATTGATCGTAATTTTAAGGAGTTTTTCTTTACATTTTATCTCATTCATATTTTATATTGAAAGCTTCATGTCTGTAACCAAATTCTGTCCCCACGTGGACAAACAGGAATTTTATGTGGGACCAAACAGGAATTTAATTCCTGTTTTTTCCCAAATTACCTTAGATAAAATATAAGAACAATTACAAAGCAGTGATATAAAGTAGACTAAATGATGCCCGCCGTTTCGTCCGCGTAGATTTATGTGGTCTAAAAACGTAGCAGACAGGCAGAAACACTTATGGACTTATTTAAAGATCTAAAAATAAAAACCTTTTCTATTTCATTCTAGATCCATACGGCGGCAACCCTCCCCAGTACCCACCACCGCAGGGTCAGATCTACCCTCAAATTTATAACCCGGCAAACGCACCGCCACCGGCACAGAATCAATACCCGTCAGCGTTCCCTGCATACCCAAATCAGCCCGCCACAGCACCCCACCCGGCTTCGATGTCTTACCCCGGAGGACCACCACCCCCTTCTTATGGATACCCAGGATTCGGACGTAAGTTTTGTTGTAGTACTTTTATGTTGCCTTGACTTCCATCGCCAAGCTAAGGTTACATACAGTCTTCAAACAATATTAACATACCTAATCAAACATGCCCAGTGCACACTCTTCTTATCTACAGACATGTGAAATTTGAGATTTTGTCGTTAATAGGCATGATGACTGATTTTGAAAAATGGTCAGATTATGTTCGGAAGTATCTACTATTTCGAAAAAATATCTTATTTCAGCAGAAAAATAAGATAAGGTAGATAAAACTGGCATTTGAAATTTAAATTTTAAAATTCACGCCTAAACGCTTGCGAGTGTCATGGCGTCGTTTGTTACGTCACTATTGTTTTTGTACTCTGTGCAGTGTGCAGTAAACAACAGCGTGATTGTCAAAGCTCGAAAACAAACAATTGTGACGTCATTCGCTTCTTGGTGTTTAATCCATTATGGCGGATTGCTGTATTTTATAGTTTTATTTTATCAAAATAAATAGCAATCTCACTCGAAATAGAAAAATAAATACCTACGTTTTTATAATTCATGAATCCTATTTCATTCGATAAATTCATAATTTCATTGATTCTTGGTTACTGTCATCATGCCTATTGAAAAAAGTTCGAAGGCCCAATAAGCATTGGGGTCCCAAGATGCTTGAATGGCGAACCGGACTGAAAAGTTTGTAGATCCCCACGCCGAGGAAGTCTGTTGGCGTAAATTCTTAGTCCTCGCGGCTTGAGATATTGCACCACCATTATTAAGGAGTTGGTATTGTAAGGGAACAATATCTGATAGTGATGTATCCTACTATTATAATAAATGTTCAAGTTTTGGATGTTTTTTCTCCTTCAGGCCGCAATGACTGAACCGATTTGGGTGAAATTTGGAATGGACATCATCATTCATCATACTAATATTATAAATTCGATACTGTGTTTGTTTGTTGGTTTATCCTTCAATCACGCCACAACAGAGCAACGGATTGACGTGATTTTTTGCATAGTGTGGTACCTGGAGACATAAGCTACTTTTTATCCCGGAAAGAGTTACCGAGGGAACCAAAAAATCCTCAATCCACGCGGACAAAGTCGCGGGCATAATGTAGCGGTTCAACATCGATTCAGTCGAATAATCCGCCGCGCAAGATTCAATACAAACATACGACAGTGAAGCTAAATAAAACTCTTTAAAAATAATGATCAAATCTAAGAGGAAAGGCGTAGGCGCGTATTTTTAAATATGACGCCCGAGCTTGCCCGTTTGCACATACTAGTATCAGTACAACATAAATATTTAAATGAACCAGATGTTTTTTATTCCTATGAATAGCCCAAGTGAAAAACTATTCGTGGCCGAGATCGAAAGGGCTACTCGCATTTCGAAAATAATAATTTTTAGGTGATTTTTTTATTACTGTATGAGTCCAAAGACGAATCGACTAATAACCCGCCTATGAAAATCAGCTACAATATATTGAAAAGTTGGGCGAGAACCATAATATATTCTGCACGAACTAATTGGTAAAGAGCATTTCCACGTGCGCTGTACTACCCGTGAACTCAGAATCTTGAAATTTGGTACGAAGCAACGTCTTATAGCAACAGATAAAGGAAAAACTGCGAAAAACATAAATTTTTAGTTACATCTTCTTCTATATATATAAAAATGAAACCCGTTTTCCTTGGTCACGGCATCCCGCGTGAATGGCTGGACCGATTTCACTAATTCTTTTTTTGTTGTATTTGTTACTAGCTGACCCGGCGAACTTCGTACCGCCTTAGTATGCAAAATTAAATGTATATTTTTCAATATTTCAGAGAGATTTTCTTAATATTTTTTTCCGTAAGAACCTTCTCCTAATAATAACAAATACAACAAAAAAAGAATTAGTGAAATCGGTCCAGCCATTCACGCGTGATGCCGTGACCAAGGAAAACGGGTTTCATTTTTATATATATAGATTATTAGGAGAAGGTTCTTACGGAAAAAATATTAAGAAAATCTCTCAGAAATATTGAAAAATATACATTTAATTTTGCATACTAAGGCGGTACGAAGTTCGGCGGGTCAGCTAGTCATGTAATAAAAATATTTTTAATAATTTTAAACTTACTAATGTTATGGATTTCATTTAGCAATAAAAATACCATATCTTTTACTTATACAACCTACTAGTTTGTACGGAAACCTCGGTGCGCGAGTCCGACTCGCAATTGGTCGGTTTTTTTTTTTTTTACATAACCAAAACTAGAGGTGAACAAGTAGAGACGCGCTTTACACGGCAGATAGGACGTTGTTAACGCGAAAGAAATTGTTTCCGTACTCTAATGAAAACTAGACCTATAAGAAGTTGCCTTGTCGCGACACGCTAATCGCTGGGTTTTTTGGTGACAGAAAGTTTTATTTTGTAAAACAAACTGTGGAATCTTGTTTACCTATTAATCGTTTTCCGAGTAGTTACTATAGTTACCCAAGTATCTTTGGGTGATTGCAATTCTCGAAAACACTTCTTTATTATCAGAGCCATTAAACTCTCGTTATTGTATGAGTAAGTTTATGATTAATAATTGTTACTTAAATTACCTAGGTATTAAATGGAATAATAACGATTCCAATAATCTGATTGACAAATCATTCAAAAGCAAAAAGATTCATTGATAGTAAATACAAAGGAATAATTTTTATCAAGGAATTATAATAATTATTATATTATTTTATTATTAATTATTATTATTTAATAAGCAACGGAACTTAATCTTACCTGTAGTAAATTCTTTTACTATGAATTTGTTGGTATCAATGCAATGCAACACCATACAAACCCTTGTTGTTCATTGCCTTCAACCAACCGGCTTCTATTCAGTCTTGCCTCGGAAGTACTTTAATACAATTTATAATTTACTAGATTATGCGCGTGACTTCGTCCCCGTAAATTGAGGTTTTTTGTTCCCGTGCGAACTTTAATTTTCCGGGATAAAAGTTCACTGATTGTAATCTATCTTTGTGCCAAATTTCACCCGGATCCGTTCAGCCGTTCACGCGTGATAGAGTATCCATCCATACATGATACATCCATCGATCCAAACTTTCGCATTGATAATATTAGTATATAGTATTACCTTCAACCAACTGGCTTAGGTACTATTCAGTCTTGCCTTGGAGGTACTTAATTAATCCATACATTATATAAATGCGAAAGTGTGTGTCTGTCTGTCTGCTACGCTTTCACGGCCCATCTGTTCAACCAATTTTGATGAAATTGGTACAGGGGTAGATAGTATCCCGGGGAAGGACATAGGCTACTTCTTATCCCGGAAAATTAAAAAGTTCCCGCGGGAATCAAAAATCTTAATCCACGTAGACGAAGTCGCGGGAATCATCTAGTAATTTATATGTAACAGGGACGGACAATAAAGCCATAATAATGGCATTCCAGGCCTTAGCGTGTCGTAACAGAAACCCTGCCGGGAATCGAACCCGAGATTTCCCACGCTAAGACAACAGCGTTCAACACTGCGTCAAAAAAAACTGACCGCTTCCAAAACCTTGCTCCATAAACTGAGTGGTTGTTTACAGCGCTCGTGGAATGGATTCCCACGACTCCGGCGGAGGCGTACAGGCTGGGCGACCGGGCCGTGGTCGCGGGCTACGAGGGTTACGATCAGAGCCCGCTGTGGGTGATCCGCGGCCGCTTCGAGGGCGATCTGATCCCCGGCAAGCTCGCCGTCAAGCACCAAGTGGCCTACGTGCCCTGGGGCGGCCGCGAGAACCAGGTCCATACTATCGAGGTGAGTATTTAAATAAAAATTATTTCCAAGCAACGCCACTGTAAAGTAAAAAAATATTTTGATGTCTACCCACTATATTGAAGTCGGGCGGGTATAACAGGTATAAGCAAAGTTGACGCATCAGGCTCGCCCGACTCCAACATAGTGGGTAGAAATTATTTTTTGCTTTACAGTGGCGTTGGAAGTCAGTGTTGGAAAGAATTTTTATTTTTAACGTTTTAGTATCAGAATTGAGGATTTGGATTCAGAATTTTTTATGGGACCACCTCGAGAGCTTTCTCTAACGACTGAAAAAATACATTCTTCAAATCGCTTTAGAAACCATGGAGATATTATGCGCTTGGCGGCACGTCTTTCCCGGTAGGGTGGTAACTAGCCACGGTGAAGCCTCGCACCAGGTAAGACCAGGGCAAATTCAGAAGTTATAAATTGACCCTGCCGGGGATTGAACCCGTTACCTCCGCACGTTAAGACAACAGCGCTCTAAACTACGCCACGGAGGTCGTCAAAACTAAAATTTGTTTATTTTAATAAAAAAATACAGTTGTGTCGGTTTACGAACGATAGTTTTACGTGATAACTAAGAAGTTCTCTCGCGCGCTCGCGTGGCGGCGTTCCAGCAGCAGAACTATTCGAACCGCTAGCTCTGACGTCACGCGAGAAGAGAGATATATGTGTCACAAGCCAACGCTTGGGCCGATCGCGCCTCTATCGCTTGTTCCGCGCTCTCACTTGCACGCTCAGGCTCAGGCGGAACGTGACACTTATTCGTGCGTGCAGCCGGTGTTCATAAAAAATATTTAGTCTGCAACGTGGTAATGTATCAGGTGTGCTGCGCTCGTCCGGACCGCGTCCGCTGGGTGGAGAACCGCGACGGCGTGGTGCCGCCCAACGCCGTGGTGGGCGGGAGCACGGCCGCCGGCGAGCCGCTCTACATCGGCAGAGCACGGGAGCAAGGCTCGCTCACTCCGGGCAAGGTAATGTGTTGCGAAGCTGAAGTGGCAATGGGCGGGGCACGTAGTTAGAATCGATAGACGTTGAGGTCCCAAAGTGAAAGCGCAGCGTTAGCAGACCCCCTACTCGCTGGACAGACGATATCAGGAGGGAGGTGCTGGATCCAGGCGGCGCAAGACCGAGGCGTGTGGAAATCCTTGCAAGTGGCCTATGTCCAGCAGTGGACGTCTATCGGTTGAGTATGATGATGATGATTATACATTGAGTTGCTTATTTGACTGGTTGTTTAAATAAACAATTGGGAATGTGACAACATTGAATGTATTAGGGTAGTTGGGGATTCAATCCTCGGGCATGCGCATACTACTTGTGACTTCTCTGCATTTAAAAAAAATTAATATCAATTGCTTTAACAGTCGTTGTGCTCAGTAGTTCGCGTGCAATGGGTTGGAAGAATGAGAAAAAATGGTTGATGTTGGGTTCACAGACGTAGTGTTTTTAGCAACTTATCTTCTGACAGGCTTCATTGTTTAATCACATTGTTTCACTCAAATTTTAAGACTACCTCTGACCTTCCTATGTGAAAAGAGAATGTTCATTTTGGTGGACTCTTTGTACACTCTACCATGAATAGAGGAAAATATAATAATTTAGAATAATAAAGTAAATAACTTGAAAAATGTATTTCATGTTTTCGATACGTTTCCAAGATGGCTACCTTCAGCCACAGAGAAGGCAGTAGGCGCGAAATGTATCAAATGTCATTTCTGACAGTCACTGTCAAAATGACGTGTTTTCTATTAAAAACGTCAAAAAATATGAATCCGCCATTGTTACCCACTCATGTTTAGTGTTGCTTACCTTGAAAAGATTAAATAATTTCACCACTGAAATTACGACGCATTAGTCGATTTGAACTATCAAAAGTGGTCTAGTATTTTTTTTCTTTCATTTCCCTACTTGTAATAGGACCGGACCCACGCCCCATACAAATCTGAACCGTCACCTTTGTCAAATTTTTAACTTCTGTATTATTTCAGGTTCATCCGAGCCACGGTGCTATGTACGTCTCTTTCGCCGGCAAGGAAGTGCCGCATAAGCAGTACGAGATACTGGTCAGCGTTTAAATCCAAACGTGTCTTACACTCAAAACACCACAGCCGCCGGCTTTGTTTACAATTATCTCATACGCAGAATAAAAAAGAGTTACAAACAATGGACGCCCAGTCCCTTAGACCTAGAAAGCCCAAATTTTGCACAGCAATTCCATTAATAGGAAAGGCCGAAATTTCGAAATTCCTACAGGTCATAGGTACTAAACGCGAAAATACGCTAGAATTTTGAGCAAATCCGTCACTTGTGGAATCTACTGAAGACGTCTGTTGCGAACGTTTTTCGATACATACAAAGCACTACTATAGAAGTATTCTTATTATCAAAAATCAAAACCTGCAAAATTTAGCCGCCGGCTTTGGTATGTTGAGTGCTTTAAAATAAGAAACAAAGCATTTTTATATGTATTTTTTACAACTAGAAGTATAGGTTTACATGTGCCAACAAACACTACTTTTCCTCTCGCTCTTTTTGTATTGAGTGAGCGAGAGGCGAATAGAAATATTGTTTTGAAAGTTTCCTTTGTTGGTGCAAATATTGTTTAAACTTTTAAAAGCTGTTAGCTCTAGAGGTCTCGTGCCTTTATTAAGCCTTATTTACACGGAGAAGAGAAATGTAGTACAAACATTGAAAAATCGGGTTTTGTTTGAAATTTGCCTAATAAACTGTAGTAAAAATATCTAGAGAATTTTCCATAAAATATAATAACTTAAAAGACGTTCGTTATAGACGTGTTACACTATATTTCGGGAAAAAATTCCAAACACTCTCCTTGTGTATTCGAGGCTTAATTTATTCTTGTAAGATTTGTAAAAGCGAAATAGTATAAAGACAATTGCTGTATTTAATATTTTAAGTGCAAAACATCTAAAAGGTGCAATGGGTATTTACTTATTCTATACATTTTTAAATATGTTTATAAAAGGAATAAAAGTTACGTTGTAATAACTTATCTTTTATTTTTGTGCTAAGAAAAATCATGACTCCGACCTGCCTGGCGCAGTGTGTAGCGCTGTTGTCTTAACGTGCGGTGGTCCTGGGTTCGATCCCCGGCAGGGTCAATTTGGGAATTTATAATTTCTAAATTTTCCCTGGTCTGGCCTGGCGGGAGGCTTCGGCCGTGGCTAGTTACCACCCTACCGGCAAAGACGTGCCGCCAAGCGATTCAGCGTTCCGGTACGATGCCGTGTAGAAACCGAATATGGGTATGGGTTTAATATAACTACCATGCCCCTAACAGGTTAGCCCGCTACCATCTTAGACTGCATCATCACTTACCATCAGATGAGATCGCAGTCAAGGGCTAACTTGTAGTCGATGAAAAAAAAGCTTGAATTTTGTGAGTCGTAAACTTTTACAAGTGCTTTTGAATCATTTGAATGCCATGAGTAAATTGTACCTTTCACAGGTATAAGATTTTTTTTGTTACACTTTACACACTATAGGCTCAGGGCAGGACAACGTCTGCCGGGCCCGCTAGATATCGATATTTTAGTATCACTTGGTGGTACTTACTACAATTGATTTGGGTCCATTGATATTATTTTAGGAAGAGTTTAAGATTCGCTAATGATTGTAATGTTTATCTGAGGAATGACGTTTTGGCAGATTTTGTTTAAGAAATCAATCAAAATGTCTTATTCATCGTATGCAAAGTCGAAATGTCTTAATAGAAAATTAGAGCTCACCTCTGCTCTGTGCACATATTTAATAACTAGATGATGCCGTGATAAAAAGTAGCTTATGTCCCTCCCCGGGATACAATCTATCTCTGTACCAAATTTCATTGAAATCTTTTGAATAGATGGGTCGTGAAAGCGTAACAGACAGACGGACAGACACACTTTCGCATTTATAAATTAGTCTTACCTATAAAATTATATTAGAAGTTTTCTTATTTCTTACAACTTAAGGTGTAGGACGGTGTGGGACTGTTTTTTTTAACGTGGACAGACCATAGTAAAGGGTAAAAAAATAAGTAGTTCGACCAGAATATGTGATTGTATTCACGTATATATAATATAGGGGAGGTAAATACAAAAACAATTATTTTTCAAAGTGTTTAATGGTTTTAAGTACCTAAATAGAATACTTTTTTTTAGAATTGTATGAAATGTTTTAAGGAATAATGTCTAAAATTGTTAGTATAATACTATTATGAATACTTGACATAAAATTTTATTTAAGTTACATACGAAAATACAATATAAAATAGTCCTCAGTTTACTTTTATCGCCGAAATGAAATTATCAATCTATATTTTTAGCATGGAACTAAGTAATTCATAACTTAATAGTCTCCATGATTTTTAACAACATTAATTTTAAGTGTCAAAAACAGTCTTATTTTTGAAAACAGCGTAGATTACGTCATATAGATCGATTATTATTTTGATTCATTAATATTAAGATAATTTCATTCGTAAATGTTTTTATTAATGTAAAAATAGTTAATAAATTATTTTAAATATCATCATGAATATCACAGACAGGTTTCTGGTAAAATTGATATTATAATAACAATTTATGAAATACTAAAGGATAAAGCTATGCGCAATGTTTCCCTCTTTCAATTAGTAATTGCATTGGCCTGCAGTTAGAGTAAACAAAGTGGACAGAATAGAAAAAGCTATTTTAACTCTATTTGATAAAGTAGGTAAATAATTTATTGTTGTGAAAAGGAAAACATATCTAAATTAAAAACCACATTAATATTTCATGACTTGCTATCGAATAGAAAATGCTACGTATTTAATGTTTAATTGGATCAATTATTTATTTGTTTTTTCTCTGAATTAGCAGGTATGCAGTAGCAAAATTTTAAGTTTAAATTGTTATATAAATTTAACAGTACGTTTATTAACTATAAAACCAATACGTTTTAAATTTGTGCAGGTAATAGTATAATTATTAACACTAAGTGGCCACACAATCTCTTATCTAAACTAAAATAATAAAACTAGACAGCCCTAAACCTATTGCTGCCCCTTTCCGCCATTTTTATTGCTATCCCTTACAGTTTACACAATACTCCCTGTATTGTGAAAGGAATAGCAATAAAAATGGTGTACAATAAAATAGGGCTGTATCTATATTTCAATTTCTCACTGTCTATCATTCTTAAAATATTAAATTCTTATAATTAAATTAAAATATTCCTAGTAAAATCTAATGCTTATAGGCGTAAATTAGAACCAATAGGTAACGTTGTAATTAGCACTGATTATTAGGTAGGTAAAACACTAAAATCTGTAGGCTTACACTAGGTAGGTATATCTTAGTGGACGGGAATGGTCCAAGTAAGTGTTGACAAGAAAGGTTCCTTGATAAAAGTTGAAACATTTAGACACTTCTAAACGGTCAGATAGTCATGTTTAAATGTGTAGTAACTTGTAATTTAACAGCAATAAAAAGTTAAAATGGCGGATGGCCGTGGCTTCACTTGAAAAATATCTCAAACCCTTTCAGCTTTTATCAACTTCCCCCTTAAACTTTCTACATGTTCTGCTCACTATGTACTACATAGGTACAGGTAAGGTGTTACTGACAAAGCTATGCTTGATATATTTACAGTTTACTCGTGCAAAGCATACTCTCCGTAAAACCCATTTCAATTTGCGACTGGTTCACGTTAGGGTTAACCTCATCAGGCAAGCTTTCATCCACTTTGGATGCGGGTTTCTTCTCTTCAGCCTCATAAGCTTTATTGTCAAAACCGTTTTTCTCTATTTTCTCTTCCGATTTCGCTTTAGCATCTTGCTGAGTGCTTTGAATGTATTTTTTGTTTGCCAAATACAACCATCTGAAAGAAATTTCATGATATCAGGATGCGTCATGATTGTAAGTTGTTTACTTGATATAAGTTTTGTTGGATTATTATTCCACGTTGTATAATAATTTTACAGTTGTTTAAATAAAGAGGAAATGCGAGTTCAACTGACGAAGCAGACATCAGTGGCGACGAAAAGGACTACGCACTTGCCACAACAATAGTTGACACAACCGTACCTGACCCTATACGGGGAACACAGCATAAAAAGGCGAAGCTTCGGTCTTCCAGACCAAACATAAAAGGTGAGGTAATGGGGTGAGGCCTCAAGGTTGGGCCTCCTTAAGCGGGTTAAGGAAGCCCAACCCTGAGGCCTTCACCCCAATTGAATTTGTGGATCGAGAAGATCATTCCCCTTCATCGACGTTATAATATCATCTGTAGGTATACTTACAAAGTTTCATTATTATAGTCATACTAATATTATAAATGCGAAAGTGTGTTTGTTTGTTGCTTTATTGGTTCGGTTGTCCTTCAATTGTAGCTAGGGTAGCGACAGATAGTTGGATAGGTACTTGGTATGAGAGAAATAGATATTGTACAAGAGGAAAAAATGCGGTATTCGCTCCCACAATCACGGAGCAACGGATCGACGTGATTTTTGGAATGGGTACCTATATAGTTGCGAACCTGGAGAGTGACATAGGCTACTTTTTATCCCGGAAAATTAAGGAGTTGCCGCGGGAATCAAAAAAACTAACCACGCGGACGAAGTCGCGGGCATCAGCTAGTGTATGATATGTGAATAGTTCACTTCGTCGGTAGCCGAAGCACGTCCATATCGGTGTCTTGTAGCTTCTTACACACACTGTGGTCTTGCGCGGCCTGGAATCTTCTCGCCATGCGACTCGGTTGATGCCGTCTGTCCACCTAAAGCGGGTCCCCCAAAGCAGTGCTTACCGATGGGAGCTTGCTATTCATTCATGAGACTGCAATGTCTAAAGGTTCTACTACACTTACAAGAATATAAGTACAGCCGGCACAGTAAGGCCGCCGCCAAGAAGGAAGAAGGCGCCAGGGAAGGTTTTGATGGTAGCGGTGTACACTGAAGTGTACATCGGTGCGTACACCAGCGGCATCATCGCTTCAGCCACGCCGAAGAATGAGTTCACTTTGCCTGGAATAACTCAGACTTATGTTGAGATCTATAGAGCGTACTTTGACTTGGCTCAGAGTTAGACTTTACTCAGAGTTAAAACGAGATGGACATAAGTGAGTAACATAAATCTGTCTCGTTTTAACCGTTTCATAAGTCTAAGCAAAGTTAGTTACCTTCTCTGTGGCAAAGTCAAAGTTCGCTCTATACTTAGATCTCGATCGACTTAAAACCATATTCCATATTTTGAATTGCTACGATATTGCTTTTTAAAAATCATTATCAACCAACGCCATATTATCATTTGTAGGATTAGTTAATTGTAAAATTTGGAATAATTAAAATTATCAATTTATCGACGTAATTCGTATAGTCCCACAAATTTATTTGACTCGGTGACAGCGTGGCTAGTTTAGAAGAAAAATAAAATAAAAAGCAAAAACTAAACAGGCATAAAAATTAGTTCCAATTTTGGCCACCGGGTGCGTTAAGTTTGTGGGACTCTGACATAAGTCGACGACCGTCGTTTTGACGACCTCCGTGGCGCAGGGTGTAGCGCTGTTGCCTTAACGTGCGGAGGTTCTGGGTTCGATCCCCGGTAGGGTCTATTTGGGAATTTATAATTTCTGAATTTTCCCTGGTCTGGTCTGGTGGGAGGCTTCGGCCGTGGCTACTTACCACCCTACCGGCAAACACGTGCCGCCAAGCGATTTAACGTTCCGGTACGATGCCGTATAGAAACCGAAGGGGTATGGGTTTAATATAACTGCCATGCCCCTAACAGGTTAGTCCGCTACCATCTTAGACTGCATCATCAGTCATCATCAAGGGCTAGCTTGTAGTGGATAAAAAAAAAGGAAGTAAGTAGGTTCACACTAAAATTCTCTCTAGTCATGGGTCTAGTCAAGGGTCAGAGAGATCTGATATAGAGGAATGCTTCCCTGTCCGCTATTATTCATTTTCTTCATGTTTTTAAAATGTTGGGTGTAAATAAAAACTTAGCAGTATAGATAGTAGTATCTACTGGTTTTAGAGAGACAAAAGACCACGTCACTTACCTAGTTCATCCTTCTCGACGAGTTTGGACACCATAGATCTCATAGCAATAAATGAAGTGCCGTTAAATATCTCAATCAAAGGTGCTGTAAGAAAAACAATTGACATAGGTATTGAAGGCAATGAAAAATTATTCAAATAATTTCTATAAAACAAATCAACAAAATCTACCTTCAACAATAGTAAATCTACAGTAGTTAGATTGTGCAGCAGGCGTCAAATAATTCGACTAAAAGTTGAACTCAATGTAATTTTAATTTTTTCCATGTTGGATTTGGCACCGACTACAAAAACTACCTACAATATTAACTTTTGAGTATTGTAATAAGGTAAACAAAAGTTGGTAGGTATATTTTATGTTAGATTTCTGTACCTACCTATGTATATTTGCCAAGTTTTGGTGGCGAATGCGTACATGAAGCCAGACAGTATCTTACTAAGGCAAGATATCACTCCAATGATAGCGTCGTCGAACTTCAGCAGGTGGCTGAAAACGCCCACGGAAAACAGGGTCCCTGTGATAACAAAATATTGGATAACACTATGCTTAGGTACATTTAAGAATTACTTAGGTAGGTAGATAGGTACTCTGAGAAAACTTTAAGGACAGAGAAATGGCACAAACTTTTAGGTAGGTACTTATTCCTTATTCTGAGCAAGGGGTTTATTTATGAGCGGCTTAACGTTTTTCGTCGAAGGTTGGGTACTCGAAGCAGTTGTTCTTTAATTACCTAGACTCTTCCTAGATCCCAGACTGACTATATAGCCCAGGCTACTTGTGCAAGCTATGTATGGGAGCCTTTCATTTTGCTTAAGACAATATTTTTGTAGCTCTATCAGTTTTTATGGAAATTACAAGAAACTACATTACAAAAAGCCATACATACAAAATATTTTCTTGTCATGCACAAAGGGTTAACATATCTCCGAAACTATTAGTCTTATGGAAATGAACTAAAATATTATTTTGTAGATAATTTAATGAAGATAATTTTCACCATAGAAAGTTTTTTTCTAGCACTAATATTTTTTGAGAAAATTACAAAAAACTGCGGTTGGGGAGACGTTTGGGGGGGTGGGGGGTTAAGCCCGCGGCCTAGGGGAGGGGAATTTTTAAGAGGTACTTCTCAGACCTCAAGGAACACTTGTGCCAAAAATCAGCTTTACATTTTTTATTTTAGGGTCAATGTTTATTAGTCCCGTACTAATAGTAGTTTCTAACGCTCTACTATGAGCGACGCATAAGTTTTACCTATTACTGTTTACATTCTAAGGTCCACTATACTTTAATTAGTATTAACCTACCTACTTACCCACTAGGCAAGTTTAAAGGCAACATACTTTATTAGTAGGTACTTAGTACTTACCCACTAGGGAAGTGCACATGGCATAGGTGGAAAACATGCTGAAGTCCACTTCATTCCAGTTGAACCGATACCTTGTGAACAGGTACATCACTGACATTTCACCTGAAACAAGTAAAATTAAACTTAAGTACTTACCGAAGAAATTTAAGCTTAGGGGTAGATACACTTATTTACCTCTTCTCAGACCGGCGCGTTTGGAACCCTCGTACCGTTACTGATTATTATCACCATTATATTTTATAAATAACTAGACGTCAATAAGTGTAGTTTACCTACCTATATTGAATAAACATTATTTGATTTGATTTGATTTGATTACCTAAGTACTTAGTCTAGCGGTTTTGAGATTACAAACTCCTAGTTCGTTCGGGGCGCCGGGGTTCGATCCCCGGACATGCACTACTAACTTAGGTTAGGTTAGTGCGAAAAACCAATACTTAACTAATTTAATTATAACAGTTAGTTAAATAATGTTTTCATAGGTGTGTGAAGTCTGCCAATCCGCACTTGGCCTGCGTGGGTGACTATGACCTACAAGCCCTTCTTTCTGTGAGGAGTCTAGTGTGTAGCAGTGAGCCAACGATGCGTTGATAATGATCAAGAAATGTACGATAAGTATCTCACCACATTCCTGCAGTGTTAACAGTTTCTGGTGTTGTACACCAGAAACTTAACACTACTCCTGCTAAATCCAACGAGTGCAAATGCCAAAGGTAGACCTCAGTTTAGCACGGCTGAGATCCTGTAACCAGTTTCCTTCTCAATCATTCGACCCCGCATGAAATCAATGAGCCCAAACACAACTCGTCTCCTGCTAGACTGTCTTGATTGCAGCATCAGCAGGGCGACCGCGTATCTTTTGCATCAATCGTTGATACATCGCAATCACCTCTGATTGCGATGTATCAACGCCCTGCAGGTCAAGTTACCAAGAACCCACATTCAAATTGATCCATTTCTGTTTGAGCGCAATGATGTCCAAACAGAAAGGCGGTCAACATAGGTACATTCACAATCAGTCCATTATATAACATGATTTGAATAATAATAAAGATAACATTAAAAATAAGTTAGACCATTTGTCAGATATATCACGTACCTACTACCAACCCATCTTTATCATGACGTACCTACCTATGTTTGAATAGCAGGATGTGGCGTTCATTGTTGACTGAAGCGAATTCGTTAAGTGTTTATTAAAACAAGAACAGTGCAGAATACCTGAGTAACACTGAAAAACTCCAGCGAGGGCTCTTCAGTGTTACTCAGGTACTAATGACCACTAATAGCTAAGTACATATACCTATCTATACTATACCTACCTAAACAAAGAAAAACCGCATCTCTTTAAACGAAACAAGTAAGTATCTAAGAGGTAGATAAACTTACGATGTAAGGTCATAATAAGGACTTATTTTTAATAACCAACTGATGTGTAGACTATTGCTTAGGTAAGTATGTGTAAATTCGATTCATAGGTAGTTAAGGCAGTAAGTTCACGTACCTACGGGCTGCAAGGGGCAGTTTCGACTTCCGTCCAGTTCTGTATAAACGGCATTTTACTAGTTCCCGCAAGTCTACCTAATAAGTAGATATCGATATGTTTTCACGCAATAAGTAGGTACGTACTTAGATGGTTATCATTACCTATTACTATTTTTCATGAAAAATGAGAGAGAGAAAACCCTTCTGCACGAATAAATAGGTAATTAACTAGGTATCTACTGTTATTTTTCACTATGCTGTTTGTGGGAAAACCGAATAGCAAAATTGAGTCAGAATGGCTTTGCCCACAAACTTAATACTTAACTCAAATTAAGTACTGTGGAGACGAGTCCTGCGAAGGACCGTTCCTGCAAAAACAGGATGGAGATGACACAAATTACCAAAAACTTTTTGACGACCTGCGTGGCGCAGTGTGTAGCGCTCGTGCGGAAGTCCCGGGTTCGATCCCCGGCAGGGTCAATTTAGGAATTTATAATTTCTGAATTTTCCCTGGTCTGGCCTGGTGGGAGGCTTTTGCCGTGGCTAGTTACCCCGGAAAAGACGTGCCGCCAAGCGATTTAGCATTCCAGTACGATGCCGTGTAGAAACCGAAGGGGTATGGGTTTAATACATGGAAAAAAATCTCCTTTTATCTATTCCGTGGTTTAATATAACTTCCATGCCCCTAACAGGTTAGCCCGCTACCATCTTAGACTGCATCATCACTTACCATCAGGTGAGATCGCAGTCAAGGGCTAGCTTGTAGTGGATATAAAAAAAACTCACCGTAAATGGGTCCAATGACAGCACAGAGGACGATCACCAGCATGATGACGCGCAACCTCCGTTGGTTGGGGCCATTCTTGAATGCAACCAGTAGGGTGTCTTTGACGTATCGCGTGTCGAAGAAATCTCGCAACCACTCGCAGCAGCCGTTGGTCTTCTTCTGCGAAAATCAAAATTTCAGCCTCTGAGAAATATTCTAAGAAAATATCTCTGTGAGGTCTTCTTCATTTCTGAAAGTAGCAACCTTTTTTTTTTTCGGATGGAGTATGATGCATGGCCCGCTACGGGGGGTTGGGCGAGCGCTAGGCGTCGCCGAGAAAAGAGCCCTAGGGCTCGATGAAATCGGGGGGGGGGGGGACGACCAACCTTTCGCTTACAATTTTTTAAATGAAAGGTAGGCATCTAATATCTATGCCAAAGTAGAACCTCGGATAGGTGATGATAATACCTAATGTCTTTCCTGTGTGTCTGATTCATCCTCGAGTTAAGTAATCCTCCATCAGACAAATAAAGAAAACTCCCGTGCTAAAACCTAAATTAATAACCACTACTTAGTTAAGCCTACTTACTTAGTTGAGATTTGGGTAATATACGCTAACTAAGTAGGTAGGTAATTCTACTTCTTTCTTCGCTTTCTTCTGTTATAGTGTCGCGTTATGCAAAGTGGACCTAGTTATGTAGGTAGTGAAAAATGTCTAACGTGTCCGTTAAGTGTTATGTCCAATAAGTGCATAAAATGCAGAAAGGATTAATAAAATTATCGAAATGAAGGATCTCTAAACGAACGATACATTTAGTAAGCGGGTTCGGGTCCAGTTCTTAGTCCTCTGTGTGACTGACTACCTACAATTCAGTTGTACATTAAATATACATATATATTACCTACAAATATTTTCCAACAAAAATACTGAAACTTCTGGTAGGGAACTGAAATGGCTTCAACATAATAAGTGAAAGACCCCTTTGTTCTCGCGAAACACCTGTGTTCTAATAGCGTTACAAACTTACAACACAGCTATTTTGTAGAACACTTTCACCGATTCGTAAGCCGTTGTATTTACATTCACTGTAGTTTCCAAATACGTTCCTGGCGCAGTGGCGAGCGCTGAAGCCTTATAGTGGGACTAGGAGGTGCTGGTTTCGATTCCCGGCAGCGTCCATTTTGAGAATTTATCATTTCTGAATTTTCTCTGGTCTGGTCTGGTACGAGGTTAGTTACCACCACGGAATAGATAAATTTTTTTCTATGGTTACCACCCTACCGGCAAACACGTACCGTCAAGCCATTTAGCGTTCTAGTACGATTAGGTGCAGAAACCGATTACGGGTTGGTATGGGCTAACTTGTAGTGGAATATTAAAAAAAGGAAACCGCTGGATTCATCCCTTGCGTTTCTCGAGCGCCTTTGACCGCTACTTGCCTTATTCTATGTAAAAAAACATTAAAAATTTAAATTATTCAAGTAACTATTTAGTACTTTCTGTTATTTATGTTTGCCAAATTAAATTAATGCCCCTGAGGTCATTTAAAACCTACTTACAGTGACCTACTCAAGTCTCAACGAGTGAGATAAGAGTCACATTGATTTAATTAGACGTAAAAATTACTATGAAATACTTAAGGATGTTATTGCAATTACAATTACACTTACATCTGCTTGAGATCCCCTCGAGATAAATGCGCTGATGTTGCATAATAATTGGCGCTGACCTTTTTCTATTGTGTTCTTAGAGAACCACTTCTTAGGAATAGATATTAATTAATTACCTATTCCAAGAAATCGTAATGATGTGTTTATAATATAATATACTTATATAATTTTATCTATCAATATTATAGCAATATTTTGATTTGATTACTTACATTCAATTGACCTATTGTATATGAATTATTTATAACTGAAATAAATAAATTGAATTGACTGAATTGAATTGAATAAAGACACATACTAAAAGTGAATCTGTATACTAATAAATCTACTATCTAATCTGACATTTTTATTTCACGTGCAGAGAGAAACGTACCTTGACAGAGCTGATACTACTATACCTACAGGCATTTCGAAATGTTTTTATACTATTATGAAACTCTTTGCGAATGTACGTGTATGCAAAGACACAATTCACAAATTGATTGATTTGAGTGATTAAGGGATTCGGTTGTGGCTAGATTAGATACTTAGATATTTATCTTAGTATAAGCACAATTCAGCATGTCAGAAAACATTCAGCTTTTCCCACCCTTCCATGTCAAGTGCTCTTCAGTCATACGCCTAGCCTGTCTCTATATTGTCACTTTTCATCAAGCTAAGTAGGTCTCAGTCAAATACTAACTCGTCAACGAATGAAAAATCTCAATATCGTAATATTTATAAGTACTTAGCAAGTAAATCAAATAAATATCTAGTCTAGACCATAATAATATTAACACTCGGAGCAGAACGCCGCGTCCTTCCTATCAAGCGAGATTGACATTAAAGTGGGTCAAGTTGATGGACTTTTTTTTATTGGTATGCTCAATTATATTATTTAGTCGTTGAACCCGTAACCTACCCTACTGGCTGTTACATAACTGGGAATAATACAGACAAGTCTAATTACCAGTTATGGCCACTCTCACCTAGCTCTGTTTCATTGTTACTGCTATACTTAGTGCGTTAACTAGTTTTTTTTTCAGTGCTGCAACACGAGGATCTGCTAAATATACCTAAGCAAACAGCCGCACTGTTGTGTGAAGAATCTTCTGAGTGTGGCTTGAGTTTGAGTCAGTCGTCCAATGACCCATCACTCATGTCATGTTGCCGGTAATCTTTTTTTTTCCACTACAAGCTAGCCCTTGACTGCGATCACACCTGATGGTAAGTGATGATGCAGTCTAAGATGGTAGCGGGCTAACCTGTGGGGCATGGCAGTTATATTAAACCCACACCCCTTCGGTTTCTACACGGCATCGTACCGGAACGCTAAATCGCTTGGCGGCACTTCTTTGCCGCTAGGGTGGTAACTAGCCACGGCCGAAGCCTCCCACCAGGCCAGACCAGGGAAAATACAGAAATTATAAAATCCTAAATTGACTCTGCCGGGGATCGAACCCGAGACCTCCGCACGTTAAGGCAACAGCGCTACACACTGCGCCACGGAGGTCGTCAAAAATCGATATCGTAAAGCAGTTACAGTTAAAATTAACTAGCGAATTAAGTCAATTGTATTGTTCGCTAAGTAGCGAAAAATTTATTGAATACTCAGATTAACTTAGTATGAGATTCCATGTATGTCCTTAATATGTATGTCCTTCCCAATCTGCAGCTTAACTATGCATTCGATAGAGTAAGAATATGAATTATTCTCTGGAATGGATCATTACTACCCATTGATGTAGAATTTTAGTACTCATTATATTTCAATGTTACTACTAGTATAAAATTTAATTCAAAATATTTAAGAAAAAGATTGAAGATAAGATATTTCAATAATAGTTTGAGTGTCAAAGTTTCAAAACTAAATCTGCAGAGGTCTAAAATCTAGATTAGCTTCTGCCGTAGTTTCATCAAACCCTGTAAAATATCTAATTAGTGTTGACATTAATGATTTTCGTACTCTAGCAGTAACATTAACACGTTTTTTACCTAATATTATAAGGAATAAGTGCATACTAATATTACAAGCATAAATTTTTTACGCCTCTACAACGCTACAACAACAAGGGCAACAAACAGTTTAGCAACATCCATACCCCAATCGGTTTCTACAAGACATCGTACCCGAACGCTAAATCGCTTGGCGTCTTTGCCGGTAGGGTGGTAACTAGCCACGGCCAAAGCTGACCAGGTCAGACCGGAGAAAATTCAGGTTCTACAGGTTATTTTTTCTCTTATGTTCAGTCCCCACAGTTTCACTTAAGAGCTTCTATCTATTATTCTACGCCTTTTTTGGGAAACGGCCTGTTTACCTTCTATGGCGACGAGGGTAGTCAGGGTACTCGGACCAACAGATGAACATTTTAAGCTGAATTCAACTTGCTATAATTTTTCTCAAGTCTCCTATGAACTGAATTCTTAAATGTTTTACGTTAAATCAATACGTGGATATGTAATTGATCAATTAGTAAATTTCATTTTTGTCTTAATTAACGTAAAATAAGTAAGTACGCTAAAATCATATTATAGTTTACTGGAAACAGGAAAATATTTGCTTGGGTCTTATTAATATAGTTTATCTTAGCACATCTTAACTCCATACAAAAAGGAGCGTTTGTTGTTGCTGATTCGAGAAAAAAAAAACCGCCTTCAAAAACTAAAAAGCAAAAAATAATTGGATATATTTACATATTATTATTTCTACCCACTATGTAGAAGTCGGGCGAGCCTTGCGTCAACTTTGCTTATCCTTGTTATACCCGCCCGACTTCAACATAGTGGGTAGAAATAATAATATGTAAATATATCCAATTATTTTTTGCTTTTTAGTTTTTAAAGGCGGTTTTATTTTTCTTTAAAAATAATTTTATTGTTTGCTTTTTAGTGCTATAAATATAAAAAAAGAAAAAATAAGAAAAATAGGTTCTCGAAAGGTAGACAGACCTGTACCTAATAACTATCTGGGTTCGTGTCCTTATAAAATTTGAGTTCCTTTGATTTCCCCAGGATTCCATCATCAGACCTAATGACCATGGGACCACCTGGAAAGTATACCCTTTCAAAAAAAAAAAGAATTTTCCAAATCGGTCCAGGCATCTTTGAGTAATCGGGGAACATCTGTCTTCGAAGATCTCGGGGAACATCTGTCTTCGAAGATCTTCATCAGATCTTCACCAAATTTATATGGGACCACCTTGGAAGTATACCCTTTCAAACAAAAAAAGAATTTTCAAAATCGATCCAGGCGTCTTCGAGTAATCGGGGCACATACATAAAAAAAAAAAAGATTCCGACGAATTGAACATGAACGAGATCCTTTTTTTGAAGTCGGTTAAAAAATACCTACACCAAATGCCGTAGTTATTCTTATAATTTAATAAAAGTATGAGATTTGTTCATCAATTTGGTGCCGTTCATCTAATGGTCCGGTTACCCTGAGGAAAAATGGATTGCTTAATTAAAGCTTATTTATAGTACCTGCATAACTCTTACATGTTACAATATGTCCCATTGTTGCTTAAAAGACACGAATACCTAACCCTTGTTCGTTCATGTAATAATCCTAATTACAGCTGCCGCTGATAAAATTGCTGTTTAATAACGCTAATTAGGTCATTATTAGCTAATAATAAAATAGAATGAGAGATACCCTTTGTACCTACTAAGTAGCCGTAACAATGTCTGTTGTATCTAAAGGTAATAAGCAAATTAGATAATTATGATTAACTACCTTTCGATAAAGGGATCGATTTTATTATTATTGAACATCAATGACCGCTAAGTATCTAGCTGATGCCCGCGACGTCGTACGCGTGGATTGAGGTTTTTTGGTTCCCACGAGTACTCTTTAATTTTCCGGGATAAAAAGAAGCATAAGTGATATTCCAGACTATAATCTATCTCTGTGCCAAATTTAATCCAGATCCGTTCAGCCGTTTTGGCGTAATTGAGTAACAAACATCAATCCATCCAAACTTTCGCATTTATAGTATTAGTATAGAAAATTAAGAATATTATTTTCTACGTACCACATTTATATCGATTCTTTTAACTTCCTTGATCCTGAAGTATGCGTAAATGAAGCTAAAAACGTACAACGTCGCACTCATTGAGAAAACACCATATAAGCCAATTTTTCGTACTAATATACCACTAAGAGCCGCACCCACTGGCACTCCTACAGAATAGAATAGATTCACTATTCCTATTCTTAACGTCCTCTGTTCATCTGTAGTCACATCCGCTATATAACTGAACACTCCCATGAACATAGTGAACCAACCTCCGGTTAAAGCAGGGAATATCGCTTCAGTCACAGCAGCGACTTCCACCGGCAGTTCGTAGAAAAAATACGTATTCACTATGAGGCCTATGCACGTCAAAAATTCCCCGACGATCGGAAGAAGCATACAAAATTTTCTCTGCCCAACTCGGTCACTGTATGCGCCAAGAAATATTAATATTCCACACGGCAGGAAGGACTGCAGTACGGTTTTCCAACCTGCTACAGAGGCTACTAAGGTTTGCACTGCTTCTTCTTCCAAGGTGTAGTTAGACGTTTGCCTTTTAGTTAAAGCGTCACAGACATGATCGCTGTAACCCAAGTTAACTCTACAAGCTTTCTCTAAGTATAAATTTTGTGTAGCCAAAGCTGAAAGGACGGAAGGCATTACAAAACATGCTAAAATTGGCTCTACTGTTATCAAACCTATCACACGTCGCGCTTTTTGGAAGATATTTAGTCCCTTTAAATCATCATCCTTGATATCATTCTTGATATTCGCTTTATCTCGGCTTATTTTTTCTTTAATAAAACTATTTCTAATAGCGTCGCCAACTATTAAATTATTGCACCCGTTAGCCTTATATGGTTTTTCTGCGACATCTTTACTGTCTTGTACGGACTGGCTGCCGTCAAGCGTCATGATTCCGGAACTAGAATCTGAAACAAAAAATCTCTGTTTAGTATAATGTAAATAGGTAAGTTAATTAAGTTACGTTCTTAGAATGAGAAGGTTTGTCCACCACGCTGGCCAAGTTCGTGTTGGCATACTTTACATAACTTCTCGAAGTTATGTAATCGAACATTATAAAGAACTCTCGGGCATGCAGGTATCCTCACCATTTTTATGATATTTAATTGCTTATAACGCACATAACTCAGAATAGTTAGAAGTGCGTGCCCGGGGATCGAACCTTCAAACACTCCAATAGACGGTCGGCTTAACCACTAAGCTGTCACGGCTTTTGTGAGACTCGTGCTCAGAAGTAAGCCAGTAAAGGTTTGAAGTGACTCTACTATCCTACCAATTTTGTTTAGTTTAGCTGTTACTGACACTAATTTATTTTGATAAAGTAAGGCAAAGATATTATAGTTTTTAAACAATTGTGTTACATTTTAGCATCAAATTTGCTGTTCCTGGACCAACTTTTGTACCTCTGATTGATAAATGCTCTAATGCAGCAAATACCGGACGTCGTAATCATCTCATGATTACTGCGTGCTTGTTGTAATCGTCTGAATGGACAGAATTAACTTTACCTAGACGTAATGTTTTTATTTCACTCGTGTCGTTGTTTCCAACTAAGTCACGGACTGTGAGATGTTAATTTTTTGTTATCACTACTGTTTATATTTAAATCACTGTAAGCGCATCTGTCTGTTAAACTAGATACGACACGGATGTTTCTAAATGATTATTTAAATGACGTCACGCTGAATAGAAGTTAATTTAATGGTTCAGTAGTCTGCACTACCTATGCCAAATTTCCGGTAATATTCTACCAGTGTTTGCAAGTTTCGATTACCTAATAAATTTAATTTAATGTAGGCAACGTATTCAATGTACCTATTTAGTGAGTCCCAAGTATGGAATTACATTGAGCTCATTAAGCATACTTACTCGTAGCTATTATGTTTGGTGGTGCAACTAGATCAAAAATAAAATTTAATAAGTAAACTAATTCTATACATAAGTAGTATCGGAAGAATTATATGGCTTATTCATTACATGAAGTATAACTACACACAGTCAGGTATATTTTAATAATTGTTTCTTTATCAGAAAGAAGCGCGTGTAAATGGGGGAGTTTTGCTTTATTGGAATATCGAATATTTCGGTATAAGTAGGTATATGACTCATCAATAAACTCGTCGATTGATTCTCTAAATGTCTCCCTTCATCTAAATTCTACTATTGGATAAGCTAAGTTTTCAGAAAGTGGAAAATCTGAAATGACGGTGTTTGGAAAATTATCACGAAAAATATCACAGTTTTTAAATTCATAATAAAGCGTAATTGCCCTGGCAACGAATGAGTAGGTATTCTCACCAAATATTTAAATGTGAATTTTAACTGAATATTTAGAGATAAAATAAAAGCTATATCCACATAACATGTCAGTGAAGAAGGACAGAATTTTTAATACCCGAGCATAATATCAAAGTTTCAGAGATTGGTTTGGGGTGGTTAGGGGGTAACTAAAAGTCCCCGACTCTAGGAGATGAGTCTGTTGGTCCTTCGGATAAAAATAATATAATTTTTTTTAAAGGCTGATCAAACATTCAACATAATATTATAATATAAAACGTGACAAAATTTTCTATATTTTTCTCCTTCTTATAGGTATTGAGGAATAAATTTCGCGGATGTCCTGTAAGTACAAATACTGTCACATTTATTTGGTGATTAAATAAATAATTTCAAGACTGTACACGGACACGCAGATTTATTGTATGATGACTGATGAGCCTTGAGGACATCCACGACGAGAGCTAACAAAAACTAGTTAGTTATATGTACTTAACAGTGGCAGTGGCTTCACACCGACCTCGTGCGTCGATTCCGTATTCCTTATCAAGGTTACAGGAAAGAGGAATAGTGAAATGTAAAGTGTTAAAAAACTATTTATAAATATAAGTAGACTAAATTACTTTAAAATTTTACATATTATATAGAATACAATAAAATATAGAAAATTAAAAAAAGATTTTGCTTTCTTAAATGATAATGAATGCAATTTTTTTGTATCGGAAAACAATGGCGAAAGTAAAATGGTAGTGGTGGAAAGAACCTGTTTTTGAAGTCAAGGCAAAATTCTGAGAATAAAAAAACTTAAAAAGCAACAGCAATCAGAATTTTAAAAAATAAGAATTTTAAAAACCCGATTCCTGGGTTTGGTTCTTATAAAGGTCATATCTTTTAAAGAATGATCCCTACAAAAAAGGTAAAGTAAAAATTACATAAGTAAGTACCTAGGTAGGTACTCTATAAGTATCAGTACGTGAATATTTTAAGACAATCCACAAAGAATATGAATATGAAGTATGTCTCACGACATCACAAATAAACCTTTCATCTAAATGATCCGAACGCAATTATATTTTATTTTAAATAAAATTATATTTTTTACAGTGGCGATATAATTTTGGAAAAAGCTGTTATAAACAAGCTAAGCTAATAATTGCGGGCAACAGATAACTGTTTTAAGTAGTGCTAATAAAAGAAAACAAATCATCAAGTGCAGATCAATAACTAAACATAAATTGACGCGGTTTAAAGATCAAATTTCCGCTAAACTTCCGCACTCACCTATAAAAAGGGTCACCCAGACAGCATCTATACTAGTCTCTTCAAGACAATAGACAGTGAATTTAATAAACTATTCAATTTTAAGCAAATAGAAATAAGTGAGAAATTAAAGTTCAATGATTGGGCTACTGTAGCTATTTACAAAAGTAGAGACAAGTTGTACGAGTTATACGATGAAAAACAATACAACCGGTCTCCCAGTTTTGTTGAACGTGTGAAAACCTACTCAAAGACTTTAATTTTTTTTGTTTTCATACTAAGGCACTATATATTAAAAATAATTAAAAACCACTTGGAACGTAGTAAATGATGAATCTGGTAAAACTAAATCTCGTGATGTCAACTACGAGATATGATATATCTCGTGATGTCAATACGATTGTTATTGATAATAATAAAATGATAAAAAGGTTGCCAAAACTTTCGAAAAGTTTTTCTAGGATGTTCCTATTTTGTTGACCGACTATCGACCGATCACTAAACTCCTCACCCACCGCAGCTCAGAGTATATTAAAGGACAATGTAAAAGAGTGCAATGTTTCATTTGAATTTAGATATTAAATATTATAAAAAACTTTAATTTATTAAAATTATAAAATACTGGTGACTGGGGTATGTCAGTGAAAGTCATATTTAACATAATAAGCGCCATTGCCCCTAACCTACTTAGCTGTAACTTTTAACGATTGTGTAGATTTAGGCACCTTCCCGAGTTTAATGAAACATGGTAAACTCATTCCTTTATTTATATCAGAAAATAAAATCTTAATAATTACAGACCTATTTCAATTTTACCAACTCTCAGTAAGTTTTTTGAAAAAAATATTTGAGCCAATTAAGAAATCACTTTATCACAAATAACTTACTGTGCATTCCGAGCAGTACGGCTTCACTAAAGGTCGTATTACATCTGATGCGGGTGAAAAACTTTTAAAACATATATATACGATGCCTGGGAGCGATCACAGAATGCTATTCTGTGATCTGTCTACGACATTTGATTGTTTTCATCACAAAACTTTATTCCTGAAATTAAGCCTCTATGGCATCAAAAATGTTGCACTAGATCTCATTGCTTCATTTCTAAACGAAAGAACTCAGAAGGTATGCGTAAACCACGTGAAGTCAGAGGGCTCAACTGCATTAATGGGTGTCCCACAAGGCTCGATCTTGGGTCCTTTTCAATTTATAGTATATAAATGATTTACCATACCATGTCAACAGTGTCTGTGACATTGTTTGTTTGCTGCCGACACATCACTTAAAGTGTATTTTTAAAGTGGATAGAAGAAGGACAATTTGGACGATGTAAACAATGCAATATCACACGTATAACACTGGTTTACGGTCAATAATTTGTTATTGATTGCTAATAAAACCAAGTGCTTAGAAATTGTTCTATAATTATAAATGAAGAAACACTAAAAATGGAGAGTGGAGGCACTAACGCCAAAACTTAGCTCGGCTGTTTTTGCTGTCAGGAAAATTTGACAGTTTACCGATATTGAATTCTTTGCTTACTTCCACAGTGTTATGTCGTACGGCATTTTATTGTGAAGCAGAGCGGCTGATATCCAATCAATTTCTATATAGCAGAAAAGAGCCATCCGTTCTATTTCTGGCCTGGTGGGAGGCTTCGGCCGTGGCTAGTTACCACCCTACCGGCAAAGACGTGCCGCCAAGCGATTTAGCGTTCCGGTACGATGCCGTGTAGAAACCAAAGGGGTGTGGGTTTAATAAAACTGCCATGCCCCTAACAGGTTAGCCCGCTACCATCTTAGACTGCATCATCACTTACCATCAGGTGTGATCGCAGTCAAGGGCTAGTTTGTAGTAGATAAAAAAAAAAATAAAAAAAAAAATAAGCAAATAGGTGATACTCACAATCGATACACTAGAAACCGCCATAAGCTAGACACAAGTTATTATACGTTACAAGTCAGTGTAATGCTTGTAACGTATAATATGTTGTATTGTCTACTTATTGTAACCTTTTTCTTTTTTTAAGAAAAGAGCAACTGCTGAGTTTTGTGCCGTCTCTTCTCAGTAGAAATATCGTATGAAACGTTAAGACTCTACCACTGGTTCGGAAAGCTGCCGAACCGGTGGTAGAGTCTTAACGTTTCATAAGTGACACAGGTGAAATAAATAAATCATTTATCATTTATCAAATATTTAAAAGGAAAAGGTGAATGACTGACTGAATGATCAATCAACGCACAGCACAGCTCAAACCACTGGATGAATCGGGCTGAAATTTGGCATACTATGACGTAGACATCCGCTAAGAAATGATTTTTGAAAATTCAAGTAAAATAGGTGTTTGAAATGTGTATAGTCCACGCGGACGTAGTCACGACTCGCGGGTTTAAGCTATTCATTATTATAACTGTGCCATATACTTAGATGCTTCTACTTTTGAATAGGTATATTTTAAGAATATAAGGTTAAATCATAAATACCTGGCAAGCCTCTGACGATAATTCGATTATCTACATAGGAATAAAAAAAGTTCTTATAAGAACGTGAACGTAGGTAGGTACCTGAGTACCTAAGTAGCAAAAAGTGTCTTATTTTAAATCAAAGTTATTCATAAAAATAAAATCCCGATCCAGCAATGCTATTTGTATTGCCTAGTTCACTAAAAAGCTCCTATAGATATTTTATTTCCTTTTATAATAAATTACTATGAAGCAATATAGTTACCTAAATGTTTGTGGATGTGAATTTCAAAAAATTGCAACCTGAACCTTGATACGTTAAATTACAGGAAACTACTTATCCGCTGTTTTGTTTTGTGTGAGAAAATTTAGTCTCTGATTATACCAAATGATCTTCTGTTGTGAATACGATTTGTATGGTATTGGGGCTGATTCTGTAGTGCACAATCTCTAAACTAAACTAAAATTAGAGCATTACAAATATTGCTAACCCTTTCATAATACTCCCTACGGAAAGGGACAGAACTAGATTTAAAGCTGCCATTTTAGTTTAGTTTAGAGATTGTGTTATACAGAATCAGCCCCATTGTCAAGCGCTTGACAGGTGGCGCTTCAATTCAATTAAGGTAGTTAACGTTGTCGCCATAGAATACGTAAAAAAACTCCCTCTCGACCTTCTGATCCAACTCGTGGATTCGACGATTATGAATAACTAGTTGATGCCCGCGACTTCGTGCGCGTGGATTAAGTTTTTTGATTTCCGCGGGAACTCTTCATAATTCCGAGATAAAAAGCCTATGTCCTTCCCCAGGGTACTACTTACCTCTGTACCAAAATTCATCAAAATCGGTTGAACAGATGGGTCGTGAAAGCGTAGCAGACAGACAGACACACTTTCGCATTTATAATATTACTAGATGATTCCCGCGACTTCGTCCGCGTGGATTAAGATTTTTGATTCCCGCGGGAACTCTTTATTTTTCCGGGATAAAAAGTAGCCTATGTCCTTCCCCGGGATACCATCTACCCCTGTACCAAATTTCATCAAAATCGGTTCAACAGGTGGGCCGTGAAAGCGTAGCAGGCAGACAGACAGACAGACAGACAGACAGACACACTTTCGCATTTATAATATTAGTATGGACTATGGATTTTGTGAACTTTTTGCGAAAAAGTGCGATTTCGATTCTTGAATCCCAATCTTTGATTTCTTCAAATCGAAGACGAGGTTCCTTACAAGTTACAGCATAGCCTTATATCATGTTCCTGTATGAGTATCTCTAGTATTTTTTTAAATCAACTACAAGTAAACCCTTGACTACGATCTGAGACTGCATCATCACATACCTGATGGTAAGTGATGATGCAGTCTTAGTGTCAGTGCAGCATGTAAGGGGTACGGCAGTTGTATTAAACCCATACCCCCAATTATTTTCTATAGGCATCGTACCGGAACGCTAAATCGCTTGGCGGCACATCTTTGCCGGTAGGCTGCTAACTGCTAACTAACCACGCCCGAAGCCTTCGCCCAGGGAAAATTTTGAAATTATAAATTCCCAAACTGACCCTGATGGGAATCGAACTCGGGGTCTCCGCACGTTAAGACAACAGCGCTCAACACTGCGCCAGGGAGGTCGTCAAACCTTGTAGTTTAAAAGTTTTAATTGTCGCTCACTGACCTTTACTAAACCATAGAGTTACGACATCTTATTGTTAACAACCTCTGTATATTATCTAATCAACATTTAACATTGGCAAATCTGTCTTGGTTGCAATTTATTATTTTCGAATGCAAAAACATCGCTCGGGTAGGTAGGTTATCTTAGATCTAACATTCACTCGTACACGTAACTCAAGAGTTGCTATGACCTTGTCACAAATATTTGATGACTGCAAATAATAATACCTATGAATAACGATCAGCAATAAGCAATTACAATAATTTTAGATATTAACTTTTTGATGAATAACATCCCATCTTTTAAAGCGTTCTCGATTCTTAATTGGATTACGAAATGCATTTTTAAGGTTCCGTACCTTATAACGGAATTAAAGTGGATCACCGACAGGATCACTTTGTTTGTCCGTCTGTCTGTTTGCAAAGAGCCTTTTTCTTAGAAACAGCATTTTTGTTTATTATTTAGCAAAATATGAAACTCGAATCAATTTTTCGAAGAATCGAAGAAATTTTTTGTTGAGGCGGTCGGAAAACAATTTATAGTAGCCGTCTAAGGTACGGAACCGCGGCCACGCTTTGCGAATTAGCCGGTAATATTGTATTTATACATCATGGTGAGCTTTCCATTAGACACGTCATGTCCAAATAACTACTATAGGTATGAGCAGTTTCAGCGTCAAACATTTTCATATTTGCTGACAAACATACCTACATATAAATATAAGTAGATAGTTTTGATCATAGACCTTTAATATTAATTACTTTGGTTTTGATAGATAGATAGATAGAAAAATTAAATAATATTCAGATGGTAGGTACTAGGTACATCATACTAATATTATAAATGCGAAATTATGTTTCTTTGTTGGTTCGTTGATTTATTGGTTTGTCCTTCAATCACGCCGCAACGGAGCAACTGATGGTCGTGATTTTTGGCATCGGTATAGTAGACGATCTGGGAGAGTGACATAGGCTACTTTTCATCCCGGAAAATTAAGGAGTTCCCGCGGGAATCAAAAAACTTAAACCACGTTGACGAAGTCGCGGGCATCAGCTAGTTAAGAATAATGAAGTGTTGTGGTTTGAAAATAGGGAAACATAAACGGTCAAACGAAATGAAACAATGATAGGTAGCTACATTGTTGAGTGTTGCTGTTTATAAACTGCGGGATATTGTTTTCAAATAACATATCTTTTGTGCTTGCTATGACAGAGAAGTTAATCGTAAAGTAGTTTAGGTACAAAAGTACTAATTAGAATGTATTGTACACCAGCAGGGCGACCGGCTAAAAATGACAGCTACAATGTAACGATCGCAAACACCTATGATTGGTTAACACTCTTCCACTATTGAACAAGATCCATTGACGCATCCAGAATACCATAAATTCAGCCAATCACAATAATTCATACTGTAACAATGATTGATGCAAAAGTTACGCAATTGCGGTGCAGAAGTCTCGCTTCATCATTCCTTCATACAGCATTACTCGATCGGTACGAAATACGAATGTAGGCTCACTTCGCTCCTCTGTCAGAAATGTCGCAGTTCTTTACCGCGTTGAGAACTTTTTGGTAGGGCGTAAACTTGTGGATTCGCGTCACCAACATGCTCCGCGCCGACATGCTCCCGTGCCTTAGTTTTAAATATAAAAAAACGAATATTTTAAATATTCGTTTTCACTTCTATCGGCAGTCCCTATTAAGTATTACTGCCATTTTGTTTTAATAAGTAGGTATAACTTCGTTCAATTTATCTACAAAATATAGTCTATGTTACGTAGTCTAAAAATGTAGTCTTGTTTATGGGTAGTTAGGTATATTTTAGGTGGCTAGGTTCTGTGGTTTTGTTAAGGAAAGTCCTCGAAGTTAATTCAGAGGTTTAACTTGGTAAAATTGTTTAAGGGTCACCTGTTTATAGATTTTTACAAAACATTACCTACCTGAGTGTAGTCGCAGAATACTAATGCTGTGGTACCTACCTAATTGTAGTGTGATGCAAGGTACAGAAGAGACGTTAAGGACAATCAAGCAATCGGAGGAAGCTTTGAGCATTCTTTTAATGTACCTACCTACCTGTTAAACATTGTTAGGTAGGTAGGTATAGCGAGAAAATCGTCAGGCCAGTTAATCAGCTAACAAGTCGAAGACTTAGATATTCTAAAAACCCATTCTTAGTGCTAATGCATAGTGCATATGCGTAACAGCACCTTTGATTATTAAACCCCTGTGTATTTCAAGCATTTAGACTCACCGGTAGGCTAAATCTATGCGTTGACGGCAGTATCTTATAAAGTAGTGATAATCTTATTAAGTAGAAGATTAACCTCTTTGATCACGATTTACGACACCTAAAAACAATAGAGGTAACTACAATGTACGGGTGTGCCTCATTACTTAAGATTAAGGTAGGCGTTTTGGCAAATCTGGCATTGACCCGAGGTTAGGGTACCTAATCAATATTCTGCAAGACATACACTTATGCAATGGCTACATGGTAAGTACCTTTCACATTTGCTCGTAACGTGTTTTTAACTTTGGTTTAAACTGAGAACAGTTGTATGGTTACATCATCTCTATTTCGTTAACAATACTTCTGTTAGCCGTACTAATAAAAGATAGCAAAGTGTGCTAACGATACAAATAAATACCAAATACCAGTTTTCGTGGCCCAACTGTTTGATCATAGCTTAGAGAGAGCTTGCATACAGAGGCGTTTTCCCCCGGGAAACCAGAGTGCTACGAGATTCTTTTTAACCACTTTGATGAAGTCGTGGGCATCGTCTTGTAATGGTCTTGTAGGTAAATAAGAAACCGTCTCCATACTAATATTATAATGCGAAAGTATGTCTTCTGTCTGCCCATCTTATCATTTTGAAGAAATTTCGTACAGAGGTAGGGCGCATCCCGGTGAAGGACATAGGCCAAAGTCGCGGGCATCATTTAGCACTACATAAACAAGATCACGGACTGGAAAAATCATTGCAAGTCTTGAAGATTATTTCCATCGGTTGAGTTGTAACGACTACAATTAACTAATCGGTAGTTCGCGTTTATACATTGATTATATTATATTATACATAATATTGTTATTAATATTACGTTCTACTTACCTATAATATCGCGCGCAGCGACTAAGTATCTCAACAGTTAAGGAATATGGACATGTCCGAAAGGTTCGTTGGTTCAAATAATAGGTACTCTTTACTCGGTTCGTAATCTCGTAGCACTTGCTTTGCAGTCTGTGCCAAGTTGAAGAGGAATAATTAAGACATTGATGATTGAATCAGTTTTTTTAACAGTTTATTTAAGTATTAACATTTAAATGTTTACTAACCGTGGCTAGAAGGTTACGACAATTTCGCAAATAAATGATGTGCTTGCAATTCATCTTGCTGAATTGCAAGCTAAAGGTCAATGGCAAAATTTGTTCGATACTAGTCGTTCTTGAAGAACAGCCTAGCAAAAACTATTATTTTATTCTTGAAAATATGCCTACGGCTAAAGCCTATGACAAACAGAACGATGGGCCTCCGCCCACGTCAGACTTTTTGTAGGTCCGATAATCGCGGGCTCTCTTTTTTTTTATTCACTACAAGCTAGCCCTTGACTGCGATCTCATCTGATGGTATGTGATGATGCAGTCCAAGATAATATTGGGCTAGCCTGTTAGGGGCATGGCAGTTATATTAAACCCATACCCCTTCGGTTTCTACACGGCATCGTACCGGAACGCTAAATCGCTTGGCGGCACGTCTTTGCCGTCTTTTTTCACGTCTTCTCTTTTATTACAATTCAATTTCAACCGACTTTAGAATCGGCCAATTTTGTTTTTGATAAACAAGTAGCTACTCAATAGAGTAACCTAGGAGATATGCTTGAGATATGATAAGTAGGTAACCTACAATAATTAATAACTACTTACTTAACCACACGGTGTTCATACTGATTGCGAAATTACGAAGGAAATTGTCGAAATTATGCTTGTGACTATTCTACAATCTGCGAAGGTTATCTTAAGCAAAATGTAGATTGGGCTCAGAGCTAAGTTTGGTTACCCTAACTCCGCGCAGGCTGTTTTACGCCTAGAGGGTTTCTGTGAAGCGTGAAGTCCGAAGGTAGCCAAAGAGGTCCAGAACGAAGGTCGAGAAGATGAAGCTTCAACATTATTCATGAAAGGACAATGAAAGAATGAAGTCTTCTGGCGTAGCTCATATCTTTATAAATCATGATTTATATAGAGAGACCAAGGGTGTCATGACACCCCTCGCTATGTGAACCCGCATAAATTGCCGCAACATTTTGTAATCGGCGTACAAACAGATATTTTGCAATGTAGAATTCAGTGAGAGTTTGTAAAAGTCTGAATTCTACTATAAGTCATTGACCTCTTTTTTGACATGAAAGAAATCTCCTTAGGATACCCAATCTCCGGGGGAGAGATCAGATTATGTGGTATTCCCACCCACTAAAACCCGCTCGGTAGCCACACTCTGCGCGTAATGAGAAGTTCCGGGAGCTTTTAAGAACATGCGCCGGAGCTTTTCTTGCGCGACGCCTTATAATCCCTTTATCGTTTGCACTATGAGCATAGGTTTTTTTTAATTCCACTACAATTTAGCCCTTGACTGCGATCTCACCTGATTGTAAGTAATGATGCAGTCTAAGATGGTAACGTGCTAAACTGTTAGGGATATGGCAGTTATATTAAATCCATACCCCTAGTCGGTTTCTACACGGTATCGTACCGGAACGCTTAATCGTTTAGCGGTACGTCTTTGCTGGTAGGGCGGTTACTAGCCACGTCTGTAGCCTACCACCAGACTAGATCAGAGAAAGTTCAAAAATGATAAATTCCCAAATTGACCCTGCCGGGAATCGAAAACGGGATCTCCCGTTACGTTACGTCCCGGACGTTAAGGCAACAGCGCTCAACACTGCGCCAGGGAGGTCGACAAAGGTACGGCTGCTTGTGCCACGTCAAGTCAAGCAATAAGTCATAGACCAAGTAAAGCCTGCAACAAAAATAAGTATGCCTATCTGCGTTACGGACTTGCGCCTTGCGGTGACTTGATAATTTTTGTCTAACACGCGATTTAGTCGTCATCTCAGTTAGTCGCTAAAATAACCAAAAAGCGTATCATGAGCTCGTCATATTTTATTTTTTCAACTATGCATGTTGTAATAATTAGGTGCCACTCAACTAAAACTTCTCAGCCATGTCATTTTGTTGACAATTTTTGCCCATTACAGGCAACGTACCAGAACGTCAATTATCTGTTCGCTGTGCACAAAGTGTGTACCTAGTGCAATTACGCTGTAAGTATGTGAAGTTGGGCAACAATGGAATGACAGCCTTCGCAAGGTCGTAAGGGAAGCCATTAGGATGAGATATCATCATCTCTACGGCTGTTTATGTAATCTTTTCATAATTCTTGAAAGTGTGCTTGTTTGTGTTGTTGTAGTTTATTATGGCTTCACAGCACTTGAATTCCTCAACCGATTCCAGATAAAAAGGTTCAGAGATAGGTTTCATGACTTTCCGAATCGGTTCTAGAGTCTTGACTTATCTTAAAATAAATAAATAATTTGACCAACCCGGGTCATGCTCCACGTGAACACGTCAATTAAACCGCGGAGAATTGTATCCAAGAGTCTGAGGACTTGTTTTGGGACATACGTAACACATCTAAATGCACCACGACAGCAACTGCACAGCAGGAGATAACATAAAACGCGCGCGTACGAGTGTACGATCAGCAACACAAAGGAACTGTCGACATATGACCACGTCGGGCCCCATCTATGCGCGTTTCGCAGTTTAAGCGCCTTTTCCGTTTAGTAATTATAAGTTCTATGAGCTTTTAGCATTTCCGCCGCGCGTATTTGTTCTTTATCGTACAGTACGCCTGAGCCAACATACAAAAAAAACCCACATTCGGTTTCATGAAAAATTTAAAAGGGAATTCCTTCTTTGAGGAAAAACCATTGTATATACTCGTATATGTGTGTTAATAGTTAAGATCGCCAAAAAAGCCTTAATTAGCGCTAAGCAATCCAATAGGTACCTTATCGTACAGAAGCCAATTAAATTAACTCGTAATTGTTTGATTCGAGTAATTAGGAGTCCACAAAAACTGCCTTATACAAAAACTACGTACTACAATACTTCAAAAACTGAAGTGGAGTAGTATTTCAGCTCCTACGTATAGTTATATAGTTTTGCTATTTTTTTGGTGGGATTAGGTATTTAATTTTATAAAAAGTTTTTTTTTTAAAGTAGCCTATGTCACCCTCCCTGGACCTCAACTGTGTCCATGCAAAAATCACGTTGATCCGTTGCTCTGTTCACCACATTCGCATTTCGCATGTATAATCTTAGTATGATTTCGGTAGTCTGTGCACGGCCCATTCCTCTATCACGAACAATGTGTTCTGTGACTGACGACTACACGTAAGTTCTTTATACAATAATACTCTTTATTTGCATGAATACAGGTACAGTGGGTGATACTTATATTATATTATGATCCAATGTAATCAGCCATTTCTGGCATGCAAATGTTAAATTTTACAAACAGGTCAATAAGTTTAAATTGAGTTATTCAATTATGACAATATAATTTTTACAAAAACACAAAACACAAGACGCAAACAGTAGGTATTTCAATTCAAATAATTTAGGTAAAATATAAATATAATAATAATTGAGTATTAAAATGTCCAAATTAAATCAAAATGTCAATATTAATAGCATTTTTTTTACTCTGTCAGCATGCCATTTAATCATACACTAAAAAAATTCTACATCAATGCATTTAATGGATTAAAAACATGTAGGTATGTATATCAACCACGAGAAAAGACCTTTCAAGCTTTGTAAAGCTAACTGACGTAAGCCTGGGGGTAGTTTAACTATTATATATTTTTATACACATGGCATAACTACACTTTCGGTAATTACATCTTTATTGGCCCTATACTCGTATGTTGGTACTATATTTTGGTACTGTTTAATTTGGTCTAAACAAAACAAACCTACGAAACTTCAGGCCTAAGATATTGGGATTAGAATAGCCGAGGTGTTAGGCCCGTAGGCCGTATTATAATTTAATAGCTGTTTTTTTTTAATCTACTACAAGCTAGCCCTTGGCCTTGACTGCGATCTCACCTGATGGTAAGTGATGGTAGCGGGCTAACCTGTTAGGGGCATGGCAGTTATATTAAACCCATACCCCTTCGGTTTCTACACGGCATCGTACCGGAACGCTAAATCGCTTGGTGGCACGTCTTTGCCGGTAGGGTGGTAACTAGCCACGACCGAAGCCTCCCACCAGACCAGACCAGGGAAAATTCAGAAATTATAAATTCCCAAATTGACCCTGCCGGGGATCGAACCCGGGACAGCTCCGCACGTTAAGACAACAGCACCACGGAGGTCGTGATTCCCGAGCTACTTCGTCCCCGTGGTTTAAGTTTTTGTTGATTACCGGGGGACTCCTCAATTTTCCGGGATAAAAAGTAGCCTATATCACTCTCCAGGTCCTCAACTATAGCCATGTCAAAAAACACGTCGATCTGTTGCTCCATTGCAGCGTGATTGAAGTATTATATTAGTGGTCAATCTATGCCTAAGACCGTTCTTATGTATAGACTATAGATTGAGCAATACTTGAGCTAACCTGTTCTTAGCTGATGTCGCTTTATGAATACAAGCCATAGTGTAGGTACTGCAGACCGTCGCTACAGGGAAGCGTGAAAAATATAATATAAGATTTCGCACTTGACAAAAAACCGTCGCAAAACAAGCAAGATCTGCCCATAACTGCAGCACGGTCACGCCTCGCTGCGCGCATTTAATTACAAATTAAATTCCGCTCATATTATTAGCCATAAGCTACATCAAACACGAGGAATTCCAAAAAATCACATGAAAATGTTTTGTACCTAGATCTTTTGTAAATGACTAGATGATGCTGACTTCGTCCTCGTGGATTAAGATTTTTTGATTCCCGCGGAAACTTTTTAATTTTTGGAATAAATAGCCTATGTCCTTCCCCAGGATATAATCTGCCTCTATACCAAATTTCATCAAAATCGGTTGGTCAGATGGGCTGTGAAAGCGTAGCAGACAGACAGACGGACACACACATTCGCATTTATAATATCTAGTATGAACTAGATGATTCCCGCGACTTCGTTTGATTAAGATTGTTAAGATTAAGATTGTTTGATTCCCGCGGGAACTCTTTAATTGTCCGGGATAAAAAGTAGCCTATGTCCTTCCCCGGGATACAATCTACCTCTGTACCAAATTTCATCAAAATCGGTTGGTCAGATGGGCCGTGAAAGCGTAGCAGATAGACAGACAGACAGACATACAGACAGACGGACATATAGACACACGAATATAATATTAGTATGGAAATGAATAGTATCGATATGGATTTTAAAACGCAACATTGAATTTGAAATTTGAAAATTTTGAAACGTAACAAATTAAGAATCGGATGCCCTGCACGACCCTTATAGTTTCGACGATGCAAGGAACCCTAAATAGTTTCGCCATGTCCGTCCGTCTTTCTGTCTGTCCGCGGCTTAGCTCAGAGGTTCGTAATACTAGCACAGAATAAGTACTTAATAGTACAGTTGTACTATTCACCTAATAAAACTACTAATTAGGTACCTATTTCCATGGCATCGACAATACAAAATTCGCTATTATTTTCAAACAATCGTTCGCGTATACAATATGTATCTAAGTGCTACGACCGTAGGTAAATGACTTAAGGGCAAAACACACAGGCAGTGGGCGAGGGTCGGGAGCGTGGCGGGTGACGCTGTTTGATGTCGTCCATATAAATACAAGGAATTCAACCCGCCGCGCACCAGGCCCGACACGCGCCCGACCCGCTCCCGCTCCCTGTGTGTTTTGCCCTTTAGACCAGCTCATCCGTAAACATTTATAATTAATGGATATAAATTAATGGATATAGAATATAGATCAAGTAGAATCCTAGTATGAAATTCTCAGTCATAGTAGTACTATTATATTATTCTGTGGTCATAGGCATATAATAGGTTCAAAATAATACCTTACATTAATGGTATAATATTATCAGTATAGACTATAGATGTATGATGAACGACCGCCTTACAAACGTTTAACTTTATCAAGCACATCCCCAAAAATTCCTAAGGGATCTTGGTCTACAATAATAATATTTCATCCACTATTCGTGCAAGCTGATTTGCTTCATCTTAACTTACGTACCTACTACAGTAACTTATAAACATAAAATTTTACATACCTATATAAGAAGTACTAAAAGAATATTAAAATAAAACTTTTTCATTTAAGTCATTAAAATCACGCAACCAATTACCAAAGAAATAACAGTTATACCTATAAACAAAAAATATTAAAATTTAATGGTTATCATTATTCTTCGTTATTAATATTTACGTTAGTATATAATAATAAATAGTAATATTACTAACCTTTTATATTGTTATTGCATGAATAGCATAAGATAAAATGAATAGTAACCTGAAGATATATTTGGATACATCATTGCTTGTACTTATTATTTAACCATACTTAAAAGTTTAACAATGAATAAAATTGTTTACCATAGTAAATAATTTGTCAGACGTTAAATTGGTATTCTGGTTTATTACCGTTATGAATTATGATTAAGTTAGTGTCTAATGTAATGAGGTCTTTCCTATTCATCAACTACCTATTCCGTGGCTTCACCCGCGTGATTCAAAAGTTCTCAAAATCTTTCCTTTGTGCATCCAAAGGGTTTGATAGTACTTTTCTCTAATATGGGAGCTAATATGACCTGATATTTACAGTTAAAAGGATACGAGTATGTGCATTTTTCGTAAAATCAAATACCTAGTTTCCAAATAATATTTTTCTTGCCTTTACATTACGCATGATTGTATAAAGAACGTTTTGAAAAAATATTTAAGCCAGGCCAAAGTTAAAAATTTCATTTCGCAATGTAGAGATTATACCTAAGTAGGAAACAAGTAAGTAAAAACCTTTAAATCTCAAGTTAACCATGACTGTTTGTGATTAAAATAGTAAATAGGTAGTTCTAAAAGCAACAACAATAATTGCTTTTTTTAAACTTCTTTAATCTTAGTCGTAACACTATTTTTGTGAATTGAATTGGGCTTGCAAAATTAGTTTTGTATGCAAAATAGGTACATCGCCATAGAATTGCAAAAATATAATTGAGTACCGAACTTTTACTTGCGAATTTTATGATATTTGAATGTTCTTAAAACGCCGCAAGTTTTACGCAACACTACCTAGTAACCTATGCGTAATATTAAAAAAAATAACTTACCAGTTTAATTCACAGCCAAGTTTCATCACTAACCACTCAATCATTTATATCAGGATTAAAAATATCGAATTAGTTTTTATTACTCATTCGAAATTTTAATTAATTAAAAGATAACCAATTATTGAGTTTTAATTTAACAAACTCATTAGAAATTATAATAAAAATAAATTAAAATAAACTTTTTGCCAAATATATGAATCAGTATCACAGAGACGTTCAAAATTCGAATTGCAAATCGCGCGCGAAGCTAGATTCGCAGGTCGGGTCGCAATGTCCCGTGCGTTAGCCGCTAGTGGTAACTGGTGGATGATTGCAGTAAGTCAGTACCGACTCATGTTCTTAACCATTTCGAACTGAGAGGTTGTGGAATATTTTAATGAAGTGCTTGACGAAAGCTGAAAGTTTGCATGACAGCATGATGTAACGGAGCTTCTGCGTGTCCCAAACTAAGTATCCCAAGACGGAACAGTCTTGTTTTGTTGCTACTTCCGATATGAATTTTTAGTATAACTGAAGGGTCATCATCATTATCATTATAAAACCAACAATGTGAGCTTTTGATGCATCTTTTTTAAAATAATTGTACACTCATGCCAATAATTTTACCTCGTAGGTGACTTCGTAGAATCGCCTGTCAACATGTTTTAATATTGAATAGGATATCATATAACATAAAACATATGCTTTTATATAAATTATATGCTAACTTTGTTTAACGACATTTAAAAAAATGCAACGTCCGAACCACATAACAGCTAACAGGATGTGTGTATTAGGAAGGAAGAGAAACGTCATACTCAATGATGTTACAGCACCCCCTCTGAATTTCCGACGGGCTCTCGGAAAATTTCGACAACTCGCCATTTAGCGGATGTCCATATTGACTTGTCGTCACTAGCGGCGGTTTCACATACGTTACGTTTGTTTACAAATAAAAGTAAATAGTACTTACTGAACTTCGAGTATTTTATGGTTAAAAATATATGCTTGAAGTTACTGAATAATATTGCCTTCAAAATTATCATAGCCTTCACAGCTCCAGCAGTATGAAGGCGTGTATTCTAATTAAGCATCAAATCCTCTTTCAGGAACTTTTAAATGTTAATTTCATTTTTTTTAAATTGTCTTTTTAACTTAACTTCAAAACTAATAGTAGAGATTCGGTGGGTTCCTCTGGTGCGGTTAAATCTTCCCGTTGATCATTACTACATCACCACAGCCCATCACCAGCCCTCTACTGAGCACGGGTCTCCTCTCAAAATTAGGAGATTTTATGCCACGACGCTGGCCAAGTGTGGATTGGCAGACTACACATTACATACCTTTGAGAACATTGCGGAGACCTTTTAGGCATCTAAATCTGCATGCATCACGTGTATTACTTCACTGTTAGAGCATAAGAGCAAGGGCCCAAATCGGTAGTTATTGAAGGATAGGTATTTGCATCGTAGTGCACCGGGACAGTGTTGGACATATTATGAAGACACTCGTTTAGCAATGTAACGAGTGCAAAAGCTATGTTTTCGGGTTAATTTGACCAGCTAAAGGAACTACTTCGGGCTGCAAAATTCTGTTGTATAACTGAACCTAAAGGTTAATAGTTTTTTGGTTACGTTTTTTAATACATACCTTAAGGTATTATATTGTACAAATAATATGTGTGTGTGTAAAATTATGGTAACAAATGTTATTTCTTTCTATCTTTTAATCATCAAGTGACAGTATTTTATTACGCCTGCTTCGGTTTGCTACTCCATGCTCTAACACAAAGATCGCAATCCACATCTGATACGTTACTGACTTATTTCATAGGCTATTTAAAAATATAACCTTTCATGCAAAAGTGCAACCTTAGGCAAGTAGTTCATTGAACAATGATGATCAATATCAGTAGGTATATAATATATGTCTAACCATAATATAAAATAGATTGTATTATGATACAGCAAAATTATCTATTTACTAGGTACCTATTTCTTTAAATAAAACATCAGTTACCAAATCTTAATTTATTCAAAATTCACATAGTCAATTTTAAAGACACCTATAAAAGCAATTACAGAATTCATCATCATACAAATAACTACAGAATCGGACTATAATCATACAAAATATTAATATTTAAAAACTTTAACACATTTTAACAATATTATACGAAGTAGCTATATTAGCCTATCATACTTTATCCTCACTCACTCCATCTACGTCATTGAATTTACGTTGGGATAGTTCATTAGTAACTATATCTAAAGACCCATTTTTACTTAAGCCACAGTAAGAAAATATTTTAACAGCTGAATCTCTGTTTTTGACACAGTATACAATGAACATAATTAAAGTTAGAATGACTGATACAATTCCTATTATAAGTGGTGCACTTGTTTCCATGTCTCCACTTTTTCTTTCAAATTTTGCCGTTTCTTCTTTTAGACAGTCTTTTAGGACTGCGAAGTATTCTAAGATACCTTTTGTTGATAATTCAGTTTCACCTGTCATAGTGTACAGTACTGTCCTCCAGTCTTCACTAGCGCCTAGAGACATCCCATCGCTGTTGGGAAAATTTCGCTTATTAGCAAATGTGTGATAACTTACACAAAATCTTTGTAAATATTATGTGGATGACCGATTATTAGATATATCCACTAGCTTATTTTGAACTGTTAAAATAAAAATAATATTTCTAAGGGGATTACAAAAATGTTGGAATGATGTATGTACAGGAGTAAATTATATAATGAGTAATGACATTTTATGACTTTTTTATGTAGGTTTCATGATATGTGAGATCACAAACCAAACACTACTTTTATTATATTTAGATACTTATTAAAACTTACTAGGTATACTCCTTGGGTCATACTAAGAATAATCCATACTAATATTATAAAACGAAAGTGTGTCTGTCTGTCTATCTGCTACGCTTTCACGGCCCACCTGTTCAACCGATTTTGATGAATATTTAAAAAATCAATTGTTGACCTTCAATTATGATCCCCATTAAAGCTCTACGTCATATAGGGGAAGAGTTAAATTTAAATAAAGTATCATTCAAATTCAACAGGGGACATATCATAAAGTACCTACCAAACAGAGGATTACCTTAGCAACTTTCCTGCTTCCTTATCGCCGTATATGGAACATTCGTGCAAAGGTCCGGTGTGGTTCGCTCTCTTGCATAGTGACAGCAGGATTTGAAACTCCAGTATATGTGATATCAGGTACCTTTATGAAAACCAAACAGGCGTTAGAACAATGCGCACATTGATTCGGGTGACCCTTAAAAGGTGCATTTTAATTGAGAATATTGTATCTATCGGCAAGGCATTTTGAAACTCGAATTCCTACGTCATTAAATCGTACCAGCATAAAAAAGTTTTATTTAAGTTAACGTCGGTTTTTCTATTATAATTTACTGTTTTATTTATGGACAAAGAAACAAAAAATAGTTACAATATAAACTATTTCGTAAAAGTTTGGCATAACATTCAGGTTCGTAAGTAGATAACAGGGATTAATATTTATTGAAGTATAGACAATTTGGTATGTTACATGTACAAGAAACTACTTAAGTATATTACCTAAGCAGCAACAAATATTGAGGCACAAATAATTAAAAAAAAAAAGTGAGACTATTAAATAACTACAAAACATGAAGTCCTAAATGTGTCCTAAATAGATCGATTTCGAATTAGACCGAGGGACTGTGGATATTCCTCAGCTGCTATCATTAATCGAAAAGAAATTATGAAATAATTTAATTTCATAATTATATGTATAAGTGTACCTAAATATGTCATAAATTACCAGTATTGTGAGTTGCTTAATAAATTAGTCGCATTATTCATTAACTCAAATGTGAACAAATACCAGCTATGCCAGCTGAAAAAATAACTGATACCTATTAAACTGCATGATGAAAACAAAACTGTTATTGTTTTACGACTACGTGAATGACCTCAGAACAGATTAGTTCCAGTCTGCTGTCTATCCTGCTATTACACCTTGAGGTCATTCCTCATGCTTCAACAGTGTAGTTACTCTACCTGGCTCCAACTAGGTAGAGTACTCTGTTATGCTTTGTACACGAGGAGTAGCTGTCAAATAACACGTAGTCCGTGTCACGAAAGAGGTCCTCCGGTATAATTAATAGAGGATATAAAATTGCATCAGCATGCGACTACAGCGATGCCTCTAGAGGACTTCTTTCGTTATACGTGATATTATTTAAATAATGTGACAATATTTAACAGATTATTTAAATCAGATCATTAGCGGGATCTGTGTCCATGATCAGGTCAGTTGGATGAAAATGTTATGAAACTGCTTCCGGCATCCCAGAAGCCACATTCCGTATATTTGACATAAAATTTGTAATAAAATGATTTCAAGTGAAGCCACAAGCCACCACCACCACCACCACTACAGCCCATTAACGTCCCACTGCTAAGCACAGGCCTCCACTCCCTTAGGAGAGGGAATGAGAGCTTAGACCCACCATGCTGCTCCAATGCGGGTTTGCGGGCTTTAACGAATACTATTAAAAAAAAAGAAAAAAAAAAGAGCAACTGCTGAGTTTCTTGCCGGCTCTTCTTGGCAGAATTTTCTTTCCGAACCGGTGGTAGAGTCAAAACATGACGTAGCATTAGAGACACCTGTATGTCCTACATGTTTGAAATAAATTGAATTGAATTACTGAGAATTTCTAGTCAGAAAACCCAATACTTAATTATGCCCCGACCCGGGACTCGAATCCAGGACTTCGACCGCTGCATTCGAACATGCCACCAACCCAATAGACCAACAAGACAGTTGCCGCAATACACAAGCCTCACTTCTTAACTAAGTAGCAACGCATTTTATTATTTATGTGTGAACAGTAGATGTCCAACAAGCTAGCGAATTTTCTTCAACTATTTATGGACACTACTCTGCACCCCGGTTGTGTAAGAAAATCGTAATGGTAATACGTTTGTCAAATGTATATATAATTCAAGAAGAAAAGTGATTGTCATAATGTCAATACTAGACATAAAAATAAACTTGTAATGCCTGTTTCTAGGCTTAGTAAAACTAGCAATTCATTTGTTGGAAACAGTGTCCGGTTCGTACAATAAGCGCCCAGAAGACATGTTGAAGATGTCTCTGAATAAGTTCAAAGTTAATGTAAAACGTAAACTCATTGAAAAATCTTATTACCATATAAAGGACTACTTAAACGACAAGGAAGCTTGGCAATAATTTGTTCTAATGTCTCTGATAGTTCCTAAGTTAAGATGATTTGTGAGATGGCGATAATTAAAAAAAACCCGGCTGAGTTTTTTGTGGGCTCTTCTCAGACCAGGGCACGTTTGGAACCCTCGTAGTTCCCTTTAGTTTTAAGATACCATTACCCATTATCACCATCATGCTTTTTAAGTAAGTAATTTTTAGACGACAATAAGTGTCCCTACAGTGTACCTATATTGAATAAATGACTTGAATCTTGAATCTATAATTCGGACTATTTAAAAAGTTCATAGATGCATGCACGTCAAAAAGGATGTATGAAATCCTTAAACAGTTCGAGTAATATGTTTTAAGCTGTCAAATGATTACTATTTGCTAAGACAATTGGGCCTCTGTTACCAATCGTGGTACTTATTTCTAATGTTGAATATCAGCTGTTATGTAATTTGTTTCCGCAAACAAACGAAAATAGTGTTCTCCGAAACTTTTTATCATTAACAAAATAGTAGTTCCGAACAATGCGATGTTTTCATTAGGAAATCAATTACAACCGAAACACCATCAGAATGCAAACATAATTTGTCACGCCCAGCATGCTCGGGCAAGCGTTAACTTGGCGTTAAACATTTTAACCATCATCAGACATTTTTTCTGTTACATTGTAAGGTCAAACGCATATTTTTCGAGTTTTCCTGGAAAATGCGTTGTCTTATTTCATTTATATCATTTTGTACAATTTTCAAATTTAAATATGTATTTTCTTGATAAAATTATCTTTGTCTTCTATCCGCATTGTAACTTGGGTTTTGTACTCAACATTTACTACGCTAATGCTATTTCTTGCAATCGTTATTTATATCCATAGCGCTCGATATGGGTTAGTACTTAGTACGAGTATTAATAGAAAAAATTTCCAGTACCTACTTCGATCATTAAAAATAAGCAAGTAAGCTATGTAAAGACGTACAAATGTACCTAATTCTTACAAATGCATAGTACCTAATATTACAAATAAGAATTAGGTGCATTATGACGAGGTGTATAAAAATTAAAATTGCTAAATGATCAAGATGCATTATCTATTATTATGTCACCATAAAATTGTAAAAACCCTTAGATTATAATCTTACGCTTTTTATTTCGATAGATTGTAAACTGTAGAAACATTGTGAACCGTTCAATGTTCTGAGTGTCAATTTTTGAAATATTCATTGTATTTACGTTTTCTTGTCTCGTTCTTGTTGGTTATGTTAGGGTTCGACATAAATAATCAGGAATATATATTTATTAAATAGTTATAGTAATTATCGGGTTCATATTATACCTAACAGATTACAATCTATCGAAAAATAATGCGTTATATTGGAATCTTTCGACGGTTTACAATCTCGCAAGATAGATTATAATCTAAAGGTGTTTAGATTATAATCTATCGTAGTATAGTAGGGGGTCTTGAGTATATCGTACTATTTATTACCTATTCTGAGATAATATCTACATTAGTTAGTGCTAATTAATCTCTTGTATTTATTATTAGTACTATTTGAACGAAACGTCATTTACTTCAAACGGGTATATTATCTTGATATTGTAATGTATATTAACTTGATATTGATTGGCTTCTCCAAATGACTCTAACGATTCAGATTGAAGTTTTGTAATTCACGTACATAATGTTTTACTTCCGCCATATTTTGGAGTCCGCCATATTAAAATTAGAATGACGTCACTAAGCTAACCATGCATCGGCATCCAAATTATACGTGTATGCAAAATTTCAGCTCATGGGTTGGAGATTTTAAAATTTAGGTGCAAGATTTGACCTAAACAAACCTACAAACATTGTAAACTTTTTAAATAAAAGCTTGTAAAAATGTTCAATGTGTTAATAAAAAGAATTGAAATAATGAGAAGAAAGAAAAAAAAAGAAAGATCGCAAGACAGTCAGCAAAAAAATTGTACTGAAACAAAAAATGGATTGTCATGTGCAATTAACTTTACGTGTGACATTAAATATTTTGCTCAAGGTCTGCCTCGATAGCTGTTTCAAAGGGTAATACATCCTTCTGAACCTGACTGTCATTTTAAATGTAGGTACGTAGTCCAGTAGGTAAGAATATTTGGTTTGAAGAAGAGGAAATAAAAAGCATAAATCTTTTCTTGGATATAATATTTTCAATGTTTATCGGCTTACTATACCTGGGTAGGTTTCAAGCAATGCAGTTTTCACTTTTTACCATCCTTTAGAATATTTTACCAACAACGTCAGGTACATCTCACAGATAAAAAAAAATACTTTGTTTTCAACTGGGTACAAGTTCGCCCTCAGATTGCGATCTCACATTGTAGTAAATGATGATGCAGTCTTACTTGGCTTGTTAGTTTAACCTTACCTAACCGGACGGTTCCTCTGGACTTATTCTCCCTGGCCATCAGTTTTGCCTTACTTTGGACTTATTGGTACCTATTGACTTTTTGATACAAATGAATGATTGGCCTAGATTAAGCAGCAATACATTATTAAGTAACTTACGTAATATATTGGACATGAGAAACTACATGGTATTTGGCAGCAGGGTCTAAATCGCTTTCATTTCGCGCCACAGGCGGGGATAGGCCAGTCTCACGTGTTCTGAAATCAAATACGAGAATTACCAACTCTAAAAATCATTACAATCATAATAAAATAAAATTTATTTTAGTTCTTATACTTCATATCTTCATAATGATCAGTCAGTTCCAGGTACACATGTGTGCACCTACATACAATTCTCATTAGATACGTGTCATATCTCACCTATACAATTAGTTACAAAAAGTATGCTTTTTAAACAAGGTCAAGTACCTAATACAGATTAGCTAAATAATTATGGTTAGTGACCCACAAGGCGTTGCATAGTCTCCAAGGTGAGTTGGAGTGAGGAGGAGAATTAAATAGCATTAGCAAAGCTGCACTTTAATAGTAATAATAACAACAAAGTTATATAGTACCGTTAATATACCCGAAAGATTCGTTTGGGGAAGACGACTTAATCCTTTAATGCAAAGCAAAATAAATAAGGTTACAAAAATCAGCAGGTTTAAACTAGGTTTACTAGATTTCTTATGTAAACGATGACAGCAAAAAAATGGTCCAAACTGAGGCTGAATAACTCTATGATGACTGATGAGTGATGACCATACAATAGTTTAGTTCATTGTAGCGAACTGCCTAATCGGAGGGATATTCCAAGAAGAAGAATGATAATTCATCCCTTGAGTTAGAATGATAATTCATCCCTTGAGTTGGATTTTCCTGGTCGTCAGTAACTGTAAACGAAGCCGGCATTTACCACTTCATAAGAAGCCAGCGCTCACCACAACGCTAGGGAGACCTCTCTACGCTCAACTCAGCTCACGTCTGATACGTCAAGAGATAACTAAAATAATTAAGTAACAATCGACAAAAAAATAAAACTACTTTTATTAATTTAATACATGAAATCTCCTTTTTAATACAGTTGCTCAAAAAGTGGCGTATTGCAGGGACGTATAGCGTTCGGGATGTGGGCTATTACATACTCGTGCTTTTTTTTACCTTTCCCGAACTCGTGCGTTCTCTTTCCCAACTGTCAAAATAATGTTTATTAAAAAGAAAAACCAACCATGAAGTTTTTAGAAGTTTTTATGATTCATGCAAATACGTATATTTCTAAAAAGAAGCTAATAATTTGTTTCAATATCAGATTTAATGATTTGATTGAATGAGTTTGGTTAGGTTTCATTTCATTTCATCTCATTAAATTTCATTTTCATTTTATATCAATAAAAAAATTCTACTGAAGACTTGGCTGTATGGGCATAGTTCCCTTTGCCTACCAGAATGGGTGAAGAAAAAAAAAACTCTGCTTATATTCTACGGTTGGTGCCATTTTTCAGAAATTTTCTTTGCGAGTTTAGTTGTTTGTTGCACGAAATCAATAATTTCGATCCTAGTTTTTTTGAATTAACACCACCGGAACCCAGTATTATTGCACAAAATGCTTCGGAGAACATTTTACCGGAAAATTCAAAAAGTCGCTACATATCTACATACGACGAAAATAAATGTTAAGTTACCTAGTTGAGTTTATTGTGTTTTTATTATTTTATTAAATTGCTTCATTTTTTCGCAACTGTATTAAAAATAGTCGTTCAGTACACGTGCGGAACCGTCATTGCAACTTGTTCCGACTGTCAACCCTCGCCTTCGGCTGCACCTCGGCTCGGGTAGACATTTGTCGGAACTCTTTGCAATGACAGCCTTTCCACAGTTGTAATGAAATATACTATTTCCTCCCATATATATACAGCTTTTTGTGACTACTATGAATCTTTACGAAACATCTAAAAATATGAGATGAGCGGTGGACGCTGGTGGTTTACTTAGACATTAACATCTATGTTCACAAAGCGTGAAAGAATCATAATTAATATGATTAATATGTGATTAATAATAATTATAATATTAAGATAACTGGATAATGCTATGCTGAGACGCACGTTTTGATTAGGTTATTTAAATAAATGTGACATTATTAATATACCTATAAAGCGTCTTTGATTTAAATGCACAAAGACACATTAAGTATTTGCTTGTATTAAAAATAATACCGCAAAAAGTTAGATTAATATCAGCTCTTTTCATGATTTTTGTAAACCGTTTATAATATAATAGTCATACTATAAGCGGTGATTTCTGAAAATGTATTTTTAGTAACGAGAATTTTGGCTTCTCAAAATATGTTTGGAATTCTCAAAACAATTTTGGTACCGCATTGCATACCAGCATCTGGTTTTATTGTTTACATAGATAGATGGATCAGACCGAGATAGTATAGGTAACATAAAAGTAAAGGTTTTTTTTTAATTTGCTCAAAAAATATATTTCTTGCCAAACTACACCCGTAGTTTTTTGGCGAGTTTGCGCTCAACTAATATTAATTATGCCGTGTACTTATTATTTAGATACTTTATTATTTAATCGTATGGCGTTTAGTACATAATTGACCGAGCGAAGCGAAGGTCTCTGAGTCTACTTGGGTGAATTGGCACTTGTCCGTCCGTCCGTCCGTCCGTCCGTCCGTCCGTCCGTCCGTCTGTCAGAGCATTATAACTTAACTGAATTACTGAACGCAATTACTTCAGCTTTAAATATAATATGTAAACCAATGGCCTCCCGCCGAATATGGCTTAAAAAATAATAAAAATCTTTATTTCAGGGGGGCTCTCATAGAAGCGAATGCGAAGTAAAATATTTTTTATAAAGTTACATAGGGTTGCGGTATATCATTTTAAAGATAATTAGGAATAGAGTCCAAAAATATATTTTTTAAATTTTTCCCCCAAAATTGACGAAATAGAGGGCTTTCAAAGTGGTGATTTTCTAACGTCCAAAGATGACCTCAGAACTCTAAATTTTCTGAAAGGATGAGCCTGAAACTTGATCAATTATTTCAATTATATCCTGTACTTGAACAACAAATACTAAAATTAGATAAATATTGTAAGGAAACGGAATTATTTAATTTTTAATGAGCTTCAGTATTTTTAACAGAACTTCACATTTATGTCAATAGATGGCGCCGCGAGGTCTTAGTTCGGGGCGAACCACTAGTATAGGCGTTTTTATAAAAAGAACGCTTATTTCGCCTGCAAGTTCGTCGCTCGTTTAGCACCACCCAGGGGACACGTCGTGCAGGTAGGTAGAAGGTAGTTCCTGCGGACGTGAGCGACGGGGCATCCCCCATCCCCATTTAGATCATACAAATATTGTACCTAGTTAAAACATATTATTATATATAATTAAAATTAAGTAATCTTCCGTGACCCTCTGCAGTGAGATTGACGATGCATATAGGAGATAGATGAATTAAAAATTATGGATAAGGAGGTAAGAACCCATGAACCTCATCTTTAATGAAATACGTAACGTTTTATCTGTTACATATACCCTTATCATTATTTTAAACCATTTCTGACAGTGTGTCATTAAACTTCCTCAAACGAGCTCTGCATATAAGCAAAGAAACAAGAACAATTTTCCGCTTAACGTCAACGATTCTCTATAGTGATAATAACCGGAACTGACCTTAACCGTACCAGCAGTGTAGATCCTAATAAAGAATTATTGAGACAATGAGTTTATAGTGGACTTCTTTCTAGATCAGAAACGTATGGAGTTTTAACACCGCGTTTCGATTTGAATTATCCTATTCGATCTGAATACAAATTGATTGGTCGTAATATATTTCGTATGGTTACCTGAGGTCCCACCAATATTGGTTCCAATCCTCGATAGAGCTGTTTGCAAATACGTCCCATCTCCATTTATCAAGAACATAAGCGTAAGCCATGAGTGGAAACTTTTCAAGTGCCAGCCAAAGTAAGTGGTTTAGCGTAGATTCAGCAGTTGACGCTACCTTCACGAAGTTCAAGGTCTGCAGGTGCTTCGGCGAGGTCAACTGCACCGCTGCGATATCGGAAATTGCATCGTGGAAGGCTGCAAAGATTCTTTACATATTACGATTGTTTAATAGGCCCAATTTTTTAATCTTATAATATTCTTCTAAGAAACTTTGCCTTCTTAAATCACCTAAGTATAATGGTTTTTTTTTTCTTTTTTATTCATCTATAATTTTACTCTTATTGGCTGCTGGAGATAGGGTCACTCACAATAATACACATAATATTATATACACAGGGAAAAAAAAAAAAAACACGCACACAAACCTACTTCACGACTATCGTGAGTTGGCACCTTCTTTCAGAGCAAAACTCGCAGCAAAAAGATCTCTGACACCTAGTCAGAGGATAATTTGAGTGCGAAATAAAAAATAAAAAAAAATTACTCTTAGGTCTCAACTACCCAAGCTACTACTAGCTACGAAGAAAGCTAACCTGGAAAGGATATGGCTGGTTATTTACAAGAAAACCTTGCTGTATTGCTTGCATTTCTTTAAATATTGATGAAGATGAATGGTTAGCAGTCTATATACGAGTATGTATATGTTATAGTCCAAAGCCGAAGTGCGGGCGCAACACGATTGGTCTAGCCTAGGCAATCCTCAGAAATGTCCAGAGCGATGGGCAAGAGTTTTGTTTTTGCTCGAGTTTCAGGGTAATCTAGAAGTGATAAATTCCAATGAACGGTAAGGCAAGTCTACGTATACCATTTGGACTGTTCAATTATAGTAAACCAAAACTAGGTAAGTACTCAATACCTATTTCTGAAAACACTGTTAAAAATTCAATTATGTTTTTTATTTTACATTCGTTTTCTATTTATGTTCTTAGTATGAATTACGTTGCGGTTTATTATTATAAAAAACGACAAAAAAGGTTAATCAGTGTCCAGTCACATTATGCTATAATATGTCCGTTTGCTCGATTTTGACTGATTTCCTCTTTGATAACGACCATTTATATGGTATCTAACACTTATCAGTTACAAGTGCTTTCGCTAACAATGAAATTAGATACGTGATATGTTTTAATAACAAGTGAAAAAAAAAAACAAGAAGTTCTAATCTAGCGTCGATTTTTTTCTTTGCTTAGGCATTGTATCCTTTCATTAATCACAATGGTTTTTTTTAATAATATACCGAGGGCTCCCACGTCCTTCCACAGTCCACACATTTGACGACCTCCGTGGCGTAGTTTTGAGCGCTGTTGTTAGGTTCGATCCCCAGCAGGGTCAATTTGGGAACTTATAATTTATTTCTAAATTTTCCTTGGTCTGGCCTGGTAGGAGGCTTCGGCCGTGGCTAGTTACCACCCTACCGGCAAAGACGTGCCGCCATGCTATCGTTGCCGATGCCGTGTAGAAACCAAATATGGGTATGGGTTTAATATAACTGCCCTTAACATGTTATCCTAGACTGTATCAATCAAAAAAATGCTTAGTCAAACTGTGAAGAGGTACGAACATCTCACATCAATTTATAATAGTTTGATTTAAAACACTTCATACAACCTTCATAGTAACAATAGAATTCACACTTGACCGCCTTTGTTAGGATAGGCTTTGGGACTACATCTAAAGGTTTATTTAAATCATTATGATCCGTTTATAAATAATAATACACCTGATGTTTCATAACTTCTTGACTTATTTAGTCTTGATGAAGAGGAATTTTCATAAACAAAACACTTTTGCTTTTTTCTTACGTAGTTTAACAAAATGGTCGTCTTTGTATTCTATTATTTGAAATAATAATATATGTACCCGTATTAAATATTTGGGAATAAAATACGAGATGAGGGAGAATGCTTAGAAGAAATACAGAAACTAAAAAGGAAAACCGAGGGCTTCTATGGCAGACAACCCTTAAATCAGTATAAGGGTTGAACGATGAATACCGTGAATGTTTTAAAATACTAAATTGATTTTTCAAAATTCAGTCACTCTGTTTAAATCAGGAGTTTTCTATTATGGTGTTATCTACAGTTATTGTTGCGGTGTTATCCTCTAAATAAAAAGAAAAAAAATTTAACACTCACTCCCTCAGAAATCTCACGAAAAAACTTAAAAAAATTATAACTCGAAAACTACCAAAAATCGCTGATATATGGGGTATTTTCTGATAGGTCTAGGTACGAGGAATCTAATTTTTTTATTTGGATGTCACTATTTGGGCCACCCTGTATACTAATATTATTATAAATTATATTATAAATATTATAAATGATAATATTGTAATAACATTATAATAATACTGTCTGTCTGTCTGCTACGCTATCACGGCCCATCAGTTCCACCGATTTTGATGAAATTTGGTATAGAGGTAGATTGCATCCCGGGGAAGGACAGAGGCTACTTTTATCCCAAAAAACTAAGGAGTTCTTGCGGGCACAAAAAACCTAGTCCACGCGGACGAAATTGCGGGCATCATGTAGTTTCTAATAATTTCTTTGCAACAAACCTGGATTGGGCCCGTCTCTATACAATGGTTGGAGATTTCGATAGTGCTTGAAGTATTGCACATGGCCTAACAGTCTTGCGGCTCTGGACAGTCCCACCGTTACGTCTGACACTTTCTCACCGCACCATTTAATTCTGCAACATTGTAATGACTTACATAAATAACAAAAGCTTTTTTGTTTATATCAATAATGTGAAACGTGTGTGAAACAAACATGTTGGACAGGCTCTCATAGATAATATTTTTATCAGAAGAATGGCAATGACCTACAATGAATTGTTTATTCTCTCGAAAAAACAAAATTTAACTCTGGAATGTAATTTTAAGCTGCTTTTGGATAATGATACTCATGAAGAAATAAAAGATACCTACCAAATACATTTTTCACCTCTCATGCTCTAAAAAGATGTCATTATAGCTTAGCGTATGCGGACTAAAGTTAGGGTGCTTACATAAAGAAACAGGTTTCCGGTACAGACAAATCTGTACGGGTCGGTACCGATCGGTACAGTGTTGACTCGCATAAAGAAACAGGTGAAAAATAAAGTAAATGTAAGTAATACCAGTAAATGCTTAAACCCGTATGGCACGGTCCAGGTAGTCAGCACCGACAAGTTACAACCTGTTTCTTTATAAGTGAGTGAATAGGATTATATTGAAATATTATACCTGCGCTGATCGGTACCGACCCGTACAGATTTGTCTGTACCGGAAACCTGTTTCTTTATGTAAGCACCCTTAGCATTTAGGGTCTAGGGATTAACGTATTTTTTTTGAATTTTTTCCGTACTATCCTCATATCGGTATGCGTGATATCCTCATTCAGTTATAGAAAAAATTTAGTCTATGGTTACTATCAACAGCCCTTTGATTATGTCAAAGCAACAGCCCAAAAATTTATGTCACGTTATACCTGTGCGTTATATCCATCTTATTCTACCATTACCCTACAGATCTATGTCTATGGTAGATACTACTCTATTTTTTAAAATTCCTTCTTGCGATACGGGAAAAATAAAGTTGATATTGCGGTTTGCCGCGAAATCAGATTTTTTTGTTGTAAGTAATTATTTTACATTTATTTACATGAATTTTCAAATTTTCAAATTTCGATGCACAATACGTAATAAGTACCTATAAGGCTGGTAAAGTGAATGTGACTATTAATTTGTTAATATCATCAAGTAAAAATAAAGATCTTACTCCTAATATGAAAAAGTAACAGAAAGGCAAAGAAATAATTAAAAATCGTTATTTATTTTATTTTCTCGCAATCGAAGTGAAAAGTAGAGTGTTTACCACGGGGCTAAAAGCCATTCTTCTCTATTCTATAGCATACCTCGCTACGCTCGGTAAGTTAAACATCTCGTATGAAATGGCTCATTTTAGTCCCTTGATGAACAATCTACTATTATTTTATGCATAAAATATTTTATTTTAAGTAAGCAAATAATATATAGATAAGTTTTGTCTGCTAGCCGCTTAACCATGTCACTAAATTTTTCGCTTAGATTATAAATAGGACTTTTTTCTTACTTGTAATTAACACCATCGCACATATCATGACTAGAAGGCAAACAATTTACTGTTGACATTGTCTCTTTAATATCCGCAAATGTGTCTTTAGCACTTTCAAATCCAAGTGATTGATGAAATTCATCAACGGCATTAAAGAGATCCTTGGAATGAATGCTTTCGTTTTGGAGAACTGTCGCTCTTTCAATATTTGGATATGCTGCGACTTTTTGATATATTGCTTGCCATTCTTGAGCCCATAAGTTACCTAGAAAACAAAATATTTGCTAACTTTTTATTCGCAGGCGTAGTTTAAAACATATTAGGTACCAGACAACAGAAGATCTGTCATTGTATCAAATAGATTTTTAAGGGAAACCTAAAAATAGATTTTCATACCCAATGTTTAACAGTAATTAAATTCAAGTAGGTCTACCTAAAATATGAGCTGGTATTAATTTATTGTCATCCTGCAGTTCCTTCTTATAATAAACCTTGAGCTTTGCTCTTACATAACCGTGCAAAACATCGTAGAAAGGTTTAATTTCATTCCATAGTCGATTAACAGTGTTATGGAAATCGTCGTCTTCAAAAGCGTATCGCCACATTTCGCCAGCGTCAGTAAAATTTTCTGATTCGGCGACATTGTTCATTCTAGCTACGTAATCCTTGAAGATTGGTCGAATTTTCTTCCCAGTTGCATCTCTGTAAGCCTTCCAATAGTACGCCAGTTCGTCTGTGTCGTTACTCGTTTTAAATATCGTTATAATATCTGAAATTACGGAATGGGCTCGTAAAAGTACGTCTGAAATTTCAAAAGTATCATTAACCTTTAATTAATTACCGCTGTGTGATTGACACAATACCGTTACTGATTGTTGGTTGATATTGTACCAATTACTCAATTACCAAATACTCAGAACAACTTAGTAATAAGCTCATATGCTGTTCTGTAAAAGTATTTGACAAAAATATGTAGCAAATTTAATTACAAGTTCGGTACCTACTGAAGAAATTCTTATTTTTCTACAAAAGGTTTCTACCTATCATTATTATAATAATTCGTTGATATTGTATAGAAAAAAGAAACTATTATTCAAAGAAATATAACTGACCATTCATTGTTCGTTGTGAATCCTCGTTATTGCAAAGAGTTGAATTGAAGGCGCATATCGACACTCGGCTCCAAATACGTTGCATAGTGTCTATTTCCTCGCGTTGCTGAAAAAATTAAGATGTCATTTTGTTTACGCTTTAAATTTTATAAATTGGGGCAAATAAGAACACCTCATATTACGACTGAATTTAAATAGATTATATCAATGGTAATTGAATGGATCTACCTATATAAATAAATCAATAATAATAATACCTATTTCAGATATAAATCTTAAAACTAAGGTATATTAAAGTTTAATTACGAATGTACTATATTTATATTTAAGACCTTTTGTCTTAAGAAGAACGGTGTCGGTCTCGCGTATTCCACATTTGTACTACCAAAAAGTGCTCAACGCGCCTAAAGAAGTTTTCACTTCAAAAATATTTCATATTATTAATGAACTAAAAACTTATAGCTAAAGAGTTAAACGTAAGCGTTGTACAAGTGAATTACAAAAGGCTTACGCTTTCCAATGAAATAGCTAGTCCTATCGTATAAGGAATGTCCGACATTAAAAGGAAATCTAGAATCAAGAGAAATCACTTAAGTTACTAACTAACAACTTCGCATTGAGAAAAAGTGTCTATGAGGATTGATCTGCACCGGTTTGATGAGGGTTGGGCTCACCTATTCCTTAGATTAAAATAATAAATACTGTAGTACACATTGAGGAGTTCAATTCTCTACCTCCAAAACTATTAATCAGATCTACATTAGATTTATAATATGAGACTAACTAACTAACTAACTAACCCAACATACAACCTTTAAATAAATAATATAACTACTTAACAAAATAGGTTCAGATTTGAGTGACATTGACACACAAATAAAAGCCTAAAACAATTTTATTTTTTGGTTGTAAGGAAATTTTCTCTAGTTTAATTTATTACCTGACTATTTTCATCGTCAAATTAGTCGGAAAGGAGTTATTGTAAAAAATCTGCTTTTGGGCGCCATTTTTCCAATATGGAGGCGCGAGCGGCATGGATACGAGGTGGCAAAGTGGAAATTCGGAAAGAACACGTCGAAATCTATAAAATACACCAATTTTCAAAACTCCCGAGAAACTTTCCAGGTAACCCCCTTTTTGAGCACCAAATTACTGTGTTACCTAACGAAATTTCTCTTGGTGTCAGTATTTGTGTCACAAATCACGTACCAAATCAAATACAGAGTAAATATCTTACAATAGTTATAACCATTAGCGAAAAAATTCTAAGTCTATGGTTATAACTCACTTTACTTTGAGGCATTTGGACATTAGTTCCTCTTTCTTTTATAATTCTTATTTTCCTCTTTAATTTCAAATCAAGAACGAGTTCTTGGTCATTCAAGTATTTTCTCTTCAAAATAGTCCAATACTGTTTTTTTATTTCGTCTTCTTCGGCTGCTATTCGAACCTAAAATCATTATACACTTTGATTGACGTGGAGTAAATTTATCACATAATACGTAATAGGTACTACAGGTAGGTATTATTTTAGAATTTCGCTGGAGCTCAAGTACCTACCTACTTCTTTATTTTTAACATGCACTAGCTGATGCCCGCGACTTCGTCCGTGTGTTGTATCTTACTAAATTTTTCCATATTTTATCACCGTTTAAACCTTCCCTGGACTACGACAAACATTTCAAAACCAAAATCAGCTAAATCGGCCCAACCGTTCTCGAGTTTTAGCGAGACAAACGAACAGCAATTGATTTTTATATAAATATATCTAGTGAATAACCTGTTACTAACGTTCTATGTATTTAAACAAATCTTAGAAGTTGAATTTAGCAAACTCCTTTATCGTATTGATTTGAATCGTACAAAATATATTTAGTAATACCGATGACAAAACAATAAATTCCATCGAGATTGGGCTCTTATTTGGTTTTGACGAGCCCCACTTTAGTAACTGTTGAAGCGTGTTTTCGAACATAATAACTTATTTAACAAAGATAACAATATGTTTATTGCTTCTCTCATTCAACAATCAAAAAGGTATAGTAGTCAAAAATATAATACACAATAAAAGTGAGACCGCGGAAATGTATATTATTTCTTACTTACTACTAGCTAATGCCCATGACTTCTTCCACGTGGAATAAGTTTTTTTTATTCCCACGGGAACTGAACTCCTTTATTTTCGTGCAAAAAATCGACAAACGTGATTGAAGGACAAACAAACACACTTTCACATTTGTAATACCTATTATATGATTCAAAGTGCTTACAATGGAAAATACTTTTACCATTTTATTTTTCTTCGCTTCACTGTTTATATCAGTCACGTAGTCCCAAAGAGATTCTTGCGAAGTTTTACATATTTCTAAGCTTAGTTTGTCCATTTCTTCCATAAATAACTCTATAGTGCTATTTTCCTTATCAACTTCTTCTAGCTGAATTTTGAAGGTTTCAACCACATCGTCATTTTTGCCAATCACAGTACGAGGATTTAATACTGTTCTTAAAGCATCGTCTAAGAATTTCTTTTCTTCTATTTCGGTTTCGACTTCATGTCCACTCTCGTCTGATTGTTCTCCTGTTTTGTTTTTGACAAAACTTTTTTCGTCCGCAGACATTTCTGATGTAGGATTGTTCGGGAACTGGACGGCTGTTATCACAGTTATCAATGTCGTGATACATATTAATTTCTGAAACACACACGTATTGTTGATAGGTAAGTACACGACCATGCATAGGTACTTTTATGAAGACTCAGAATTACAGCAAATATTAACAAGAGGAAAACTTCACCTTATTAGCTATAATTAACCTATAATATAATATTTAGTATAATAAACGGTATTTTAATTATTTATGGCCCAGGCCTGACAGGTAAACAGCTAAATAGGTAATATAATACTAGCGGACCCCGCGACTTCCTATGCGTGGATTGAAGTTTTTGGTTCCCGAGGTAACTCTTTAATTTTCCAGGATTTCAGACTATAATCTATCTCTGTGCCAAATTTGTTCCAGATCCGTAAAGTCGTTCTGGCGTGCTTGAGTCATCCATCATCCATCCAAATATCCATCCAAACTTTCGCATTTATAATTATTTATTTATTATTTATAATTATTTATGCGAAAGTTTGAATAGATGTATGGATTTTTGTTACTCAATCACGCCCCAACGGCTGAACGGATCTCGCTGAAATTTGGCACAGACTTAGATTAGGTATAAGTCTGGAATAGCACATAGGCTACTTTATATCCCGGAAAATTAAAGAGTTCCCGCGGGAACCAAAAAACCTCAAACCACGCAGATGAAGTCGCGGGCATTCGCTAGTTATTTATAATATTAGTGTCATCATTCATGTATCAGCTTCTCGGCATCGCCTCCACCAGACTATTTATATAAAGAGGTGAGGTCGACATATCGGCTTGTTAGAAATTCATTGAAACGCGTTCTCTAAGAAATTGTCCCACAGTGATCAACAGTACTCGTTACAGTAAGTAGTCGGCGGATATAATACGATCACTATTCACTATGCTATTACATGCGAAGGTACCAGAACAGCCTAATTACGCTATGTGATATATACATGTGGCCTATTACAGAGGGCATATAAGATTGAATGTGTGATATAACAATACAACAATAGTCCGAGCGGGGTGATTAATTAATGATTACATCCGTTATTCAGTAACAGCTTAGAAGGTTTCAGTTTCTTCGTCTTTTCTGAAATATATAGGTATTACTCGTATGTCATTGAAACGTATATAAATTATGTGTTTTGCGGCTCATCGGTTCCTTCCTATACCTACTCCAAATTTTGATGACAGATATTTACTGAGGTGATGAAGTAGGTATAGGTAGACGATTTGTAGTAGACGCTTAAGTACCTACTAATATTATAAATGCGAAAGTTTGGCTGGAAAAATGGATGGATGTTTGTTACTCAATCATGCCAGAGCGGCTGAACGGATCTGGATGAAATTTGGCTCAAAGATAGATTATAGTCTGGAAAATTAAAGAATTCCCGCGGGAAACAAATACCTCAATCCACGTAGACGAAGTCGCGGGCATCAGTTAGTACACAGTTAGTACATCGAGTTTTATCTCTATCTTTTTTTTGTAAACTACCTAATTCCTAAACCATAAAACGCAGTTAATTCCTATATGTGAGCAAATCACGCATAATCTATAAAACTCAAATTCAAATCATATCCTATCAGACTAATCCTATCCTATCATTCATTGAACTGAATGAGTTTAATAAATTCGATTTTGACCTCGACAATTTGTCTAATAGGGCGATTCCTAGGACCAAATCTATAGTGTAGGTACCTATAATATACACAAACGATACCTACTTTAACCAGCATCATGTTCAATATCACTCTCCCTCCGATTAACATGTTAATATCACAAAAATCACAACACAAAACTACATTTTTCAATTAAAAATCTTCCTGTGAAATTACTATCGCATTCCTACACCGATTGTTATCCGTTGAGTTTCACCGCTTAGATCGCAATGTTTGTGAATACTGCCTTATGTTTGCGCGTTCTGATTTTTTTTTCAATTCTGAACAATTGACGGTGGATTTTGTTTTGAAAACGTGGACTGGTACATGAGCTCGGTACATAAGAGCGCGGCGCGACCCGAGCGCTAGCGGCGACTCATTGTTCTGTGTTGTGATATAGAAATGCCCACCACAATTCATACAGTCAGGATGTTCACATGAGACCGGAAGCTGTATGCTCGTAACATCTTATTCATCCTTTGCTATATTGGGGAGCGGTTTATGTATAGTATCAATATCATCACACATCTTTACCTACATCGGTAAACGTAGATAGGTACACTTAGACTTACTACTTACTAGTCATCATTTAGGTAAGTTACTATGAGAGCGCTCGACTTTACGTGTTAGACATAAACTATACATTGAAAGAATTAAAAAAAATATGAATAGGAAGTAGGTATACCTACAGAGTTATTCTGAGACCTACAGTGACAGAACTGTCTAAACAAAACAGAACAGAATAAATAAAATTTGACCAATTGACTAACAAAATGAGCATAGGTGGTTTTGTGAACACATATATATTGATCGAGAAAGTCTTATCATTTTGGTACCTATCAAAGATTGCGTAAGATACCTAATATTGAAATAGGTAAAACTAGCATGTACTTAGGTACGTGGTTGTGGATTCACGCACCTCCAACATTTCCAAGTTATGTGCGTATTAAAAAATTAAATATCTCTTCCTTCAAACGGTGAAGGAAAACATCGTGAGAAAACCCGCATACCTATCCGAGAGTTCATCGTAATGTTCTCGAAGGGATGTGAAGTCTGCCAATCCGCACTCGGCCAGCGTGGTGGACCCACGAAGCCACACTCTTCTCATTTCAAGAGGAGAATTTTGCTCAGTGGTGCGCTGGCAATGGGTTGATATGAATAATGATGATGATAATGAGGTAAATTGTACAAAATAATAATTGAATTGGTTGTACTTACCTATTTTTAATTTTCATTTATTAGATATGCAGGTGTAACTAGGGTCTACCCAGTACCGATACATAGGTACTTGATAAGAAAATAATAAACCTTAGCATGCGGTAGAGTTTTATTGCATACTGTACTTAAATAGTGAAACAAACAATGAGATTGAATCGCAGTTTTATTCCTTCTTCATGAACGACGCGAGCATCTGTGCACCAGCTTGATCGATTTCCTCATAACCGTATGGCTCCAGAGATTTTTTTGTTCTTTCGAACCATTTAACAACGTTATCGTGGGCACTGAAGTCAAATCCGAACGCCTGTAACAATAATTTAGAAATTATTCATACTTAAACATATTGAGGGACGAGCAGCCTAGTTGTGACAACGCATATACCCAAGTCGGTAACTGGATGGGTGACCAAATTTGGAGGTTTAGATTTAGCCTCTTCGTTGCCTCGGAGAGCACATTAAGCCGTCGGTCCCGGTTATTATCGTTAACATCTAATAATAATCATTACAAAAACCTAGACTCTAGGCCCTAGAGTTTAAATACTCTTAGTCGAATCATATGTGGAAGGACGTGGGAATGGGAACCCACCGCCTTACTATCCCAAGAAAACTCCTATAATTATTTGATTAATGGAAAGGGGTCACGAACGTCAGTGATGAGGAATACGACGCAGAGAGAGAAACATATTGAAATTCAAATAATTTTCGTTCAAATAAACGAACTGCCTTTGAACTGTCAAGTGAATCTTCCGCTGGTTCGGAACATCTTTCCAACTGAGGAGAACCAGAAAGATAATCGGCGGTTGCTACTTTAAAAATGTTAGGAGAAATCAACTAACTGAAATATTAAACGATCAAACCATGTTCCAGAAACTTGAGAAAATGCATGTAGGTGTCCAGGTCATCTGTATACCTTAAGGGCCTAAATCCTGGATTAATTAGGATTCTTAAGGATATTTTTTTAGAAATTCAAAGGGATTCTCAAAACACTCAAATTCAAGCCAAGGAAGAAGCAAAAGGCCATCTTCTTATTGAGGCGTCTTCGGCTAATATTCTCCTGGAACTTGTGCCTTGAAAGAGATTCGCATGTTGTTTCCTAATTATTATTTTTAATCTCTTTTTTGGGGTTTTTATTCTTCAGAAAATGGTTTTTATTCTCCAAAGGCCACTGTAGCTGAAACAAATATTATAGAATTGAAACCTCTAAATTGCTGAACACGACGATGATAGAGATATCGGCAATGGTCAAGTTATCCCCAGCGACGAACACTCTTCCCTCCAGCATGCTGTTCATCCAGTCCAAAGCTTCGTTCAATTTCTCACCAGCCTCATCGCTGTATTCTCCACCGTGGAATAGGATTGGAACCTGCAATCAATTAAATATTTATTTTCAATTTCTATGAAAATGCTATTTTCATGCAGGCGATTTATCATTATTATCTAATTACTAACTACATTTCGCTTCAACGTGAATATTAACAATAATAATTAATTATTAGTTGTAATTTTAATTTTATATTAATTATTAACAAAAAATAACCTACTACAAAAATCTATGACATTTATATGTACAAAACATTTTTTTTGACGCCACTAAAAGTTAGCCCTTGACTACAATCTTCTGATGGTAAGTGATGATGCAGTCTAAGATGGTAGCGGGCTAACCTGAGGGACATGGCAGGTAGATTAAACCCATACCCCTAGTCGATTTCTACACGGCATCATACCGGAACGCTAAATCGCTTGGCGGGACGTCTTTGCCGGTAGGGTGGTAACTAGCCACGGCCGAAGCCTCCCACCAGATCAGATCAGAGTAAATTCAGAAATTATAAATTCCCAAATGAACCCTGCCGGGAATCGAACCCGAGTCCTCTCACGTTAAGACAACAGCGCTCAACACTGCGCCAGGGAGGTCGTTGAACATAGATGATATAGGTGCAGCGTACACCGTCCAAATAATCGTTCATAGGCATGGTACCCAAAACTCTGCGCTATTGCCTCTCTGAATGCTAAGCCTTTGGGCTAAATAAGCGCCGGCTGTTGGATCACCAGTAGCGTGGACCATGTTAAAGCGATGTTAAAATAAATACATTTTATTCGCGAAACGCCATATTAGGTACTAACTTCTCGTGCAGTTTTGTTCAAGTATAGGTTATTTTTAAATATTTAGTTACTTCGTTCTTTCTCTTCATCGTAATATAAACCCGCATAATAAATGCCCAATTGCCCACCTAGAGCCGTTGATCCAGCGCCTGAACTCTCTCCAGTTTTGTTGTATTGCTGCCCGTCGGACTATGAGGGTAAGGGATGATAATGTACCTATGTTTAGGTACGTCCGCGCTGATGTGGAGAGTGTGAACAGTGGAGATTGACCCTCGTGCCTTTCTCGGCCGAATTTCGGTCGGGAGAAGGACAATTTTGAAAATTACTGGATGTTTTGTAGGTCAGATAATGGGTTGGAACTTTGAGAAGTTTCATGATGTTGTGAATATCATATTTAACACAACGGAAGTAAAATATAGATTACAACTAATAAATCAGTGTTTTTTTTTACAATCCATCAATAAATGACTGAGAAATGACGATTTAAAAGTTTAATTATTTAATGTACCTTCACCATTGAAATAGAATGAGTACACTAAAAAAATTCTACATCAATGACCTTCACCGATTGATGTATCTTACTCGAGTGAGAAATTTTGTGAGTGAGTTTTAATACCTAGCCGAGATTTAATACTTCAAAATTATCTTCACACACAAATTAAGTGCTTTTAATTCAATTAAGTTACGTTAAGTCCATTTATTTCTTTTATTCGGCTTTATAAAGTCTGTTGATAGGGAATTATGACGTCACGTCTCCCCTCTTGCAAGCGCAACTTTAAAGTTCCATAACTCCATTCCATTCCATCCATCCATCCATTCCATTCGATCGTTCCATTTGTTGAAATATTCTTTCATATTTTTGTTTTATTTTGTCTTAATTTTTATATTAAATTAAAAAAAATGGTAAACTTCTCCATTAAATAAATAATAATCATACATAGAGATCCATGTAGCGTTTGTACAATGTGCCAAGGTCGAAGTTGAGCCTCTGGTCCACCAATGCTCGCTGCCGAGGATTCTTCGGGTACAGGGAATCATTTCGACCGTAGGCGTTTACCAGATATGCAAGTATAGCGCGACTGAGAGAAAAACATAGATGTATTAGCAAAAATAATAACTAGTGCAGTGTCAAACAAGTATTCTCCGCACTCCACACGTGTGCTCTTTTTTATTTCATTTTATTCCTACTACACAGCTACGGTGCAGTTAGCCTGCGAAGACTGCATCATCAATAAAAACATGGTTTTTAGTGGTGGTTGCCATAGCGGCAATTCTGTCTAAATACTCTGATGTAAATAAATACTGTAGATGTTACGTAGTCAAATCTACAAGTAATTTCTTACCTTTCCCATAAAATAAAACCGCTGTCATCCATGGTTGGTATCGTATGTTGTGGATTCATCTAAACAATAAATTAAAATTATAGAGGGTAAGTAAACTTAATTCATTGATATAAAGTGCACATGGCGTACAATATATTGTAATATTCCTATGTCCGCGCGCGAGCTCTGAGCAATACTATGGAATGTTAAAGTAATGACCTAGAGTTGTTTAAAGTGCAAAACAATACTGCTATCGTAAAATTACACACGTCAAGCTCGAAACTAGTGCTGGAGCGAGCTGGATATGGAGCGACGATCAGGGGTGGCGTACAGCCGTCGCTTCTTCAGACTCCGATTCCTCGGAGCTCGTGCGGGGACTATAGATATTGCTGGTCAGTATTTTTACTGACCTACCATGTTCACCTAGGGTTTATCAAAGGGGCGACAACAAGAAGTAATTGAGGCCCTATATTTTTGAAAAGCTAGCATTCTAATTTTTTTCTTAAATTTTAAATCCGTAAGCGCCTTTATTACAAATTGGCACTTACATACTGAAAATATTTAGCTACTTTTTATTAACAAACTAGCTGACGCCCGCGACTTCGTACGCGTGGATCGAGGTTTTGTGGTTCCCGCGGGAACTCTTTAATTTTCCGGGATAAAAAATAGCCTATGTGCTATTCCAGATTATAATCTATCTCTGTGCCAAATTTCATCCAGATCCGTTCAGCTGTTGGGGCGTGATTGAGTAACAAACATCCATCCATACATCCAGACATCCATACATCCAAACTTTCGCATTTATAATATTAGTATAGTAAGTATAGTAAGATGAGGATTTCTCATGGTTTGGAGACCCGGCAAGACTAGGACCTAGGTTAGGAACGGGCCGCCTTCTCCATCCCACCCTTAGCCTGCCACTGTATGATACCTTTAAATATTCCGGTGTTTTGTGTTGTCCCTCCATTATATTTGTCAGGACCAGGTCCAAATCGATGCCAAGGGCCCTAGCGGTCATCATCACCGATCGGCATGGTGGCGAAGGCGGCAGATAATACAGCTTTATCGGTTGATTCGGCATCCTACTGCCTTTGGATCTGGCTGCTGCTGCTGCTGCGTTGCTGAAGCATAAAGCTTTCATTCAAAAGGCTAGTCGCAAGGTCGATACCTATTTCTATTAAAAAAAAGTAAGTAGGTTAATCATTTTAACCTATCGCCAAACAAATTGGAATATACTGATCAAGGATTTTCTCTCAGAAAGAGAAGGGTCAAGATCGTAGTCCAACTGCAGACCACCACCAGTGTGCATTGGCCAATATCACACACATTAGGGATGATGCCTATGTTATAAATAAATTATTTCCCACTGATTATTAAATAGAGGGTCTTCCAAAAGACCTAAAATTCATATCCTCGTTTAGTTTTAAGTTTGATAACCATTTTAAACAATAGATTAAATAAAAAAGTGCGTTAAAATGTTGATGTTGATGGTTTCCCTCATGATGTTTTCCTTCATCGATTTAGGTACTTAAGTGATCTCACAGCATTGTTTATTTGACGCACAGTATGACCGCGGCGGAGCCTGGGGGGGTTTATTAACAAAGGCAAAATTATCAAATTTTACTTGGTTACGATTCCCAACCCTTTTTGTTATGCACGTATTTTTTTAATCAGTACTTTATCAGTAACACTCTGGTGTGTAAGCTAGACATACAAGCAAAACAATAAGGTACCCAGCCATTTCAGTTCAGCCAGCCAGCCAGCCCAGTTCCTTTATTATCCTTAGATTAATTAATGTTTTATATTAATTATGAGGACGACGATTCATGAGTGTCTGTGTCCTTAAGACGTACTTAAACAATATGGTAAATAACTAGGTATAATGAAACTGAGACACAATTAATTTAGGTACTATAATATACCTACAGCAGGTTTAATTAAAAATAGTCACACAAAAAATGGAGTAAGCAAAGAGGAATTTATCTATGGGTGTGCGTCTAAAACTGTATAGGTATCTAACCTATACCTACAAATGCTACATTTACAAATCAATCGCGTAAAGGGATACAGTACAGTCTACAATCTACATAATGAAATAGGTATAAAATTTAAGTAGGTATTTCAAAGTCACCTTCTCCTGTAATTATGTGAGGTAGCGTGCATAGATTTAAATCAGGCTTGTAAAACGCGACAATACTTATTAGTACTTAGGGTCAGTTGCACCACAGAAAGTATTATCGTTATAATTGAACTTGTCCACCAAAGCGCTTACAAAGTGAGTGGCACAAGTCAGTTTTCTTAATTTTGTTAAAAAGTAGAAAAATCCTTTGTATCCAATATTTTAAGTTTGAAAAATTTTATATTAATTTAATCGTAACTGCCTGTGATGCAATTGACCCCTAGTTGACTAATGGTAAATTTAGTAAATAGGTACTTAATTAGTTACATTAGTCACTGTATAAAATACCTATTTACGTTTCCATTAATATAGATACGAAGATAATCAAATCAGAAGCCCTGAGCCTATAAAATATTATCAGGGAAATGGAAAACCACAATAACACACTTACTAACTTACCTTCATGAGATTAGTTTTTCAACCGACTTCAAAAAAGGAGGAGGTTCTTAATTCGACTGTATTTTTTTTTGTATGTATGTTACGCGATCATTCCGCCAATTATGAATCAATTTTGATGATTCTTTTTGGTGGTGGTTTGGTAGATCATACTTCAGAGGTGGTCCCATATAAATTTTATCGGAATTGATTTAGCGCTTTATGAGAAAATCAACAAAACACAAAATATATACCCAGATAATGATTTTTACTTTTTAATTTATGATCTTATAGGTATAGTTTTGAAGTCGGTTTTTGTTTTAGATAAAAGCATTTTATAAAGCCTATAAATTTATTAAAGACATGTAATTATGTGGTGCTTCCAGAGAAATCCATTATAAATGTTTTATCTAATTTAATACCCAACTACCTTTCACTGTCAATTAAGAGTTAAGTATTAACCAACACTTGCAATAGGTGGATTTAATGCAAAACTTTTGCTTACCATTTTAAGTTGATTGCAAGAATAATTGTTGTTACAATTATTGGAAGCAGCTTCATATTCAAGATTAAATAACTTGAGATAGATTAAGATAGATTCTTTAACACACAATTAAAACAGCATTATCACAACTTATATTATACTTAGGTAATAAACAAAAATATACGCGAGCGAGCTCTGAGAAATCCTATGGAATGTTAAAGTAATGACCTAGAGTTGTTTAAAGTGCAAAACAATACTGCTATACGAGTAGCAAACTGCAACACGCGTCAAGCTCGAAACTAGTGCTGGGAGCGAGCTGGATATGGAGCGACGATCGGGGGTGGCGTACAGCCCGCGTCGCGTCGTTTCTTCAGACCCCGATTCCTCGGAGCTCGTGCACGGACTATATCTACTTATCTGCTAAGACATAATATGATATAGCCATGCATAGCGTCTCCTAGTGTCATCAAAAGCCATGCAATTTTGTGATTTTTCTTTGTAGTATTTTATTTCAGACCTTGATGATGCCAGGGACAATAACCGCGTACGTTTAGGATTTATTGAAATCGCGTGGGAATTGTTTGATTTCTGGGATAAAAATTACTTAGCATGGTTTTATGACAGCAGTTATATGACTTCGAGAATCGAGGTGCAAGTTATTAAATAAAATAATTTTCCATTTAAAATTTTGTCGAGACGTAAAAAGGCAACAAAAAAACATTTTCGCATCTGGTATTAGTAGGTATGGAATATGGATCAAGAATGTTGTGATAAAATAAACAAAATACTAACTAAAGCATAAATCAAACTTTTTGTGCGAAATACTTATGTTTCTAAAATTATCTAAGTATTCAAATTGATTCACAGAATTGATACAGGCTACCTAATGCGAAACTAAGTTTATCTTTGAGAAGTTTGTTTTTGTTTCAGAAGCAAAACAATGAAAAAAATATAATATTTTGTATTTATAAGCCAAATAATTATAAAATCCAATTTTCAAATTAATTATTAATTTTGAACTCACTTTGCAACATGTATTTTCTGCACAACCGTTTTGTCCATGCATAGCCCCAGTTTGGTCAAATTTACCACCAGAATCAAATTTATAATGATTTAGAATATTTACAGTATAGTAAGTAGGTAATAAAAATATCTACAACTTCATATAAATGAGCTAGGATAATGTTATGATCGATGATCGTATGTTTAAACTTTAAGGTCACCTGTTAATATAACTTCAATGCTATGAAAATATTTTACACTTCTTACAATATGGAAACGTTGCTTGCTTGCTACCACGCTGATGATCAGTGAAGTTATGAGAAGAATTTTATTTATACCATGATTATTGTACAATGTTATGGTCGAGAGAACCATGGTAACGAATAGGCGGACCCATGAACGCCGAGTCAGAGTGACGACGCGAAATAATTCATATGTATTTGATGTTTACCTATATGAAGAGGTACAAATCCGTCATCTACTCAAAGGTTTTTTCTGTCAATTATTTTTTTTACTACTTTCATCATTTAATACTTAACTATTGACCAGATTATCAGGTATCAGTACTAAAACATACGAGCAGGAGCATTCATTCGCGATCGCGACATATCAATAACTAGCTAAAGCCCGCGACTTCGTCCGCGTGAATTGAGGTTTTACGGTTCCCGCGGGAAAAATTTCCGGGATAAAAAGTAGCCTATGCTAAAGTAGCTATTCCAGACTATAATCTATCTCTGTGCCAAATTTCAGCCAGATCCGTTCAGCGTTGGCGCGTGATTGAGTAACAAACATCCATACATCCATCCATACATCCATACATCCATCCATCCAAACTTTCGCATTTATAATATTTATTTGCACCATTATTGTCACCGTAAGATTGCAAAAACCGTTAGATTGTAATCTAACTAGTGAAATTGTAAACTGTCGACAGATTACAATTTAATGCATTATTTTTCGGTAGATTGTAATCTGTTAAGTATATTAACTCGATAAAACCTTTAAAATAATAATATGTAGCACAAGCAAAATCAAATCAAAAAGTATTTCCAAACACAGAATCCTGAAAATTATGACTTGATGATAGTTATTAATTTGAATTGTTATACATAAATCCTGTACCAAATTGATGATAAATGATGCCACAGCGTTTATGGGCTTTTCATGGACGTGTTATAATGATGGTAAAAGGCCACTTTATTCCACAGCGCTTAAATGCCTGTATGGTTAGATAAAATTGCATGTAAATACAGATCGTATAATATATTATCATCTAGATGCTATTATTGCAGTTGCTGTATAGTTAGTACTTAACCTCTATTAATTCTTTACTAACGAATTTATCTCAACGAAGTTATGGTGAGTTGTTCAGTACTGCCAGTAACGTTGTACCATGATATTATGAACAATTTTTATACTATTATATAATATTATGTATTAATGGCAAATATAAAGTTTAACAAAGAGTATAAAAGAACCATTGAGAGGCCATAAACGAGTTGTTTAAAATGTACAGAGGTCGACAGAAAGTCGGCGGATAACTCTTATCAGTAGGTGCGATACTAGAATCCTAGATACTCGAAATAACATATTAAAAGAGAAATGGTCTTTTATCGCACCAATGTTTTTGTTATTGTTATTTTATCAATTATAGGTACTTACTTTTTAATATTTTATTTAAATAAAATATTAAAAAAGTTTATCGTATCTATTAGTAATAAGGATTAATGCATTAGGTTCCTATTACTAAACTCTAGGCCTGATTAAATTATTTTCCGTTTTCCAATAGATAGAACGTAAAACTGGAATAAAAATATTCAAGTATTGATTTTTAATAAAATACCTTCATTAAAACAATTGAGTTACAATTTGAGTATATTTCAAATTATCATTATAATTAGAAAATATTAAAACCAAATTAAGATTAAACAAATAAACTAATATCGGAGATTGCACTGACTATAACATAGGTATAGAGTGTTTATATGGCACAAAACTTCACTTTTCGTCCAAAACTTCAACAGTAGACGCACTGCTTGCATTGTCGTTGTTCTTCTCTTCCATTTGTTCAGAGGCCTTTTCTATTTCTGCGTTTTTATTAACAACGTTTACATCAGGAGAGTCAGTTCTGATAGAATTAATTCTCTCTCGATTTCCTTCCGACGTTTGTCCATCACTTTGGGTTATTTTCATTTTTTTGCTCTTTGAATTTCCCATTTTATGTCCTGAATCTGGGTGATCTCATATATGACTGATACGTTTTGTTAATAGTTTTTCTGCTTCTCAAAGATAAAATCCTGATAACGTGCAAATCTTTGTAATTAAACAACGATCCAGTTGGCGTTAATATAATGATAAGAGTACCGAGTACCGCGAGCATACAACGCGAAATTGCAACTGCTGTAAATATTTAGTAAAACGTGTGGTTATCACACTGCTCACAAGATAAGGCGACAATGATACATAGCCCGTATATGGGTTACATTGACCGCATGTTTATGTTTTTCCTTCATGTAAATCAGCTATTTTTAAAATATCCTTCACAGTAGCTACGCATGACTGCAGTGGGGCCAGCCGCCAGAGCAATATTATTCACAAATCAAAAACCAATCCATTAATTCAACTAGGTATTTGAATTTCACACTAGAGTTACACAGTTATAACAGCTACATGCCTCAAAAGGAATTGCAACAAGGAATTGAAACTGGAATAGTACATTATCATGATTCAGTGTTTGAAACACTTGTTCAAAGTCGTTCTTTTGTCGAACTATCTCAGTTCATTTATTATCAGATGAGTCATCAGGACAAAAACAATTTGCCACCGAGTGACATCACGTAGAAACAATATGAACAAGGTTATCAGCTGCACTTGTGGCTCACTTAGGTACAATATGTTTACGAAAAGTAATTTAATTTTAAGAGATTAGCTACTAAGTAGTAGATAAGTATTATTGAAGTGCAACAATGTTAACATGAATTATTTTAAACTAAATTATTTAATCCTAAAGTGTTCTGCGTTTGTCGAATGTTTTCTGCTGAATCTTCTATCTATTTTATTGATTAGAATCTATAAATCCAAAAGTTTTCTTTATTGAAATAAGTTTGCTAAATTATTAATAATATTTCTTAAACATAAAAGGCTAATTAATGTATAGTACAAATAAAAATTACAAAGTTAATTTTCAACTATGTGGTCACGCACCTCACTCTGCTTAATAAACGAAAAGTCGAACCGGGGAGTTTATCAGTAATCAGAATAACTTTAAATTATTATGAATCATAAAATATGTAATTACGTCACTAATTGAAGTTCATAACGTCTCTTTTGTTAAACACCACAAATTTGCCCTGTCGTTTTTTTATACTCAATTTCCTAATGTTGAAGGTTATTTTATAAATAACCGGTAGGTTTATTTCTCCCTTTTTTTGTGTAAAATGCTAACACATTTTGACATCGCGACGCCTTGTAGAGGTTATTACGGTATTCGGAAAAATAAGCTTCGATACCAATAAAAGCAAAAATAATAATACATATATTATTGTTATGTCAATAATTTATTTATCACTAAAAATACAATAAATAGATCCTTATACACAATCGAAATATTGAAAATCTAAACCTTTTGAAGTTCTCTATACTTGTTGATAGCGGTCTCAACGAATTCAGTCGCCCTCTTTAATCTTTCAGAACTAACTAGAGACACTATATCATTCACATAAGACGAAGGTTCGATGTTGAAAAATTTACAGATAGCAGAAAGATTAGAACCGAAGATGAGCGCCGGGATGGAAGTGATGACATACATAATCGTCCTCTTTATGAAGCCAATGACGTTCTGAAAGAAAAGTTGAAAATGTATGTTTGCAGATAGGTTCTAATTATGAAATCATTAAAAGTCGTCTGTTGTTCAATCAATTTTCTACTGCAGGACTATACCTATATAAGTAGGTATGTATTTGTTTTGCTAGTTGAGCATTATTCGAATTATTTTTGTCAAAGTATATTTTTGAATGAATTGCGTATGAATCCATGAATATAAATAAGGGGGAATACTAAAACTAAATGACATGACAAGGTAACACATTTAATGATATGACAAGGTACAGCTCAAGCCACTAGAATCGTGAAATCAGAAAAGATATTCAGAAATTCCACTGAAGGGAGCGGGGAGGGTCGGCTTGTTAATTTTTTGAGATAAATTACTTACCTTTTTTTCTATATGGTCCTACTACACTCAACGGAACCTGTGTATGCTATCGTAGTATTTGCAGTATTAAATGTATTACACTTACCGTTGCCACAGAACAGATGAGCCTGAACGGAGACAGAATCAAGTCCAATTTGGTCATATCAGGAGGTGATGAGATGACTGCAGTGCGAACTCCGACATCATAGGCTACTGCAGGTCGCGGCTCTACCTTTACTACTTTGTGATCTTGATGGTAGGGGTAAGGTAGTGAAATAGTCTGAAAAATAACAGACACGATATAGAATAAAGGTTAGCTATACGACAGATTGACGGTTGGCTCTCTTTTGTAACAGTGCAATTTACGTGAAAATTTGAACGCTCTCCGATTAATCTGAATTTTCTTGCGGATGGAGTTTTAACTCCAAACATTTGATAACTTCAAAAGTTTGATAGGAAAATTACCCACAGCTTAGTAATTCAGCACACACAATAAATACTACATGGCTTAATGAATCACGAAATAATCAAAATACATTGTTTGAAACTACAAAAACTCTTTGTAGATCGTTTATTATCTGCTGTATGAGTTCTGACCATAGACATAGAATTTTTTCGCTACGGTTCTGACTCATACAGGACACGTTTGGGATGCTTGAATATAACTGTTAGGTTAATGCTTTTGAACGTATTGATAACTGTAGGATTTTGGAGTAAGTAATTCTTTTACAGTTCAAATATTATGATACCAATTACCAACCCTAAATAAACATTAATTCTAGAACGATTAGTTGAAGTAGCCATACTTAGACATGTAGTTGAAATAATCTTAACGTTTCTGTTTTATGTTTACGGAAAGAAAAATGAGATACTTACCGGAACTGGCGGATCATCGAATTCCACAAGATTATTATCGAAGTAAGCGTATTGGGTTCCACATACCACGGACAGGATAGACGCAATAATGATAATTTTAAACATCTGTAAAAATTAGAGATTATGAGTAAACCGTTTTCAATAATTCTAGAGTCATTAATTATGTATCTCAGAAAAATATTTATTTGTGAATGAATGCTATATTTAACTTCTATGATGCAACAAAATTTTCCTGATAAAAATTAAAGCAGAAATATTTATAATATTAAATTTTAGATAATCTATTATAATAAAGAGAAATAAAAATAATAAACTTACCTTTCTTTATTTTTGATTTAATAAACGTCGTAAATCAGTATATCACACTATGCTTTCAACGTCACGGTTTGCTATGATATTCAAAATTAGGTTACCCATTCTTAAATACAAAATCTTTGATTGTAACAGAGCCATTAATAATTGAAATTAATGCATAATTGCATAACGATAGTTACAGAGAAATAGAGCAAATTAAGCTTTACATAATTAATATTTAGTAATGGGAACCTAATGGGAACAAATTGAGGATGATTCACTTTACAGAAAAATGTGTCCAGTATACCTATGCATCATTAACTTGCTGATTGAAAGTATGGATTCATTCATATGTGTTTGGTGGTTTGCATACCCATTTTACATGCAGCAACTGGTTTCCCTAAATCTGTATAAAACTGTTCTATAGGACGTGTAGATACGTATGTATTTCTACGGATCAATATTTTCGGCGACAAAAACTGTAGGTACCAATATAAAAAGGGGAGCATGAAAGTTTGGCTCTTATTTGGCTTATGATAACCTGATTTCGACCTGAATAGTCACATGTTGAGTGAACCAATGAGCACATTTTGTATCCTATGCCTTGTCAGGAAGTATAAGTACCTTGCCTGTTCCAAAATTCCACTCCCGGAGGTGATACGTTCGTAGGCCAACAGAACATATAAAAAAAAAAAAAAAACAGAACATGCCAATGAAAAGTTACATACTTAAGTACGCCATACGATCCATGATATCTTCTGATGCTCACTAATAATAGGGAATCATTTATTATTCACCCTCTTACTGTTATCTTTACTACATATATTCAGGTTAAGTTGCATAAATCATTGTTAAGAGGTAAATTGTTGCGCTTTTATCTACTTAATGTATTTCGGCTATTAGCTTACTGAGGTGGATAAGATCTGTTCATTTATCTGCTCTTGATTTTACAAGATAAAAAGTAGCCTGTGTCGTTTCCCAATCTCAGGATGCAACCTATCTGGCACCACGTCAACATCGGTTGAACATCTTATGAGCTGTGAATAGTGAAAACGTAGTAGACACACATGTACATAATATACTTTCGTGTTTTTAGTAATGGTATGAATTCAAATACCTAGTTATTGTCTTTGCAGTTATTTCAAAATATGTTCTAGAAGTACTAGTCTTCATAAAACGATCGATTGCCAATTGCTTCAACTTGGTGTCTTACCAATGAATATTTTATCCAGTGAACTGGGTCGCCTTAGCTCAGATGCTATTAGCTATGGTATTAAAATGAAATGCACTGTCAATAAATTATATTCAGTATTAGAAGTTATTTTTACCTACTTTCCTACAATATGTAGCTAGGTACCTACCTAAACAAGTTTTACAGAGTATGAACCAACGACACGTAGTTACTATCACAATGTATTATTACGTCGTTGGTATGAATAGTAGGTATGTTCGTAATTGAAACTTGGTCATGAAAATACCACACGTGTAGTTACCTATAAGCTTGTAGGGGTACCCAAGTGGGTCTTTACTTTAAAGGGCTTTTAATTGTGAATGCAATGAGTATAGAAGGTAATTAAATTTTTAAAAACATACAATTTCTAGTAAGTGATAGTTATAACTGAAACAGAACTTGTAAACAGTAATTTGGAATCGTTTCATGATTACAGTTATCAAATCATCTACTGAACACGTCCTCTCCGTTCCACTCTGCTTCAGTGGGCCTTGACTTTAAAGGGCTTTTAAAAACGTTATCGTGAATGCAATGAGTACCTATACTAGGTAATTCATTTTCAACAACTAATAATTTCTAGTAAGTAATAGGTATAACTGAAACCGAACTTATAAACAGTAATTTGGAATGGTCTCATGATTACAGTTATCAAATCATCATTATGGAAGTACCTGAGTGTACTGAAACCAAAACAAACGGAACAAACATAGTGGATATTTCCAAGGAACCTAGTTATCTACGTGTAATCTAACTACACAGGCCTATCTATCAGATAGTTGTTTATAGTAAACGTAGGTACAAGTAAGTTGAAAAAAAAAACAAGTTCTTAACATATCAAATTAGTAGATATTTTTGGCAGTTTTATCGGACTGCTATTTTTATTTATGCGATTTTAGGTCATTCTTCCAACAATATAAACTATGGTAGAAATAATGCTATTGTGAATTGTCAAGCTATCACGATATTCACCTCAGGGTAACGGAAGCTTAAATCTTATACTTCTGTTTGGTTTAATACTATAATAAAAGATCATAATGGTATAGCTAGGAACCCACATTGAGTAAAATAATAAAAAAAACGAGTTTTTAATTGGAAAAATATCTATTTACTGTAGAAAAATAAAGTTTTCAAAAAAAAGGAGAACGACGTTTTCTTGTTCCCGGCTCAGCTACTGTTTGTATTTTTTTGTATCTATCGATGGCCGTTTTCACAAAGTCTGCAGCTTTGCCTATCCTTTCCAATCGTTCTGGTGTGATCAATGATCTCATCTCCTCGTGGATGGGCCCGACACCGTTGAAAGTGATGCTGCAGAGGTGGGTGTAACTACAGACTGCTACAGTGATGAGAGAGCCGAGCATGAGGACGAAAATACTGCTGAAAATCCAGCTGATAGTCCTTCCAGCGTAGCTTACGAGCGTCTGTAAAAAGAGTTAACAATACTTAGCACCAAATATAATCGAGCAAACACTACCGGAGACCTAACAAGCACCCCTTTTAAGACTCTTTAAGTGGAATATAATATGAATAAATGAAAACAAGCTTTTAAAAAGATTGTTAAATCGTCCAACACAATAATAGCTTACTAGCTAGGTACATAACTTATGTATAATATTATCAACGTAATGTAACAATTTAACTATCTTGCCGACGCTTCGCAGTTGAATCTTCATTAGTTCATATCGAACTGGTGGTAGAGTCAAAACAAGGCGTATCATGAAATTCACTAGTTTGTCCTACCTACATGAAATAAATAAAGACGTGCCTCTAATTTAATTTAATTCTCCTACAACCTCGGACATGAAAGTGAAAGTTCGGAGAAGGCAACATGACGTACCAATTATTCATCCACCAATATTTATCCACTGCTAGATCAAAGACATTTTGGAAAGCTCGCCCGCGCGACCACATGGCCATGACACCAATAAATAGTTAAAAAGTTTTAAAAGTGTGTATAATAACAAACCCTAGAATCCGGGACTTGGCTCCAAAGCAATCCAGCGGTCGATGTATCCGGTTCCATGTAATAATCGCCGGGATTGTACAAATCATAACTGAAAAGAAAATAATAATAGAAGAAAGCTTTATGTACACCTTTAGTAGAGCAGAGATATGAAAAGCTACATACCCATTTGGTCCTGTGAATCCATTACCATAACCGTATCCAGGGGCGTACGGGATATCAGGATACGCAACTTCAACTGGTTTTGAGAAACCATAATTGTCCTGCAATAGGTAAAATCTCATTAAATATTTATCAGACCACGAATAAGATAGAGTTCCATAGTCAGCGAGTTGCTCAAAACTTTGACGATCATTGATTTCATAAATGATATTTTGTTTCCAAAAACTAAATAAGAAGCCTCACAATGAATTTAAAACGAAAAGTTTGATCTTTGAACCAAAAATCATCTCTCGCGATACACTGATTATTTCAAATTCGAATATGTTTCAGTATACTTAGTTGTAAAAGACAGATGGACTAACTTAGACGAAACTTTTAGGGTTATTTTTCTGCAATTATTTTCTAAAAACGAAAAATAACTGAGGATAAAAGTATACTTTCAAGGATACTCACTGCTTTATCAACATCGGATGTTGCCACAGGCTCGTCAGCTAGCATGTCATGTTTAACAATAGGCCCATTGGACCTCACTGTTTCAACCCTTGCACGACCTTGATTCAGTTCCTCTGCTCTATAAACTGGGTGATGTTCTAATTCTGGCTTCAATGGTTTTTTGTACACTGCATGTGTATCTATGGCTTCGGCTACGTCTGGTTTTAAGTTGGCTTGTTTATCTAGTGTTACATGAGATGGTATTTCAGCTGATAGCGCCGAAACTATGACGACTGTTATCACTATGATTTTATACATCTGAAAGATACGGTAAGATTTAATAACATGAAACAAAAGCTTGAAATCTAGATGTTACTGAGTATTGACAGCTACCGGTTAAAAAATAGGCTGATCCTAATCGAAAACATAAATTAAAATTGGTGTTATAATCTAAATGGGCTTCGAGTAATTAACATTAGATATCTATGAGCATTTTGACCGTTTAATAGCAAAATGTTGATTAAAATAGATACATACTTCTACTGAGGAAATATTAGACTAAAGTTACACTTTAGGCGGTAAATTTAGGTTCCCATGTAAACGGAAATGGTAGACAAAAAAAATTATGGTATGCACAAGTCAGGATTTTATTAAAGTTCCTAATCGACAATTCGAAAAAGCTTAATTTCAAAACCTTCTGCCTTCAATACTATTAATCTAATTGTAATGAATAAATTGAACTGCATCAGATGGAGTGGCCTAGTTGAAAAGGGGAATTACCTATAATCATTACTCTTCCTATATAAAAACATTTCACTAGTTTTAAAAATAAGCAAATATCTTCGAAAGATCCTTAAAAAACGTCGGATCGAAGAGCCATTGAGTTGTTTGCTTCATCTGATCTCTAGATTTAATTAGGAAAAAATTGGTCAAGCTCGTACCGGGGCCGAGGCCCCGGTACGAGCTTGTTTAGCTCCGTAAAATAGGTTCCGTAAAAATATGGTAAAAAATGTTTCTACTGTTATGTACATCCATTTATCAAATTAAAATTTAGATCTAAAGTAAAAAAGTCAGGTTTATTTATCTTTTTCCCAAAATTAGACCCATTTAATAACCAACCGTCAAGATAAAAGTACTTATTTGGCAGCTACTAGATTTATTTTTATAGTTCAACGGTAACTTTAATCGCTTCAAGTCAAACTTGCACTAGGTACATTTGAACTTTTAAGTAGAAACTTAAAGTTAAAAATTATATTCCTTACCTTGAATTGTCCTGTTCCTCACAACACAATCTTCTAAGCAGGACTGATGCAGGATCCTGATCCAATACACTATTTATAACAACAAATTTTTAAGGAGACATATTTCCGAGTAAAAATTATCTGCAGGACATTGTTCTGCAAGAATAAATGACTCCGTGCCATTCCAAAAGATAAGAAATCCGTCAAAACTTTGGAATGTACTACCTAGGGAATATTTTAACCGTTTACGTAAAGATTATCGTGAAGAGAAACGTAAAAAAATATTAAAATAATATTTGAGTAAATTATCATCCTGTGTAGATAGCTGCATATTCTTAAGTAAAATTATAAACACATAATATTATAATATTAATTATTAATCGAGGTTTCACACTTTATCAATGACTAGCTGATGCCCGCGACTTCGTCCGCGTGGTTTAAGTTGGTTGGTACCGCGTTGGTTTATTTTTATTCCCGCGGGAACTTTCCAGGATAAAAAGTAGCCTATATCACTCTCCAGGTCCTCAACTATACCCATGCCAAAAATCACGTCGATCCGTTGCTCCGTGATTGAAGGACAAACCAACAAACACACTTTCGCATTTATAATATTAGTATGATTAGCTGATGCCCACTTATTCATAGGCGTGGATTTGGGTTTTTGAAAATCCCATGGGAACTTTTTGATTTTCCGAGATAAAAAGTATCCTAGAATGCCTGTCATGCATAAAGCAGAGAAAATTCAGGAATGATAAATCCCGAATCGCCCCTGCTGGAGATCGATCCCTAAACAGGCATAAAAATTATATCCAATTTTGGCCACCGGACCAGATAAATTGCTGTGACTATAGTTTTGGAGCTTTATTTTCAGCGACGTCTCTACGTCGACTATGTAGTTGGCCATTGAAGGCGCTAGGGGCCCTAGAGACAGAGTTAAACGTTTTTTGTTCTAAAGAGGTCCCATTAATATACTCGTATGATTGCTTACTTGTAACAGCTTAGTTTTACCTGGTTAAACTTCGCTTACTTTGCTTAAGAATATCTGAAGCTTAAGAGTGGGTTTCGTATAGGTACATACGCATTACGCACCTCTCACTACGTAGGTAGGTACTATTGAGTATGAGTTTCGAATTCTAAAAACTCTAATCTTGGAATTTTTAGTCTTACCACAGAATAGGTAATAGTGTCTTACTAGTTAGTACCTACATTTAACTGGATATACTTACCAACACAACACCTATTCTCAGCGGTGGCGTGCACAGTTTTAGAAGCTAGGCATTAGTTACTCAAAATACCTATTTACCAACTGTTTTGATGAAAAATCACCATTGACGTATTTCTATTTGGGTAAGCAGTGCTTTTATGTCTGTATGAACTGCACGCCACTGCCTATTCTGTGTTCTAGTGATAAGGAGCCTAAATGTAAGTAGGTCCTATCCTATGTAGCCAAAAGTGCAGCTATTATTGAAAAACAGTGCATTACAACTACGAATATTAATTCAAACGAAAACACCATATTGCACACTCATCACCGCTCACCGTTTTATGTATTCCCAAAATAATTTTATTTCTTCTTCTAAACTAATGTTCGTCATAGTTTTATGTATTGAAACAAATTAAGTTAGGCTACTCAAGTAAATATTTTGTTACATAATCAATGGTTATTTTTTACATGACTAATCAATCGTCAAACAAAACTAATCTAAGTAGGTACTACGATGGTCACATAACAAATTATTCAAATATTATACTGTCTAGAAAGTAGGTAGGTACCTACTTATTATTTATTTTACTTTAAACTTCGGTAATCGTTAATTTCGTTCGAGTTGCACACGCACCGTATGAACGAATTTAAAACGTGTCAATAGGTATTTTCACGTACCTACGAAAAGTTCACGTAAACGTTCATTACGATGTATCATTCGATAACTATTGAATGTCCAGCTGGCATCTACTACAGCCCCCTTGGTGAGTTCAGGGTTGAAACACCAATCGATGATTTGAACGTGGACTTTTGACGAACTTGTTGCCTACCTATTATATTATTAAAGCTAACGCTTCCATGCTTTCAGTGCTACGCTATTCAATCAAATGTCAGCATAAAAATTATAGTATTGTAACACATTTTAAAAGTTATAGTTGTTAGTAGTAGGTACCTACTTACTTACTTACTAGCACCCTACTAGGCATGCCTCGTTCTACCGTAAAACTGTGCTCTACAGAAATGGCAATAAGCAGGACACAGCTTACGTAGAACCAGTAAACGTTGGGGTCCTAAGGATCTTCAGGCCTGTATCTCAGTGGCTATATTTTAAAATTAAGTTGTCCTGTCAAGTACATAGGTACCTACAATAATTCAAGATGACGGTTTCCATTTTATACTGACAAACATAACATTGTTTTCCGAAATTCAGTTAAATCTCCTCCGACGAGAACGGCGATCTCGCACCAGAAAGCACAGTGTTGGCAGACCCCACTCGGTGGACTGACGACATATCGTCAGTTAAAGACATTCATCAGTTGACTAAGAAATCACCGGTCCACCAGGTATGGAACTCCTCTCAGAATCAGTTGGATTAAGGTCTATGAGGTCAAGTTCAGATTGGCACACATATTTGAGAACAAGAAGTCTCACGTGTGCAGGTTTTTTCTTTCTTTACGATGTTTTGTGAAGATGCATATACACGGTACATGTGCTGCAGACCGACCTGATGGACAGCGCACGGGGTGCAATGCACGCACGTACCTACCTCGGTTACATGCACCGTGTAAGCACAACATTAGTATAACGTTTTTTTTAACACTAGAATCTAAATACGAGATATCCATGGAACTAATAAGTACTACTAGTACTTATTAGTTCCATGGAGATATCACACAAGAAAAATTAAAAGCAGTAGGTATCTTTTTTTTTTTTTAATATATAGGCTAGCGCTTGGCTGCAATCAGACTTGCATGCAAGAGGTGATGCAGCCTAAGGTGGAGCGCGCTTGCCTAGAAGATGCTTATTCACTCTTGATTTGAAGGTCGTCACTGCGGCCCTGGGATTGTGTGAAATGTGGAAGTAATATGCTCAATGCTCCAAGACATTACTAATATTATTATGTTACTGGGCGATTGATACAGAGTAGTGAGTAGAAGCAAAAAAAACTGTAAAGCATATAGATCATCAACTTGCTATAGAGGTTTTTTCAGATAGGTAGATTTTTACCTACTGTAATACAATTAAAAACTAAATTTAATTTAGGTTTGATAAACAATTATTACATACATATTGATTACATAATATTTAAAATAAAAAACGCACTTTCATCGCATTTTTTTTTAAATATCAGGTTCGTACTAAAATAGTCTTATTTTTACATGTAAGCACTAACTTAATTAATAATATTATAATAGAAATTCAAGAAATGGGTCGGATCGTCAAATATTCTCCAATATGTAAGTTTTCAAATGCGGACGAAATATGAAAGTGTGTTAATTAAAATAAGTAAATACTGTTTATTGTATAAGTTTGAAATTAATTGACATTCCTCTATGCGTTTGAATGTCGAATCCTTAACCAAATATTTGAAACAAGAGAAAATCACAAAAGACGTCAATCATTGAATTTGATAAGTTTAAAAATGGCTATGAAGAAAATACCAACAGCAGACCAAAGTTTATTGTGTTCTTCTATTTATATTAATAGTTTCAAACGAGTGATCGAAGAATTGGTAATATACCTACTTACATGTGACTTAGAATTATACCTAATTTAGAATTGAATTACTTATTGGTTTAAATTTTCAGGTGTATAATTCACTTGACGCTGCGTCTTCTTCTATTGCAATAAGAGTTTGTTTTCAAGAAAATTTTATCCAGGTATTGGATAACGGCAAAGGCATCTTAAAAGATAATTTTAGTTTGTTAGGGCAAAAGTATGCAACCAGTAAATACGTTGATTTAAAAACCCTAAAGTCTGCACCTGGTAAGTATGGATACAGGGGCCTATCTCTGGCGAACATTATTGATGTTTCGCAATGCGTTAAAATAACTTCACGACATGAAAATTCGAATGATACTTGGATAAAAACTTTATATAATGGCAAAGAGAAAGAAATTCGTAAAACTGTCTCCAGACCATCCAAAGGTACTACAGTAAGTACATACCTACCTATGTTTTTTGTAAAACTTGTATATGAATGTATAGACGTATAGACATAACTACCTACCTCTTTGTTTATTTAATACTAGCTGACCCGGCGAACTTCGTACCGCCTTAGTATGCAAAATTAAATGTATATTTTACAATATTTCTGAGAGATTTTCTTAATATTTTTTTCCGTAAGAACCTTCTCCTAATAATAACAAATACAACAAAAAAAGAATTAGTGAAATCGGTCCAGCCATTCACGCGTGATGCCGTGACCAAGGAAAACTGGTTTCATTTTTATATATATGTATATAGAATAGAATAGATAGATAGATATAGATAGATAGATAGATGATGTAGAGTATGTTCAGTCAGTTTACATGGGTAAATTACAAGGTAATTAAAAATAGTATAGAGCAACACTGTGAATCAATCAAACAAATCATCAATCAATCAAACAAATGTGAGAAACGGTCCAACTCTTCAAGAGAAGTTATTGGTGTCGTCAGAGTGGGATTTTAATTTTTTTCTAAAATTCTTATATAAATTGACTTTTTGAACAGACTCTACCTATTTCATATTATTCAAAATTATTTTTCTTAGTAATATTATGGTTGACCCAATTATTTATGAAAGAAAATTGCAACTGTCATAGGATAGGTACCATAGATTTAGCATTGGTCTTTAAAGACCAACGACCTCAATTTACATAGACGGGCCCTGTCAAACAAAGAATGTGGGCGTATTTTTAGCAACGCTATCAACGCCATCTAGTCTGAAAAGTGGGAACTTGCTTGCAACATCTTGAATAAAAACTTGAAAACGTATGACTCGGTCATAGATAATATAGGTCATAGCAGTAAGGCCAGTTAGTAAAAAAAAATTATATAGTTTGCCGCGGAACTTAAATGATTGCGTAATGGATAAAAATATTAAATAGGAAGATTAAATAACGTTTTTTTGGAAATGTATAATTGTGAATTGAAACACTTACCTTAAAATTAAAATTATACAGTGCCAAACTAATTAAACTTTAGATGTTAACAATAATAACAAATTATCCGCACGACGAGCGATCGTGACAGCGCTACGACGGGAACAAAGACAGATGCGGAACGCGTTCCACATCTCGGACGCCCGGCGTTTTTCTATGAAAGGGCCCATCTAGTGCCTACATATATATCGATGTTAAAGACCAATACTAAATCTATGGTAGGTACATAGATTTAAGACCAATCTTAACCTCAACTTCCAAATCTTAATCTCAACCTGCGGAGACCAATCTCCGCAGGTTGAAGTGCAGCGGAGACCAATCCTAAATCTATTGCTGCCTGTCATATAAATTATTGTATTCATTATTTTAGGTTGAAATAAAAGGATTTCTATATAATTTAAATATTCAAAGAAAATCAATAGATTCACAGAATGAGTTACAAAATATTAAAATAGCACTACAGCAATTATCGCTCGTGCATTTCAATGTATCTATTAGTTTAAGAGATGATTCGAAGAATGATATTATTCTTCAAATCCACAAAAATAGAGATATACATGATACAATGCGGTCTATCTTTCAAATAAATGAGAAAGATTTCCAAGAACTACAAGTAGAGAAAAATGAATACAAAGTTAAAGCTTTCATTGGTAAAAATACTACAGAACCAAATAATTACTACCAGTGGATTTACATAAATGGAAAATTTATCCATAAATCAATTATACACAGGAAATTAAATGACGGTTTATCTAAATTTCTTAACACAAGAAATAATAAAACAAAAAATACGGTAGGATTTTTTTTCTAAACAGCTACTATAATCTATCCTTATATTCTGTTTGTCTATCTCTTCATCTGTCTGTCTGTATATGTTACCTTTTCCACATTTCATCCGTTTACATTTCGATAAAATTAATGAAGGGAGGTCAAGGAGTTCCCATGAGATTTTTAAAAACCTTAATATATGCGGGGCGGGCATCATCTCGTTAGGTACTTATATTATTAATAATCGTTTATAGGTTTTTTAGTACAGTACCTATTTAATTTTTGATATTACTTTTCGTAGCGTGTTAATGAAGATGATTATTATTTTAATTCCAATATTCCTTTTTACTTTATATTCATGACATGCCCAAATTATGAATTCGATTTGAACTATACCTCTGAAAAATCCTTGATAGAATTTAAAGATTGGAAGGAAGTTAACAATTTAATTGAGAAACTTATACAGTTTTATAGTGGTGATTTAGTAACTAAAAAACAAGAGACAAATAAAATACAAAATGCAGAAAAGAAATCTGATACAAGGGCAAAAGTAAAAGGAATTATAGAAAAATTATTAAATAATAAAAATAAGCCCCAAAAAATTTCTCAACTACAAAATGGTGTTAAAGGTAAAATTTGTTGACGAGATTTTTAAAAACGTGATTTAGGTACTAAATATTTTCTAAGTGGTTCAGTTTTGTTATATTATTTTTGTAGGTAAAATTCTGAAAAGAAATCGAAAGAAAAAGAGAAATCCTTCAGTGCAAAGAATATTAAACAAAAAGACTGATATTATTAACCCATGCCACTCAAGAGTCTACCCTAAATTATGTAATATAAAATCATCAAAAGAAAAATTAAAGCAACATCCAAGTAATATAAATAGGTCAAAGGATTTACCAATGCAGGATTCAATAAATAAAGTGCCAAAGCCGAAGGTTGCTAAAATAAAGAAAACTAAGAAACAAACAATTCCAACATTAGATAAAAACTTTGATGTTAAAGAGACTATACCGAACGATTCAAGACACAATACAACAACAAGCGAACAGGCGGTAAACCCACGGATTCCAAAAAAAAAGAAAATTAAGAAAAACGTGAAGACCAATAAACGCATTCATGACAAAGATTTACTTATAAATAAGTTTGAATCACCTACAAAAACAGTGAAAAAACGGATCAAACACCTAAGGCAAAAAGTGCTCGGATTACTAAATAGAAATGATTTTAAAGAATATAGTTCTGAAAAAAATCCGGTGTACAGTTTTATTAACAATGAAACTCAGTATCAAACAATTACAAACAATTCTAAAAATTTATCATTGTGTAAGAAAACAGATCAAAATTTGAATTGCTTAGTATCAAAAATTGGTTTTTCAGGAAATAATTACAGAGTAAAAAAAACATATGATCTTATTAAGGCTGCAGTAACAAGCCAGTATAAAATGACGGAAAATAGAAATACTCTAGCCCATTATAGACAGCCCTGTAAGGTTCTTTTTAAACTATTTTTTTAAATATTATTTTTTCATTACTAATGATTAATTTTTATTCCTTTAGATGAAAGAAAAACGAATGTTTCTTATAACAAAACCTTTATTCCTTTGGGAACATACAATAGCCACAGTAATAACGTTGAAACTATAAAAAGAATGGGTTACTTTATTAGTGAGACTTCGCGTGATAATTTTTTGTTACAAGACCAAGAATTGTTTCCAATTTCTAGTGAAATCATTTATAATAAATCATCAAAATTACCTATATATAAACACAAGAGATGCAAAAACATATCGAATTTTAAATTTTTAAATAGATATTTTTGTAACCAAGAATCTCAAGGGCATTCGTATACTATTGAAATGACTGATAGCCACCAAATAATTAGTAATAGGAGTGAAACTGACCATTCTATCGACTTAAACCAAACTCAATCGCTTAACTTGAATACATATTTTCTAGAAGGTTGCACGAAGTCTTCACAGTATGGTGCTTACATACTTAATAAGACATATTATTTAGAAATGCGCAATTCATCAAGTCCTTATAACAATTTAGAAGAAATTCATCCATCAAATATGCAAGAAAAAGTTGAGAACGTTAACGGTGATATCGGAAAAGAAAACTTTGTAATACAAGGATCAGAAAGCGACAATGTGGTAATGCCTCATAATATAGAACCTATACATCATTGTGAAGTTGTGTTACATAGTCGTAATGAACTACGAGATTTTGGGGCTCATCCAGATTATAATAATGGTGTTTATGGGGAGAAATTAAAGATTAATAATACTAAGAACATTAAACGACAAAGAGCAAACAATTTTGAAAGCATACATGACGAAGAAACCAGTAATTCTATAAACCGTTTAAATATTTTTAAAAGTTTCGAGGACTCATTAGAACGTAAAGTAGTGAGTCTAAAACAAAATATTGTAACAAGCAAGAATTTAGACCAACAACCACAACCATTACAAATAAATAGTAATCAAATTCATAGCGACAATATTTACAGCTTTCAGATAAAAAGTCGTCATCGCTTTATACCAAAAGGTAAATAACTTTCATAGCACTGATTGTAATACTGAATATCGTTGCTTACCCATTCAATTAATCGTTTCATTTTAGGTATGTCTCCGATAGCGGAAAATCAAGTGAAACTTCAGAATGCATTTCCTTTAAGTGGTGACGCAGTATATTATCAAGATGTAAGCTTACCTATTCCACAATATTATACCAATACTAATTTTATAAGCTGAATGCTCAAAGAAAAAATGGCACTTAATATCATTATTAATTTCAGATGATATATAAAAATTTTGCAAACGATATTGTATTAAATACAGAAATTTTCGAACCAGAAGTGAAGAATGTTAAAAATCTGTTTTCAAAGGACATAGATAAAGTCAATGGGGTTATCCAAAAGCAAAATGCTGATCTAATATTCGATTCTTTATCATTGACGCGAGCTAAAGTTGTTGCATTATTTGTTATTAATTTCATTAAAATATAAAATCGATGCCGATCAACGTAAAACACGCTCTAGGTATCGTTTATGTTTCAGGTTTTAGGACAAGTGGATTGTAAATTTATTGCCAGTGTTTTAAATGGTAGGTCAGCACAAACTGACAAATATTCCGAATTCCTTGTGTTGTTTGATCAGCATGCTGTAGATGAAAGAATCAAGCTCGAAAATAATTTGTCGGGTAAATCTCATTTTATTTATTAGCTGAATATTTACAATATGTATTTTTACGCAACTTTAACATACATGCTGTATCATCCAGATTACATACAGGATAATAGCTGGAAAGGTATTGATATAGATCCTGTATCAATAGTACTAAGTAAAGATGATTATCTTTATTTCATTAACCATAAAGATAAATTATCTCAATTCGGATTGCAATGGACGTTTACGTCGGACAATAAAATCTTGTTAAATGCCATACCAAAAGCAATATTAGGGAAAAATCACAGACAGGTAAATAAATTAAATAATATAAATTGGACATGATTTTAATACATGATTTGTGAAAAAGCACATGCAATATTACAGGTTGAAATAGTTATAAAAGCTGTAAAGAAATTGATTTCGGAACAAATAATAGCAATAAAATCACTGGGAGGTAATGTTTCGTTGTATCCTAGATCTATAATGGAGTTGGTTTTTAGCGAGGTAAGAAAGAGTTTTACGTTATTAATTTATGTATACTTGATACTGTTTCCTTAATACTATAATCACGTGATTTGGTAAACCTTGATTTTTCCAGGCCTGTAGATATGCAATTAAGTTTGGGGATAAGCTATCAAAAAGTGAGTGTTCGAACATGATAAATTCACTTGCTGGATGCAAAACTGCCTTTCAATGTGCGCATGGACGACCTGTCATGGCAGTGTTGATGCAAGTAAATAATAATAATAGAACCTTTAAGGTAAGATCCACAGACCTAGAATTTGACTTAATAAATTATGCAGCACTTAAAGACCCATAAGACGGGAAATCTTTAATAAGTGATAGGGCTTAAATCTACCTAACTTTAGATTAAAAGACTGATGTATGTTAATTGCAGGTAAACATAACGAAAGTCAAGGATTTCAAAAGATGCCTTAAACCGAAGATCCAGTAATAATGTTTCAATTTGTTTACTTGTGGTAGACTATAAATAATAATTCTTCATACAAAAACAAATTTTTGTTAATTTTATTTATGCAGTTTAATGCGTTTATGTATGTACTTTTTTTGTATCTTTGGTATTGATATATTATTATGAGTGGAACTTTGGTATTTTTTAAAATTCATTGCAGCATTAAGTGTCCTTGGGCGACAAAAACTGCAAAGTTGTTTATCTATAATACTTTTTATCCACATCACATAAGTCGATATTCTTGTGTGGACATCCGGAAAGCCAACTGCACATGGTATTCCCCAAGAAACTAATCCAACAAGTTTGTTATCCTTCGTCAAAGGCCCTCCTGAATCTCCCTGAAAAACAAAATCAATTCTGTATAATAGGTTTCTCAGAAACGTTTTACTTTTCAAGTATATCTAGAAAGTTCTCTATCTACCTATTAAGTTCCAGCGGAAGTTCAAGTAATAACGCCAACCAACCCACGTGTTTTTAACCCTGAGGGATTTCCGATACAAAAATTATGAAGAGTACCTGGATGACGGTATTTTTTTTTTGGTAAATCGTGTTTTTTGGAAATTATATTTCAATACGAATTAGATAAGTTAATAAAGGGCTCCCAATAATAGTTTTTCTCACAACAGAAGGAACTTGAAAAAAAAGGTAAATAAATAATTATTTATCCTTCTTTTCCGATTATAATCGGACTGGAGACATCTGGACTCGAACTCTCCGTCTCCGTTTCGTCAAGGGTAATAAATGTAAAACCTTAAAAATTAAAATAATCTAAAGTTAAAATATGTGTGGTCTGGTGTTTTTCAACTTACGTGACAGCCACCTTCACCAAGCCTCGTAAATGTGCAGAACATGCTATCAAATACATGTCTCGTGTATCGCATTGCAAATTGGCAAGTTTCCTGATTCAAAACCTTTAGGTTCAACGCGTACATTCTTCGGCTGGATTCCCCGTGTGGCTATGTAAGATTTAAAAATTCATCATTCAGGTTAATTTCATCATAAGAAAATAATTGAGTCAACCGCAGAAGTACTTATAGTCTAGGTTTAGATTTAAGTTACCTAATTACTAAGTAGGTAACAAGAAATAAATCAATACTAATAATAGGGGTTGGGGTTAAAGTATAAAATTGCCGTTTTATTGTAATACGTATTTCGAATTGACATAGAACCTTCATGGTTTGAGATTTTTGATTAAAACTTTTTTCACTAGTTCTTTTAAAAAATGTGCAACATTTGACTATCAACTTTCAGTTGTAAAAAAAAAATGTTGCGTTTGGAGAGGGGACTGCTAATGAACGCACCGTGCGATTTTGGTTTAAACGCATTCGTGATGGAAACTTTGATTTGAAGAACGAAAGAAGGGTGGCATCCCAAATATGCATATTTTTATCCCAAAAAATTAAGGAGATCCCGCGGTAATAGAAAGAACTTAATCCACGCGGACGAAGTCGCGGGCATCGGGTCTAGTTACTTATTAAATTACTTAATTATTATCAGTTCAATAAATTATGTGGTTAGCATCAAAGACACGAAAGCTTCCTTCCATAACAAAAGTATCTTCAGGGCTTCAGTTTCACCAGTTAACCTGTTGTACCTCTTTAGCTCCAAAACCAGTCAATAGCACACTGTCATCGTCATGTAGATCCGCATCGTCAAGTCGTAGTATTTCAACTTCTTCCAAATCGAACAAGTCTTTAATCTCTAAAACTGCAATATCATTTAATTTAAGACTGATATTATACTTTTCATGTACATGTATTGATTTGACTTTGTATTCCAATCCCTTTTCATCTAAATTTGTCGTACCAACCACAATGTTGATGTATTCAGGCTTAACTCTGAAAATAACGGGACATGGGTATAGTATTTTCTACACCTAGAGCAGCCCCAAAACGCGCATTTTCATAGTTACAGACTAGTTATACCTATTATTCTATTGATTAGATGCGATAGCTTGACGATTTAAGTCTAGGATGGAAACGGAATAACTTGCCCGCTAAAGCTAGCTGAAAATTCTGGCAAAATAAACATAAAACTTACCCAATAACACAATGGGCGACGGTCGCCAAGTGCCTATGTGATATAACTGCACCGCCACAGACGTGATATCCCGTAAGGTTTTGGAGTGATACATGAAATCTTCCGATTCCGGGGGGTACTTTTACACCTCCTATTATACGCTGTGATCCTACGAATTCGATTTCAAGATTTTAATAACTAATAAATATTTGGTAGGTATTTCTATTTAACTTCGAGGTAGGTAGGTAGGTATCGTAACTAATCCGATTTATAGTAATTACTTATTAACCTTCCGTTTGTGCTAAAAGACGACAAAGGTAAATTAGACAAATTAAAGTAATATACATTTTAAAAATATCTACTTAGTTAGTTAGTTTTCTTTCTATCACTGGTTGTTCTGATTGCAAGGCAATTAAAAACGCATAGTTATCTTGATATATATAGGTACCTATTATTTTTAATCAAATTATAATAATTATTATTATCTTTTCAAATAAAATATCTTTCGCTATCGATTAAGAATAAGTTTGATATCGATGAAGATAATTTAGTTATTGTAAAAATGTACGGATCCCGTTCAAAAGCTAAACATATTATGGAACCCATGTGGAACCCGCATGTGGAACCTGCATGTGGAACCTATATTATTACGATGTAGAATACTTCTTAATCAAAAGCTTTCGAAACCATTGATTTGAAAATTAGAATCCCCTACCTACCGAGGGACCGTTAATACGAAACTACAGCTCACGATCAATTACAATTTACCTACAATATGGCTAGCCGCATAAAAGGACGTGAAGCGTTGATTCAATGCGACGGACAATCGTTCAGCTTCAGACTTCAGCCGTATTATAATCTGGCAGGAGATCAAATCACCGTATTGTAAAACGGCGCCGTATTGTAATAGTGTAAAATGTCCGCCTGCGACAAATTATGCAGGTAGGTACCTAATACCTATTGAATTCTCTTTTGGAGTAATAGTAAATACTTATCAGAGATTGAGTATAAATAATAAAAATAGGTAAATAAGTAGGTAAACATTAATTATTGACCGAGGCCGAAGCACAAGTCTCTGAGTCTACTTGAGTGAATTTGCACGTGTCCGTCCGTCCGTCCGTCTGTCAGAGCCTTATAACTTCTGAATTACTGAACGTGATTACTACAAATTTAAATTTATTATGTAAACCGTTAGCCTCCAGCCGAATATGGCTTAAAAAGTTATAAAAATCTTTATTTCAAGCTCTCATAGAAGCGAATGCGAAGTAAACTATTTATTATAGCGTTACATAGGGTTGCGGTCTGCGGAAAGATAATTAGGAATAGAGTCCAAAAGTATTTTTATTTAATTTTTGGTACTAAAAAAATTCTACATCAATGCCTAAAAATGTTAAAATGCATAACAACGACCTCAATTTACATAGACGGGCCCTGTCAAACAAAGAATGTGGGCGTATGTCTAGTAATGCCATCTAGTCTGAAAAGCGGGAACTTGCTTGCAACTTATGCCCCATCTTGTATGTAAAAAAAAATATCATACAGTTTGCCGCGGAAATTAAATGATTGCGTAATGGATAAAAATATTAAATAGAAAGAAGATTAACGTTTTTTTGGAAATGTATAATTGTGAATTGAAACACTTACCGACCTTAAAATAAAAATTATACAGTGCTAAACTCATTAAACTAATAAGACTAGATGTAAACTTAATAATAACAAATTATCTACACGACGAGCGACCGTGACAGCGCTACGACGGGGACAAAGACAGGTGAGGAACGTGTTCAGCAAGTCGGACGCCCGTCATTTTTCTATGAAAGGGCCCATCTAGTACCTACATATATATATCGATGTTTTAAAGTGGAAATTTTCTAACGTCCAAAGTTGACCTCAGAACACTCAATTTTCTAAAAAGCTGAGCCTGAAACTTGATCAATTATTTGAATTATATCCTGTACTTGAACAACAAATACTAAAACTAGATAAATATTTTAAGGAAACTAAATTATTTAATTTTTAATGAGCTTCAGTATTTTTAGCAGAACTTCACAATGATGTCAATAGATGGCGCTCTGTAAAAGTTTATTCGTTTGTGCTTACAAAAAATAGACGTCAGCACCATCTTACGTGTAATAAAAAAAAGTCTAATAGTATTACATTATTATTAGTTTTATTATTAGTCCACGAGATCTCAGTTCGGGGCGAACCACTAGTTATTGTAAGGAGACTTAGTTTCGTCCTACTATATCTTTTTTTCACTTTTTACCATTCTCTAAGCACTGGTCTATTTAGGCATCTTTTATTCATAATAATAAAAACCCCTGATTTGCTTGTATTTATTAGATAAATCGTGGTTTTAGTCTTTGATTATTTATTTGCCACTCGTAAGAAGATTAATTATTAAAATATAAATCTATGTATCCGTCACTTAATATGTGCATATTATTAATTATTTATGTTTAATGTACACGAGTTACGAGGCTTTTGGCTCGTACAAAGTGAGCGCACCTTAAACAGTGAATGTGTGTAGGTGCCTTATGGAAGATTATAATAAAATTATTTTTCTGCAGGGCGACCGCGTAACTTCTGCATTATTCATTGTTACAGTATCAATTGTTGTGATTGGCTGATTGGGCTGAATGGAATTTGTCTATTAGTGGAAGAGTGTTAACCAATCAGAGGTGATCGATCGTTACACTGTGACCGAGCTGTCCACCTCTATGGTATGGTACCACCAATGTACTCTGTGACGTAAAAATAAAGGTCAAAACTCAAATGTCACATTGATAATTCCTGCTGGACAATTCAATGAAAATAAAGTCACTGATTTATCATTATTTATTTATAACAATATTTAAACTTACTCTGAGATAACAATGAACGTCCTGTGGAGACAGAGTCGTATACCACATTCCCTATATCGAGTAATATACCAAGAAATTAGACCCCTAACCTCGCATGTCAGCTGTTTGTACAATACTTTGGGAACAAGAACAGAAGCACCACGTTTAAAAGCACCGAATTTATCTTACAGTGTAATTCGATTTATGTCAAAAAAGGTAAGTTTTCGAGTGTTCACCCCACATTACACAGACGCTAAAGTTAATATGTACCTCCTTTAGCACACATACTGAGAAAAAAACTTATTGATAAACTGCCTTGTTCGTCACTTGTTCAGCACCATTCAGATTCCAGGGGTACAGGGGAGTAAGAAGTTATTCCTGAAGTTTGAGTCTTCCAATCTTCTGGATGAACATTGTTGCTACTTAAATTGTATATTATTACAGATTGTATTACTTTATTATTTTTACAAAAAACCTTCTAAAAACCCTTTTTCCAGCAAAAAGATGAAGATTTAGATGATCAGGATGGTGATGTATTTGATGATGATTCATCCCTGACTAAAGATTCAAAAATTGTCAAACTCAACACTACTTCTCTCAGAATGGACGGAATACTTAAATCCACTCTAGGAGTAGCAAGGAAGTATGTTATTTTGAAGTCTATAATATTATTTTTTTAAATAATACCTACATTTAGTAGTCGTTAGACCTGTAGCATTATATGGTTCAGAATGTTGGGCGGTGAAAGGGACGGATGAAAGAAAAGTACATGCGACCGAAATGCGAATGTTGAGATGGATGTGTGGTGTGACTAGAATGGATAAGATTAGGAATGAATATATAAGGGGAAGTCTGAAAGTAGCGCCAGTGACAGAAAAGATGAGGAGTAATAGGTTAGCATGGTATGGGCATGTAATGCGAAGGGAAGAAAGGCATATTACGAGAAGAATGATAGATATGCATGTGGAAGGAAAAAAGAGTAGAGGAAGACCAAAGAAAAGATGGATGGATTGTGTGAAAGAGGATATGAGTATAAAAGGGGTGAATGAGAGGTTGACGGATAACAGAAGAGAATGGAAGAAGAAAACATGTTGTGCCGACCCCACATAGCGTGGGAAAAGGAGAAGAAGAAGAAGAAGAGAAATAATACCTACATTTATGTACATATCCTAGGCACTGGATATATAAGAGAGACGTGGCAGCAGTGTAGCTTTAGAAGTATGAAAGCGGTGTCCAAGCCACGCGCACCCCACCACCCCCCAACACTGTATACCTGGTCTTCCATCGCTTGCATACATTTTGTATGAAATATGATAGAAGCGTTGGAGCGCCTGCGCCACGCCTGCACCTCGCTCGCGCCTATGGTGTATATCTTGAGCCTTAGATGGTCAGTGGTTCATAGAAGTCAGTGGAATCATTTGAGGTTAGGATCTAGCCAGGACCACCATCTTCGGCAATGAAGGAACGACTAAACAGAGAGATCTTAAATGCTATTAGGCGCCATTATGATAACTGTATGTACCTACTTTACAACGTAAATAAAAAAACTCCTTTTTTTCAGCAAAATAGAAAAATTATTTTATGAGAGCAAAATAAGGGTTAATGGTAGAAAGATTTTAAAGAAAAGTATCCCAGTAAGTAGCAATAAATATTTTACTGATTTAAACAGAAAACAGCATGTGAAAATTGTCCACAGCTTCTTTGCTAGACTTTTGAGATTCTAACTTAGGGATATAGAATATGAAAAAAACAATATTAATAATACTGTTACTTCAAATTCACATAAAAGCCATCCAAAACTCAAATGCAACTTTTTGTCTATTTTCTGTTTAATCAAATGCAATCCTTTATATTATTATTTATTATATATAAGTAAGCTTCTATAAACCTTCCTATTTAGGGTTGCGCTAAATAGGAAGAAACCTGAAAACTGAAAACCTATGGCCATAAACCTTATGGTGCAACTATGTCTATGTGGTTACATTTTGCATATTTTTCTAGGTACGGGTAAATTATGAAATAGATGTTATAAAAAGTGTCAGCCCCAAAAATCCAGACCATTTGTATGTAGCAAGGGTTGAAATACTAAGCATTACAGCCAAAGAAGATAGCATAGCTATAACAGCAAGGAGATTCAAGAATCTACTTATAGAGAATTATGAAACAGACCCATATAAAGCTTCAACAGCTGATGACGATAAATGAAAATCAAAAATAATAATAATTTTTTATTTGTAACAATAGACTTAAGCAATATAGAAGAATAAACGTAAGGGAAAGTTTTACTTATCTTTTTCTTATAAATGATCAATACTTCAATATCATAATCAATACATTATAAATATATTAAAACTATCATAATTTATATATCAAAATCTATATCACAGTCTAAGCTTTCGAACATAGATAATTGCGACCTAGACACATTTTTTTTTGGATTTTCAAAAGAATTATTATCAGTAATTTTACTAACAGATTTCTCTAATGTAAATACTGGAACTGTGGAGTCTTTGACATCTTTATTAATTTCAACATGTTCATCATAAAATTTACTCAGATCCCGTTTTCCTGCAAATTCAAATTGTTTTAATTTACTTAGTGAAGTATTTAATGAATTTTTACTACTTTGATTATCTTCAGCAATTTTTTTATCATTTGCATCAGATTTTATTTGGTTCTCTTTATTTACCACAGAATGTTCTTTATCTGCCTTAGTAGATACATTTTTATCACTATTATGGCTTGAGTTACTGTAAGAATCATTGTCACACAGTTTGAAATCTATTCCAAGATCTGCAAAAACATCATTGACACTTGGTACTGCGTTCAAAATTTCATTAACATCACACTCATCACTATCAGATCTATCAACTTTGGTTTGCTTTTTCTTCTTTACTTGTTTGCTTTGTTTTTTATTTCCAAACTCACTTGTATCTATAATTGTTTCTTTTCTTTTCCGTTTGGAACTTTTCTTTTGGACTGCTGGCGGTTTTATGTCCGTTTTATTAAGAGTTGCATGTTTCTTTAGGGTAGCTGCTAATTTTTCATTCATCACTTTAACACTTCCTTCTTGAATATCAACTGGTAGTTTGCTATTTTTGGTTCCAGTTTTCTTATTATTAAAATATGAACTTGTAACAAGAGATGCAGTCAAAGGTATATTGTCATCAGAAACATCGTCATATTTAGAAAATAACTTATAATTTCCTTTCTCTATATCATTTTCTAGTGTTCTGTGGTCTATTTGCAGTAATTTTGCATAGTAAAATAGTTCTTGTTTCCATATATCAGTCAGATTTAGTTTGGTCAGTAGTTTTTTTGCAGTACAGAGGTAGTCAAAGTCTGGGTACTTTAGGAATGTTGAGTGTAAAGCATCTACTGTATCTTCTAAAGTACAATCCTGCATTGATAGATCAACTAGAGATATAGCAAATATGGCATCGATTGGTAATATTGTTGTTCGATACATCAGGCGACAGTGTGCCTGTGATAACCTGTAAATAAATGTAATTTTTTATTAAACTTTTAAGAGCAAAATACTGGTATGTCAGAATTTAATTGTTGAAAATATTTGAACTTTGAATGGTAATATTAGTAAGAGAAGAAATATAATTAAAATAACGCGAACACAATTAAAATTCTGGTCATACAAAATACAACAATTTTACGTCATTATGGCACACGTACATCTTACTAATAATATAAACGCGAAAGTTTGTGAGTATGGATGTATGTATGGACGTTAGTTACTCTTTCACGCCAGAACGGCTGAACGGATCTGGATGAAATTCGGCACAGAATTCGATTCGAATTCAGAACCGATTATAGACTATAGTCTGGAATAACACTTAGGCACACATTTACATTTTATCCCGGAAAATTAGAGTTCCCGCGGGAACCAAAAAACCTCAATCCACACGGACGAAGTTGCGGGCATCAGCTAGTAGTGATAATGGCTAGGTTGCTATGAACGAAGTTATAATATGGTACGTAACTAAATGAAATGAATTCTTTTATTTCATGTAGGACAACTTAGGGGCTGCCGAATGCGAAACAAGAAACTGCATAACAAGATAGTGCTCGCGACTATGTCCGGGTATTATCCATACCCAATATGATATTATATTTGGGTATGTTTTTAATGTCTGTGTCGGATAGAAAAGGTAAACAAGTCGCAATAACCTTAGTGAAACGCGCTTTGACCGGCGCTATAGACGATAGTTAGTAGACTATAGTCTCGAGTTAGGCTTTTCATCTTGTATCACCATATCATCGTTAGTTCCATCGGTATCCGCCGCCGTGCAAAGCGCGTCTATTTTTGTTTACCTTTTTTTTCAAGTTAAGGGAAAACAGACTATGATTCTTCAGGTCTTCAACTATTAATAATTAGATGAGGCCCGCATGGATTAAGTTTTTTGATTTCCGGGATAAAAAGTAGTCTACGTCCTTCCGCGTCATACAACCTATCCCTGTACTTACCAAATTTCATCAAAATACAGATGGGCCATGAAAGCGTAACAGACAAACAACACAACAGCGTAACAGACACTTTCGCTTTTATAATATGGATTGATAAAGGAAAAGGTTCATTTTAGACCTACTCCTGTACACTACCATGAATAGAGGAAAATACATAGATTGTATAAAAAATATAATAATTTAGAACAGTAAAGTAAATAACGAGAAAAAAATAAAAATGTATTTCAAGATTTCGATACGTTTCCAAGATGGCAAATGGCAACCTTCAGCCATAGAGAAGGCAGTAGGCGCGAAATGTATCAAATGTCATTTCTGACAGGCACTGTCAAAATAACGTGTTTTTCTTTTAAAAACGTCGAAAAATATGAATCCGCCATTGTTACCCACTCATGTTTAGTGTTGCTTAACTTGGAAAGATTAAATAATTTCGCCACTGAAATTACGACGAATTCGTAGATTTGACCAATTAAAACTGGTCTAGTATTTCATTCTCCTTCATTTCTCTACTCCAAATAAAGGAAGGAGACACTACATCAAATTTCTACAACATCAGTGCTGGAGTGCCACAAGGATCTGTTCTTGGACCTACTCTGTACACAATATACACTGCAGATCTGCCAACCATGCCGAACATTACTACAGCAACTTTTGCAGACGATACAGCTATCCTAGCTAGTCACAAAAATGCTGCAACTGCCTCTGCACTATTGCAACAAGGACTTGACCAGATCTCTACCTGGCTACAGAACTGGAGAATTAAGGCAAGCGCTAATAAATCAGTGCATGTAACATTTGCGCTAAAACAAGGAAACTGCCCACCAGTTAATTTGGGTAGCGGCACACTGCCTCACAATGACCACGTGAAATACCTGGGTCTCCATCTTGACAGAAGACTGACGTGGAAAAAGCACATCAAGACGAAAAGAGAAGAACTTAACATCCGGTACAAAACATTCCATTGGCTACTGGGTAGAAACTCCAAACTATCAGTGGATAATAAGCTACTAATATATACGTCAATCTTGAAGCCAGCTTGGGCCTATGGAGCACAACTGTGGGGCAGTGCATGCGACTCCAGCCTCAACATTCTATAAAGAATGCAAAATATTATCCTACGTTCGATTGCTAACACGCCATGGTTTATCACAAATGAAGAACTCCACCAAAACCTGCAAATACAAACAATAAAGGAGGAAGTCCGGGGGTTAGCGAAACGTTATAAGCAACGGCTCCTGGCACATCCAAATCCGCTAGCCACCAGACTCCTGGTGGAGGATTTCCCCAGACGCCTTAAAAGAAAATGCATACTCGACCTGGGTTGAATGACTAACGAGTCCTGACTCCTATATGAGGATCAGCTCTAAACGACAAATCACCCTTTCAACTCATTTGCTTATAGTCCTTGGACTGATCGCAGATCACGATAAGAAAAAAAAAAAAAATTCTCTACTTGTACAAGACCAGGCCTATGGCCCATACAAATCTGAACCGTCTCTTTTACCTTATCAGACTATCGAGCATTCTAACAGTAGTCCTAGAAGGGTCCCTGCATTCAGCCTTCCTCTGGGTCATGTAGTAACATTGCAATATGGTGTTCGCTAGTTTTGTCATCTGAGTGCGTCTCGGTCCGATAAGACCTATGTACATCTACAACATAATAACAGAATTAATTATTGTGTTAAGTTGTTTAATAGGATTAAAATGCTGGATCGATTTTGATACAATTTTGACACAAAAGAAAGAAAGAAAATAGATGACAGTCTGTGGATTTTCAAGTTTCAAAAATATATATGTCTCTAAGCTTGTTTCAATAGGCCAAATTTAAGAAATTCCACCCAAATGGCTCAGCCAGTTAAATAAAGAAAGCACGACTGGAGTTTTCTCCCTACGAACGAAATGTGTTACCATGGAAACATAAACAAGTGTTACCATGCAAACATAACGCAACGTAACGTAACGGAGAAAGTTTGATTTTACTCCCCTTAAATTTTCATAACCCTGGCTTATACATATTATATGAAAGAAAATCGATTCTTAAAGAGAAATTTAACTCCAAAATATTAAACCTTACTTGCAGTTTTTCAAGGGTCCATTTCTTTTTCGACTCTACTCTGCCGTTGTCGCCAAACAAAATGTAGGAAGAGACGAGTTTATCCCATGCTCTGTTTTTTGAATCCAACAAAATGAATATCAAATCGAACCTGTAACAATAGTAATAGAGCTTAAATTTTGTAGCGAAATATAATAGACAGATTGAAGGACAAATCAACAATGAAACATTTTCACATGTTTTATAACTTTAATATTGATTTAATTTTTTTTAAAAGTTAATGTTGTAGTTAAAGGCAAGGTAGCAAAAACAAGGTTTGATTGCAATCAAACGCTCGCCTATAAATTTTAAAAAAAATGCTCAATTGTTGTGCACTGAATATAATTAAATTTAATAACAATAATCATCCATAAGTTTTTATTATATCTTGTAATTTTGTTTTAAATGAATAAATATAGCCATCATCTAGTTCTTATATAAGTAAGAAATCATTTACCTACTTAACAATGGCGTTCCCAAGGAGACGTTAACGCTTAACGGCTGGTCAGTCTGGTAGTGGCCTTTGGGATTACAAGCGGCTATGACCGCACAGCGAGTGTTCAGCTTGCATACTATTCCTGCCTGAAAACAAATACAGTTGGAAACGAGAATACGATTTTATAAATCCATACTAATATTATAAATGCGATGTGTCTGACTGTCTGTCTGCTCGACGTGCCTCTCTATTGCTTGTTACGCGCTCTCACTTGCACGCTCAGGCTCCGTGGCGGCGTTCCAGTAGCAGAACTATTCGAACTGCTAGCTCTGACGTCACGCGATCGTGCCTCTCTATCGCTTGTTACGCGCTCTCACTTGCACGCTCAGGCTCCGTGGCGGCGTTCCAGTAGCAGAACTATTCGAACTGCTAGCTCTGACGTCACGCGATCGTGCCTCTCTATCGCTTGTTACGCGCTCTCACTTGCACGCTCAGGCTCCGTGGCGGCGTTCCAGTAGCAGAACTATTCGAACTGCTAGCTCTGACGTCACGCGATCGTGCCTCTCTATCGCTTGTTACGCGCTCTCACTTGCACGCTCAGGCTCCGTGGCGGCGTTCCAGTAGCAGAACTATTCGAACTGCTAGCTCTGACGTCACGCGATCGTGCCTCTCTATCGCTTGTTACGCGCTCTCACTTGCACGCTCAGGCTCCGTGGCGGCGTTCCAGTAGCAGAACTATTCGAACTGCTAGCTCTGACGTCACGCGATCGTGCCTCTCTATCGCTTGTTACGCGCTCTCACTTGCACGCTCAGGCTCCGTGGCGGCGTTCCAGTAGCAGAACTATTCGAACTGCTAGCTCTGACGTCACGCGATCGTGCCTCTCTATCGCTTGTTACGCGCTCTCACTTGCACGCTCAGGCTCCGTGGCGGCGTTCCAGTAGCAGAACTATTCGAACTGCTAGCTCTGACGTCACGCGATCGTGCCTCTCTATCGCTTGTTACGCGCTCTCACTTGCACGCTCAGGCTCCGTGGCGGCGTTCCAGTAGCAGAACTATTCGAACTGCTAGCTCTGACGTCACGCGATCGTGCCTCTCTATCGCTTGTTACGCGCTCTCACTTGCACGCTCAGGCTCCGTGGCGGCGTTCCAGTAGCAGAACTATTCGAACTGCTAGCTCTGACGTCACGCGATCGTGCCTCTCTATCGCTTGTTACGCGCTCTCACTTGCACGCTCAGGCTCCGTGGCGGCGTTCCAGTAGCAGAACTATTCGAACTGCTAGCTCTGACGTCACGCGATCGTGCCTCTCTATCGCTTGTTACGCGCTCTCACTTGCACGCTCAGGCTCCGTGGCGGCGTTCCAGTAGCAGAACTATTCGAACTGCTAGCTCTGACGTCACGCGATCGTGCCTCTCTATCGCTTGTTACGCGCTCTCACTTGCACGCTCAGGCTCCGTGGCGGCGTTCCAGTAGCAGAACTATTCGAACTGCTAGCTCTGACGTCACGCGATCGTGCCTCTCTATCGCTTGTTACGCGCTCTCACTTGCACGCTCAGGCTCCGTGGCGGCGTTCCAGTAGCAGAACTATTCGAACTGCTAGCTCTGACGTCACGCGATCGTGCCTCTCTATCGCTTGTTACGCGCTCTCACTTGCACGCTCAGGCTCCGTGGCGGCGTTCCAGTAGCAGAACTATTCGAACTGCTAGCTCTGACGTCACGCGATCGTGCCTCTCTATCGCTTGTTACGCGCTCTCACTTGCACGCTCAGGCTCCGTGGCGGCGTTCCAGTAGCAGAACTATTCGAACTGCTAGCTCTGACGTCACGCGATCGTGCCTCTCTATCGCTTGTTACGCGCTCTCACTTGCACGCTCAGGCTCCGTGGCGGCGTTCCAGTAGCAGAACTATTCGAACTGCTAGCTCTGACGTCACGCGATCGTGCCTCTCTATCGCTTGTTACGCGCTCTCACTTGCACGCTCAGGCTCCGTGGCGGCGTTCCAGTAGCAGAACTATTCGAACTGCTAGCTCTGACGTCACGCGATCGTGCCTCTCTATCGCTTGTTACGCGCTCTCACTTGCACGCTCAGGCTCCGTGGCGGCGTTCCAGTAGCAGAACTATTCGAACTGCTAGCTCTGACGTCACGCGATCGTGCCTCTCTATCGCTTGTTACGCGCTCTCACTTGCACGCTCAGGCTCCGTGGCGGCGTTCCAGTAGCAGAACTATTCGAACTGCTAGCTCTGACGTCACGCGATCGTGCCTCTCTATCGCTTGTTACGCGCTCTCACTTGCACGCTCAGGCTCCGTGGCGGCGTTCCAGTAGCAGAACTATTCGAACTGCTAGCTCTGACGTCACGCGATCGTGCCTCTCTATCGCTTGTTACGCGCTCTCACTTGCACGCTCAGGCTCCGTGGCGGCGTTCCAGTAGCAGAACTATTCGAACTGCTAGCTCTGACGTCACGCGATCGTGCCTCTCTATCGCTTGTTACGCGCTCTCACTTGCACGCTCAGGCTCCGTGGCGGCGTTCCAGTAGCAGAACTATTCGAACTGCTAGCTCTGACGTCACGCGATCGTGCCTCTCTATCGCTTGTTACGCGCTCTCACTTGCACGCTCAGGCTCCGTGGCGGCGTTCCAGTAGCAGAACTATTCGAACTGCTAGCTCTGACGTCACGCGATCGTGCCTCTCTATCGCTTGTTACGCGCTCTCACTTGCACGCTCAGGCTCCGTGGCGGCGTTCCAGTAGCAGAACTATTCGAACTGCTAGCTCTGACGTCACGCGATCGTGCCTCTCTATCGCTTGTTACGCGCTCTCACTTGCACGCTCAGGCTCCGTGGCGGCGTTCCAGTAGCAGAACTATTCGAACTGCTAGCTCTGACGTCACGCGATCGTGCCTCTCTATCGCTTGTTACGCGCTCTCACTTGCACGCTCAGGCTCCGTGGCGGCGTTCCAGTAGCAGAACTATTCGAACTGCTAGCTCTGACGTCACGCGATCGTGCCTCTCTATCGCTTGTTACGCGCTCTCACTTGCACGCTCAGGCTCCGTGGCGGCGTTCCAGTAGCAGAACTATTCAAACTGCTAGCCCTGACGTCACGCGATCGTGCCTCTCTATCGCTTGTTCCGCGCTCTCACTTGCACGCTCAGGCTCAAGCGGAACGTGACACTTTTTCGTGCGTGCAGCCGGTGTTCATCGATTTATAAGACGTTATGACGTCTAAAAATGAAATAATCTTACCTTAGCAACCGATATGGTCTGTTGCTCCATAGCTTCGTGTATAGCGGTCCGGTCGTGGTCTCTCAGATGCGATATCTCATCGATGCAGCAAACTCCTCCATCAGACAATACCAGGGCGCCCGCTTCTAGTTGCCATTCGCCATCTTCCTAATTTAAAAAAATAATTAATTAATTAATTTAAAAAAGTAACAGACAGAAGCATTTTCGGGCTTGTAATATTGGTATAGGTCAGTCAGATACTTTCGCATTTACAATATAAAAATTGATTTCAATGTGTTCATTGCCAAAATAACGATGGATTCAAGCTCGTATTAAATAGGATAGCAACTGCGACTTGCCAGTTCCTATACGTGCGGAGAGAGAGAACTTACTCTGAGAGCGGCGCACGTGAGGCCGGCGCGCGTGCTGCCGGCTCCGGAAGTGAACACCGAGCGCGGCGTCAGCTCCGCGCCCGCCTTCAGCAGCTGCGACTTGCCTGTTCCTATACGTGCGGAGAGAGAGAACTTACTCTAATTAATTATGTAAAAGTATACAAGCAAAGACTAACGTTACTCATATTTTTTTCTTAATTTACGGAAGAATAGTTGATTGATTGAATAATTGAGTTTACGCTGGCATTTATTAAGGAATTAGCAAAAATAGTGTCTGTTACCAGTAAAATCGAAAGAAAAATATGAAGGATTCATTCAGTGATAAACTGCAAAAACAAGCGAATTATTTTTCGAAAATTGTCCTATTAGCATATTTCAATGATTAATAACTCCAATAAGTTTTAAGGAAAATGTAAATATTGCCGATTACTCAAACCTCACTTTAACAATTTACCTTGCATGTAAAAACTTTGTTTCTTGAATTAATTATTTTATTGATTAGAAAAGTACAAGTCTCGGCCGAAATAGCAATTAACATCCTCGTTTACTTAAAACAAACAATTGAAAACTTGGTGGTAGGTGGGCGAGTCTGATTCACTTTCACACTTGGCCGGTTTTACTTATATTATAGGAGATAGCCGTACTTTTGGTAACTATAGCTAGGAAGGCTGATTCAGTATTTGGTGCGTGTTCTGTAGGGCTCTCTTCTGGTGAAAAAAGCGTCAGTCTGCCCACATATGCGGCTGGGCACTCATCGGGACTCCTCATCGCCGCTCAAAGACGAGTTATTGTTATCAAAAATAAACAGCCGCCGCATGCGGGCCAACTGTCACTATTACCACCAGAGGAGAGCCCTATATGCACCAAATACTAAATCAACCTTCTTATCGATAGTTACCAAAATTACAGTTATCTCTTCGTCTATTATTATTTGTATGGATGATGTATAGTATGGCTTCTTCTTCTTTCTTGGTGTTGCTTTGCAAGGCTCTGTAACGAGACCCGGTATCACTTTGACCATTGCCGATCTATTATGATCGCCACTATCATATAAAGTTCCTGACCAATACTGCTTGCTGCTAGGTACAGCAGCAGCTTTTTGGCCGGGATGTACTTTGGCTCCTCAGAGTCTACTAGGTGTTTCCCTAAGACGAGGCTACGTTTGTGCATTAAAGCGGGGCAGTAGCAGATAATGTGTAAAGGCGTTTCCTCGGCCTCACAGCAGAGCCTGCGCACATCTGCGTCTCGGAGCTTTAATTTGAACATGTGCACAATACAACTAATATGCTAAAGTTCCAAGGGTATGTTCCGATATACACTGCGTCCACTGGAAGGTGTGACGTCAATTTAGTATACTGCCTAGCCGTTCCTTTATAGTTAGCTATAATGGTTACTGTTTAAAACGGAACGCAGTCAGCAATGAAAATGAAGTCACAAAAATGGCGACGATTTATGACGTCATATATTTGCCTAAGATACTGCGTCAGTGTACTGTCAGTCCATAACGGAACGAATTTGTCTCCAGTAAGAGCACAGAACAGTGCTCGCAGTGTATATCGGAACATACCCCAAGTATGGCTCACCCGGGTCACCGACCAGCAATAGATGGCACTGCCCCCTAACATGCGCCGCATGTTGGTCGTCACTCGTGTGCTCGCTCTCGGCGATGTGGTTAGACCCGGTAATTACTGTGAGTAATACTGCTAGCTTTACTAGGTACAGCCCATACACCTGGACAAATACAAATTTACTATAGCTAGTCAATCCACGACCGAAGACGCCCCCCCCCCCCCACCCCAATCTTCTTCATTATTATTATTATACTCTTTATTTGTACCACCATAAAAAAAATTGAAAAATAAACACAGACAACAGAATGATATAAATGGGTCATGGCAATAACTGCCATGCTCCTAGCAGGTTGGCCCGCTACCATCAGACTGCATCATCAGACTGCATCACACTTACCATCACGTGAGATTGCAGTCAAGGGCTAACTTGTAGTGGATAAAAAAAAGTGATCTGTTCTATGAAATTTGTCTATTTTGTTCATTAATAGGTATGGGGAAGACAGTCTCTGGTAGCACAGTTTTACTATACTGCAGGTATCGCATTACTATATACTTTTGATTAATAATGATTTTTTTTTAAGCTAGCCCTTGACTGCGATCACACCTGATGGTAAGTGATGATGCAGTCTAAGATGGTAGCGGGCTAACCTGTTAGGGGCATGGTTAGTTATATTAAACCCACACCCCTTCGGTTTCTACACAGCATCGTACCGGAACGCTAAATCGCTTGGCGGCACGGCTTTGCCGGTTTGGTGGTGGTAGGGGTATTTATTTATTCGTTTTTTTAATAAGCTTGCATCATATCATAATGTCGTCCCAAACGAATTTCGGCCACGGCGGCCTATCTCCAGAGATTAGCCGTATGCGGGAGATATTATAGTGCACAAGAGAGTGCGCATTCACAGGTGCACTCTCTGTTCCTTTACTCTCATAGCCCGATTGGACGCAAAATCCGACACGACCGGAGAAAGATCAGTCATAGTATGACTATGTTAGTCATAGTAGCCTATGCCTTGCCGGCTACAGGCATTGTGGCTAGGAAAATGAAGTAATCATATTGGTGGATTTTTATTTTTTACTCACTCTCTGCTCGCATAGCTACGCTAGTAAAACGCATCAATACTCAAACCTACCTGTGGACACACAGATGCTAAGATCTGATCCCTCCCTTTGAGTGGACACTGTTCATACTTGGCCCAGAAGTCATCAAAGCAATCCTTGACATCGGGGGCCATAGCGATCACTTGGGATCTCTGCGCGTTAATCACTTCTATGTAGTTGGCTTGTAATACCAGTTCCACTTCTGACTTCTTCGTTTGTACTGATGGACGCCAGCGGCGACGTACTGTCCCACTGTTAAAAAGCACGACTATCATAACAAGTCGTATTCTACTTTTGAATGTCAATTGGGTATTTGTCAACTGCTCAAATCAGCAACTTTTTTTTAAACGTCAAAATCGGGGATTTTGTATGAAACATTGAACAGTGACGTTATCAAATTTCGACACACTTTTTTACTTTAATCGATAGTTTAAAATAGTTATTCAACATAAAATTAACAAGGGACGCGGATATTACAACTTTTGGGAGATTCTCTGTTTAATAATTACTAAAATCCCCAATTGTTGAAATTAAAAATTAAATAGTATGATGTAATGGTTAAGAATATATAATACGAGATTCTTAAACTAAAGCTACAAGGATTTCAAGTACAATCTAGCCTGAGAAGATTAATGAATGTCTGTTAGTTATTGATTTAAAACCGTCCACTCTATTGAGTTGAAATTCTTTACAACCAGTACCATCAATGTATAATAAATTTCGCGAGTCACATTGCAATTTGCAATGCAATGAATTAGTAAGTACTTGATATAAAATACTAGAAAATACCATATTATTTAAAATATCTCATGTAAACTCTTATATTTTTCAGAATAGCCTGTCCAGGTCCTAAACTATACCTACACAACAAATCGTTGATCCTTTGCTGCATGTTCACATTTATAATATTGTGGGTATAGTGAAAAAATTATGTACTTGTCACTGTGAGATTGTAAAATCCGTTAGATTATAATCTAACGGTTTCTATCCCGCGAGATTATAAACTGTCGTAAGATTGTGAACCGTTCGATGTTCTGAGTATTAATTTATGAAATATTTATTGTTTTTACGTTTTCTTGTCTCTTTCTTGTACAGTTCGCGCGCGAGTTGAATGCAGAATAAATGTAAGTGTCACCATACATTTACTCTGCATTCAACTCGCGCGCGAACTATAGGTTAGGTTAGGGTTTCATATGAATATTCATGTTAGGTTCTATCGGGTTAATATACCTAATATATTACAATTTACCGAAAAATAACGCATTAAATTGTAAGCAGTATGTCACGGTTCACAATCTGTCGACAGTTTATAATCTATCGAGATAAAAAACGTTATATTATAATCTAACGGTTTTTACAATCTTACGGTGACATACTCATACCATATTACAACATCATCACCAGGCTTACAGGTGTCAACAAGATCTTCCTCTAGCACCACCCACATGGAGCCAGGTATTGTGCCAATACTAAGTTTATTCACTTGCTCCTAAAAATATATTGAACTTTAACACAAGTCCATTAAAGTCCTTTAAATTGATTGGTCTTTTCTTGTAAAAATCATTTTGTTTAGAGCAGTTAGTACATCATCTTATTCTGAATGGTCATTAGGTAAAGTTACAGTTAAAGAAAGGCCACAATTACTTTTGTAAGTTTTTATGTAAGTTATAGCTAACATAACTAACATTTCCAAAGGATGCACCACTTACAAGACTGTAAACATTTAATAAGTTACTCATTTAAGCAACTAATGTGAGTTTAAAAATGTGGAACAACTTACTTGTATTTTGATTTCTTGGTAATCTTTACAATGCTCTCTTGATACCAGATTTACCTGTGTAAATGTAGTACATTTACACCTTATATTGGAGTTCCAACATTTTGTGGGTGCCTTCAAAATGTATCGATTTTCAAAATCTGCTTCAACAGTGTTCTCAAATTTGCATTTCATACATATGTATTTCCTTTGATACTCTAACATTTTTGCTTGGGTTACTCGTACTATGGTGCCTATAAAACGAAATACAATGTATACTGGAAAAACCATTCTTCAACAGAATAGAAACATGTGGTTTGTACCAAAATAATGATTTGTTTACCACTTGACACATTTAATATGTTGCCAGTACCCGATGTTATGTTATTATCTATGTCTAGTAAAAACATTGTTAAAATGAAGATTTGAATAGATACTAATTATGCAAAAGGATAGCAAGAAAACCCCTAAAGTAAATTATTAAATGAAGAATTGTATTAGAGCATTTACTTTGTACAAAAGTGCAATAATACCACAAAACTTTTTTGTTTGGAAGTTGGGAACACAATTGTTTTAGAGCTAAGAGCCTTTAATAAGATCTATAGAGCATAATTTTCTCAGGTATTATTTAAAAAAGTAAGAACTAAAACAAGTAGGTATGTGAGTGATATTAATTTGTCTTGTTTTAACTGTCTTATGTAAAAATAAAATTCCTAGGATAAAATGCAAAGTGCAATGCTAATTTTTGAGTGACAGTCTTTAGACTGCGGAAATTAACATTGCAGGAGCTGTTAAACTGTGCCCTGTGGCTATTATATTTGGCCAAAGTAATAAGAGGTTTCACTTAAATCCTATAAAAAAAATACATACCTGTAACTTTCAAAAAGCACCCAAGATCAACATTTTTGGGGAATACAGTCCTATGTAACTCCGGGCAAACAGGAAGGCCAAAGAATCTAGCATGTACATTTCTTTTCAAGTATTTATAGCTCAGTTTGTCAATCAATGGCTTATATTCATCTTTCTCTAAAATATTCTGTTGTGCTCTAACAATGTCTTCATTACAAGATTTTAGAGTTGAAACAGGGCTGCATAAAACTTTGTCACCTATGTCTGGGTATGTTTCAAATAGTTTCAGAAAACTGAAATACAGTTAAAAAATATTAAGTATATTGTTTCGGATTCAGATTTTAATTACTCAAGTAAATAATCAGACAAAACATATAACACGTTTGTTTTATATTTTTCCTTCCACATCCACTAAAATTTAGTCCTTGACTGTGATCTCTCTCAGCTACCATATTATGGCCGATGCTTGGCAATAAGCAAGTATGAAGTAATAAGTGATGATGCAGTTGTATGGTGGTAGAGGGCCAATCTGTTAGGGCTATAGCAGTGTGTTGCTATGTTAAATGCTTACATACATAGGTGAGTAGGTATAATTAAGTAAGTAGGGTAATAAGTAGGTCACATACACAAAATAATAAAAAAGTGTGTCTTTTTGTTGGCAATTGTGCGATGGGTTCTGAGTTCTGGCATAGTACCTACCAAATTTCAACATACAGTGCGAGGCGCAGGGCATTAGCTTGTTAGAAATAAAAAAGTAAGTATGTAGTTTTTATCTCTAGACAACATACTGAGAAATTGCTGCAGAGCTTTTCACTATTATAATAGTTAACTTTAAAAGAATAAAACTTACTCAATTTTGATGCTGTAGTATCCCAGAATATCCTTTTCTGATAAAATATTCAAACAATCTTGAAAATGAAACTTTATAACATATTCTAATATCATTGTTTTTGTTTAAATAATTGAAATAATATACTAACAGATCCACCGGTCTGTATTGCAAAAACCTCTCGGTAGAGAGTAGTATAAATATTCTTGGTTAAAAACTACATCAATCATGATACCCTAGAAAAAGTAGAAAATCTAAGTTTCCAATTTCACTTTCCAGTTTCCTACAGGTTTCCTAAAATCAGCCTAAATTCCAAATCCAAAATAATGTTAATGAGCGGCAGCAGAGCGGCAGCAGCGGCACCGGAGACAAGTTAACCAGAGAGCAGCAGAGACAAGACGTAACAACCACAGAACACTTATTACTCCTAGCGGAGTAATAAACAACCTTCTTTTTATGGTCGGTGGTTACTGTACTATACTACTCTAGTCTCTATGGGTCGAGTCGAAACGAGTGTGAAAGAGAACAAGTTTTTTTTTTTTTTTTAATCGTATGGCATTTATTACGCCTCCTGGTTCGTCGCTCGTTTAGCACCACCCGGGGGACACGTGCAGAGAGGTAAAAGGTAATTCCTGCGGACGTGAGCGACGGGGCATCCCCCAAGAGAGAACAAGTTGATGAGTTGCAAGAATTACACATGAACCACAGATGACAGTCGAAAGATCCAAATAATCACCTAAAAGTAACCTTTTGAACAGTGTAACCTAGAAGTAACCTGACGGACTTAAAAATCACCTAAAAGGTTACAAAAGTAACCTTCTGGCAACGCGCCGGCAACAAACTCTCTCTGTCTGGCTGATCTGCGCGTAACTTATGCATCAATCATTGCTACAGTGTAACGATTGCAATCACCTCTGATTGGATAACACTCCTTCACTATTGGACAAAATCCATTGATGCAGCAAGAATACCATAAATTCAGCCTATCACAACAAATGATACTGTAACAATGACTGATGCAGAAGTTACGCGGTCGCCCTGCTGCTGAGCTTTCTGGCAACCAGAGAGCCAGAGACATGTTGTTGTTGTTTTTCACAAAGGTTTTTCACTTTGATTAAATTTTATAAAAAAAATCAAAGGTTTTTCAATAAAAGTTTTATCCAGACACAAGTAAATATAGGATGTTTTATCCAAAGGTTTAATCCCCTCAGTCAAGCAACCAAAGATAAGTAACCAGTGTTGCAAAGCAAGATAAATTCGGTAGGGCTGCCACAAAATAAACGGTTTATTTTGGTAGATATATAAAGAGGAGTAGATATAGGGTTTTTACTAGTATACTGTCTGAACTAATGCAATAAATCAAAATTATACAATTTTTTGGGAGGTTTAAGTAGCTAAACCTAATATCTAATTATATAAAGGGAAAAGGTGACTGACTGATCTATCTGCAACGCTGAGCTTAAACCATTGGACGGATCGGTATTTCACTAAACGGGGCCCGACTTCGGTAGATCTTCTGAAAAATCGGTAAGTTTTAAGGTTTATATTAATAAGTGCTGTCTAACTGAGGCCGACTCCTCGCGTTGTTACGAAGACAAAAGGTCTAAAATTTAAATATAGTACATTTGTAATTAAAATTTAATGCCTTAGTTTTAAGGTTTTTATTTGAAATATTTTTATAATTATTATTTTTAAATTAGAAAAAACTCACTTCTATCGGCAGTCCCTATGACTGCCAATTTTCTTTAATATTTTAATTTTTTTTGGTCGTAATCAGTAGGTCAGAGAATTACTCTATGCAGGGAAAGGTCAAAAATAAAATCGACAAAATAGAGTAAATATAGTAAAGAGGAGAGAATGTAAGGCCGTGTGTTAGGCTGCAAAAGCCGAACTGAACGTAAATACGAAAACATAACCTAATACGTAAGTTTACAATTTTGACCTTATTTTTACCTGATTGTTCCAGATAAAACTTGTAAATATTTGTAAAGACTCGCATAATTGTTACAAAGTTTAGAAATAACGAAAATAATACTTAGCAGAAAATATATCGCAAAATATCGCTATCGCATATTGTATACGCTGAAGTCATGTCTATATCTCTTTCTCTGTCTACGATCGACAAAAATTAAAACCATAGAGAAAAATTACATTGACACTGAGCATTGACTTATAGTGATTTTGTGACGTACGTAAGGTAAGTACCTATTACATCCATGTGACCATGGCATGTGACCATCATGTGACAGCCACCGACCAGAAAAAAAAGGTGACAGCTTCAACAAAATTAGATTTTTCCGTACGATTTTTTACGACTCTGGGTTCTAGGTGTTCTGAGCATACGAAATGGGCCGGACGAGTTTTTAACAGACGGTGTTTATTTCTATGGGTATTTGAGATTCCTTGTTCAAAATCTCAAATGTACAAAGGTATCTTACCTTTGGAAGATGCAGATAAGATACATTACGATCTCTTTAAATAATCTATTGAGCTCGGCAAACGTTGTACTTCCTAAACCAGTTTTAAAAAAAAAGTTGTACTTCCATGAACCTAAAAAACTATTGCAGCGCCACCTAACAATTGTGAATTTAAAATTTTAAACCATCCCGGGACATCTCAAACACATATAAAAATTTCATTAAGATAGGTCCAGCCATTTTCGAGGTCTTGTGAAAGTGAAAGGGATTTTTTTCAGCGAATTAGCGAACAGCTTTGATTATAATATACTCCCGCGAACAGTAAAAGGCTGGTAGTAACGATGGTAATAAAATAAACATTTCAATATAATAAAACGTTTTTAATTCATCTAGTTGTGCTGTACTCCACACATCTGGATGGGTCAGTAGGGAAATATTCTTGACATTTCGTCATTAGTCTCTTCAGAGCCTGGATGTATTTCCTCTGGGTCTCGTCATTCATGACGTGAGCGACATTTTTGGAGAAGATCTTCTCACGTCCGGTTCGTGCGTGAATGCCCACCATGGTCACACCAATGGGCCATGGCGCGTTGCCGATTGCCATCTGTAGATATGCGTCGCTTGCCTGAGGAAATATTGGTAACTTTAGGTGCTACGCAAACATCAATACTTTTGTGTTGTGTGTCGAATACAAGCCACCATTGTGTGTTTTGTTTTCATACAATGAATACTAGTGGTTCACCCCGAACTGAGACCTCGCGGTATCCATTTCCCTAAGATAGTTTTAACAATAATTATAATTTTAACTTTTAACATTAGCGCCATCTATTGACATCATTGTGAAGTTCTGTTAAAAATACTGAAGCTCATTAAAAATTAAATAATTTCGTTTCCTTATTTAAAATATTTATCTAATTTTAGTATTTGTTGTTCAAGTATAGGATATAATTCACATAATTGATCCAGTTTCAGGCTCTGCCTTTTAGAAAATTGAGAGTTCTGAGGTCAACTTTGGACCTTAGAAAATCTCCACTTTGAAAGCCCCCCATTTCGTCAATCTCAGGGGAAAAATTAAAAAAATATATATTTTGGACTCTATTCCTAATTATCTTTAAAATGATATACCACAACCCTATGTAACGCTATAAAAAATATTTTACTTCGCATTCGCTTCTATGAGAGCCCTCCTGAAATAAAGATTTTTATAACTTTTTAAGCCATATTCGGCGGGAGGCCATCAGTTTACATATTATATTTAAATTTGAAGTAATAACGTTCAGTAATTCAGAAGTTATAAGGCTCTGACAGACAGGCGGACGGACAAGTGCAAATTCACTCAAATAGACTCAGAGACCTTCGCTTCGCTCGGTCAATAATTGTCAACCAACAACTACTCTAACGTAGATACAGTGAGTCCAGTCGCTTCAACGTCACACAAAAACGCTGTTTTAAATTAATGACGCTGTCCCGTGTCGGTAGGAATTTCCTACGTTTGTTCAACATATTAGAACTTACAAATTAATATGCCCAATAACTTTGTGGTGGTTTCCACATACATGACACTAGATGGCGCAACTTGTACTAAACAAATGTTTGAACTTTGAACCCACAAATATCAAGTTTTTGTAGCTGAATGTGATATGACTGTCATTTTGATATCATAGATTTATGTTTATACAAGCAGATGCCCGCGACTTCGTCCGCGTTAAATAAGTTTTTTAAATTCCCACGGGAACTCCCTATTTTTTAATATAGCCTATGACACTCAAAAATAATGCGGCATTCTACTGGTACCAGAATTTTCAAAATCGGTTCAGTAGATCCAGAGATTACCCCCTACAACGTCACAAACTTTACCTCTTTATAATATTAGTATAGAAATATAGCTGATAATAAGTATGCAACAATAAAATTTATATTCCATACCATAATATAATTCCTCTCCAGTAAATGCTTAGTGATTTCCATGAGGCTGTCGCAAATATCTTCCGGCAGAGTTTTCTTCTTGAGCTTCCTCATCAAGGGCTTGAGATACACTTGTGTTTGTGTGTATGTCGCTCGCGTCATCTTGTGTTTGATTGCTGTTTTTTCTGTCGCTGTACCCGAGTTTAACTGTTGACCCCACAATTTTAGAAGGAACTGGAAAATATATAAAAAGAGAGATGAAAAACTGATACAGTTTACCCATTTTACCAAATATATAAATTGTTCATCTTAGATAATATAATAATTGATAGATTCATAATGGATCTAACTTCTATATAAGTACCTGGAATCTATCCTACTACTATTAAAAACACGAAAGTAAGTGGTTTTTTTTCTTTGTACAGCCCAACTGACTAACCGATGAACCAAATTTGACACAGAGAGAACTTGCACCATGGTGATGGAAATGTGGAAAAAGTCCCAGGTATTATCTAGACTGGTAGACTAAAAATATTAAGTTAAAAGAGAAACATAATGTTATGATACCTGCAGCAAGATCATTATAACATTCATATCATGATTTCTGTCCCCTTGACCCATGGTCTTAGCCATTTCTTGAATAAACTCGTATGTCACAGTATCATCTAAATCATCTTCATTTTGATGTTTTTCACTTTCATTCTAAAAGATAAAATTTAAATTTAAAATTATAATGTGTTGGAAGGTCATTTTTATAGAATTTTATTAGTGGTAGTTTTAAAATTGAACGCTTTGAATTATTGGTAAAAAAGACCAATTTGTAAAAGGTAATTAATTCTTTCAGCGTCGTTATTCCTCGTCGCCGAGGGTCGTGACCCCTCTCCATTAATCACATAATGGTAGGAGTTTTCTTGGGGTAATAATGCGGTGGGTTAACCCACGTCCTTCTGCATACGACTCAACTAAGAGTAATTAAGCTCTTAGGTTTTTGTAACGATTATTATCAGATGTTAGTGATAATAACCGGGACTGACGGCTTAACATGTTCTCCGGAGAAATCGAAAAGGCCAAATTTGAACACTAAAATTCGGTCACGCATCCAAGTTACCGACTTGGGTCAAGGTTGCTTGACATTCGCAAATGATGATATGCGTTGTCACAACCAGGCCGTTCACCTCTCATAGGTAATATTCCACACTTTTCACCACACCTGGATAAATAATATATACCTGCGTCCCCAGTGCCAATATTTCATTGAGATACGCCTGATCCACTTTATCCATAGCTTCTTGAAAGTCATTTCTAAAACCCTGGAATAAAAATAAGTAAATGGTAAAACATGAAATTAAAATACATGTATATTTTTAGACTAAATATTCTGTGAGCATACAAGACAGGGGCCAGGGGCCAGGGGACATTTTGTTGCAGCAACAATACCAATTGACTAATGCCAATCTATTTTCTCAATAGATCAGTAACAGTCAAAGTGTTACTGGATCTCTTATTAGAGCCCTGCATAGCCACATCACTGAAGAAGTGGAATACCATAAAATTCAGCCAATCAAATCAATTGACGCTGTGACAATGATTGATGCAAGTTTTACTAAATCTAAATCCACACAGATGATATAATGTAGGTATTATATAAACAATTGTTTATTACAAACATTGAAATACATAATTAGGTGGTTAAATTCACACTTGTCAAGACAGCTTTCGCACCAAATTGTGCGATTAGCAACAATCAACCACCCATCTCGATTTTCGTTGGTCTGATGATATATAACCAAGCTTGCGGAAAAAACTTGGAGGAGGCTTGACCAAACATCTGAAGAGTGGAGTGCACATGAGATGACCTATGTCCAACAATGGGTGAAAAAAGGCTCATAAAGAAGACAGCAATTAGCCCTGGAAAGATTTGTAACTAGTTTTATCGATTACAAGTTAGCCCTTGACTGAGATCTCACCTGATGGTAAGTGATGATGCAGTCTAAGATGGTAGCGGGCTAGCCTGTTAGGGGCATGGTAGTTATATTAAACCCATACCCCTATTCGGTTTCTACACGGCATCGTACCGGAACGCTAAATCGCTTAGCGGCACGTCTTTGCCGGTAGGGTGGTAACCACGGCCGAAGCCTCCCACCAGGCCAGACCAGGGAAAATTCAGAAATTATAAATTCCCAAATTGACTCTGTAGGGGATTGAACCCAGGACCTCCGCACGTTAAGACAACAGCGCTATTAAATTTATTGCTCCAGTGATAAGCATGTTCACTGATGACTGAGTCCCGGGTTCGATTACTGGTGTCAGGTCATAATCAGTATTCAGTTTTTCAGTTAAGAAAATTGTCAGTACTAGCCCAGAGTTAGGAAGTTGGTGGTGCTTCAACCTGTGCCTCAGAGAGCACATAAAAGCCATCTATCCTGGGCCTGAACTCTGTCCAGTCTTGACGGACTAATTATTTAGTAAGGGAATAGATAATTCACCTGTGTGTGATGGACATTATTATAGTTTTTTACCTCTTAACATATAATAAAGTTCCATTACAATATAACGGCAACTTTATTGTCTACTACAATCTAGCCTATGGGCTAGTAAGTAATATTATTCTAGCTTAAACTTCTACTTATAATTAATCTCTACATCTAATTTACAGTCCAACAACTGTCCTTAGTTTATTCTATTCACTACGTTTTTGTGACCTACATATAAGTAGCACAAGCAAAGTGACACAGCACTTGTACACTTTTTACACTAATTCGAACGGTTTCGTTCTTTTAATTCTCTTTTTTATATCCGTGTTATCAAAAAGTTTTACAGCCTCCAGATTTACATGATGTCGAAGTCGATGTTGGTGAGTGATAATTAAAGATATTTTATTATTATTAAAGTTGTACAAGTGTATGCACTAAAATATTTCCCATGCAGAAGTCTAGACTCTGAGGAGATTGGCCTCTATGTCTGAAATTATGTTAGGAGGACATTATTATGTTAACTTACTCTATTTGCTTCTGGTTCTTGTATTTCGATTCTTCGTAGCCTTTTGAATGCCTGTAATTCACTTTCACCAAACAATATGATGGGATGGGCTCTTTCTCTTAACCTTTTGATAACTTCAACTCTTGGCAAAGCAACACTTTCAGTTTGTTCATTTTCAATCTCTTGCTTTTTAGCTGTAATTATTGTACAATATATTATATTATTAAGTACAAATAGGCACTACTCTGATAGGCAGTTCGTACTAAGTATAGTGCCCTGTCAAGCAGATGCCATGTGTAAAGTCTATACTTATATTATTACTAACTTTGAGTTTTTTGAATTCCTAGAGGTACCCCTTTTTTACTGATATAAAAAGTAGCCTATTTTCTTTCCCTGGATGTAACCTGCCCCTATAGCAGCACAGCAAAAGATGGGCCGTTTATGTGTAGGAAACAACCAGACTGATTGATAGACAGATACATGTTACAAATTGGCAACCCAGAGGTTCAGATTAAAAAAAGTTAGTGCATCATTTCTGGGCAGTGGTATCCGTTAATACAACAAAATCCCGCCAGAAGTTCTAAGTTTACCAGAAGGGAGATTTAAAAGTCACATTAAAAAAGTCTGTGTAAGAAAGGATACTACAATTTTGACGATTATATTTTGGACAAAGACGTATGGACAATCTCTAAAGTATTATGAATACATTTAAAAGTACAATTAATTGTTAATTTTGATATTTATTTTTTCCCATTGTTGAAGATCTTTTTTAAATATTGTGTTTTTTTTTTGCTTGACATTTGATATTAAGATTTTTTAATGTTTTTAAGTTATTTTTTTTTTTTTTTTTTTTAAATTTATTTAGTACCAAAAAGTTATAAAATACGAAGAAAAACAGATACATAGTGGACAAGGAAGCACTTATCTCTATAAGAGATCTCTACCAGTGACCCTTGGCAGTGAGAAAGGTTGTTGTTTTAATTTATTACGATTTTTTTTGAAATGTATTTTAATGTATATTAATGTAATTTTGTCTAACGTTCAATAAGTGTACAACATGTACCTATTTTGAATAAAATCTTTGACTTTTACACAGTGGTGGCCTTAGGGCAAACAGGGCAACCGCACGGGGCCTCACTCTTGCAGGTGGCTCCCACCTCTCAATAGGAAGTGAGCTAGGAATCAGATTTATTGATCTGAGATGCCAGTGCTATCAACTGCGAATGGTAAAAATAAACGAGAATGGACTATACCTTCAAAGCTTATGGACCTCGCAAATATTTACTGCCCAGGGCCTCGAAATAGCTAAGGCCGCCCCTGCAGATACACTGTCGCATTTATAATATTAGTATTAGTATAGATAATAGATAGTACATCTGTTACCATTTTGTTATTCCATTTGTCACCCAATTTTGATGAAATTTTGCAGTTAGAACGAATAAGGTATGTTGCACCCAGGGCAAGGATAACAGTGTACTTTGCGTTTTATCCTACAAAATGAGTATTGGATTTTTCAAATTGCTAAATTCATGCGGAAATATTTGCAAGCATCATCTTTAACATGCAATAAATCCATCTAATCTCATTTTCACTTTTATTTCTGAGGAATATCTTTACAGTTCAAGGCAGGGCCTCAGACTAATTTATTCTCTTCGTCTTTTCTTATCTATGGCCTTTAGTACTGTGGTTTGGAGGTCCGCAGTAATTCCGCCAGTTGTCAATGTTAACTTGGAGACAGCAACATGTAAATTCGACTCTTAAGAGACTAAGAGACTTCTGCGTTGTTAGACCTTGAGATCACCAGGACAATACAAATATATAATATAATTTTATATATATAGATAATTAATATAATTGAATAGTATTAAATTTGGTGTTGAAACCATGGGGTCGTGGGGCGAAGATGCTACATCCTTTTTAAAGGATCTATCTTCTTGTCTCACGGAGTCCACAGGTAACTGGAAGGCTGGCAGTTCCCTCGGCCAACATGTAAGTTTGGCTATTCAGCGAGGTAACGCAGCCAGCGTTCTGGGCACATTGCCTTATTGCAGCAGCATATAAGACGATATTTTTTTAATTTAGATTTTAATTTGACAAATAAATAAAATATATTATTGTTAAACTTATACATATGAATAGATTAGTATAATAAACAGTTAGTATAAATTATTATGAAGTTAGTATTTTAGGGAAGGATTTCATAGCTCCCAGGATGATACGTAGACATTTGGCTTGAATTTTGTTGAACTTCTCTAAGCCCTCTTTATTGCAAGGCTCAAAGATAAAGGACCCATAGTTAAAGTGGCTTCTAGCTAGAGCATTCTATAGCAGTTTCTGGCAGTATGGATGGGAACCCTACCACTCTACAGAAAGAGCTCTCATTATGTTGACGCCTTTTTCACACTTTTGAGCTACACGATTGAAATTTTGAGTACCGGTTAATTTTGAATCAAGTGTAACATCTAAGAATTTCACTGCGGAGTCAACTTGGATTGTCTGACTTTCATACCTTTAAATCTCTATATCTGGGATGGTTTTTTTCCTAGTGAATACCACAGTTTTGCTTTTAGAGGGGGAGAGACTCAATCCATGAACTTCTAGCCATATGGTAAGATGGTACATGGCAGAATATAAATTTATTGCTGCATCCTGAATTGAGTTACTTGAAATTATAGTGCCAGATCATCTGCATATTGCAGTGTCACAAAAGCTGTTCACGGCCAGTTCTAAGTCATATATGTATAAATATTATACAAAAGAGGTTTAAGTACAGATCCTTGTGGGAACTCCTTCCATAAAGTCCTAGGTGACTTGAGTTCGTCATTTATCCGTATTTTGATAGATCTGACCATGTACAGATTTGTGACAAAGTGTACAATCCTCTCAGGAATACTCAGATAGAGCATTTTGCACCTGAGTAGAGGAAGATTGAAAGACCCCTACCAAGTAATCTCCCCTTGTAAAAGCAAGGCATATGTTGGTAGCCAGCATGCCAAGACTGTCCATGGTGTTTCTACCCTTTCGGAAGCCAAATTGGGTTTTTCCCAGAATATCCCTACTCTCCACAAACTATTTATTCTCAAATACCAGCATTTTACACAAATTTTATAATAATTAAAATATAATTATGTATGTACTAAGAATGTAGATGGGTCAAACCTTTGTCAGTGTCTTCTGTTTGATTGTTGTCTTCAGCCAAGTTGTCTTGTTGTTTTTGTGGTCCATATTTTTTATAGTATTCTTCTTGTTCCTTTGCTAGCAGATCCCCTCTCTTAAAATATTTCTTTGAAGAATTCTGTAAGTAATTTTATTGAAAGTATCTTCACAGTTTACCTACATAAATCCATACTTAATATTATAAATGCAAAAGTGTGTCATGGCCCATCTGTTCAACCGATTTTGATGAAATTTAGTAGGTACAGTGATAGGTTGTATCCTGGGGAAGGCTTATCCCGGAAAAACAAGGAGTTCCAGCGGGAATCGATAAGACTTAGTCTACGCGGACTAAGTCACAGGCAAATTTATGTATCCCTTTTATCTTAGGCTTACATAAGCACAATAATGTGTCTGTATTTTGTGCTCTCGATATGTATGAGTTTTAGATATATTATATTTTATGAATTACTAGCTGATGCCCGCAATTTCATCCGCGTGGTATATGTTTTTTGATTCCCGCGGGAACTCCTTAATTTTCTGGGATAAAAGCCTAGGTATGTCACTCTCCAGGTCTTCAACTATACCCAAGCCAAAAATCACGTCGATCCGTTGCTCAGTTGCGGCGTGACTTTTTTTTATATTATTAGTATGATAGTAATTTATGTAAGTAATTATTAGTATGATAAGTTTATGAAGTCTTTTGAATGATCATAATAAGTTGTGACACTATTCCGCTCCTTTTACAGATTCGTAAAGGATGGGGTGTCTGGAGAAGATCACTTTTAGTGAAAAGACCGCCCTTGCGCACTTCTTTGTTTTCTGTACTTTAAATCTTAATGTATGTGTGGCAATAAAGAATTTAGCTATCCATCAATCTATGCCAGGTTATCACACCTTTTTTTTTACTGCAGGTGTTGTTCAGTAACCTACGGACTAAAAACCTCCTCCGTTCTCCGATTTCTCCGCTCACACTTCCCGGTATTGTACAAAGCATTGCATCAGGAGTTATCACACCTACCAGTATATTTTTCTCTACAAGAAGCTTTCTTTTTCTTGCTATCTCTGCCTTTAGAATGTCCATTCTAATTTCTATAACAAACAATTCAATTTGATGATAATAATTTGAATTTTGAATTTAAACAGAGATTTAACTTTTAATAATTACTTTTCTCCTCTATTTTTCCACACGAAAACACCAGGAAAACCAAGGAAAACCACAGGAAAACGCAATTTTACATGAGATTAAACCAATTCAATGTACTCTGTGGATTAAAAATTGACAATCAGGGACATAGGACCAGAGAGACTCAGTGTTGCCACCCTCAGATTTGGATTTTCCCCTAACTCCTCGTGAAATTCCCCTAAAATAAGCACTTTTCAAAATGTTTTCCCCTAAAAAAAAATTTCTAAGAATAAAACACAAATGAAAGTGCATTAAACTTTTATTCAACTTTTTTATTATATTAAACTTAAAAAAACTACTAAATCAATACTATTTGAAGTCTGAACCATATATAAGGTTTATATATGTAGGAAGTACACTACCCTCAGATAAGTTTTGACCAATTATTATGGTGAAGATCTAATTATGCAGCCATAATTCACTTACATAACATTTAACGATCATATTACATGTCTAACACAAATCTATGAGGATCTTGACCTTAGCCCATGAAGTCGGTATTTTGAAAAGAAGAAGAATAATAATTTCGTCCGTGTTTATTCAGGGCAATAGCTAGTGTTAATAGTTAATTAGTTAATATAAACTGAATACTATGTAATATAGTATATCTATATTATTTTCATTTGTTCTTGGAATGCATCCATTGTTTGTTTCGTATTCGACATCTCTTCTTTCCGCGTACACAAATCTATAAGCGGGAAAGAGAAAAATATATTTTGTTTGGTACTAGCCATAGAGAAATGTAGCATCATAGTCGTAATTCCTTGATTCCTACTTCCATGGGTAAAATCGGCACACCAAGTTACGTTCAGATACACGCAGACACCGATTCGAACCGAAAGTTGAAACTTTCCCTAAAAAATTCCCTAATAATTTTTTTTCCCCTAAAAATTCCCCTAAATAATTTTATACCCTAAAAATTCACTAAGTGCTTAAAAATCCCCTAAATCTAGGGGAAAATACCCTAAGGTGGGGACACTGCCAGAGACAAGTAACTTAAAGGATCATAGGACATCCGTAGTAAATATGGTCCTTGTAGGACATATAGGTACACAGGTTTTTTTTAAATTAACTGGTTTAACGGCTCTGGATTCTAGTCCTTCTGACATATACACAGGACATATATCACGACACAGACTTATAAACACTTATAAAAGCTCAATGGCTCATATGTTTAAGTATTTTTTTTAATCTGTGGTCAAAACCAATTTTTATATTTTATTTGGCTTTCCGGCTCTAGATTCTCGCCTCTATGGATATGCTCGAAAGGATGCTCGGTCATGAGCATGTGAGCAATGAATAAGGAAGGTCGAGAGACACCTTCCCTTTATAAATCTGTGTGAGATGGTGTGAGACAGCCATAATCAAGCACATACTTTTGTATATAGGAGAGGTCAAACAAAGAATGTGGACCTGTGATGTGGACATATTTTACTAACGCCATTTAGCCTGAAAAGTGGGGCAGCGCTATGGCGGAGACAAGGACAGGACTATACAGGTTAGGAGCGTGCTTTAAAGGTTGGACGCCCAATTTTTTTCTATGAATGGGTCCATCTAGTACATACATTAAATCGATGGAAATATCATACATATTTAAATTGAAGCTTCCGGTAATATAAATGGCGTAATGGGCGGAGTTTAAGGTGGGGGTTAGGGCTGGTATTATCGATGCATAGGTACTCGATATAAAATTATCACAAATAAAATTACTCAATAAATAATTATACATAATTTTTGAAAACACTAGTATGTATTCGTATTTTATAATGATCTAGCTGATGCCCGCGACTCCATCCGCGTGAATTGAGGTTTTTGTTTCCGCGGTAACTTGAATTTTCCGGAAAAAAAACTATTCGATGTGTTATTCCATACTATAATCTATCTCTTCCATCCATCCATACTATCCAATCTTTCGCGTTTATAAAATTAGTGTAGAAATTTATATTATCAGTTGAATGTGAACCTTACAAACAAAACTGTTTCATAATATTAGTTGGAATACCTACCTAGATATAATGGAAAAAATGTTAGTTAAGTTAACAAAGATATATAATAGCACATAGGCTACTTTGTATCCCGGAAAATTAAAGTTCCTGCGGGAACCGAAAAACCACGCGGACGAAGTCGCGGGCATTAGCTAGTATGAATATTAAAAGTTGCCTGATTTTAAAAATGATTTATTGCTAAAAATAGATGAAAACAAAGTAATTGATAATATTGCATTATACATCTATATATATATATAAAATATATATAAAAATGAAACCCGTTTTCCTTGGTCACGGCATCACGCGTGAATGGCTGGACCGATTTCACTAATTCTTTTTTTGTTGTATTTGTTATTATTAGGAGAAGGTTCTTACGGAAAAAAATATTAAGAAAATCTCTCAGAAATATTGAAAAACATACATTTAATTTTGCATACTAAGGCGGTACGAAGTTCGCCGGGTCAGCTAGTTATTTATAAAACTTCTTGCGTTTCGGATTGATCTTATAATTAAACAAGTAATAAAAATAAAATATTTAAAAAACCCGCAACGTACTTGCAGCGCACCTTTGTGCCCATAGAAACATTAATTAGAACTTCTCAGAAGTACCTATGCATATCTAAAACCAAATATACCATATAAATCGGCCCAGTAGTTTTTCCGAAAAATGGTACCTAATCACGACCGGGGGGCCTCTTGTTGGCCAGCGTGAACTATGGCTAAACCCTTTTCATTCCAAGAGAAGGCTCCTACTCAGTAGGGCACGCCGGCTGGGTAAAAATATAATCATGATGCAACGCCCCCGTGTTGGCCAGCTTGGTGGACTATGGCCAAACCGTTTTAATTCCGAGAGAAGACTCATGCTGAAGTGAGCCTGCAATGGGTTGAAGTATTCTGTATTCTGTTTTGAGAAACATCGTATATAGTTTCTGGATTCAAACTGAGGTTCAATTCTTGCAAGGGTTGCCTTGCCTGTTGCCCAGGTGGTAAATTCTGCAATTGTGCAATAATACTATATTTATATTTAAGACCTTTTGTCTTCGTAACAACGCGAGTCGCATACACGGTGACACAGCACTTATTAATATAAACCTTAAAACTAAGGCGTTAAAGTTTAATTACGAATGTACTATACTATTCTAGACCACTTAAGACCTTTTGTCATAAGAAGAACGGTGTCGATCACGAGTAATCCACATTTTTACCCCCTACCTAAAAGCACATGAGTAATTTCTTTACTCATGTGCTAAAAGTGCTCAACGCGCCTAAAGAAGTTTTCTACTGGAATAGAGACCGCGTATCGGCAAACGAAACGTAGGAAGACAACCATCTCGTTGGTCTGACGACATCACCAAGCTTGCGGGGAAATCACGCAGGAGGCTTGCCCAACATCGGGTAGAGTGGCGTGCTCATGAGGAGGCCTATGTCCAACAATGGATAAAGAAAGGCTCATAAAGAAGATATCAATACTGTGTTACACATAAGGTATCCCAGGCAATTAACGCCCACTTAATTTCAAATTAATATATTATTTAATGAAATGATTGAATTAAAAAACTGTTTAGAAAAATAGTTTTATTGACAAAAAAAGAATACAGAAATATAACACATAAGTGCTATCAGTCATATAGGATTATGCAAACAAAGACTTTTTGAATACCCTGTCATGGACGTTATTGAACATACAGTTTTTAGTAACGCCCATATATTAATTTACGTATTATCTTAATAAACATAAATATTTCGACTTAGAGCCGTACCAAACCTAAAAGTATATTATATTGTCTTTTTTAGATAACACTATAATTATCATTATATTAATTACAAACACTACAATATTCAAATTTTGTAACACGTCCAACACATCACGTACTTTCTACATATTCATCTTTAACAAAAATATCTCACTTCTAACATGTGTTAAAACTATAAAACATCAACATCTAAAGGATTTTTAATAAAAATACAGATAATTATAAAATGCTTATTGGGCGCTATTAAACGTAGATGGCTAATGACGTCCCGGACTAGTGCGTCAATTAACGCCCTGAAATTAAATACAACATTATAGCTTAAACATGAATGAGATCAGTAATCAACTAATATCCTAAGAATTATTCAGAGTATCAGTAATCAGTCTTACAATCCTTTGGAATTTAAATACGTTTTATATTTATTCGCAATTTGAACACATGAAGTCTTCGTCATGTTTCGTTAGGCCAACACACTCCTCATGGTACCACTTCTTGCAAAATTTACATTGTCTCATGTCCAATTTTATGTTTTCATGACATGCATAGCAGTACCAATGTTCTTCTGTGTCGTCCTTTTTTTCATTAATCTTCTTTTTATTTTCTTGTTCATTAGCAATATTCTTAACTTTTTTTGGAAACCTAACTTTTGGTTTTATTGCTTTATTTTTTAATTTAATCCTATCTTTCTTGTTTTTCTGATTTTCTTCGGTATTGGTATTCTTTGGTTTCTTTTTATCTTCATCTTTTTTGTCAAAGAGATCTTTAGTAATACGTTGACCCTTATAATTGATAGCTTTCTTTCGTGGGCGGTTCGTTTTAGTTATAGCGTAATTAGGAGTCGGCAAAAAGTCTTCAAATTCTGTTCTATTGCTTGGTTTATTTAAATTTGATAATGGAACATTATCTTCATCTGAAAAACAAGACTTATTATCATCAGGGTTTGCTTTTTGATTTATGTTTTCTTGCGCAAGATTGATTATTTGCTTTTTAGGTGTAGTTACTCCTTTATCAATGATAGATAAAATTTCATTTTCGTCATCTGATGAACAACCATAGACGTCTTCAACTGAATATTTTAACTTATCATGTGATGGATTGATTATGAAAATATCTTTGTCAGACGAGTCAGAACTGTATGTTCGGCATATATTTCTTTGCAGACCTGAACAACTGGGAACTGCCATATCAATGACATTACTCGTAGAGCTTTCTTTGTTTGCAGGCACTTCAAGTAACACAGAGAGATTTTCAGGAATTGTGGAAGGTGAAACACAAAAGTTATGGAATGAATCATGCGGCGTAGGATTTTCCAATTCATTTTCAGAAACATCAGTAGATGAGCTATAATCAACAATACGAGAAATATTTTGATTATTATTATTTAGATTTTGAGCCTTTAATCCTGTTGGTTGAGGTAAAAATTTCTGAAGATTGTCACACTGTTCATTACGCGGCGTCACAGTTAGATTGTCGTCAGTATCAACATTAAATTCATCAGGAGTCAAGTCCAGTATTTTTGATGCGTTTACATCAAGATTACGCTGATTTTCGTCAGAGTCAGTGTCAATATTTGCATCAGATTTAGGATTCTGCATTGGTTTGTTTATATTTTGAGGATATGGGATTTCAGATAAAACTGACGGAGCAAATGCTTCTTCTGGGATTGCTTCAGGGTTATAGGGATACAAGCCTGTTGCTTTGAATCCGTTCACTATGTTAGTGTGTGTCATACATTTGGGCCACACTTGCGAAAATATTTTATTGAAATCGGCTTTTTTCAATGTCCTATCAGGGTTAACTGACAGGAAATTCAGGACAGCTTCATCCCAGTGATGCTCGTACGATTTATTTACTGATTTATCTAATGGTTGCAGCTCGTGCGTAGTATTGGAAGGAAGGCAGTACAAAACTATATCATTTTTTTCAGCTTCATCTAACGCCTCAACTGATAGATGGCACTTTGCACCATCAAAAATTAATAAACATTTATCAGCGACTTTATGTTTTGCCAGGTGCTGAATAAATTCTACAAATAAGTCTGAAGTCATACTTCCCTTCGGTGCCATTCTAACCATAGTTCCAGCTGGTAGATTTTCTGTTAGATCTGGTCGTTGTCTTTGACCTTTAAAAATGATCATAGCTGGAATTGTTGTACCTACGGCATTCACACACATCGCAATGGTGACATTCTCTGCATGTTCCGGGGCAATGAGATGAACCCTTTTGCTCCCCTTTTCAGCCAAAACTGTATGCTGTTTATGCACAGTTATTCGACATCCTTTTTCGTCCATATTATAACACCTTTCTGGATGTTGCAGTATATCTAACTCATCATATAATTTGCGGATACTCTGAAAATGTTGTTGAACAATAGGTTTATTCAACTTTTGTGCACGAGCTGCGTTCATTATTTGAGGTTTTCGTTTACTAATGGATGGATTTCTATTTAAAAAGGATCTCAACCAATCTACACCGGCAATCCTTTTGGATTTATTGAAATTATTTTTGATATCATATCTCTCGCAAAATAAGAAAGCTTGTTTTCTAATGAATTTAGGTGTTAATGGAATCCCAATACTTGCAAATCTTTTTATCCGCGAAGCTAAATCATTTTCTTGTTTATTCGTTAAAATAGGCTTTCTCCCCAAGCGTTTGATTTCTTGACCTGTTTTTAAATGATCTCTTAAAGTTCTTCGCGGTATATTATACTTTGTTGCTGCTGATCGCTGAGTCAAATTACCTCTTTGCACAGCTTTAATGGCAGCTTTCATAGTGTCTTCAGACCATGACTCCCCTCTTCTCTTACGTGTGGAATGAGATGGATTCATTTCCCCGACCTGTAAAAAGCAAATCATTATGATACACAGAAATTTTCGCCTTGTATAAATGCGCCCACTTAAGGATAATAGCGCCCATACAGGCTAATAACGCCCAAACCTCACTTTACAGGGCGTTATTACCCGAATAGTACCTTCTACCTAGTTCTCATATTTTCACACATAATTACAAACAAATCAATCAAATCGTCAATGAAATATGAAATAAAAGTATCTAAAATGAACGCTAATCACAAAATTAGAAATGTAAATTATAAAAAATATACTAAAACTTACGAATTTGTCTGAGTATTTTTTATAATAACAGCGTGCACTGCCGGCGTCCTTGAGGTAAAGTTCGCAACTGAGTATTTGGTGGCGTGAGCCGCGTGGCGTCGCGTCCGTGCGTTCCTATTGGTTTATTCTATGTGTGCGTGAAGTGTAACGTAACTCGTGCGGCATTATCTCCAATTTTTAGCATTCGGGCGTTATTCCACATTGGGCGTTAAATGCCATACCTACCTTAGATTTAGCATTGGTCTTGAAGCGCGCGAGCCCAATACTAAATCTATGAGTGGATTGAGGTTTTTAAATTCCCGCGGGAACTCTTTAATTTTAGCCTATGTCCTTTCCCGGGATACAACCTATCCCTATACCAAATTTCATCAAAATCGGTTGAACAGATGGCCCGTTAAAGCGTAACATACAGACAGACGGTCAGACAGACAGACAGACACACTTTCGCATTTATAATATTAGTGTGGATAAAACCTATTAGTACCTATAGATAGCGTTCAATTTAAAAGATAAAAGAACACACACCATTAGAAAAACAATCACGACCACCGCATTTCAAGCACCCTACCTAACATCCAAGTCGGTATACCTACAGTGGATAAATAAAAGTTAGTTCTAACATCTTTTAAGGCAGTAATTAAAAGCTGTCGGGACGCTACGTGGCTATGGTTTATCACATTATACACGGTTTGTCTCTTGCATGTGGACACATGTTTCGAATTCGTAAGGATCTTTTTTTCTTATACGATAGTGTTCACTTCACGGCATGTTCAAACGGTTTTTAAATTTGACATAGTTTATTATAGCTTTCGCTCGCTTTTAGATGGCTTAGAATGAGAGAGGCGTCACTCAAGTGGACGGTATTAATTAAAATATAATAACAAAGAGGTTTTAACGTATTAAGTAAGTAGACGCTCTACCGTTATTTTAGGCCTTTATTTAGAGTCTCCAAAATCGTTATTAACATTTTCTTGGTTCCCTATTTTGATGACCTCCCTGGCGCAGTGGTGAGCGCTGTAGTAGTATAGTTAACAGTGGGAGGTCCCAGGTTCGAATCTCGACAGGGTCAATTTAGGTATTCATAATTTCTGATTTTTTTCAGGTCTGGTCTGGTGAGAGGCTTCGGCTAATTGCCACCCTATCGGGAAAGACGATTTAGCGTTCCGGCACCGATTCCGTGTAGAAACCGATTAGAGATAGGTATGGGTTTTAAGTAACTGCCGTACCCCTAAGAGGTAAGCCCGCTACCATCTTAGACCGCATCATCACTTACCATCAGGTGAGTCGATAACGTGTAGTGGAATACAACATAAGATGCATTGTAATCTTCGCTCATTTACCTAATCATGTTAAACTCATTAGTTCAAGTAAGTTAGTATGGAATATAATATTATACAGTATCTAATAAATTAATATTATTAGGCACATCTTCAACCGCTTTGCAATCAGATTGCTTACTTATAATATTTTATAATTTCTGTCGTCTAGGTACCAAGATATGAGGTCAAACAATTTTTTTTCATGATTCTGGTGTTTACCGAGTCATGAATGCAACGGCGGCTTTCAGACGAACCACTTGAAAAGTTCACTGACGTCTACGCCTCAACACTTTGCACAGTAGCGACTTTCTGCAGTGAAATTGTTTTTTGAAAGATAAACTATTAAGTTTTTAGTCTAAAATAACATTAAAATTTTCCAAGATGATTTAAACTTAGGTAAGTAAGTAACTAGGTACTTTATTAACATAACTTCGTGGGCAGTGGCACCTACAAAACGTATCTGACGTAGGTACGTAACGTTATACGTTTACAGAATATAAAAAGTTAGAAATAAAATGACTTTCATATAGAGATTTTTAGAACGAAAAATACAACGAGACCTTGTTATTCTTACATTAAAACTTACAAGTAAATTAGGTAATAATGTCGTAAAGTAAGAATAGCTAAAAACATAAATTAATGGAGATAAATAGCTACTTACATAAGTTATTAAACCATTTGTAGACTTAAACGAATAGTGGATCTCGTTTACAAAAAGCTCAAAACTTTGTCACCATTCACTTGTGTAGGATTTACAAATAGGTATAACAATTTAAAATTTGATAGGCATAGGTATACCTGCCGATTTGCTTTGAACCTTGGAACCATGCATTAATAAACTAGCCTAAAGCCGCTAGACTACTAGACCAACGATGCAGTCAGCGAGGGATGAAAACTAGGTAGGTACATATTACATAATAAACATTGGTAAGTACACTTTAAAGGCGAAACATTCCCGAACAATACATGGTCTACGATGCTTCATGTCGTCAACGACGGAAGTTATGAATATATCGGTACTCTTGTTATGATGTAGGTACCCGTTACCTATACAGTATACACACGCATATACACCAGCCGATTATAACTCAAACCACCAAAACCATGATCTTTAAGGATTACTGTGTGCAGTAGGGATCGAAGGAGGCTATAAAAAGTTAAAGCTGGTTTTGCCTAATTTTGTTCAATTATTTTTCAAGTTCAGAGTGCGAGATTTGAGAAAATCATAGACTATTGCTCAGCTTGGTTGTCTATGGTCATAAAAGATCTAAGAACCTTCTCAAAAGTTTTACATATCTAATGCAAAAAACCGCATCTCAATCAGCCCAGTAGGTACTTTTTTGAGAAAAATAGTAACATATTAAAAAATTAAATTCATAGACTGAGCTGTCGTCTGTGAATTTAATTAAGCTTGGTTAACTATGGTCCTAAAACGTATGTAAGAACCTTCCCAGACGTTACGCTTATCTAATGCAAAAAACCGCATATTAATCGGTCCAGTAGTTTTCCAGGAAAACGGTAACAAAAAAGCGCACAAACAAACAAACAAACAAACACACAACTTCTTAGGGCAAACACTTATACCGTCTCCGTTTCGTCGAGGGTAAAAAGTGTGTGTGTCAAATTCACACACGGCAGAAGTGATTCAGAAAACTAGCCTACGAGATAATAAGATAAATATAACTTGTATTCTAACTCATTCTCTCGCAGGCTAAATCCTATTTATGAATGTTTGTCTCTTTTTGGTATCGCTGCTTTTTCGTTTCATTGAATTTTCAAATCACAACGATGCTCTTTAGTATCAGTTTCACTTCAATCACTTGACCTGCTGGTTCATTGGTTGCTATTTCAATAGTGATGGTGAGTGATGATGCAGTCTAAGATGCTAGCAGCCTAACATTGTAGTATGGTAGTCACTGCATACTGGCATCATAAACGACTTCCCCCAGCATCAGAAATAATCTCAAACATAATTAGGTACACCTACGCACCGTATAATACCTTCCTCGTGTTATATAACAAGTTATTAGATAAAGGAAGTAACGGGAGTCGGGAATTAGATTTCTCATTTGCCGCGCGAGATGGCGTATCGTTTATCATCGCGGTGACAGCTCATCTTGTCACGGTGCCCAGCCTCCTTTGTGCAGCCACTGGAGTGGAAAACGGCTGACAGCCAAGAAGCTGGACGTGTGACACCTCGAAAAATACCTTCAAATACGAATGTTATATGGCTTTCGAAACTAACATAACATAGTGGTTGTGGTAACGTATGTGGTAGTCTGGTAGTTAAGTAGTAGTTACTGGTATCAGTCGTATGTATATGGCAAAGATTTTCAATGACTTTCATTTGCCTTACGACCCAAACTCTTTTGTGTTTTTTACATTACTTACTTACGTTATATTATGGAACGTCGAAAAGCCGACGTTAAAACTGATTCTAAACATGAAGTTATGTTTGGGTACTCTTTGGCCCAAGAAGAACTAACCTTGCAGCTTTCTTATGCGAAAAGCTTTTGGATCGCACCATATTACTATCCCAAGACAACATGTTCTATTATGCGATTATGGTAAAGGGTCACGAGTCACGACTCACGACCCTCAACAATGATGAAGACAAAGGGAGAGATGGATCCAAGTTTACCTTTCAGAATTATTTGACTTAACTACTTTATTAGGTAAGTACTTATAATTTATTTGGCCTTTTTAAAATTGTATCTAATCAATAAAACAGAAGCTTTTAATTTTTCATAAAATGTAGAGCTTATGTAAAGCTAAGGTAAAAATATTGTTAATTTATTTTTATTTACTTGTAATTTTATGTGAATCTGCTGTCACTATTTGTCGTTTGAGATCGAAATCGAAAAATAAGTATATGAAAAGGCTAACCGCTGCGCAACCCTATCCAATTAAAACTCAAAAATTACCAAACGCCGCGCGTCACGCCATAATTAGTTAACCAATTAAAATTAAAAATGACAGTCAAAAAACATAAAATTATAATAAAAATACGAGGTAAGTAGTAGCTGGAGTAAAAGTAAAATACGTGTAAAAGTAAAGCTCATTATTAGGATTGCTGCGACAGAAAAAGATTCTCTTTTTTTAATAATTTTAAAAACTCATCAAGCCAGAATGTAAATTTTAAGTTCTAACTCAAATGTGTTTTTCATACATTTTCTAATCCGCTCCGGCCCAACTGCGGAGCGGATCAAGTATGGACGCCACGCGTCGTCGACAGAAGCCAGGGGTTATTGTTTCTTAAAAATATAATACTATCTCGATTCCTCTCAAACTTTAGTAAAAACTAATAAGATAGACAAGGAAACAGTGAGAATTTTTTGGGGCCCCTACTCAATGAAATAAATCTATGGGTAGAAGAAAAGGACACGACCTGTTATTTGATAAATTTTGGAAAAGAGTCTTTGTTTCGTGTATTTTTACTGTGAAATGACTAAATACAGAGTGAACCATAGTTTAAAGATAAATATACTGGTTTTATTGTTATTTTATTGAGTTAAAACTTTAATCTTTTTTTTCTTTAAATTTCGTAACGATTTGAATGACGTACTGTGTTTACCTATTCTATACTAATCTGTGGTGTTTACCTACGTAGCTCATACAAGTAATCCAGAGCCGTTAAACCAGTTAAGGGCACTTTCAAGTAAAAAAATCTTTACTTGAAAGTGCCCAGTTTAAGAAATTAGTCAAAATAATGACTATTTTTTTTTTTTTTTATTTTTTTTTTATCCACTACAAGCTAGCCCTTGACTACGATCTCACCTGATGGTAAGTGATGATGCAGTCTAAGATGGTAGCGGGCTAACCTGTAAGGGGCATGGCAGTTATAATAAACCCATACCCCTTCGGTTTCTACACGGCATCGTACCGGAACGCTAAATCGCTTGGCGGCACGTCTTTGCCGGTAGGGTGGTAACTAGCCACGGCCGAAGCCTCCCACCAGACCAGACCAGGGAAAATTAAGAAATTATAAATTCCCAAATTGACCCTGCCGGGGATCGAACCCAGGACCTCCGCACGTTAAGGCAACAGCGCTACACACTGCGCCACGGAGGTCGTCAATTTAGGAGTAATTCACGTCAAACTCATTATTTTGACTAATTTCTTAAACTGGACACTTTCAATAAAGATTTTTATATAAACCTGTGAAGATGATATTCCTAGGGGCGCAATTTGAATGCCATAAGCCTACTTTGTCGTATTAGTTTACAAATTGTGAAAAACCAAATTAAATTTGAATTTCGCGGGCAGACCCTTGTCTTCCACCTTTAATAAAATAAAAAAACGTACAAGTAATACGAGATTGTAAATATAACTAGTGTTTCGCCCCGAACTAAGACCTCGCGGCGCCATCTATTGACATAAATGTGAAGTTCTGTTAAAAATACTGAAGCTCATTAAAAATTAAATAATTCCGTTTCCTTACAATATTTATCTAATTTTAGTATTTGTTGTTCAAGTACAGGATATAATTGAAATAATTGATCAAGTTTCGGGCTCATCCTTTCAGAAAATTTAGAGTTCTGAGGTCATCTTTGGACGTTAGAAAATCACCACTTTGAAAGCCCCCCATTTCGTCAATTTTGGGGGAAAAATTAAAAAAAAAAAATTTTTGGACTCTATTCCTAATTATCTTTAAAATGATATACCGCAACCCTATGTAACTTTATAAAAAATATTTTATTTCGCATTCGCTTCTATGAGAGCCCCCCTGAAATAAAGATTTTTATTATTTTTTAAGCCATATTCGGCGGGAGGCCATTGGTTTACATATTATATTTAAAGCTGAAGTAATTGCGTTCAGTAATTCAGAAGTTATAATGCTCTGACAGATGGACGGACGGACGGACGTACGGACAAGTGCCAATTCACCCAAGTAGACTCAAAGACCTTCGCTTCGCTCGGTCAAATATTTATATTTTCCTCATACCTAACTTCGAAATCTGGACGTCTCGCGCTTCCGAATAATATTTTTGAGTATAGCTGCTGGCAGCCCTGAAGTATAGTAACGACTAACGAGTACGCGCTGGTTAAAGTACATACTTTGTTTACAATTAATTAATTAATTGCCAACATACGTTTTACGATGACTTTAAAATGACCGGGCGTCAACTTCGTGTGACTCGGTGAAGTTGTAATCGTTATATTAATTACAATAACAAGCGAGCAGGGATATTAATAATCCCAATTTGGGTTTTATGACATCGAGGTGATGGGTGTCGTAATAATTTTTTTGGGGTTCGGTTCGAAGAAACGACGAGAACCGTAAATCAAGAGTGCGGCTTTATTTGTTTCCCCATAAACTGGTGCTTGTCTATTATTTCTCTTGTCTATTTTTTAATAATAAATTTTTCGTCATGGGAACGTTTTTCTTTCAAGCTTCTATTTTTTCATTTTATAAGATCCCTGTCTTGGTAATTCGATTGGAGTGCACCTTGTGGTAATAATATCCATGCAATGTTTTAAGATTGCCTGAATTGGCAGAGTTTTTACAAGCCAATGGTTGAGTCTAAATAACTCGAAACTCAGCGCTAAAAATTATGATTTTTCAGTATTATTTTTTTATTAATAAATAAGCTCCTACTTAGAAAGTTTCTGCATCTAAATCTTTAATTTACAACCTTAGGTACCTTTATTTCAATTTGGAGCAGATAATATTATGGTTTCCATATAAGCTTCCATGATTTTATATCCTTTTGGTTGCATGATTTTATATGAGGAATTTACGAGTCGACCACATGGGCCATGCAGGACATTACAAACTGCCACACTAATGCAACTTTTACGAGTAATTTCATGGTTATTCATTCGCCTCGTAGGGGGCAATCTTAGGGTGCTAACGAAATTCGTCACACCCTGTGTTTTCGCTTTCAGTCATTCTATATTTAGAGATGATCTCGTATTGACCCCTTTTTATGTCAATGCTCCCGTGAAATGTTTTAATCATCCGTTATTATAGTTCCTAGGCGCTACTATAAAATTTTATGTAAGTAAATAAAAATTAGGAGGGATGAGTGGCCTAGTTGTGACAACGCCTAACAGTCGGTTGCGATTGTTAAGCAACGTTGACCCAAGTCGGCAACTGGACTGGTAACTGAATTGGAGGTTCGGATTTGGCCTTTTCGTTTCATCCGTGCCTCAAGAGCACATTAAAAGCCGTCGGTCCCGGTTTGTATCACTAACATCTAATAATAATCGTTACAAAAACAAAGAGTTTAATACTCTTAGTGGAGTCGTATGCGCGAAGGACGTGGGACCCCACCGCTTTATTATCCCAAGAAAACTCCTACCATTATGCGATAAATCAGTAATGAGGAATATGACGCAAAGAGAGAGAAATAAAAATAATTTAAAATAGGCGCATTCACATGCTCAAGTACTTAGTTAAGTTTTCTCCCAGGCGTAAGTAATTGTGTAAGAATGGTCCCAGGTTCGAATTATCGACTGACCAAGGGATTATATAAAAGTTTTAATCATTAAATTTCAAGTTACATTTTATTCGTATAGTTTCCTATAGTTTTGAGGAAGCAGGAAGATATTAATGTACCTCAATACATAATACAGTGCTTTTAATAACTGTGTATGCACATACTACTAATATAGGTAAGTACTATTTGTGATTTCGATTCATAACATACTAATTAAATTAAATCTAGACGTCTTGTTTCCATTTACTCTATTTTGTTAAACATAGTTTGATATTGCTCAATTGCTGTACTGAAATATTTGTACTGACCTGGGAATATATTATTATATCCTATTAACAAATTATTCCTGAATTAGCCATTTCTTAACAATTTTATGTGAATGCACCCTTGCGGGTTCTTATAATCATCAGCAGTCGTTAATTATATCGTAGACTGATTGTAGCTTATTATTTAATGTCATGCAAGTATAAAATGGTTTCCTCGTACGCGTTATTATAATAGTCGGCAATTTCTTGGTGATTTTCACGTACCTAAGTGCCTACTTTAAATCGTTTATTGTGAGTAAGTATGTTATTGTGGTTAGTAATAATAATCGTCAAATTCTCAAGCAGGCATGATCACTTAGTTATTTGATGTTTACTGTTTATGAAGTAATTTCAACTAGAAAATAATATAGCTTTTTGATTTTGCACAAGTTTTGTAGTTAGTAGGTACTTAGATATTAGTATTCTATGGCTAAGTACAGCTGCAGACTGCAGTAGACAATTACCAGAAAAATTTCTTTGGATGTTTTGTAGAAAATTTAAACGGTATATTCATTTGACTTTAGTATGTAATATTGTTATCTATCTATCTATGAAGATTTCTGTACATTTAATATATTCTGAAAATTTTAATCAGGGTATGCTTTACTATCGATACTGAGCCCAAAACAGATTTTTATTTAATTTTTCTCTGTCTGTCTGTATAGCCGCGGATTTAAATGAAATTGGTATAGCGGTAGCTGATACTCCGGGTCAATATATAGGATAGTTTTTATCCCGATAAAAAATAAGGTTCCTCCAGGATAGGGTTTTTTTTTGTTGATTTTACTCCATAACTCAGTCAAATCTGAACTGATTTGAATAAATCTTTCTTTATTAGAAGGTATGTATCATCAGATAAGTTTTGTCCAATTTTGGTGAAGATTTCATAAATATTATCAGAGATAGAGGACAAAACTCTTCAACAGATAACAGCAATTCACTTCATTAGAACTTCATAATATATTTTTGGTGGAGTTTAAATGAAACAAAATTAATTATAAAAAATTGCGAACGAGAGATTTAATCTGTCAAAAGCCTGACGGCTGACATAATTTACTGTTTACATCGGTATTTCCATAAAATTTCGATGCCATATTATGTTTGCCTGTGATATGTGGACTTAATTTCGTGTATTAAAAATGTCGTGACTCAATATCTGAAGTCTGGACCAGAGTTTAAGTAGCTTGAAAGGGCAGATAACGAATTTTGCTACAGAAGTGTTATCTGCAGCAGTATCTTCTGGAACGGAATCCTCTGTAAAGAAGCTTGAAGACAAATGCCGTAACCAAGAGCTTGAGGTAGTTTATGCAACCGCATAATATGACTGTGGCTTCAAATGTTATTTGATGTTTTTATAAGGCAATAAGACACCTCACCTCGATTGCCCCTCTTCTAACCCTTTTGTGTGTGTGCAGTCGGATAAATGCCAACTGCTATCCATCCACTTCCTCAAATGTTACACAGTAGGTAGGTATTTTTTACGTATTTCTTTCATTGTCTACGATTTTTTGATCAAATTCGCAACGTGGTGTTCTTTGTAATAAACGTATTATCTAAGAAGTAAACCTCAAATAATACGTTATCTATACTCTATACTAATATTATAAATTCGAAAGTTTGAATGGATGGATGGATATTACTCAATCACGCCAGAACGCCTGAATGAATTTGTACGGAATTTGGCAGAAATATATATTTATAGGCTAGAATAAAAGCTATTATATTTAGCCGGAAAGAGTTACCGCCGGAACTCTTTAATTTTCACGGTTCCAGCGGGAACCTAAAAATACCAATCCACGCGAACGAAGTCGTAGGCATCAGCTAGTTTAAATCTATGATTCGATTTGTTGCCAATTTACTTCCATGTCGTGGCATCCATTTATTTAAAAGAAAAGGGTCCGGTCGTTTACATCCTGCCCATTATCTAGCCAAGAATCATCAGTCATCACTCCTCAGTCATGACTGATGAGTGCATATAGACAAGTCGAGTAGGCAGGGCAACTAACACATAATCAATGTCTATAATTACACGGTTTGCCAAAATTGGGCTTTTAACCATGTCCGGTAAGATTTGAGCCTGCAAGTTGTAATACTATGCGTGGTTTGCAAGAACCTAAGGTTATGGTGTTTTGTACGAGTAGGTACCTAATTAGGACGGTGTTCAAAGGTATATTGTAATTTGGAAACAAATAACAGGGATATATTGTTTTCGCCTGTTTTTGTTTCGTGTTATTTGAAGCTATGGGTTCATAGTTTCTCTATTGCACATATTTTCTCATATCAAGTCAAAAGAAGGGTCATGTTAGATAGAATTTTTCTTTACTTAGTTCTATACAATCTGAAGCATAAATTACTTAATAAATGGCATAATTCTATTCTTGAGAAAACGTTCCCAAGGTACCTATACCATTCTGCTGATAAGATTTATTCGCGTCTCTCTTGGGTTATTAATCGCAGACATCCCTATACGACTTAAATGCCATTATAAGCTCATTTTGTCAACTAACACGCTGATGTGTGCTTAATTAAAATTCTGCACCATCCATCATTGGGTTATTGATTTTGTGTCAGGTGCATATGGCGCGTCGCCTCTCCGTTATCAATTAGTTGTGAACGGTTGACACTGGTAGGTACTTATCATTGGCGGATGCCACCAAAATTAATTGGTAGACGTTTGGTAGGCATTTCAAAATTGATTGATACGATTTAACTTTTTACGGCTTTCTATAAATTAAGACTCGGTTTACATACATACTGCCTCGTTGGTCTAGCGGTTAACATAGTCGACTGCGGATCACGAGGTTCTGGGTTCGATTCCCGGTCGGGCATAAAAATTGTTAGGTATTGGGTTTTTTAATTAAGAAATTCTCAGTGCCAGCCCGGAGTTCGAAGTTGGCGGTGTTTCACCCCCGTGCCTCGGAGAGCACGTTAAGCCTTCGGTCCCGGTTATTATCACTAACATGATAATAGTCGTTAAAGCCCGCCAACCCGCATTAGAGCAGCGTGGTGGGTCTAAGCTCTAATTCCCTCTCTCCTATGAGAGTAGAGGCCTGTGCCCAGCTGTGGGACGTTAATAGGCTGTAGTGGCGGTAGGTTACATACATAACTGGTATGGCGAAATGGTTTCAGATGCTTTTTAGTTTTTTAAGCGTGAAAATCATTCCTAAAATTCTGTTTAGAATGGGCAAGAATTAAAAATGTTCTTAAATTCTGTTTAGTAGGTACCTATTCGGTCATATAATATGACACTATGCCATATTGGATTGAGAATATATGTCCAAACTCCGAAACTGTAGTCTATAATAGTTGCTCCTATAGGTATCTACTTGATTAATAATTTTCAAGTTTTTGTTTCAAATCAATCAAGCGGTGATTTTAAGAGGTTTCCAATGTAAAGCGGGTAGAGGGGCTAAGCAAAAGTAATAGTTACATAAACAATATTAAGACCTACTATTAAAATAACACATGCAGTAAAATTACTTCATTCATTCCATTTTATAAACACAAGTTGTATGATCGCAGTACAGAATGCGGACGGTCGTATTTATAAAATTTTATATGTTTGCACGCTTACCAATTCGAAGTAACAGCAAAATTTTATACTCCAATTTGAATTTTTAAAGCTCGACACACCGCTGCGACCGTTTCTTAATACGAGTTTTATATACGTATGTCTACTTTTCTTCGCGATTCCATTTAAAGGATTCCATGAGAGGTTGTATAATTTTCCATACAATCTCGATTCTGGAGAGTGGCCAGCTCATAGCAACTGCATTGCGGGCGGCACAGCACTTAAAATTGACTTTATGGAAAATGCATTTCAAATTTGCTTAATCATTGAACGCGAGTTGAAATTCAAGTGCATTTGTGTTTTTGCTGACGTTTCACTGGCTCATTTGAGTCGAGTAATGCTCAGTATTACGACCATATTAGGACCTTTTATGTACTTAATTGTACCGGTAATATTGTAAGATTTGAAGACCTACCATGTAAGGTACCTCTCATAAAAATTACTTGTGACTCTTTTTTGCAAATGCATTTTCTTCATCCTTCATGTTGGCTTCTGAGTTATAAACGTCAGAAAATCAGTCAGGCTTCAATTGTGCCATTGACATCGAGAGCTACAAGTCATGGATTTTTTGGAGTAAACAGCAGTATAAGATTATCTAAGAAACGTTTATGCATTGCTGGTATCGATATCAGATGCGATTTAGATGTAATATCGAAGAGATTGACCCTGGCCTGCAACTGTTGTTTTGGCATTCTGTTGTAGAGACAACGCTCGTTGGCGATCTTATAGATGAGAAAAACCCCACTCGCTCAGGCGAGCTAGTGATGTCATGCTGTTTTGGTTTTGGTACCGGTAAAATGTTACGATTGCGAAAATTAGCCTTTGAATTAAGTATAGTAGTATACGCCGATTTTATTCATAAGTCCGATTACAGAAGTGTTTATTGTACGAGCTTCGGAGATAGCAATAAAGTGTGGGATAGAGGGCGGAGGTCGGACCATCACAAGTGTTATGTCGTAGGCGGGTTTAATACTCCAACTGAACACTTAAGCCGGCCCCGAATGTCTTTCGAGTCATTGTTGAGAGCGTCTTCTTTATGGACGGTCCTTTTTAACTGGTTAACGTTTACGGTTATCGAATGGGTACTAGACTAGCAGATGCTTGCGAATTCTTCCTTTTTTATTTCTAGCTCGGTAGGCAGAATCAGGTCTGTTAAAAAAAGGCTCGCCTTACTCATATTTATAAAATATGTATTACTATCATCATTATAGAATAATGCATAATGTCTTGTAAGAATTTATAGATGCTTTAAAGTTTAAAGCTTGCTATGGAAAAGTAGCAAAGGAATTATAGGGTACTTAAAATTTAATTTTGAAGCTTCTAAAGAATTAAAAGAAGCTCCTTCAGTATTCGGGTCGATATCTTAATAGGGTAGACTATCTTTTTCTATATTTTCCACAAACGTTTTAATATTTAAATGGTATTGAGATAATTAAAAAGGGACTAATTTTGACACGATTATTGTTAGCAGAAATTTAGTTGTCAGAGATGAAATTGAGAAGTTTTTTGTTTAGCACCGACCAGTGGATATATTATGAATAATGATAGTATTACATTTTTATTAGGTATTCTTTATGATTATACGTTGTAATTCATCGCCCTTACTCCTTACAAACATTTAAACTTAACTCCCATCTTTTTAATTGATCATCTCAAGTGACTCGTTACTCTGGATAATTTAATAAAAAGAAGTTAAATTATAAAACTCATCGTGACATTTCTCGCTCGTTGTTAAATGGCCGAGTTAATTCAATTTTTCCTCAAAGTCTATTCTGAGTGGCATTTATTTTGCTATTGTCGTTTAATGAAGTAAGGGGGAACAAATCTGCGGGTTGACGTGGGCAATACATGGGCAAACGATGGCTATCATAAACTAGTATAATTTATTCCCTTGGGATCGGGTCTTTTTCGAATGAGATTTTCATACAATTGCCATCATTATAATGGTGACAATAAGAACTATGGAAGCGTTTGGAGTCGCACCTATATCAATGTCATAAAATAAAGAGTGAAAACTTTTTGTTCATTGTTTTTTAAGGTGTTACTTGACGACTGTTTTGTCACACCTTTTTATGTCTTTTCAAACCAGGATCTTTGAAAGGTGATAATGTTTTTAACAATAGCTACCAAGAACCCTTCCTTGGCATTAGTTGGGATATTCATGCTACTTTGAACACAGCTTTACTTGTCGCTTTAATCCTATTATAATTTTAATAGATATAACAATAGGATGAAACAATTAAGTACATATTACGTCATAGTAGTGTAAAGAGTACCTATTTCACATTAATTATTCATCATCATTAATTTCTGCTCATTAGTCGCTTCTGAGACCGGTATCTTCTTCGAATGAGAACATTTAATATTAATACGAGTTCGAAATAAAAGTTATTTCTTTAACTAGTATTCTAAGTTGGTTATATTTTGCACCCTCATGAATTCATGATATCGGTTGATTCTGTTTATTATTTTTGTTTTGTGAACTTATTTGTAATTTAGTATCTATAATATGGTAAACAACTACACATCATACCTACTAATAATATTATAAATGCGAGTGTGTTTGTTTGTTAATTTTGTAATGGTTTGTTGGTTTGTCCTTCAATCACGCCGCAACGGAGCAACGGATCGACGTGATTTTTGGCACAGGTATAGTTGAGGACCTGAAGACATATGCTTCTTTTTATCCCGGAAAAATAAGGAGTTCCCGTTTTCATTGAATCTTATGGTGAATAGTAAAAAAACAGTAATAAATCCTACAGCCATCAAGTTAAGCATTTGCACTGCCGCCGTACTTGCCACCATTGGTGTACATATCTATATAGTCATTTTATGGTAGGTTTACTTTCCTTGCATTTCATTGTCACTCACCGATTAGCTATTAAGCCATCAAGCATGAAATCCGACTAATTACCATATCACGTATGCAGGCGATTAGTTCATCAAGCTCACCATTATTGTACAATATCATAGGGCAGCTGCAAACCACAGAATTGCCGAAGAACCGACATTAATAGCTATTAATTTTTTTTTTTACCAAAAGTTCATCTGACCTTTCGACCACGGCAGCCAAATAAGCAGGAGAAGCACAAACATGCGCAAAAATTGGGCGAGATTCCTCCACACCAGCGTTAGCGCAGCGGTCAATTAGCATCATAATTCTCATTCATATAATGTTTCATAATTATTTTCATGTGTATTAATATTATTTTATTGTGTTATATGTTGTATTATGTATATATTTCAATGGGCCTAGTTGCCAGATGTATAAACAAATAAATAAAATAAAATAAAATAATTCATTTTAATAATGCTAATGTAATTTTTCAGAAGAAGTTGCAATCAGATGTGCTGAAACTTATGCTTCATCGCGTTAGTATTTAGTAGTAGTGTAGTACTTACTGAATGCTTGGAGTTTGGCGTATACGGTTTGATCATATTATAGATTCAAAACGCGTTTAGCTTATCAATCATCTTATTACTAGTTTCTTGCTAGTTCTTTTCGGAACGAAGAGCATTGCCGAACCAGTGGGTCGATTCACTTGATGATTTGAAAGTGTTTTGTAAAAGTTTATTTGCATAGCAAATTTTTCTATTCTTTCTATGGTTCTTAATATTATATTACTAGTTAGTAATCGCGACATAACTTGTAATAAATGGTTCATTTAATTTTTCTATTGGTCGAAAATAAATCTTCTAAAGTTATTAATTAATTAATCATTAGCAGTTGAAGAGATATTGACTGATCAAGTCTTTGGTTTGTGGGTGTCCTTATGACACCTCAATTGTAAGAACAATAGCAACGTGGGCAGGCCATGGTGATAATTACCACTCCCATCGCCCGCATCGTGCGTGAATTCGTTACAAATTATAATGGATTGCTATTTCTGTGGTTCGTCCATTTTCTGTTATTGATGGTGCTTTCATGTGGGCTTTAAGAATCATTTTTTAATTCTTACATAACTTTGACGTAAGTCCATTTGTTACGACGATTGGCTTAACGAAGTTATGTAGGTTCTCTGGTGTGAGCTAGTTTATAAATAACTATATTATGATGCTTGCGACATCGTCCGTGTGAATTTCAGTTTTTGATCAAAAATTCCATGGAAACTTTTTCATGATGGATGAGGATGGAAGAAAAGGTAAAGTAAAAAATATACAAACACACTTTTGGCTATAAAATGCATCATGTCCAGTTTCTCAACTTGTCTAAGCTCGAGGCACGTCGTATTATAAAGCTTTGGCCGAGCAATTTTATTTAGCTTTTAAATATTACAGCTAAGTACGAATCCATTTTGATAAAATGCATTTAATTACATTTATAAGGGCAAAGTAAAGAATAGAACCTATTACAGGGTAACGCAACAAGGCTATAATTTATTCTATGACGCTGTCAATCAATACAATTTGTTCCTACTTAATTGCGCACGTTATTTCCATGGTTAGATTTTTTTGTGCGATAAGAAATCTAATCTTTTTACTCCCCTCATAGTGGAGTCCATTAAACGAGTCCCTTTGGTTTTCGCTAAATAATACACCGCGGCTGCCGAGGCTCGAGGGGCTAAACAAAAAGTACCGGAACCAAACATAGTAATGTACCATAGGGTAGGGAGAAGGTGATCGAGCAGTGTGGTATGTAGCTCTCACTATTAAGTTAATTTTGTATTTCCGTATGTATGTATTTAAAGGTGTAGCGAATTATCTAATTCAAACTTACCAACATCTAACAATTCATCCAGAAAAAGAGAGTCATTTTCGTCATTATCTTTACCTTCAAAATGTACTCCGCAGTATCATATAAAATATAAATCTCAGTAAGCTGCGCGGATACGGAGCTTTTACCTACTTATTATCATACTATCATCGAGTACGTACGTGTCCAAGGAATTATTATGATTATTTTTTTAATTGTAGACTCTATTGATAGACATGAGTTTCAAATATTATGTAGTTACTCAGATTCTAAACACCCAACTTCAAATTTAGAATGAATAGGCATCTTCTAGGCAAGCGTTGTCTACCTAAGGCTGCATCATTACTTGCCAGTTGGTATATTTCCAGCCAAGCACTAGCCTGATCTATATATATAAAAATGAAACCCGTTTTCCTTGGTCACGGCATCACGCGTGAATGGCTGGACCGATTTCACTAATTCTTTTTTTGTTGTATTTGTTATTATTAGGAGAAGGTTCTTACGGAAAAAAATATTAAGAAAATCTCTCACAAATATTGAAAAATATACATTTAATTTTGCATACTAAGGCGGTACGAAGTTCGCCGGGTCAGCTAGTAAATAAATAAAAATAGAAAACTATACCTACTAAGCCGTTGTATGTGGTTAAAAAACTACCCAATTTAAAAATTATTTGAATATTTAATTTTAAATTGGCTAATTTCAAGGCATCGACATACCTCAAGGCATCCACGCAGTGCGTTACGCAGCAGATGTGCCCGGGCGAATGACTCATGACGACGACTCAATTACACATTCGATAGTTTTGTGGTGCCCTTGTCGATTCGAAAACTATTACGCCTTATGGGGACATTGAACTATAAAGTGATCTATAATCCATATTCTCAAAATGATGCCGATAAAGCGGGAGAAATCTTTTACTTTCTCATAATGATTTTTTATCTAACCAGTGCTTTTGGCGACTTCTGTCGTTTGAGCGTGGTTTTCCAGATCCCTGTCAAATTACTAATACATTGATCTTCTCAAAATTATGCCGAAAATGCGAATCTTCGTCATTGTCATTTTTGTCTAATTACTTACTAGTTTTGGCGACTTATTGGGTTCCAACGTGGTTTTCCAGAACCCTGTTAAATTGCTTAGACTGGCTATGCGGTCTTTTAAATTATTCTAGTTAAATTGCGGATCTCAGATGCTGAAAGCAGTGTGTGAGTTGGTCTATAAAGACAACTAGAACAGCAACACTGAACTAACAGTGGATTGGTGTTTTATTGTTTCTAATAAAGCGTCGTCAGTGCCTATTCATATTACAAGAACGAGGCACGAATACGGAATACTCATACATTATCATTATTATTAAAGCTGAAATGGGTGTAAATTTCAAGAAAATTATGTTCCAAGAACAATATAAAGTTACCAGTCTTCGTTTCATAAATATGAGACAAGCGTGGAAGCACCGGTGGTACCTATATTCTAATTCAATCTATCCTGTTCGTAGACGTCTCGACCTTACGCCCCGACCCGAAGTTATTACCATAATATACCACCAGCATTTACATTGAGTTAGATCTTAGAGCAGCCAACCTCGTGAGGTGTTAAAAAAGTGCAACTTTATGATTGCAAAAGCTTGGCGGACATTTTTGTTTTTTTTAATACAAAGTTTAACTATTCCAAGAATTATGAAGTACCTTGATGTAAAGCTAGGCTGGGGTGGCATTTTTGTTGAAAATCCTTTGCTTGTAGGGTTGTTACAGTAACGCTGAATCAAGTTCCTACGTATAGTCCGGCAAACTTGTCTCACCCGGTGGCCGAAATTCGAACTAATGCCTGTATAGTTTTAGTTTTTTAATTTTATTTTTCATAGATACTAGCGACGCTGTCTCCAGTTGTCGGACTTTACATGGTACAAGAATACCTAGACTTTGGAGGTGAAAATTTCCGTCAACCCCGGCTCGTGCCAATAGCATAGACAGACTGAAAAAATCAATTCTGAGCCAAAAAAATTACGACAGGTGAATATGTTTAGTGGTCAAGTAGATTATTGCTTCGGGACATCTAGTGATAATATAACAACTCTCAGGCCGCTTGTACCCCAGAGGAATAACACTTATCTAAAAGTTTCTTGTTTTGTCTTACAAGGCGTCGTCGCTAAAAGGAAATGCTTGTACAAATAAATAAACCAGCCTCTTAAACGCTTGTCATTGTCAATCCGTGCGCTGATCCGACGCGGCTTTTTTTAGCCGGTGTGCGTTGCAAGTTCTCGAAATTGACCCTTATCTCTGTCGATTTTTTGTCGCATATGTTACGGATTAGAGCTTCAGGGAACTCTACGGCCACAGAATTCAGAATGTCTATAGAAATGTAGGAAAACGGTGTCTTTGTCACGCGCAGATGTCTAGTGAAACATATTTGATAGCATTAATGTAGAAATAACATATTTGTATAGGGTTTCACTTCATTTTATCTATCTTTTTTTATAAGACAGCAGTGCTGAATATCGAAATTAAAATGAAAAGCTAAAAGTAAGTATTTCATTCTACAGGCTATAGAATAGTATACCAATAAAAGAACTCTGTATGATGAAAAAATTTAGTTAGGTATATTAAAAACGCTCTGCGTCGATATATGCAGTTTTCCAAACCGGTGGTAGGGTCTTGATTTAGTAAGTGACACAAATTGTGCTACGTGCAATAAATAAATAATTTATCATTTATAAAATCAACGGAAAAGGCAGTTAAACTCATATCAGTAATATTGAGTAAATAAAAAATTAGCACACGCTGTCCCCGGTATAAAAGAGAGTGATTACAACTTCTAATATTTAGAATTCTGTGGCTACGACCTACCGCAGAACTACACGTTATAACTTTAACCTTAATCCCGTGTAATTCATTCTACGCTGTGAAGTTTCACAGAAATGGACGCTATTTTTGAAACGAACCGAGCGGGGATGTTGAAAGAGAAAATTTGCTAGAAACTCCAGGGTTTTGAACTTAAAATGAACTCTGGGATAGCATGCCAAGCAGGGAAAATTGTGAGTTTAAATAGATATAAAATCATGGAACTTACACAGTCAAAGTCAGCTTCCAGTAAAAGGCTTAGTCCTGCACAATTTGTTTTAAGACTTAACAATACTTAGACATACGAGGTACTCAGTTCATACCCGGGATACGAATCTAGCCGTTCTATTTGTACTATAAGGTGGTAGGCCTCAACAAGATATTTCTGGTTTTTGGATTTTAAAGACATGGTCATGAACATAGCTTCTTTCCAAATTGCATGTTTAATTAAACAAATTATGTAGTTGGAGTGGGTGTTCGTGGAAGAGTTGCTACTGTTTAACAACATGACTGTATAACACGGTTGATGGACAGGTGTACGCTGTTAGCACGGTCAACAATGTTGCCGAAATTCCAAGCACATTCCAAGCGTAAAGAACGAGTAGTTAGGACAAGTCCCAAGCCCATTAACTGTAGTGTAAACTGTTTGTTCTTTCAGCTATTTTGATGATAGCCGTTGTATGTGGCATACCTACAGTACAGTTAGCATGTGAAAATTGTCATCATTAGTGATAAGTTCCTCAAGATTGAAAAGTAAGTTAGTAAGACTGTAATATTTTTTCATTGATGTAATCAAACTTTAAGCAGATATTGTTGTATTATTTGTAGACTCATCGCTATTATGTTTGTCCTGAAACTTACTTAGTAATTTATCTAACCACCCCTACCGGGGACCCCCTGGCCTATTATCTAACTTAGATAATAACACTAGTTAGGCCATGATTCCATAGAATTAGGTGATGATGTTCTTATGATAACAAGATCATTATTTGAATTTGTGTTAGAGCGTATTTCTTTAGATGCACCCTGATGCACCTATATTAGCCAGCTTAAAAACATAAACAAATTATGAGCTGTACTCAAAACAGACCACAACGTTTGTTTGGGAACGCAACATATATTTTTTTGGTCTCATATAAACAGTATTGCATATGCCACAGTAAAGCGATCTGACAGTAGCTCTAAACAATACCATACACAGTGTCAAAACAAGTTTAAAAATATGAAATTCCACACACGGCTAAATTTTATACACTCGCGAGCAAAACTATGGAATCACCTACTTAAAATTTGCTACGAGCGATCTTAAAAACTAAATGACTAATGAAGATTTAAAAAAATGGTACCATTTTAAAAGCTATACTGTAAAATTTAAATTAATACCATATTCATTGAAATTGGACCCGTATTTCAGGAGATGTCCTGGTTTAAGGGAAGGAGAAAGGAAAAGTGAAGAATTTGAATTTGGGAAAAGAACAAATAAAAACAAGAATTTTCGTTTTTCGAAAAAGTTTCCCTAATCCATATTTTACGATTCATCTCATAATAATATTCTTCGTTCTAAAATGAGACCCGTGATTATCGTACCACCCGCCGCGCTGGCCACCTCCGTTACTATATCTACGCAATTTAGTATAGTTTGCTTAAGCTATGTCATTGTTTCATAATATTATTATCATGTGGTTGTTGTAATTGTTGTTGATCTAATGGTAACTGGCAAGGCAAGCCCTGTAGTCGAAAAACCTGAAAATTCTACGTCATTAAAGCAATACCTATGAAAAATTGGCGCTACTTTGTGAGGTTACTAACGCAGACATTATACTTATTCCTCAACTGTAAAGTTCCTGAACTGGCATAATATTAGACACATTTCTTAACACAATGATCTTGTGTATTTTTTTCAATATGTGACAAATCACAGCTCTACTGTTGTGGGCTTTAAAAGCTGTGGCTGAGGACTCTCGCGAGTCAAGTTAGAAAACTGTGATTTTTCTGGGAGCTTACTAACGCTGTACATTAGTATATTATTGTCCAACTGTAAAGTTCCTTAAACTGGCATATTGGACACATTTGTTAACATAATGATCTTGTGTATTATTTTCAATATGTGACAAATCAAAGCTGTACTGTTGTAGGTTTTAACAGCTGTGGCTGAGGACACTTGAGACTCAAGTCAGAAAATTGCGATTTTTCTGGGAACTTACTTACGCTGTACACTGGTTGGACAATCCAACTGTAAAGTTCCTAAACTGGCATATTGGACACATTTGTTTGCACAACGATCTTGTGTATTTCTTTTCAATGTGTGACGAGGCGCAGCTGTACCGTTGTGGGCTGTAACAGATGTAGACGTGTAGCCTTAAGAGCCCTTGAGACCCTCGAGTCAAGCACTACATTATTGAAGCAATGCCTCGGCTCTTATGCAAACTTCGGTTTCCCGCCATTTAGGGCTTTGAAATTCAAATTGTTGCCTTGTTCATGAGTCGATTGCACCGGCTGGGCCTTAATTAAAGTGCTAAGTTTTAAATGGGTTGTTACTCAGTCAAATTCTACGGATTTGTCGTTCTAGTGTCGATAATTTTAAAACAACAATCGTTAAGTGCCTTGAGTGTTAAGTGTTTTGAACTGAAGTTTTCTTTGGATTCATACTACATAATATGATAAATGTGAAAGTGTATCTGTCTGTTTGTCTGCTACGCATTCAGGGCCAATCTTTTAAATCAGATTCAAATGAAGAAATTTGGAAGAGATAGGTCATAGGTTGCATCCCGGGAAAGGACCTAGGTTACTTAATGTCCCGGAAAATTAAGAAGTTTCCGCGGGGATTTAAAAAAGAACTGAATCTACGCGGATGAAGTCACGTGGTCTCGTGAATCATCTGGTCTATACTTTATTAAAACTGTTACTGGTAGTTTTATTCTACTACTAGCTGACCCGGCGAACTTCGTACCGCCTTAGTATGCAAAATTAAATGTATATTTTTCAATATTTCTGAGAGATTTTCTTAATATTTTTTTCCGTAAGAACCTTCTCCTAATAATAACAAATACAACAAAAAAAGAATTAGTGAAATCGGTCCAGCCATTCACGCGTGATGCCGTGACCAAGGAAAACGGGTTTCATTTTTATATATATAGATTTTATACTTATCTATAATTTTTCATTCTACTTAGGTATATCTAGTGTAAACAGTCCATCATATAATATGATAATTGCTTATTTGAAGAAACTCACTCGTAAATTTAGTTGGTAGTATTATAGTATAATAATTCAAAACGTAAATACTTGTAATTTTATGGCCAGACTATTTTACAGATGTTCAATGCGATTGCAATGCAGGCTTCATGAAGTCAAACGAACCATTCACAGCACGTCGATTGACGGGCTACGTGCATACATTTACAACATCTGCTTTACCTTTGTGAAAATGTTTCAAGTACTATTTAAGCTTTTACTATCCAGATTTTAAGAGCTAAATTAGCATGACGATTTTGTATTCGTGTTTCACGCTACGCCTAATTATGTTTACCAATAATATGATATTGCTGGTGCTAGGATATAATAGGGACTGTCTACTCGATTAATTTTCACATTTACGTACCTACATACCTAACTGATTGTAAATTGGATTTGCTGAATACTACATACACAGAAGATAAGTACGTCCTACCAGTCCTACTCTCCGTAGCATGCATATTATAAAGTAGTACCTAAAATACATCCTAGGTACTATAAATAAAAGAGCATTGGTCCCACTCCCAACGTTATTAGGTAAGTAGGTATTTTACCCGTTAAAAAAAAATCTTTTTTACGTATTAATAGCACAGAATGGGTAGTAGTTAATAGTTCAGTACTAAATTTTCATAATTATTCCAGGATTTACCGAACATACCTAGTTCAGAAGAATAAGCATGCTCGAGAATTTGCAATTATGCCATCACATTTAGTGGTCCGGTTCTAGGGATTTAGAAATGAACCACATTATTTTATATTTTGTGCTAAAGTCCTGTCGGAAATATTCTGTATTGTCACACGAAACTTAATGGTAGGTAGGTACCTTTCAGGTACAGAAAAAATACTGATCATGGGTCACGTAACCAAGTGAGCCAGGCCTTATATATTATTATATCGAGAATATATTAAAGTATTTTAGTACTTATAATAATAATTAATCTTTCTATCGGTGATCATCATGTACTAAAATATCTAAAAACTGGGAGGCAGCTATTGTTGCTCTCACTTACTGCGTATACCTAAGCTTGAGTTATAATGAGTCGTCGTCGTCGTCGTCGTCTCAACCTATAGACGTCCACTGCTGGACGAAGGTCTCCTGCATGGATCGCCACTGAGTACGGTCTTGTGCCGCTTGTTTCCAGCGGCTCCCAGCTGCACGCTTGAGATCGTCCGTCCACCTAGTGGGGGGTCGTCCAACGCTACGCTTCCCGGTGCGAGGCCGCCATTCAAGCACTTTGGGACCCCAACGCCTATCGGTTCTACGAACTATGTGCCCTGCCCATTGCCACTTGAGCTTGGCGACTCTTCGAGCTATGTCGGTTACTCTGGTTCGCCTACGGATCTCCTCATTTCTGATTTGATCACGCAGGGATACTCCGAGCATAGCTCTCTCCATCGCCCGCTGAGTGACCCTGAGCCTTCTTATCAGGCCCATAGTTAGCGGCTATAATGAGTGGGTGCAAGAAATATCGACCTTTCTTAATCAGACTAGTGCGTAATTCTTAACTATTGGGACTTTAAATAGCAAGACTATATTGATTAACCGGGTTGATGATTGTTAATCATTAGAAGCCCTTTATACCGTTAAATACTCACTCAAATCCAATCGATTTAATTTGGACGCGTGGTCCTCATTGCAAGTGGCATTGGCATCGACATATCAATAACAATCGAGTTGATGTACTTCGCTCGTAGCATCCTCGTACCGTGCAGTCATTTCGGGTACCTTTCGTCCTCTACGCTAAAGCAGTGGACACATCGGGTTATTTTCTGAGAACAGCGAAAAACAAGTCACGCAATTCAAATTTTCACAAATTAATAAAATAGACCAGTATTTTCCGCTGTAGTGTCAATATTTTTTGATTTACCGAAAGGTGGAAGAAAACATTAGATATAAGAATTTTATTGTTGTAAATAAATTCCTTTGCCTAATTAATGACTTTCAGCACACCTCAGTTTGTACCGATACTGACGTTATCTTAGAGTTAAGGATCAAAGCAATCTAACCCTACTACGTTGACAAAGAAAATTATAAAACATTTCTTATTTTCACAATTTCCTGATTATCCAAAATTCTAAAACTTTATTACTTACTACAATTGCTGACACGTATAACAATATAAAATAATTATGGTGTGGTATAGACCTGACTAAATAAAGTTGTTACAAAAAAAAGCTTTTCTCATTTTTGCTCGCATTCTCTCGCCATGTATGGGCATAGCTTATCACTGTGGCGGCATGGTCCATAGAGTTTAACGAGCAATTACCGACCCCAGTTCCTATGCTACTTTAATGTTACTGTGTCCCTAATGATAGCGATGCTTAGTTCGTGTGTGTTAAGATTAAGAGCATCTGACAAAGTGGAGATGGCGTTACTCGTAATAGAAAGGAAATTTTACCAAGTGTAATGGGATTGAGACTCATTTTAGCTCTTCCTCATACACATATTTCCTTAATCATTAGATGGGTATGGTCTTTCTGTATTCCTGTTTTCTGTGTATCTACTCTCGGAGATTTTTTGCTATTAAATGATGGCTTTATGGAGTGGCGTACATATTTGCTACCTATATTGATACCTAGGTTACGTTACTTTTAAATTATAGTACAGAGACTAGAAATGTAGCATGAATGTTAGGTAAATCATATTTTAAACTACAATCACGTGTATGTGAAATATAAATTCTTCCATGCACCTGAGTTAAAAAGGTCACATACGAACAATGCATCGTAATAAAACTCAACCATCGCTTGTAAATAACTTAATTTAAATGTTTTACATAATGCCAAACCATATCTAATATTTTGGTAGACACGCGGACGCGTGTGTTCAAATAGAAGCACCTTTTCATAATTTTACTTACTGCAATTCACTTCAAAGTTAATATCTTATTGCCCTTGTAGTTGATACATAAGTTTAAAAATCAAATATTTCTCCATCTCCATCATGATCTCCATCATATTATGACCATTGATCGGGTATACAGTTACATGTAAGTTTTCTTAGTAATAAAAAAATGGCAGTCACAGGGACTGCCGATACAAGTGAAAACGATTTATCTAAATAAAAATAAATAAAATATAATTCTTAACACTAAATCTTTAAAGTTTAATTTCGAATGTAGTCTATAAGACCTTGTCGCTCTCCGCGAGCATGTCGGCGAGGTGGCGGTGACGTCGCAAATCCACATTTTTACCCCCTACCAAAAAGTGCTCAACGCGGCTAAATAAGTTTTCACTTCAAAAATATTAAAAACGTGATATAGCTGGTTCTTCTCGGCATTCCGAACTATTTCACTTGACTAATCAAAAGCACTTACTTAATTTATTTGAATCTATCATCTACCTACTGACTACAGTGTTGAGTGTACAGTCCCTTGTCGTCTAAATCGAGGGTACAAAGTACGAGCTTTTTAGTACAAACTCGATCCCAGATTCTTCCACAGGAATCGGTCCTCAGTCTCGTTAACAGAAAACATTGTTCCTACAATATACTCTAACCTTTAGTGAAATTATGTAAATATGTTAAAGAATACGGCTCTAGCCTGGCTTCCGCTATACATATAAGTATGCATATCGAACCACGTTTGAAATAAAAATATACTCACGTGTCGCGCAGGCCCAGTGAGACAACATAAAAACAATTGCATCGTCATACATGTAAAATATTTCAACGCCGCCCCATACAAATGCGCACAAAACAAGTTGTATTGAGTTATTTTATTGTTTTAATTCGGATTAAACATCGGGCGGGCGCGGGAGAATTTCAGACAATCCGGGATGCTGGGCTTACCGCAGGGGCGTTGCCATGACAACGGACTCCGATGCCCAGAGGTACGTTGCAAAACGCTACTCGATACAAAACAATGCGCTGAAATTTTACTTGAAATTGCGTTTAATGTACTCCAGGGAAGGTTCCGTGTCATATAATTTTGATGGAAGCATGTTAATGCTTTTATTGGCCTCATCGTACCGAGGTTACCCGTACCTCGATACGATGATCTCAATTGTATTTTTTCGTAAACAAACTTTTTGTTTTGGTTAGATTCCCGAAAGTATTCACACTTTCGGGAACTTTGATAGAGTCAGCTGCTGATGTTATCTAACTAATTAATAGCTACTCATAGTTACGGTAGCTAGGTGAAAGTGGTTTAAAAATTTAATTATCTTTAAAATTATAAATTAGTGGTATGGCAGGAACTGTAATTGTTCATCAAGCTCAAACGCTATAGCTTATTCAGCATTGTTTGTACCAAACCAGAACTGAACAAACGAATAACTAGACGAGATCCAATTATATGAATCTAACTTTTCTAAAATAATTAACCTAAAACCCCGGCTATCGATATATCTAGCTTTAAGTTTTACAAATTTTAATCTTGATGCGTATTTATGCCGCCCTTATCAAAAGCACGTAGATAAATTTGTAGTTGCAGAGAAACTGATAATAATCAACTACGACTGCCAGAGTGGCTTGAATAATTATCTCCTAGTGTTTCTAGTAAATTGCATAGTATTTAAATTGCGGAGATTAAAACGGGTCATAGATTGCTTTCGAGTGTTTGATTCTTGCACGTACCGTGGCTAATTACGAATAACACCATACAACGGTTCTTAATTGTACGATGTAACTACCTAGTAGGTATACATATTTTATTATTTGATCGAAAAAATACAATGTTTCTTTGGTTTTGTTGTGGGTTTTGTTGTTATTAATATAAATCCGAACGTAACTTTTGTTACTTAACTTTTGTCTATGGTGATTTTGTGTAAGCATTTTGATGAATTGCATTGCAGATTTTGGGCAAGCAGCGAGGTTGGGAAAATTTTCATTGCAGCTTGATCACACTCATGCAAGCGTAATAATAATGTGTTTGCCTAATATTATAAAACTTCCACCAATAACATCTTTATCTCTAAACATACTCGTATTATATAATTGTAAAAGTTTTACAAAAGTGAAAATGATCGTAGCTTATGATTAATTCCTTGAAAGCGCGTCAAAATATACTAAACTAGCAGATGCCCGCGACTTCGTCCGCGTGAAATACGTGTTGTAAATTCCCACGGGAACTCCCTAATTTTTTGGGTTTACATATAGCTTATGACACTCACAAATAATGTGGCTTTCTATTGGTACCAGAATTTTCAAAATCCGTTCAGTAGATCCAGAGATTACCCACCTACAATGTCACAAACTCACAAAGTTTACCTCTTTATAATATTAGTAAAGATTGTAATGACTAGAATTACATAGAAACAGGAATTAATAGTGCATTTATGCCAAATCATCTATCTATCAATAATCAAACCTGAAGATAGTCCAAAAGCCAACTCAATCAGAAAAGCCAAGTTGAAGGATAATCAAATGCGAACTTGCGAATCAAAAGGTGCCTATATTTTACTTTTGGGCTATCGGCCTACGTTTTCACGGTAAAATCGATTGGGAGGAAATTTGGTACAGAGTTGCGTGATGCATCCCTGGGAAGGAGGGAGGAGTACCCACAGGATTTTCAAAGCCCTAAATGCACGAGGGTGAATACGCGGGCAGATCTAGTCTCTTCTAAAGATCCATGTGAATTAAAATTATATCCTAACTGAGCAATACCTTTCCTATTGATGTAAGAGAGTGCTTCGTAACTATCCGGAAATAGTTTCCCTCGTAGAATCGCGCTGTATTTGAAGTGACAAGGAGATTAACGATCCGATTGAAGTTCTCTTAACCTCGATACGAGTACATTCGATGGCATCGTTTAATTCGAGTGCTGTTGAGTTTGTAGCGAACTAAAACGTCAACAAGAACGATACTATATCAATATAATGACGACGGGAAGCTCAACGCTACAAGATTATAGTTTCATAAATCATATATTGTGACCATAACGATTTTAGGTGTTGATTTTCTTATGGGGATATACTTTATGACGATGTATTTTCCTCGTACTCGACTGCCTCGTTGGTCTAGTGGTTGGCATGTTTGACTGTGGCCGACGAGGTCCCGGGTTCGAGTCCCGGGTCGGGCCATAATTGAGTATTGGATTTTTCTGACTAGAAATTCCCAGTATTAGCCCGGAGTTAGGAAGTTGGCGGTGTTTCACCCCGTGCCTCGGAGAGCACGTTAAGCCGTCGGTCCCGGTTATTATCACTTATATGATAATAGTCGTTAAAGCCCGCCAACCCGCATTAGAGCAGCGTGGTGGGTCTAAGCTCTAATTCCCTCTCTCCTATCAGTGCCGAGCCTTAAGATCAAAAGGGCTCCAACGTGGCTCCAACAAAGTTTTCTCAATCACAGTACTTAGATTGCGTAATTTGACGGTCTTGCCGCTCAATATTCAACGTCAGACGATTTGCAGTGTAGTTTTCTTAGATATATGCCATAGTGCATCTTGATTAATTACCTTGGAGTAGTGTCTTAAGGATTGCACTGTATTTACAGTGACAAGATTAACGGTTCAATCTGAGTTCTCTCGACCTAAATGTCATCGATCTGTGAACATGTTCGAGTACGCTTTCCTGATCAAAATTGTAGAGAACTTAATTGCGTTCTTATAAGCGATTAGTTTGACTGATGCTACGAGTGATTATTCGTAAAACTCATTATTGACTAAATAGATAACTTAATTAGCTTTTAACTGTGATGCATGAAAAATTACTGTAAGTAGGAGTTACACTGCTGTACAATACGAAGTTTTGATCTCGCATATACTTATGTGCTTATTATAAGTTAATTTTGTGCAGACAGCAGAAGTCGCCTCTAATGAAGATTTTTCTTTTCTTTCTTTATTTTTAATATCTACTGAGATTGTTTTTCTACAAACACTAGAATGAGTTACGAGAAAGCAAGTAAATCCTCATCATCTTTTGCTATTTTTAACAGTTTTGCATAAATCGAGTTTTATGGGGCATCTACATTTTCAATTTTCGAGATTGAACTAAAAAGTTTATCTCAAATTCATGTGTTCAATCCACTTTAAATCAGAGTGCTCTCAACGAAGATTGAACTTTACTAAATAGTCGCTTGATCTACATGCTTGACTGGGATTTCCAACATAGTATATAGATATTTGTTATTTGATTTTAAATGAATATTAATTCAATACCTAAGATTTTTTATTTTATTTTTTTGGCATTTTATTTCCTGGTTTTGAATAGCTCTAGATTGTATATAAATTTATTAATATTAGTAACTTTAGTATTGCAAATTTCAAGTAGACTTTGAACTGGTCTGAGAGCGTGTTATTCCAGCAACAAGTAGGTTAACAGTGCGTGTGGAGTGCCCTCAAGTCATAACCTTCTGTCCGGTATTCGATCTCAACCGTAAATTAACTTTGGCAACACATCACAAAAGGTATCTATCTACAAGAAAACTGGATATATTAATAAATTTTCCTGAAATAGGAGCACATCATCAGTTTTTACTTTGGTAGAGGTGCTAAGGAACTTAAAGCAAATACTTTTTGGAGCTTACCTCCTTTAGAATCGATTTTCATAAATAAGCTCGAGGAATGGAAATTTATGGGGAGTAAAATCAAACGTTCTCCGTTACGTTATTGACTTTATGTTTCCATGGTAACACATGTTTATGTTTCCATGACTTAATGTAGTTTGATGAATATAAATTATTTAATTAATATAAATGTATCAAGCATGCTTTCAGTAATATAAAAAATGCGTTCATTTACCCTCATTTACTAATCTATCTATAGGTATTTTATAAACGTTCGTAAAGAGTAAACTCCAGTCGTGCATCGGAGCTGACACACACAATTTTAGATACGTGCTTTAGCAAGCTGGTAAATGATAACGTACTAGCTAACGGTAATTACAATAGATTTTACGAGCAGTTAAACAAATAGTACAAGTATTTTTCTATACTTAAAAAAATTAATTACCTTTCTTGTTTGTAATGACATCCTTTCTTGCTATACTATAATTATTCCAAGAGGAAATCAAAGTTTTTAATTTAGTTAATAAGATTTCCTAACAAGCTCGGCTAATTTTCTTGGCAGGACTCCTGAAAGTTTTAATTGCAACAGAGCGAGCAAAAGGAATTGAAAGAAAACGTTTGAGTTCAGTTTAAGTTTAGTTAACCACAGTGTTACGGGCAGTATTTTTTATTATACGACTCCAAAGTCCTTACTTGTAGTTACAAGTCCGAAGCGCCTTAAAACAAAACGAAAAAGTTTAAATAAGAAAAAGTGAGTGCAGTGGGAAGATAGTGAAAAAAGGAGCGAGCAATTTAAACTTTTACACAAGTCGAAGGGGGCCACATTTTATAAGTTGCCCTAAGGGAAAACATGACACGGCGTCTTCTAAACTTTAAACTGACATCTGATAAAAAGTGCACGAAACTTTTGAAGAAAATCTTTTAAGACTAGACATGATAATGTTCCACTCTGAAATTGAATCCCAATCCCCACCACTAACAGCCCATTAACGTCCCACTGCTGGGCACAGGCCTCCACTTTGATAGGAGAGAGGGAATTAGAGCTTAGACCCACCACGCTGCTCCAATGCGGGCGGGTTGGCGGTCTTTGACGACTATTATCATGGTGATAATAACCGGGACCGACGGCTTAACGTGCTCTCCGAGGCACGGGGGTGAAACACCGCCAACTTCCTAACTCCGGGCTAGTGCTGAGAATTTCTAGTCAGAAAACCTCAAAACTTATCATGGCCCGACCCGGGACACGAACCCGGGACCTCGTTATCCGCAGTCAAACATGCTAACCACTAGACCAACGAGGCAGTCATTTATGAAATTTTCAACGAGGCTGAAATTGAATACTTACGGGAAAAAAAGACTAAACTTATCTCTAACCTAAACCTTAATATTACTAATTATCTCGGTATTATATTCAAGAGATCAAATATTTGGTTGTAATTCAATTATTTGAATGTCGAGCCTACGAATAGGCATAATTATTTTCGCTTTGTTAGAGGGAAATATTAAATCTGCTTATTTTGATTGTTTCATTTAATATGAAAGTTTTTTTGTGGTACGAGATAATATTTACTATTAAACCATACTAAATTAAATTGTATCATTAAAGCCGTGGGATCAGTTACAACTTAAGTAAAAGATAAAATAATACAATGTTGTTCATTATAAGTAATGTAATCTATAAATTGATAATCATCGTTCTTTTTGTCGAAATTTAATGATCTAAAATGAGAGTTCAATGCCACCGTAGCGTGCATCCAGACAATGCTGCATTTTAATTTTCTCCTCTCCTCAACAATGGTAGAGTAACGAGTAGGTAGTTCACAGACGAACCCCCGCTCATCTAGCGTTAAACAATACCTGTTCCAACTTGCATTATCACCGAACTAATGGGTTTCGGCTGTCTGTAAAGGTGCTGATAAACGATCAAATTCGCTATTTAAAAGTTTTCCACTAATGGACCATGGTACGAGTATACAGTTTGTTACACGCCATACCATTCGTTTGTAGTATGTTTCTTGTGATAGGAAAGACTGATCATATTGGAGTCAATTCAATGGCGTGGCGTAAAGAGAATGTCTGGGTACAACCATAGAATAGGTAATAAGTAGTTGGTACAACTTACAAGTGTGTTATCGAGTATCGACATAAATGATTTTGTTATGCATATAATATTATAAATTCAAAAACATGCTAATCTGTTTCCTTTTTTTCTTGTATGTCCCCTTTTTTTAACGGCGCGACTGCTGAACTTCACCTCAGTTTTATGTATCATAAAACTGTGACTTTACTATCTCAAGCAAAGTATGTCGAGCAAGTTTGGTCGTTTAGCAGTGCCTTTAAATGAAAAGATGTGTAGTCGCATGATAAATGCGTATGTTTTCCCACGTTTTTAATAGGGTGTTTATGGTAATCGTGTATTGTATTGGAAATATTTCGTTGTAGGACACCGTACCAGAGACACCGACATGTTTCCGAGGGTCTATGGGACGTACATAATTAATGATGCTGGGGTGTGGTGTTGTGGAGAGTCGATGAATAAAATGTGTCCACCAAACTTTGGTCATTGGTTTGAATAATTAAAAGATAAACATAGATAGAACGTCTTGGAAATATATAAATATCTAGACACGTTCTTTTGATTCATACAATAATATTTTTCGGTACGGGTTATACGTATTTTCTGCAATTTGAAACTATGTAGGTATATAGGTAAGTATAATTTTACAGAATCACATAGCGGAATGAATGTGCAGGTTACTACAGCTTACCTTCCTAATTAGGTTACCTACTAGTATGAATATGCAAGCCGTAGGATCTACGTACCTTATTAGGCTCTATGTTTTCATACTGAATTGAAAATTCGAAGAAAGTCAGATGACGTTTATCAACCTAAATTTTCACTGTTAAAAACGTAGCATTAGTAGGGTATATTATGTGAAGGTATATCTATCATTTTTTACTGATGGACCTTTAAGCACCATCAAATATACCGATGATCACTCTACAATAATGTAGAGCATGCATGCTTTAGTATTTAATCGATTAAATACTTTCATATATCTTATAGGATACCAAATCGATAAAAACACATTGAAAGGTCGATGTTCGATTCTAGAAATGCGTGTCGATTTGCTATCGGATTGAGTCAACACTCAGCGCAATGCTGCCTACGTCAATTCTGAATACTTGTTCAGACGATTGCTTTAACTTAATGGAATAACAATTTATCACGTTTTGCTTTTAAACTAAGTGAGATAGGCAGGTTATCTCCAATTAGGTCAGACTAGGCATGTTAAAAGCGGTTTCTTAGCGTCGTAGTCTTACGTTACGAAATTTTTTATCAGAGTTCAAGTCGGAATCGCTTTAGTGATAGTAAGCCCACTGAAACGTTACAAAAGAAGAAGATGAATAACAGACCTGTAGCCATGTCTTCATCCGCGGTCTTCGTCTCCCCTTTGCCCTGCAACCCTTGTATGCACCAATTTAACGTTATTACCCTGTTGTTACTCGTATTTGACTTATATTATTAGATATGCATTTCCTTTGAAATATAGAAGAGGAACTTTTAAGTACGCGCTGCGCATTTGTCACTGCTATTAAAGAAACACACTCGCATACTTAATTCATCCTCGTAAAGCTGTCTGTGTGTCATCAGAGGCGTGTTTTACAAGTTTTATGGCGCGACTTACGCTTGGGGTGTTGTGAACTTGCTAGTTTTTTAAGTTATTGTAATGCAGCTCTAAATACACAATTTTTTAAAATCCATTCTTAATATTATTAATACGAAAGTGTATCTGTCTGTCTATCTGTCTGCTATGCTTTCACGATCCATCTTTACACCCGATTTTGATTAAATTTGATATAGAGATATATTGATTGTATCCAGGGGAAGGACAAAACGACTTTTTATCCCGGAAAGTCTAGGAATTCCCGCCTGATAAAAACACTTTACCCACGCGCACGCAGTCACGGGCATCATCTAGCTTGGAGTGGGCAAACGATTTTAGATTTGTCGACATTATTATCCATACCAGCCTGCCACACATTGGCCCAATCCATTCGACCAATTCCATCCAGCCAATCGCGTGCAGCTAATGCTGGCCTGTCGGCTTTCATATATAAACATGAAACGATATTGGCTCAATTCGCAAATAGTGTTATTATGCGCAGCAATATCAACAGTCAAAAGCATTTATTTTATATTTAACATTGCATTAAAGTCAGTGAAATATTTCGAGTCGCCTTTCGCCGAACGCAATGGGTTACTAAGTGCTGGAGAAATATCAACGGTCAAAACATGTACTTACGTTTAATAAATTGTATAGTTTAAAGTAGGGTTGTAACGGAACATTGCCCCCGCTTTCGTAAGTGCAGAACTTTCGCAAGAAATCATACCTCCGCTTCCGCATCCGCCTCCGCCGTTTTTTTTGCGGAGTTCAATGGAGTACAATGCGAGAGGTACAAATTGAAGCAGGTGATGTCAGTTACACCATTACAACAAGCAAAAAGGCAACTGTCCATAAAAGAATCCTCAAAAAAAATCAAATGTGGGATTCATCGCATCCTAAAGCACAGAAAATGGACGTGATCTGAGAAATCCACCTCCGCCTTCGCCTCCGTTAACCTCAGCATCCGCAGAGGCAAGCCCCTTCACCTCCGCACCCGCCTCTGCTTCCGCTAAGAACGCCTCGGTTACAACCCTAGTTTAAAGTCAGTGAAAAACTATTTTGCCATAACTATAAATGAGATAAGACTACGAAGAACTACCATTTGTTATACTTATGGTCGATAACGGGAATATTGACATAAAATACTATAATTAAATAACATTATTACTTGTCTAATGAGTACTGATAAATATTTATCGGTTCCAATGTACAAAGAGGCTTATTGAAAAATATCTGACCAGCAATAAATAACTTACGGCTTCCTCTATACCGCTTATCGTTAGTTAAAAACTGAGGGCAACGGCCATACGATAACAGTAATAAATCACTTTAGTAATTGTTTTTTTTTTTCTAGTCCCATTTACTGGGGAACTTTATTAATTATGTAACAACTGACGAACGTTATGATGTTTGAACAAGGTTTGAATAATGTAATCACTAGACAAATTGCATTGTTTGAAATAACTGTTCTATTACCATTCTTAAAAAAAATACATTAATTTAACAGTTTTTTATTCCACTCAAGTCAGCCCTTGACTACGATTTTACCTGGTGGCAGTGATGATGCAGTCTAGAGCACCGTATTAAAAAAACAACATAAGCCAATACCAGGTTCTCAAGTAGGTCGTGTACTTTAGAAAGTGTTCTTTAACTGATGTCGGTTTAACATTATTTAATACGGGCATAAGACGGTAGCGGGCTAACTTGTTAGGGTTATGGCAAATAAATCCCATACTTTTTTTTATCCACTACAAGCTAGCCCTTGACTGCGATCACACCTGATGGTAAGTGATGATGCAGTCTAAGATGATAGCGGGCTAACCTGTTAGGGGCAAGGCAGTTATATTAAACCCACACCCCTTCGGTTTCTACACGGCATCGTACCGGAACGCTAAATCGCTTAGCGGCACGTCTTTGCCGGTCGGGTGGTAACTAGCCACGGCCGAAGCCTCCCACCAGGCCAGACCAGGGAAAATTCAGAAATTATAAATTCCTAAATTGACCCTGCCGGGGATCGAACCCGGGACCTCCGCACGTTAAGGCAACAGCGCTACACACTGCGCCACGGAGGTCGTCAAAAAAAATACTTAAAAATAAAGACAAAACTCAGAAAATAAGCCAGGGATCGAACCCGGGACCAATCACTTGAGATCACAGCGGTCAAATCTGCGTCAGGGAGATCGTCAAATAGAATTAAGCTTCATAGACAGTTTCATGATAGCCAAACTCGGAAAATCACATAAAAGTAAACATAAAGAAAGCATCCGAGTAGGCTGGACGATATAATAACTATTAATTTCTTTTATAACTGAAAATAATACAATAGAACTTAATGCTAGCTAGCCTAACCTAATTACTATATAAATCATGTCCGCGTGGAATGGTGGTAAGAATGCTGGCTGCATTTCCACGCTGGACAGCCAGGCTGATCCTTTGCGCGAAAAATGAGCCAGCCCTTCTGTCACCAGATGAGGCAATGAACCGCGGTGAAATATCTCGTAAAAATTTTTTGGCACTTAGACTCCATGGCCTATTAAATTACAGGATGTTTTATCTGAATCGAGAATAATTTCAAGCAATGTCGAACAATAAGTTTATTCTTTACTAAGTAAATGATACTCCTTAATTTTCTGGGATCAAAAGTACACTTAAGTAAGTAGTTAAGACACACTTTCGCATTTATAATATTATAATATAGTATGGATATGGATTGTTCAGTGAAAATGGTCAAAAATTATTTTCCATAGTAGCGTGAGAATTGACGCATAGGTACAATTACCATACCAATTTCAGTATGCCTCTAATTTTCTTTTATTTATCCTCTAGCGTTAGAGCCTTACTCCGACGAGGCCCTTCGTGTGGCGAGCCCCTGTAGGGGTATAATTGGATTTAGATTGGATCGAATTAGGGATTTTCTTCGTGGTTTTTGTTTCGAAACGACTATTTGATGGAAGGAATCAAAATCAAATTTTCGGGATCATCCCCCTGTTCTCATTTACCACCAGCGTAAAAATTGCTTCGTGTTATAGCCGAACTTTGCATTAGGAAAGTTTTTATTTACTTACTTCCTTCACTTTTGTTCTGGTTAACTAAAATCACCTTTTGAGAGTTTACGTAAATCTTAATAATGTTGTTTTTGTTTTTAGAATAAAGGGGATTAGGAAAATTACGACGAAATAAATTGTATAACAACGGCTTTTATAACAAAAGGGTATAATGTAACAAAGGATTAAGGGATTAATGATGTTAATTCACAAAGCTGATTAACTTTATTAAAAAGCTGTAAGTATAAAATTTACAAGAATGGGTTGTTTTCTCGAGTTCATTGTTATCCTTCAACCCAACGGCAGTCCACTCCTGAGCTAGCGAGGCTTATCTCAGGTGAGAAGGGTTTTACCATAGTTCATCACGCTGGGCCATTGGCCAAGAGTGCATTGGCGGATTTCAAACACCTTTCAGAAGAATATGCAGAACTCTCGGGCATGTAGGTTTTCTAATATTTTCCTTCACCGTTATAACTTAGGTAGTGGTATTTAAAACGCATAAACGGCATTTGTATAAACGATTTTTTTTCTAATTTTTATTGTTATTGTTTAAAAGTACTTCTAAAGTATTTTGGTGTACATTAAAGAATATTTCATTCATTCAGTCATAAACTTGCAAAAATCATTAAAATTGCCCGAGCCTGGGTATCGGTACTCCGAAAAAGTCTAAGTCTAAACTACTGGACTATTATCACTCTGAATAAACGGAGTCATAGAACTGACTCAGTGTGAGATCTATAGAGCATACTTTGACTTACTTCTTACGTAAGACGGAGTTAAAATGAGACAGATTTATGATATGCACATAAAACCATCCCGTTTTAACTCTAAGTAAAGCCTGAGTAAGTCAAAGTACGCTCTATAGATCTCAGTATCAGTTTAACTGAATGTCCTGTTCAGTCTAGGTACTCCTATTTAGTTATAGTCATTTATTTATTAAATATAGGTACACTGTAGGTACACTTATTTTCGTCTAAAAATTACTTACTTAAAAAGCATGATGGTGATACTGGGTAACGGTATCTTAAAACTAAGGCTTCGAGGGTTCCAAACGCGCCCTGGTCTGAGAAGTGCCCATAACAAACTCAGCCGGGTTTTGTTTTTTTTTTATTATCACCATCTCACAAATATTCTTACTAAGGAACTATCAGAGAAATTAGAGCAAATTATTGCCAGGCTTCCTTGTCGTTTAAGTAGTCCTTTACATGGTAATAAGATTTTTCAATGAGTTTACGTTTAAGAAAGTAAAGAAAGTGATCTATATTATGCTAATGCCTTAGGTTATGTGAAAAAGACAAAGGCCTTCCTCCTTGTCATTTCGGTAGATTATTTTGTAAGTCGAAACAGCACGAAGTTGCTGAATATATTATGTACTTAGATCAGCAAGTAAAGTAAGTAGATAAGCAAAAAAAATAATGAAAACTGCGTTGGGTGAGTGCTTTGGTACTTTTTGCAGTAAAACGTACGGTGTACGGTTCTAAAAACCTCCTAGAGAACACTAGAAAATGAGGTAAAGATTGATTTTTTTTCCCAGTTTGACTAGGGGTAGGTAAACAACCATCATGGAGTTTCTATTCCTTATCAGCGTGGATAGAATTTAAGTTGGCAAGTCTGTAACTTCACTTTACCTTAGTTCAATGTCTTTATGCTCTTAGCGTTGGCAAAGTTGATACTTGGTAGTTTGTGCTGATGGCAATATGAAAAGTGCACTACTGTAGACTGTAGAGAAAACGTAGCGTGTAATAGCGCCGTAGAGGCTACATTTCCTACTTACCTATTAGAATAAATTAAATTAATGTCTTGGTACATTTTGTTTTAAAGCTGTTTTATTATTTTCCAATGAAAACTTACGAACTTAAGAATTTAAAAAAATCCCGGCTGAGTTTGTTGTGGGCTCTTCTCAGACCAGAAAGCGTTTGGAACCCTCGTAGCGTTAGTTTTAATATACCGTAACTAATTATTATCATCATGTTTTACATGTAAGTAATCGACGTCAATATGTGTACCTACAGTTTACCTAAATTGAATAAATGATTGATTGATTGATAAGTTAGAAAAATAATTCACGGCAACAAGTTTTAGCTGTGTAAGGAAATTGGAACCCACTGAAAATATTTTGAAGAGTCATCATCGTCGTCATCATTTCAACCCAGAGCACGTCGAGTCTCTTCTCAGAGTTAAAGGGTTTTGACCATAGTCCACCTTGCCTGGTCAAACGCGGATTCACACACCATTGAAAATATAATAAAGAACTCTTAGGCATGCGGCTCTGCAGGTTTCCACTTTCCTCACGAAGTTTTTTTATTTTTATTTTTTTATTTCGCACTCAAATTATCCTCTGACTAGGTGTCAGAGATCTTTTTGCTGCGAGTTTTGCTCTGAAAGAAGGTGCCAACTCACGATAGTCGTGCCTCACGAAGTTTTCCTTTACCGTTAAAGCAAGTGATTATTTTAAGTGCATAAAAACGTGCATAACTCGAAGAAGTTAGAAATTTGTGCGTGGTGTAGTGTTGAGCGCCGTTGTCTTAACGTGCGGAGGCCTCGGGTTCGATGCCCGGCAGGATCAATTTGGGCATTTATAATTTCTGAATTTTCCCTGGTCTGGCCTGGTGGGAGGCTTTGGCCGTGGCTAGTTACCACCCTACAGGCAAAGACGTGCTGCAAAGCGATTTAGCGTACCGGTAAGATGCCGTGTAGAAACCGAATAAGGGTATGGGTTTAATTAACTGCCATGCCCCTAACAGGTAAGCCCGCTACCACCTTAGACTGCATCATCACTTACCATCAGGTGAGATCGCAGTAAAGGGCTATCTTGTAGTGGATAAAAAAGAGGGACCGAACCCAAGCCATCCGAATAGGAGGCATCTAGGTATACTTAGTACGTTTTGTGGTACGGTACTACGTTCATCTTTTATTTATTTCAGTCTGGAAGCTGCATTACTGTCAAATTTTCACCTGTCAGCAGGAGAGGTTGTGAAAATAGTATTTTGGTTGCATTGTTTTCACTGTGCTTTTAGTCGGATGCTTTTGTCACATAAATTGCAAAAAATGTAGAATACTGCGGACGCGGAGAGTATTTTTTGATATCTACGGCGGAAGTAAATTTAACCAACGTTTATTTTTGTATGGATTTAAAAATGGTGCTATCGCATTGGATATTATTTTAGTCATTATTTGATTTCGTAATTTCCTGATATAAAACGATCCGCATCTGTGTTTTCTGAATTTATCTATCTTATGTGTAGGTACCTATTAAATGTTATACTGATTGAGTAATATAATAAACGATCCAGAAACATAAGAATTTGCTTAAAAAGGGTTTCTCTGTACTTACGACCCATTAGTAACCCACTAAGACAAGATTTTCAAAATTTCACCTGAGTATGCCTTTTAGTTCGGCTTGTTTTTGTTGTTCTGTTTTTGTTGTGGTTGATTGGTGGTTGTCACTTCTAGTCAACCACCTCTAGTTGTCACGAAGTAACTATTTAGCTCTGCTACCGGGCTTTATTGCAAACTTACGTTGCACAAAATAATGATGAATGTTTTCTTTCCTTGTTTATTTCTCAAACCTAATCTAATGATAATGTGGCGCCGTCAATGTGGTGCATTTCGACGGACACGTTTTATACAGGTACAGAGAAAACACTCCTTACTTTTGAGTAAAATCTCTTTTACCTAGAACACTTTCTTATGAATTTTGCAATCACGTAATAAACAGGTTTGTATCTTATTATATTTTGTAGAGAGTTTCAATTTAAATTTAATCCTGCTTTTACGATGAAAACGAAAAAGCATAAAATTAACTCGCTTCTCTCGCCTGAAAGCCATGATGCTAAATTAATCCACATAAAATCTCTGCTCGGTAATATTTTTGCTTTGTTACCTGTTGTATTGCGTTTCGTAAATTGAAATTTAACCCTTACTTAATTGAAACCTCATAATCTAAAATTAAATTCCCAACCATAATAGACTTCCTAATTGTTACAAAGCTATGGAGGTATAGGCTGGAAAAACATATTAAATATTGAAACTATATGAAACTATAAACTATATATATATATATATATATATATATATATATTATAGGCTAGCTCTTGGCTGCAATCAAACTTGCTTGTTTTTAAAATAGGAACAACTGTATTTTTTTTTTAAAGCTGACTTGGGCCCGGTATTTGGTTAGATATTTTGGTCAAGGACCAAAAAATAGACTTTCACTATTTTATTGAACCAATCGGTAGGTAGGGTCTATGATAAGGACAAATGTCTCGAAAAAACTTAGTGTCTTAAAATTAAAAAAAAACATGAAATCAAACACCTCAACCTGTTTTCTTTGAGTGATCTTATATGATATTATCTTCAATATTCATTCTCCTTTTCATTCAAGTCCCGTTATTTTATTCCATCATGTATAATATGACGAATGACCGAAGTTTAGTCGCTGGCTAACTACTCTTTCATTATGATCATTGGTGTAAAACGTTAGAGTTTTTAATTTTCAGTAGTAAGGTACATTTGAAACTGCTTGTATATAATATTACAGTGAATAAACCTAGTTCAATTCCTTAAAATACTTCAAGATCGAAAAGGAGTAAGGTAAAATTTTATTCCCTCGCATTTCCTTTGTTAACTGAAATTACCTTTCGGAGCTTTAACGTAAATCGTAGTAATGATGTTGTTTCCCTTAAAGAATGGAAGGGTTTAAGGAAATTGCGACAAAACATTAGAAATGCTTATCATCAAAAAAGGGTTATAACAAAGCTTTTAAGGTTTAATACTGTTGCTTTACGATGCAAATTAAATAAAAGTGCCGACTTAATATTCGTGATTAGGTATCGTTAAGAAAAACGAAATTCATTTCGTTCGCAAATTAAAAGGGTTCAATTATGGTGATATGAAGAGTAGGTAAGCGCAATGGATTCCAACCCTCGCTAATTTATCATTCGTAGGATGATTCGTTCAAGTTTGAAGTTCGTAGGTCAAAGAAATTACCTGGGGCTATACGCAATACTGCCAGCGCTAAAGCCATATTGTTTCATTATCGACTTTCGTGTTTTAGGCCCATGCACTTGCAAAGCCCTTTTTAAGTGTGTCAAAGTTAAATTTTCTTACCAGTTCTTTTCATAACAACCCCTGAATAAACTTATCAAAAAGGGACAGCATCACAATATTTAAATACTCGTAAATCAGTTTAGGCAGTGTTGTGTAAGCCTTAAAATCCGTGATACGTGAAATCAAACTGTCCTTTTTTAATAATTTTGCTTACAGTGTTGCTTTAAGCGTTAGCAGTATATGGCGTTAGTACTAATTATGTATATTTTTTTTTATATCGATAAGAGGGATTGGTTTTTCATAATTTAACTATCAAGGAATGCCTATTTCATTTGCGTGATGTGCGACGCTGTCGTACAAGTGGTATCTACTTCAAGGGCTCTATTCCCGGCTTTGTAATTTTTTTATTTTGAAATTCTAAATTGGCCTTACTTAGAAACTGATTAGGTCTCATACCCTTCTATGGATGTGATAATTTATTCGGGGGTGGTAACCAAATTCGTCAACGAACAAAAACATCTAAGTATGGCTATAGGGAGATGTTTAAAACATCTATGGCTATAGATATGTTTTTATTCGTTGACGAATTTATTTGGGGTCTTTAATACCAAGGCGCCGGGATGGCGATCCTGTACTTAAAAGCATACTGCTGGCAGACCCACAACTAGGTGAAAGACCTATCCAGCTGTCTAACATCTAGCCCTAGCGTTGCGACAACGTTGTTGATAGCTCAGCTAAAAGGTACTAATACTCCACACATCGGGTGTTTCCAAGGCTGCCATTACGGAATGCGGTTTCACTGAGCTTTACCATCCACCATATAGGTCGGCTAAGCCCTAAGTGACTAATATTTATTCTCAAAATTGAATCCGACTTACGAGGATATTTTTAAAACTGATGATGAGGCGAAGTCAGCAGTGGGGCAAAAATTCAGGCCATTTTTTTAAAGGGAAAAGGATGTAAAGTGCTGTGAAAAGTGTATTGGAATAAAGGGAGATTATATCATAGAATTATAATATAATAGTGGTTTGAGATTTATATCCTTCATTTATAGTTCGGGAAACTTTTGGACCTTACCTAATATGTCCTAAATGAAAATTGAAAGCGCAAGATGCACGAAATAGCGCACATGTGTGGACATACCTATGTAACATTGAGATGAAATCCGTAGAGTAGCAACAATTATTTTACTAAAATATTATTGTTTGATTTCCCTCACTCTGTGTCGTATTACTCATTGATGAGGGTTATGATCCCTTTCCATTAATTATGTAATGGAAGGAATTTATTGTGCTTACGTGATTAGTCAAGCATTATTAGTAAAAAGCTGTTACTTTGAGTTTGATAATGTATTTGACAAGATTGATAGTTTATAAAATTACTTTCAACATTTATCGGAGTTTTGACACTGTAGGGTTATTAATGGTTTTAGACGATTAATAGTGTTTGTAACGTTCACGCTAGCTTTCAGTTATATCAACAGCGGCTCTAGCCTAAACTAATTCGAAAACTAATTTAGGCATAAATTAACTTTATATTGCGTGTTCGAGAACTACTGTTAGTTTTACTAAGTTATTCAAAAACGCAAATCGGATTGCCACAAAACTTTATTTCAAAACAAATAAGTGAAATATTATATCATCCTCAATTCATCCCATTTCCGCCTCACTAATGAGCACGTATCTCTCGCAGAATGTGAAGGGTTTGGTTTTAGACCGCAGTCCACCACGTTGGCCGGGTGCGGATTGGCAGACTTCATACGAAATGTTCTCAAAGTTGTTTGAAGTCCTCGCGCTGTTTTTCTTAACCGCAAGGGAAATTTAATTGCTTTAAATGCATTTAATAGCACGTGAAAGATAAGTGCGTGCCCCTGGATTGAACCCTTGACTACCAGAACGGATACTTTGCCTGGTGGGAGACTTCGGCCGTGGCTAGCGTTCCAGTACGATGCCGTGTAAAAACCGATTAGGGGTATGGGTTAATTATAACTGCCCCTGACTGCATCATCACTTACCATCAGGTGAGATCGTATTCAAGGGCTGACTTGTAGTGTACCTATAAAATAAACGAACGAATTTCGAAATTATTTGATACTAGATGATGCTCGCGTGGATTAAGGTTTTTGATTTCCGCGGGAAATCTTGATTTTTCCTGGATAAAAAGAGGCCTATGTCCTTCTCCAGGATACAACCTATCCCTGGGATCCCTATCCTATACAACCTATACTAAATTTCATCTAAATCGGTTGAACAGATGGGCCGTGAAAGCGTAGCAGACAGACAGACTGAGAGACTGAGACACTTTCGCATTTATCATATTAAGTATGGATTAGTATGGATAATATCTGGTAGATAGGTACTAGGAGCGTATCAGCAGTTTTTACCTTTTAGTTATTTGCCAGGGGTAACGTTTACACTTCAAACCGATAACAATATGAAAAGTGCACTACCGCAAAGTATCTTCCGAGCATGTAATGGCACCGCGGAGGTTGCAGCGCGCATTCCTATTATATTCGGTGCTCTAAGCTTCTAGTACAGTTTAACAAACATATAGTGTTACCCTTGCCAAATATTTGTAAGCCAAATATGTTCCAAACAAAGTTTTTTTTTGTTGATACTTAGTTGACTACCGTGTTAAATTCAACTTTTAGTGGGTTTTTTTCAGTCAAACCAACCAATGACCTCAACCAACTAATAGTTATTTGTAGTTAGCTTTCTTGATAGCGTAGCGTAACTTTGCTGTAGAAAAAAAAAGAATAGCATTTTGGTCGATTAAAAATTAAAAAATCATCAATAAATTATTTATTAGAGATAGACATATATTTGTATCTGTTCCCAAAAACTAAACGAGTTTGTAGACCGATGGTAGATAGATAGATAGATAGATAAATGCTTTATTGCCACACAAAAAATTAAAGAGAAACAAAAAAAGTTAACAAGCAAAAAGAAAAAACAAGTGCGCAAAGGCGGCCTTATCACTAAAAGTGATCTCCTCCAGACAACCTTTAATTACAGAAGCAAATGCAACGAAGCGGGATAGTGCAACAACATTAATACATATAATATACTACATAAACTATACATTCTAATATTACATCAACAATTACACAAATAAAATACTAAAATATATATACCAATAGAACCATAATACATATATATAAATATTTCAGACATATAAACTACATAACAAAAAGTAAACAAATACATAAATAATTTATAGCATATGAGTAAGATAAAATTCTTTCAAACGATTCTTAAAAATACTCAAAGATTTTGACTGTCTAATATCACCTGGCAGCGCATTCCATAACTTGACTGCCTTTACCGTAAAGGAATTTGCATACACCTCAGTTCGACTCAATGGTATTTCTAACTTGTTGTCGTCCCTTGACCGCAAATAAAAATGAATGTCCTTGCTGCCAAGAAAAGTGAATCGCTCTTTCAAATATGGTGGCGTTTGAGGATGATATAAAATAGTGTACAGGAGCGAAAGAGCGTGTAAATTTCTACGGGATCGAATTGGCAGCCACTTCAACTGAGCCCGAAACTCAGACACATGATCATATTTACGCAGGCCATAGATATAGCGAATACATACATTCTGCAATCTATCCAATTTGTTAAGCATGGTCTCCGATAAATCCAAATAACCAACATCAGCATAGTCCAAAATGGGTAAAAGAAGACTGTTTGCCAAAAGTATTTTAGTCTTAACGGGCAAAAAATGTTTCCACCGTCTTAAATACACCTACACACCCTTACACACCGTCTTAGGTACACCGTGACAATAAAATTATATCTTATTACACGTAGGAAAACTTGTGTCAGGAGTCAGGACCTCAGGTTATGGATCCGTAATCTGTGGTCAAGACCAACGACGTTGTACGCCCACTATAGCCCGCAAAATCTTTACCGTATAGCGTAGGTATGCTGTGCAAGTATTTTGTTCCTTACTGTATAATATCTAAACTGTGCATCTTTGTAATATTTATTTACACTTTGTACCAACAAACAGCGGGAGAGCACTATAAAATACCGCCGCAAAACATCATAATTTTAAAAAAGTCTTGAAAATATGCAAGCCACAGTAGAATGGGCATTCTCATAAATTGTATGGAATATTCCAAATTTCGAAATGGGTTTAGTTTAATGAATATTGATAGTGCGATGTGAGTTCTTTCTGTATTTTAATATAATTGTGAAAACTTATAAATATATAAATAGGTAAATTTACCTAAGCACAATTTTTTAAAGGCACACGTTTTTACAGAATTGAGACGATATGAGATGTCATGATTACTAAAAACCAATGCAAAGTTGGAATCCAAAACTGATAAATGATTTATTTATTTAACATAGGACAAATATTGTATACAAATATAAATTGTGCCACTTACGATAAGTCAAGACTCTACCACGGGTTCGGAGAGTGCAGACTATTTTTTTATCTTGTGAACTTGAAATGTTTGTTTGTAATTTTTTTCCAGTCCACCAGATTTTGAAGAAATTGGGCACAGAATACAGATATCGCATCCTGGACATAGGACACACATAAGCGTTTTATTCCAGAAAATCAAAGCGCTCCCTCGGGATTATTTAAAACCTAAAACCTATCCACACGGATTCAGTCGCAGATATCATCTTCTCATCTAGTCTAATTATATATAAGGAAAATGTGACTGACTAATTGACTGACAGATCTATCAACGCAGAGCTCAAACCACTGGACCAATAGGGCTGAAATTTGGCATGCAGATAGCTACTATGACGTAGATATCCCATAAGAAAGGTTTTTAAAAATGTAAACCCTACGGGCATTGAAATAGAATGGTATACGTATAGGTACTAAAATTCTACACCAATGCCTACGGGCGTAAAATAGGAGTTTGAAATTTATGTTTGAAATTGTGATGAAATGTGTGAAATTTATATTCTTTACGCAGATAAAGTCGCGGGCAAAAAAAAAATACTGTGAGGCGAAATATCATGGCGAGATTTAACACTAAAATACAAGGCTGGAAACTATTTTCACCGGCATCCATCCCGTCATTTCCTCTTCCAGACAGGAACGAAAATCCGACACTAATGTAACATTCAGACTCGACGAATAAATAAAACAAGAGCATGACTCCGTAATGCAGGCGACGCGTCGGGGATAACACTGAAATGTGTAGGTTCAGAATTAGATTCACTGTACATTTTTTATGTGCAGATGACAAGTTAGCCCTCGGATCTCACATGGCTCGTATAAGAGGTGAAGTCTAAGATGGAAGCGGGCTAACTTGGAAGCGAATGCTTAAATTTAATCACACTAAATCAGCTTCGAACGCGACATGGAACCTTTGAACAATTTGGCTCGTCTTCATGTTGGGTGGCAAATTTCCACGTTTGAAATCTTCCGCTAGTCTACCACAAATTTATCTCATAAAACTTTACCTTATCAAATATGATCAGCACAGCTGACGTATTTCTTAAATTTTCTAAAAAATCTTACCCTAGCAGCTTATTCTTCTCTATAGAATAAGCTGCTAAGATTTGGCTCTTGGTTATAATTCGGTTTATCTATTAATTATTAATTATAAATTATAAATGATATGAACCGAACTACAATTATTAATTGAAGTGAATAATCTATTCTCCTTATTCTAACAAATGCTTGATCATTAGACTAATTACCTAGGAAATACAAAAATTAACTAGTTATTTTCAGACAAAAATAAATTGCATTGCATTTGGAGTTAAGTTTATTTCTAACAGGTTTACGCACTTAAGCTGTAACAAATATATTCCAGCGAGCAGGAAACGCCAGAGTGATATGAACGGACGCTAAAAGCTCAGCCACCTCGTTTAAAGATTTATGTTGTAGGTAAAATTGTTGGGAAAGCTCTCGCTCTGATGGACGTGCACAAATAAAAACCGGCCAAGTGCGAGTCGGACTCGCGCACCGAGCGTTCCGTACGAACCTGTAGGTATATAAGTTAAAGTTACGGTATTTTTATTGGTAAATGAAATCCATAATATTAGTAAGGTTAAAATTATTAAATAGTAGATTATTAACCAAGGGGATAAAGCAGTGTCTTCTGTCGCGGGTGACGATTTAAGTTCACCCAAGACTAAGACAGCTTTATCACCGAGGAAAATACTCTACTTTTCGTACCATTTGCGAAAAAATTAACACAATAATAATAATATGAGATAAGCATTTATTAAAAATAATGACAATTAAAAGATTTTTAGAACATTAACTTATTTATAAAAATAAATTAAAATAAACTTAACGTTTATGTATTTGAAGAAAATAAAAACGCGGCAAATTCCTAGACTAATATTTTTTTGTCGGAAAAGCAAAGGCATCAAGCTCATACGGCCTCGTCGGTTTTCGTAATTTTATTTAATAATCATAACTGCATAATAAATGCGTATTCCTTTTTCAAAAAGATGTCTAATCATCTAATGCTTTATATACAAACTCAATGGTGTAAACACAGATATGTGTATTTCAAGTATTCCAAATTTAAATCACATTCTCCCCCTAGAGGATGAATGAAATTCAGTACAATTTTCTTTCCCTGTTTTTAACAGATTAAAAATGACTATTGTTATGTTCGCTTTTTGTGGCATAGAATGTCACTTTTTTGAGCAAGTGATACGAAAATTATTTTTATTATATCATGTAACTAAAATTTTTTGCTTTTCGCAATTTTTCCTTTATCTGTGCTATAAGACGTTGCTTCTTACCAAATTTCAAGATTCTGAGTTCACGGGAAATACCCTGTAGGTTTTGATTCACTTGAGAGTGTCGAAAATTTGCAGCATAAACGGCTGTATCTTTTTTCACAGCTCCAAGGGACAGTAGACCTGAGTATTTGGTATGAATTTCAGCTTGATACCTCCATGCGTTCCTGAGAAGTAGGGTCTTGACAGACAGACAGACGGGCAACAAAGTGATCCTATAAGGGTTCCATTTTTTCCTTTTGAGGTACGGAACCCTAAAAATATATGTTTGAAACAGACTGTAACTTTCTGCAATGGCTTAATATAAATGTAAGGCCTCCATTTTTGTTTTTACTAACTTCCATCATCCACAACCACTACAGCCCATTAACGTCCCACTGCTGGGCACAGGCGAAAGAGAGAGAATTAGAGCTTAGACCCACCACGCTGCTCCAATGCGGGTTGGTGGACTACCAACTTATTTTGTTTTAAATTCTCAAATTGCAACCCACTTTATATGGTTGGTGGCATAAGTGGTGAAGTGGCCAAAATAATGTCATTTGATATCGTAAGTAAGGGTTGAAAATATCATATCACCATAATATTATTAACGACCAATCCTATTCATAGATAAATTGAGGCAGCAAAGTTAACTTTATTACATCCGTTTAAAGCATAGAGTTACGATACGTCTTATCGACGTACAATCTTTGGTTCAAACATACGAAATCATACCATCTATAAGCATTAAGCATAATTATTATAGTTAATTAGTGAAATCCAGCTAGTGAACACGATAGTAAACAAAAATTAATTACATTGTAATGTTAATATTGGTATCGGTTATATCAAAATAAAACAACAGTAGGTAAATTACACAATCAATTAGCATAATAAATTGGATATTTAAAGTAACCACCAACGAATCGAAATTAAATTAGTGGTATTAACGTAATACGATGAAACTGTAATAAGCGCATGCTTTTTGATCCTCGGATAAATTGTGAAAGGCGGATGGCGCCTGGCTGGACATTGTCCGGATATAAAACGAATTTCACTGGAAGGGATAAAAAGTAGATGTGCTAGAATAGGGATGATGACATCTCAATCAAATCAGCAACTCTACATCAAACTTAAAAACGCACTTCTAGTATAGTAGTTGTATGAAATTCAAAGTTGAGACGTCATCAAATTTCACCAAATTTTCTTTAAAATCTGTTTAAAAATGGTTATCAAACTTAATACTAACCGAGGATGTGAATTTTAGGTGTTTTGGAAGACCTTCTATTTAATAATAAGTTAAAAATAATTTATTTTTGATATAGTCATCATCCCTATTAAATGATGCCTGCGGCTTCGTGTCAGGCGTCAGCTAATTCCCTCCCTAATATGCCAGAATAAGAAGCCTATGTCCTTTCACAGGTTCATCTTTTTGTTCTATCCTATGGTTAATTTTTTTTAAATCCCTTTCTAGATAAAATAATTTGATAACGGGCTTATTACTGTTGTATTGTTTGCTGCCTGGAAATATTATAGCCACTGGCTAGCTTACGGAGACTAACTAACGCGATGAAGACCAAGTACTAAATAATAATAATATCATTTAGGCTCAAAGATTTATCGACTCATAAATGTAGTCGTACTAAATTCGGTACCAGCTACTTCGACTAAAACAATAGTTGGACCATTCGTGCTCCTACCGAAGACCCGTTTTTCGACTGGTTGAAGAGAGTAGTTGGACCTCGACCCCTGAATAAAAATATTGATGTCATTTCTAGGTGCTTGAGCTGTGCGCTGATAGAGCAGTCAGTGAGTCAGTCAGTCGCATAGAGTTAGTATATAGTACTATATACTAACTCTATGTTCAGTCACCTTCTCTTTTGATATATTTAGATTAACTCCATACTATATACATTTTTAAAATGACAACACAGACTTGCATTTAGGAATTAAATTAGAAGCTATCATGACATGACTACCATATCCCTTGTTTGCGATCTGACCCCTGAATAAAAATATTCATGTCATTTCTAGGTGCTTTATGCAGTTAGACGTCATCTCCGGAGCGCTCTGGCCACGGGCTAAACTAATTAGGCCCCCTGCCTGTGTCAATGTTGTGCACGCGGCTCGGTTTAATGCGTGTGTCTCCATTAGCCACCCTCAGTTTAAACACCCCTGACCCTGTGTACACTGGCACTGACAATTCGCTAAAATTGATTTGTGCTTGAGGGGACTCTCGCTGATGGCTAGCGAACAGTTGTTGTCTATTTTGCTACACTATGAATTTTTAGATACACATTGGTTTTGTGTAGTTGCAATTTTCGTTGCTGTTTTGAGAATGTATATTTTTTCTTGTTAGTAAAGTTCGGTTCACATTATTTCAGTGCAGTAATCCAGTGAGTCAATCCAGCGCTGTGATGGACTGGACAATGTCGTCTATATTATACCCGTCATTTAGAAGTCGTTCAACTCGTGTAAACGCTAAGGTGACAATGATTACAAGGAGAAAACAGTCAAGAAAATGTTTCTGCCAGTACTGAAATGGGCCTTCTACCCGTTGCGTCTACCTGATTTCGCTGCACTGGAATGGACGCGCTTTGAAAAGTAGACCGCCAATCCAGTTACTGGATCCAGTGCATTCCAGTGTCGTTTGCATTATTCCAGTTGCAATGCAGCCCTGGTTTGGATCGATAGATTGAAGTGCTACTAGAATAAATAATAATGTGAACTGGCCATATAGTACAAAATCTACTTGCTGGTATTTATTTATTGTATTGAAAACTCATTGGTTCACTTTCATTCTTATAAAAAAACATTTTTGTCTCCCACGTCAGCTGTTATTTGTTTTCAGTAAATATCAATATGAGGTAGTTGAGTCCTACGCCTCTCTCGCTCCTCAGATGTAGCCTGACGTACGTTTCGCCCACACCGCCGTCCGTCACGGTCACTTCCGCGTCTGTCCGAGAGAGATCCCGGGCGATGATTCCCTGGAAAACACCATATTATTGAATACTATCTTATGCCCTCGACTTCGTCCACGTGGACTACATAAATTCCAAACCCCTATTTCATCCCCTTAGGGGTTGAATCTCCTAAAATCCTTTATTAGCGGATGTCTAGATCATAATAGCTAGCTGCATGCCAAATTTCAGCCCAGATTCGTCCGTCCAGTGTTTTAGCTGTGCGTAGATAGATAAGTAAGTCCGTCAGTCACCTTTTCCTTTTATATATTTAGATAAATACATTTTAAAATAACAACACAGACTTGCCGCTAAGAAACCAATGCGATCTCACCTGGTGGTAACTGATGATACAGTCTAAGATGCGGACAGGCTTACCTATTAGGGGTATGTAATTATTTTACAGGAAAGGCCGTATATTCTTAAATCGTATTAGCAGTTACTAGTTAAAATATATCTAATGACAACCTATTATAATGTAGTATATATAATTATGTAGCCTTATTCTAATATTAGTATTAACTCAAACCTCGTCAAGAGTTCTCTTTTAACACGTCTTCCAAACCACTCCAACTCTACACACCACATTAGGTCTACTGCAACGATCCTTTATAATATATTTCTAGTAAGTCATCATCGTCGTTGTCATCTCAACAATTTTAAGACGTCTCCAGCTGGACGTAGGTCTCCTGCATGGATCTCCAGTTTCCACAGAACATGATGTTATGCCGCATGCTATTCCAGCGACTGCCAGTTATCGTCCATCCACCTAGTGGGGTTCCTCAAACAATGAGCTTTTTATACTAGTAAGTACCTTACCTTAATAATACGCCCCTTTTGATCGAAGTAGCTATAGTCTTTATCTCTTCTTATAAATGGTATTTTATTGTATTCAACTTTCTCTGTAGAGATAAGCAAGTTATTGACTCTCGAGCCAACAACCAAGTCCTTGGCTTCGTACAGATGTACACACAACACCAAAAGCACCAACAAAGTAATCCTTCTCATTTTTATTCATTTACATTACAGATTTGTTTGTATTTTATACATTTAAAATATTATGTGAGTTAACTTCGAAGAGACGTGTGAAACTGAGTCATATCATTTGCTTAAGGAAAAACGGCTTATCGATGCTAAAACTTAACCTTGTGTCCCCTATACGTGGTTGTTTGTTTTTGCACTGATGACATAATAGTGATATCGCAAGTTTAGTGCGATTCTATATGCAATTCATTATTTAACAGTTTGCCTTAGTTATGCCTACGCGCAACTCTCAAGGTGTTTTAATACGAATATGGTACGCATTTTGAGGCGTCCTTACAAAAAGATAAAATAATATTATGTGAAATAAAAAAAGACGGTAAGGTCGCAAAAGTCTATCTTGATTAAAAAAAAATCAAAGTTAAATTACGTATTATACTGGTTAGTGAGTAGGTACATGGTTCGTGCACAGTAAATTATTTGAAATGCATCGCAAGGAAGTCGTTGATGAGTGCAGTTAATCTTCGTGACGTGAGGCGGTTAAGCAAACTGACTAATGACGCGAAGAAACACCGCGATTCACCTTGTAATAAAATGTACCTAAGGCTTATTACATAAGGCTTATGCGTAAGACCTGAAAGCTTTTAAAGCCTTTAAAAAGCTTTCAGGTCTTTAGTCATACAGTGCTTTAGTAAAATAAATAAAGATTATATTTTTATTACTTACCAATTTTAATATTGCTATCTTCAAAACAAGAGTGAATTGGCGGCGTCTAGGCAAGCGCGCTCCACCTTGGGATGCATCACCACTTGCCAGCAAGTATGATTGCAGTCAAGCACTATAGTCTATAAATAAAAAGAAAAAAGAAAATTCTTTAAATTAGCATCTGTCGTGGCAGTACCTGTCTAAGTACGTCGAACGGGTGGTAATCTTATCTGACTTTACGAAACTAGCTTCGGATGAAGCTTGTTACTTACCAGACGAAATCAGAAAAAAACTTAACAGTATAAATTTTCACATTATCATATTATATCCCGGAGAGCATTTTCGTTGATCGTGACACAGGTTTTTAGTTATAATAATTATTTAACACTAGCTGATGCCCGCGACTTCGTCCGCGTGGTTAAAGTTCTTTTAATTCCTGCGGTAACTCCTTTATTTTCCGGGTTATAAAGCAGTCTTTGCCAATCTCCCAGGTCCTCAAATATACCCATGCAAAAAAATAAGTCGATCCGTTGCGGCATGATGAAGGACAAACCAACAAACAAACACACTTCCGCATTTATAATACATATTATAGGATGATCTAAGTTGTAATTTTGACGTGAAAATGATAACTCTATAGGCGGCGCAAGACCACGGGATGTGGAAATACTTGCAACAGACCTATGACCAGCAGTGGACGTCTATCGGTTGATAACGACGATGTTATTATAAAAAGTTGAAGTTTAGATACAAAAGTTAATAATAACGTTAATATCCAGCTATACAGAACAACAGGTAGCGCAAGAGGCAGGCTGCATTAATAATATCGCGCGGAGCCGCTGGCGACAGACAGACAGCCGCTACCGGGACTCAGGACCCACCAGTGAAGATGGATATTACCTGTAAATGCATTACACTATTATTTATGGCCATTCCAATAGAAACATTGTGTATATGTGCGCCGTGCAGAATAAATTGCATAGATATTTTATCATAACTAATTCTAACATACTTCCCATTAAAGATCGTGAAATGAATATTGTTCAAAGTCTACTCAGAACTGTTAATGTCTTTATGTCACTTATAAAGATCCTGGTAGTTCAAAATGATTTTCTTTTTACTCCTAAGTACAAAGAGCGTGATCTTTTTCATGCTATGCTAATTTATGTTAGCACTACGTAGAGCATTGTATTTGAAACACATCAGACGGTGTAAATGTCGTAATAAATTCGCAGTTTGGTGTTTATTCCCGGTGCGTTTGGAGTAGTGACACACTAACGATTTTTTGTTTCAGAACAAGCTTAATTTGTTAGCCTTGTTGTTATCTAGGAGTTACACAAAGTACCTTACACCAAGGCCCAAGCAAACCTACATGTAACACTTACATTATATAAAAATAATATGACTTTAATAGTTATTTATGCTACAAGTACATGTTAATAATGAAAATTATACACGAGGCGCAAACCAGTTTAATTTTGAATTCACACTGCCGTCCAAAGAAAATATTTCAGCGACAGGGTTTACGGCTAGTAAAAAGTTTTAATGGTTTATCGTACTGAATAGGTAGGTACTTGGTAAATACATCGAAACAGAGTAATTGATCCCATTTGTAATTTTTTTTTCGATATCAATATCCACCACGAAATTTATATCAATGTGATGTTTTTTAACATTAACGTTTTATCTTAATGGTGGTGGCAACTTTTTGTCGAGCAACAAATCTCTAATGTGACTTCATGCTCAGCTAGTGTGTTATTCCAGACGCCACGTCATCCTTTGATCTCCGGCCGACTTTTTGCTCAGCACTTGTTTAATGTGACGACAAACAACTCAAACAGGAACGCGGGCTTTTTTGATTTTATCAACCGAGTACAACGTGTTTTAGCATCTCAAATGTGTGTACTTCATCATTAGTGAGATCATCTGGCGATTGCAGGATGTTTGTAAGAGATATGGAATTCTTTTTAACACATTTGTTTTTCTTTTTTTTTGTACTCGCTTGTCGTCGGACTGTGTAACAGTGTAATGTCATACGAAAGCTTCACTGTAAGATATTTTTTTAATTTGTATATTTTTTGGATTTTAGTCTCAATAAGGCCGTTCATTTAAAAGTTGTACTCCTATCACACATATATATATCTTTCTTACATATACATATTATGTTTATGAATATCAATAGTTAGGTCAATAATAGAGCATTCGATAGACTTGACCGCTTTCAAATCAGCTGTTAGAACAATAGATTGATACCAACTATTAGGATTAGGAGGCCTTAGGTCATATAATCGACCGAAAAATATCTTCGTCTTTACTAATTTTTACTTTGTTTACCTCTTATTTCGCAAGCAAAGTACTTGTGTCTATGTTAAAGACATTATTATTATGTTTAATTTATTTATTAAGTTTTTCACTAGGAACAAAAAATTATTTCCAAAAAACCGACTTCCAACGCCACTGTAAAGTAGTGGTACAACTGTGGGTAGAAATAAAAATTATTTATTACTTTACAGTGGCGTTGGAAGTCGGTTTTTTGGAAATAATTTTTATTTTTAACTTTTTAGTGTCAGGGTTGAGGATTTGGAGTCAGAATTTTTAATGTTACCACCTCGAACACACACACACCTCGAATAGCTTCCTCTAACGATTGCAAGAAACATTTTTCAAATCGGCTTAGAAACCACGGAGATATGCGATGACATACATTAAAAAAATATATATACGCGCCTAATAGAGAACCTTCTCCTTTTTTTGAAAGTCAGTTAAAAATTAACATCACTGAGTATCATCACTGCCCACTGTGAAAGCAAATCTACCTAATTGAGTGAAGCGGGTTCGTCAGCTAAAGCCAAACGAATCAAATCAGTCAATTCTCAGTACAGCAGACCTCAAATATACATGCATACACATAAATCTTATCAACATAACAATAAGAACTAAATTACAGCAACGAGTACAGTGTGTGGTCGTTCATACAGGCGAATTGATATTTCCTCTTTCCGACGAATACATAGTTAATTGCATTTCCGCAGGGCCCTTATTGTTTGTGAGACAATTGTTGGACGAGATGCATTAGCGTCGAATTATCAAATTACTATAGGAATTGATACTATTATAACGTTATAATTTATAACGTTTCTTGTATGGAAGCCCCCCTTTCTTTTTTATTTTATGTATGCAATTATGTGTAATCCAAAAAAATACAACTCTAATGGTTCATCTTCAAAAATATATCTCTCACTCTAATGGTAGATAATTTTTAATATCTTAGAATTTACTTTTACCATGATATTATGTATGTTAATCTACGATTGAAACTGTTATCTGGCTGTCAAGCTTCTATAATAATATTGTAATAATAAAATTACACAGATTGATAAAAAAATGCTAACGTAAACAATACACATTTTTGTCATAGACTCAACACAACCTCTGCAGTCGTAACAAGGGTTCAGTGACATTGAGTGACGCTCTTAATCCTCCCGCGTGACAGCGTGACGAGCGAAAGGCTGTTTTTCTCAAGAAAGGCTTACTATGGCGTAAACATATACTCGTACCTATATGAGTAATATTTAAGTAGTTGTACTAAAACATCGAATCTGTTTTGAGCTAGGTTTCGGAAAATGGGCGCTCATAAGGCTGCTTGTCCACTAAGTTAATGGGGGAATGCTTTCCCGGAGGGGTGCGTGTGGAGTTCGTCAATAATATAGCACATTCCCTTTGAATAGAATTCTCAATAGTCTGCGTCACTCACTTTTAAAATATGAAGTAAGTACGGAGTACCATACTATTACCTATTCTGTGGCAGTACCCAAACTACCCGACAGGCAAAAGTTCATGGTGTAGGTATGGTCCACAGTACAATTTGTTCCATCAGCATTAACCTACTTTTCATTATACATTCAATCAGTGCGCAAATCATCATCGCGACCAGCAGCGTGCGTTTTTATCATTAGAATTTATCATTTAGCATTTAATTATAATTATAATTTAGTATCAATCAATAAATATATTCATCAATCATATCTATCGTTTAACGGTCCTAGACCGAATATTCGGTAAATTAATTTCAATACTTTGTTTCTATTAGAGAAATACGGTCTCTTTGTAAAAAGATGTAAAAATTTTACTGTTCGTTTCAATGACCTTCTATTGTATAGAAGGTCATTGGTTCGTTTACTTCTTTCCTCTTTAAGGTCACCTGTCACCATACATTTACTCTACATTCAACTCGCGCGCGAACTATACTATTTCAGCGGTGTCAACGAGCCCTGAAAGGAAAATAGGGCATCTCAGAACTCTGACATTCCCAGTCGGCAGCCTGATATTAAAGTGCAAGGCTTTACAATCTTTTTTGATCACTTTTATGCAGATGCGCCTTTAAATAGGTCAGCCTGGAAAAATTCAAATGTAAAGACGATTTTTCTGATTTTTTCTCTCATTGTTTTCAGTTTTCGTTGCGTTTTTTTGCATCATTCTTAGTGAAAGCATTGGTTGGGGAATATTTGAAATGGGTCAGCTTGGAAAAATTCGAATTTTTAAAACAATGAAAACAATACTTTTAATTTGTTTGACGAAATAAAAAATCTATTGTTTTCGTTTTGTTTAAAAAAAATAGTGATTTAGTTGCGATGCGAAAGGTGCTTCTTATCAAAAAGAAACTAAAGCTAGTCTTGTGACAGCAAAAAATTAAAATTTAAGTATTCCTCGGTAATAAAACAATAATGAGCTATAAACAAAATTAGAGGCAAACCATAAGTTTTATGTATTTTTGGGAATGGCAAAGAATTTAGCCCATTTTATAACGGCTCTAAATATATTACAAGTTGTAACGCACGAATATAAAGATTATAATTTATTAGTGTGCGTGATGCCCGCTCTATGTGGAAAAACTAATTTTATTTTCATTAGAGCAACGTGTTCGCGATACGCGGCAGCGGTAAATTTTAGCCTTAATTACGTTGATATAAAATACCACAGATATCAGACTTTCTTCTTTCTTTCTTTGTGTCCTGAGATTATTTTCCGCACTTGTACGTAGGCGTCCGCTGTGCGTGAAACCGCTGGTGCGACTCCCCGCTGGATCATTCCAGCCAGCCGAGCTCACTCCAGAATCCAAGCAGGCCAGTAGTGTGGCTGGGGAGCCAATGTAGGCTTCTCGTTGGTTGGAAACACCGCTGCACTCAAGCAGCACGCGTGTTTTGGTGTCTCGTCGCTCTCCATGCAGGCTCTGCATAGAGGGCTGTCGGTGATACCTAGAATAAATAGGTGTTTGTTTAGAGGGCAGTGTCCTGTTATCATACCAGCAACTATCCTGAGTTGGGTTCGGTTGAGTTGCAAAAGTTTCTTCCGCTTTGCTTGAACACTACAAAAAAGTATTACTTAGTTCCATTTAGCTATAGGCTATAACATTTTTAAGTACATTCGCTAAAACTCCGTTTTCTGTGGCTTGTATATTCTACGCTGTAACTAAAATGACATAGGTATACTTTAAAAAACGGAGAGTGCCCAACATGTGTGGTGAGTATTGCAGATTTGGCATCTTAACTGAATCTACACTACAGCAAAATATTGAATGCGTAACTACTCTGGATAGCGCAATTTTTGACTAAGCTGTGAGCATTATTTAAATGCTTGTCAGCACTTGCAACGCGAACAATGCTAAATGGTAGTTTTCTATTGGGTAAATTATCTGAGGCACATATGAACAAAATCAGCTGTAAGTAAAGCGCAAAACACACAGGACAGACGACATCACACAGCGTCAACCGCCACGCGCCCGACCCGCGCCCACTCTGTGTTTTTGCCCTTAAGAGGAGCTGTGAGTACAGAGAATAAAGTTACCCAAATTATAATTTGACGAACGAAATTTGACGAGGGCACAATATCATCTTTGGATTTGCATATCAATGGTTAATTATAACAACAGTGTTTTATATTAACGAGTACGACGAAAGCGGTAATAAAAATCAATAACCGCGTACCGATTCATGTGAAACGACTATTAAAGATAAGAAAATATACCTAACTAATCATTTGTGCTCAATAAGGGTAGGTTTTAAGTAGGCTACAGCTTACAGGATAGTCGAATCAATAAAACTCCGTTTTGTTTGTATGGTAAGGGTTATTTTAGACCGTCAGGAATTATTGCTATATTGTATTCTCGGTAGGAATAGCATTTTGAACTTTTTATACGATACGGTAAGCGAATAGAGATTGTTATATGAGCTATTAGGTACTACATTGTAGACGTAGTATTTACTTTCGACTAGTTGCATAATTTAAAAATAGTTCTGAAATTTGAAAATGTGGGGTTTTTAGATTAAGTTTATCCTATTATCCAAATAGACTAGGCTTCATGACCCCTTTTTATTATTACGCATCTTAATTTTATCTTTTTCGGTTTTATTTAGTACGTTAAAAAAACATCTGAAGTCAACAACGTCAGTGCAGCAACCATTGTTTGTTACTATCTTCTGCGAGGGTTGGTTGATTAGACTCCGTTCATAGTGGCTAACGTAGGCCTTAGCGGTGGCATCTATGCTTAAGACCGATTATAAACATATAGACCGAGACTTGAGAGCGTGTTCGAATACTGATGCCGATTTATTAATACAGGCCTATTCTTTTGAAACAACCTAATTTTATACATGAGTCTTCTTTTCCTGTACTTTTCCAAAAAGTCAAAAAAGTAGTTTCCTCCTGTAACATACACAGTAAGAGCCAGTCCACACGGCGCGTGGCGTCGTCGCAACGCATATATTTTGACGCATAGCCGGCCACACGGGCGCTGCGTCATCGCATTTAAGCATACGAGAATAAAAACCTAATTTGAGTGAAGTACGTTGTACAGGCAAACTTGTCGATAGTAGTTAATGATTAAACAACTTTGCATTCAGACTGCACCAAAAATGTATAGCTCATTTACAAGCCTTAATAAATATAAACTTTATTATCCGTAAATGATACATGTCAGCCGGTACGTTAAGTAACTGCGTGAGCTTTTATCCGCGATTTTGCTCGTTATTTTTAATAAATCACGTAACTTAATGAGGTGCAAACAAAATGATATATCGCTCAGATATTAAGCCGTTTCGGTTTATATTACAGTTTAATCCGCCATTGTGAAAGGATTAAGCTTTTGTAAATAGACTCACAATGAAGAACACGCGAAGCATTGATATGTTTGCATTGGATAAACAAAAAGCGTTATATACTGTAATATTTCACGCCATTTGCACCTCTATTTCATTACCTGTAAAGGTAATATTTGGTTAATGAAATATTTTTTGCGTGTATTGATAGTTCGTGTATAAACTTCGCGTGTCCGTCAGCTATAGTGACACGAAAACTGGGTATTTTCAGTTTAAATATTAATGAGAAAGACAGTTTGCTGTAAGCATTTACATTTAGAAGCCATTTAAGTCCATATATTCAATGTTTGATAGGTAATGATAGGTACTTATATTCAGAAGCACGACTATGTATAAGTATATGCCATTTTATTTTTATTTTTTTATTGGCATTGTAGCTATCCAGCTTTATTCGGAAAAGTAAGTTATTTTACAAGAAGTGCAACTTTTATTACAAATTAGATCTACTTTATATTTTATTACAATTTTATATACTTACCATAGATTTAAAGGTCGCGCGCGCGCGCGCGAACCTTTAAATCTATGATACTTACCTATATAAAAAAAAGAAAAGTACAATTTGTACCCACTCTGACATATGGGTGCCAAACATGGACTATGATGGTCAAAATCTTACAAAAATTGTCTCGCTGTCAAAAATCAATGGAACGAAGCATGCTAGGTATAAAACTCCTTGATAAAATAAAAAGCGAGGACATAAGAAGGAGAACAAAAATATAGACTTACTAGAACATGAAAGAAGAATGAAATGGCGATCGGCAGATCGGCAGGGCGTATATGATGATGAAAGGCGGAGCAAGATCGCTACTCGGTGGAGAGGACCGCACTTCGGGCAACGCACGACAAGCCTACACACTCGAGGGGCACTAAAAAGACGACATTTTTTTTAAAAACCTTTCTTAAAAAATTTTTTTAAACTATGTATATTTTTTAGCAAATAAAGGCTTTATAATAATATTTATTATATTTTATTGGTGCAAAGTATTAGTTTATGTATTGATGACATTAAACGATCTCTAAATAACTAGCGGTAAGTATTTTAAAATTCGAGCCTGGAAAACAACAGGTATTTATCGCGCGAGAATCCATAAAAAACAAATAAAACCTTTTTTCATATTGCTTGTAAAGTGCGCGAACGTATTTCATGTAGGAAACCACAGTTACGAGTACTTCGAGGAACATAATAAAATAGTTACTGTAATGAAACATAAAAATATTTATTTACGTCGCGTCGTTACAAATCCCTTGGCTTATAAACTCACTGCTTATTGATTTAACACGCAGTCCATATGCGTCTATAACTTACCACCCTCTAAGCAAAGAAACACCATTAAAACCCACGTGGGACTGCAGACCCCTAATCCCTGAGGTAACGCGTAACGCGTGGTTCCGTTGCATTTTTATTTTACCACTAATTGGTGCATTTGGGGAGTAAAAGCGAAACCCCAGGAGGTCCCTAGGGAAGAAAGATGCAGAGACCTTTTTCAATGTCACTTTATTTGTGCTAAATTAATGTTAAGTCAATAAGTCAATTTCGTACTTTTCGAGGTAGGTATATTTTACTTGTGTGATTTTAGTAATAAATAATAATTGTACCAAACAAAGCCTTTCGTTATTCTGCTAGCATGTTTTTTAATTTATATTGTCTTGATTGATTAACTTTGCTTACAAATTAAAATAATTAGTAGTCAATATATTTTCAATTTATTTATAAATATAATCAGATACGAAGATAGGTATAGTCCGCACGCGAGCTCCGAGGAATCCTATGGAAGTAATGACCTATAGTTTTTAAAGTACAAAACAATACTGCTATCGCAAAATGACACGCGTCAAGCTCGAAACTAGTGCTGGGAGCGAGCTGGATATGAAGCGACGATCTGGGGTGGTGTACAACCGTCGCTTCTTCAGACCCCGATTCCTCGGAGCTCGTGCGCGGACTATGGGTATAGATACGAGTTCATTGTGCTCTTATCAATGCGAAACGCAATCCCTTTTTAAGTTAGAATTTATTAAAAAACCACAACCATCCGCGGGGCCCAGCAACAAAAGACGAACCTTAATATTATCGGATCATCCGTTCCACTGCAGCGTACTCTGCCGCTATCGAATTTCACGCACCCTTTGTAATGATATGAGCGCAGTACCCTTATCTACCCTCTCCAGAGAGATGTCATATTACTGGAGGAGGATACATACATCAGGTATTACTAGTGGTTCACCCCGAACTGAGACCTCGCGGCGCCATCTATTGACATAAATGTGAAGTTCTGTTAAAAATACTGAAACTCATTAAAAATTAAATAATTCCGTTTCCTTACAATATTTATCTAATTTTGGTATTTGTTGTTCAAGTACAGGACATAATTCAAATAATTGATCAAGTTTCAGGCTCAGCCTTTCTGAAAATTTAGAGTTCTGAGGTCAACTTTGGACGTTAGAAAATCTCCACTTTGAAAGCCCCCCATTTCGTCAATTTTGGGGGAAAAATTAACAAAAAAATTTTTGGACTCAAATCCTAATTATCTTTAAAATGATATACCGCAACCTTAAGTAACTTTATAAAAAATATTTTACTTCGCATTCGCTTCTATGAGATAAAGATTTTTAGCCCCCCTTAAATAAAGATTTTTGTAACTTTTTAAGCCATATTCGGCGGGATGCCATTGGTTTACATATTATATTTAAAGCTGAAGTAACTTTCAGTCATTCAGAAGTTATAATGCTCTGACAGGCGGACGGACGGACGGACGGACAAGTGCCAATTCACTCAAGTAGACTCAGAGACCTTCGCTTCGCTCGGTCAAAAAAGTTACAAACATGAACCCTGTAACTTTGGAAGCCTTGAACTAAACCATTGTTAATTTAAGCCAAACATAAAATCGTTCTCTTTTAATCTTGTTAGTGTGTTGTAGTCGCTTTTCACGTGGGCTCGTTATTCCAGGATATTGAAATCCTAGCGTCTGTCAGTTCTTTGTACTACCATTGGCACTGTGCAATTTGTCGAGCTATGTTGGTTAGTACTCTGGTTTTGACATTGACGAAAACCGTGACGGTAAAGGCTATTTTGGATATCTCTAGTAACAATGTGCTACCTCAATGACCCCCTCTATGATCACAACGGAGCTCCGGAACCGATAAAAGGCTCTACTATATCATATTGGCACTTTCGGATTGTGTAATATTTTCCACTTCTCAAAGGATAACGGATTTTCTTTGGGTGAAAAAGGTACGTACAAATGATGGACGCTGTTACGATCGTATCCCTAGTTTGAGTGATAAAATTGGGGGCAAGGAAAGTAAATAAATCCTTTGTGGACCATGTCAATAGGATTGTAGATCAAAATAGTCAAAGGTATTTTATCGATGCAGTATACCTAATGGAATCAGTCATACTCGTAACTAGTGTGATGGTTTAAAAGCATCTTTTAATGTTATTTTTGTCAAAAGTATGCCATACTTGTTCGGATAGCATTTAATTCCAGCTTACCAGGTCAAATCGCAATCCCACCTGATTGTGATGAATCATTGGTATTGGTGTTTCAAAGTATGACAAACAACTTTGTGTTGGCGACGACGTATAAGCAGATAAAATCAAAATATTAGAATCGTCATTTCGAAAAGGGCATTTTTCGAATTGACCCAAACGAAAATCAGTTTCTCAATCGGATTGGACTTATTCATCTCGCAAGGCAGCTTTATCAGCCCGGCAAGAGCTCGTCTTCATTAACGCTTAGCGAACGACTTAGCTAATAATATTACCTATTCTGAGAATTCGCGATTGAAAACCAAGGGAAATTTAAAGGTAATCTCTAAATCTTCGCTCATCAGCATGAATAGAATCCGTGTTGGGCCAGTTATAGCTGACGTGTACCTAATATAAACAAAACAATGACTCGCTAATTCGCCCCCGCCCTCTGAGGTCACCGAGGTGCGGTCCCGGGTCCCGGCGCAGCTTGATTATAATGAGACAGGCTTTTTATTGTCTATGCTTTTTCTTGCTTGCCACGTCTTTTTTTACGGCGCTACAGACTATCGAATATTTTCTTGAATATTAACCCAAAAGTGCTGCAAATGAAGCTATCTCCATTTTATTTTACACTTATCAGGATCAGTGCCCACCAAGTCTAATTATTAACTTTTCTTTTTAAAATGACTCTGTCAAATAATAAATACAGAAAAAGGGTTTATTGCGTACTTTTTTTTGAAATTTAATTTTCTTTTAACTTAATCGCTACCTACAATTTCTTGCAAGAGACCTTCGTCTCCCAGTGAACGTCTATCGGTTGAGATTGTCATGGAGACGACAGTTTAAGATTTTTTTTGTTAAAAATATTGCATTTACACCATAAAACAAGTATTTTGCAGTATGCATTGCTGTTATTTTTGTTTATTTACATGAGAAACAAGGCGTGATTGGAATTTTATGCAAACTTATGCATTATATTTATGAAACAATTTTTCTAGCTCTACCAGCTAACACAAGAGAAAGACAAAATATTATGGCTGGAACAATAAAAATACACCTTTGACTGGCATGACATGTTTTGACAAGTTTTTACACGTTTTATCAAAAACATGATGTATGACAAATTGTTTGGTAATGTAATTAAGGAGTAAGAAAAGCTATCCATTACCTAATGTTTTAGAACCTACAAGCATATAAAGTTTACCTAATTCATTGATGAAATTTAAGTAATAAAACAAGTTTTATTAATCGCTTTGTCTTCCATTCGTGTAGCGGCAATGTTTTCACGTTGATTTAGTGCTTTACAAAGTTAACACGACTCTAAAAGTGTTGAGATAAGGAGTGTGTGTAAGATTAATTGCCGTAAGGACAGATTACATTTTACTGTACAGGTATATTCATACTATCCATACTTATATTATAAATGCGACAGAGTGTCTGTCTGTCCGTCCGTCCGTCCGTCCGTCCGTCTGTCTGTCTGCTACGCTTACACGACCTACCTGTTCAACCGATTTTGATGAAATTTGGTACAGGGATAGGTTGTATCCCGGGGAAGAACATTTTTTATCCCGGAAAATTAAGAAGTTCCCGTGGGAATTAAAAAAAACTTATTCCACGCGGAAGATCGGTAGCGGGCATCAGCTAGTCTATGCATAAAAGAAAAGAGAAGTCATATCTGTACCTACATTCACACTAATATTAAAAAGTTTATCTGTCTACCCGCCTGTGTCTGATAAGTTATTCACAACATTTGATTGCCTTTGATTTTCCAGGACAAAAAGTACCATTTGTCTACAGTTACAACTACGAGTATGTCCTACTATTATGTTGATCCGTTGCGGCGTGATTGAAGATCTGATCAACGAACAAACACACTTTTGCATTAATAACATGTATAGTGATATCTTAGTTCTTACAGGTTTTAAATATTTTTAATAAATCTTTTATTCTATGTAACAACAAAGTTGCGCGTTTCTGCTAGTGAGTACTATACTTAGTTGATAAATTTCGTATCTATCATTAATCTCATGAATTTATTGGCTAGTTGGTAGTTCGTGGAACATGAACGAGGAACGAGTGCGAGGGCGTGTGATATTTATTGCCCAAAGTATAGAGATAAAAAAGAGAAGAATCTCGAGAGTGTCACTAGTTTTTCAACGGTTTTTTGGGAAAGCTTAAATGTTGAAACCGTTTTTTTATCTTGGAGATTGTGCCGAGTGAAACAGCCATTACAATGTCTAGGTGTAATTTATATGGTGACGAAATAGTTTATGGCTATCTTTACTGATATACTGTTCTTGAAGTTTCTAGTTTGAACCGCCGAGCTTTCGAATTTCAGTCCAATTTCCGATGAGCTTTTCTTAAAAATGTCGGAGAAAAACCAACTGAAAAGCGTTAGTTAATCTTAAAATGTGAGATTCCAGGTCGAGTCAAATTTGCAATTAATAATTTCTCAATTTTCTCTGGTCTGGTCTGGTCGGATTTTTCAATCCTACCGGCAAAGACTTGCCGCCAAGCGATTTAACCGCGATGCCGTGTAGAAACCGGTTAGGGGTATGGGTTTAATATTTAACTGCCATACCCCTAATAAGTAATCCCGCTACCATCTTATCACTTATCATCAGGTGAGCAAGGGCTAACTTGTAGTGGATTAAAAAAAATAAAAAATTGCCAGTCATAGGGACTGCCGATAGAAGTGCAAACGAATATTTAATTATTTTTTTAATTAAAAAATATATATATTAAAATAATAATAAAAATATTTAAAATACCTACTGAAAATAATAACGTTAAAACTAAGGCATTAAATATTAATTACGAATGTAATCTATTTATATTTAAGATCTTTTGTCTTCGTAACAACGCGAGGTGTCGGTCACGCGTTTCCACATTTTTACCAAAAATTGCTCAACGCACCTAAAGAAGTTTTCACTTCAATAAAATACAACTACAGTAGGTACCTTATACCCAACTGTTTTGCAAAACACCGGAAGGATACCTTGACATAAAATAAACCCCGTTGTTTACATGCGACAGGGGATGTTCGAGCGATGGGTTCTCGCAAAGTCAATGTCCGACACATCAAAGCTGAATCGAAGTGATGCCGAGTCGCATTGGTGTGCTATAACGTAGGACTTTACCGCACTCGAGGGAAATTCACTGATCCTCCCTGAAATACACCGTCCGGCGCTGTGCGACTCAACATTGATACTTTGATGTCCTTTACGTGTAAATGAAATATAAAGGCTTTGTTTCATTGTTAGCGCACGTACGCTTTTGGAAGTTATGGACTTGCAATATTTTCTCTATGAATGATTGTTGAATTTAATGGAACCTTTTGGTTTGATTATGTCATTGTTGAAGCAGAGCGGCTTACAGAACTAAGGGTGCACTGTTTTTTTTTTTTTTATCCACTACAAGCTAGCCCTTGACTGCGATCACACCTGATGGTAAGTGATGATGCAGTCTAAGATGGTAGCGGGCTAACCTGTTAGGGGCATGGCAGTTATATAAAACCCATACCCCTTCGGTTTCTACACGGCATCGTACCGGAACGCAAAATCGCTTGGCGGCACGTCTTTGCCGGTAACTAGCCACGGCCGAAGCCTCCCACCAGGCCAGACCAGGGAAAATTCAGAAATTATAAATTCCCAAATTGACCCTGCCGGGGATCGAACCCGGGACCTCCGCACGTTAAGGCAACAGCGCTACACACTGCGCCACGGAGGTCGTCAAAATTATTATAAGTTATTGTAATAATCGTAGGTTTAATACATATGTCGCTCATCTAAAATATTATATTCTGGTTATCCTACATTCTATCTATCTTTTCCTTGCAAACCCACTAAGACTGCGAACTCTACAATGATACTGGATGCACATTAAAATCCACAATTATATTATAAATGCGTAAGTGTGTCTGTCTGTCTATATTTTAAAAGAAAGGTACACTACTTACATAGATATGTTATATATCTTTGAAAAACAAACAAATATACTATTTAAATATCATTATTATTATAGTCCAAGGCCCGCATGCAGAGACGCGGTGTAACATTTAAAACAGGAATAAGTTTGAAACTTTGACAGTAGTTTTATAACTGACTCTGGGTTAAAAGGATAAACGGGCGTTTCTGCAAGCGGGCCTTATAAATGTCTCTGAATCTCTCTTTTTTAACTATCTCATTGTATATAATAGTTATAATATAGGTTAGCCCCAACCCAAGTAAGCTCACCCTAGTACAGTTAGTATTCTGTGCTTGTGGAGTCGGAAAATATTAGCTAGTTGCTAATAAAAATGTTATCAACTGTTTACGTAGGTGTAAATGCAATAACACTATTAAATTTGTATAATAATAATTTGTCATCATTGTTATATCCGTTGAAAGCCGTTGATGGACATCGTAAAGTCGTCGATGATTTCAAAATAACGGGACATACTTAGAATACCGTTGTAACTATCGTTTGAATGTGTAATTTGGCTTATTAACACTTTGATTAACATTTTATTAGACGATTGAGGCTACATTTATTACATTAAGGGCTATAAATTCCAGATAATATATTATTGCGGCTTATCAAAGTTCTTGTTAGGTACTTACAAAGTGTCGTGGCTTTATTAAACAAATTACAAAAATATTCGTCTGAAATACAAAAAAACCGCGCGCGCTCTCTATTGAGCTGCACAGACTACCATGACAGGACAAAACCTGTTTGTTATACGACGCTTCAAGTAGACGGTTTGTCCGGTCCAGAGCAAATATAATAGGCGAACACACTTTTTTTTTTATTGCGCGATAGGCTTGCGCTTGACGACAATCATGCTTAGTGCAAAGCAATGATGAGGTCTAGGTTGGAATGCGCTTGCCTAGAAGATGCCTATTCACTCTTGCCTTGAAGGTACTTAAGTTATAAGTGGCAGGAAACACGTGCGCTGGGAGGGTGTTCCACATCCTAGCGGTTCGTATCAGAAACGTCGAGCAAAAACGCTTCGTTCGAGCAAATTGGACGTCAACCACATAAGGGTGCCAACACTCACGGTTTCTCGCTGTTCTGTGGTAGAACGGAGAAGGAGGAACAAGGTTATGAAGTTCCAGACCACACTCGCCATGGTATATCCGATAAAAAACCGATAAGCAGGCGACATTGCGTCGGTGTTGTAGACTATGGACAATAGTGTGTTCGCCTATTTTATATTTGCCCTAATGAGGCAGTTTTATTGACTTTTGTTCACTTACTGTAGCGATGGTAATGATAATATGCAGGTAGGTACTTGGGTAGCTAGTAGCTACTTGGATAGAGAGTATACAATTGAGAGAAATAAAGTATGTTTTGATTTCTCATATGCATAACCTTCGATTATTATTACGTATCATAAAACAACCCTACGCTTTTCTCATGCACGCTTCTAGTTATCAAAGCACATCCGTTTACCCAAACACTGAGGCATCATGAGCTATAAATAAGTCATGTTCGATTGTACCCTCTTGTTATTTTTCTGACCTAAGTTTCGGCTGCCCGGCGGGGGTTATCGTGGGTTATTTCATACATTTCCTGGTCTTATTCAATCTGGCAATTGCTCGTTTCACCGCATGTGGCTCATTGGTTAAGTGAATTATATGTGTACATATTATTATTATGAAAGCGTGGACGCATGTGTTTGAATGAGCTTTCTATTGTCAATGAATGTAGAAAATATTGAATATTGATTTTCATATCAGAATCCGGTATTTGTACACCTCATAATACATCGGCCATATCGGGTCCTTTATTGAATGGACCTGTGAGATATGAGGGGTTTTATAGAATATATTATGACAATACTTCACGTTCTGTTTTGGATAACGAGAATTCAAATAAACTTTAGCGATATAAAATTCAAATACATTTTTACCACCGTCTAGTCAAAGTTTAAGATTCAAGTTTCGACTCTCCGCTGCGAAAGTGTAGAAAAGAATATGCAAAAGAATTTCACAATTCAAACTTCAAAACTGTACGTCTTATATTCATTTCCTTTCCCGAGTTTTAAATTCGCGTCTATCAAGCATTCTACTCGCAAACGAGCGGGCTTTATGTCGGTTCGTTGGTTCACACTACACTAAAATTTCGAGGATACTACGATGTTATTACGCGAGGTGCTGGCGTCGTCGGGCGTCGGGGATGAATTCAACTAGGAAGGCAATTTCCTCTTTATGACGTGCCGCGGAGAGCGGGCAGTATTAGACGGGTACAGTGGCCATGAATTTTCTGATTGCGAAATCGAGTTGTGTGAATCGATTACTTCTTTATGGTGTCGGGAGAAGAAGACGGAGTAAGTGTCAAAATTAAACTAACTAGATAGTTACAGCTATTGGTAGAGTAAAGACACGTTAAGTTATTTAGTTAACGTTTTATGTGGTACCTAAGACCGAATTACAGCGCAAAGTGCTGTGCATTGGCTGTTGTATTTTTAACAATCGAAGTAGAGTAAAAATAAAAATATCTAAGAAGGGTATAGGAAGTTCAAAAAATATAGTAGTCAGTCTGGTAAAAGCATAGAGTCGATTATTTGACATTTTTAGATGCAGGCTGGAGCCATGCGATATTCAAGGCTAACCAAAAAGAAACTTTAGTATAGAGGCTAATAAATAATTTACAGCCATTTTACAAAACTAAGTCGGAAATACCCTGTAAGTGCTGTAGGTAAATAAGAACTCTGAAAGCGTGGTCACAGGCCGTGAGATTAAATTTTTCTTTAGTCGCCTCAGGTACGTGCAAGACTCCGTCTAGAGGGGATCGTATTTTCACATGGCTTTAACAGGTGTCGAGTTTGTTTAATTAGAAAATATTATGAACCTTGGATTTTCTGTACAAATTTTGTACAAAAATATTTTTTAAAGCAAATCTTATAATTTCGAAGAAAAAGGAACTACTGTTTATAATACACAATTTACAAGTTGTTATTTTGTAAAGGCGGCTTTATCACAGCGAGAGATGTCTTCTTGGCAACCTAACTATAAGTTGCCTGGAATTGGTAGATTGCATGAAGCTGGTGTTGCACACGTGTATGAATTTTGACAGGAAAAATATGCAAGTACGAGTACTTGCCTATTATATAACACATTACGTATAATAATCACAGAGCCATGTTTTAAGAGAGAAACTCTGGTTGATTGGCATAATTTTTCCTTTTCGCCTAAAAATGCTATCTAATCCAACAGCTCTGAGGCTCTACGATATAACACCCCCGAGTTTCCGCTTCACGCTTTTGAATTTTGTTCAAATGTACATTGTAACTGTGCCTGTGATCAAATTAAGGAGCCAATTTACCAAACGATTCCTTACTCCTCCCGGTTTGTCAGATTTTACAATTGGGTGGTTCGCTTTATGTTTCGTATTCTCTTTAATCTTGGCGGGGAGTTGTATGACAATTTTGTTGAATGATTAAGTAGTACTTTAGCTACTGTTTTTGCGAGTAATTTATAATGAAAGCTATAAGAAGCATAATATTAATATATTTAGAATGTTAGTGGTCTTTATTGCTGTTTTCAATTTGTCATGTTATGATCGGAATAGACAGTTTCGGGTATTTGAAAACGTGGGTTCCATTTTATGAACTTACGCCGGTTTTTGACTACATCAAAGTATTCAAATATATCGCTTCCATGTACGTGTCTGGCGCCAATAAGAGAAAAGGATATATGGAACTGGATTCCAATCTTTATAAAATAAAAAAACGCAATAGAATGACAAACTATAACAATTTTGTTTGATGAAAATTAATAAGATAATCATTATAATTTTTATTTAGCATCAAAAAACTAATTTTCCAGTCAAGTCCCAAGTCCAGTCGGAAAAAAACGGTTTCTTTGTTTTCTTAATATTTTAGCTGCAACGACCTCTGTCTATAATAGTTTCAGTATCTAGCTTAGGATTTGTGTCCAGCATAAAATTTACTTTGTGTGAACGTAATGAGAAGCAAATTATTCATTTATTTGATTACTTCAAACTTTGTTATTTAGTAGGGTAAAGTAAGTGATGAAATTTTCCCGCGTTCATAAGGAAGGATAAGCAATGATAATACAAATAATGTTTACCCAAGAAAATACGAGGAAAACATGTGAGAATGATAAATATTAGGCGCAGCAGCACAGCTTCCTTTATTTGGTGATAAATAGGTGAGATAAAGAGACTACTAAGACGGTCACCTCTGGCGGGAAACATAACGTGAAGTTATTTGTTTTCATATTCCCTCCCCTTTTGTTATTATTTGCCAGGTGTCTACAACCTGCGCGTAAATAGCTGTAGACTTGTATTAATACAGTAATGTCGAGGTAATATTGGTAGTATTCCTAGTTTCTTATTGCTATAATAATTGTTTGGACGTTTGTATGTAGGTTCTCACTATACGTACCTAAATTCCCACTGAGAAAGTTGCTAAAAAAATAATTCATCTTGCATTACATAACATCAAATCAAATCAAATAAAATCTTACTAATATTATAAATGCGAAAGTTTTTATGGATGTATGGATGGATGTATAGATGTTATCCCGGAAAATTAAAGAGTTCCCGCGGGAACAGAAAAACCTCAATCCACGTGGACGAAGGGTCTGGCATTAGCTAGTTTAAATATAAATGATGGGTTGCAATTGTACAATTTCTTCTACAAGTATACTTTTATTTTACTAGTGCCATTATACTCCTCTTATAAATAAGAAATGAGTTTCAATAAAATGCCAAATACATTGGAAAGTTATAAAAATTTACGATCATTTTACGTACCCATGATCCTCGAAATAAACAATTCTATAAATTCCTTCCACAGAATAAACAAGTAATTGACCTATTGGCCTGTATATGCATTATTGCCAAAAGGAATATCCCCTCTTTCTATAGCTTTGTCAGCAAAAACTTTGCGTTGGGAGTTTTTTCGACCTTTTCCTTTATACATTGAGTCCTCACGTTCCGCGAGATTCAGTTCGACAAATAATCGAGCCTGTGGGAATAAACAGATATATTTACGATTCTTTCCGATCTGAAGATTTTTCCGCGATAGTAATTAGGGATTTTATTAATATTTTTCGCACATAATCCAAATTGAAAAATCTCTTGACTTTTGGTACGCAGTTGCCTAAAGATTATAATATTATAATAGTACCTACTCGACAGTTAGAGTATATTATTACAGACACAAGTCTTCAGCTGTTTTACTTGGTCGATTTACTGTAATATTGCGGCTAACTCAGTTGCATTGTGTTGCACACCAGGTACAATAACCTATCTCCGTCTGTGCTAATAATGTAAATCCGGAAGTGTTTGACTGGCGGTCTGTAACTCTTTCACGAACCATCTGTTTCACTGATTTTGATTAAACTTGGTACAGCTTGCATTCTGGAGACGGACAAAGCCTACAACTTGGCTTGGAAAATCAAAGTGTTAACTTGGGATTCATAAAAAGTTTAATAAACGAGGACATATTGCTGCACTCAGAGTCGCTAGTCATTACTTAAGAAACTCCTTAGCATAGATTTTTGTATTGAAATCTGGCAGAATTTTATTATACTGTATAGAAATCTGGATTGAATACTTATTTAAACAGTTCCTAAACAGTTACAGTAACAGTTATAAAGTGACTCTGATGCACGCTGAATGAGACAATTTAAGCATTTACTGAATGAAAAACATTCTTGAATTTTATTTTATTTATGCTTTTAAAATAATTATCTCCTATTCGAGCAACAAATAAAAGTCTGAGAAAATTAAATTATGGAGCCAATACCAACTGAATTTGAAATAAAGCTTACCTGTAACAATATAAGGTCATTTGAAGTCCTTGGTCGGTGCAGACACGACTAATACCACCCCGGCTTTCATTACCCGCACACATTACCTGATATCTCCGTAGACCGTTACAATAAGCGAGAGGGAAACAATGAGTCGGTAATAATAAGCGAGTGGAAACAAAAGGGGAACTTTACGTGAACTGTGGCCATCGTTAATGAGGGACCGTAATGACAGTGAAAGATTTCTGAACTTTTTCCTCTAATTATTTCCTTAGTGGGTAGATAAACCTACTCCATTATTTATATCTTTTTTGTGCCAAATTGTGGTGTCAATGGCAACATGCATTGTGTACCTGCTGAGAACTTTATATTAATTATTTACATAAATTATGAATCCGCCTTCGTTTTCTGAGAAAATGTTTCAATTACTGTTCATTTGTCTCGCTAAAACTCGAGAACGGCTGGGCCGATTTTGATGGTGTTTCTTGTATGTGTTTGTGTGGGTACCGGGGTGGTTTATATTCACAATTGGACCCGCTAGAGGGCGCTGCAATTGGGTTCTAGGTTTAGGGCAGGACAACGTCTGTCGGGCCCGCTAGTATGTTGATAAATTATTGTAGTTCTGATCGAGTTTAATGGAGTAGTCATGGTGACAATAGGTACTTTATTAATTTTGTAATATTCCTATTCCCAGTTTTTTCAGAATTACTATCTCATATTCATATTTTATCACGGAGGAGTAGTCTATACTCTATACTACTCTCCTTAATATAAGGCAGATATTATTATTTCCTTATTTCTAATATTATAAAGAGGTAAAGTTGTGAGTTTGTGACGTTGTAGGGGGTAATCTCTGAACCGATTTTGAAAATTCTGGTACCAATAGAAAACCACAATATTTGTGAGCGTCATCATAGGTTATAATATATTAACCAAAAAAATTAGCGAGTTCCCGTGAGAATTTAAAAAACTTATTTCACGCGGACGAAGTCGCGGGCATCTGCTAGTTATTTATAAACACAAAATATTCAACCAATGAGTTTGAGGCATATCACGTCTAAGCTGGATTACGTTTAAAAGCGTGTAATTGGATTATCGATACTTTTACAAACCTTTTATCCTTCCAAAAATGTGTTTGGAATCCAATTATTTGACAATAATTGGTCATTTTAGCGTAGAGATGCGAGTACGGGGCGCAATAAAATATAAAATTAGCAATAAATTCGGTCGTTCCACATATTCGGGCCCACACCTGCGACGCGGCCGCTCGGTGGCTCGTAACTCAGCGGGATTGCACCCCGAGGCCGAATACCTTCCTAACAATACAAATCCATTGCTTAATGCCGGGAAATTCATTTAGGTGTTTTATTTGAGTCTCTATAGAATATCTATGTCGTGACTCTAATTCAGACCTTGGATCGTTTCGATTAAAAATTTCACCGAGATAATAAAAAATGATAGAACTTCCATAGTACTTCCATAGACCTATTTCACCAGTCCATTATAGCAACCCAAACCCGTAGACCCATACATATAATTTATGTCCATGTTTTGCAATAGTCCTGCACTAACCGGGGTCCTTGGGTGCACTCGCATAGTGCATATAGGGATATTCGCTGGTTGGTGTCACATTTCCTTTAGAGTAAAATTGTCCAACGGGCCTCTGCGAGTTGGTTTCGGCCCCTCGTATGCCTTCCAAAGGTCCGGGACCATATGGTCCCGAGATGGAAGAGAGAGAGAATGATAGAATAAATATTATGATCACTCATCTCGCTTTTTTTCAGTGGCTTTTCTTTTAAAGTACTTACTTAAAATAAACTTTTAGAATCAATAAACAATTAATTCTGATACCTAATCATTATTATATAAATAACGAAAGCTTTTCAAACTTTGGAAGTCCACATCATAGCATGATAGGTAGCCTAGTACCTACTCAGAATAATATAATATTGATTTTGGTAGGTGCCTACCTATCACAATCTCATAATTAGCAATTAAACATCTTTAGGTACGAGTACATAGCCTCAGGTAAGCCTACTAATAATTTGAACAAGGATATACTGTGACTGTCGACACAGTGGCTGGCGTTACGGACACTGACATGTGATATTGAAGACTGCAAATCGATATGTCTGGCTTTTGAAGTAAATTATACACTGAAATGAAGTTACTGAACTACGCGTACTGGTAAATCGTATACGTAGAGCTGAATAGCTGATGTATGCCGACTGTTGGTTATACAACTAGTATTCACTACTTGTACTGTGTGCAGAAACTACAGTAGTGTCTGTCAGCCTATATTCTGCTGTCTGCATTACTAGGTATATAGCTACGAGAACTTAACATTATAGTTACCAGCGATTTTTTATGGCGCGTTTTTCTCTTATTTAAATTTATGCATTTTGAGTAAAGGAAGTTATAAAAGATTTTGTGATGTTCAAATACATTCTTTAAGTAGGTACTCAAGTGTTTAGATGGTTTTAGTCATAGACATAGGATTTTTTCGATGGTTTTAGTGACTATGTATTAGAGGTTAAAGGGGTGGCCTTAAAAGTTTTCGCCTATTGTTGAATAGTGCTCAGGACCGTGCGTAGTGCCATAAAATACGTACTACTAGACAGACAGATGTCTGAATAATATTTGGCAGCCACAAAATATGAGGATATGATAAGGATGTACTTTTTAAGGCGAATATTATAAAACTTAACGAAATGTTAAGTATGTTTTTTTTTTATTGCGTGATAGGCTTGCGCTTGACGACAATCATGCTTAGTGCAAAGCAATGATGAGGTCTAGGTTGGAACGCGCTTTCCTAGAAGATGCCTATTCACTCTTGCCTTGAAGGTACTTAAGTTATAAAGAACAGTAAGTATGGCAGGAAACACGTGCGCTGGGAGGGTGTTCCACACCCTAGCGGTTCGTATCAGAAACGCTTCATGCGAGCAAATTGGACGTCAACCACATAAGGGTGCCAATGCTCTCGGTTTCTCGCTGTTCTGTGGTAGAACGGAGAAGGAGGAACAAGGTTATGAAGTTCCAGAGCACACTCCCCATGTTATATCCGATAAAAACCGAGGAGCAGCGTCAAACATCATCATTGTTTGACATTGCGTCGGTGTTGTAGCAATTTCGCCTGCGTCTGCGCCTGCGTCGCCTGTATGTATCATAATAACAATTTGACAGTACGGGTGATGCCTTATATAAATGTCGTGCACAGCTTTCTCGTTCTCAGCTGGAGGAGTGTAGAAGTACGCTTGTGTCGAACATCGAGTCTTGTCTCGACCAATTATCACAATGGCGCTCACAAAATATTGTGCACTTCAACCCCACCAAGATACAAGTTTACGCATTTTCGGCAAAAAGGACCGCTTTTACAACCTCTATTCTCCAGAGCACTCCCCTGACTCCATCTAACAGCATTGGGATCCTCGGTGTTAATATATTGAAAGAAGTCCAGTTCCGCGAACATCTGGAAGGCAAAGCTAAACTAGCCTCCAAAAACTCGGGGTGTTCAACAGAGCGAAAAGATACTTTGCGCCCAAGCACATGCTTCTGCTGTATAAGGCGCAGGTTCAGCTGCACATGGAGTATTGCTCTCACCTCTGGGCCGGAGCACCCCAGTACCAGCTCCTTCCATTTGACCGGAAACAAAAGTGGGCAGTTCGACTCGTGGACAATCCCAATATCACTTGCACGCTGGAGTCCCTAGAGCACCGAAGAGACGGGTTTTTTTTGTGTGTTCTATCGTCTCTACAATGGGAAGTGCTCTGAGGAGTAATTTAATCTAATACCAGCTTCCGTGTTCTCCAGTCGCCCTCTTCGTCGCAGAAACAAATTTCATCCTCACCATCTAGATGCCTGGTCTTCTTCCACCTCCCGTTATTCCAGGTCATTTCTGCCACGTACCTGCAATTGTGGAACCTGCTTCCATCTTCTGTGTTCTCTAATGACTATAAGACGGGACTCTTCATAGGGCGGATAAACATATTTCTTAAAAGCCAGCAACGCATTGGCGGTTCCTCTGGTGCTGCAAATGTACATGGGCGGCGGTAATCACTTACCATCAGGTGACCCATCTGCTCGTTTTCTCGCTAATAACTGAAAAAAATCAAACGTTCAATGGGTACACGGGTTAACAGAAGTTATTCCTGGACCAACTGGTAGTAGAAGCCGGTGGGTGGGTGCACGGGTAACTTGTAACCCAACGCGGACAGGTCGGGGTATTACCAAGAAGTAGCTAGAGTAATACTTGCAAAAAAATACAATAGACCTATTACTACAAAAGCAAACTTGCAAACGAGCTAGTCAATGTATAGCCGTGACATTACCCTTAGCTAAGTACATAATACCTAATATGTATGGACTTCCATATAGGGTAGACATTATGGTATTTACCAAGGTATTGAATTAAATAAACCTGTCACGGAAGATAGGATTAGGGGCCATTATACAAGCTGATAAAGCACACAATAAACTATTTATGGAACTCCTTAACCCTTATTAAGTGTGCCTACATATCTAGCCCCCAATTAACTTCTTCAAATATATTATAAGCCGTAAACCACACTTATCAGCGCATACAGGCAGAACTTGGTTCATAAAAGCGATAATCAAGGGCCATTATAAAATGCCGTCTTCCTCTAATTTATGGCGCGATCTGAAAACCTCGCCCTACTAATCCATACTTATTAAGGATAATGGAGAACCGAACAACTTCTGGTCCTTTATCTGCACCATAAATATCAAGCTATCTGCCGGAGCTGGTAGCCCGAGGTGTCGAAAGTGCGATTTAATGGTCTAATTTTATAGCGTTTGTATAATTATTTTAATGTGAGACGTAAGTGTTGGATTAAAACGTTCAGATACTGACATTTACACCTTGATACACGATTTTGGTTTTGTACAGCACAAGCAAATAAGCAGATTCCTTTTTCTGTGAGCACAAGGGTACGGGCGTAGTAATTATAACCGCGAAATCACCCGCCTGGATTTAGAATTTTTAAAAATTCTATTTGATTTTCCGGTAAGTCAATGTCAATGGTGACACATACATTTACTCTGCATTCAACTCGCGCGAACTGTATTTAGCTACTCGTATATTTATTCAAAACACACGTCTATCCGAAGCTCCGCTGCGGTGTACCTGCAGGACAAATAAACCAAAACAAACCTATTCTCGCCACAGCTTAGGTCGACTAAAACCTACTCGTACATTCCTCGTCCACCTTCACCACAACGAAAACAAAGATTCGTAGAAGAAAGAAGCAAGATTAGAGCTGAATAAAGGAAAATCGAAATGGAGGCAAACCGAGAAAAAGTTGTAGCGCCGAACACAAAGTAGATAGGTATAAAGTAACCTAGATTTAGTAAATTTCAGCTACTGAGCATCAAGATTTGACTTGATTTGATTTGACGACCTCCGTGGCGCAGTGTGTAGCGCTGTTGCCTTAACGTGCGGAAGTCCCGGGTTCGATCCCCGGCAGGGTCAATTTAGGAATTTATAATTTCTGAATTTTCCCTGGTCTGGCCTGGTGGGAGGCTTCGGCCGTGGCTAGTTACCACCCTACCGGCAAAGACGTGCCGCCAAGCGATTTAGCGGTTCCGGTACGATGCCGTGTAGAAACCGAAGGGGTGTGGGTTTAATATAACTGAAATGCCCCTAACAGGTTAGCACGCTACCATCTTAGACTGCATCATCACTTACCATCAGGTGTGATCGCAGTCAAGGGCTAGCTTGTAGTGGATAGAAAAAAAAAAAAAGATAATAATGTAACTCATCGTTTGGGCTCCTTAATTAGATAATCTCTCTAAAGCGAGATTATGGAGATGGCTTTAATTTAATATTGTAGAGACTTCTTATTAAAAGCGATAACTTTAATTAAGACTTCACGGACTATCTTACTCGAGTCTTAAAGGATTTCTTTGATTGAAGATAAAAATAACTTTATTCAATTTATTAGCAGACTTATTTACGTTGAGATAAAACTTATCGCCGTTTGCATAAAAGTGTTCGTAACTTGTTAGTAATGAAATAATTAGCTGGCTATGTATAAAACTTATTTACCAGGGTACATTGCAGCGTATCAGATATATTTTTGTATAATAAATGTACCTACAATATATCGTTTCACTAGTCCTGTAACACGATTCCATTCCATCCATAGTCCCCATACTATTCTATTAGAGTCACTTAGGGAGACGAGATTTTCGCAATGCGGGAAAATGTGAAATATCCAAGAACTTCCTAATTCGATCAGGTTGTAATCCAATTTTTCCTCCCCGCTGCAAGACGTGGCAGCGATATGACTCGTATCAATCTTATATTACTCATGTGTATTACGTTTCGTGTCAGTTTTATTAAAATTTTTGCACTAGAAAAGTCTCGAAATAAATTAAGTAGGCCTACTTAAATTTGAACAAATTATTTTGCCGTTCAGTTTAATTTTGGTTATTAAAAATCCCACTTACATTGTACACGCTATCACTATTGCTATAACCTGTACTATTACCTATTCTGTGCCGGAACGCTCAATTGCTTGGTCTTACAATTTTGCCGGAAAGGTAGTAAAGAGCCACAGCCAAAGCAAAGGCCAAAGCACGCCAAACCGTACCAATAGCCAATTTAGATATAAAATTTCCAGTACTAACTCAGCCAAGATTCGAACACAGGTTCGAGGTCAGGTTGATAATGTAACTTAGAGCCAATTTCTTCATCTCTGAATAACTTTTAGGAACACGAAATGCCAAGTTTTATATTTGACATACGTTTATAGGTATTCTGACAAAATTTAAAATTTATTCGTCGTTATTAAACGTTATTCGGGGTTGGAAAAATCGGCCCATAATAAATAAAAGTTCGTCAATAATAAATGATTAAATAAGTTTAAGATGAAATCAATGCAAATGAATTATTACAATATAAGTTGAACAATATATTCGTCCAGAAATCAAACCTGAAACAATTCGCTATAAAGGATATTCCAACCGTAAATTCCTTCCAAAGTTGCTTATAATAGAAACGGACAGGTGCATCACAATGCTATAAACAAGGACAAAGGTATGATGACTAATGTTTCTATAGTAAAAAACTGCTTACTCAGCATCATATTCGTAAAAGCCAAAGGTGCTACAAAAGGCTTAGATTATCAATATTCATTGTTCACCAGATCGATATCATGCAGCCCCTTGAACTGATTGTCAGTTCTTATTACAGCAAGAAATAGGTATACTCAGGGTTGCCTCTTACTACCCTCAGGGTAACTGTTCATGAATGCAGCCATTGATTAAAAGGCAGCTTCTTAAATTTGACAGGCGTGAATGACGTCATTACAATCATACATTAGAGGTACACACGCACAGGGGCACACGTAGGTAGCTTGTTTAGTGACTATTACCTACCGACATAACCAAAATTGCATAAATATATTTTCCACTTATCTAGAGTTAGCTGATTCCCGCGAGTTCCTCTGCGTGGTTTAAGTTTTTTTTAAGTCCCGCGGGAACTCGTTAATTTTTCTATGTCACTCTTCAGGTCCTCCGTTGCTCTGTAGCGGTGTGATTGAAGGGCAAACTTCGTGTTGTTAATTACGTACCTGCTATGTACTTGTTTGTCTAACAGCTAACTACAGCGTTATATTTTCCGCACTAAAATGTGTCAGCCCTAAGAAATCTCTATAGGGGGAGTCACGGAGTTACTAAGAAAATTTTCCTCATTCATTTCCTTAATTGGCTCTGTAATAAGCTTTAGTAAAGAAGCTACTTTAATACTTTGAGAGGCGCAAGATATTGCACTGTTAATTGGGTTGAGCATTGTATTAGATTTAGCCAACACAGTTGGGGCGGTAATCACGACAGGTGTGTTAATCCACATACGCAATAGAAATTTTAGAATAAAAAAGATAAATTTTTTATGTTATATTAAATTATATTTACTAATTTGGACAGCCAAAAATTGTTACATTATATATACACATTTAGGACACTTGTTAAATGAACAATTATTTATTTATCAAAGGTGCCACATCATTCACTAAAAAATATAAAAAGCTTATGCGTGTAAAATTAAAAGTTACACTATAATTTTAGAGGTTCTTGTTGCATTAGTCTATAATTCTATATCATAAATATTGTAGCCTGGAATAGGTCTTATCCCATACGTAATAGAACTTTTAGAATGAAACAGATACATTTTAGAGGTTCTTGTTGCAGAAAAGGTTGACTATTTGCATAATGCAGAAAAATCTATAAATAAATAATGTAATAGGTATTTTCCAATCAGGAAAAGTCAAAAGCATTGCCTTGCAACTTTGAAGGGTCTTTCATTAAGTATTCATAGATTACCAATCAAAAACAACGCTTGACGCGTGTTATGTATGTGATGTTAAATTTTTTCTCCTCACGAATATTGTACAATGGAACCAAAAGAATGCCACACGATAATAACGATCAAGCCTGCTACCAGATATTATTATGATCCATTGTTGGATACCATACAGCTCACCTTAACTACAATGTGTCATAGGAAACCAGCCGTCATTTCCATAGTCCATAGGTAGGTTATAATTTATGACTCCCGCATGTTACCAAACCGCTATCAAAGCAATATGTCAAACGCATCCGCCAGGGAAACCGCGGTACGTCACCTGCAGATATTTGTCAAAACTCAGACAAACAAACTTAACCCTACACCTTCTAAACGACTAATTTCAGAATTTTGAACCTTATTGTTACAGACACAAGGATTTACTGCAGTTATACATATTTTGAAACAAAGGATTGTTTTGAAATGTCGTCCGAATATTGTGGCGATATGTATTAGGCTGTCAAATATGGTCGCGTCGAGAGACGGAAGTGGTGAGATTTATCGCCAAACTTTGATAAACAAACATAACTCTATAAAGTTGCTATCGATACGGAATCTAGTATCTTCATAATAATACAACGTACTGTAGGTATATGGAATGGTTTTGCGGAAAATAGATAAGCAGGATCTCAAAACATATTTTTCTGCTCTTTAATAGAAAACAAATGTTGCAATTGCTTGCAATGTTACTCGTGCGCCACCGATAAGATGAAATTATATTATTAAAAATATATTAGCTTGTGTGTGATGTAATGGAAACAATATTTTAAATTTTAGTACTCATATTTAGTCCTCCGGATCACGTATTACCACGTAGATTCACGACAAACCTATTATAGCAATTACAAACAGTTTTCGAAAATAATAATTCCTTATTCCTTAACCACATTAACTTTTCTCAAAATGCAAGAAATGCTATTATAAATGCAAATAAAATCGCCCACTTCCTCGATGTTCTATTGAACATCCTTGTCTACGTAGTTATTTAAACCTCGACTTTTATAGGTGCTCATAAATCGAATGCATCTAAAACCACAATTGGATCACGCAGCGAGTTCATTTCCTAGTATCCCCGTTCAGTTTCGTAGTACCCGCACCTACCTGCCCCCGAGGGTGTCATGGTAATTTATGACTCGAGATAACGAGGGCTCACAGCCTTATCGTTGTCCCTTACTTTTTTTCTACGTCTCTCGTAGGTTCGTTTTTTACTGGCAAATCGGCCATTACCAAGAGTGTTATCGACGATAGACAATGGCATACTCTTATCTGAAGTAGGTTATTTTTCTTGCAGCTCGTTTATACACTATCGTAATGTTGAAATAGTGGGATCAGTTACTTCTAAAATTCGGCTTCCTCGGCGGCGTCAACTGATAGACGTTCACTGCTGGACATAAGTCTTTTGTCAGGACTTACATACGCCCTTATACGCCGTGGTCTTGCTTTATTCAGTGACTCTCTGCGACTACCTCAGTAGCTCGATGTCGTCTGTCTAATACGTGAGGGATCTGCCATTGCCTGCAATACTGATGCGGGGTCGACTATCCAACGCCCAAGGACCCCAACCTCTACCGGTTCATCGCACGATGTGTCCGGCATATAGGTTTTGCTATTTTACCCTGTGTACTTAGTACTAATAAACTGTGCCAGTAGGCACAATATTTGTTTTCTGACTAAGACTTTAGGACTTTAGAGATTATCATCTCTCTTTAGATTTCTATGATCCGAATTATTATTGTATGTACATATCTCATTTCATTTGAACTCAAAAAAATATTTACAAAATAATAAACTTTGTGTCATTTTAACAGCTGTTATCAAATACAAAATTGTAGAGCTTAAAATATCTATAAAGTTTCCGACACTTATATTTAATTTTCTCGAAAGCCTTTTCCTCTTTTATGTAGATATCATATTTTTAAGGCGCGTGTCACGTTCCTCTAGACATTGAGCACACCTGTCGATGCCAGTTTTATAGCTCTTTCCTGAAATGCAAGCTTCCCGTCTCAAAGACTGCTAAGTCTATTCAAACTGCGAATTCTTTATGGTAGCTTCGCAGGCGAGTGAAAGCAAGAGTTGCGCTAACTTCTCCTTTGTACATAATATGGAGTCCTGAGTGTACTCACTTAGGTATCACAGCTTATGCAGGCTCACGCTTGACACTTTCTAAAACCACACCACAGAGTATGTATACTCGTGTGACCACACGTAACTGCTCGAAACGTATAAGATTCAAGTCAGCGATACTTTATCCATACTAATATTATAAATGCGAAATTGTGTCTGTCTGTCTGCTACGCTTTCACGGCCCATCTTTCAACTGATTTTGATAAAATTTGGTATACCTAGAGGTAGATACATCCAAAGGGTAGGATTAACTCTACTATTTATCCCGGAAAATTAAATAGTTTCCCAGGCAATCAAAAAACTTCGAACAATGGACGAAGTCATCATCATCCGTATTTAATAACTGGAGTTTGATTCGAACATAATCGATTGCTTGCTCGTAAAAGGTTGTATTAGCATTGCAGTCCTATTTCTCTTATTAATGTCCTACCACAATCATTGGAAGCGTCCAATAATTTATTCTCTTCCTTATCCAAGAATTATGTACAATCCCGTAGCCAAAAATATAAAAACTTTACTGTTTCCCATAATAAGATTTATGTAACAGCACAAGTATTTTTTATTTTCTTTTCGGAGGCGCCAAACAGTTCTCGCGCGTCTAAAGAATAGCGTCTATTTCCTGGATCCATTTCTTTGCTTCCGCTCGAACAATATTATAATTCATGACCATTATATAACTTTACCATTGCTTTTAGCGTTGACTTTGTATTGTATTATTTACGTACCCTTTTATAGCGATTTCAACAATATACCTAATGAACAGATCTTAAAGTAATTTAGGCTATTTTAGGTACAAGTATCTATAATCATTACAAACATCTTAAACTCTAGTTTACTGTTACTATTTACAAGAAGTTAACAAGGTTATATGTGTCTGTCTGTAATAGTAAGCATTCTATGGAGATAGGCTAATCAACAAAAAAGACAAGACTATTTTGACTTTTGAGTACACTCTCGCTGATAGGTAAAGGACTATGCAGGGAGTGATCGAGGCTACGTTTCATCCTGACAAAATGAAGAAATTATGAAAAAAAAAACGCGTTACCTGCATTATGGATTAAGGTTTTTGAAACCCGCGGGAACTCTCCAATTTTCCGGGATAGAACCTATCCCTGTACCAAATTTCACAAAAATCGTTTGAACAGATGGGCTGTGAAAGCGTTGCAGACAGATTCACTTTTCCATCTATACTAATATTATAAATGTTAAAGTTTTGGATGGATGTTTGTTACTGAATCACGCCAGAACGGCTGAGCGGATCTGGATGAAATTTTGCACATTGTTAGATTATAGTCTGGAATAACACGGATCATTACAAAATTACGAAAAACTTTTAACATACGTGGACGAATCGCGGGCATCAGTTAGTAATAATAATATTAGTACCTAAGTATTGAAGTACGGACATTGAATCCTTTTGTAGCTAGGTATAGGTAACACATAAAAGATTTCTAATATTATAAAGCGATCTAATGTGTTATCATTATGGTAGTCATAAACAAAGTCCACAAACACACGTCCCAAATGACATGCCATCAATCAATCAGTGCGATAGATGTAATCAAGAGGCTTATTCAATTTAGCGACGTCCCAGGTAGACGGAAACGGAGGTGTTTAATCGTATTGAAATTCCAGAGATCGTTTTTTATAGTCGAGTAGTGTTGCTGATAAATCGGTTTAATATCGATAATATCGATTTTAAGAAGAATTTAGTAGTTCTATCTATTTGCTATTTTGTACTGATACCTGCTCATAATGAATATCGATACGAATGATTGGTTTTCATTTCATACAATCGACTTTATTTAATACATTGTTGCACACGATTTATTTTTCATTTTTAAGTAAAATTAAATTAAGGGCAGTCTAAAGTACGTTAAAGGAAACGATGGTGAAAGAAGATACCCTCGACGCGTGGATTTGGTTTATAGAAACCGTTCATTTTTTCGGATAAAAGTCTTTGTCAGTACCAGGTCCCTAACATAATGCGGTCCATCTCTGTATCAAATTGCGTCAACATTGAGATGAAAAAAAACTACTTACTTTTGCCATTTATAATTAGTGATTTTGGGTGTAAATCGATTAGAAAGATAATTTTGCACAACACTATAACACGAGTAACTATATTATAATTCAAAAGATCGTGTTTTATAGTCGAGATGAGATTTGTCCCCTTAGGATATAATTTAGAATCTTTTACCATAAAACGGCAGCCGGCTGGCGTAGCGGCGCTCATTATATTTAGATCTGCAAGGAGATTACCGGGAAAAGATGTTTGATAAACAACCCACTTATCAATTTGCCAGAGGCGTGATTGGCCCGGGCATAGTGGTATACAAAATACAAGATTTATGTTTCGTCATTGCAGACGTGCAAATTTACAAAGTAACTAAGTAACAATCGACAAACTGCATTTGACATTTATCGTACTAACAATTAAATATATGTATATGTCACCGTAAAATTGTAAAAACCGTTAAATTATAATGTAACTCGCGATATTGTAAACTGTCGAAAGATTACAATTTAACGCATTATTTTTCGGTAGATTGCAATCTGTTAAGTATATTAATAGCACAGGCTACTTTTTAATTTAATGAAGATAATTTTCGCCATACAAAGTTTTTTTGTTCACGTCAGCAATGACGAAACATGTTTGTTCTTTTTATTAGTTTGTCATCTTATTGTACAATGTTTCTTGCAAATAAATTAAAATAAACGTATTATTGACTGCTGGATAAACGTCCTTGTAAGGATTGACTTCGATCTCCAATTAAGTAGTGATAAATCTTGTATACCTAGGCAGGCAAAAGGAGCAAAGGGTTGAGTTTTAAAAAGAATTTTAAGTCGCTGCTTGGCCGTCGAGATATGGTGTCAGTAGTAGGTATTACGGTAAAACCTCAAGGAAAAAAGCTACAATTTACGATATTAAGCTCTCATTCCGTTGAGTACTTTTTGCGGCGCTTGCATTAATTAGGCATGGCTATAGGCGTTCATTAAGTAATTGTAAAAAAATTCAAATTCTCAATAAAATTTTAAGAAGTCTGATAACGTTGATTTGGGACACTGAAAATTACATAAAAAAGTTTGAAGAGGTTCATGTCTAATCTATACTAAAATTATAAATGCGAAAGTTTTTGGATGGATGCGAAAGTTTGTTACTCAATCACGCAAGAATGATTAAACGCATCTGGATGAAATTTGGCACAGAGACAGATTATAGTCTGGAATAACATATAGGCAACTTTTCATCCTGGAAAATTAAAGAGTTCTCGTGCAAAAAATCTCAATCCACGCGGACGAAGTCGCGGGCATCAGCTAGTATTGTAGGTATAGGGACGTGATGGATATAGATTAATATCGTGCGCTATCGATGCAAAAATACACAAAAACTATGAAGATTGTGTATTTAACAACGGTTAGTCGCCTATTTGGTATCGGAATTTGTGATTTAATGTGTCTTTGATTTTTATATATCAACGTCCGGGTAATATAAATGTTGTAATGCTAACTTCGTCGGTGTTGTGTTGTGTTTTACGATTGTTATGTTGTACCAATGCCGATGCTCCAGACTGTACGCGGAATTGAGGCAATAATATTCATTTGGAGGTTTTATAGGCCTCGTATTACGCATACGAATACTACTTCGTCATTTCGTCAATAATGTGTGAAGAATCCCATAATATAGAGCGTCTAGACTTAAGTGTATCTAAGACGCTGTTTAATAGAAATGGAGAGTGGAGGAGACGTGGCGCCGGCATATTACCTATTAGTTTTCGTCTATTAAAATTATACTATTTGTTTGGTATTAGCTAAGCACTTTACATAGCTGATGCCAGGTACTTCAATTCTACATCAATGCTGTTGCCACTTAAACTTACTAATATTATGGTGATATTTACTAAATGTACTAACTGTGATTCTTCTATCAATAATACAGCTCTTCAGTGAGGAAATGGTTTTTGAACCGGATAACCACGACCTTCACCGATCTGATACCCAGATGAAAAATATTTTTTAGTTTTATTTAATAATAGATAAATACGCCTAAATGAGCTTGCCTATCAAAATCCTGACCAGGCTATTTCTTAAATTAATATTTCTTTTCACGTTCTGTTAACCGACCGAATTTTATTCTAACCGACAGTAAATAATATCTATGCTTATAATAAAACTGTAACTGGAAGATTTCTGTACATTTAATATATTCTGAAAATTTTAATTGGGGTATGCTTTACAATGGACACTGAGCAAAAAGCAGATTTTTATTTAACAGATTATAACAGATCAGTGAAGGTCGTGGTGTAACCGGCTATAAAAACCAAAATGCTCCACAAGTATATCGACACTATTGGTTAGCCTCTAGTAGCAAATATTATATATTGTTTAGTACGAAACTATACCTCAATACAATTAATATACTCGTAGTAGTAGAAAAAAAATATAATCATAATTTAAACCCTTCATAGAAATCGGTTGGTCCATACTCAAGTCTAACCGATAAGTACATACGAGTACCTATAAATTATTCAGGTGAAAATTTGTAACGCCATCGTTATAAGGGCTTTGGCGGAGTGACGGGAGGCTTTTAGAAATTCACCTAAAAATTAATGCAGTGTAAAATATCGCCTAGCCCGTCTCTACTCGAGCCATAATTTAAAATCCAATTTATGTTGAAAATGTTGTAGAACTGAAAGAAGGTAGAACTGATAGCATATTAGAGGTTAAATCCGCAAAAGCCGGGAAAATAAGGCAGCTGGAACTGCACTTATCGTATGAGCTACTAAGGTTTATTTGCATGAATAGATTGACATGCCTCGATTGATCGATTGTCGCCCGAGGCCTATTGCGCATTATAAGAAAATGTCTTATTATCTTAAGATAAAAAACATATCACAAGAAAAAATATCTTGTACATATAGTCTCATAGAACAACCATTGCGACTGAATTTCTTATAAGACATTACACATAAGACACAAGAAAACTTCTTGTAATGCGCTATAGGCCTAAAGCAGCGTAATGACACGCCTATACCTACCTAATACTCACATCCTGTCCGTGAACATAAATATCCTTTTCACCTAATGTGCGATCAACTTAAATATAATAGAACCGCGAATAAATAGAAATGGTTTGCCAGATTGAATTGAGGGTCGTTGTATTGTTTGAAAAACTTATTTATTGCTTAGATAAATTGCGCTTGTTAAAATACAGGTGCACTCGTAATCATAAATTCATAAACACTTAACTTGTAGTAAATTATTACATCAAACTTATATAAATATGTCAGTTTCAATTAGGTACGTAACTTTATGTCCATTTGCAAAAATTAAATTAAATTTAAAATTAATAAAATTAAATTTATTAAAACGGCCGATATCTAAGTAAGTAAGTGCATCCGCTATTTGCCATCTCCATCATAGGATTAGTGATGTGTGGGATATCCGTATCCGTATCCGCGGATATCCGTGCGTAAAGAAAAATCCGTAGCCGTGTCCATATCCGTTACTTTTTTGACGGATATTTTTACGGATCTCTTATTCTATTTCTTATTATCTTATTAATTTCCAATACAAAGATGAAATTCTATATAGGTGATTAGGTAGCAATGAAAACCTATTAAATTCCATTCAGATTGTTTTTTTTCTTAAAATCAAATATTTGGCATGTTATATTGCAAACATTTAGGTATCGTAGCGAGTTTCAAGGTCACGATTGAGTAAAACAGTTAAAATCCGTATCCGTATCCGCGGATCTTGGCACCAAATATCCGTATCGGGTCCGTATCCGAGGATATGCATTTTTAACGATCCGGCGCATCACTACATAGGATACTTCAAGATAAGATTCTCGTTTGGCAACTCTTATAAATATGTAGTATATGCCATCGATGGATAGTTGAAGAGATATCTAATCTAACCCACGCCGATTTCCCTAGAATGTAAATTCGTAAATTCCTTTCAAGCTAAGTAAGTGCAAGTGATTTGTCAGAGCTAAATTACTAAGTTGGAAGTATCTGAGAGTAGATTTTCTGACAGTAGGTGAGGTGATGAGGTATATATAATAGTTGCTCTATTATATATACCTCATCACCTCACCTACTGTCTGTACCGACATACAAAATCTCAATTTACTAGTCCAGGTCAGACACCTACCTAGGTCCTTTAAAAATTCATAAACTTAAATAATTCATACCTTTTATAAATGTGACGAGACTGTCTATCTTCTTGTTACTGATCGGACCAACAGAGATAGCTGAGATTAAAAGCAATAGACATATTAGATAGATTAGCATTGAGCATGACAGAGAAAACAATTAGCTAACTACAAGATATTTAAGAGCCAAACACACAGGGAGCGGGCGCGGGTCGTGTGCGGGCCGGATCGGGTGCGCGGCGGCTTGAACAGCGTCACCCGCCACGCGCCTGACCCGCGGCCTCGTTCTGTGTGATGTCGTCCATATAAATACAAGGAATTCAACCCGCCGCGCAACCAACCCGGCCCGCGCCCGACCCGCGCCCGCTCCCTGTGTGTTTTGCACTTTATGGTTATTGTCAATCTATGGATGCCTGCTGCTGGGTATTAATTATCAGGCGTTTTGTCGTGAACAAATCTACTTTAAAATATTTAAACCTTTGTAGACATACCTACCTACTTGGTCGCGTGTAAAAACTAATTTCGCATAATATTTCAAAGCAAATTTTTTGCCAGTGAATTCACAGGCAGCTGCTTGCTAATACTGAGGTGAAATTGCTCTTATCGTGAGCATATTTGAAGCACACTTTGCAAAATCGGGTTTACATCAAATCCCGTGTGAAGGGTCGCCATTTATCATACGGGCCTCGCGCCAAAAACGACTTTCATAAAAATACATTGAGTTGTAGACCTTAGAGATACAGTAGTAACACACCAGACTTAAAAAGCACAAACACCGTCAGCTAGGCATGGTACTACTCGGGGCAGAACAACATTCTGGCTAAAGACCTTTCGCCAGTTGTTTATTAATTTAATAAACCGATTGTTATATTTAGGCCTATGTCCAGCAGTGGATGCAGACGGATGGATGGATGGATGATATTTAGAGCTGCAATTATAAAAGATTAATTTGCAACAAAATCACTAACCTCAGATGACTAAGAGAAGCGTCCATAAGATGTAGAAGACGATACTGAGAAGACGATATGGAACTTATACTTTTGAGTGATTAACCTAAAACATACTATTACGTATTCTGTGCCTAAAATATCACTTCCATGAAGTTAGGTCGCTTGTACCCACCTCACAAACCTCTTCAGCAATACGGAATATAAACAAAAAAAGGAATACTTGGCCACTCCTGCACCAGCCAGATCACACTTTTTACACACACACATCGCCTCTAGTAGATACATGGCATCTCTGTGTAAAAATATATGAGAACTTCTCGTCTCGCCATCCACGTATTTTCACGCTTCGTATGTTAATTCTTTCCCATAAAACCTTGATATCAGCTTTTTTATGTATCTAGACTAATTCTGTGTGTGATCATAAATTGCTGTATCATGTATTTATGTGATATTGTTTTTTTATTTATGAAAATGAGTACTTTATCACCTATGTTTGCGGATGAGACTTATCATAAAAATGCTTTGAAATTGATGCTTTGAAATTGTACGTATTTTATAAACCAGTTCACGTTAGCCCTGACTGCGTTCTCACCTGGATGGTAAGTGATGATGCAGTCTAAGAACCATCTTAGAACCATCTTAGTCTAAGAACCATCTTAGACTGCATCATCACTTACCTAGCGTTTACCTAGCACTTACTTAGCGGACTAACCTGTTAGGGGCATGGGCAGTTATATTAAACCCATACCCCTAATCGGTTGATTAGGGGTATTGGTAAAGCTTCTGTTGATATTACGTGAATTTCGTAAAGATCTGATGAATAGTTCGGTGATGGTTAGTAACCATAAGTGGGTCAGTTGTGATCAGTGGAATAGGTTAATAAAGGATAGATATTTTAAGTTTTAGGCAGTAGGTATATTAGGTAAGCCCACCAGCAAGGAACCAGGTTGTTACATCAAGTTTATGTAATTTATCAATTATTTATTTTATCGAAGCTGTAGCGAGTCGAGTCGAGCCATATCACCTGCTCCCGTACAGAAGCTAAAAACTAGTAGTGTTGAAAACTAATTGGTTCAAGCAAGTACCTTTCAAACTGGGTACAACAGAGTATAGATTAAGCTAAATCTATCGGTGTGAAAAATCTATCCTACTCGTATCCACCGTAAAGCTTTTACATTATAAATTGATTTTACTTATTCATGTGTAAGTAGTTAACTTACCAGCATTTAATTTTTAATGATAAGTAGTTGTTTGATACAGTATTAAGTATTTAAATTTAGATTCAGGTCTCATCCATGTAAGTAATGTGTAGGTAAGTAATATTTATTATATTACTTGTTGCCTGCATTTCTACTATAAAATATGTTTATTAATGTCCGTCTTAATCTATATATATAAAAATGAAACCCGATTTCCTTGGTCACGGCATCACGCGTGAATGGCTGGACCGATTTCACTAATTCTTTTTTTGTTGTATTTGTTATTATTAGGAGAAGGTTCTTAAAGAAAAAAATATTAAGAAAATCTCTCAGAAATATTGAAAAATATACATTTAATTTTGCATACTAAGGCGGTAGGTACGAAGTTCGCCGGGTCAGCTAGTACTAAATAATTACTGTAATCTTACTTTTAAAAATGTTCATATAGGCAAATTTTAGCCTGTAAAACGTTATAGCCTTATGTAAAACTGTAGGTATTCTTAGATTATAAGAATGCCCATATGTACTTTTTATGTTGTCCTTGTCACGTCTTATCCTTTACAACAAATCAATGTGTTTTACGCGTTGCAAATGCAAAATTGTGTTTGTTTGTTCTTCAATCACGCCGCAAAAGAGCAACGGATTGATGTGATCTTTTGCATGGGTAAAGGCCAGGTAAAATAGCATGGAGAGTGCTATTTTATTCTGGAAATTTAAAAAAAACCCTGGAATTTTGAAACGTAAATCCACGCAGAAGTCGCGCATCATCTAGTAAGCGAGTTAACAAAAATACATTATTATACGTGTTGTATTAATTTGAAGATATGAACATTTTATTTTACAATTTACAACTGGAATTAGAAATCTGAATGTAAATTAACTTCTACTGGGTACAATCTACCTACTTATCGAGGCCCCGGGGTTGAATCTCGTCCCACTCCTTTTGTGGCGCCTGCAAATTAATTTATCCTTAGAGAATACGATATAAGTATCTACTATCATAAGTTCATAAGTTTTTAACAAAGCTACTGCCACACCGTAAGTACTTAGTTATATTGGACTGATATCCATACAAATTGCGGACCAGGCTCCAGCCTACACCTTCATAATTATACTCCTCCGAACTATTTACTACTTTTGTGTTGAAAAATCTCTCCTGATGGTATGTGATGTTGCAGTCTAAGATGGTAGCGGGCTAAACTGGGCATGGCAGTTATATTAATCCCATACCTACCCCTATTCGGTTTCTACACGGCATCGTACCGGAACGCTAAATTGCTTGGCGGCACATCTTTGCCGGTTGGTTGGTTACTACACCGCTGAAGCCTCCCAGTACTGGTAGAAAAGAACGTATTTCCTAAGATTGTAGTGATAATACTACTTTATGGTATAACATTAAGGCTGCCTTTGCACCAGGTATGTGCGAGGTTATATAATGTGTCAAACCAACCAATAGGAGCGCTTCCATCAAGCGGTTCTATTGGTAGGATTGACTTACATCCGTAGCTTAGCAACGGAGCACATCTCTAGCGAAACTTGCAAAATGAAGGTACCTACCTCTAAAATTTTACTACAATCATGCGAAATTTTTTTATGCTGTGAGAAGTACGTACATACAAGACATTGCTTGTTATTGGCATGTACCTAATTATCCATAGGTACATACCTACATAAACACTAGATAACTATGTAGTAATCAAATACCATACTATGAGATTAAAGAAAAAAATATTGCATGAACATACTCAAAGACAAGAAAATCTCTAAACCAGTCTAATACGTTGGAGCCTAAGTGAAGCTGGTTTTACAATAAAGTCCGTAGTCCTTACTAGTAACGAATGTCCTCTGCCACTAGGCGCTAAATATATTGGCATCATTAATTCCGACACACGTAAGTAATCGCAAGTCGCAACAGGCTAAGAGGCCTCAGGGGAAAAATCAACCCAAAGCACATATTTCGTAGATTTTTCTCTGTCTCATTTGTTACTCCCTAACTCGTGGAGAACGTGTGAGAAATTCTTATTTTTCCTATACGTTGAAGTTACTGAAGCGATTTTTAGGATGCGATAAGATTGGATTCACCGAGGTTTTATTTTAAAGAATCTGCTTGCAATAATACTAGTGATATTAGGCTCTAGTGAATTTGTCTCAGCCTAAAATTCAAGCATTATGCTAGGTCTACAAATCTAGTGGACAAAATATAAATTACTAACTAATGGGGATATTATATTGCATAACTAAGTTGATTAAGGTAAGGGAACTTCCTTATTTTCGGAATAATTTTCGGTATTTCTATGTAATTCCCCGGGATGCAACCTGTCTCTATTCCAAATTTAATCAAAATCGGTTAAAAAGATGGGCCGTTAGAGCGTTGCACACAGACAGACTTCGCATTTATGCTAATATTAGTAAAGAAGTTAAGATTTATTGATCTAAGTTGAAGCAGTACTTTTTTATTCATTGTTTATAGTTGTTTGCGTAATGCGGAATTGAATGTATATCAGTTAATAAAGGCTCCCGACTTTGTCCACGTGAACTTCTTTGGTTTTCCGGGACAAAAGGAGCTTTGGTCCGACCCAGGGATCCAACTTATATATGTACAATTTTCTAAATCGTTTTAACGTGTGAGCCGTAAAAACGTAAAAGACAAAGAGACATAATATACCTAATTATACAGTCATGCAGATAGGCAGACGTTCTTTCGCATACTTATGCATAATTAGTAAGTATACGGATAAAGTGAGCGAAGTACCTGGATAAAGTGAAAGAATGCACTGTGCTATTTTGGCACTACTGAAAGCCAAAAACCAAGAAAAGAAGAAGAAGAAGAAAGTGAAACAATCACATCCACCTAAAAACATAATTAATTGCTCTAGGAAATAGTTTTTGCTATTACCTAGGTATCTAATGGTAGGTACCTATAGAAGTATGCCTATGTTTAAAACTCATTACAAAATTAATATTCATACTAAATTGTACTTAAAAAAGTACATTGTAAGATAAAAAAAAAGCGGTTTTCGCGTTGGAAAGTTTTATCCGTAATATCCTGGTGTAAGCCGGGCCGGATTTGCGACTCACTCCCCCATCTCCTGACTTTTCTTTTTAATTAAAAGTATTTTTATAGAGACGGGAAGTTTAAAAGTGAAATCGAGTTTATAGACTGTCATCTTTGTTTTACGAAATACAGTGATGGGATAAAGCTATAAGATATATCTTTAAGCTCTCGAATAATAGTCTAGGTAACAATAGGTATCATTTTGATATTGGAATTATTTGGCCCTATACTGTGACTTGCTATTCATTATAGTACGCAATTATTTTCTTTTTAAAACGAACCTTATAACCTTAGCTTGGATGAATCGATAGTTACAAGAGAAAAACTTAGCCCTCTCTTTGCTGTCGCAGTTGGCATCTGGCACTAATTTTGCAGTTCGACTATACCTGATAGCCGTGAACAATCTCCTTGATAGTTATTGAATAGTGCCTCAAATTTGTATAAAATCTTAGTAATAAAATTACTACCATATTAACTTAAATCTGCTTTTCGAACCGGTGGTGGAGTCAAAACATGACGTAATATAAGATATAGATGTCTTACATGTAATAAATAAATTGAGTATTGAGTAATAAGAATTTCTATGTGAAAGTTTGGATGGTTGAATGTTTGTTACTCAATCACGCCAGAACGGCTAAACGGATATGGATTAAATTTGACACAGACATAGATTATAGTCTGGAATAACACATAGGCTACTTTTTATCACGGAAAAGTAAAGAGTTCCAGCGGGAATCAAAAACTTAAACCACGCCGTCGCATCAGCTAATTTAATAAAATATGTATACCTACCTATTTAATAAATTAAAAACTCGAAAAAGTCAATGAAATTGTAATGTCATCCTAATCTATCCGTATAGATATGAGCATATTACCATAATGTACAATTGATTTCAATATTATTTACCACTTTAAACGTATCTTAAAGAGATAAAAACACGTGAAGAGTAATAAATGCCTAACTTAAAAAAACTTATGGTTTCATGCACCACATGGGTTCATGTAAAAGATACTAGATTTTTTATTCATATGGGATGAAGTACACAAAAGGAATTTAACGACCCGGAAGAATCGATTCGTGTTCGATTGAGGATTCTTATCACATAACAGAGGTAATAATCAGTGGATGGCCCACAGCCGGGCAGCTGAGACATTGAAAAGCGCCGCGTATGCTATAAGAGTTCCACCAGACTACCAATAATATGATAGCTGAAAATATAATCGCGAAATTTCTGTTGTTTCGATTAATGGCCTTAGTTTGATCGAACATAAGTATAGTAAGGCTACAATTTCCCAAAAATTTCAACATTCAGGTCTTTCTCGACCTTACTACCCCTCAGTTTGCCGTCCAGCAACATTTTTCAAAGCCCTTTTGCCGTTCATGTGGCTACTTGCTAGTGTAGGTATGTAAATCTTGATATTATAAAGTTGGATTTTATCGATTTTTAATACATTTTCCTAGTCTGATCGCGCCCTAACCTGGCCAAAATGGCCCCTATACATGTAGAACGCATTTGGGGAATGGTCATGTGCTGATGCGCCTGGACTATAAATGAGGATAGGGAAAAATATCTATGGCGCTGACGCAGCGTTTTTATGACTTATAGATGCGAGAACGCTGAACGGTCTGATTGTATCTCAAGTAGTAAACCGGACACATAAGCAAGTGATCGATACAGATTTATCCTGTAGATTTATATGCTATAAAAGTTTTATTACACTTAAAATTTAAATAGAGTAGAGTAGGTAGGTAGGTACCTAGTAGGTAGATAGGTAGGCATCCAGTGGCTAATTCATTTACACACAATCTGTATAGCGAGGCGAGGGATGTGTGTGACGTAACATTTACGCAATGAGTCCCTCAGATAAATTAACCACTACTCATAGACGAGACCGTTTTATTTTTATTAGCTTTCAGAGGCATCAGAAGTTACAATATCAAGTTAAAACATAGAAAGTTACTCATAATACAGATCAACTTCGATAGAAAGCTGAAACAAGGCAAAAGCTGTAGCTAAAACAAAAGCTAGATAGCTGGGTATGATGACTATGCATAGTTGGGATTTACTTAAGGAGCTGTGAGCTCACGAAATGAAAAACACAGGCGCGCGGGGATGAAATCGAGCAAGCACATGTCGCAAAAAATGCATTAAATAATTTGTAAAAAAATAATATTAACTTTTCAATACAAATGAATCCGACAATGTGTTTGATTTAGAAATATGAATTTTATCTTATATTTCTAGAGCTAATTATTGGTTTCAATAAGGAGAAAAATTGCTTTAAAAGGTAAATTAAGAGGTATGTTTAAAATAAATTTCAATGCAGAGTTTTTTTTAAATTGTGTTTTGAGATGCGTCAATGACTGCTCAAAGGTCTTGAAATGAAAACAGCACATTATTTTAACAAGCATAAATTATGTCACCGTTTGATGGATACACTGCTTTTAAAAACCCCCTTTTACGCTACACAGGGCCTTAATCGTGAGATAAGTTAGTATTAGGCGGGCTCCTGACCACCGGGAAATGAGTAGCCCGGGGCTGCTCCTCCTTCCTTTTACCTGTATAGTTACTTCATTTCAATAATATAGACTAGTATTATACGATATAATAGTTTAATACCCAGCTACCATACAAGTAACGTGCATCGTTACTAATCGTTACTTAGGCCAATAAAATAAAAGTGCTAATATCTAAATTGCAATCTTTTTTTGCTTACTGAAAAACAGAGTAGTGAGTAGTAGTAGGCAGCTTAGGCAGTATTGGAAATTATGAGCAAAATTATAGGTGGCACCCACACCTATGAATTTAGAAATTTACCGGGAATTTCTGAGATAAAAAGTAGCCATGTCCTTCCTTGGAAAGCAACTTCTGTATCAAATTGGATCAAATCTGTTGATTAGGTGCGCTGTAAAATAGTAGCATACAACATACGATACACTTTAGCACGTATATTATTGAATTCCGAAAGCTTGATTGTTCAACTTACTATACTTCCCCTTCTATGTATAAAACTCCTTGTTATGTCTATCTAACTTTTGAATTGCCAATATTAATTGTAAACATTTTGTAAACGAAGCGTCACGTTCCGAGGTACTAATAAATCGGCATTCCCGCTTTGCCGTACCAAAGCCTATTGTGTTTAGCGATCCGTATTGTTCTACATCGATAATTTATGGACCTTTAGTGTCGATTAATTGTGAATTTTGTGTTTGAGCAGTTTTAAATGCTTCTTTCAAACATAAAAGCGTAGCCTTACAGTGCTTACAGTAAATGCGATATTTAAGATACTTATCAAAGATCTGTGCTGGTAATTTACTGCAAATAATATATTTGTAGTTCAATTTTCATCATTACTCTCTAATTACACAGGTACCTAGCCAGACTTATGCGTAAAATTTACAAATAATGGAAGAAAATATCTTCGTAGGTCGATTTTCATTTGGATTTGAATCTGCCGCCAAACGAGTTGTCCATATTATATAAATAGCGATACACATATGAAGCCGAAAACACTAGGAAGAAAGCACTAGTGTGTGCTTTCAAGCGCTCATATTAGATGACAAGACAAAACGACGGTCTCCTCCGACGCATAGCGTAGGTACGTTTCACGCGTACATTAATATATCCTATCCACTCCACAGTATGTCTCCGCTCTTAATAATAATTATTGTCATACGTTTGGTTTACCGAACCCTCCATGTAAAGGTAGTCATGTCCGTAGAGAGTAAGCATGCATTTTTATTAGTGAGGGTTCGTACAGAAATGTAAAGCATGTTAAAAAGCACATAATTCGTAAAGGGCGACATAAAAGACATTAAAACGGACAAAACGGGGGACGCAGCGATGTCCGAATGCCTCTTCGCTATAAAATCTACTTTATTTCCGGCACGTGCAAAGTAGTCACCGTTTTTTCTACGGCGAAGGCGAGAGAGGAAAATTAAAATAAAGCTTTGAACTTAGCTACAAGTTTTAGTACAGCGAGAGCTCAAGCCTCGTAAAAAGAGCAACAAGAGGTATTGCAAGGCGGTATATTTCAATGGAATTTCATAATAATATGAGCAAGAAAACTTTCTGCGCCAGTCTTCCTTTAGGGTCGATGCAGACGTCATCCAATAGTCCACGTAAAGTAGAAACCTGAGTAGCATATTTGCTGATCATTGTTTTCTAATAATAGATTACTTTTTCGCTACAGTTTAGATAAATGAGGAATACAGCAGTCGTTCCATGTCCAGGTAGATATTTTTTACGGCTCAACCGCTGAACCGATCTAAGCATAATTGGTTGTAAATTCAATGAAATTTTCACATAGTTTTTGCAAACCCGAAATTTGTGTCGTAAATTTGATAACCACGTTGATATTAATTTTTTTTCGGTCGTTTGCGTAGGCCCTTAAAGGACGACAAAAAGTACAAACTCAGTAAGTAATACGTTCTCTGAGACAATCACGGAACGAGGATAACAGCGGTCGTTAACTAAATTGCACCATTTATTATATTTTTTTCCGTTTAAAATAAGATTATGTATGTAATTTGCCTTTGGTGTATTAATTTTAATGTCATTTTGTAATGAATGTGCGAATAATTAGCTGATATTTTGTAATCTATTTCAGAATACGGGATTTGCATTTTCATTAAGTATACCTACTGTAAGCGACAATGCAGAAGTAGATCTCGTATTAATAAACACTTTTAATATATTTTTCCTCTCATATGACACTTGTAGTTAAAAGGTTTTTTTTAAATTGTGAGATAGATAAAAGTTGGCTAAACTTAAAAATAATATTCATCTCATCCGGCTACGATTGCTATCGTTAAGCTCAAAATCAAATTGCGATCTAAACATAAAAAGTGTTCAATAATCGCTGAGTCTGTCTGCAGGAGACTGAATTACCATCGTCAAAACCCGTGGTCAAAACACTCGTATTTATACTAACTATTTTCAATATGGCGTCCGTATCCGCAGATTAAATCGAATGACATAAAACGAGTCAAATTGACAGACTTCCTGTTTCATGAGATATAATGACATTTAGTAATAATGCTAACAATACGGTGTTTGTATTACGTATTTCCTTTATTAAAATAACTACTTTATTTACCGATTATTTTATACTGCTCTTAATGTGACTGAAGTTCATTTTTTTGCGCAAAAGACCTTTGCGAAAAAAACGAATAAAGATTTGATACTTTTTCACGCTGGCACAGTTTAAAGAGATAGCCTCATTCTGTGACGTAGCTGACATGACATGTGCAATATCTAATAAACTAATATTATTATAAAGAGAAAAGATTTGATGTTTTGTGTGTTATTATACAAGAAAAGCTATTATGTGTTTAGTGTTCCAGTAGCATTTTCAAAGAAAATACCGATATTATACTGGTTCATGTATTACTTTACTTTACTACAACATTGTAGTAAAGTATTATCATAAATCTATCGATTACTTTGGTACGAGATCTCGCACTTAATGTAGTTGGATGTACCTACTTGAACAACCGTACGGAACTACACAGCGTGGGACAGCCCACGCTCTAAGTGCTTGCTTGGATTTAGTCTAAAGCGCTAATAAAAAAGGTAGAAACTCCATAGACGTAGTAATAGTTAGTATTCTGTGCTCTTAGAATAGATTAGACCTAAAAGGAAAGTTTATTTTAGAACATCTGTGATTCGTAATAATTAAGAAAGTTGCTTGAAATATCTGGATATGAATTTATGGCAGAAAGATGACTACTTGAACATTGGATAGATGCAGGCGTTACTTTGCGGAAGTCCATGATAATGAAACTAGAAGTTTAATTTGCGACTGTGGCGGTTTATAGCAAATTAAACTTCTAGTTAGTTATTAATTAATTGAACTATAATGGTTCCCTAGCAATTATCCTTCATTATTAAGAAAAATTAATACTTTAACTTTAAGAAGCTTTAGTATTAACTTTACTAAAACAAGTTCTGCAATTTTCAGTTCCAGATATCAACACAGGTAGGAATATCAGTAGTTTTATAGTTTAAAAAATCTTAACGCGCTATATATAACAGTGAAGTTAATTTAAGAATTTAATAAAGAATTTAACCTTATAAAATTACCACGTACGTCTCATTAATCAGAACAAGTGACAAATCGTGCCGTTATAGGTGATAATAAAATGGGGAAGAAGCAGTCAAACATAACATTGGTTATATTTAATGGAGATGTTTCATGATGTTGCGAATATCATATTTAAAACAAAGAAAGTAAGTTTAAAAGTTTAATTATTTAATGTACACCGATTGCTCTATCTCACTCGAGTGAGAAATATTGAATACTTCAAAATTATTGGATTATTCTTTCCTTCCTTTTTCCCATTTTTATTTTATTTTAAGGAAACGCTTTTCTCGCTTAACTTGCAGCACGGTCCGCTCGCTGTTTTCCAAGCTATTAGCAAGCTGCAAATTATCCGCAGCCGAAACAGAACGTGGGCGAGAGCCTACGCGGCACCCTTTAACATCGCTTCTACATAAGTTATTGGAAAGCGATTGTTGTGACATGAAGCCCTTTTTAGTATTTACATGTAAATAAGGGACCGGCCTTTTGTCTGTTTGTTGGAACCAACATTTCAAAAACTTATTTAAGTTGGCAGTACAGTCTCTAAGGACATGTTGTGCTTAGATGATTCCCGCGATTTCGTCCGCGGATTTAGGATTTAAAAAATCCCTTGAGAATTCTTTAATTGTGTAATTCTTTAGCAGTATCAAGAAACATACACAATTTGGCTTTTATAATATATAGGCAAGTAGATATTTTAAAAATGATTATCATACGTATATCTATTATACGACAATAATATGGCATAAATCAATCAATCAATCAATTTATTCAAATTAGGTACACTGTAGGTACACTTATTGACGTCTATCTATCTTTTATTTATTTATTTATTTATTTATTTATCAATATAATATATAAAAATGAAACCCGTTTTCCTTGGTCACGGCATCACGCGTGAATGGTTGGACCGATTTCACTAATTCTTTTTTTGTTGTATTTGTTATTATTAGGAGAAGGTTCTTACGGAAAAAAATATTAAGAAAATCTCTCAGAAATGTTGAAAAATATACATTTAATTTTGCATACTAAGGCGGTACGAAGTTCGCCGGGTCAGCTAGTATATATATAAAAATGAAACCCGTTTTCCTTGTTCACGGCATCACGCGTGAATGGCTGGACTGATTTCACTAATTCTTTTTTTGTTGTATTTGTTATTATTAGGAGAAGGTTCTTACGGAAAAAAATATTAAGAAAATCTCTCAGAAATATTGAAAAATATACATTTAATTATGCATACTAAGGCGGTACGAAGTTCGCCGGGTCAGCTAGTTACTTATAAATCTTGATGGTGATAATCAGTTACGGTATCTTAAAACTAAAGCTATGAGGGTTCCAAACGCGCCCTGGTCTGAGAAGAGCCCACAACATCCGGGTTAAATCGTGCAACAACTTAACACTTAAGGATACCTACCCTAAAACTTGGTTTACAGTTCCATTCATTACTGTAAGACCAAGAAGCTAAAGTGGAAATTGATGCTATTGCATTATATTCCATTATTTTATTTTTTGTTCAATCACTGAAAATAATTTTGACTTGACGTATTTCAGTATGCACTATGTAGAAATAAGTACGAAATATTATGCAACTCGGATATCAGTACTAAAAATGCATACAAATTTAGGACATGTTTCCTCAGCTGACACGACCTGGATTCGTATCCGTATATGCGCTCCAATTATTTTCTCTGTGTAAAAGCTTTTTTTCATCTGACACTCACTATAAAGCTTTTAATTTTACGTGTGTTTCATTATACAGGGTTAGGGGAGACAGTGTACGGTTTGCCCTTACTGTACAATTACAATGTTTCTTGAAAAAGATTAGGAATTTACTCCCAACCATACTGGAAGTCATGAAATGTGTATTTTTTTTTAAATGTTCATGTTTTAATCAACATCCTCTTTTCAAATTTTCAACTCATTGTTGGGGTTAAAGTAGTATAAAGGTACTATTATTATTAGCTTAAGTTTCAACTACTACCACAGAATATTTGAAACTTTTTCGGGCAAAGCTTTTGGTTTGGCGACATGAATGTAAAAATACCAGACACTTTATTGGTTGGATAGCGCCTATATTGAGTGAGCGATATAAAATACACGGTTCATGGTTTTTTTACCTAGGTCCTTAATACATTAACTCGCTTCATTCAGTTGTCTATTGATTCTTATTTCAGAGCATTAACCTGTAGGTATAATATTTCACTATTAACAACAGGAACTCACTCTGAATAGTAATTTGACATGACTTATCCTCACTTCCTTACATATCCATCGGAGCGTACATCCAGCTTCTAATAGGTGGCGCTGGCTATCATTAATCATTGGCGGACGGGTTGAGCGGAGGAAATGCCCGTAAATAGCTGAATGCAAAACGCCGCAGTTGTCCGATCCATCAATCAATGATGTAGACTGTAGACTGTAGAGCCACCTACATTGAGCGTAGACATACAGTCACATTGACGCGTTTAAAAACGCTCAGTACTCGTACACACAGTAGTCACAGTAGTGACTGTATACTTGAACCAAAATAAATTCAAACGGTTTATTTCATTATAGTTGTCTCTTTTTGTTTTGAGTCTATCACCGGGTCGGAAAGCAGATTCTACCTACATTCCCAATTAATACTTAACTAATAAATAAAACATTTAAAAAAATTATAATCATTAAAACTAAAGGTTGAAATCAAGCATAATAAGACGTGTAAGAAGTAAAAATAAAATTTATTAAATTATCAGCATTTAAGTATAACAATCTAGCAGCGGAAATGCTTAAAGAATTGCTACTTACAAATATTAATATCATTTTATTGCTGCGATCGTAGTGATAACTTCTTTATTTGAACCTTGCGCCTTCTAAATATTCTATGGTCAGTGCATTTTATGTATTTTCTGGCAGACCATAAAACCGCGGTATGCCGTCGTAACGAGAACGAGAGGCCATTCCACTATTGCCGAAGTTTTCTCGTTAAAGAAGAACGTTATAAGAAATCTAAGAACCGAAGTCAAAGTAAAATTCTTTATAATTACTTATACAATTTATTGAGACCCTTAATTACATACGATATCACATATACCAGTGAAGAATCAAGAAGGCACATGAATAAATGTGCTAATAGCCAAAATAAACGTAAGCTTTTGGGATTTAAAAGTCAAAAACAACTAAGATATTTAATTTATTATCATAAAGCAATCAGAGATCCAAATATTAAAACGCACTCTGGTTTGAAAAGAAACCAATACAAAACTCAACAGAATCAGCAGTGGGGATGTGTGAGCTCATTAGCAGTTTTTCGTTGCGCCTAATGCGACTGAATCTTGTCCATGAATTCGAACCCATTTTTAGCATTTAAAAGTTTCCGTGCGTGTGCCTCTTAAGAGTCGTCCTGTGTTAAACGACCACATTAAATAAAAGGACTCTTCGTTATAGGCCAAAAGTTTCTTCGACGCCGCTTCATTGAGATTGTGATCACGTAACAAGTAGCACATCCTTGTGACTTCTGGTTTCCACGCTGATTACAAATACTGAAGTTATTTCCCGCGCTGTTTTAGAAAATAAATCAGCGCGGATATCCTGTTTTATGGCTTGTTGCACTGCATTATTTTGTGTCTACTGAATTATTATTTCGTATTTGGAATATAGAAGCATTAATAGTTTATCAAGGCTAAGTAATATGTAGTAAAATACTCTTGCGAAATCTTCATCCATACTAATATTATAAATGCGAAAGTGTGTCTGTCTGTTACGCTTTCACAGCTCATCAAAGATGAAATTTGGTACAGGGGTAGGTTGTATCCCGGGGAAGGACATAGGCTACATTTTATCCGGGAAAATTAAAGGGTTCCCGTGGGAATCAACAAATCACAACAAACAATCTAATCCACGCGGACGACGTCGCGGGATACATCTAGTTTTTTATAAATTTACATTTACATACTTTAATAATTTCTGCATAGTGTTCGTGTATAAACATGTAGACAAATTCAAGTAAATGTAATGTTAATAAATAGAAAGAAAAAGTTTTTAATTATAAGTATTTCATAAAAATGTATACCTGAGGGATACACAACAATTATACGAGCTGCATTTAAAAATTACAAATGCAAATATAAAATAAAATCCAGAGGTATACCCAGCTGCATTCTAATTAAAATACGAACTTTATGCCTTTTTTAATCAATTTTCCTACGGAGAAGTTAATGAATACAAATTGCTCCTAATGTTAAAGGATAAGACAAAATAAAGAATATTCTGTTTCAATTAAAACCTTCGCTGTTACAATTATGATATCTTCTGGTGAGAGGATTTGCATATTATCAACGAATTACGATGCATTAAATTCTTTTACATTACAAATAATATCGATAGACGCCAATATATACAGGATTCTGTATAATAAACTGATTCCCTTAATTAAGAAGTGAATGTAAACTCAGTAGAGTATTCCATTAAGCATGTCGATGTTTTTTATATTAATGCGGTTTGAGGCAATTATCATTTAATCTCCTGCGGGATGCTTTTAAAATGTAAATTAAATGACCTCATACTACTTTCGCTTCCGTTGTTCGGACCATCCGTTCCGTTGTACGACCCGTTTTCATGGTATATTATTCCAGTAGAGCCACATAATTAATTAAGTATATTAATATTATGCGTATAAGGTTTATGTTAACAAATGTGACTATCTGAAACTACAGTGTTGTGGCAAGGATAAGCGTCATACATTTTAAATATCTAAAGCGTTCTAAAACAATATGTCTAGCTCTTCGCTTTTTGTGGATCAAAACCCTTTTTAACGTTTCGTATTATTAATTTGTCAAAATTTTCGATAGAAATTATGTAAAGATAATGTCTTGCATGTTTTTTAAATTAAAGTTATTAAAAAAAGAAAAAAAAAACTTTTTGATATATGACTTTACAAAGTTTAAGCCATAATATTATATTATACGATTCGTTTCCATACCCATATTAAGAACTACAAAGGAGTAGACTGAGCTGGCAAGAGGAGTGCGTTAATTTAAGACTCGGTTATCTTTCTTTTTATTTACTGGAGTTCTTACAGGACGATGTTAATGCATCTCTCACGTTTTTACTTCAGAACGGGCATTAGGCCTGTGGTTTATTGCGCCGTTCAAAACAGAATTTATGATTGAAAAAAAAGCCGACAAGCTAGAGTTGGATGTTGCGCATTAATTATTCAGTACTTACCATTGGAATTATTTTGTCGATATGTTACAGTCGAACTGCAGTCCAGTCAAAACCACTCTTGTCTGAAAAAAATAACCTTTTGACCGGATTTTTATCAAACATTTTATTTCACTAGAGCAGATACTATATCTTCAATCGAAAATTTTATTAGCTGCGGTTCCTGGTTTGGTACGGAACCCCAGAAAGTCCAATAAGGGCTTGGAGCCAGCCTCACCTATTAGCAGTTCACGTTGTATGGGTGCTATTGTGCGAACTGTGAATGACCTCTTCAGCATAATAATGGGCGAAGGGATGCGCAGGAGCGCGTGCGGCAGAGGGGCGACCGGTTTGAAATTAGAACGTTTTATTTTTTTGAGCTGAGCCTTTGTCGGCGGCCGCCCGGCGCGCATGCGCTAACTCGACAAATACGTCGAATGAAATAAGCCGTATTTTGTTTCCTTTCTTTTTTGAATGGTCTTTTTTGTAGGGGTTACGAAAAGTTTGGGGTTACATACCGGGTCAATAGTTTTGAAAGGTGATTTGAAGCTTGCTTGCGTGCAAGAATTATTGTAAGATTTAAACAATGCCTACCTAAGTTAGGGAGCTTTTTATGCTTTAAATTGTTTACGAGTCCTATTGCGTAGTAAGGAAAGGGGTCAAATGAATGTGATTTCCTGTTAACATTATTTTCTATTATATGTGACGCAATACAAAAACATGTAGAGCTCTCGTGTTAAAACCTATAATTATTTAAGAAATGTTTTGTTCCGAAAAATAAAAATGTAGTTTTTATTATAGTTATTACTAAGTTAATAATAATTCAATGCAGAAGTAGTACATAACTACATAGTAGGGTCATAGGTGTCATAAAATATGGGGATTCCGACACTACGAAGTCTTTAAGTTAAACAATTTCTCAGTTTATTTATTGAACGTCTAAATTTAACTAAACTATTGATTTATATTAATAAAAAATAAAAAATTAAAATCAAACATCAATAATTTTACATGTTTCAAATTGGTATCAAGTAGGAGTGATACTGATTTATAGATACGAACGCAGTAATTAAGCAATTGCCATGATCTATGGCGTTACGTAATAAGTTCATGGCTCTCTCAGTTTATTTACAATGGGTCAAACAGTTGTAATATCCCATTAGATCAACGGCACGGCGCCTTTGAATCCCCCCATTTGAGAGAGAGTAAACACAGATGAAGGAGGGAGCCAATAGTACGACACACGGTTCGAAGCGAGTAGGTCGCGTTCACGGACGACCCTTCTTTCGAACGTTCGTCGTTTGCGCGCTATGCTTATATTGCCGCGTATTTGAACTGAACTTTTAGCGTTCGAATTTTGAAACAGAAATGAAACTTTAATTCTTACTAGCACAGACAATAAAAATATTAGTGACACATATGAAAACTTTTTATAATTAGCTGTTACAATCATGTAAAAAAATCCAGGTTGTTTTATTGGTGTAATTCGGAGGCAGTATGGTGGATGTCGGTGGTAATGAGTGTCATAACACCATAAACGGGAGGAACCAATTTGTGTTCCTCATTTTCGTGCATTTGCTACTTATTGGACTGAATGGAACTAATGGTGAATATCTCAACTATAATAATTTACTTCATACTTTTTAGGTACTATCGAAATGTATAGGTACTTACTATGCTTTATGTGTACCTTTACTTATTATTTTCTCATTAAAGACACACGGTATTCATTTAATTACAAAGTAATAAATAATGGGTGTTTTAAGGTGTGTTTTTTATTAATATATGTACATAGGTACGTACCATTTAAATCAACTCCTTTGTAACTAGATTATACTGTCAGACTAATGAATTACTGTCTTTCACTTTTAGTTGTTTGGCTTGTTACCCTAGTTTCATTAACTAGTGTTATAAATACCTAAATAAACTGATAAATAAGTGTTTAGATATCCAAAATGAAAAGAATCTTCAAAAGGTTTGAGATTAAATTAAGAGGCTTCATATGGAGAAGCTTTTTGCGTGATGACTGCCAAACTTAATTGTAAAGAGGGCACACGATGGTGATGAAATTACCTTGGTACCACTAATTTCTATTTATTTCACCCAAACAAAATTTAACTTTAAATAATTGTTTCATTCGCCCAGAAATTAAAATAAATACCTAATTTATGCAAAAGCTATTTCAAAAATGTTCTAAGTTTTCGTAATTGAGGTTCTTTATTAGACAGGCTTGAAAATTGACATTCTTCAGTCATCTAAAAGTAACAATTTTTTTAAATTTTTGAATAGTCAATTTCCAAGTAATTACGTAATATAATATTATGCTACTGGTATTAATCATCAACCATAATAGTTCTTTAACCAAAAATCTAAATTAAAGCTATTTTTAAGTGTAAGTTTAGACTCTAGAATCTAACAAACGCATCATTATGTAATTATTAAAACTCTAACTAATTTTAGAACTGGATATTTTTGAAAACCTTTGATGTAGTGAACCAAGAAAACGCATACGTAGACCTTATGCCTACTTTCATCGGAAATCCCAAACAAAAATGGACTACCGAAGCCTAACTGACAGTCGGCAACGTAAAAATTGTCTTTTCGACCTATAATTGGACTGATACTTAAAATTAGGGGATTGTCGGTGGAGACGAGAATTTTTCTAATCCCATTGCAGCGGTTTAATTGAGCTGTACTTGGATATGTCAGTCAGTCGGCCTCTCCTGTTATAAAATATAGAAGATGATAGAGTATTCCACATCTATTTATATTTTGTTATTTACAATCTGTCAAGCGTCAGTCCCCCTTCAGTCGTCTGGGCGATAACGCAGTTGGTAATGGGTAGCGTGCACTTTAATATGGTTATCGACACTTGTGTAACCGATCCGTCGTCGACGTAAGCTGAGAATGAGATTTCCTTATGCATAGTGCATACGACTTTACTTGTAGCGCATGATACGATAATATCCGTTGAACATGATGTGGCGGTGAGAGATAGGTAAGTGGTTAAGACGTCAGGCTCCTATTCGGGTGGTCAGCGGGTTCAATATTTGGGCACGCACTTCTAACTTTCAGAGAATGTGAGTTTTAATCTGCTTTAGCTTCACTCGATGATTCAAAAGCACTTGTAAAAGTGTATTTGAATAAAAACATTTGCCTCAATTCGATTTGGTTTAAATCATAAATATCACTTGCTCTAAAGGTGAAGAAGTCACATTGTGAGGAAATCTGTAGTCTTGATACAGTCCTACGACTGTATCAAGTCTATCAATCCATACTTGGCGAGTGTAATGGATTATGGCCAAAATCCTTCAAATTCTGAGAGAATAGTCGGGCCCGTGATGGGTTGGTGATGATGATGTTGATGATTATGTGTTTTTTTGATATTTTGAAATCCGATCAGGAGATGCTTGATAAAAGCGGAGACTTTTTGAGGTGTATATATCCTGTGTTACCTGCACAAAACCGGTAAACTAGTTGGTTCGTTGTACTTTTATAAATGTTTACGTTAAGTTAACCTACCACCTCAGATTTTCCACGGAAACATTATGGATCGTGTTTCTATTGTTAGACAATATTTAAATCTTTATTAGTAGCATTGTTGACAGCGTAAAACGTTGTTAAATGTATAAACTAAGCTTGAACTTGTCGACATAGCTTTCTGTATACTTGTAAAATTTTACAAGCTTCTGAAAGCTCCTAAATTTTTTTGTTTTTATACATTTTTATTATTTATGCATATGATTTATCCAAATTTCGAGCTTATTTTAATTGGTCCGTTTCTTGAAACGGACTTTTGATGTTTCTGTGCCGCTTCACTGCCGCCGCGAATGCACCTTTATATGTGGTTCCTTGGTCAACATAGTAGTTTCTAAGCAATCAGTTAGTTGGCTGTCTGTTCTAGTTAACAAAGCAAGTGTTTTTAATAATATTCAAAAACTAAAGACTTCGATCCGTCCAATTTACGCTTGAAACCCGTTGTCGCTGATGCAGATGGTATCTTGGTTTCAAAATAATATTCAAAACTTCTGGTTTTATTTATCTGCTCTTCGTCATGTGTTATAGCTTTGTGAACCGTCATCTTAGAGATAACACAGTGATGGGTGGCATTGGGTCTGCTATGGTTATCAAGCTGACAGACGTCAAATTAAGCGATAATTTTAATCTAAAAAGTTTTCTTTTAATTTATTCTTCTTTGTTATTTGTTATTCGTTTTTTAGTTTTTAGTAGATACATTTGTAACTATTATTTGAAATCTTTTGCTTTTTTCACCATCATTAATATCTTATACATTTTCTTCGCTATCATATATTGTGGTACCCTTATTTATTAGACCTGTGCACTAAAAGAAGTTTTAAAAAAAATCTACCTGCATTCCATCCTACTTAAGAATCTAGTTTTGATTTGTTTCATGAAATTAAATTGAGGTGTATCAGTATCTAGTTTGAAACCTGATGGTTTCAAACTAGATACTGATTTTATACAAGATAATTATGTTAATGTTTTTAATGTTTACTTATTTTCTGCCATGCGTTACTTGTGTCAGTCACAGCTTGACCAATATCATATTACGCTATGCGAATTCATATAACGTGAAGCACTGTACTAGTGCAAGTCTACTTTAGCTCTTATTGAATATTAATTATGAACTTTCTATTGCTGGATCTTGTACAGAGAATTGGGTTAGTTTTTATAGTAAAAATTAATTATTGAATATCATACCTATCACTATAATCTATCAGTATTTTATTTGGACGGCATTTTTTTATCCTGATGCGACATAGTACACGTAGCTGAATTAATAACAGATGTTCACACAACCCCAGATGTTGTGTGATCTTTCTTAGTAAAATGACATAAAATAATTACTAAAATCGAATGCACAAATTTTAATTTAACCTTTGGACTGGTACTGTACAGTTGAGTAATTATAAAAGTAGTTGGAAGCCAATTAACAAAATGTAGTTCGGTAAAAGCGTTGCGTTTACGAAACAATGGAGTCTTTTTTCAAGTCCGGGTTTAATTAGAGTTCGCGGGTAGTTACAGAAGTATTTTTATTTCGTTTTCGTTTGTACCCGTTAGCGGTTATCGTTATTTTCCAATTCGCTTTGCATGGTTATTGGGCTTGAAAACTAAAGTTGGAAGTGGATTTCTTTTGTTATCCTTTGTATCGCATATTTTTTGCTTATTACTGGGTATAAAAAACTAGAGTTTGAGCCTATGTTTGAAGTGGCCTTCTTTTGTTAACCGTATTGTATAATTAATTTTTCATTCATTATTGCTTGGCTTGGAAACTAAAAATAAACTATGAAGTGGCTTTCATGGTAGTCCTTGTATAATATATTTCTTCACATTGCACACGGTATAACACATTTCTTCGATTTAGGTTCGTGTATTTTGTAGGAAGTCCAAAGGTAGTTAAAATATTAATTTTACAATATAATAATATTTGACCGAGCCAAGAGAAGGTCTCTGAGTCTACTTGAGTGAATTTGCACTTGTCCGTCTGTCTGTCCGTCCGTCTGTCCGTCCGTCCGTCCGTCCGTCTGTCAGAGCCTTATAACTACTGAATTACTGTACGTAATTACTTCAGCTTTAAATATAATATGTAAACCGATGGCAGCTCCCGCCGAATATGGTCTAACGTTTCGTTAGACGGACGTATTTTATAACGTCCAAAGTTGACCTCAGAACTCTAAATTTTCTGAAAGGCTGAGCCTGAAAATTGATCAATTATTTGAATTATATCCTGTACTTGAACAACAAATACTAAAATTAGATAAATATTATAAGGAAACGAAATTATTTAATTTTTAATGAGCTTCAGTATTTTTAACAGAACTTCACAATGATGTCAATAGATGGCGCCGCGAGGTTCAGTTCGGGGCGAACCACTAGTAATAAAATAGTTTATATTCATTAGAATTTTAAAGATTTTTTAAGAAATTGTATACTATATTATTATATGTTTTATTATTACTTTACTTAAATAAAAATTAAAAACTTAGTTATACTAATCTTGAATAAATTGTTATTTTTTTTAAATAGGCAAAGATCTTATTAGAATATAAACTATTTTATTAATGAATACTAACCCTTGAATATTATAGGATGAAGTATTAAAGAGCAATTCAAAGAGGGTAAACGTAATTATGAACGTAAAAGCTGCATCAATAATTGTTAGATACAGTATCAATGGTTGTTTCAATTTGCTTAATTTATAGTAGGTAATATTCCTGTTGCGAGTTGCAAGTTGCAACGATGGATGAAAAAGTGTTAGGTACCCAATCAGTGGCTGATTGCGATCACAATGTGCCAATAATATTTTTTGCCTAAATTCAATCATAGAGCAAGTGTTTGTCAACTTCATGAACTTTGTACATGGGAATATTATTATTAATATTTAGTTATTGTAGTTGGTGGGCTAAATACAAATCTTTATAAGACTATTGTGACAAAATAGTTGAATTAACATCTGAAGCCAGATTAAGTGAATTAGATAAAATCTACTATTAAAAAGCATAAATATTTTTTACATAATATCATTAATATGAAACTACATAATATGTACATTGATAAATCGTTTTCATAATAGAATAAGTTATTTACATCGCCTACTTGTACGAGGCGGGCGTACAAAAAGACAGACGTGTCAAGATAATGCGTACATTGTCCGGGTTATCGTAACTATGACAAGTATTAATAAAGGACAACTCCCGCGCTTGACCGGCCCGGCCCGGCCAGACTTGATACAAAAAATAAAGGCGCTTACAAAAAATAGACCCTGGAAACCATTGATGTACAACTTTAGTTTACTCATTCTATTTCAATGCTGGAAACAAACAAAATAAAGGACATGTCTTTCCATACTATTGTGACAAGATATCAATCAAAGATACCTATATATAATTCGGCCTCAAACAAAGCAATTCGCGATGAAAAAATTCTCGCCTTTTGTTTGCTGCTATTGCTATTACTAAGTAGGTACTACTGAACCGAACAAGTATGCAGAAGTGTCGTGAAGTGTTTGTTAAAAAATTTTTTGCGTCTCTGGTACTTCTGTAACTGTGACAAGACGATAGTGATTTTGTAATCAATGTCTATACTAATATTACGAATGCGTGTGTCTGTCTGTCTGTCGGTATGTGTGTCTCTGTCTGTCTGTCCATCTTTTCAACCGATTTTCATAAAATTTGGTACAGAGGTAGATTTTTATCCCTGGGAAGGACATTTTTATCCCGGAAAATAAAGGAGTTGCCGCGGGAATCAAAAAGAATATCCACACATACGAAGTTGCGGGCATCATCTAGATATTAATTTAAAGAAATCAATATTATGACAGTGCACCACCAATACATATTTGAAAATTTAGTACACGTGCATAAGCACATTGATAAATTCAAGAAGAAAAGTGATTGTCATAATGTCAATACTAGACATAAAAATAAACTTGTAATGCCTGTTTCATTTGTTGGAAACAGTGTCCGCTTCTACAATAAGCTCCCAGAAGACATGTTGAAGATGTCTCTGAATAAGTTCAAAGTTAATGTAAAACGTAAACTCATTGAAAAATCTTATTACCATGTAAAGGACTATTTAAACGACAAGGAAGCCTGGCAATAATTTGCTCTAATGTCTCTGATAGTTCCTTAGTAAGAATATTTGTGAGATGGTGATAATAAAAAAAACAAAACCCGGCTAAGTTTGTTGTGGGCTCTTCTCAGACCAGGGCGCGTTTGGAACCCTCGTAGCTTTAGTTTTAAGATAACGTTACCCATTATCACCATCATGCTTTTTAAGTAATTTTTAGACGAAAATAAGTGTACCTACAGTGTACCGATATTTAATAAATAAATGACTATGACTATGACTATGACTATTAATAAATACATCCATTGAAATCCATACTATAATCCATACTAATCCATACTTCCATACTAATATTATAAATGCGAAAGTGTGTCTGTCTGTCTGTCTGTCTGTCTGTCTGTCTGTCTGCTACGCTTTCACGGCCCACCTGTTGAACCGATTTTGATGAAATTTGGTACAGGGGTAGATGGTATCCCGGGGAAGGACATAGGCTACTTTTTATCCCGGAAAAATAAAGAGTTCCTGCGGGAATAAAAAAAACTGTCTCTTCACCCGATTTTGATAAAATTTGGTACAGGGGTAGATGGTTTCCCGGGGAAGGACATAGGCTACTTTTTATCCCGGAAAATTAAAGAGTTCCCGCGGGAATCAAAAATCTTAATCCACGCGGACGAAGTCGCGGGAATCATCTAGTATTATATATGCGAAAGTGTGTCTGTCTGTCTGCTACGCTTTCACGACCCATCTGTTACACCGATTTTGATGAAATTTGGTACAGGGATAGGTTGTATCCTGGGGAAGGTCATAGGATACTTTTTATCCCGGAAAATTCAAGAGTTCCCGCGGGTATCATAAAAAACTATCTCTTCGACCGATTTTGATGAAATTTGGTATAGGTAGGGATAGTTTGTATCCAGGGAAAGGACATATGCTACTTTTTATCCCGGAAAATTAAAAAAAAATCTTAATCCACGCAGAGGAAGTCGCGGGCATCATCTAGTATTATATAAGTATAGGTCGTTGCCTGAATGCGAATGTGTATGCACCTGTCTGTATATAATATAATAGAATGTTGAAATATAATAGAGAAACACACATGTGTTTCTCTATTATATTTCAATCCATCCGCTTAGCATCCGCTTTACCGATTTTGACGAATTTTGGCACAGAGATGGCCACATAAAATGGCACTGACGCAATTGCGGGTATTATCTAGTAATTACTCATACGATTCTCCAAGAAATTGAAAAATTAATCTCGAACAAGATACGCTAGGCAGTCACAGTTGTAGAGGACGCCTTAAACAAGAAATTAATACAATAGGTCTTCGTCTCGTGTCAGCTTATCAGACTTCAATCTGAAAGCAGCAATTAGACAAAGCAGAGTCTGAGATCGTACTTCTTAATACTTATATTATTATAAATGCGAAAGTGTTTTTGTTTGTTGGTTTGTTGGTTTGTTGGTTTATTGGTTTGTCCTTCAATCACGCCGCAACGAAGCAACGAATCTACGTGATTTTTGGCATGGGTGCAGTTGAGGACCTGGAGAGTGACATAGGCTACTTTTTATCCCGAAAAATTAAGAAGTTACCGCGGGATTCAAAAAACTTTTAACCACGCGGACGATGTCGCGGGCATCAGCTAGTTTTATTAATACATTAATATAATATTTATTTTTACCTTTAAATCTTTCACTTAAAGTTTTAAACGTACCAGAGATTAGCTTAGTATTAACTATGTGAGCCGTTGCTGCAGGGTTTCAGCTGGTCTAGAAGCAATGTACGGTCTGCGTAGTAATTTGCTTAGTTATAATTTTAGTTTATTACATACTTAGTTTAATACCTCTATGAGTCTATAGTTACCGGAAATTAACTTCTATTTATTTGTCTAAGCTAATTTAATACAATAAAGAGGAAAGATTTGTTTGTTTGTAATGGATAAACTCAAAACTACTCAACCGATTTTAAAAATTCTTTCACCTATAGAAAGCTACATTATCAGCGAGTAACATAGGCTATATATTATTTTTAAAAAGTAGAGATTCTTACGAAAATTGCAATAATGTGAACCAAGTCGGAATAAATCGTCTCTTCTGAAAGCTTACGTGGTGTGCGCTGCGTATATGGTTAAAGTTACACGAAAACAATGTATGGTGAAATTATTCCTCTCAAAAAGTTCTAAAAAAAATCCACGATAGCATATATCTATCTTTTGTTAAAAATTTAAAAATGGTTATTGTGACTCAACCTTGGTCACAATAATCATTTTTATGTTTATCAAATTTGGTCTAAACCAATGCTTTGCTTGCGAAGGTGTTTTTATCGACATAGTATTAATCCTTATCAAAATATATATGTTAGTCATCTTAAGTATTTCATTAAGATAAAAATTGACCTTTACACCAATGAATGAATCAATCTATGAATATCATAGAAATAATGTAAAGAGCAAGGGAAAATGGCGCGACTGCAGCCGGCGATTAAATACCCGGCAGGGTCAATTTGGGAATTCATAATTTCTGAATTTTCCCTGGTCTGGTCTGGTGGGAGGCTTCGGCCGTGGCTAGTTACCACCCTACCGGCAAAGACGTGCCGCCAAGCGATTTGGCGTTCCGGTACGATGCCGTGTAGAAACCGAAGGGGTATGGGTTTAATCTAACTGCCATGCCCCTAACAGGTTAGCCCGCTACCATCTTAGACTGCATCGTCACTTACCATCAGGTGAGATCGCAGTCAAGGGCTAGCAGTGTAGTGGATAAAAAAAAATTCCTATAATCTGAGGGCTGGCGGCAGTGGCAGGTGTACTCTTACAATGTAATATTAAAATATAAAACCTGCCCACTGTCCACTGCCCACTGGCTATATTGGGTATAGATTATTAGGATTATTAGTGCTACCCGTGCGAAGCAGGGGCGAATCGCTAGTTATTTATAATTAGGTAAAAAGAAGAATGCAAATGGCTACAAACTACGAGTATAAGTTATTACCTATTCTGTGCTATAATAAAATATAATTTCTGCATAGGCGGTTCCTCTGGTGCTGCAAATGATCATGGGCGGTGGTAATCACTTTACACCAAATGACCCGTCTGCGCGTAAAAAAGTTGCATTTCCAATACTGCGCTTGCTAGTTTTACGGTGGTGTGCGATCACCTTTATTACTAAATCTTAAGCCAAAATGACTAGTTTCGTGGCACGGAAACTGCAACAGGAAGGAAGAAGACCTATTTGGCACCGTCAAAATGTTAGCATATACCAAACTAAAATAACATCAATAGATAATAACTTCGAAGGAAATGCTTCGTCGTCTGTTTTGTCACCTCCAAAACAGTGCGAGCTTATGAAACGAAAACTATATCTCTATACCTATATTCTGGCTACGTAGGCTACGTCTACTACCCTAGAAAAATAAATAAACAAAGGCAAGAGACATCACGGAACAACTTAAAATTATCAGATATGGATCTGTCTTCTGTTTGTCCATGGTGATGTCTTATTCCTTTTTTTATGTATCCCTATCATTCCACCGCAATCTATTTTAATTTGCCTTGATGATTTAGTTTTGCGTTTGTTGCAAAAATCACAATTCTACCTAAAATATCAAAAGTTTTACTAAGTTTTTTATAATGACTTTCTTATTCCTTAGCGCAAAACCGAGCACCACGAATTAAAGAGCACCCATCCACCACGGTTTCCGGTAGAAGTGAACCTGCGACGCTCAGGTGCGTTGTGGAAGGGAGACCCAAGCCTTCTGTGCAGTGGTACAAAGATGGGGCACCTTTACCACCGGCAGAGGACGGCCATAGAGTGCTATTAGAAGACGGCCTATTGTTTTTAAGGTAACTATTCCTCCATTCCAAACCTCCTTGACTCAGTAGCTATGTATAAGACCTATAAGTGATTTGCGTCCCGGGTTCGATTCCCAGCCGAAACAATATGGAAATTAAGATTTTTTAAATTAGTGGTCGTGTTGGTGATTAGCTGTGCTAGCAACTAAGTACTGGAACATACGTGCAGCGTATTGATGCAAGTAAACATCCTTCCGACCGAATTTCGGCCACGGCGGCCAATCTCTATAGAGATTAGCCATCTGCGCGAGGGATATTATAGTGCACACAGGTGCACTCTCTGTTCCTTTGCTCTCATAGCCCGATGGGAAGGAAAATCCGACACGACCGGAGAGAGATTAGGCGCAGGACCGACGGCTCTCCGAGGCACGAGGGTGAAACACCGCCAACTTCCTAACTCCGGGCTAGTACTGAATTTTTTTAATTCAAAACACAATACTTGTTAAGGCCCGACCGGGGACTCGAACCCGGGACTTCGTCAGCCGTAGTTGAACATACTAACTGTAATTAACTTTAATAGATAAATAAGAGTTAAATTAAAACTGAAATACCGATTGTGTAGGTATTATTTCACAGTTGTGTGTAATGCTTGCAAGTTTTTGCAAAAATATACGTTAACATAATGATTATTATTGGCTGTGAATGAACTTTTCCTAACCCGGAATCAGGTAGTTCTCAGAACAAAACAAAGCAGTAAAAATCATTTGTAATTTTCCTGAGTGTAAGTTACAATTTCCTCTATCATCGTAGGGTGAACCGGGGGAAGAAGGAGAGTGATGAGGGGATTTATTGGTGTGTGGCTCGCAATATAGCCGGGGAGGCTGTAAGCCAGAACGCTTCATTAAATGTTGCCGGTAAGATTCATAACAGTTAGTAGTTTTATCGTATCTATCACTCAACATTTCATTGCATTTCTAGATTAATGAAACAGAAAAAGATGTGATGTAGCATTATTCTGATTTAATAATAAAGATTAAGGAAAATTTTGCTAGAGTGACGTTTACTTATATTATATTTTGATTGTTGCAATAATGGAAATTAAATTATTGGATGCCATACTTACGTATGCCTCAATATAGCCAAAATAGCTAGATAGTATTCTCTTCAAAGAGAAAATAATGTTTCTGTGCTATAATTTATACGTTACTTTTAGTTCTGCGTGATGAATTTCGGGTTGAACCTAGAGATGTGCAAGTAGCTGCAGGGGAACCGGCTCTATTAGAATGTGTGCCACCTCGAGGCGTTCCAGACCCGTCCGTGCATTGGTTAAAAGATGGACAATTGTATGACATTGAAGTTAATGGAAGGTATCTTTATGAACAATTGTAACAAAATGAAAATGAACTTAGTCAAAACTAGAAATAGGGAATCCTTTTAACTGAGGATACAAAAAAATAAAGAATATAATTTAAGAACTAGAAATAATATATTTTATACTCTCAATATTGTTTTCGATTGATTCATAAACTAGAAAATAATATTATGTTTTAGAAAGAAAAATAATTTTGAGCTTTGTTAGAGAGTAATCTTTACAAAATGCACGAAAGGAGGATCACGCTAGTAAACTTTTTGTATCAATTTGTAACATTAAAAATTGTTTCAGGGTAACAATAACAGAAACTGGCAGCTTAAAAATAATAGAAACTCTGCCAAATGATAGTGGTCTATTCAGATGTGTCGCCTCAAATATGGCAGGCGAGAGACAGTCCAGAGCCGCAGCGTTAATTGTTTTAAGGCGGCCCCACTTTGTTGTTAAGCCTAGTAATGTAACAGCTTTAATTGGACAAAATGTGGAATTCAATTGCCAGGTAAATGAACATCTTAATTTAGTCTAAAATTTGTTTAAGTTGTTTTAAAAATAGCGAAAATTCCAAACTGAAAAGCCAGATAATTAATGTTTACATAAAACTAAAAAAGACCACTGAGAGCTAAATTCATATTGGTTTGTTTATAGAGCTATGATACAAGCGTTAAAATAACATGGGTCAAGGAAGACGGCGTGTTGCCGTCCCATGCAACAATAATCCGGGGACTATTACGGTTGGAACAGGTGTCCGCATCTGACGCGGGCGTCTATTCCTGCCGGGCCGACAGCCATGCCGGCACGAGCATCGCAAGCGCATCACTTACCGTTTACTGTGAGCCCTACTTTATTATTTGGTTTGATTTTATTGCGTGTGTATTTTTGATATCTGTTTAGAGCTATTTTAATACGGCCATCTGTTCCAGCTTTACCGCACTTCACGCAGATACCGTCCAATTTGACCGCATGGGAGGGTGATGTGGTGTCCATTCCCTGTGAAGCCAAAGGCTTACCGACACCTACTACGTTTTGGATTCTAGAAGGCAACGAAGATTCTCTATTATTTCCTGAATGCACTAGGAGTAATTCAAGTTTACTGTATCTGGACGGTGCGAAAGTGGAACACGGCGGAAGGGTTATCTGTGTTGCTGTAAATGCGGCCGGTAGTGTTGTGCAAGAGGCTTATCTTAATGTGTTAAAGAAAACCAATAATCCATTGAAGAAACATTCCTCTAACGAGAACTTTCGCAATAATTACGAACACGAGGTTCGTATGACGGAGTATGAGTTTGTTCAAGCGAGGAAGTATTTACAACAAAATGTTTTAGTCCTAAGGAGGGTGGAAACTTTGTCGTCAAGCTCCCTGAAAGTTGTTTGGGACGTGAGTATTCGTTGTTATACTTACGCAATATTTATCGAATGTTAAATTTATATTACTAAAGACACATTCAAACAATTTTAGGTGTTAACAGATTACAATGAGTATTTGGAAGGAGTTAAGATTTGGTACAATGGAACTTCTTTGAACTGGCGGAACACTTCTGAAGAGATAACGATACTGAATTCGTCTCAAGTAGAGTCTTGTACTAATGGATCTCTGACAAACGTTGATAACAGTGGGTCATCGAGCTATATGTTATCAGGGCTGGCGTCGTACACACAGTACGATATTTTTCTCATGCCTTTCTATAAAATGTTGCTTGGAAAACCTTCTAATTCGATGACTGGTTATACGGATGAAGACGGTGAGTTTTTTTAATGGCTTGTATGTTATGAGGTATTTTGTGTAGTGGTATAATGTATTTTACAATTTTAGTGCCATCTGCCCCGCCCCAAAGCGTGACAGCGGGTGTAATTAACGCAACATCGGCGTGGATACGATGGGAACCACCACCTGCGAATACTTGGAACGGAAAACTTACAGGCTATTTGGTGAGCTTACAAATTGTTACGCCCCTTAAATTGTTTATTTAATACATCGACAACGTTTGTATTCCAATAAAATAGAAACCGAAAGCGTAAATTTCGTATGAAAATTTATGAGTGATAATATACTGGTTCATTTTGTGTTCGAATAACAAATTCGATTACATTTTATAACCTGTAGCTGGCTCATTCCATTGTCAGTTTTTTATTATGTTACGTTTTCCGTATAAAATAATTATAAATCTGACTGTCCATCCAATCTTTTTTAAAGCCGTTTTAATTTGTACTTTTTGCCCATCATTTTTTTTGCGGATATGGGCTGTAACCACACCGCCTATGTGTGCCTCACAGCTTGTGTGACCGGTGATAAGCTCGCTTTGAGCTAGAACATTTCTATTTTCCATGTGCGGTTGTAGATCGAGATTCGTGTGGGAAACGGCAATAGCGGTCGAGTAGTGGGTCAAATGTCGCTCGGCGCGCGTACCCGTGCCGCAGCGGCTAGCTCGCTGCGATCTGGAGGCCGATATAGTGCGCGGGCCGCCGCTGTCACACGCAGCGGTCAGGGACCGTTCAGCCCACCCGCGCAGATTCACATGCTGCCCATGCATTCGCAGAGACATTATGTGCAGTAAGCTATTTTAATATTACTTTGAGGTAAAATGGGTGACTTAGACACGGTACTGGTGGCCAAGTTAAATCAAATCAAATCAAATCAAATTATTCTTTATTCAAATAAACTTTTACAAGTACTTATGAATCGTCAAGTGAATCTACCACTGGTTCGGTGGCCAAGTTAATAATAATTGTTTATTACTGTGGAATGTCGCGGCTTACAATATAGCTATACAGCTGCATAGCCCGCCAGCACACTGCACAGGAGTGAGTCTGTATCGACTCCGTTCTTTCTGCATATATAGTTATATGTTTGTTCAATTATTATACTTATATTACGTTTTGTAATGTATTCTGCAATTTTTAGTTCGTCAGGTAAAGAATTCGTCAACCGGCCTACTAATAGGTTGACTACAGTGAAAAGGTGGTGATACCTTATTGTTTTAATTTTTGAATTTCATAAAAGTTCCTTCATACTTTCTAAAACCAAACCTACCTATGTAGGTAAAAAATTCAAAAGTTTAGAGTATACAATATACCATCCATCCTTTCCATTTATTTTAATTACATAAAACTACCTATATGGCCAAACATGCTCTAACAGTCTAAACATAACTAAACAGTCTGGGCCAAACGCATTAAATGATCAGATTCTTTTTAATCTATAACTATAGTACGTCGAGTAGGCATGCGTGTAAAAGTGTCTACATTTATCAAACCCAATTACATTAAAGTAGGATCGATTCGGAGATTACAACGTCTAACTTTGACAAGCTTGCCCCTTTCTCCCCTTTTTCCTTGATTAGATTTCAAACCACGACCCGCACGAGCGAAGACCGTGACCAATACGTGGGTGTCAAGTTACACTGATCTTTAAAAAAAAAAAGAGTATCCAAAATGTGATTTCTAATTCAAAAGGACAGCCATGGTAGCATGGTGGCATGATCACGCTGCGGTCATAACACGAGCCTGAAAAATAAAAGAAATTATCGACAAAGGCAAATGACTGTAGGTAATATTATTTAACACTTGCAAGCCTTTTCAAGTTACTTCACACAGGAATCATACATGATTAAACTTGTATCTTATTTCCATATTTTATTGTATTTTCGCTAAGTAATGATTAATATAAAATTTAATAATTGTCTGTTTATAGTAATTTAATTTTTATCTGTTTATAGTATGTACCTATTAGAATGTACGTTTATGTAATTATGTTTTTTATTCCAAGCAATTTCCCGTCTCACAGCAAGTACGGTCCATTCATGTAGGTTGCCTGGCAGAGATCACTTTAGTGATAAAGTCGCATTTTGTTTGTAATTATGTATAATGTTCTTTGTATATGTCCATTTTTTTATGCAATAAAGAATTTAATAATAATAATAATTATTATTATTATTAAATTAATTATTAATCTGGTCTATCATTACAGACAGGACTATTGTAGCCAATAAGCCTGACATAGTGGTGATAGACCGATCAGAGCGTCGTGTAATGATTGTTGATATTACTATCCCGCATGACGAGAACCTCGTGAAAGCTGAGAAAGAGAAACTAACCAAGTATCTCGACTTAGCGCATGAGGTTGTCGCCATGTGGAGTGTGGACTCAGCAATCATTATACCGATAGTCGTGACTGTTAACGGTCTTATAGCTAAGAGCCTCGACCAACATCTTTCCAGGCTCTCATTGGGTAGCTGGGTCAAGGGCCAGATCCAGAAGGCTGTACTCCTGGACACGGCTCGCATCGTCAGGAGGTTCCTCTCTTTGGAGCCCTAACCGTCGGTTTCTTGGAACCTGTTCCCGAGACCGATGGGACGCTATTTTTTATATTTTTAAATGTTTTTTTGTTTTTGTTTTAATAGTTAAATATTTAAAAATGTAAAAAATATGAATCTAAGTAAAATAAAAGAATAATAATAATAATAAACACACACGAGGAACAGAACTCCCACCTCTTGCTTGCCTTCATTGGCCGGCTTGAGTGGAGATTCGCAAGAGCATCTGCAAAGATGCTCGGAGGAAGGAAGTATTCCAGTAAGATGCTTGTAGGGATCTTGAATGGACTACCAGGATTGTCCTGAGAGCCGTGGAATACCTCTCCACTCCTCAAGCACCTCAGGTTATGTTGCCCCCTTGTCGCTACGTCACTATGTGCCAGCGGCTGTTTCCGGGGGCCCATTTACTGAGTGTGCGAGTCACCCCCTGCCATTTTATCCGTGTAAAATAGCATTGGTCAGGCAGGGGCCATAGTACTTCCATAGATATTTCACCAGTCCATTATAGCAACCCTAACCCGTAGACCCATACCTATAATTTGTGTCCGTGTTTTGCAATAGTCCTGCACTAACCAGGGATTGTCCTTGGGTGCACTCGCATAGTGCATAAAGGGATATTCGCTGATTGGTTTCACATTTCCTTTAGAGTAAAATTGTCTAACGGGCCTCTGCGAGTTGGTTTCGGCCCCTCGTATGCCTTCCAAAGGTCCGGGATCCCATGGTCCCGAGATGGAAGAGACATAATAATAAGTTCTTCCTATGTTCTAATATTCGCGATTGCAATAAGATATTTCAAGAAACCTAGGTGTCACCGCGCGTTTTAATTTAACAACTATTAGTTCTTGTGTACATTTACTCTGAAATAAATGTATTTTTAGGACTGAACCACCAAACGACGCATCGATCCCCCATTTGCTGCATGAAACATGGTTACTTGCATTAGCGCTAACTCTATTCTCTATCATTGTAATTGGCATTGTGAGCATCTATTACATAAAACGCCGTAACAACATTCAAAGAAAGAAGTCGACCGGTAAGTGATATATCAATAACGTATCATTTATCAATTTGTTAGCCCCTCTATGATACATGTAATTGAAATAGTGATCTCCGTTGTAGGTCAATCTATTGTTACGGCTCAACAGTGTCTATTGAATAAAGACACGATTTGGCTCAGAGACCGACCGGTGTTTGCGCCTCCAGATTCTGGATTAGATGTTACGAACTGTCATCAAAGTTTATTGCAAGGTAATAACAGTTTTTTTTCCAAATATAATAATATGTATGTAATATTTGATAAATAACATTAATAGGGATGTTGTCTATATCAAAAATAAATTATTTCTGACTGATTACTTAATGTAATCAGTTAGAAATAATTTATTTTTGATAGGTTCTTCCAAAAGGCCTAGTTAACATCCTCTTTAGTTAGTTTTAAGTTTGATAACCATTTTAAAATATAGATTAAAGAAAAATAGTGCATTGAAATTTGATGACGTCACAACTGTGAATTTCATACAACTTCCATACTAGAAGTGCGTTTTCAAGTTTGATAAAGAGTTGCTGCTTTGATTAAGTTGTCATCATCCCTATTGCACGAATATTTATTTTATCTTTCTTTTGTAGGAGGTCAGTCACCCAACATTATGAATGTTGAGCCAGAGTATTGCTTACCACAGAACTCTATTCAAGGTTTAGACGCTTCAAGTGTAGACAGAATAAAAAGGGGCCCACCAGAGCCCTACGCTTCCAGCGCTATTTACACTGAACTCAATTTCAAGGTATCATAAGATAAGCATTATGAGAATTTGGTTGTTGACTTATGATATGAGGACGCATGTACCTATTTGATTTGCACATAACATTATCATAATTTAAACATTATACCCAAAATTATGTTTTATAATATATTTTCTTATAGGAAAATGCTGACATTGGAGATGCCCGAAGTTGTCCGGAAAGACGATCTCACAACAATAGCATTGTAAGATCGTGCAATGGTAGCATTCAATATTCCAATGGAGAATGTTCGACATGTTGCCATAGCACTTCCAGTAGATCAACAAAGGATTACAGGGAATTGAGACATGAAAACCTACACAATGATGTAAATATAGTCGAGGATGATTGTGGTTCATGTCACACTAATAGATCAGGATCTAGGAGTCGACAGGACAAAAGTAAAGTGTGTCCGGCTAGTGATTTAGAATACGACTACCCCCAATGGCATTGGCTAGGAAGGGAGAATAGTTTTAAAATTCCCGTTCAGTCAGGACGACATTCGAATATGGCGCGGTCCGAGCAAGGCTGTCAAATAAATCTAAATGATATATTGCCACCACCGCCCTACGAGGTAAGAGTTTCCATAGAATTAAATTACTTGCCACAAAAAATATTAACGTGGGTAAATATTAAAAACGTTTACTATTTCTCATTTCACGAAGCTTATTTGAGTCAGCAACTAATTAGAGTAATATTTCTAAGTAAATTAAAGTTAATGATAAAATCATAAGCAAGATTAAATTTTTAGATTAAAAAAAAATCTCACCTAGACTAACGATAAAAAATTACCTACTTATCCTTACGTTTAATTCTTTTGTTACAGAGTCCTGAGAACAAAGGTCAGATGAAATAAGTCATCTAATTTTGGTAGTTAGTAGTGACATTAAAAGAAACGTAAAGCAATATTTAATATCATCTTTTCAACGTTAATAGTTCTTAGAACCAGTTAGTTATATAACAGTTTTAGATCTAATATCTGTGTCTATTTATACTAGAAAGTTAGTTTTCAGAACTGTCCTTAATACAGCTGTCTTATGAACCTTGAGGGTAACGAGGGTAAGTTAATAACAAGGAATTTAAAATCATTAAACATTTCTGACGTCCTCATTTACTGCTAATATTTAGCTATCATCTGAAATTTGAAGCGGAACAAATATACCTTGTTGGATACTAGTGGTAAATTTAAAGTCTTTTTAGGCGAATCAAAATTGATATAATTCGGCATTTAGCATTTAATATAAGAGTAATTGGCAATTATTCAAATTCCATGGGAACTGAAAAAATTTTGTTTTCAGTGTTTGTAAAATTGCCCGTACGTAACATTCAGCACTGACCCTATTATTGTAATAGTGTACGGGCACGAAATGAGCGGCGGCGGGGCGACGGCGGCAGCAGGGCGATGCGATTAGTTGGAGAGCTGGCGACGAATTTCGCCGCAATTTTGTCGCACTCATTTGAAAACTTTATTCACGTTTAAAATCGCAAAATTTGTCTGGCGAGTTGCAGGTATTATTGAAATTACTCAATAAATACGTGATTAAAATTTCAGATTGCAAAAGTTTATTTTTTGGGAATTTTAATAAAATATTTTTGAAGAGAAATAACCGTAAACGCTCTACCGGATCGTTGACAGTTAATGAAATTATATTTTTTCACAATTTCAGTTTGCCTAAAGGGCCTTCCCGAAATTCGTCGCTAGCTCTTGTACCACATCGCCCCGCTGTCGCCATCACCCGGCTATCGCTAGTGTCGTGTTTGACGCCTTAGAAGGACAAAGAAAATGTGCCAATTTAAAATCGGCAGAATAAATAGATACTGTGAAAGATAGTAAAATGCATTGTACCTAGTATTAAATTTAAACATTGTAATGTACATCTAAGAATTGTAGAGGCATAATTAATTAATATTGTATCATGTAGCTACCAAAATATTGATAGTTGTATTTCATAAATTATTCCTAATTCTAGTCACAGTAATTAGACTAGCTTCACGTTATCGTAAAAATATTGTAACAGTAGAAGATATCTCTCTAAATATAAAATAATGTATTTCTTCATACTATTATCGGATGACAAGATTTATTTTATCGAATGGGTCTTTTATAAGATCTCAAATTGCACTGCCATTTAGAATTAGAGCTTTAGTTGTATAATATTTGACTGTGATATTTATATTAATTCGTGTATTAGAAATTATTGTATAATTATTGTACTGTATTTAAACGTAATGACCTCCACGAATTCAAAATTTTTAGCCATTCTAAACTCTACATCTCCCTATTCCCTTTTTATAAAGATTTAGTTTTTTGCAATCCAAATATTTTCAGAGCCAGTTGTATAATTTAAAGTTTCAAGAATATAGCAATTTTATGATTAATATTTGTTTTATTTTTCCTGATATATTTAACAACGAAGTACGTAATTAAAACTCCAATTTCATACCCGCGAATTGAAGCCCGCGAAAATTTTCCTTTTGAACACAAAGTATCAAAATTAGAGTAACAAATTCTGATAAATTTTAATTATGCACGTTAGTCCGAAAACTTTTGTGGTTGGCACATTTATTTTAACGTAATAGGGAAAGTGATTAAAGTAAACATTAGCCTCGACTGCTTTTATAATTGCTTTACTTTAGGTTTGAAAGTGTCAGTTACCGATAAGACAGGATGCATTTGGAAAGTTTCTTGATAAAGGTAAAACATTAATATGCGCACTTAAATATACAGTACCCTGTTTACACTTGACTATGATTTTTCTTCATGGTGCTATAAGTACGTCATGGGCATGCTATAATGAAATACTTAGCCCACGCCTTAGCCATATATACCGAATGAATAAAATTTTTCAGAACTTGAATTTAGGGATAAAAAGGTACGTAAAGAACCTGACCGAATTTCAGTCACGGCGGTCAATTTCCATAGACATTAGCCATTTGCGCGGGAGATATTATAGTGCACAAGTATGTGCGCATACACAGGTGCACTCTCTGTTCCTTTACTCTCATTGTCCGATGGGGCGGAAACTCCGACACGACCAGTGAGAGATCAGGCGCAGGACAGACGCAGCTTGACGTGCTCTCCGAGGTACGGGGATGAAACACCACCAACTTCCTAGATCCGGGCTGGTACAAAGAATTTACAGTCAGAAAAACCCAATACTTGTTAAGGCCCGTCCTGGGACCCGAAACCGGGACCTCGTCGGCCGCAGACAAACATGCTAGACCAACGAGGCAGATAAAGAAAAGAAAGGTAATAGGTAGTAGGTAGGTATGGATGGCTTTTACTCAAGGGAAGAATTGTGTTGTATGGACCTTTTGTCATTAGTACCTACCCCTCTGGTAGCCCAAGCACAATCAGTGGGACCACACTTTCTCGCGGATGTTGCAATGTTTTATTATTAATAAAAAATCGCGAATGAGTTATCGATTCTGCTTGGGTTACTGGATGGAACTTACGAATTCTTTGGAAAATCTTTAGCAGGAAATTTTGATTTCTACACCATAACGGTTCTGGTGTTCTACCAGAGCTATATAAAGGGTATTAAACGAGGGTTTATATCACGTTAAACATTCTGGGGCGACATTAATAATACACTACTTAGTAATAAAGCACGTCGTTACCTGTGGCTTAGAACTCTTTGTGTGGCCGTAAAATGTAAAGCCGCTTTTGAATACAGTTGCTTTCGTGTTCATTTTCAGTAATGGCGTGATGTTTCAGTTATGGGCATGTTGAGATTTTACGATCAGATTTAATAAGTAATACAGTAGCTCTTCTCGCTTAGCTAATTATTTATTTACTTCGACATAGTAGGTACCTAGGTAATTTTGAATAATGTTTTTCTTTACGATCTTGCTAGAATAGGCACGAAAGGAATAGTGCCGTTTATAATGCCGATCATAGTTTTACTACGTGTGAACGTGTCTGGAAAATTAAAAATAGAAAGTGTTTTTTTTTTATATTTTCAGTTGAATAAAATACCAATTTCGGGCTGAATTCCAATAAATTCGGTAAATTATCTCAAATCTTACCAGGCAGTGGAATCCTTTGATAAAATTTCCAGACTTTAATTAATGACGGTGTCGAAGGCAATAAAGAAAATGAAAATCCCACGAAACCCGATGAACACTCGGGTTGAGAGCATTTCGCAATAAATCCTGGAACCTAATTCATTTCTGTCTTGCTTTAATGCAGTTACTTATAGCTGATTTAAAAATATACCCCTTTTTGCCGTTTTAGAAGATGAAAGACGACGAATGACCGATTTGTTTAAATAGAACGTTTAGAATCATGGTTGGTTAAAATTGTGATTGCAAAATAAAGACATCGGTCTCAGGCAAATAGTTTTTTACCAGATTGAGAAAAAGAATTATTGAACAACGGCAAAGTTTAGACGGTGACAAGTGATGTACTTTTTGTAGGACGTCTGCATTAAAGTGGTATTATGAATTATCCTTTTCAGCTCATTTTTGTAGGATTTAATTCTAGGATGATAATATGTCTTCTAGTATTTATCACTACCGTTATACGAATTTTCCTATAAATTTTTCCCTTAAAAACATACGATATGTAATAGGAGAGCTTTCTTTAAAAAAATTAAATATAAAATTGGAGGATTGATATAATCAATGTTTTGTTGATTAATTGTTGGTGATGATTTTAACGTGATTTTGTATATTTCTTGTCTATTACACTTCGCAAAGAAGTATATCTGTACGGATACGGCACATTATTAAAGATTCCAGAATATGTTTCCAGTAATCAGATGCGGCTACATAAGTTGCTAAGGTGTTTGTAATACAACTAGAGATATGTGAATTGATAAACATAAATAACACTGAACACAATATCCTTACAAGTTACAGCGATGCAAAGATAACCTTTATGTCTTGGCGATAAAATCATATATTTCTCAACAGCTTATTGCGTACCACTTATGTAAATGTAGCAAAGATGGTAAGATGTGAACAATCTGTGAGTATAATTCATGCTAATGTTATCGGCTGGACTATTACCACGGGGGCACTGTTTATCGTGAAAAGTCGTTTTGCCTGGTGGGAGGCTTCGGCCGTGGCTAGTTACCACCCTACCGGCAAAGACGTGCCGCCAAGCGATTTAGCGTTCCGGTACGATGCCGTGTAGAAACCGAAGGGGTATGGGTTTAATATAACTGCCATGCCCCTAACAGGTTAGCCCGCTACCATCTTAGACTGCATCATCACTTACCATCAGGTGAGATCGCAGTCAAGGGCTAGCTTGTAATGGATTAAAAAAAAAAAAAAAGTAAGGCATTTTGCAAGTTAAAGCAGTAAGTCTTATTTTTTGTAACATAAAAACTTACACAAGGACTAATACCACAATAATTTTTGACGACCTCCGTGGCGCAGTGTGTACCGCTGTTGTCTTAACGTGCGGAGGTCCCGGGTTAGATCCCCGGCAGAGTCGATTTGGGAATTTTTAATTTCTGAATTTTCCCTGGTCTGGCCTGGTGGGAGGCTTCGGCCGTGGCTAGTTACCACCCTACCGGCAAAGACGTGTCGCCAAGCGATTTAGCGTTCCGGTACGATGCCGTGTAGAAACCGAATAGGGTATGGGTTAATATAACTGCGATGCCCCTAACAGGTCAGCCCGCTACCATCTTACACTGCATCATCACTTACCATCAGGTGAGATCGCAATCAAGGGCTAACTTGTAGTGGATTAAAAAAAAACCTCTACAGCCTATTAACGTCCCAATGCTGGGCACAGGCCTCCACTCTCATAGGAGAGATGGAATTAGACCCACCACGCTGCTCCAATGCGGGTTGGCGGGCTTTGACGACTATTATCATGTTAGTGATAATAACCGGGACCGACGGCTTAACGTGCTCTCCGAGGCACGGGGGTGTTACATCGCCAACTTCCACGGGCGGCTAGTACCTACTGAGAATTTCTGAATTGAAAACCCAATACCTAACAATTTTTTTTTGCCCGACCGGTAATCGAACCCAGGACCTCGTTATCCGCAGATAGTAGTTGCAGGACTAATAAAGTGTACTAATATATTATGAAGAAATGGGTCTACTGCCTTTATAGAAAATCTAGCTGATGCCCGCAACTTTGGCCGCGTGGTTTAAGATTATTTTCTCCCGCGGGAACTCCTTAATTTTCCGGGATAAAAAGTAGCCTATGTCACTCTCCAGGTCCTCAACCCATGCCAAATATCACGTCGATCCGTTGCTCCGTTGCGGCGTGATTGAAGGAAAAACCAACAAACCAATAAACCAACAAACAAACACACCTTCGCATTTATAATACTAGTATGATAGCGATATAGAGTTTAGATTGACCATGCATTTTTTTATTGATAACATTAATATATAATTTTAACATGACTGCGATCTTGTCTAAGTATTTGTAGGGGAACGCAAGAACCAGAAGAGACGAATATGGCAAGAGGTTTCGTCAGAGAAGACCTCAGCTGACAGATAAATTCAAAGCCATTTTTTCTTCGATTCCGCAGAATCGTTCAGATACTTTTCTTAGATTATAAAAATACGCTGAGTGTTGCTTTTGTCTGGTCGTGGTCTATTTTATAAAATAACCAAATATTTATTAGTACAACCGTAACATAATATTATAGTCAAAGCTGGATTTTCCTTTTTTTATACTTTCTACCATTTAAATTTCGAGTCTATCAAGAAAAGTTTACTCTTAAACTAGACCTACGAGAACGTACCTATCAGAGAGTAAAGCCGTCGTAATTTATGAACTTACGTGTAGGTATATACAAATTCCCTTATGGCCTAGACTGTACTAATCCATTAGCCGAACATGAAAAGTTAATATAAATGCCAATAAAATAGTCGGACAGGTATACTCGACCCTATCTTAGGGTGCAGCCCTGCACTTTAACTTTATTCCTTTCGAATAAAATATTTATTATTGGTTCATGTCTTTAGGCATTCCGTTTTCCGCAGTAAAATACAAAATGGAGTACCATTTAAATGGCATGCCGTGTGAAGAGTTATGAATATTAAACATAGCTTCATAATATTATTATGTGTAGTTTTATTTTGCACATTGCACCTTGCACATTAAAATTGATATTAAAGCTCGCATATATAGTACAAAACTTTCATACAGATGTCGAACTTCAAGCAAGCTTAGAAAGTTATTGTTAATAATACCGAGGTGAGTTATATGAGATTACTAGCTAATGCCCGCGACTTCGTCCGCGTGGATTGAGGTTTTTGGTTACCGCGGGAACTTTTTAATTTTCCGGGATAAAAAGAAGCCTATGTGTTATTCCAGACTATAAACTATCTCTGTGCCAAATGTCATCCAGATCCGTTCAGCCTTTGGGGCGTGATTGAGTAACAAACATCCATCCATACATCCATACATCCAAAAGTATAATATTTATTTGATATATACAATACAATATTATAAGAGATGTTATACGAGGTTGCCTGATGGAAAGCAATGACGATTGGTCTTGGTTGGGGCCAATTATATTAAAAGATGTTCACTGTTACCTCATAGGAATCAATTTTTTTGTAGCATTATTACGTATGGTAACACCTTTCGGTAGTTACTGATAGTACGGCACAATAGTATTTATTCACTACAGCAATGACTTTATTGAAACTGGGTTAAAATATCCATAAAGCATTCATAATGAATATTTCGGAAGGAAAAGGTTTAATTGGACTTATTACATCCAATGCAAATTGGTTGACGATGAATAATGTATTCCAAGCGAGAAACCGTGGTCCAAATTTAATTGTTGTTGACGTTAATACATAAATCTTAGCGAATCTGAACGGAAGCAGATTACATAAACGCTGCCATCGCTGGCTTTATGGCTTCCTGTGTTTGTAGAGATTTATTAATTTGGCTTTTTGGTGAACTAGCTGATGCCCGCGGCTACGTCCGCGTGGATTGAGGTTTTTTGGTTCCCTCGGGAACTCCTTAGTTTTCCGGGATAAAAAGCCCGAGTGCTATTCCAGACTATAATCTATCTCTGTGCCAAATTTCAGCCAGATCCGTTCAGCCGTTGGGGCGTGATTGAGTAACAAACATCCATACATCCATCCAAACTTTCGCATTTATAATATTAGTAAGATAAGATTCTCTGAAGTATGGTCTAGTCATTGAGTTATTAATTGCGGGTTTTAACAATGGTCTAGTACAATGGTCTAACAATACACTAGTAAGTAACTTTGCAACGTACTTAGTTATTATTTTCAACAAAAAAGACAACTTTTGAAAGACAAGATTGATTATTATTGATTAAGACTGTTACAAAATAAATACTATGAATAAATAAATGAAATAACTGATACATTTACTTTACATAATTTTGTACAATTTTATAATGGGTAATACAAGTACCGTGGAAGGGGTACATGTCTACAACTCCTTAATATTTCAACAGAGATCCACCATTTTAGGACCATGTGTCTATGAACAGTTTAGAAAGTGGGTATTCGCTATTCACGCATAAAATACCAGCATCAGAAGTCGACGTACAATATTAATTCCTACGTGATATGCATATTTGGGTTACGTCTTTCCGATTACAATTGTACTTGTTCGTTTACCACTCTCAAAACAGCTCTGATCAAAGGTAGGTACCACAGGTAGTTACCAATGTCGCACTTAGAGATTAAAGTGTAACAGAGTGTGGCTAAAGGTTTCTGACAAGGGAAAGGTCGCAATTACACGAAGCGTTTAATTACGAAATTCGAGGTAACGGGGCTTCACGCCCTCTAGTCCTTCATGGGATTCTTATTCAGGTGCGACTGTATTGTATCAAGCGACGCGATTTGAAAAGTATGTATGTTAAATTTCATTAAAACGGGGTATATTCATGAAATGAAAATTCATGATGACCCTCATCATGAATTTTCTACGAAATAAATCTACAAAACAAATAGATATTTCCATATTCCACACGCTTTCACCTCAAAAAGTGATGGGAAGTGGGTGTTCGAGGAAATTAGAAATCCGTGTATAGTGGCGCGATCTCTTAAAAGTCTTAAGTAATGCACTTCAATCACGAATGTGCTTAAATTGTGCATAATCAGTGGTAGGTAGGTTTTTAAAAACCATGTCTCTTTTCTAGTGCTATATACCAGAGTCACTACAAACGCTTCCTCTTGTTCTAACGTAGTCTCTGCCTAAAACATCTAACCTATCTTAGGGTTGCCCGCAACTCGATACTGGTATTATCATCGAACTTAATTGTTAGGGTGCACGTACCGTTACAGAACAGGATTTAGTTTTGTAGGGCTGTGGTGTTAGTAACGTAGAAATGTATCACTACATATAGCATAAGCCGCAATATATTTGCACCGTTTTCTATGCAGTACATATTTTAAGCCTTTAGCGAGACTCAAGGGTCTTGCGAATTTCATTTCTTACTTAATATCGTAAATGCGATAGTTTGGATGGATACTTGGATGGATGTTTGTTACTCAACCACGCCAGAACGGCTGAACGGATATGAATTTGGTACAGAGACAGAATATAGTCTGGAATAACCCATAGGCTACTTTCTATCCCGGAAAATTAAAGAGTTCCCGCGGGAACCTAAACAAACCCCAATCCACGCGAACGAAATCGCGGGAATGATATTTTGTATAATATATATACTCAAAGAAATCGCGGGAATCATCTATTTTGTATATATATACTCGTTTGTGTAGTTAGTGCACGGTCTTCCTACATACATTTCTACCTAAAATACTCGAATCTTCTGTCTCTTGTCCTGCGATCGTGATGATTCCATGCTCGAAAGTTCACATTAAAGTCTAAGATTCAAAAGACATTTATTAAAAGATAAATTACAGCTCCGTAACCTTTAACGTCCATTGCTGAATTTGTCAACTAAATAGTGGTAAAAAAATAATTACGGTATCTATATTTGCTTTCCAAGAGATTCACACAACAAAAAGGAAATGTTTGAAGTCCTTGGTATCGAAAGAGCAATCGTTCTTTATATGAACCGTTTTCTCACCACCAAGCAATATGGCTTCAATAAAAATAGCGTAATCTATATTCGGACATACAATACATCAACCAGATATGGAGACTATTAAACCGCCTCTACAAGCAATCAAAGCATAGCATCCGCATAAAATTTTAATACCGACCCAAACAATATTTTAATACCCGGCCGAACATTTCTGGGTCACATTATGAAATATGGGCATAATACAAGTAATTACACATAAACGTTCCGATAGAGCAATATCAAAAACGATTCTCTTACATCAAAAAAGCTGTTATTTTAATAACGTTAAATTGCTAAACTGATAGAATAAACACGAAATTGCTTTTTAATAAACGCCTCATGGCGTTGGATCCGAACCCTGTTATTACGTATCTTCGGTTTTATTTTTGTTATGGTCATTTAATTCTGACAACGTTAATAATAATATTGAAGACTGACCATAAAGTATAGTTGATGTAGTACGTGCATCATCAACAATAATATCGAAGACAGAGAATAAAAGAGTGGTATATAAAAATGGTACCTAAATGAAATTCAAATTGAGTGGTGTTACGATTTGACGATATTATTATGATTGCAGTAGACGACCAGTATTGCAGCTTGTAATGTAATTAATGGTCATATTACTTTATGCTAACGCTCAGGAACTCTGCCATCTAAATATTAAATTATGTTTATTAAAGCATAAAGTTTTTCAATTAATTGCGTATTTTTCACTAATGGGCAGACGCTTCACCAAAATATTAATAAAACTTGTCACTTAGGCTTGAACATAATAATTGTATATTTGTATTCTACACTGTTAAACTAGTTCAGTTAAGTATTTTAAAACAAGGTTTTTTAAGCCCGAATTAATTTATGATGTCATTAATGTTTTACATTCTACATCGAACACCTAGGAAAAGGGTTTTATAATCCTTAAATTACAACCAATAAAACGAGTATTCAATTAATAAATGTCGCGAGCGTTTAAGCCGTTTTACTGCCCCCATTTAACCGCGTATATTTCTTTGTATACTATGAAAATAATAATATTATACAGTGTGTTTCATACCTGAGTTCATACATACTATAATCAGTAATTCTTTAGTAAATAAAAGAACGTGGAAGGAAAACAGAAATAATGAAAAAAAAAAAGTGATAAAAGAGGCCCAAGACCGGGATGTAGGAATAGTAAGTACAAGTACTCACAGCATATTCATAAACCAACGGAAAAATGTTATGATTTTTAAATTAAGTGTTTAGTTTGTTGAAAGTAATTGTAATAATGTAATTATGTAACACGCAGTTCCATCCATCATTACAACTCGTACTATAGGATAATAATATAAAGATATGCTTATTACAATTACTAATAGTATCTACTACCGATAGCTACATGTTGCTGCATTGTTCTCAACATTGGTCAACTAAAATTCAACAAAAACTTAAGTCCATAAGTATTGTTAAACGTTATAACACCATGTATACATGGTTTATGTGACGTTAAACGTTGCCTTGAACTTTTCGAGAGCAAGAGTCGTATTTCTCTTTTTATCAGAAGTAAAGACGAGGACTAACAAATTATCGCTTTAAGAGATATCTTTCCAGCCGCCCCTTATCTATTCCTCGCCCACACGGGACCAAGTTTTACTGCATGCTTTTATCTCTTACCACACTCGTGCTGAAAATAAACCGCCTGACAACCAATGCTCCACTACTACTTGATTTATCTTTAAATCTTGTTTAAATCCTTTGTAACAATGACATACTTTTGAAAGTGCGTGTTCTTCATAGCGACATCTCTTTTTTCGTCGTCAACAAATGTAAATGAAAAATTTCAATTCAATCGAATAAGCGATGCGCAATTGTATAGGCAAGGGAAAAATCAACACATCATACTAATATCATAAATGCGAAAGTGTGTTTGTTTGGTTTGTCCTTCAATCACGCTGCAAGACCAACGGATCGACGTGATTTTTGCATGGGTAGGTATAGTTGAGGATCTGGAGAGTGACATAGGCTACTATTTATCCCGGAACATTTAGGTTTTTCAAGGGTCATCAAGGTTTTTTTTAATTCACTACAAGTTAGCCCTTGACTGCGATCTCACCTGATGGTAAGTAATAATGCAGTCTAACATGGTAGCGAGCTAACCTGTTAGGGGCATGGCAGTTATATTAGACCCATACCCCTATTCGGTTTCTACACGGCATCGTACCGGAACGCTAAATCGCTTGGCGGCACGTCTTTGGTAGGGTGGTAACTAGTCACGGCCGAAGACACGAACTCCCACCAGGCCAGACCAGGGATAATTCAGAAATTATACATTCCCAAATTGACCCTACCGGCGCCGGGGTCGAACCCGGGACCTCTGCACGTTAAGAAAACAGCGCTCAACACTGCGCCACGGAGGTCGTCAAGACTCTCATCAAGTTTTCCCTGGGAATTAAAAAAATCTTAATCCACGCGACCAAAGTCGCAGGCATCATTTTTATGTAATAATTTGAAGATGATAGAAGAGAATAATTTTGTCAACGAAAAACGGGTGTCATTATCAGAAATCCAAGAATAAAATACTGAAAACTTCATCATCAAATCAAGAACTTGATGCGGTAACTGGACCGTGCCAGCGTCGACATCTCTTATAGTGACTAGTGACTACCGAGTTTATTTCTAAACCGTATCACGTCGCACTCACCGTGCCTCAATGCTTTGATGTTCCTCTTTTTGCGAACGATATTTCAGTCTCGACAACTAAGTGGATACTTTCGGGAACGGCCTCTACGCGCATCCGTATTTGGCGAGTGATGTGGTCATTGGTTTTTGAGCCAATTTTATTGAGCTGAGTCTTCAACGTGCACACTGTACAGGTACTGTCCTTATTATACGACTATTCCTGAAGTAAGGAAAGGTTATAATAATAAAGTTTTCGTGTGACTCATAAAGTTATTACACTTAGCATTTATATTAAACTAAGTAAATTACTCAGTAATCCTTTACTAACTGGTTTCTACTGCCTGAAACCCTGCAGCAACGGTTCACATAGCAGAAGTCTAGACTGCTGGCTGTCATGCCTAGGGCTCCGTTGATGCTGGCCCGCCCCCGATTCCCGATTTAATCTAAATTCTTTTGAAAATCTAAAATAAAGATAATTAATTAGTAATTTAGTCTCTAATTTTGGTTGTGTGTAACAGACAACAGTGCTTATATCTAGAATATTATTCACTCTTGATTTTAGCTCTATCTATGCTATAAGATGATTTTCACATTTATTTTCTGACTAGATGAGGCCCGCGACTTGTCCGCGTGGATTAAGGATTTTTGAATTTTGAATTTTCCGGGATAGAAAGTATGTCCATCCCCGGGATACAACCTATCCTTGTACCAATTTTCATCAAAATCGGTTGAACAGATGGGCCGTGAAAGCGTAGCAGACAGACAGACAGACATATTTTCGCATTAATAATATTAGTATGGATTATCAGCAACGTTGTGTCAACTCTATTTAGACTTTGCTCTACTTGAAACTTCAAAGTGCGTTGTCATTCTCTATATGCGAATCGCTTCAAGGTAGATGGCAATGTGTCACGCAGGTACGATGGCATCACGAGATATTACATCAGATCTATCTAGTCCTGGCTTGTTTAATCATTCCGAATTGCGCGACGCATACAAATGTGTTGTGGTTGCGCTATTGACGCCCTTTTCGAAATAATTACACGTTAGCAGTTCCGAAAATTACGAGTTCCCCTAGGTGCGCGTAGCGAGTGGGAATGGCTCGTTAAACTTGATGAGAGTTGCTGCTCTGACGCCTTATAGCTTTAAGCTTAGAACAGACTGACGTGGCTGAAGAACAGAGTTTGACTTCTACTGTGGGTAATGGGTATATTATTGACTAGCACAATCGGCTCATTCAAGTACGTTACGTGATACAATAGTACATTATGTTACAAGTGTGTAATGTTGGTGATTACCGCTGAGGCGCCATTGAGACCCGAGCCGTTAGGTGAGGGTCTTAAGATAGCCGAGGACGGTAATCATCAATACACACGTGTGTCATACGACGTTTTTCAACACATTTGTGAAGAAAATAATACTAAAAAATAATTTAATTTAGTAGATAAAATAAAATTAAAACTACAACTCACTTGTGAATAATAATAATAATACTAAAAATAATTTTATTTAGTAGATAAAATAAAATATAAACTACTATAACTCACTTGTGAATAATAGTAATGAAAAAGTCACAGTTTGATTATAGGTGTCATTATGTGCCTAATTGCGGTGAAATTAGAGCCACTTTATGAGCAAGTGTGTTGAAAAAATAATTATTGGGAGAGGCTAGTGCAGTTTTTGGAGACAACATCTGTCGTTGGGCTGCAGAGGTTCAGAGGTTTTTTTTTTAATCCACTACAAGCTAGCCCATGACTGCGATCTCACCTGATGGTAGCGGGCTAACCTGTTAGGGGCATGCCAGTTATATTAAACCCCCCCTCGGTTTCTACACGGCATCGTACCGGAACGCTAAATCGCTTGGCGGCACGTCTTTGCCGGTTGGGTGGTAACTAGCCACGGCCGAAGACCAGGGAAAATTCAGAAATTATAAATTCCCAAATTGACCCTGCCAGGGATCGAACCCAGGACCTCCGCGCGTTAAGGCAACAGCGCTACACACTGCGCCACGGAGGTCGCCATAAGCTTAGGTACCCCTAGTAATGTTTGTTACTATCTATAATATAATGCATTTAGATTTCCTTAAGCTTAAATTTGTGAGGAATGCACAGTGTTTGATTAGTTTCCCGTTTTCAGTATTATTTTGTTTGGTTATCATATTATGTTTTTTTTTAATATTTCTAACCTAACCTATTTCCAATAACTAATTATCTTGTATTATGCTAATGATTCAAAATAAATTATAAATTCCATTAACTAAATAACTTAATGAATAATGAGCTAGTATTTTTTTTTTCATCATATCATGTTGCATCCAGTAATTTGATGTGTGTTAAAGTCCGATCTAAATTTTATTCCGGTGTGTACCAAGCATTATCCCAACAGGTAAACATATTCACTGAATTATGACACTTATTCCAACGAGATAGGGGAGTGAGGTTCATCAGTTTAGACTGTATGATGCTATATTCTTCCTGCGCCATAAAACAAGTTTGATCCTTCCTGCAAAACGCCGCTGTCAGCACGTTACCTCACCAAATTGCTGTGAAGTCGAAGCACCTTATTCAACAGTCTAGTATCCTAAGCATAACATTGAGTACCATGATATACGGAGCTGCTTCGAGTTTAATAGCGTTGGTATAAAACATTGTTGCATGTTAATTATTTTTACCTCATTTTATACTTTCGTGACGACTGATACAGTAGAAGCTGGTCTTATCTCTTATAATGGTTAAACCTATTTCATATCACGTATGACGTAATGCATCTTCAGTAACGTTTGGAATGCTCAAATAAATAAATGCAAAATAATTTAAACAAATAAATTAATTGTATAACTTGCAGAACAGTTAGAAATTGCTTAGAAAGCTCATAAAATACCTATGTAATTAACAACCGTGTCCCGAAGGGTGAGTAATTAAGGTGCTTATATAGTTAAAACACAAGTTTAGCGATCTAGAAAGTCCATTTCGTCGAAGTCTGTGACATAATAAATGCCAGCAAGATCAAAATATCGCAGGCGGCGAACGCTAAGCAATGCGCCAAGTCGGGCCTAACCGATGCCGCTAATTATATCTAACGGGCATGCTGGCGTTTACACAGGGACATTAAAACTAACTGTACCATCCGTTTGATCTTTCCATTAGAGCACCACTATAAATATCAGTAAAAAGTACAAGGGAATAAGTCTTTACCGAAACGAGATAATCTAAAGCTTTTAAGTTTCTAAGCTTTTGAAGACAATGCAAGTTCCACACGTGATGGTTTGATTTCATTGGCATTTTACCGCTTAAGTACTCTACATTTCATCATGAAATCTCCTTAATCATATTGATCGATGATGTAGAATGTAATAGGAATAGAACATTTCAATAGCGCAGGGTAGGTGTGTAGCCGGAATTCCTACCTCTTTTTGTCCACCCCAAGTCATAAAACAGCAGCTTTCCAGGGAAGTTTTAAATTTGCGGCCACTAAGTGCTGGAACGATCTACCGCCACCGCTAAAATCGTCACAAACTATTGGAACTTTTAAAACTAAATTAAAAAACTATTTACTAACGCAACAAAAAGTTACAGTTTGAAATTATTGTGTTCTAGTGTATTTATCGTTTCAGCACTTATGCCGCATTGTGTCACTAATGTTGTTTTTTTCATTATGCCTGTTTAACTTAATTATAATTTTAGTTGGTTTCTCTTTTTATTTTTATTTTTAATTCTTACATAGTTGCTTTTATTTAAACTTTATTCTATAAATAATGTAATAGCTATATGTGCTTACTACTTAAACTAATAGATCTCTATAAACGTATTAGAATAGATATTGCATTCGTAGTTTGTCCGTGATTTCACCAATTAAGGTTTCCACTGAAAACCAGCGCTGCAGCCTGCTGTAGCATGATGCTGAGCTGGAGACCTGTATTTGGTCACACAACTTTGTTGCTAAACCTGATGTGATTGTTTCTTGACTTGTACCTACTAAGATTGTGATCAAATAAAAAACATTTTCTTTCTTTCTTTCCATACCAAGATATTAATGCGTTTGTCTTTCTACATTTCAATGTTCTACATTTCAAAATAGTAAATTGCAACCTTGTCATATTAATTGAAGTTAGGAAGTAACCTATTATTATACTAGATGATGCCCGCGACTTCGTTCGCGATTAAGTTTTTTATTCCCGCGGGAACTCTAGCCAGATGTAAAATATCTATAGTTTATACCAAATTTCATCAAAATCGGTAGAACTGGTGGACGATGAAAGCGTAGCAGACAGACATACACACTTTCGCATTTATAATATTAGTATGGATTTTTCGCTTGAATGTATTTTTTTTTCATTTGTAAAATGTATCGCATAATTATAATTAATCTATGGCAATGACATAATCAGCACGAGCTTAATTAAATTAAATCAAGAGCAACACAGTTCTTATAACAAGTCATTGCACATTCAACGTTTTCGATTTCTGTGACACTTTATTAATATTGCTACTTTCGAAACAGCTCAGCGGGCAGATTACATGTTGGAATATTTTCATGCTTACATAAAGAAAATAATATTAAGCTATAAAATAAAAATAATGTAAACGAATAAGCTCACGATATACGAGTAAAAACAACGTATGCTAAAAGTTTTGAGTCTTTAAATTCCAATCGATATAAAGTGATACTTTTGTTCGATTCCACTGGAGTTCCACGAACGACTTAATACGTTTACTTTCGAATCTTGAAAAGTCGAGTAACACTTGGTATAGTCCTTGGAGATAAAATTGCGAATGAAACGGGACGAGCCGCGAGAGAAAACAAAAAGTCGACTAGATGGTTGTGACGAGATAAAAGTCTCGTCGTATTGTTCTACAAATGGTGAGGAAAAACAAAGGATTCGTCGCACATAGCATCGTTGTCGGTAGAATTAATTGAATTTATACTAGACATTAATTATGAAAGAACGTAGATATGCCCAATTTAATTTATCAATGATCCAATACGGGGCAAAGAAGTATAATTTATGATACGATTTCCTGTTCATAGTATTTTAGGTCTGTCTGAAATAAAATAAGAACAACTTGCACTACTAAATCCCTAAAAGGCATTTAACATGTGAAATACATACCCAAAACTTAGGATACAAACGGAAGCGAGGCATGAGAGAAAACAACGAAAACCCAACGTGACGATTGCTGCGGTATAAAAGTCGCGTCGCATTGTTCTACAAATGGCGTGGAAAAACAAAGGATTGCCGGCACGGAGTAACATCAGCATAATTAATTGCACTGATTCTCAGAACCACTCCACGAGCGCACCGGGCGCTGAGATGTCGTTTTATCATCCGATGTCGTATTCATAAATAAATTTTAATATCAATAATGTTGTTTCTCAGTCACATGACGGAAATGCCTTTATTACGTACTAAAACCTTGAACATTCTGCTAATGTAGGCATAACAGTAAATTTGCATTAGAAAGAGACACTAAATTTATTAGAAAGTGTTAATTTAATTTAGTTTGCTGATGAGGAAGTCTATAAACGAGTTATCACTATATCTATTTATTTGATTTTGGTATTAGCTTTTCAAATAATTTAATTTGATTTTTATACCTACGTCGGAATAAGTCATAAGTTTTAAGATTTGATCAATGTGCAACATTATCGTAGGTATTTTTTTTGTTCAGTTGTTTTTGTATTTTTGTTCATTCATTTTTTCATTGAATTCATTGATTTGGATCATTGCAATATTACTGACTTGGACTTGTTGAGCTGGATCTGAAAACCATGTAGCTTTATATTTAGTTAAAGTTATAGCTTGTATAAGTTTTTGTTGCTTTATTTTATTTACTTAAGACTTTCAGCGTAATGAAGAGGTAGTGTAGCATTTTTAAAAGCTAGTTTTCACAGTCAATACAAATCCCGCGCTAACGCAACTTTATTTCACTACCAACGGTGTACGCATCGACGTTAGTAGCCACTAAAAGTCGAGCGCTATGCTTTAACCAATACAACTAACTACACCATTAAGGAGCCTGTTGAATTTCATTGGCTTTGCCAGAACGGGCCGTCAGCGTACAGAGGTGTAATGGCAACCACTGCAAAGGTATTGGTAGGTAACGACATTTTCTTTGCATGTTTTCAATGATTATTGACAATCACGTATGCAAATAACCATAATATTATTGCAGGCAAGAAATTGTTGTTTAATTTTTATTCTTTTTGAAATATAGTCGCAGTCCTTTTTAATCAAATGAAACAGGCTGACATGGTAATAATTCACAGTAACCTGAAATAATTCTAGTATTGTTAATGTCAACAAAATAATTAAACAAGCATGAAGTATAGCAGAGCTACACGATTGATTGCAAACTGTAAGAACAACAAGAGTCTGAAAAGGAATGCGAGTGAAGTCAACAGTAACGGGCAAATTCATAGCATTTAAATTATAAAACTTTACAGAGGCCACGAAAGTGCTTACACCGTCCACCGACAGTGGGACCCTCTCATAGTATGTAATAACCTTTAAAATACAACCAGTGACTGTGTTGTTGCCAGAAAACCGTAAACGCAACCTATGCTGTCCGGCTATACAATTCCTCTGTCGCTCGAGTCTCCACTGCTATTGGCCCGATTAATACGGTGTGGCAACCTAAATGCCGATGGCTAAAACCGAACACTAGGAAATGATACAAGGGAAGGAGAATTAGAATTTTATGGAGCAGAGAATGGCAGTTAACTTTTATGAAAGCAATTTCCGATGTCGATGTACAATTTTCGAGTCTGCACAATCTTAATTATCTAAATGCTTTGGATCAGATGTTAACGTAAAAAGTATTTGTGTCGAATTGAAATCGAATAAAATTATATTTCAGGTTCCAAAAGTTTTATTTATTAGCGCATGCATCAAACTTTTTTGCTGCGTTATATTATAGATTCATCTTAACATAATTATTTTATAGCTATGGTATAGTCTACTCTATTATTTTTTATAAGTAGGTGTAAAGCAATTTTTAGAACTTTTCTGGATTTGAGGATCCGAATGAAGGAGTCCCTTTCTTACATCGCTAGCGAAATCCGAAACGAAAATCAAATAACAATCTTAAGCTGAATATAAAATATTATCTATCTATTTTAGACGGGTAGTTATTAATTTTAATTCTCCATAATCTCAAACACGTTATAAATACCTACTACCAACTTAGCCTCTGTGTATCTCGTCGGCAAATTATATAGGATAGTTTATTATTTTCACAATTACATGTTATTTCAGACTCTGCCGGGTTCAGGCGCTTCTTCAAACAAGAAGATAAATTCTCATTTATAAACAAATTTCTACCATAAATCTCACAGGTGGTCTTAAACACGTTGAAGTTTATATTGATATTAGTGGTCGAGATCCAAGTGAAATAACTTTTTAGACCCTTTGTTGTTGAGCTAATAAAAACTTCAATAGGTGCACGGAAACTTACAAACTTACTCTCAATTCAGACGTAGCTGCACACAAGACGTTACGGTGTAAGCTATATCACTGCAGTCTGCAAAAAATGTACAAGATAGTAAGATACACATGAAGGTATCTGTGATGTCAAGATTGATTAGTGTGAGTGAATGATTGGATGATTTTGCAAACTTTGCCTTGCTTAATGATACGGCCCACTTAGTCACCATAAAATAAGATTAAAAATAATTTTAAATTGCTCAAAATCTAAATTAGTCCTTAAACCTACCTTACCAAAATAACTCGGCCATTACCTATATTTATTTATTCATCACCAACTTACAACTAAATCTAGTTTTTGGGAGCATGCCATTAAACAAAGTCCTTCAGCATTCCCCATTCAGCCATTTCCCATCTTCATCTCTACAGGACATTTTATAGGTGATCGATCTAGCGGGCTCGAGATTGTTCTACACTGCGCTCATCGACACGCGGTCTTTACTCCAGAATGAGAATTTTTCATACATACATCTTTTGCTCTATACCTAGCATACGTATCATTGTATCCAGTAAGATATTGTGTCATGCATCACGTCACCTATACCCACGTCTTGTATATTGTATTACCCTTGTATTACATCGTATTAATCCCTCGCCTGACATTTTTGTCCTGACCCAATTTACGGGAATGTCAGGAAAAATGTGTTGCAGGAAAAACCCGTATCACTAATGCGGCGTTACTATTAATCATATTAGTACAATGCGTGTCAGTAGAGTTACATGGGGTTACAAAGGCCTCAGCTTATTACCAGCTGAAATTGGATGAACTAAAAGGGCGTATTTTTAAACCTTGCTGAACTTTGTTGCTTTCAACACATTTTCATAAATTCATAACACGCTTTTGTGTACATTTTTATACTGTATTAATTATATTCGTAACATACCTACAATTTATTTGTGGTGTATTGTGTGGATGAAATTGTTTGCGAAATTAATTAGTGTTTTTGTTCTTTTTGCAATTTTTACGTGTTAAACTAAATTAAATTGACATGGATAAATCTAGTAATGATCTTGTAAAACACCCTTAATACAAATTTATTTTAACTGTGGAAGGTGAATTTAGGTTTTGGTTTGCGGCTCTCATACGATAAAACTATTGATTATACTTAAAAAAGATGACAACATAAACTGCAGGAAATTTTCTCTAGTTTAATTTATTATATAACTATTTTCATCGTAAAATGAGTCGGATAGGATTTATTGTCAAAAAACTGTTTTTGGGCGCCATTAATCCGATATGGCGGCGCGAGCGGCAAACATAACGGCGAGTGGCAAAGTGAAAATTCGGAAAGAGCACGTCGAAATCTGTAAAATCACCAATTTTGAAAACTCCCGGAAAACTTTCCGGGGAACCCCCTCTTGGAGCACCAAATGACTGGACTATCAGGGTGAAGAAGACACTGTAGCTTATATACATTGTAATATACGATCAGCAAAAGTTAACTATGGAATCTCGACAAGTTTAATGTTGGGAAAGAGTTATTATTACTAGTACAATAATATATAGACATAGAATTCTTATAATTTTCTTTGCTACGTGCGTACTGACGCCTGAGTACTTTACAATCGCATTACAATATGCTGAGACATAAACGCTTCAATGTAAGCGATGGCGGGGTAAGCGTATGATCACACAAGGGACTTTTTGTTATTATTTTTTGGTCATGGGATATTAGCATGTTGGTAAATGCACTTAACACAGACGTGAGATTTAAATTATGTGAAAATTAAAAATATATATTATGTAAGAGAGAAAATAGACAGACATCTTGCAAATAAATCTGTTGTTTCATTGGATTTGCACGGACTAAGTAATGGAAATAGCGTTTACAAATTGACTCGCACTTGCCTAACACGTAACATAGCTGTGCGTACTAGTAAGTTAAGTCTACACATTGATCACGGAATTTTCTTCCGATGTGCTGATTGTTTTTTAACAAGAAAGTATGTACAAATTGTAACAGGACAAAAGTCCCCAGTGTGATCATTATGTTAAGCGATGGCGGGGTAAAGGTACAAATGTAAAACAGCGCATTATGCGTGTCACAGCGGGTCGTCGTTCGCTACGCTCGCGACAGCTCAATTATACGAGCCTAAAATAACAGCTTGAGCTTGGGTGGTCGAGTGGTTACCCAGAATAGGACGCCTTAGAAGGTAGGCACATCTTCCCTTTAAATGATAGAGGTGAGCGATTACTGATCGGTCTGAACGTAATTGGATTGGAGACGTATAATTTGATCAAAGATGGTCGCAGAGCTTAGAGTATTGATTTTATGAAACTTAAAGGTGCTATTTTCTTTAGCAATTTTTTTGTGATAACTGATGATAAAAATTAGGTGAGCTATTTTATTTAGATTTCATTGAACGTTCCGATGATGCATTGAAGTGATTCTTATAAAAAGTTTTTAACTTGAATTAGCTACATTCTGGAATAAATTTTTTTCAGTGATCAGCGGAAATCTTAAAATTTTTGGATAGACTTTATGACTTTAGGCAAATTACTAGTAAATAGGATAATATTAAATCAATTTAGATTTAAAAAAAGCTTTTACAGTTGCATTGGATGAAGGTCTGTGCAACCAATTTCGTGGTAAATGGAATCCAATAGATATAGTGGGGCAATGTTCACCGAAAATCACAGTTAACTGCAATTTAAGCCTAGCTTGCAATTGCAGCTCTCATCCGGTTGTGTTTGAAATTTATTTGCCGTAGCTCCTGTCGTTTAGTAGAATTGGTTAAATTGGGCAATTAAACAGTCAGCATTTATAGCTGTGTCAACTATAATATTGTGATGTTATTAATGGAAAAGATCTCATTATTAGAATTACCTACGAACGATTGAAACTACTTTGCTTCAAATTGGTACTTTAAAAACGCACATCTTTCATACTGTTAAATGCCATCAGTATTATATCTATAAATAAATATACTGTGATCATGTATAAGTTTGAAGTTACTTACTAAGTATAATATTAATGGCAATGATAATTTATCTGTGAATTGTAAGTAAAGGAATGAATCGGAGTGTAAACCACAGATTTGTACTTAAATCTGTGGCGTAAATTATGAACGAAGGTTGTCTATGTTCACTTTGTACATTTTCAGTCTTAATCTATGGTTCAATAAATCGAGTCATTACTTTACCAACCACCGAAGTATAAACGAGCTTCGAATTAATACCTCATTTCATTAACCTGTAATCACGCTTTTATTAATACGCTCAAAACCTTCTCATTAACTATAATGTATTTAGTATTATAGAACTGTTTGTATAGAGGAAAAAAATACTATAGTGGATTTAGTCAGTACATTACTTTAGTCGTGAACGCAAACCGATGCAAGTCACGCGCGTCATGAATTTCTGATGTATTTTCACAGTCAACACCACACTTGAAATCACTTTCGATTTCTAATTCTTGTTTGAGAGATTTAAGTAGGTACCTGTGAAGCTACCGAAACTTGTTCGACTAGCTTTGCTTATCTGATTCTATGCAAACAAAATAATATTTAAATTTTTCCCTATTAACATTTTGATGTCTGTTTGTTCCTCTATAACGAGAATGGCTGAAGTGCTATTGAAATTGAGCGGTTGATAGCAACGCATCGTAGAAATGCTAATTTTGCGTAATAAAACGCCAATATACCTAGTATCAATAAAATATGGTAGGTGCAATAAATGGTAGAATCTTTCGTGCTATTTCCATGAAATTGTACATTGAGTACATTAACTGGATTTTGCCTTAGCAGTCTTCATGTGCATGTGTGTCTGTTTAAAAAATCACTAATCACTTGCTAAAAGTTTTTATTGCAAGTTTTTTAAAGATTAGCTGTCCTAGTTGATGTGGCAAAAATTGCAAATATACAGCAAGAAGATTCATAATTAGGTACTTATCAATCTACCTACTTGCTTTTAAATATTTTTTGCAAAATTATTTTAGGGGTCCAAAAATTTCAAAATTTGAATAGTGATAACACTTGTTTTAATATGTAATAATATCACCATCTGGATGCTATTAGAATGTCACTTAGCATTCTTTCCTTTTCTCTCGAGTGACTTTCATCATAAGTGGAAACGAGATAAAACTGATAGCATCTGGATTGGGTATGCGTAGAATTTACTCTAGCACGTCGACATACATAGTATAATAAGCAATTTAAAATTATTCGTGAAGAATGGCGAATAGTGAAAAAGCAAAACAAATTATATTTGAGCAAACAATTCGAATGAATTCGTTCCATACAAAACCGCACAAGCGATTGAGCACAACTAATTAGCGATTTCGCGGTGCAATTAATTGAAACTATAATAAAATAATTAACCCAAACAAATTGTAATGTTCAATACATACATAACAAATTAAAACCTATTCAGAACGCAATGGTTTGAGTACATTATTAGTTCCATTTGGAAATTTCCGAAGCTAAGTTTGAGGATTAAGCAAAATATTGACCAATTAACCCTTAGGACGATATAATCTGTGTCGCTCTCAAGAGAATATTCAAAAAGCTTGGATCTCTACACTGAAAGTACTTTAGACTACAAAAATAATTTACTCGTATTATTTGATGATAGCTACCCAAAAAGTGCAGTACTAATTATTGTGAATGCTAATTATTTTGTCTCTCATTTACATTTTTGGTAGGTAATTTTAATAATAATATTATGATGTATCACTATGAGTATCACAAATGAATACCAGTAACCGTTTGTTTTTTATTACTAAGTAGTTTACCAAAATAAAACCAATTCGATGTTTTGTTGTAAGCAAATCTAGAGTCTCGCATATGGATGGGAAAAGAGGAGTAACAAAATAAATTCAAGCATCGAGCACTCTGTCGCCGGGCGATTTATGTCCGTGATTCATTCCCGTACAGTTGGAACCAGAAATATATAAATCGTACAAGAGCTGCCAAGATATTTTAGAGTATTAATATCTACTAATCTTAATCTAGGATATACGAAAAAGCAGATCCTTTAAGAAGATTGAGAACTACAAAAATTTATGTAGGCATCATAGTAATATAATAAATGCGAAAGTGTGATTGTTTGTTGGTTTGTCCATCACGCCATGCAACAGAGCAACGGATCGACGTGATTTTTGCAGGGATATAGTTGAGGACTTAAAGTGTGACATGAGCTTATTTTTATCCCGGAAAATTAGGAATTTCCCGTGGGTATTGAAATACTTATTCCACACGGACGAAGTCGCGGGCATCAGCTAGTATGTTATAATTATTGCCAAAAGTTTTTATAGAAGGAAATTTTCTGCGCATTTTCCCTTCAAATCTTAAGTTTTTCTCAACCAATTAGTAGTATTTTAACAAGAGTTATTAGAGTTTTGAATTCGGAAAATAAGATTTTTTATGCTGACTATACAAAATGGCAGATCAAGCGTGGCATATGTATTACAAGAGTTTAATTCGAGCTTGCTACTTAAAAATAAATTATAAAGGTTTTTTTAAGATTATTTATTTATTTATTTATTTATTTATTTAGACAGCATACCCGAAGAGACCTTACAGTTGCCCAATGCGTCTCTCCGGGCTACAGATAGAGTGACAAAAAAACTTAATTATTACAACTTACAACTAACAAAATACAGAAACAAAAACACATAATTTGGTACACAGATCACAAAAACAATGTCATTCAAATAAGACTGCACAAAACATAATACACATAAAACAACAAATTAACCAAAATAATAACAATTAACCAAAATAATAACAATAAGGTTATCGACCTTCCAATATTTTTTTTTTATTACTTTTGCGAGCTGAAGCGGTGGGGTGTGGAAGAAGTCTAGTCCCGAATCTTCGCGAACTAAATCGTTGAGCAAGCGAAGCGCACGGTTCAATGGAGCCTGCTGAGCCAGCTCTGTATTATATATATTTCTACAGCTGTAGCTGCCATTATTTCATCATCTTATAATAAATACCTACTTAAATGCCATTAATGAATTAGGAATACTCGTAAGCATGTCAATTTCATATCATATATTCCAGAAAATCCTGCGCATACACATTCCACAAGTCAGGAATTATTATAAAATACTTCCTCCTTTCCAAAAGCAATAAAATTTAAAAATTGAGTAGGTTTTAAAGTATAAACTCGACCAAGAAGGACCAACATACAGATTAGGTAGTTTTTTTTTAATGTGTGTTTTGCTAGGAATCCTCCGACATGGTTATCGGAAACTTTATATAGTTTAACACGGCTTTTTAAAAACTTATTCTCTTTTAATTGTCATGAAACATGTTCTTTTTCTTTTTTTTTATTAGGTATTAGATTAGTAGATTAAATTAGTCGATTTACGATGCGCCGATACACTCGATGATACCATCTGGGCGTAACTATTGGCCCATACAAAATTGGCGCCTGAACTCGAAGCGAATATTCTAATTGTTGAAAAGGTAGCACAGATAACAATATCGTAATTGTAAGGTCTTGGGAACGACCAATTGTGCAATCTTATCAGCTTTCGTTCTTTGAATAGGTCCTTCAATGGTTAGTGATGTTCCAAAGAGGTAATGATAGGCTTTGTTAAACTGTATAAAATTTTGGTTTTGTTGCGTCGTTTGAATAGTCTTTAAATAGCTATTTATGATTTTCATAATCACGATGAAGTGAAAAGAGATGTTGAATAATGACTTTATTTAACCTTGATGAAAGTTTCTGTGAATAATATGATTGTGTACGCATTGAGTTTGAATAATTATTATTAATTACAGCCTTTCTATGTGGATATAATAATTGATTATTGAAGTATTTTTAATTAAGCGAAAATTGTATATGTCACCGTAAGATTGTAAAAACCGTTAGATTGTAATCTAACTAGCGAAATTGTAAACTGTCGACAGATTGTGAACTGTTCAATGTTCTGAGTGTCAATTTTTGAAATATTCATTGTATTTACGATTTCTTGTCTCTTTCTTGTAGGTTAGGTTAGGGTTCCACATAAATAATCATTAGGTTTTATCGAGTCAATATACCTAACAGATTACAAACTACCGAAGAATAATGTGTTTAAATTGTAATCTGTCGACAGTTTAAAATTTCGCTAGTAAGATTACAATCTAACGGTTTTTGCAATCACGGTGACATATACAAGCTGATTTTGATGAAAAGTAAAGGAATTAAAATCAATGTAATGCTGGCTTGAATGAAGAGGGTGGTTGACAATTTAAATAATGTTTTTGGTTTTTTCTCTAAACTTATACTGGGCGCAAGGTGACCCCATAAAGAAATGCTTTATGGGGTCGAATGTGCGCTTCTATATAACATGGTTTCAAAAGAGTTTTTGGATTTGCCATTGCATATATTTAAAGACTGTGGTAAACAGCATTTGTTAAGTCGACGTTATTACACTATCGATGATTTTATTAACGACAAAGTTGCATGGAAGAAACTGGATTATCCAGTGACCCACAAGTCAGTGCAATACTTGTGTCGTAACGTAAATGTAAATGTTGTATTGTTTACTCTTTCTTTTTCAAGAAAAGAGCAATTAGAAAGAATTTTCAAAAATTCTGATGAAACCGGGGCCGGTCAACTAGTTATATTGTATTATATTATATCAATATAATATCTAGATAAAAAACTAAATTAAAATTCAGTACGGTGAGAATTAACGACTCCAAAGCGTCGCGTCGTTTAAAAGAACAAAACGCAAAAAGTTCTATCAAGCAACAAAATAAAATTTTAACTGCTACACGATAGTAAACATAATTTACAACTGGGCCCCTGTTTTTATATTTATTTTTACTCCGTTCAGTTCTGTGCTAGTTCCATAAAAGTTTCGTAAATCTCTATCGTATCGGACAGTTCTGAGACTGATCGCTCATCCAGTTATATTTATAGCTGTTTGATTTATTTTGTTATCTCTTTATTGCCCGACTAACGACAAGCATTCTACTCTGAAGATTAATAGTTCCCGTCAGCGTGATTTAGCAGAGCAACCGATATTTAATGTGCGCTATTTAGATAGAATACGACGGTTTATATTTAGATTTTCTCAGTTGAAAGCCCAATCATAGGGAAATTATTGGAATTATCGAACGTACAGTTGAGATCAATCGAGTTGATTGGCGTAACGAGGTCGATCTGCAATTTTTGCGTTGCTTTGAAAGTGAACAATAATCTGATTCAGTTGAGCAGAGTGACAGTTTTTGCAATTGCGTGGCTTATATTATATTTTTTATAGGCTTTATTCAGAATAGATGGTTAAATAACCGAGTTTATGAGCAAAAATAAAAATTATTTCCAAAAAACCGACTTCCAAAGCCACTGTAAAGTAAATAATAGTTTAAAAAAACTAAAAAACACGCTTTCGACGCAGACACTCCGGGTCTCAGGAAAACAAAAAATCGCTAATCCTGATTATCCTAGTAAGGATAACGGGTCACAAAATATTGAATTGTCATCGGTCCTTAATAAGTATGCAAAATTTCGAGTTAATCCGACGTTTTAAAGGGGGTCAAAATCATGTTCAAAGATTCCGTTACATAGTAACATACATATGTCTGAAGCTAATAAAAAGCGTGTAAAAATAATGGCAGTACAATATAGAAACTTGCTAGGTATCGATAGAGTCAAATCTGAACCGTCCTTATATTCACAAATGTTGTCACAAAACCTGTAACTGTACTTAGGAAAGCAAATGTATATTTTATTTTCTCGATCTATAGAAACTAATAGAAGATGAAACGACACTTCTATCTTTTACGTTCCACCCTTAAGCCTATTACATGCACTTATGTTTTAGATCTAAATAGTTGTTGGTTATCTTTCCATAATTCTTGATAAGCGAGTGTTGAAAATTAAAAGCCTATGAGTAACTTCCCACGCAAGAGCGACAGGTTCGGGGTTAGAGACGTAAACATTACCTCTAAAGATGTGGTCACTTCAAAAGCGAGTTCCTACCAACGTTTTTCACTCCGATTTTCTATTCACTCAGCTGATTAGGACAAACAACTATTTATATAAATAATAGAAATAATATTAAATAATTAATCAGGTCACATCAAATATTTTGTATTTTAGCTATACATTTAAGTTGATGTGAGGAATTATCATAATTATTTTACTTTGCTTCGTTTATTTGTTAAATCCAGTATCTAGGCATGCGGTAGTGTGTTAAAGCCAAGTTCCAAGAAAGAGGAACTCATTGACATTACAGAAGAGTACCTGCAAAGTCTACCCATCTTGCAAATATAGGTATTTCTCGATTTTGATTTATAATAGTCTGAAAATCTAATTGTTTTTATTATGATAGAGATCAAGTATAATATTAGCATAGTACAGTACCTTATACTATAATATTATACAATACACACCATGACGATTCAAAAGCACTTGTTTATTGAAGTAAGTTTATTAGAATAAAGAACATTTAAATTTAAAGTATTTCACATTACACGCGTCCTGTTTATCAGCGGGTTTGTCGAAAAGGCTTTCATAGCGGTTTGCGTGGTAATAGGTCTTGCAATCGCGCTGCGTCGAGACGTGGCTCGTGGGCGGTGGCGCCAATGCCTACTTTGATAGCGAGAACTTAGTATTAACGTTTTAAACCTATCAGCTACAAATAGTGATTATGGACGTTCGTGTTTCCAGTCCAATAATTACTAGACCGACTACATTGCTATGTATATTTTCTTGAATTGTGGATTACTTGAACTGTTACGAATTTGAATAGCAAGTTGTTTATGGAAATACGCTGTTTTCAGGCTGATATTTTGTTTTATAGCCCATAGCATTATTAGCAGCTAATTTTAAATTTAATTTTTATTTTTGGAAATATGTCTATCTGTGTGTCTGTTTCTCTTTTTCATGGATTGCATCCCAAAGATAGACATAGGCTTCATCTGATCCCGGAAAAGCAAAGATTTCGGAAACCTAAATCCACGCGGAGTTGCGGGCGTCATCTAGTTTTTTGTAAATGCCGCAGATTTTTCTTTTTTTTTTCGCTAGGTCAGTTTAGACCAAATTCTATAAAAAAAGAATGTCTTTCTATCCCACAACCATACAAAGATTTTAGTGCTATGTCCACTAAGGGTTCATTTTCAGACTTAGTAGGTATTTCAACGTTGTGTGATCGAATATATAATAATATTATGTTCTACACTGCTAAACTGGGTCAAACCGTCCCAAGTTAACCAATGAAACATGGCCATTATGGCATTTTTATCCACATAAGTGCAAATGTAAATTAATAAACGTTGGCTGACTGAGCGTAACAAATCATTGAAATGGTTGTATCTGTCGACAGGCGCATTTGCCACGGCTTTAACCTCTTTTGTTCATTTGTTTATTGAAATTAATATTTTATTCCCATGTCATATCATATCACTGTGAAAGAGTGTGATTTTTACGATGCGTGTATTAACTTGACGGTGATTGACGGAAAAGAAAGAATGGAATGATAAATTAGCTCCGAAATGTATTATACCTACACGTTTACAGAGTAGCCGAAAATTTGGCTTACACGTCATAAATGATAGAAGGTATACCCCCTCTATAGATTTTGCCATTTATCAACTCAGAAATAGCCGAATAGAAATAGGAATTTGCTTTCTTTGACTAGGTATAAGTACTCATCTGAATTTGGTTATTATAATTATTCTCCATCTCCCATTTATTATTATTATTATTATTATTATTATTATATTAATCTTATAAAATGGACGTAAAAGTAGGTTACATACAGTCCACAAAACCGACAGTGTTTTTTTAACAGTGGTTGTTAATATAATAGGTAAGATAAATGAATATAGTTAAAATTATTAAAAAATACGCCTGCTCTGCCGTAGCCCGTATTGAATTACCTTTGGAATCTTATTCACATTTTTATTAAATGATATTTTTTTGTGAATGACTGGATATTGAACTATAGTGTTATATATTTTTGGAATCTACTCATCATTTTCTAGACGATAATGATATAGTTAATCTTATTTTCGAATATTTGTTTTCAACTTTAGTCTTTAATGCGGGACCATAGTCAACCCATCAATTTTTTTTTAAATTTTACTAGCCTATGTCACCCGGAATAAGCTAGGAATTCTAACGATACCTCATTTATCAAAATCGGTTCAGGCCTATAGAAGTTATGGTGGAATATACAAACTCACATATATATATATACATACATTCATACATGAACCCTGAAAACAATATACTCCTTTTTTCAGGCAGTCGTATAAAAACAATTAAGTTCTTACTTATAATATTATAGTGGGTAGGCTACAACAACTTCAGCTCAGCGTATAGAAACATCGCGTTAGGGGCTTTGATTGCGGATATTTTAGTACTTTATCAATAAACGCTGTATCGCTATAGAAATACTAACTTGGTCGTTGTTTTAAATAATAACAAATAAATGATTATGATGCAAACGGTATCAAGTTTTAGAGATTTTTATAGAAAAATAACTTATTTTGCTGCACGTGTAAAAATGGTACCTTTTTATTCAGTTATTATTATGAAAAGCGAATTCCAATTTCATACTCAATTTACTTCATACTAAGGACTCAAAATAAAGCCAGTATTCATTAAAGCAAGCTCCATAAATGCACTCCATTTCATAAAAGGCAATTTGCAATTCCATTGATGTTTAGAAAAAAATGAATATGCATTTTGCTATTCAACACATACGTAGTACGTATGTAAATATACAGCTAAAATATTCTGCACGTTTCTAAACAAATGAATGCGTTTTGTATTGTACGAATAAAAATTTAAATCGAGGTAGCTTGTACGAGCTAGCTTTGTGCACTTTGTTCAATTTGTTTGTTGCATGCAAACGTTGATTTTATTCATATTTTTTCTTCTATAATTTCTATATTTTGCGGAGTGGAGTTTAATAAAATACTTTTTAAATTAGTTAAAAACTAATTAGAAAAGGTATTTTAATTGTGACATACTAAAGTGCATAATATTATTGCTCATAGATCTTAATATTAAAGTAATATTGAGATCATCATCAACAACAACCTACTCCGAATACGAAGAATGATAAAGACGATTGGCAGACACTATAAATAAATTACCTAAATAGTGCACAGCAAACACAGCATAAATTTTGCTAAATAAATAAAACTATTGTGACAGTCGTAATGTGAAAATACGCCGATGTTCAAATTTAAAAAAAAATCAAAAAGTCATAGGGACTGCCGATAGAAGTGAAAACTTATAACTCAGAATTTTAGTATTAAAATTTGAAAACAATGGAAATTTTCAAACGCCAATATAAATACGAAATATACGAATATTAAAAATATATATAAACCTTAAAACTAAGGCATTAAAGTTTAGTTACAAATGTAGTATATTTAAGACCTTTTGGCTTCGTAACAACGCGAGCATTTCGGTGACGCGGAGCATGTTGGTGACGCGGAGCATGTCGGTGACGCGAATCCACAAGTTTACCCCCTATCAAAACGTGCTCAACGCGGCTAAAGAAGTTTTCACTTCAATTAGGAAAGGCGACTATAGTGAAGTATACCGATAAATGATTATTTTGGTAGAACTACTTGTAGAATACCTAATAGTAAAATTGTGAAATTATCAAAACCATTTAGTACCTCTACCTCAACGCAATCTCGGCATTGTGTTGCAAGAAACAGCATTGGACTACACAAAATGTTCATTAAAACGAATTACATCAATCATTCACACGCTTCCTGGAATCATCAAAGCATTCCAGCTGTCATCGTTTGACAGGAAGAGAGGCGCTACGCCCCACCCACTCGATCCAGGTTAGGCGTAAATATTTATAAGTGCAATAACGCCCTAATACCTATTCATAAGTGAAAATTACTATGCAAATAGTGGAAACGGGGCGGGCCGTAAATCTAAACGTCTGCCGGCGCCTTAATAGCGACGCAAACGTGATGAATATGAAACTGTGACGTCGTGTCGTCATTAATAAAGGAATAATTAAGGCGTAACGGGAAGAGTAATGTTCTCCGGCCAAATTGTATTTCATTAAGGTGGTTTAACATTTTGGTCTTGGGTGACGCGATACAAAAAGATTATTATCACTTATCGCAACTTGTCGTGCAATAATAGTTTATTTCTGTTACAAGAAAATATTTATTTTATCTAGATTTATGATATCTAGATGATGACCGAGACTTCATTATGATATGATGATATTTAAGGTGGGATCTCATTGATTTTTGGATATAAAAAGTCCAAGACAGGAAATGTCCTTCGGTATCTCTACTATCTCAGTATTTATATATTCATTGTCAAAATCTATTGAGCAGATGGACTATGAAAATTTAGCAGACAGACATACTTTTGCAAATTTATAATATCAAAGAATGGATTATTATAAGAAGTACTTAGAACTTGCATACCTACTGATATTGAACTAGTTAGTAGGTAATTACTGAAAATGTTGCGTATAATTTCCCAATAATTTTGACCTCTAACAATATGGAATTCCATAGTGCATTTATCATAGCAATCATTTTACCCAGTGCAATATAATTTATCACACTAAGATATAGACATCAATTTGTATTGAATTCGAGCCTAATTTAAGACATTTGAGGTTGTGTGGGAAGATAGAGTCACAGCTTATGTGATTTACGGGCGCGGCTCTCAAATCTGAACTGATCTCGTGAATAAACTTGTTCCTAACAATGGCGATAGCAAGTGTGTAGATTGTAATGCATAAATAATGTATTAACTAGATGATTCCCGCGACTTCGCCCGCGTGGATTGATATTTCTTGATTCCCGCGGGAACTCTTCAATTTTCCGGGATAAAAAGTAGCGTCTGTCCTTCCCCGGGATACAACCTATCCCTGTACCAAAATTCATCAAAATTGGTTGAACAGATACTTTTTTTGTTTTCCGCGGGATCTCTTCAATTTTCCGGGATAAAAAGTAGCGTCTGTCCTTCCTCGGGATACAACCTATCTCTGTACCAAATTTCATCAAAATCGGTTGAGTAGTTGGACTGTGAAAGTGTGTAATATTAGTATGGATATTAATTTAGCTATACAGAATAATATCTTACTCGTGTATTCATTTATTCAAGATTGTGTCTTACATCAAATTGCCTGACAGTCAGTCTGGAGTCTGGGGATTTTCTTTAATACAATCTTGCCAGTACATCAATAATAATTATTTGCACTCTTCATAATATTTTCATTACTTATTTTTGTTTAGTTTTTAGTTACAGTACTATAGCGTTGACTATACGTACTCACATGATGTAACTGCCTCGTTGGTCTAGTGGTTAGCATGTTCAACTGCGGCCAACGAGGTCCCGGGTTCGAGTCCCGGGTCGGGCCATAGCAAGTATTGGGTTTTTCTGAAAAGAAATTCTCAGTACTAGCCCGGAGTTAGGAAATTGGCGGTGTTACACCCCCGTGCCTCGGAGAGCACGTTAAGCCGTCGGTCCTGCGCCTGATCTCTCTCCGGTCGTGTCGGATTTTCCGTCCCATCGGGCTATGAGAGTAAAGGAACAGAGAGTGCACCTGTGTATGCGCACACACTTGTGCACTATAATATCTCCCGCGCAAAAGGCTAATCTCTATGGAGATAGGCCGCCGTGACCGAAAATCGGTCGGGAGGACATTATTACATGATGTAACAGAAAATATTACAGAATGGGGTTTATTAAGTGACCGGTACAACAACCGGTGACAACCTCCCTGGCGCAGGGTTGAGCGCTGTTGTCTTTACGTGAGAGATCCCGAGTTCAATCCCCGGCCGACAATGTGAATTTATAATTTTTGAATTTTATATGGTCTGGCCTCAGTGGCGTGCACAAGGCTTGATGTTAAGGTAGGCATATAAGTTAAGTCAGAATACCTATATTTACTGACCGTTATAATGAAAATGAACATTGACGTATTTCCATTTGGGTAAGCACTAAGCAGTGCTTTTATGCTTCTATGAACTGCACGCCACTGTCTGGCCTAGTGAGAGGCTTCGACCGTGACTATTTACTCGTATCACCCTAACGGCAAAGACGTGCTGCCAAGCGATTTAGGGTTTAATATAACTGCCATATACTTAACAGTTTAGCCTGCTACCGTCTTAGACTGCATCATCACTTATCATCAGGCGAGATCGCAGTCAAGGACTAATATGTAGTTGATAAAATAAAAAATGGTCTCATAGTTCCAATCTAGATATAGTAAATCCACATACAAATAAATAAACATTAGCAGCCCACTGTTCCGGAGCGTGACTAATCCACCAGATACACCGTGGGAGTGCACTTGTATGCAGAGCTACATATAAGAGCAGGTTTAGCTCTGGTTTAGCGACCAGTATGTGGGCTTTGTTCAGTTATTTATAGCTCGTGCTTTGATAACCTGTCAAACGTTGTTAGCACAAATTTTCAGTGTTGACTGAGCTTACAAGCTATACCTACATACCTAACTTGTACAGGTTTCTACTTATTTAGACGCCATCCTATTCTATCTAGATTTTATCCGTGGGGATAATTTATGTAAGTATATAAAGAATAAAATTTTGAATTTCTCAAAATCATTTAAGTGGTTGACCACGAACTTTTTTTATCATACCCTCAGATAAATCAAGTCCCTAGTCCCTACGTCTGAGTCTTTGAGTTCATTTGCTTTCATAATAATATACCTACCTACGTATTATTCAACCACAGACCACTCAATCAACACAGCTTTTATTTGGACTTTTTTGTTGCCATATCTATATTTACCTAGTTTAATATCAGAATAAATTACCGCTATGAACAATTTCCTAGTATATTATGAGCAACGTAAATAGGTCTCTATATCGGACGCCAAATCCATAAAGATAGCATTTCCATATTCCGGCGATAGAACGGCGAATGGCGTACAAATTTGACCTTGTACGCAAATACCTATTTTGGCAAGTTTGTCCTAGTGAATCAAGGGTAGTTACGGCGAAACCCCGTAACAGGAAAATGAACATAAAGATATATGACTCCCGTCACATACATACTTACATTTCTTCCTTTCTTGGTTCGTGATATATGTATATGTTTACAAAAAGGTTACAAAAATATGACAAGTTTAAAGTAGGTACATGTTTGCGGAACGAGGGGGAGGGAGGTAGAGGGAATGTGGTAGTTTCATTCTGAATAAAAGAGCTGCGAAAAAAATCTTATCTTGATTAAACCTGCTGAGTAACTGTACCGAGCATCAAACTATTTCTTGAAGCATTTTCACTATATTTTTACTAAATGTATGCATACTCATTACTCACCCAATTAATTGCAATAGGCTACCTATATTGACTAGCATAGAACATTGTTATTGACTACTTCCTAGTAGTACCCTTACCCGTGCTAGTATACTTACGAGTAGGTAAGTACTCTTTCAAGAAGAATATGTATCGTAACGGTCATCATAACTTACAGTACCAAAATATATTCATATTCATCCAATATTGGAATAGGCATCATAATATCAACATAGAATGTTATTGACTACGTACCTACTTATAGTAAATTTGTATACTTTACTTACTTGAATACATACACAACATGTCAAAGATCTATTTACTTTAATGCAGGTCGTGTCAACTGTGTTGCAAAATGTATTCGTATTCACCCATTATTGGACTAAGCGACTTACACTCATTAACATAGAATTTTAACATAATGTTATTGACTGCCTACGAGGTACATAGTGAAATTGGACCTATGGTTATACAAATATCAAACATGTTTGCACAAACGTGGGAATTAGGTAAACCGCTCGATCTAAATGAGGTTCTTAAGCCGCTGGGTAAACATCGATTTATTTAGTCAACATTGGCTTCAGCCACTCCTTACACGGTAACTTACTACACTACCCTAGCCCTAGTATGAGATGATGCATCTCGAAAGCTTTGATGGTTTTATTACTTGGCGGTTACTTACTAGCTACACTACCCACTATTACTGCAGCGCAAAATGGCGCTGCGTACAAACGGGTTTTCACATGCAGTTCATCTCACGTCCTGAACGGCCACCCGCTCCTTGCACCTGCGTCAGTTGTAGCGTAAGCCCTGGTTCAAGATGGCACATCTCGAAAAATTTGATGATTTTATTATGTGTAATATTACAACTTACAACACTACTAAAACTTTACAACTTCCACAGTAAAACCTAAAACTCCCTGTATTAAAGTCGTAACAGCGTTTTTTATTTTCGCTTGGTGTAGGTAGGTGGCGGACATCGAATATCAGTTTCGAAAACTGAGAACTCTTCCTAGAGGTACCTACAGTGTCGTGCGTCAGTTTACCAAACGTATTTGTTCAGAAGTTGTTTATTGCCCGAAAACGTGGAACTTACACCGTACACGAATACACGTGCAACCGAATTGAGTCAAAAGTTCAAAACAAAACTAATAGTTTTAGTTTAACCTACTCATTTTAAAAACAATAAATAGAAGGCCATTGAAATGAATACAAGAATGAGGAGAATCGAGAAGCAGGGAAGCCAGAAATTGGAATAACGCTAAATTAAATTTAATAGTCAATTACTGTTTTACTCTCATTAAGCCGATCAATATTTTTTCTTTGTATGATGTTTGCTATCATATCATACTAGTATTATAAATGCGAAAGTGTGTATGTTTGTTGGTTTATTGGTTTGTTGGTTTGTCCTTCAATCACGCCGCAGCGGAGCAACGGATCGACGTGATTTTTGGCATGAGAATAGTTGAGGACCTGAAAAGTGATATAGGGTACTTTTTATTCCGGAAAATTAAACCACGTGGACGAAGTCGTGGGCATCAGCTAATTTTCTATACATTTTATTTACAAAGCTTACTAAACAAAAAAAAAACATAGATAGTTCGTTTAAATATTTTTAATTTATTAATTACCATAAAAATACCCATAGTATAATATTAGGTATGCTCACCACAAGTTATTAATTTTTACACCTAATAGAAAGTTTCCTGCTAATTTCACCGGGAACCCATTCAAGTGTGTTCATAATAGCGGGAAAATTAATGAGCCAACTTTGGAGTTTTGGTGAATTTCGATCCCGAATTTCGAGCAGGTATCGGGGTTCGGTGATAAAGTTATAAAATCGCTTTGCGCTGCGTGACCGCACTCACAACGGCTTCCGAGGGTGTTTTATTGAAAAAGTAAGAGTCGTGAGCTGACTACGAAGGGCCCGTAAAATATGAATAATGATTATCGACTTCGGTGCTCCGCGTCTGGAAAAGATAATCACTATGGCGACTGGCGAAAGTCAAAGTTTAACATTATTACCCTGTAAGATATTGGAGAGCAGACCTGTCATCGTCTAGCGGTTAAAATGTGCCTGTAGAAAAAGGTCCCAGGGTTTTATTGATAAGTGATAAGATATATAGGTTCTCATGTTGAAACTATTTTTGCTTGAAGCTATTCAGTCGGAAAAGACATATTAAACCTACTGACAGACATAGAGATTTAAGGTTGCGATAAATATTATGAAAACACTGTAGAGCCGTAGAAAATATATGTAGATGTATGATAAAAGTTAAAACACTTCTGTCTTTCATACATCTGTGGAAATCATCATGTGGAGTTACTGAAACTTAAGTAAATAAGTAGAAATTAGACACTCAACTTGACACTTCAACGAATCTAGTTCTATTTACTAGTTAACACTGAAATGTATGTTAGTAATCCATAATCAGATTACTGGATTTGCGGATGCCGTAGGTACATAACACTTGGATAATTCGGATAATGGAACGGCAATATTACGTAACGCAATTAATGCAACACGGTATTCACTTGTAAGCGATGTTTGAACTATACAACAATTAATCTAGTAGGTAATGATGACTATGTAAATAATGGAAATTATTGTTTTGGTAGAGTCGTCGTAGTCTCAACAGTCAACCGATAAACGCTCACCGCTTAGCCTGTATACGAAGAAAGCGATTCCTAGAGTAATATGACTTCATACACAATCGTATTCGGCGATTATGTCAACTCGCTCCGTGTCTATCTACATCGTGAAAGATTTAAAAAATTTAAAAAGAGATTAATTTTAAATAAAATAGTGATTATTATATTTTAAACCCTGATTCTTTGTATTTAGTAAGATTGATTTCCTGACCTTCCTATAATTGACGGATCAAACTGAAAAACCTTTACTACAACCACAGAATAGGTAATAGTAAAGCTGTAGGTACAAAAACACTTTATTACTACACTATTATAATTAAAATTCATAGTAAGTATAATATTATATCGGAAGCAACTTTATAAACGTTAAAGTAACTCGACCGATGAATGATCAATTAATAACGTTTTTCTCGTTAATTATAAGCAAAATACACGTAATGATAGGTCCATAAGAAGTAGGAAACCTGTTTATCGAAGCAAAGCGCTGGTTATACACAGTGATTGACGGGCCCATGAATGCGTGATTAATGAAGACCATCATCTATTACTCGATTTTTTATGCTTTCATTTAGCCTAATGACAGATTGGTAAATAGCTTTTTGATATACAGTTAAACGTTGGGCTGTCACACCCACGGTGGTTTGGTATGAAGCGGTGTGTGAAGCTGCAAATCCGCACTTGGCCAGCGTAGTGGACTATGGCCACATTCCGAGTGGAGATTCGAGTCTATTCAGGGCCCATCTATTCAACGTGACGAAATCCGTTGTGACGAAATCTACGCGAAATCTGGTCGCTATACATAGCATCGTTACTTATAGTATACTTAGGTATACTTAGGTGTACCTACCTACGAGTGTGTAGTGACTGAAATAGAAGCATAATAAGGTACTTATCATTATTAATATATAGGCCAGCAAATAATTAATTAGCCTTTGGAGAATAATAGGAACAAGCCGAGCTAGGCTCCGAAGAACTAATGATGTCCTTTTAATGGATAGTGAAACGAGTATAATGTTATTACAAGAATGGTTTCAATAAAAGTAATTTTAACTTTCTTTATTTACTAGGTAAGTATAAAAAGCTTAGTTAGCCTTTATGTATACAAAAACATGAATAATGTTGGGTTTCTTATAATTATTTTTATGTTAATTGCCCTAGAGCAAGCTTAAATATTGTACCATTTAATTTCCAAACAATAGAAATATTAAAACTAAAGTAAATAACAATAAATAAAACTTATCTTAAAAGTTCCAAATCTTAGATTCCGTGTTTCAATTTATTAGTATTGTATGGTTATTATGGCTTACCATTAAAATAATGTATTTAATTATGGAGTGAAATGAGTCAAACGGTTTTCCTCACGGAATTGTAATTTTTCAGCCTAAATACCGATAAGCTAAGAGCTAGTAGGTAGATGCTACGCAAGCGTTATATCAAACTATTTTAGTTTTATTTTAATATAATAAGGTTTTTATTAAAGGCTAAGTTGCCCAGTATACATATTTCACACAAAGAGTTAACATAAATACAAAAAATAAAATAAAATAAAAAGTAGTTAACTACCTACAGTAAAGTATACATAAAGCTTATAAACTATCTAGGAAGGTTTAAAAACTCTTCCCAGGCGTCATGGTCAAAACTAACTTGCTATTTACTACTATTTCCGATTATTCTTTTAAGACAAAAAGTCGCCATTTTACCTAATCTAATAGTTATAATAGCACTTTCTAATAGAAGGATAAATAAAATATTTTGAATTAGCTAAGACCACACAAAACGCCGTCCAGCAATAAATGTCAGAACGTCAAACTCGCAAACATAATAACCTAGATATATCGATGATCATTACGCGCGTTAGAAACACAAAGGCTCCTATATTTCATGCCTCTACATTTTAAGCTATCAGATAGTTTGAGAACTTCAAGCAGCGGTATACCGCTGATTGAAGTTCTCAAACTATCTCTCTCTCTCGTTCTCGGTGTCCTATAGGACACCGTCGTTTTATAACTTTTGAACCCTTTGTACGGCAATATATTTAAAGGCGTCAGGGTCGAAAAGAAGTCGTAAGTACAGTTCGCACGCGAGTTGAATGCAGGGTAAATGTATGTGTCACCATACATTTACTCTGCATTATACTACCTAAGAAACACGGACAGAAATTAAGTAAACGTAGTCCTTTGCGTTTAGATGTTACCCAAAGTTATATTAAGACATGACCGCCAACTTTGGAAAACTACCTGAATAATAATTGACGCAGTTATTGAGTCACCAGCTCTTTTCATAACCGTTGTTTGCGTGGTGAGGCGGAATAAAAATATATCTTAATTGTAGTGGTAGACGGCGTGTTTTGTGATATAAAGGATATAATATAACTGGACGATTTCATTTCAAAGCGTGTTGACTGTAATGAGCGAGATAAGTGAGCTGCTATTATTCTCGGTTTACATTTTGCTTAAACTTCGGGGTGTTAAGGAGAGGAAATTTGTTTCGGATGCTCGAGTGGGAGTGAAAATTTTAAACAAAATATTTTGAGTAGATGCTCATGTGCATATTGTGCTTTGCTGTTGTCGCTGTAAATTGCTGTAGCGAGTTTTGTATTTAATTTTAGCTTTCAGTGTGGGAGTGGGAGTTTGTGGGAGATTTTCTTCTCATTCGATCGCGACAACGTTAACTACGATTTGTATGGAATTGAAGCGCTTGACAGCTGGCACTATAATATTATATAAATAATTATATGGCACTTTACGTTAAGACGAAAACTCCTACTGGGCCTGTTGAGCTCCTCAGAGTTGAACTCATATTCTAAAACTCGCTTTTTCACTAATTCAACCGCTTGAATAAACGTTTATTTTAAGGTTCCATTTCTGTACGAATAATTTCTCAAAATCCTACCCAAGGCAAAACTTAGGGGTAAACCTACGCCATAGAAATAATCCCAAGTTATTAGATCCAGCGGCTAGAGCTGCTTGTTGATCCATCTTACAGTCAGTCAGTTTTCCTTTTTACATAATATAATACTAGCTGACATCTTCGCCCGCGTGGAATTACTTAAAATTGTACACAGCACATGTAACTGAACCCCCTTCCATAGTTTTGAGACGGAATTTGCAGTCCAATTGGTTCAAATTAAAATATAGATCAATAAACTTTTACTATAAATTGAATTCACTAAACGGAAAAGTTACAAAGCTCCGTAAACTCCGGTATAATGATAATAAATGAATGGGATTATTTAAAAATAATTTGGAAGCTGGCCAAAAGTGCGGTGGCAACTGGTGGTATACCTACTTTTAACTTCTGGAGTATACTACTTTGTCACTGCACTAATACATATGTAGAAGCTTACATGTTAACAATCAATCGACAACTGAACTAAAATGTGAAAATCCACTTATTTTATATCAACTTATACTTAAACTAGCCGATGCCCGCGACTTTGTCCACGTAGATTGGGGTTTTTTTGGTTCCCGCAGGAATTCTTTAATTTTTCGGGATTAAAAGTAGCTTATGTGTTATTCCAGACTAAAATCTATCGCTGTGCCAAATTTAATCCAGATCCGTTTAGCCGTTATATTGTTATGCAGCAAATAATGAAGATTCAATACCAATTGGTTTATCAAAGTCGAAAAGCACCTTATTGAATATTTTGCTTCAATGATATTGAGCGTAAATACTACCATACTATTTGTATAACTGTTGATAACAATAATGATTGGATACACAATTAAAAATTAACTTATAAAGTATAGACCATATATAGAACTACTTTTTTAATGCCAGTCAGCAAGGCATAAATCAAGAGAAAGACTGTCGTACACCTACTCGCAAATTAAAATCGATGCCAGACAAAAAATATTATTACAGCATAAAACGACAGTTTGACAGTTCTCAGACAAGTTGCACAATTAAAAATTAACTTATAAAGTATAGACCATATATAGAACTACTTTTTTAATGCCAGTCAGCAAGGCATAAATCAAGAGAAAGACTGTCGTACACCTACTCGCAAATTAAAATCGATGCCAGACAAAAAATATTATTACAGCATAAAACGACAGTTTGGCAGTTCTCAGCAAAGTTGCGGGCCTACATCCGAGACTCTTTTATTATGTTTCCGTACTAAATCACTTCTTTATTACGCACCAAATGTTAGGCTATTGACAAGTTTTCTGGCAAACTTTCGGGTATTGATATACCCATCGGAGTTGGTAACATAGTTCAAACGAGGTTACTAAAGTCATTATTTATATAACCCTATACCGATGATATAAGTTTGAATTTTATTTAGTAGGTACTGTTTTAATTTGGACTCACCTTTATAGTATTAATTTTATTTCTGTTGGATACAGACCATATATTATGAGCACAAGAGTGTACGAAAATTCAAGCAAGATAAACAAATTCTACCTGAAAACGTAAACATTTTAGACAAAAAACAGATAAAGGAAGCAATCAAAAACCAATACGGGACAGTAGACAATCTCGATACAAGATCTCAATATCTCATCCGAGCCAGAGTAATTCTCTCGAAATATGGCATGCAATAAAATACCGACGGGAAATGGAAAAGCAATCGGCAGAATCCACACAATCATAATACGGCACCAGAATATGAATTTCTGAACCCTTGCGGTAATAACATACGTAGATATATGTAATAAACATTACCAGCGTAAACATTTTATGAGTATCCATCTCATCAATAATATATCGGGAATCGTAAGGTTTGCTTCGCGGGTCCGGAAAAAATATCCTCAATCATTCGATGCCTACAACGTTTACCATTTTTTTCCTTTGGATTTATCTTTGTGTCCTCATGTTTAGGTTTACTATTTTCGGTTTGTCTCATTTTTGCCATAGATTTGATATTATTCCTTTACAATTTCATTAAGTTACTAATTGTGTTTTTATTGGATCACTTCAGAATGCTTTAATGTTTTTTTTGCAGGACTTTCTTATATTTGTTACCTTTCCTTTCTTGCATTAGATTTTTACTTCCAAGAGTCAAAAAGATTTATTAACTCGCCTATGAAAACTTTAGTATAACTAAGTTTTATACACAATTGGCGACTTCGTACCACTAACTAATTTAGTGTTCCTGTGATGATACTAGTAAAAGCAAATTAAGGTCAAGTATGGGTCTATACTACTGCATTTCTTTGGAGCAAGTGCAATTATGTTGGACTATATCTTCACTTTTCAGTTTCCAACAAGTAAAATTACAGTTTACAGTCAATAGCGAACCTTTCATACCACTGTGTTTATAGGTAGAGATGCATAAGATTGGACGCTTGAAAAAAATTATAATAATCTTTCGCAATAAGGTCACCTTAATTTTGATAGTCTTAAATTTATATTCAATTAGAAATCCCATCTCATAATACATAATACCATAATCTACTTACTAATAACCGAATCAATTAATATACAAATTCATGCGTAGCTCTGATACGATTTGTCGAAGATGCAAAGTGGTACGTAATTGAGGCGGATAGCAAAGGCGAGTTCATTTGATAGGTTCATTTGGAGTCTGACTGGAGTCCTCCCGATATATGCCACGACTGGATGAACTCGATTTCGATCGTAAATAGGGGTAAGAAAGGTTATGATGAGAACCAAAGATAAGAGTTGTTCGAAAATATACCGCATGCGAAATATAGATGCAAAATTAATGTTCAATACTCCTGAACTCAAAAAATTGGTGCATTTTAACTTGATTTAAGTATATAAAGCATAGAGTGGTTCGGCTTTTCTGACAAGCATTGGTTTTAGAATATTCCAGATCAGCATTACTAAAATAAGTCTAATTAATAAAAAGAAACGATGTACCTACGTTACATTTTATACTCTTAAATAATGTGGAAAATTCAAACAAATATTTAAGTTTGTCGAGTGGGTTGTAAATATGCTCCCAGTACAGCTACGAATACAGTGAATAGACTACGGCAGGCTGAGTGAAATTGACAGATTTATTTGCGTTCGAATAAACTGGGATTGCACTGGCTGAATTTTTTACATCGGCTGACTCACGCAGCCCGCTATGTATCGACCTGGGAATAATAATTTAATTCGGCTCCTGACAATTGTTCGCTAGTGCACCATGTCCTGATTTATTATGCAATCTTCAGAGAATTCATTTCACGGAAAAAATAAATTTAAACGACAATTTTTAAATCGTCATTTAAATTTATTAACCTAAAATGAGGTTTTCTTTGTTTTTTTAAAACGTCGGATTAACTCGAAATTTGGCATACTTATTAAGGACCGATGACAATTCAATATTTTAAACAGTTTGACCCGTTATCCTTACTAGGATAATCAGGATTAGCGATTTTTTGTTTTCCTGAGACCCGGAGTGTCTGCGTCAAAAGCGTGTTTTTTAGTTTTTTAAAACTATTATTTTTTATTTTTTATTGTGAGATAGGCTTGCGCTTGACGACAATCATGCTTAGTGCAAAGCGATCATGAGGTCAAGGTTGGAACGCGCTTGCCTAGAAGATGCCTATTCACTCTTGCCTTGAAGGTACCTAAGATTTTCTTGTTGCATTTAATTACATACGTTATTTTTAATGATATCTCAGTTATTAATATCAGTTTCTTCATAGTATCGAGCAACATGTAGTCATGCATCTCTCATCATAATCTTCACTTGCAACACTGTAGCTCAAAATATTATCTTCGTGCCTTGCGTATTTTCATGTCTCATGTCAACTAAGGTAAGGCGTCGAATATCTGTATCTCCAGGGAAATTAGCACTTCCTTGTCGAAGATTCTTCGTGTATTCAGTATGGTTGGCAATCCCCGCACGAGCCTTCTAAAACAAATTGTGGCGAGCGTATCGATTTTATGAGGATACGTACCACATAAAATTTACCACATCAATGTTGCAGTGTACATTTTTAATGGAATGCTTAGATTGTTTTGATGAAATTGCGCTGTTATGTAACCACTAAATTATCTATGGTTTAGCGTTAGATAGCTTCGAAGTATTTTTGGTCATAAAAGCTGATTCATTGAATAGTTATAGTTAGGTATACGTTCCCTTTGACCTGTTGATTTCTTTCTACGAAAGGAATTGATGTAGAGTTTTAGTATGACGAAAGGCGAAAAAAGTAAGTACCTATATCTTTCTTGAGTACTATTTGGATAAATTATTGTGCCACATTAAAATTCAGGTAAATAGTCTTTGAATTTTGATTTTTGGCTGAATTGAATACAATCAAGATACTATTATATTGTAGCCTTAGGACCACCGAGTAGTTAACCTTAGGACGCACTAGCTGATGCCCGCAATTTCGTCCGCGTGGATTGAAGGTTTTTGATTCCCGCGGGAACTCTTAAATTTTCCGTGATAAAAAGTAGTTTTCGGTATGTGACTACAATCTATATTTGTGCGAAATTTCATCCAACCCCGTTCTGTCGTTCTGGCGTGATTAGGTTACAAGCATCTATCAATCCATCCAAACTTTCGCAGTTATAATATGAGTATAAGATAACAAGGTTCGAACATCTCTCGTCCTCAGACAGTTGTAGTTTAGAGTTATACACGTGAATACAAAAATAGAAAAGTTATTCAAAAATATGCCCAATTATCAACTTCTATATTATATCGACCGCAGCATTTTAAAATCATGGTAAACGAATGGGGTGGTCCACGTATTGTTATAAAATATTTTATAAGTTACACGGGGTCCTAAACTAACAATGGCGTGATGTTGGGAATGAATAACTGATGCAAGTTTAAATATTATTTTTGTTGTGGCCTCTATTTTAAAGGACCCATATTGAAGGGCTGGCACGCATGATATGATTTCTGTTTCGTTGAAATAAAAAGTAAAATAATTTTACCTAAAGGACAGTAACGAAAATAATTACCTGAGAATTTTTGTAAATGCTACAGCGATTTAATTAGCACGAAGGGTTAAGTTACTGGTAAACCAAACCTTACGATTTTACCACTGTACCTGAAAACTGACTGACTGGTGGCTTAATCAATAGCCCAATTCGGAAAACGTTGCATCAATCTATGTTACAATAATTTCTTGAGATTGGCTGAATTTTTGGTATTCTTGCTAATAGCGAAAGAATAACAAGCCAATGAGGGTTGATTGCGATCTACACTGTTAGCAATCATTTTACCGTAATAGACTAAATCATAATAAGAGACTATACAGAAAATATAAACTGGCTCATGAACTATTAGCAGGTAGTGAATCCGTAGAGAATTCGCTATAAAGAGTTGTAGACAAAGTGTACAAAATAGCATAGTACGAATATGCAGACGGTGATAAAAAGCTATCTCTTCGTGCAATTCCATTAGCTTGGATGGCTGACTCTTCAACACGACAAACGTATCACGCAAATTGAAAGAGGAAAACTTTGATGTGGAGCTCCCAGTCGCGTCACTCGGATTCATCTCGGATTAGATTTTCATGTAATCACCATCTATTTTTCGAGGCTTTCTGAGAAAAGAAATTGGCATGGCTCGATCTTTTTTGCTGCTTATGTTGGCGCATTACCAAAAAGCACATGATTTCTCTGTTCTTTGTAAATCTGGTAAAAAGGCGGTACTAAATAATGGTATTACATCAGTCTAAAGTAAGTCAGTCTTTCTTTATTGCATTTTTTATTGAATTAATATTCATTGTATTAATTAACCCAATGTGTTGGTTTGCTTTTGTAAGACGACTTAAATAAAAAGTTCCCGTGTTTGCATATTTTGTATTAAATATGTATATAAAAACAACGACATTTTAAATTTATTTTACTTATTTGTTTACTGGCAAATAATATTGAGTTAATATAAATAAAATAAATATATTTAATATTTTATATTAATTCAACTACTCGAATGAAAACGGTCTTTCAGTAGTAAGGACTCTAAGGAGAAAGGTAAGTTTTGCATAAAATATATTATTAATTTATATCTCCTCGTAACTTTTGCTCTATAATGATATTAGCTGTACATTTTTAAGGCATTAATAAGTAGGATTTACGGTTATTGCACTAAGCGGTGTAAATTAAGAATGGAAACGCAGGTTGTAAAGTACAGTAACGACGTTATGATGTTTTCGCAATGTGCTATCTATGCCATGTAATCGTAAATATTTTATGGCTTTTGTTCGGTTCGCACGTGAAGATGAGTCTAGTAATTGCTGAATGCAAGAGCCTTACTTTGCAAATTAGCATGTTATATGACTACCTGTTGAGGCTGATGTTTATATTAAATACTTGAGTACCTATAGGCGAAGTTTAACAGATACCTTTATTATGAACACTACAGCATAACATTTTTGAAGTTTTTAAGCTTCGATTATTTTACGTCGATTTGGGACTGAGCGCTTATTGGAAATTAATTTTGGTACAAATAAAACATTTTCAATTACTAGTTATTTTTAAATATTTTCAACAATTTAAAGCTATCATAAGGGCGAGAAAATTATATTTGTATGTGTATAATTTTTGTCATTCAATAGGATTTACATAAATTTATGTTTATTTTTTAAACTAGCGAATGCCCGCGTTTTCGTCCGCGTGGATTGAGGTGTTTCGGTTCCGCGGGAACTCCTTAATTTTCCGGGATAAAAAGTAGACTATGTGCTATTCCAGACTATAATCTATCTCTGTGCCAAATTCCAGCCAGATCCGTTCAGCCGTTGGGGCGTGATTGAGTAACAAACATCCATCCATACATCCAAACTTTCGCATTTATAATATTTATTTGATTGATTATTGGATTGATTGATTGGTATTACTTGAGAATGTCCTCATTGACTTTACAGACATGTGTACGAATGAGCATTGATTCAAATAAATTTTAGCACAGACATTATTATATTTGATCCCAAAGTTTGCTAATATTAAGACCAACTTAAACAAGACCCGGGTTAATCCTTTCTCGTTAGCGTGAGACTTACGACATTGGGCTTACGTTAGTCATTAGTGGAACTTAGTTAAGCGTATTCATAGTACAAATCGGGCTACACAGGCGGCGTACAAATGTGGAGCAATCATTATTTAAGCCGACAGTGAAATAAACAGTAGTAATTCCACAAATCCCGGTAAGAGGCGGCGCGGGGCAAATTAATGAGTTGCAGGCGGAACATACTACCCGTAGTTTGTTAGTCACGTGGGATTATTATATGGAAGCTTAAACTTACTTTATTAGGCGTGTATCCTTTGTACCGGACAAGGTATTACTGCACATTGTGATTCAAGATTAGGCATGGTGCCGAAATTAACCTTGGATAGCGTTTGAAGACAGTTTGGAATTTGTATCGCTTACTTTTCATGGAAATATTATGTCACGCTATTTGTCTTATGCTCTAACAGTCCGTTTCAAATAATCCACCTCACGTCATAGCATAGGTGCGTCACGTTTCAGCCAAGCATGAATTTTTGCCAGTGCTACAAGAATCCTTGGTAGATTTACAACATAGATTTAAGATTGGACCAATCTTGAATCTATGCTTTACTCACATAATATCAGTTATCACTTTACGCTGTTACTGAAATTATGAATCCAAATTTTATTTTTATTTTGAATCTTTATTTAAAGAGCTTGGTCGCTCTGCGACTACGACGCTCTAATAAGGCCACAAAAACGTATTATTTTATGTTCTTGTGATTCTATACATGTATATAAATCTATCAAACTTCCAAGTTAATGTGATTCGAATTGTCCTAGAACTATATTAATTCTGCCAGTGAATTTTAATTATTTAAGCACAAATTTTTAGTCTTATCGTAAAGTCTGAGTATCATACACAGTTAGGTAATTACTGCCTTAATTTTAATTTAAAACTCAACTTATAGCAGACGACTCGGGTGTGGATCAACTTCACATCCACAATTGCCCGTGTAGATAAAGTTAATAAAAACTCCATCTGGAAATTTTACATTGCTGCAGACGTAATTCCCATAAGCCTCATATTCGGTAACAGAAACACGGAAGCATTTTCTTTTCAAAATTATTCCCTTCACAAAGAACTTGCTTATGGGATCAGAACGCGGCTCTGTCGTGGAATTTCAAGGAGACTCCACTCTGCCAGTTGCGATAAAGAGACAGTATTAGGAAAATGGAAACACCTACAATATAACCGTGACCTTATGGCTATATAGTCATAGAGTTGAGAATGTGATAGAATTTCCAACAAAGGGAATTGTAACAAGAGAAACTACGTAAGAGGTGTGCTGTTATTGCGACATTTGTACGCTTAAACTAAACAGGTGGATAAATTATTAACACACGTGTAATTTACGCAGTTGTACGAAAGTAAGTTTGAGTTCCTAAGCAAACAGGGACAAGGAATGGCATTAGTGATTGTGGGTGTTTGAAAATAATAATAGAGGATAATTATGAAGATACGTTTAATAAAATGTGATTTGTGACACCTATTTTTTTATATTCGTAGTACTCGACGCCGGCGATATATTGGAGATGTCTCTCAACAAGTTCAAAGTTTTTGTAAAACGTAAAATAATTGAAAAGTCCTATTATAGTGTAAAGGATTATTTGAATTACAGGAAGGCATGGGTATGAATTGTTCCAGCGACCAATTATGTTCTAATTATAATATATTGAATTATAATATAATATTGTTATAATTATAAGTCTAGAGTAATTTACGATATTTGTGAAATGGTGATAATAAAAAAAAAAACGGCTGAGTTTGTTGTGGGTTCTTCTCAGACCAGCGCGCGTTTTGAACCCTCAAAGCTTTAGTTTTAAGATACCGTAACTGATTATCACCATCATATTTTATAAGTACCTAACTGGACGTCAATAAGTGTACATTGTACCTAAATTGAATAAATATATTATGACTTATGACATACTAGCGGACGCCCGCGACTTCGTTCGCGTGGCTTAAGTTTTTTAATTCCCACAGGCACTCCTTAATTTTCCGGGATAAAATAACTATGTCACTCTCCAGGTCCTCATCTATACCCATGCAAAAAATCACGTCCGTCATGGGAACTCCTTAAGTTCTCATCGTAACCCGTCGTATTTGGACTCTTTTGATTTGTCTTGACTAGCAATTTGTACCTAGATGCTGCTCAGGGTCTTATGATGGAGCCAGGAGGTAGTCATGGGAACTCCTTAAGTGATCACATGTTTTTAAACAATTTTTATCAGAATATTAAAATTTAACACTATTTGTCACCTCTGCTCATTACTAAGCCCAAGTTTTATCTCGGAATGAGAATGGTTTGGCCATAGTCTACCACGCTGGTCAAAAGAACTACTGAGCCGGCACATATATGCAGTTTTGTGTTTTAGATATTATTTTATATATACTTTTGCTAAGTTCTAATTGTTGTTTCAATGGAGCTCTGAAGTTTGTCGTGGGTTTTTTAAATTTTTTAATTTTATTACTTATTATTAGTAAATGTCACTTTAAGTGGTGGTACTAGATTCTTACGACTTATCTTATGCGGCACAAGTTGTCCTACTAAAAATAATTTCATTTTCATTTTCATTTTAACAAATGTCAATGTGTCAAACTAGAAATTGGGAAATGAATTTTTTTATTAAAAAGTCATTTTAGTACTCTTTATTATAAATTCGATGTTTGAAAAATAGAGTATGCGCCGCGGGTTGATACACGATTTCAGATTTCGGGTGATGCCAGCCCTCGCTTCGCTCACCCTCGTCTGAAATCGTCTTGTTTCACCTCTAAGCACACAATATACTGCTTACATCAATGATATAGATATTATTCAACAAAAATAAACAAATGTGAATTGTAGAACAAGGTGTAGGTAATTGTAATTCAACGAATGTCCAAGCAAGGGAAATGAAAACAATAGGTTATTTAAAGCAGGATATTGTTGCATTAATGCAACGTGAGATGAGAAATAGTAGAATAATAATAACTACTGACTAAGTATATTTAATTTAATCGTAAGTAGGTAAATATGCAGTTTTATTCTTACACGCTTTTTGAAAACCATTTTGCTATATTAATTTGCTTAACAGTGCACGGTTACCTAGTAACTTCCATCAATGTTAACTTGCTTAAGATTTAATTGATTTACAGTTGTTGTATTATATATCTCATCCTATAATATATTGTGTAGAAACGAGGACATCATTTACAAAATAATTAAGAAGCTGATTGCTTTGGGTATTTTTTTTTATCAACTACAAGTTAGCCCCTGACTATTCAACCTATGCAGTAGTAAACAGTATTCTAAAGCATGAGATATCGCATTCAGAAGCAATATCTTATAACTGCTCTTCTTATCTAAGCATGCATACACATGGCGTGCACTTGGTGCGCCAAGTGCGCGCATACAAATCACGCGCATGTATTTCAGTTTGCTCCCTGTAAATCCCTCTGCAGGCAGCGCTACCGTGGTTCACGGGTAGCTTAGGAGCAATGTGAGAACAGATCACACTACGTACCTAATCCACGCATACAGCACGTGATCCTTTCGCAAAAAGGCACACTCGCGGCGCTTTTTGTAGATGTGTACGCACCCTTATAGCTATCAAATCATAAGTAATATAAATAATGAACAACAATCAGTATAACCTTATTCTTAGTTGAATTCATATTTTAATTCTTTTTCTTTCTCAAATAAATATTTCCCAACTATAAGCATCCAAAGCGATGACATTAACGTAAGTCGTTGAATAGTCCATTGTTGACTATGAAGCCGATGTTTGCTTTGATAACTAAGTATAGTTGTTTAGACTTAGTTTAGTTTACCCACTTCTCCGCCAAGTAATTTTGGTCAATGGGTCGTATAAAAAGGATACGTATAATGATGCAAGTATTTAAGCGGTAGTCTTGGAATAATAGGGATACGGCGTGCACTGCATCTATGCGTGTAGATGGATAGAATAGATGGATGGATGGAACCCATGGCTAGAGCCTAATAGCCATAAGGATAGATGGATTTGGGCTGGAAGATAAATTAGTCTGGCCATACTGACTAAACCGCTTGCCTTCATTGATTGAGCTGACGCCGTTTGTATTTGCAGTACAAATGTGTTCGTCATAAAAATGCAATGCGTGCGCCTCTTGCGCTAATGTGTAATCAACTTTATCAACATGATCTTTCAGATTTTCCATCACGGAATCAAATCATTTGAATTTGCTCCTTCTTCTCTAACTGTAGGCCTATTTTAAACAACCTTAAACAATCCACTGACCAAAACTTTACGGTCCGTGGGCTCTTTAAAAGGATATCTACGTAATGAAGCAAGTTATTAGGCGGTATTAGTATGGTCGTTAGTGTTCATTCAACTCGGTTTGAGTTGAATAAACTATGTGAAATAAATGAATATAAATTTATACGGTGCAGTACGCTTGGGTGTCGTTACTCGTTAGTAAAGGATAGTAGACATGACTAGACTGACTTCAATAATATTTACTGTTGTTTTTAACCGACTTCCAAAAAAGGAGGAAGTTCTCAATTTAGCGCGTATCTTTTTTTTTATTTCGACAAGAGAAGTGACAAAGTTTTATAAACCTAATTAATCAAACATTTAATCAATTAGGTTAGTCTAGCTGTAAGTTCCATTGAATTGTTTTCAATAAATCAAACATAATAACAAACATAAATAAGTCTTTTGATACACACAAAAAGTGAATAGGGATCGAGGTATTTTTTAAAATATTTGATTATCCTATAAAAATTAAATGTTTTTTTTATCCACTATAACTTAACTCTTGACTGCGACCTCACCTGATGGTAAGTGATGATGCAGTCTAAGATGGTAGCGGGCTAACATGTTAGGGGCATATGAGTTATATTAAACCCATACGCCTATTCGGTTTCTACACGGCGTCGTACCGGAACGCTAAATCGCTTGGTGGCACGTCTTAGCTGGTAGGGTGGTAGCTAGCCACGGCCGAAGCCTCCCACCAGGCCAGACCAGGGAAATTATAAATTCCCAAATTGACCCTGCCGGGGATCGAACCCGGGACATCTGCACGTTAAGACAACAGCGCTCAACACTGCGCCACGGAGGTCGTAAAAATATCTATATAAAATGTTTTCGAACGTCCTAAAAATACCTCGTAACATGAGTAATATATAAACGAAAATTTTACATGTTATTTAGTATTTGAAAAATGAAATGATTAGGCTAATGTAAAGTTCTTATTAAATTCAAGTCAGTAAATTTTAACATTGAATTGTGAAAACGTATCTTCCGTGCAAGTGTCTGATCCCACGCATCTGATTTGCAACCAGCTCGTGGCAATGTAGGTGGTGCGGGCACGGGCCTGTCACTCCGTCAATTTGTTGGTCTATTCTATATCCACTACCACTACAGCCCAATAACGTCCCACTACTGGGCATAGGCCTCCACTCACTCTGCTGCAGTGCGGGTTGGCGAGCTTTGACGACGAGTATTATCATGTTAGTGATAATAACCGGGATAGTAATCAAATAAGAAATAACAATATCCGAGGCACGGGGGTGAAACACGGCGAACTTCCTAACTCCGGGCTAGTACTGAGAATTTCTAGTCAGATAACCCAATACTTAGGTAATTATGGCCCGACCCGGGACTCAAACCTGTGGACTATGAGATAACTGCACTTTTTGTAACTACCGCTTGAAAAGCTGATTCAGTAATAGATGGGTGCTACACTCTCCACTGAGGACGATAGGGAAATTCTGCCCGCATGCTGATGGGCCAGCCACTAGATACGGACGATCAAAAACGTGACATGGTTACCAAAAATGAACCATAATTAGAAAAGCTGATTGATGTACAGTATTAAAGTATGCACAGTACCTATGTAAACAGACAAAAACTGATGCTCTTCATTGGGCTTTTCACTAGATATCACCTCTCAAAGACTTATAACTTAGAAACTATAAAAAATTATTAAGCAATTGGTTAATTTTTGGTAACCATATCACGTTTTTGATCCGCCATATCAAGTGATTGGCCCATCAGCATGCGGGCAGAATTTCACTAGCATCATAAGTGGAGAGTGTAACCTAACTATTACTGAATCAGCTTTTCAAGCGATAGTTACTAAAAGTGCAGCTATCTCTTATAATACTGGGACCTTGTCGGTCGCAGTCGAATATGTTAACCACTCGACTAACGAGGCAGTCTCTATAAAACTAGTTTAAATTCGAAAAACGAGCTTATTATTTCAAAGATTTTTGTAAACATAGGTATTTAAAAAAACGTAGGTTTTTGTAACATAACATGAACGTTTAAAAAATGCATTGTTTTAAAGGAAAAACTGTTTTCTAGTTTTTGAAATAGTTTTAGAATAGAGTAAAGATCGACTTAACTAGTTGATATTGGTGTGGAAGTTATTTAAAAGTGTTAAATATAATAATTATCTCCTAAAATACAGAACAAAATAATATCACTATACTTTGTTAGAATAACCCAACCAGTCTGTCAACGTGGGATGATTATGTCAGTTGCTTGAAAATTTTCTTCATTTCTTGTCGTATATCAAGCAGGAGACATGAATACTTTATTGAGATCCCAAAGCAATATTTATTAGATATTAGTAAGTTTAAAGGCGTCGACAGACTCCAAGCGTGACGGCCGCGCGCAAGAAAGTCTACGCTCTACATTCGTGTAGGTAACAGCAGGAGTGTAGTTTTAGTGCTTTAGTAAAGGTGGCACAAGACACATTAATTGAAGAGGCGACTTTCTTGATTTTATTATAATTGAATTTTTTGAATTATAGTAGTCTAAAATTGTATCTATGTACAACCTACGTCGAAAACTTTCAATAATTATTAGATAGGTAGATTATCTAATACAATTTGACATTTAGTGTACGTTTAGCTTTATACAAAGTGAAATCGAACGGAATAATAGAGAATTAAAATCGGAAAATCAAAATCATATTATCTAACAATACTGTCAGCGACAAAATACAGTTATTCGAACAACACTCGCTTTTCACTTGGGCTTAGATTAAGGGTTGTTTATAAAAGGTACGGTTTCAACCGCAAGGAAAGTTATACTCTTTTAAAGTAACATGCAAAAGTTAACCTTAATGCTTTTAAATTGGGTTGGGAATTTAATGTAATGTGCTCAGTTTTGTAGCTGTACCTATTAAGATGAGGGTAGCCGCAGACGGTATACTGAGCAACACGTACAAAGCATCAAGAAAAGGCTTTACTAAATTGAATATAAAGGCTATATTGCGGTAAATGGTTATGAAAACACCCGTGGCTTACTGTACACATGCACACATCTCGGTTGCTTGCATTTATCTTTGCACAGCAAGCAATTTCAAGGCCCGGATAGTAGCATGCCGGTGTATTTACAATTTGCATTGCGGTTCGAGCCGAGGTATATTTGGTCTCCTCTCCAAATCCGTATTATGAGAGAGTCTCGTTAAGTCTCCGAGATGAAGAACGCAGTCTAGCAATCATACTATTGGATAAATAATAAGTGGCTGCGTACTGTGGCAAACAGTATTTAAAAATTTCTTCCTGTAAAGTAAACGTCCAGATAATTAAACATCCTAGCCTATTTACCTTTACACTCGGAAACATTCTCCAAGTCAAGTATAGTACAAGGTGCCACGTTGTACTCTGTCTTCCTTGTCCAGTATCTTCCTTTTTCTCAAAAAAAAATATTTATTGCTTCGAAAATCCATGCTTAGCTACTTGAAGAATTAAAGAGCAATGTTTTGTACGTAAGTTAATTAAAATGTATTTGTGTAGAACAACAGTAGAATCATGCAGAAGAGCTGGCCTTACATTTTTTCCCCTACAATAAAAAATATATACCTCATAAAAGCTTTGAAATGCTTGTAAGTACCAACTTGAAAGTGTCATAATCGACTGAAAATATTAGATTGCCGAACTGTATAATTACTGAACTGTGTGAAAATTGGGCCTACGCATGGATATTAATATTGGCGGTACACTGTTTTGGGTTATGAAGGTATTTAAATTCAAAGTGGGTAATATTGTAACGAAATTCGCCCTATATTTCGTGGTGTAGGTGGTAAAGTAAAAGCTTGAACTTAGAAAACGTGTCGCGTAGTACCTGGATATTAAGCCTTTCAAGGCATGACCTTTTTTGTTAAACTGGTAACGTGTTCTGAAATTATTATAGTTCATACCTTCTTTAAAAAGTTATAATATGTAGTATTTTTACTTCCTGTTACTTTTTTTTTAGTCATTTCAGAAAGTGGCTTGTAAAGTTAGGTTTCATCAGTACGATAAGTATGATACCGTTAATTTTTATCTGTGGTTCTATGTTATAAGTAATGTATGTAAATAATTCGTAATAAATAATATCACTCCTTACCATTTGTCTACCTGTAAATACGATTGAACTATTGAGTCTTTAACCCCCAAAGTTTAAAACAAAATTGAGTTTACATTTCAGATGTACTTCATATTCCTATGCGAATGCAAAGAAATAACATGTCAAAATGAATGAAGCTTTGCAAAAGGGCGGTAGCTTGTCTCGGCCGAAGACCACGAGAACAGACAGGGACGGTTGAAAAATTATAAATTTCCGAATAACCCTTGCTAGGAATCGAACCTGGAACTTGCCACTTATAAATTTTACATGCTAAATTTAAAAAGTTTGAAAGCAATTTCAGTCTATGACTTCTCTATTGCCCAACATTGTAATCATTGCTCTAGTTACTGCAAACACTTACTTTTTTACACCGTGAAATGAATTGTAGGTACTATTTACCTATTACGGCAGTTGAGTTTAAGGCTCTTCTTTTATGGTTGTTTTTCATTGTCAGCGACCTTCTCTATAACTATGCAACTTTTTCAGAGGATAGGTAAAGTACGCCTTGAAAACTAGAGATTACTTTTGGCTGTAGGTACTTCAAAAATTAGGACGTAGAAGCGCAAAACTATCCTGGAGAACTCAAAAATGAAATATTTCCATCGTTCTAGCAGCAAATTGCAAAAGTGTAAAAATATTGTAGACCTTATTGTTCGAGGTGTATATTAATAAAATAAAAAATCTATAGTGTTAATATCTGAGGCCACTTCTTTAAATGCTTACAGCGTGCAAAGGCAAATAAGCTGCTGAAAACAAAAGAGAACGCTATATAAAAAAAAAAAATTAGAAACGCACTACACTCGAGAGCTCTACAAATGTGTTATAAAATGTGCGCGCAAATTCATTCATTATAACTTACCCATAATCGTATAGTGTTTCTGTCTTTCCATCTGTCCGTCTATCCATCTATTCGTCTTTAAGTCTGTCAGGGCCTGTCCGCCCAACTGATTTTAACGAAATTTAGTGCACTGGTAGCTAGCATCCTGGAGGCCGACACAGGAGGTTTTTATCCCGGAAAACCAAAGAAAGAAGGTTTATAAAAACAACTTAAAGTAATGCGGATGGATTTGCGAGAATCGTGAAATAATATTATTAGTGTATTGCGAGCTAACTGCTACACTATTAACGAATTCGTAGGGTATCTTTCTTTCACATACCTATTATATTTTATTATCGTTGTCTGAGGATTATGTTGTCTCTTTCACACCTACTGTTTACCAAGATTCATAGCCGGCTTTGGCTTTAATTACGCTTCCGGGAAAAATATTGGCGTTGCAGCGTAGCTTGTTACCTCTGCTATAAATTTATTGGTGCAAATATTTTCTGTTTAAATTTTCAGTTTTGCTAGTTCCGTTCCAAACAAAGGCAAAGTTTTCATTAGCAATGAAAATTACAGAAATCAAGTTGCTTACCAATAGCGAAATTATAATAGAAAAATTTACTTGCTGTGATTCCTTCTTCACTTTGCCACCTCGCTCAATAGTAGTTTGTGATATGAGAGCGGTAAAAATGGATTTTACATGTTAACTAATGTCAGCCCGATGACGCCAGTCGAGGGTTTACCATCGATCGTCACGAGTATGTAGAAACCTTAACGCCCGTGTATCACACAATATTTTTCAATACATTTGTGAGAAAAGTTGAAAATAAAAGTCGAGTAACTAGGTACTCGCTACTTTTTCACGCCCATACTTATTTCGAGGTTTTAGGCGTCATCATTTTTATTAATACAAGCTGGTTTCTTTTTAAATAATATTGTATCTTTGTGGCGGCGGAAGAGGTCCTATTTCATTAAGAACCTCAACAGTATCAGACACGGCATGAGCACCGAAATTTGCTGACGTCATCGTCATTGGTTCGATGGACTTATCAGCTGCCGACAGTAAATTATTGCTGCTGACATCTGGATGTTTAGAATTGTTGCTTCGTGTGGGTCTCTCAACTTTATTCATGAAATGACAAAGAAAGTTCTGCAGTCTGCACTAAGAAGTAGGATATTTTTCCTGGAGCTGTAATTAAATGCAAGCGGGCCATGCATTCCGGTTAGTTACCGCCGGTACTAAAGAGACGAAAGGGATGTGAGACAAAGGTATGTTAACAAGCGCCAAATTATATTTGTTACGTGTGTAGAATACGTGCAATGTACGTGTTTGGGAAGCATACAAGTTATCAAGAGTTTCTCCACTATCAACTATAGTAACAAAAGTGGAGTGAAGTGCAGATTTTTAAATATTAATTTAATAATGACCTCAAACTGTTTTCAGTCTGTTGATTTTGGCATTTAGTATAGTAGTATGCTAAGTTGAGTAAAAGTCTCTTGTTAGTAAAATGCCCCAATGAAATTTTCGTGACAATGTTTGTTTAATTTCTTCTTCGGTGTTCAAAAATATTCCGAGCAAGAATAAAGAGGACTTCAATGCAAATTAAGCCAAATCTTCATCTGTTTCGTATCCAACTTTCTTGTATGTTCTTACAGTAAGTTTGCTAGAGTTCTTCATTATGTACCTACTAAGACGGTTCTTGCGTTTTATAACATTTTGTATGGTTCTTGAGGTTAGAGCGCTTCTTTTATGTCAGGTTCTCCTTTGTAGAGCGTCTTCCGTTGTAGTTTTCCTTTGTGGATTAAGGATTGCCAAGAGATGTCTGTGAAAGTTGTACTGCAATATTAAAGTCAGTTTTGAGCAAGTGTTTTTTGCTCTAAAAATAATATAGATACGCAGTCTGACGAAAAAGAAAGAAACAACAATTTTTTTAATTCATATTATGTACATTGTTTTATAGTAACAAGAACTTTATTACATAAATACTATAGATTTTAAACTAACAATAGCACTGGATAATTGATTATTATCTTCGAATAATCTATACTATACCTACAACTTGAATATTGCAAGCACTGCTGTTATTTATCTTACCTATAATACTTAATCTTTACTATTTATCCATATTATTAATATAATTTCGAAAATGTGTCTGTCTGTCTGCTACGTTTTCACGGCCCATCTATTCACTTGATTTTACAATTTTTTTACGGAGAAAGGTTGCATTCTAGGGAATGTTTTAATATCGGAAAATTAAGGTTGTTCAAACAATTTAATGCGGATAGAATCGCGGGCATTGTCTGGTGAAATAGTGATTCATTTAATCCAAATGTCAACTAATGAACACATTACGCAAGCAAGTATAATATTTCATTTCCTATTTTGTGTGGGCCCTAATCTGACTTCCAGAAAATCTTGATTATGATAAATTACACTTTAGAGATTTCTAAATTAATTCAATGTAATTTTGTCCCTCAGTCCCTCGCTAAACACGAGTCCATAAAGCATTCAGAACGAATGAATTGAAAATTTTAATTCATTTAACCTTTCTTAAGTTATTTTGCTTTAATCAAAGCCGAGGTGCCGTTGAAAGGCTTTAATGGGAACATCAATATGGATTAAGCCCTGAGAGCCTTTGTCCACGTCTATTAAGGGGATAATTATTTGTAATCCACGTGGACATTAATTTCATATCAATATTTATAGGCTGCTATCAAATGTATAATTTATTGGTATAACTAATCCTAGATTATTGACTAATCAGAGAGTATTAATCAGTCTATGCCTTACTTAAATATAATATTGTAATCTACATCTGCAGTCATTAGCCAAATTGGGGACAACATGACCAGAGGCCTTATAGTAACTTCTATCATTTTATTTGGACGTGTAAACGTTATAATTTGACCGCACTGATGGAAATTCCTTGTGTAAGAGGTCTGCAATTATGGACGATGAAAAGAAAGCTATAAAAGTAAAAATAAACTAAGTTCCTAACATTGGTAACATAAGCACTGTGATATAAGGCAATGAAAATAAGACACCTTATTTACGTAAATTGCAATGTGGACGGAACCAAAAAACTCACGCAGGAAGTCACGAACATTTAGGTGTTCACAACCATTCCTAAATTTACTAAATATTAATATTTGGCAAGTATGGAGGAGTTATATTTGAAGATTGGCCCAAATATGGACTTGAATATACGTATTTTGAGGAAGGCTTTAAACTTTCAATCAAAGAGCAAAAGTAATTATTTTCCCTCTCTAAAAGAGACATTCCAAAATACTTCATATCAATAGTTGAACTAAAGTTTAGGAGCGGTTGGAAACTTTTGCCTCAACCGATATTGAATTATCTGAGTTAGCGTCTGCAGTGCGGTTTTCGGTGAGATGGCTGTTTAGACTGAGTTTTGATGTCATTCCCAGTAGACACATTTTAAATGTAGTTATTAATTTTAAAGTATTTGTTGGTGAAAGATTAAAATTAAGCCCTAATTTTATCTCTCGGTTTTTTAACATTAGATTGGTCTGTACTTCTATGATTAAATAAACTTTTCTTTAAGAAATTATTTTGCAATCAGTTTAGATTAGTATCGGTTTTTCGCTAGTCTGTTAAATAATAATAATAATATAATTATGTTGGCAACGCCCTGACAGGGCCAAATGTTCATGAACTTAATATTTAATATTAAGTGTTAGCAAGTAAGGCATGAAAGCTATATTTAAATAAAAATGGCTAGAAAACTGATAGTACTACGCACCACCAAATGTTCAAGTTTGTCTAAGAGTCGCATGGGAACTGTTTAAAATTTACTAGATCTAAAATTAAACCTATCTATCTCTGTTAGACTACAGTTACAGGATAGAATATAAGTATATAAACAAACTCTTTTGCACACACTTACAAGGGATAAAAAGTTTGTACAGAAAGATGCAAAGGTGGTCTTATTGCACAAGCCATCTCTTGACTCTAACAGACAAGCATTAGGAAAAAAAAGAGATCGTCTCCAAGAGCGTGGATAGCTCACAAGTCTATATTAAAGTGGGCGTTAGCATAAACGTCTTTCGTGATCAAAATGGAAACATCAAAAGCCTTACATATCGAGCATCAGTTCTGGATAAAAAGCAACAACTGGATTTAGATGTCGCCAAAGTTCAAAAGCGGTTACCAAGTTCTGTCCTCGCCGATACAGACTTAGCGTTTGCTGAGTTGAGGCTTTAGTTCACTGAGTTCGACAGTACACTATTGTCATTTCAAGCTGCAAACAGTTGATATCATAAGTTTTCACAGAATACAATTATGATGAACTAGACGATGCGCGCGACTTCGTCCTCGTGGATTTGTGATCCCCGGGTTTTTCCAGGATTAAACGTACCTAACCGTAAAAGTCGTAATTTAGGGTATACGGCATTCGATATCTCTATTCCCAGCCAAATCGGTTCAGTTGTTGTGGTGTCAAAGTAGTACAATAAAAAATAAATAAAAAATAACCGACACTTTGTAGTATCAGGATACAAAATGTCTATTCGATCAGACATGTGGAAGTTGCTCACATCCCTTCATCAACAAGAAAAGAGTTGCTGATCTTAATCATAGCTAAATACAATCTCGATCAAGTCACCTTTCTAACCAAAAAAAAATCAAATCAAAATCGGTTCGAGAGCTATGATACAACAGATTGACACACAGATACACACGTTAAACTTATAACACCTCTCTTTTTGACTATCAGATTGCAAATTTGCTCCGTATCAGCGACTCTACTGGATTAGGTTGTTTAAGCAAGTTCCGAGCGGGAAGAAGTTAGCGAGATGCGGGCTGTACTTTAAGCTCGACGGTACAGTTTGTGTCTGGGCGTTGGTTATAAGTACCAGCTAAAGAACATGGTCAGTAATAAAGTAACACTGGCCAAATTTCGGCCACGGCAACCAATCTTATCTTGGACAAGCCAATTTCGTAAGAGATATTTTAGAGCACAAGTATGCGCCCGAATACTGATTAAATCTCTACATCTTCATTGTTATAGATGGACGGACGGCTAGGTGGACGGACGATCTCAAAAGTACTTTCTTCTCCAGCTTCTGCTAGGGAGCCGTTGGAAACAAGCGGAACAAGATCGTGTCCTGTGGAGGGAGATCCATGCAGGAGCCAGGAGACATGCAGCAGTAAATGTCTACGTAGGTTGAGACGAGGCGACGGTGATGACTACGACGCCGATGACTCATGAATTCATGAATAAAAACACTATTTTGTTTTGTCCGATCCAGAACTCCAACCCGGGATGACTCTGGATCTTAATCCAGATTCTAGTTAAGAGATATATTTAGTGGTAGACATGATATAGATCTGAGTTGGCGTGTGAAATGTGGCCTTAGTGCAACATTAAATGTTCCGGTCTAGGAACAAGAACTGCACGGTCAAATTGTGGTTGTTGGTATATGTAGGCAAACTAGATAACGTTTATCTTGTGTTGTTTGTGATTTTCGATTGTCGATAATACCAAAACAATACATAGGAAATAATTAAACTCGATACAATTCAAACCTTTTAGTCAAAGCTAGTAAATAACTAATAGCCGAATACTGAAAACAAGATATTTCAGAGGTTTTTAATTTACTATAACATGGACATTGGACAGTAATCCCTAAATTCAGTAACATTGCTATAAATTGTATAAAGATTCATACTTGTTACCCATATAATATACCCATACTAAAATTCTACATCAATGAATATAGTACCTATTCGGTACCTGGTAATTATATCAGGCACATAGTTACAATTTGGCTTAAGAAGTTTGGTGCTAGATAGTTCCTGATATTAGTTCTGGGTGGTTTAACGTTTAAGTTGGGTAGGTAAGTTCCAATAAGGACAACTTTGAAAGTCTCAGCGGTTATAACTAGAAGATAGTTCATAGCTAGTGAAACTTTTGGTAAATCAGTTAGTATAACCTGTGTTAATTTATGTAGGTACTGGTGAGTTACTACAATTGCTGAAAGCATTTAAAATGACATTATTAAGTTACGTGCCTTGACGTCCTTCACAAAAGAATCATAATTCTAAAACACGAACGACCAGGCAATGATAGTGTGCCATTGAAAGCCCAAAGCGTTACGAGCCGGTATGGCCAATGTGTAATCGCTGTCTGTGAATTGCACCAATTATCCTTTGATGTTTATAGGAATGCCAACTCTGAAAACGTACCAATACTCTGTGTTGGCCGCACGCAGTAAATAGACATACACTATACGCAAATAATAATTAATAAATTAATTAGCCCAGTACGTTGGACAATTTGTACAAGGGTCTTCACAAAACTAGTAACGATTATAGTTTAATTAATCAATTAATTGATTGTAGCGATTAAATTACATATATATTAATTTTTTAAGATAATTGTATTTTTTTTTCTTATATCTACTACAAGCTAGCCCTTGACTGCGATCTCACCTGATGGTAAGTGATGATGCAGTCTAAGATGGTAGCGGGCTAACCTGTTAGGGGCATGGCAGTTATATTAAACCCATACCCCTTCGGACATTAAATCAAATTCGCAAATTATTATTATCTTTCGTTCTAGTAAAAATAAAACCATATTTTGGTCTTATTTTTACTAGAGCTAGAACTAGAGAGATTACGTGAGTAATAATATTATAACACCTGTCATGGAAATGTCACCAAATGAAATGAAACCTATATATTGAAATGAAACCTAAGGTAACTACGTAGCATTAAAGAAAGTTGTAGAATATGTACTGAATGTATTAAAATGTACAGAAGCAATTTGTGCTGGAAATCATAAAAGTCGTCTGAGCTTGTCGGAGGCGCCGCTTCGCCTCTACGCCTCTGTAGTCTGTACCTATTAAAAAGTTAGGGCGTCTATTTTTGGCTCCGTCGTCACTATCCGTATACGATGAATGCGATAAGTTGTGAAAATAAGTTACATAGTAGAGTTCAATGTTGTAAGTTTTAACACATTGGCAAAATAATATCAGGTCCAATTTTAAAGTTGGGCCAAGTTTGATAAAAGTTGTGTGCAGTTTATTGAGTGGAGAATGGATAAGATAAATTACGGTTCAAAACTTTTAGCAATGAAGTTACTATCTATCTATCTATTCGTATCTCTATATATTCGATCAAGTCTTTCCTCTTTTAGATCAAATTGAAGATATAATACCTATTAATGGTTTTAGGAGTTAAACAAACAAGCTTTTCAATCTGACAAATTGCCTTTAAATTGATACTCATATCATGGGGATGCATAAAAAGTAACAGTTACTAGTCTACCATCATTGGGTGTCCGCCATATTGGATTTACAATGACGTCACTTAGCTTACCATGCATTGTCATCCAAGCTTAACGTGTGTGCAAAATTTGATTGAATTGTGTGTGTGTGTTTGCCTGGTGGGAGGCTTCGGCCGTGGCTAGTTACCACCCTACTGGCAAAGACGTGCCGCTAAGCGATTTAGCGTTCCGGTACGATGCCGTGTAGAAACCGATGGGGTATGGGTTTAAAATAACTGCCATGCCCCTAACAGGTTAGCCCGCTACCATTTTAGACTGCATCATCACTTACCATCAGGTGAGATCGCAGTCAAGGGCTAGCTTGTAGTGGATAAAAAAAAAAAACCTTCTGTACTATGTTTTGCAAATTAAACCGATTAAGAAATGAAATGTTGCTAACTTGTGTTTGTGCAAATGTAAACTCTTCATGCAAAATAATATAATAATTCACTTTATGACTTTAATGAATCCATGATCCAGCTACCCTCATATATCCGTTTATGTAAGTTTCGCCTGTTTACAACAGCTAAACTACTTAATTTAGTTAAGAATTGGGGTTTCGTGTAGGTACACCGTCAGTAATCAGTATAGCTGAAATTTACTTCAACAATAACAATTACAGTTTAGACTACTGGTTACAGAATCAGTTAAGACAGACAGTACATTCTGTCTGAGAGTCAGTACATTTCACAGACGTAAAGCTCGTGGAAACCGCTTTTTAATGTAACAGTGTTACGGCAACCGAAACAGTAACCTGAATTACATCTTGTTCCTTGTTGATTTATTTTAAATGGATGTCAAATAAACTCGTCAATGGTTCATAAAAACACATTGTGCTGTGGTCTAAAATTTTCTTCTATTAACTTTTGTTCTAGTAACACTGCTTTTGAACATTTCAGATAAAATTTTAAGCATTTACTAATCACAGTATTTAAATTAAATTTTCTGCAAAATAGATTTTTAACCTTTTACTTGAAATATTGCATTTGCGAACATTAAAGTGGCTACCGTTTGATTCATCGATATTTTCAAATTGAACAGAATAACGCGCCAAAATGTACACTAGGTATACCTAATTATGATCTTTACGATCACGAAACACCACAAAACGCTTTGTTCGTTAAAAATAGCTTTACGTTAATTTGTGTTAGTAAAAATAAAATAATGATCGTAACCAATCATTATAATCAATATGAACACATGAAGGGAGCGGTGTTAATGGAGACATCCGTGCTATAAGTAGTTTTTAATATTTTTGGGAAGCATACAAAAATAAACTGGCACACGGGGTGAATTTTTTGCTTCAACTAACACCCGCGTTTTTAATGTTCTCACTATTTTTGATAGTTTATTTTGAGAAACATATTAAGCATCTGAAAATGCGTACTCCTCAGTATTATCCGAAGAAAACCCCTACCATAATGTGATTATTTGGAGGTGATTTTGGTTTGTTGGAAGAAGAAGTTTGTGAAAAAATGGGCCGTAAAAGCGTAGCAGACGGATACACTTTCGCATTTATATTATTAGTATGGATAACATTCTTCTTTATCCTAACTGACATAGCTGGCTACTACATAGCTTGTGTTCAGTAATAATGCGCTTAATATGTACTTCCTGCCCCCGCAGCCTTTGTCTCGAGATTGCCTAACTAAAATGTGCCTGTGCCATCTAAAACCAACTTGCCCTAACTTCGAACGTTCTAAACTGGTAAGAGCCAAATTTGTGGGCTTTGTATGCTATTGAAATTTACTGCTAAAACTTCCCTAATACCTAAGACTACACGTACATAGCGGTGCCACAATGGAGCATTAAAGCCAAAAGAGGCTGAGATTTAGATAACAGCATGTATTATGCATACCCGGATTATCTTTTACGATAAACAAATTTGTCTATACCCCTCAATAATTTCTAAATATTGCGCTATCGTTTTGTTTTCCGTAAAAGCCGTAAAGGTAAAACCATACAGTTAGACCATTGAGTATTATATATTTTTTAATCGTATATGCTACGCATACGCATAAAAATTAGTCTTGTAAATACATGTTTTGGCTACATTATTCTAAATACATATGGAAACATTGGAAATAATCGCTTTCGCTTTTCGCTTTGAGTGTCTTGCCTGCTTTTCCCAGTAAAATAGTAAAGTAATATTCTTTCCAAGCCAGTGCAAGAGTCATGACACGAGGCATAATTGGCACACGTTGTGCTACAAGAATTATAGATACCTATTTCAATTAATCAACGCACCAGTTCGTGTGGGAATTCTGATTGTGACGCTTATCATGTCTTCGCTATAGGGTATAAATCAAAAAATACTTGTCTTCCAAGTTTACGTATTGGGCATAGGCGCCACTGGTATCATACCTTATATAGGTTTAATCCTATAAGTACTAGTATGGCGGCTCTACCCACCTATAGAGGTACCATTGGCTCAAAACTTCCTCGTGTGTTGTAAACTGGGACACAAAAAAAAACTGCCATAATTGAAGGTACCCCAATCCACGTGCACATTGTAAGTGCGCAGGGAATGATTAGAATTCATTACAAGTAACGCACACATCTTTTTTCTCATATTCAAATTGATCACTTGATCAACTTGCCCCGCAGAATTTGTAGCAGACATAAGGCTGATCTCATTCTATAGAACAATTAGTAATACATCGTACCTACTGACCGATGTATTACTTATTACGGGTATAACCAGTTTAAGGTCTAAGTATTTAACATAGGTAGGTATTGGCACTATGAAGGTAATAAAACGCTATTTATGGACTGGTTTATTCTGTTTAGCATCTAACTTAAACATTGCCCAACCGTACCTCTGACAGGAATATTAATTAAATAATATTGAGTGAAAATTAAATGCAAATCCGGTGACAGGTTAAATAATGGTTTATTATCTGTTTACTTTGGAGGTAGATATCTTTATAAGTTATTTTGTACACCAAATAGGCATCAATAAATAATATTTTGCTCTATGCGTAGTGTTAATGATATAAGATATTTTTAGTTTTTGAAATCCAAAGATTAATAGATTTGTCTTTTCCACACAAACCCACAATGTACGGATGATTTCAATCAATCCGTGTAGGTACACTGTACATGATATAGTTATTACCTACATTAATAAGAATATAATATTATAAATGCGAAAGTGTGTGTGTCTGTTTGTCCGTCTGTCGGTCTGCTACACTTTTATGGCCCATCTGTTAAACAGATTTTGATGAAATTTGGTACAGGGATAGGTTGTATCCCGGGGAAGGACATACATAAGGCTACTTTTTATACCGGAAAATTCAAGATTTCCCGCGGGAATTAAACAACCTTAATCCACGCGGAACGAAGTCGCGGGCATCGCCTAGTAATTATATGTATACTTAATCTTGACATTAAATCTTCATTATAGGATTTGTAAATCACATTGTACGGACTATACTTAGTATGCAGCCACACTGCAGTTATAAAATGTTTTAAAACCTTATTGTACATTAACAAACACAATAACATTTACTAGTTTATATACAATACTAATGTTATGAAATGTTAAACGTCCTGTAAATACTAATAGGTATACTATTCAGCTTGTTTAATAATGCAGTTTAGAACATTTAAGTTAACCACAAATAACATTTTAAACTGTTTAGCTTGCAGGGCAATATATTGTATTCTCTCGCGCATGGCAATAATTTCGATTCCAACAATACAATTAACACGTAAACGAGAAACAGTTTCGAAAACAAGGTGTAGTTAAATCCATATTTATCTTGATAATTAGCGAGCTTATCCGTGGTAGGTTTGATAAAGCCCCGTAGCTTGCGTGCCTCGACGGGTATAAATTAAAACATAATTGTGTTATCGTGACCTCACGCTTTAATGCGTTTAGTTCGCGGCGAAGGGTAGGATAGAGTTAATAAAAAAATAATTTGAGAAAGAATTACGGTTGTTCGATATGCGACCTTATTTCTAATCTGGAGTGTTGTTATTTCAAAGAGGTAAGAGTTTATTCCCAACGGTCTGGCGAATATATTTAAGTTCACAATATGTTTTTCATTAAATTATGAACAGTGTCTTACAAACAACGCACATCTTCAATCGATGGGTCTACAACCATTTTACACAGGAGTTCATATGATATGGGTGAAAAAAATGTCCCCCAAAAGAGCTGATTTACTGCCAATGTGAATTGACCTATAAAGTGGGCTGAATAGGGGATGGGGAATCCCATTGGGCTCACGCGGCTTATATTTTTTAAGCATAAAATTAGTTCATCTATACTAATATTATAAATGCGAAAGTTTGGATGTATGGATGGATGTTTGTTACTCAATCACGCCCCAACGGCTGAACGGATCTGGATGAAATTTGGCATAGAGATAGATTATAGTCTGGAATAGCACATGCATAAGCTACGTTTTATCTCGGAAAATTAAGGAGTTCCCGCGGGAACCAAAAACCTTAATCCACGCGGACGGAGTCGCGGGAATCAGCTAGTACTAAATAAAATAAATGTTTAACTTTTTTACCAGGCCTATTACGAGTATAAGGCTATTCAGCGCAAATGTTACTCTCCCAGTAAAGTCATACAAATGAAGGCACCATTGCAGCATTTCAGTATGGTGTTGTGAATCCAAATATAGATCTTGTTAACTATATTATTCTACCTTTTAAAGGAAACTAATTAAGACTGCATCATTACTATCGAGCAAAATCATAGTCCCAACTCCCAGCGCAAACTTGTTTAAGTTTAAAATAGTTTGTGTTTTATGGATCAGTGGACTTTGTTAAATTTTACAGTGCAACCACCAACCACTAATTACTCGTACAAATAATATTAGTGTAATTAAATAGTACAAATTCAAACGATATCCATTTAAAATTAATTAAAATTTAAGGACTTTCACCCCTTAATTAGTGTAATGTTGCAACAGAATTAAAACGAACGAAATTTATTGCAAATCAAATTGTTCAGCTCTGGATCGTTTATACAAATAAGGATCCTGTGACCGTATTATATGGGGCGAGGGGACTTACATTGTGTCTGTTTTTGTAGGACGCCAGACAGTGCAAGCTAAAGGCATGGTACGAAATGATGCAAGTCATAAGTGAGGAGCGGGTCTAACCGTAATAAATAAAGAGAAAGTGCTGACTCGGTCACTAACTGACTCATCAAAGACCTTGGATAGGTCCAAGGGCTTAAATGATAAGATAAGATAAGATATTTGTTTATTGTAAAATACACGTAAATATTTCTTACAATATTTTTGGAATCAGTGTACTGCCAAATATGGCGTGCAATTATTAGCTGTTTAAAGCATAATATTATTATTTACTTACTATGATGAGACAGTTAGTGAGTGTTTTTCCATTGAAAGCTGTATTTTGCACATAATCTCTGTGCAAAATTACATAGTGAATATTGCTTTAATAATTAGAGTTGCGTGTTCAATGTTATGTGACTGTATTGTTCATTGACTTATTGTTTTGACTACCCGCGGTGGATGCAATTGAGCTTTCCAATAGTTTAAAGATCAGAAAATCATAGTTGTTCTGATGAAAGTCACTGTACGTCACGTTACTTTGATCAGGATTTTCTAATCAATAATTATATTATTAATAATAATGAAAAATAAGCATGTTAAGCAATGCGGACCGTCTGAAGAAAATGGGTGTTGTAACTGTGCATGTATAGGTTATTATTTTTGATTATGAAATAACGCTATAAGTTCATGACTTTGTTATAACCAACAAATTTCTGTTAATGTTTTCTAAGCAATTAGAGCCCCATTTCTGATTTAAGGTTATGGTCACATAGCATGCTCGTGGGGTCACGTGGCCGCTATCTCTTTATTTACATTGACATGTATTAGAATAAATTGTGCAAATTGTATGAGTCTCCATTATTTACGTGATCGATATTGAGACCATTTTTGTATAAATTTCTAAATTCTTCCATTGATATAATAATAGTCTTGAATGTTAATAATAATCATACTAGCCTAATGCCCACGACTTCGTTCGCGAGGATTGAGGTTCCGCGTTTTTAATTTTCCGGGATGGAAGTAGCCTATGTGTTATTCCAGACTATAATCTATATCTGTGCCAAATTTCATCTAGATCCATATACCCATCCATCCTAGCATTTATTATAGGGAATTTGAAAATTAAATAACCGAAATTCCCACAATAAAATTACAAGGATTTGTGAGTTAACTCACTTAAGCCCCCTATAATATCCTGAAATCCTTATAATCGTTGTCTAATAGCTTTATTGCGTTTAAATTCGCAAACCCTAAACTGCAACCTCAGATTCATTACACTCGTAACTAACGCAGCATGCACGCGGCGATATTTAACACAGGAGGGGCCAGGGGTCCACCCAACACAGGAGGGGCCAGGGGTCCACCCTCGCATACCGGACCCATTATTGCGATATTTTTTGTATGCGTAAGAGAGACAGGAAAATTTATAGCTTCAAGTCTTACGTACCACTCTAGCCATCCAGAGTAATTTTTAGATGCAGAGATAATTTTATTTTGGCATGTATTTTTAATCCTATAACAGAGTATAGTCAACGCTTAGTTAAAAATCAAACATTTTTGCAGGAGTCATACTAAGATTATAAATGCGAAAGTATGTTTGTTGGTTTGTCCTTCAATTACGCCGCATCGGAGCAACGGGTCGACGTGATTGGCATGGGTATAGTTGAGGACCTGGAGAGTGACATAGGCTACTTTTAATCCCGAAAAATAAAGGAGTTCCCGTGGGAATTAAAAAAACTTAAACCACGTGGACAAAGTCCCAAGCATCGGCTAGTATTTATTATACTTAAATCAAGAAATGTGTAGGTGCATCTGTTTTAAGATAATTCAAATTCTGAAGAGGGTAATGTAGGAAGGAAAAATTCATTTTTAATTTAAGATGTATAGTTTATACCTAGTAAGGGTTATGTTGTTGCAAAATCTAAAAAGCAACAATCATGTGCGGCAAGAATTATTTGTCATTTTATATTTCCTTGAAATGGATTTAAATCATTACAACTATTAGAGTGAAAGAAAAAGCTTGGAATCGTACAAATACAAATGAACACTCCAAAACCAAATTAGTCAACACAAATCACTCGGCACAAATGTGCAAAACATTCATTACGTGTAAAGTAGCGTCGCATTTTCTCCATATCAATTTACAAAACACTTGTGCGCTCGAATGGGTCGACTAAATTATGACTCGCATCAAGTATAATGTGCTACACATTGCGTGCTCACTGTTACTCGCTGAGTGAGTGACAGTTAAGTGCCAGCTTTAGTCTAACTCTAGCTACGCTTTCAGGGCAAATTTGAGGCATAATGATTTTCTTTTCATATGGCATCCATGAATTGAATATATTGATGTACTAGCTAATGCCCGCGACTCTGTCCGCGTGGATTAAGGTTTTTGGTTCCCGCGGGAACTCCTTAATTTTCCGGGATAAAAAGTAGCCTATGTGCTATTCCAGACTATAATCTATCTCTGTGACAAATTTCATCCTGATCCGTTATGCTGTTGGGGCGTGATTGAGTAACAAACATCCATCCATACATCCACACATCAATACATCCATACATCCAAACTTTCGCATTTATAATATTAGTATGAATTGAATATATTGACGTATGGTTTCTTTACGTGATAATTGTCAGAAATGAGGTGATACGAAGAAAAAATGAATTAACCTGATGACTCCCCCATTCTAGTGTTGAGCACAGTGGTATTATAAGCGTGAGGCCCCGGGTTCGATCCCCAGCAGGGTCAATTTGGGATTTATAATTTCTGAATTTTATTTAGTCTGGTCGGTCGGTCCAAGCGATTCAGCGTTTTGGTATGATGTCTTGTATAAACTTATTACAGGTTTATTATAACTACTATATCCCAAATAGGTTAGCCCGCTACTATCATAGACTACACCATCACCACTTGGTGAGTCAAGAGCTAACTTGTATTGTGGAATTTAAAAAAAACAGCTCAGCAAGCAGAGAAGGGTTATAAAGTTTTATAAATATGGGCTATCTATATTTATAGTATTTTTAACAAAGATGTTATAATCTTCAAATCTCTATAAGAATAGGCATGTTAATAAAGACTTCAAATATATCCCGTGCACCTGCAATATTTCACTGAGGGCAACGATTAATCATTTTAATCCAACAATTGCCATTTATAAATCTGTAATGGAAATAGGGGAGGGCTTTCTGAACAGCACAAAGCCAGTTTTTTTTCACAAGAGAATGAAAAGTAAAACCTTCCTACATGACAATGAAAATGTAGCCGTACGCAGTATTTTGAAACGTTATTAGACCTTATATTAGACCTGAGTAAGTAACCCATAAGTAATATTATGCTATATTAATTTAGAATAAATACAATATTATGTAAGAAATTAAAAATGGATTAAAGACTCATTGTATTAATATTTTTAATCACTAACAATAATTAATTAATTATGAAATATAATTAATTTTTTACTGCGCTATAGTCGAATATAATATGTATTTAATAGTTAGCAGTACCACGTCCAACTTCCTTGCCATGAAAATTCTATTCAATATGAAAGGATTGAGACTTTGAGAGACCGCAGCTTATTAAGTAGATTATAAAAGTTACGTACAATCCTTTGGATATGCAAAATTTCTAAAAGCTAGTTAAGATGAAAATTGCTGAGTCTTAAAGAATTTTATGAAAGTCAAACGAGGCATAAAGTCATTGTATTAAGTGAAGAGGGCTTCACCGACACTTAATTAAGAATCCCCCCATTCCCATTTACCCCTCCAGCAGTTACAACAAAAGATTCTATGCTCAATTGATAACGCTTCATTAAAATTATTTCAATTTTTAATATTATCTTTGTACCACTGGCCTCCAATGCGCTGGCTGTATTAATTTTATCAAATCTGCTTAGCCAGGTGAAAGCTTTAAAAATAATCAAAATCGATTTTATTTAAAAAATATCTTTTAACCGTCACATTTTTGCGTAAGTAGCTAGACCTACTTAATTAAGTATTCATACTTGTACTTATATAAGATAGACTTATGATGCGAACATTATAGCGAATAAGTCATGAATAAGATTATAGCGAATCTTAACATCTTCTATCTTTTCAGAAAAAGTATAATAATTATGATAGGAATCCATGATCTTGCTATTTGTTACACCTAATATGCCATTAGTTATTTCGTAAACGGTAGTATGTTTCCAAGAACTGGCTATGAAAGTTCATGTTCAATCTAATTCTAATCGAATCTACAAGTTTCAGCCCAGGGGGAATAAAAATACCTACAGAAGGATTGGACGTAACTATAAGGGTTCTTCGTTTAACTACGGAACCCTGAAGTTTTTTTCTGATACCATGACTGTACGCTTACCTGGCGCCATCTGTAACACTTCCCCCTAGTGAGAATTTTAATATTAAATTCCCCTTAGGAGCTCTGCTCATCCCATAATGTGACTGTGACTGTACGAAATTTCTGCATGCGAAACACGTTTACTTAATTTGTCGCAACAGAATATTAATTTTAATATAATAGCGAATACCCGTTTCGTTTAATTGTTTTTAATAATGAAGCTTAATTTGACAAAGCATCGGATGATAAGCTCTCGACAATGTTATTAAATACATGAAAATTCACTTTATTTTCAAGTAGGTATACGAGTAGCTCTGTTGTTTTGTTATTTAATAAATAATGAGTCGTGTTGTTTCTTGTTGCCTGTGTGGTATTCTATGATCTATCGGGTGGGTTTTGTTTCTGCAATATGATAAATCTCTCTGCGTCGTATTACTGAGGGTCGTGACTCCTTTCCATTGATCACATAATGGTAGGAGTTTTCTTGGGATAATAATGCGGTGGGTTCCCACGTCCTTCCGCATACCAATCGACTAAGAGTATTGAAAATCTTAGGTTTTTGTATCGATTATCATCAGATGAAAGTGAAAATAACCAGGACCGAAGGCTTAAGGTGCTCTCCGAGGAAACGAAAAGGTCAAATTTGAACATCCAAATTAGGTCACTCATCCAGTTACCGACTTGGGTTAACGTTGCTTAACATTTGCAATCGACTGCGTTGCCACAGCTAGGCCAGTCCTCCCTCAATATTTTACACATTTATAGTATTTCAATATATAATACATATTTACTTGTACCTATAATGAAATACTACATCTGTGTAAAATTCATTAGAACTACTAGGTAATCATGGAAAGGTATAACAATAATATCTGATAGATATAATTTCGTATTTATAAAATAATAGTTGAGATAAACATAGTACATTTTGGAGATAATTTGGTCCGATGGCATCGATCAGTGTAAAAACTAGGTGTCGATCGAAATATGGGCTTGTACAAGAAATAAACCTTTGTGCGCCACATGGTAAATATGAACGTCTAAAGAAACCGCTTTGGATTGCAAAGCTTGGGATTCTTGTACCGAAATTTGACCTGTGAAAAAATACTAACTTGTGTCACTCACTTTGCTCGTTTTTGTGTGATATGTTTAACTATAATGATACCTTTCTGTGTTGCAACTGAACCTAAAGATAATACATACTTAGAAGAAGTTAGAATTTCGACCAAGAAGAAAATTAATCAGATATCTCGGCCAACATAATTATTATAAGTTTGGCTATTCAACGAGGTAAAGCAGCGAGCGTTCTGGGCACATTGCCTTCTTGCAGTAGCATAGATGATATTTTTAATGTTTAGTTTTTAGTTTATAAAACTAAATATTTTATAGATTATGTTGAAAAATAAATAAATAATGTATTACACAGAAGAAAATGGAAATTAATGGAATTATTTTGTTTCAATGCTTAATTGTTTTTAAAAGGGACTACACTTATACGTATATTAAATTTTTATGACGCAATAAAACAAATAACATTTCGTGTCACTGACACAATCCTCGGATGTCACTGTCTATTCCGCCATCCTATTACATTTACAGTTGACTGGATAGATTGTTAGGGTTAAGCGAACTAAAAAATATACCATTGTTTCCTCCCATCCCTTAACGATACTAACAATACATCCAACCCGACTGAAATGTACCAATTCTATCGGAAAATCCATTCGGGATCCAGCCGTGCGCAAAAATTATGACATCAGGCCAAATTATTGAAGCGGGGAATCGAAATTGTGTCCTGTCTGTACTAGAAATATTACCCCTACAGGAAGTAATGGATGCAATTAATGCATTTAACGCACACTAAGGTAACAACGGGGCCAGAATTTTGATTGTGTCGCTGCTACTTGCACACCTTGGTAGAGACAACAAAAAAATGATCATGCTTAACCCAAGTGAAAAAAAATTATGTACCTCTTCCGTTTTATAATAGTGCTCAGGGGCTAACTACCATCGCTTTATTGGTATATTGTTGAGTGTTGATGCTTTAAATTACATCCTTATTTTAGGGACGTCAAGCTACGAGTACGTCACATAAAAATGTAATTTTAAAATAATACTGCAGCTTTTAGCGATGCTCGCAGGGATGTTTATCATATATTTTAACCTATAGATATTTTCTACATTCTTTAATAGTAATTTGATAAACAGAGCATCTAATTAGTTTAATCTAAAACCTTATTACCACAATCAGCGGTACAAATCGCTATTTGTAAAATTAAAACCCATTAAACAGTATAATTATTAATCATAATAAAAAATATTTAACGAGCCTAAGCAACACTTGGGTAATATCATAAACGGCATAATATTGGATTGGATATCTAATTAGTGAGGCTAAAACATCAAAAAGTGGTCATCAATTTGTGGTAAACTGCCTGCGCTCTCACCAATTTTGTATAGCCTTCGTTACGCGCGGCATAATGAAATTTATTTGGCATCACTGCCCGTAAAACACGTAGTTTATGCGTCATGGGGCTTATTATGAAAATGAGATCTTTCGGCCTCCACCCAATAAAATGTTTAAATGACGTTCATTCTTTCTACGTCATGAACGCAATTTTATCTTTCACATCGTATTAAAATTCACAAAAACGGCTCGAGAATTAATGAAAATGACAATCACGTGGTTTTATTACGGTGCAAACGATTCTGTTTATTTTGGTCGCAAACGTTATCGCTAGGAATCCGTAGCTAAATGGCTATAAAGTGACACGTAAACTTCGTACTTTACCAGAACCTAACTTGTCGTAAAATCTACGTCTATAACCTATTAGCTCAGGCTGATCTAGTCGTTTTAGATGTTTTCGTATGATTTCTTTGTAGTTCAGTGGAGAAAGTTACCAAATGTTGTTGTGGGTATTATAGCTACCATACACGGGCCGATTGTGCAGTTAAAATTTAAATGAACCTCAAGTCATCTTCAACTGCTCGAGCAGTCGGTTTCAACCGCTCTCGAGATTTACAACTCTATACCTACGCCAGAACAGTTTACAGTCGGGCAGTTCGAGAAGTCAAGTAAAGTCAACATTGTGTGTGAGTGTATGTTGCACCTGCTTGAACTAATGACTGTTCGGAGCATCTCCACTGCTTATGCAATCTCGTGTATGACAACAAGGATAATTCTAGTGTGCTATGTAAAGCAAGCTAGTGACTTGTGTGCTATGCTTATGAATAGCCAATCTTATTTACGCTTAACGCTCTTTTATACCTACTCAAAATATATTAATTATGGTCTGCAGGTACGGAACTCTAATAAATACCTAGTTCAACTCACTAAACCAATTTATTTTATTATTTTAATCGATGCAAATTTCTTAATCGTATTGGCAACAGCGGAATTAATTTCCATTATATAGCGTGTTGTGATATAATAATGTGCTGCGGCTTTGTACCCGCATTAAGCCTACATTAGCAAGTATAATTAATTATAGTGATGTACACTCGGCAATGACATGTCTATTAATCTTTTAATACACTCAGCGGTAGTGATGTATAAATTATCATAAAACGTGTTTATCAATGACAGTATTACGAATGGTTTAATTTTTGTGAGCGTGCTTTCTTATTAAAATAAACTAAAATACAGGTTATTTATATACGATTCATTAAATAATTGTAAAATAGACGTGGTTTATTAATATGTTAATATTTAATTTACAAGCAGTAACTTGATGAAGCTCAAGACTTCGTCCTGAGATTAAACTGAATGTCCTTCGTCTAAGAAATTCAGGATAGGTAGCCCATGTCCGTAACCGGGATACTAGCTATCTCTGTACAAAATTTAATCAAAATTGCCTGCGCTGAGAAAAGGTTACAGACAAACGGACATCCATACACACTTTTGTATTTATTTTATAATATTGGTAGGGATGATTCATATTAATTCGGTAGATTAACCAAAATCGAGCCATCCTAAATGACTAAATCTCGTCAGACCTACTTTTACGTTTTGTACTGAAACTCTTTTTTCGTGCAGTAACAATCACATAAAGCCCTAACAAAAGCTAACCAACAACGGGAAAGCTTATAATTTATCTCGGCAGACGGAATAAAAGGGAACCAGGCAAAACGCCCCGAAAAGAATTATAAAACATGGTATCCAATGTTCATAAATGTAAGGTTTGCCTAAATTAAAAAAATATTGACTCTACAAAAAGACGTATGTCGGTAACCGATAGACGTACTCAGCTGGACCTCTTGTAGGGACTTCCGTAGTTTCGCATGCATCTTACGCGCGCCGCCTGGATCCAGTGGCTCCTTCCGACTCGCTTGATGTCGTCGGCACATATTATGATGTTAGGTCGGCATATCAAGTGGGTGAGGGGGGCGTGACTGAATGAGTGACTGACTTCGGAGGTCCAAATATGAGATTTTCCTTTCCTTCTTACCTTGGACAGCACTTAAGCCGTCGCCGTCGGTACCCGTCGGAGATACAATCGCATTCTTTATTTGAATCGCATGCGGAAGGATCGTTAATCCCTGCACCGCGACCGCATAATAGGGATGATGACAACTCAATCAAATCAGCAACTCTTTATAAACTTAAAAACGCACTTCTAGTATGGAAGTTGTTTTGAAGATCACAATAGTGACGTCATCAAATTTCAACGCACTTTTTTTCTTTAATCTATATTTTAAAATAGTTATCAAACTTGAAACTAACCAAGGATGTAAAGTTTAGGTATTTTGGAAGACCCTCTATTTAGTAATCAGTTAGAAATAATTTATTTCTGATATAGGCATCATCCCTATTATCTAAAAAAAACCTGTGATTGCATTACTATTAGTGGACATTGGACAGGGATCAAAACTCTCCAGAATGAGAAATACAACGCAGACAGAGGACTATGTTATGAGATCTACGTTTGACTGTTAGGACTCCTTTGGTTATGTTGAATAATACAGTTCAAATCACTCATAAACTTATAACAAATATCAAACAATATAAATAATATCAAATAGTGACCAGCGACAGAAAATCCCATTATTTATCTCAGTAGACACAATAAAAGCAAGCAGGAAAAGCGTCCCGAAAAGAATTCGTAATATGCAAGTTTTTTTGAAAACCAACAATTTTGGGATGGTCCATAAATCAGAATAACGAGCGCGCTTTCCGTAAGGTGCCCGTAGCATTAAGCTGTAATATTTCCTCACTTAAGTTGAGGTAACATTTTCCTGTCTCGTATTTACGGTGAGCCGAGACTTTCTTAAGCAAGCTGTCGTCTCAATCCGAGGTGGAACAGGAAATTAAAGCTTAGTTCGTGAACTGCAAAATGTGAGCTGAAAAATGTTTTTCCTCTGACGTGTGAAAAGTGATGAGCACTTTTCACACGTCACTCACCAGAAAACAAAATAAAATGTAAATAAAATATTTTTAAAACGCAGAACGTTTTTTATAATTATTTATCACAAACCTAGATGATGCCCGCGACTTCTTAACCAAATTTCATCAAAATATTTATAATAATATGTATTAGTATGTATATATTACTATATTATGATGCTGATGATGATGATGATTAATGTTTTTTTGTTTTTTGATGGGATAAAAAGTAGCCTATGTCCATCCCCGGGATGCAAACTATCCCCAATTTTTTTTTATCCACTACAAGCTAGCCCTTGACTGCGATCTCACCTGATGGTAAGTTTATATGATGCACTCTAAGATGGTAGCGGGCTAGTTCTCCATACCAAATTTCATCAAAATGTATTGAACAGGGCCGTGAAAGCGTAGCAGACAGACAGACAGACACACTTTTATTTTATTTTATTTTTCGTATTTATAATATTAAGTATGGATTATTATACGTAGTGTCCACGTACTCATTATCATACCTAAGCTTAGATAGAATAATATTTTGTCATAAAACTTACCATTAATATCTCATACAAGTAGAGACTGAATACCAGTAGCATCGTACCGCTAAGTACGATGCTTTTTAGACCCTCGCAGACTATTTACAAACTTTCATTAAGATTTGTAAACTTGCTTATTATTTTCCAGATAAACGCATAACGTTTTCACAGAGTGAAACATCTTTTTAAGCTAGCTTTGAAATGGTTCCACACTATTTTTTCCACCGCTTCTATCACAAAATGGATTCAAAGTTCCTACTTTTTGTTGCCTTAACTCCCCGTCCACTTAAGGTACCACAAAGTTTTTACAGCCAACTCCGCTGCTATCTGACGGTCTTTGTTCGAGCTCATTTAAAATCAATCGCCGCCATTTTGTGCGAGGATGGCCCAGACGAGATTTCCGAGAGAATTCTTAATTAAGCAAAGTCTTTTCAAGTTAATGGAAGCGTCCAAATCCTTAGAAGCGGAGTAAATTCGGTCCGACATCGAATCGCGACATCGGAACTGGGATTATCACTTGGACAAACTTTTTAAATTAGGGAGGGCCGAATAAAATTTTACAGTTTTTACAAGCTTACTTCTCTTTTCGCTTTCTTTTATCTGTTTTATTTCTACATCTATATTATATTATGTTTTGTTTTAGTGTTTTAAATACTCGGTAAGCAAGGCAAGAGTGAATAGGCATCTTCTAGGTAAGCGCGTTCCAACCTAGACCTCATCATTGCTTTGCACTATAAGCCTGATTGTCGTCAAGCGCAAGCCTATCACGCAATAAAATAAAAAAAAAAGCAAAATGAAGTATCGTACCTGTAACAAACAGCAATCAAAGCATCCCACTAGACCAGACAAAAGATCCAAATTGACTCAGGAATCCCGATTTTTTGACAGTTTGCAAAGGGTCGAAGTAAATTGCGAAAAAAAATATTGCAAAACACGAAAAATTGAGGTAGTCAAATCATATACCAATATTATAAAAATGTGAAAGTGTGTTTATTTGTTGGTTTGTCCTGAAATCCCGCCGCTACGGAGAAACGGATGGTGATTTATTGCATGGGTATAGTTGAGACTTGAGGACTTGGAGATCGACAAAGGCTACTTTTTATCCCGGATAATTAAAGCCTAGGTATCCCCAGGATTATTAAACCTACATCTACGCGAAGTCGAAGTCACAAGCATTATATAGGTATATAAAAAATTTGAGCGTTTTGATGTACCTACATTTTGTCTTGTTTTGGGCATCAATGCTTCACCCCTGCCAGGTCCATTAATGGACGCTTAATTACACTTTGTTCTCGTAATATTAGTCTTTTGTTGCAAAGTGTCTGTTAAAATGTTCGTAGCCATAAATACTTATTTTGTATGGGATGGTAGGAACGCAATATTATAACAATGTAGTAGGTAATTAACTGTCTAATTATGGTTTAATTGAACTGGTGAATGCTTTTAGTAGACAATGGTGCTGTTTTTTTCTATATTTAAAAAAAAGTAAATATTCCCGTATTTTACCTGTCTGTATCAAGATTACCTATGTCTGATTTCACCAACAATGCCTAAATTTTAGGAACCCGAAAGGACAATAAGCAACAGTTTTCACGTACAGAAACTGTCACCATTAATGAGCTTAGGTGTTTCCTTAAATTTAGGCTTTGTTGGTGAAAACGGGAATGATGCAGATATTTAGCAATGTTTCCCTGAATAACCAGGTCGGATTAATTACTAATATAACTTAGTGGGTAGACAAAGTGGGTTTGTTAGTCGCTATCTAAAATTAAAAAAAATATTTTCTAAGAAATTTGTAAGATTAGCTATTATTTTAGCTATTGGAGGGACGTGTGGCCTAGTTGAGACAACGCATGTCAGTCGATTGCGAATGTTAAATAACGTTGACCCAAGTCGGTAACTGGATGGTTGACGGAATTTGGAGGTTCAAATTTGGACTTTTCGCTTTCGCTTCGCGCTTTTCCGTGCCGGTTAATAACACTAACATCTGATAATAATCAAAATTACAAAAAGCTTAAAGTTTAATTACTCTTAGTCGATTCGTATGCGCTAGGACGTGGGAATCTACCGCATTATTATCCCAAGAAAACTCCTACCATTTTTTGATTAATGGAAAGGGGTCACATCCTCAGTAATGAGGAATAATGAGACGTAGAGAGAGAAACTTTAACGTTATATGAACGTAATCCTGGGTAGATTTAAATGCATTTTCCGATATGGAAACAAGCACACCTTTTAACTATTAAGGCGTGTCAAGGAACAAACCCATTCAAAAAACACAATGACTCGCATGCATTACAACTAACACCTTAAAAGCTTTAACTATAAAGAATAACAAAAGTGATTCATTTGTACCTCCATAGTTCAAACAGGTGTGCCGGATGTCCCTACGCGCTTTAATAATGTCCAAATCCTTTCTTCCGTTACCAAATATAACGGCCTTGTTTTGTATTATTTTACACTCTATTTCTAAACAAATAAGGATCATGACATTATGTACTCTGCCTATCTAGGTATAGGCCTATTGATCGTCGATGATAGTCGTTTATGGGTCATCGACGTAAGAACGTATCATTGAACATAAATTATCAATAACAAAAAATAGGGGCTGCCGATAGAAGTAAAAACAAATATTTAATTTTTTTTAATTAAAATTATTAAATTTAAACCTTAGCACTAAGCTTTTAAAGTTTAATTTCGAATGTAGTATATTATTTTATATTTAAGACCTTTTGTCTTCGTAACCACGCAAGCATGTCGGTGTTCGCGGGCATGTCACTGTTCGCGAGCATATCGCTGTTCGCGAAATCAATATTGTTTACAAATTATATTGGCTACGTTTTTCTCTTCAATTCCTTCCTGTAATTCTCTTAGATATAACTGACGATCATTACCAAAAGACACAGCTTAGGGTTGATTGCATCGATAATAATGGTCGTCTTTAAATAAATAAGTATGACTACCTAAAAACAACCACTTTGGGTTACAAAAGTCAGGATTCTTGACTTGTTCTTGACAGATTTTGACTTGTGATGTTTCACTTTATGAGATATTTGGTGGAAAAATTAAACGATAACGATTACCATCGATGGTGCAATCGACCTTTAAAAATTGTTACATTAATTATTAATGTATGCCAACTTGGGGCTTTTATGCTACGTGACGGCTCTACCACCGTGACAGTACCACAAAATAGTACGTTGCCAGTACCACCGTATACCAATACCACCGTACCAGTACTACCGTAACAGTATGAATATGTACGAGTAGGATCAACTTCAGTTGCAGAAACCCTAATGCTTTTTTTTAGCGAGGCACATTAACTCACGTTAAATGTGCCTTAGCTTAAATCTTATTTAATTAAGCGTCAAAATGTACTAGGAACAAAAAACTGTCTGGAGGACAAATCAAATCTACGTTACTCAATTTTATACGTATACACTATCGCAACAAGATTAAAATCGTTCCCCTCACACTGACAGACAGACTAGGGATAGAACAAAATATCTGTGCGAAACAAAGACATTTTGTTACATTACGTACGTAAATTCACTCATGTTTTTAACTTAATAGACAATAAATACCTACTTCGGCTTAGTTTCTATTAAGCTTTCTGGATGTAATGGCAAAGTTTAATTTCCTGCAGTCATAAACAGGCATAAACTTCTGTAACCGTCAACGCTTTCGACCGCAAACTTGTGGCATGCACGCAAATGGTTGTTATCCTCACTTTGTACTAAAATTATTACCTTCAATGTAAAGTTTAACACAAACTTCTTGGTTTTCACCTACCTCATTACTATACTTTGTACAAAAAAATCAAAATTTGCAATGTTTGTTTAGTAAAATATTGCATCCATACCTACTAATATTATAAATGCGAACGTGTGCCTGACCGTCTGTCTGTCTATTTGTCTGTTACGCTGTCCCGTCAAATCTTCACAAGCGATTTGTATGAAATTTGGTACAGAGGTAGTTGGCATCCCGGGGAAGGCTACTTTTTATCCCGGAAAATTATGGAGGTCCCGCGGGACAAAATACCTAAATCCACGCAGACGAAGTCGCGGATATCATCTAGTACTAAATATACCAATTGGCACATCATTTTCAAAACAGTAAAGTTTTAAGAACGTAGTCAAGTAACACCCTGTCATATTCAATAAAGAATATAGATCAATGCATGTGACGAATAAATAAAATTATATTTTCTAAGCGAATGTACTTACTTACTAAACACATGTAACTAATGATAACTAACAAAAGTTAAGGCATGTAATTTTATGTTTTATGTTTTAACAGTCTGCGGTTGCGGCAAATACAACTCAAATTGCATATTGTCTAACTCCACAAATACTTTAATGAGCATATCCTGCAGATAGTTACGTTGATTGACTAACAATCCGTCGTAACTGCAATGTTGTTTAAAGTTACCCCGATACAAATGTGCGGTTGACGCTGCTAAATGACCACTCTTACTTTAAATAATGCCTGAATCTTGCTGACTGTTTGCATTGTAAGAAAATCGTCCGTTCATATATGACCGGAGTATTTTTAGCTGGACACAAGCGGCAGAAGAATTTGGAGTGTGGAAGTTCTTTTATGGGACCAATTTCAAGCAGTGGATTCTTCTATGACTTAAACGGCAATGATTTTTTCGTACTATCGACCGATGAGCTAATCAAAAGTTACAACTTCGATTATATTCCGATTTCAGAATATGTAAACTTATAAGAATATTTTTACACTTACCTATATTATATATTTTAAAATTCCCAGAAATAGCTCGGAGCTTGGATGTTGGCGGTGTTTCAAACACCGCCAACACCCAAGCAAGCAGTCATCTAAACTCTCTCCGATACTATCGAATTGCCGTCCCAACGGGTTTAGGGATTGAGGGAATAGACTGTGTACGTGAGCTTTTACACACACTTGTGCGCTATTGGCCGCCGTGGCCGAAATTCAGTCAGTCAGACGATATTATTATTTAGATACAATGGACATACACCGCGAGGTTCTCAAAGTATGGCAAACAGAATGCCCTAATACCGCGTATTTGTCAATTGTTCCCACTCACAGAGATAAGGTTGGCTAACAAATTAGTTTGGTTAACAAACGTGTATTAATAGGACGCAGTCAGAGTAACGAAAGATCGTCTGGACTCTGGAGGAGAGACTTTTAATGGAAATTGGAATACTTCGTGAACACTTCGAATATAAGATAGTTAAGTAGTTTTTGCATCTTGTTTTCCAACTTTGTTTCCAAATAAGAAAGGTTAAAATTAGGTTGACTTTTATTATGAAATTGTTGAATTAATATCCTAATGCATATCACAAGTACTTTATGTGACGCGTCTCGTCTAGTGTGTGCGGATCTATGTAAAAGTGAGTAATAATGACTTTTCCTTACTCCTTAGTGTGCATCCTTACTGCTTAATATGTATCTTCACATTGATGTAATTGTAGATATGTATATATATTTTTTTTCTCACAAGGAACGAAACCATTCGAATTAGTGTAAAAGTGCCTGTGTCAGTGAATAAGTGCTTGTGCTATAATAAGTAGGTAACAAACGTAGTCAACATAAGTACATTATAATTAACTAAGGACAGTTATTGGACTGCAAATTAGATGTAGATATTAATTTCAAGTAGAAGTTTTAGCTAATTTAATATTACTTATTACCCCATACCATAGGCTAGATGGTGGTAGACAATGAGGTTGCCATTTGCAATATTGTAATGGGACTTAAGGGTAAGAATAAAAAAAAACCAAGAGCAACCACCGAGTTTCATGCTGGGTTTTCTCGGTAGGAACGGCATTTCGAACCAGTAGTAGATTCATTTGACTAATCAAAAGCACTTGTAAAAAGTCTACTTGAATACAAAATAATAGATTTTTTATTTCATTTTTGTGTTTTGGCAAGAAAATTAAATAAGGTAGGTATATAGTTACGAGGAACCTTCACGTATTAAAATAAAACACTGCACGTTTAATACTCGTGAAAGTTGTTAATATTAAGCCCATAAAGCACTGTCGAAGCCATAAATTACTTGCATAACTAAAAATAATTGCTCAATTTATTAATTAAGTGATAAAAACGAGATCCCTCTCGATAGTGGCCTGTGGGGTAAATGTGGCGTAAATATCAATTACGCGGCTCATATTGGGAAATTTTGGAGCCAGACGGTAATTGTCCGAACTACCCGCTCCCCTGATTGCATTGGCGATATAGCTAATTTATTTTTATACGCGATATTAGGGGGTATGATCACGTCCAGACTCTATATGATTGCAACTTTGATAAGTATTATCATTTGTGATAACTGTAGCTATATTTTGCTAAGCGAAAATAATTCCGACCCACACTTACTCTTCATTAAAATTATCGTAAATAAGTTATACCTACCAATACAGCTTTCAATACGATTGGAAGCAAACGGCACAAGATCTGTGTTTGTGAAGATCCAATAAATGAATTATGCATTATCCATACAGGAGAGTTTCGTCCAGCACGTCCATTGGTTGAAACGACGATTTTCCGTCCCATCAGGCTATGAGAGTAAAGGAATATTAGAGTGCGCAGACATTTGTGCACTATAAAATTTCCTGCGCAGATGGCTAATCTCATTGGAGATAAAAAAAAATTAAAATTAAATTATGTATCGAATACGATTATGTAATGATACGTATCGAAGAAAGTTTTTCTGACTGGTGTTCGATAAGTGCCGGCGTACCACAAGGTGGCGTGTTGTCTCCTCTCCTATTTTCGATTTTCATAAGTTCAATAACTCAGCATATATCTTCTCACTACCACCTGTATGCTGATGATTTCCAAGTGTATGCACAGTCTAAATTACAAGATTTACCCAGGACCATTGATTTAATAAAGATTTATATAGTACTAGATGATTCCCGCGACTTCGTCCGCGTGGATTAGATTTTTGATTCCCGCGGGAACTCCCTAATTTTCCGGGATAAAAAGTAGCCTATGTCCTTCCCCGGGATACCATCTACCCCTGTACCAAATTTCAGCAAAATCGGTTGAAAAGATGGGCCGGGAAAGCGTAGCAGACAGACAGACAGACAGACAGACAGACAGACAGAAACACTTTCGCATTTATAATATTAGTATGGATTATTCAATGGAGCAATGCTTACGGACTAAAAGTTAATCCTTCCAAGACACAAGTCATTATAATAGGTAGTCAAAATCTAATATCACGCATAGTCTGGGCTACTCTTCCCCATGTTGTTTTTGATGGGGTCCAATTACAGTATAGTGATACAATTAAAAACCTAGGCGTTGTATTTGACAAGTTTCTGTCTTGGGTTCCCCTGGTTAGTGAAGTAAGTAGAAAGGTGTTTGCTGCTGTCGGCTCTCTACGGAGGTTGAGTAACTTTCTTGTGCGAGCGCTATTTTAGTAGGTATGGGTACCTACTAAAATAGCGCTCGCACAATCTCTCGTCTTACCAATTCTTGATTACGCTGATGCTTGTTACTTAGACTTAAGTGTGGAGCAATTAAATAAACTCAAGCGCATTCAAAATCTTTGTATACGGTTCATATGTGGGCTTCGTAAATATGACCACGTGACACTCCCAATTCATCTTCGCAGGAATACACATCTTTTATTTCTTTTGTACTGTGTTCTTTTCAATCCAGCCACTCCTCCTTATCTGAAAGAACGGTTTGAGTTTCTCAGTGATTCTCACTCTGGTCGATCTCTCCGCTCTGAGGATAATCTAATTCTTAGAATTCCTTCTCATAGCACTACCTTTTACTCCAAGTCCTTTTCCATTAAAACTGTTCGTCTTTGGAAATCTCTCCCTCTTTATATTAGGCAGGCAAAATCTTTGCCTATTTTTTAAGTCTCTTAAAAAAGCACTTTTTGCCTCCTTAATTTTGTAAATCTAATTCCTTACATTCTATTCCTTAGATACAAAGCTTATATCTAAATATACTATATACCTATAACTATCATTTGTTATATATTTAATTTGTGTGTAAATATTGTATGTATGTATTTATGTATGTATATGTATGTATGTATAATATTTATGTATGTTTTTATGAATTATATGTATTTTATATGCACTGATTTATGTATTTTATATTATAATAGTCTTTAATTACCTACTTTGTGTGCACCCTCATTAAAATTTTCTTTTATTAGTTTCTTTTCTGGTTGCCTGGAAGAGATCGCTTCTCAGCGATAAGGCGCCTCTTGTACAGTTTTCCATAATTTCTTGTATTGTAAATGTGTCTTATGTATGGTGTACAATAAAGCATATTTTCATTTCATTTCATTATGAGCGACATTTACAAAATGCCTCAAACATAGCAACTGAAATTATTGTTAGCGTAGTCAAGAGACCGCAGCTGCATTCCAAACACAATCAGTATTTTAACGCGCTTCTGCAATGCTTCTTCGATCCAAAAACCGCAAAAACGCGTTGTCATACTGATAACTGATTGTGCTTGGCAATTAACTATATTGTTTGGTTGTGGTTTGTGTCTTTTAAATATAATTCAGTGTACAAGAACATCAAACCAAGCCTGGTAATTTACTCCTTTCTTGGCTTACCTTCTTAAACTGTTTAAAACACATGGCACCTAATCTTCATAAAACATATAAAGGGGTATAAAGGGGTAAAAAACAAAACTTGTAAGAAATTCTAAGCGCGGAATTAAATTCACGTGAACTCCTTTTAATTTCAATAAAAAAGCACTTAGAAGTGAGAAAATATTTAAATTTATATCGACAGCCCGCTACGTGACTCTTTACTTAATGGCTTCTTTGTCATGTCGATTTAGCCTAAGAGTTTGCTGGAATTTGTATAAAAATAGGAATTTGCCACAGACATTTAAAAAAAAGATCGGGATCTGTAACTTCCTGAGTGTTTGTGTATAGTTAAATCATATTGAATAATTATTATTAGAGGGTTTTAAAGATGAGAATGGTAGGTACATTTTAAAATACAACATAAAATACTGTCCGACATAAATTATGTTCGTTTTGTCTCACTTTACTGCGTACTGAAAAGCGACGTGTGTTGAGACAGTGTAACCCGACGACAATGCCCTGACAATGGGCATCGTTGGCTGTGGGGAAGTGGATGGTTGAGGAAGGCAGCAGGATCATGTACGGAGGCGCGCTCCAGGGAAGATCAATATCCAACATTTGACGAAGACAGCATGATAGCATAACCGACCTCTGGAATTTCTGAAAATCCTTGCTTAGTGGGTGTTTACGTTAAAAAGTAAACCTACCTGTAACCTTACGAAAATCATAAATATTCTCTTTTAAAAAGGGGAACAAGACTAACTAGCATTATACCTTTATAATACTAGATATGTATTTAGTCTTGTTCCCCTTTTTAAAGATATTATTTTTCTAAGCCCTAGTAAATACTGAATAGGCATTCAATCTGCAATTTGCAATAGTAGCACAAATAGCATACACGGAATGCAGCACCTTTTCACAAAAAAATAGGAAGTTTTTCTTACCTACTTGTGATTTTCGATTTATTCTGCCATTATACAGGAAACTGGCCCCCTCGAGCCAAGCGTCGCCGTTTGACATGCATTGTATTAGTGATTAATGATTCATGTAACAACCCAATTTTCTGCCTAAAATATACTAGTACATACATGTTATTAAGAACGCCAACGTGTATCGTGAAATTGTCTCTATAAAGAACCTTGCATATAATATAATTGTTTAGGAGTATAATTTTTATGGTCAAAGATGTATTAGAATAGAAGAATAGAATAGAATAATTTATTTGCAAGAATGTGCAAAAGAACTTAATAACTAACCCATTGAAATAATATTACCTGTTATATTTATTGAAACAAATTTTATGGGCAAGAACTTATTTACGATTAAAACTGGACTACTACGTACAGCATTACTGTTACCTATTCTGTGCTACTATCATCATAATTTTCGGTTAAAGCGTTTCAATATTCTGAAACAAAACTATAAATCAATCGCTTAAATTGCTCAAAATCTATAGATGCTGTAAAAATGCGATTAATTACGGCACAGTAATTTAGATTAAGACAATGATTGATGCATTCTTTTTTCGGAATAGGTAGAGTTACATTTACAGAGGTACCTACTACCACCTACTACTTTACAAAAGGTAAATAAAATATAGGGGATTTTAGCATTATATCAATCTTTTCGTAACAATATTTGTGGAATTATGACGACCTCCCAGGCACAGTGTTAAGTGCTGGGGTCGTAACGTCAGAGGTCCCGAGTTAAATCCCCGGCAGGGTCAATTTGGGAACTTTAAACTTATGAATTTTATCTGCTCCTGGCTGGGTCTTAGATAGGCTTCGGTAGTAGATAGTAACCACCCTCCCGGCAAACACGTGCCGCCAATTGTTCCGGTACAATGCTGTGAAGAAGAAGAAGAAGAAGAGGGTTTAATATAGCTGCCATACTCCTAATAGACTAGCTTTCTACCATCTTAGACTGCATCATCAATTACTATCAAGTGAAGACGTAGTCTTAACTACGCCCTCACCTGATAGTAATACCACTACAAAATACCTGATATATTCTTCTTAATCCACTGGATACTACCCCTACAAAATATCTGGATTAAGAAGAAACTGGAAAAAAGAAATTTAATTATTAATGTAAGTGACGACTTCCAGTGTGTAGTCTCCTTTAATTCTTAATTAGTCTCCTCATCTATGTGTGCATAGAGGCTCGCCGTTTTAAGGCCTGGCGGGACCTACTTACCTAAATACGGTAATGACAACGTTCAATGACATAGACAAATGGGTTGAAAATTTGCTATTTGTTGAACGCTCGCTTATGTATTTGATAGGGTGATAAAATAGGTGCTTTATTGTTGTGACACGTTTAGTTCTATTTGTTTGAAGATTTATGATATTTTTGCATGAACTTTAATTAAATGCAATTACTTTAGTGGATTGCTTCACACTTGTACAATTGAATTATTTCCTTTTTACACGCTTTTTATTAGCTTCAGACTTATGTATATTATGTTAGTATATAACGGAATCTTTGAACATGATTTTGACCCCATTCAAAACGTCGGATTAACTCGAAAGTAGAAAATAAATTTTAATTAATTTGAATTAAGAATAGTGTATAAAAATTTTATAAAATTAATAATAGCGTAAATTTAAAAAAAATATTTAAAGGCGCAGGAGGGCCTTCATCAGAATTCATCTTGGCTGGCGTGGGTATGTGGGCAATTAGTAAAACTGATTCATTTTCTCTTGAACGCAAAATTATAATAATCCTCTAAGCCAGCGTCTTCGTCCGCGTGGATTGAGGTTTGTTTTGGTTCCCGGGAAATTTTCTGGGATATTAGCCCGTGTTATTTCAGGCTATAACCTATCTCTGTGCCAAAGTTCATCCAGATCAGTTCAGCTGTGATGGCGTGATTGAGCAACAAACATCTATTCATATATCCATCCAAACTTTCGCATTTATAAAGTTAAATGAAGATTGGTTAATGAATAAAATAAGAAACCTTATATTATGTAAATGTTTAACCCACGCAAACTCATAATGAAACAGGAGCAATCCATACCGATAGTTGAACATATGCCTAGTTGGCAGCATCAAAGCCAAGATAATGGAGACAAAACACGCCGCCTAATGCGCCATATTCGGTTACAGGACAAACAGACAGCTCGCTGGGGTCGTGTTACCAACATGCTGCCAAAAAGATCATGAATACATTTGTTTGTTCAGCCACAAGCTACACGGCTCCAATGAGCCTTAAGATGTGTTTAGTTATTTTACTGGTATACTGTCGTAAACAAACTTTATCTGATTTAGTTGAAAGGACCTTAAGTTACAACTTTTTAATGGTCTACTTACTTTGTCATGTACATGTTGTCATTTGTAATCACATATCAACCATTTTAAAATATTCCCGGTATCTGTGGCTTTTGTCTCTTTCTTTCTATTATAGAGAAATTATTCCATATGCGTTGATAACGCATAGCCCAAAATATTGGCACCAGAAAGCTGTAATTCTGCACCGATATTTCCTTTATAATGAAGACATGGAATAAGACCGGTTTTATATCTCACGAGAGCTAAGCTGCGGGCGGTTATTACGAGTATTATAATTGTATGCGAAATGCATTTTAGGACCTACATACTTTTATAGTTAACTTTTGTTCTAGATCCTGAAGGGAAGTTTGCGTAGTACTTTCAGACGAAAACTAGCTATTTACAAAGTTGTGAAAATTAATCAAAACTTCAAAAGACTCCTTCTCGTCCCTTCGATTCAGATAAGAGTAGCACCATCGATCTACATTACAGGTTAATTCAGTATTATTAATACCTCCTCCCGATCGTCCTCCCGATCGAATTTCGACCACGGCGGCCAATCTCCACAGAGATTAGCCATCTGCGCGGGAGATGTTATAGTGCACAAGTGTGTGCGCATACACAGGTGCACTCTCTGTTCTTTTACTCTCATAGCCCGATGGGACGGAAGATCCGACACGACCGGAGAGAGATCAGGCGCAGGACCGACGGCTTAACGTGCTCTCCGAGGCACGGGGGTGAAACACCGCCAACTTCCTAACTCCGGGCTAGTAATGAGAATTTCTTGTCAGAAAAACCCAACGCTTGTTACGGCCAGACCCGGGACTCGAACCCGAGACCACGTCGGCCGCAGTCGAACATGCTAACCTCTAGACCAACGAGGCAGTCAACTCAGTATTATACGTGATTGCAGCACAGTCGCGTGACTCGGTAACAGTCCTATCGGAAGCCGGAAACGCTATCGTTACGTTATTCCCGCAAAGCCTTCGAATTTTCTGCCTATTGTCTTTGCTTGAAATCCTTAGAGGGACAATGATAAGGAAGTGTTTTGTATTAACGGAATGCTGAGCCGAAATGTTTTTGTTTACGCCGGAATAAAAAAGCTCGGGCACTTTGTTTCTTTTCATGTAAATTTATTCTTTATGTTAGTTGTTCGCTGTTATAAAAGTAAAGCCTATTTTATATAAGGAAAGAGATATTGTGAAACTGTACTCTTATTTGAGAGTAACGATACTATTCTGTCTTGGTAAGCGGATTCAAATTGTAACACTATTGTCCTGTCCACCGTCCTGTCGTTATCAAACATGTTGTAGGTACTTGTACCTACTATAATCAGTAATAATACATTCCTTTGCAACAACTGTACAAGGATTTGTTTATTTACTATAGGTTAATGCATAGAAGTTTCCTATCTACTTAGTTATTAATATTTATATGTAAAAAGTGTACATGTTAACGTCTTTAACGGTAAGACTAACTTTTATCCAATAGGATAGATTTATTTTTATTTTCAGCGACTTTTAAGAATCCAAATCAATAATAAACAACAACAAAATGAATCGTGTGTGATACGCGTAAGACCTATGTGTAGACTCGGAAAATAACACACGTGTAAGTACTCACACGATCATTTATACAAACGAGTGTACATGTCTGCAACAGTTATTGCAAATTCAACTGTGAGCATAAAAGTTCATTAGTTTGCACATAATAAAAAAGGCTAACCCATTTTCAGTCCCGTATTATCCGGACTAGTCGGAGTTGAAAATACCCTGACAAATCGTTTTTGAGCTCGGCTCTGACTGCAAGATAACTCCACATTGCACAAAGCCTGCATCTACATAATCGATGGCTTATTGGCATTCCCCCTTTACTTCTAAATTGCAAATTTTCCGCACGATTTCCCTTCAAGGAATAAATTTACAACTCGCGAACTGAAACGTAAATATTTCCTCCATTCATTTTATTTTGCGTAGTTCGAGTTTAGTAACTACTTTTGAACTATAGTTTTCCATTCTTGTTTCGTAAAACGGGTAAAGTAGAATTTCAATATAAGTTTGCGCTATAGCAAATTGTCTGGCATATTGTTAATCGTAGTTTTAAATCAGCTGCTTTTAATAATTCTAGCAAATAGCGGATCGTGAAATTGGTACCTCTAAGGAACTAATTTAGAAAATATTAATTAATCTACCTACTATAATTCTCAGTTGAAAATGAAGGAATTGAAAACTGAGTCCTCCCACTCATAAAACCACCGTTTCTATCGCTGCACCAAGTAAGTCAAGCAAGGTATAATGCGAGTTGATTTACGCATCCTTTTAGCAATCAATATTTAATTCTTAAGTCAATAACTATCTGAGAAGGGAGCAAAAACTAAACTAAACAAAGGCGAAGATTATTGCCCATAAAGTTGATATCTACTTGAGAAACCATTTATTACTATTATCTTATCATATAATAAACAAAAGTAATTGCCCAATTCTAAAGGGCCGAGCCAGAACGCATAGTATCATAAATAACAGGTTCTTTTCTGTGCCTGTAAATCCTAACTAAGGGTTGGCAAGGTAAATAATGTTCCTTTTAATTATGTACGCATGTAATTTTCCTCAGTTTGTCTTCTTTACGGACGTGGACTCTCATTTACATTTTTGCGGACATCATAAATTAGACTTGATAGCGGCGTCTTATTTGTGTGTGAATTTTGAAACGTTTTTTCCTGGGTCGCTGGAGTCTACTAAATTAAAATATACAAAGCTTTCATAAAATTGTCATTGTTGTTTTCATCGTTAAACGATGTAAGACCAACTCTGGACAAAGATACTCGTATCTTGACTGCTTATGTCCAGCTCATGCGACTTGTGAGTGCATCATATTTTTAGCACCAAGCAAGCAAGCTGTAACTTGCAAAGATATCCCCATATTTACTTTAAAAAAACCCATAGATACAATACAATACACTTAGCTATCCACTATACAAATATACCTATCTACAAACTTATACACTTTACAACATAAATTGTTGATATAATACGTTGCAATAATATATTATGTGGACAAGTTTTTATTCTTATCATGCATCACATATACCCACAATAAATCAAAAATGTCGATTTATCGCTACAACTAAAAATATTTGTAGAGCATGGTTGTAAATATTTACATCGGTTTTCGTTTCAGTTGTGGAGTCACGTGCATCTTTCTTCGTATTTTATGGCAGATAGATTTATGGTCCCCCACTTTAAATTCATAGTATCTCACGTACTTAGTGATGTAACGATAGTCGATACATGCAATTTTGGTAGTCGAATAAAGCTAGTCTTTTAAGACTTATATACAAACGCTTATATACACTCAAACTTATATACACTTTTTGCCTCAGACCTATTTTTATTCAACAACAGCTAACTTTAGGCATAATTTTTTTAGACGTTTCGGGCTTCGGCGAATATATAAAAATATTTCGATTGTTGCAACTTTAATTGTGTCTGCTATAGCCTAAAATAGTTATAAATATATTTAAAGACTACAATACAATACGTGATGGATAAGTAAGTAAGTCATTGTCTACAATACTGATTAATCATTCCATCATTATAATCTCAATATACCACCGTTCTACTACAGCTGAGCTCAGGTCTTAGAACGAGAATGGCTTATTTATATTTACATAATGATTTTATTTGTTTCATCATGTCTATTTGGGTTTTTAAATTTTAGTTTATTGTTGATTGCTACAAACTCTCATGTATGCACATGAGAGTCATCAACAAATATGAAAGTCAAGCAATCAACGTGTACGAGATTCGACTAGACTCTAGCGTCCAATCTGGTAATCGGATTTCGTATGCACGTCATTATTACTGTATCCCCTATCCCCTGTACCCTTGACTCTATCACATGAAATGTCCAAACATTTCATCTGTCCAAGAATCAACCTATTCTGTAAATCTAAGTTTGCGGGATTTTTAAATTTTATCTTTTCTGTCTTAAAAATCTTTTTTTTTATGAATAATTTTTAAATAGATTACAGTTACTTCTTCCAAATCTCTCATCTATAAAAGGGGCCTTTCATAATCATCACTGATCATTGATTTCCTCATAAAACATCTTATCAGATAAGTACCTATGTATTTTTGTCGATAAAATAATGGTGACACATAAACAGAGCCCTTTCTACAACTTGTTATACGAATAGGTAATCGCGTATCTATATTCGTATTTCACAATCAGATCTCATGAATATTCATAAACGAATCTTAACAAAGATTGTCTCCGATATTGTAATCTTAGAACGTGAAGAATGATTTCCAATATTTGTTTTCTCGTTTTATATATAGACATGAGACGACTTAAATCAGCGAGTAAAAGTTGTTTTGTGGTTTATTCCGTTGTTTTTAATAGATTGATTGGCCTGTGTAGGATTAGAAATGTGTTTAAAGCCATATCTTAGATATTTAACGGCGGCGAGAATGTGTTTTAGTTTTATCTCTGCACTTTATTGCGTGATTTGACTGAGAAAATATGTGCAGATGTGAAATAGCAAGTTTACATTCTCAATCCACTTTAATCCTAAAATGCCACAATGGTTAGTAACGTATCTCAAAATATTTTCTCTTACGGTATTTGTCTCTCTCTCAGTAATAATAAAACTAGAAGAAATGTAGTTATCACGCTTTTACGATGTTTGAAATCTCAACACAATTTACGTAACTTTTTAAAAATAAACATTTATTTGTAATTTCTTCAAGTCGCCTCTACCTCTAGAGTTAAAATCTAAAACTAATTAAAATAAGTAGGTACCTGAAAAATATCATAGGAAACTGTTTTAAACATCACAGCAAAAAAAACAATCCTGTCTACTTAAAAACCCCTTTAATCAATTTGAACGAAGTCGCGGGCAATTGTACGCACACTTATAAGTTTCAATTGAATATTTCAGTTTTAATTAAAATTCACTTGCGTCCATAAATTGGCATTATCAAAAATATCCTCGAGGTCTGCCCAGCAAAATGTATACAATTGACATTAATTAAAATAGGCAGCTTCAGCCTTAATAGCCCGAATCCCGACAATGTTGAAGCAGACCCTTTTAGTCCATTGACGTCGAAGCTCGCTTTGTATGCAAATTAAAGGGCCTCAAATTTGACGCGTCTGGGAAAATGTCATCTTCTCTCAGGGTCTTTAAATTTTGCAGCCTCTTGAATATTGACCTTTATGCACAACATAAAATTTCACTTTCAAATTTTACTGAGTGCTGTTTTATTTATGTTTTGCTTATGACTCATCACCATCTCATCACTGTTTCGACTTCGTTAAGGTCGACCAAAATTGGTTAAGCTCAAGCTAGAGACAGAGACTTTGCAGATACAAAACAACGTGTCTTTCCTAATATTTCCCAAATATACTCACTTCGTTTTATGTGTAACGTGTGTATTATGATTTTCTTTCGTAGTTCAATATATAGACACGTACCTACCTAAGGCAATATGGCATACAACCATCGGGATCGCAATCTTACCACAGAATACATACTCGTCTGTAATAGTAAGGTATTACTATAAAATGCATGTTCTTAATAATTCTGAAACCACTCAATAATGCTAAAACAATACTGCTTTAAGCAATGGTATGCGCCCTCAGTATACTTTAGACTTAGAACACTGGAAACACCCCGACGTGTCTTCTGCCTATAAGAACGAAAACTCACTACGGAAATAAAAATGCAAATACTCTGACTCTGGGTCTCTGTGACTCGTGACATGGATTGGCAATTGTGAGGACAACGAAATTGTCTGGCAGAAAAAAAATCCGCGTAAGTCACATCTATACTAATATTATAAATGCGAAAGTTTGGATGTATGAATGTTTGTTAATTAGTCACGACAGAACGGCTCGAACGATCTGGATGAAATTTGGCACAGAGATAGATTAAAGAGTTCCCGCGGGAACCACAAACCTCAATCCACACTGACGAAGTCGCGGCCATCAGCTAGTTTATTTATATTATGAACCGCACATACTGGATCGTTTAAAAGCAATTTGTTTGAAATAAAGTTTTTGTAGCACTACACGACAAAATGATTCCTCCAATGTGAACGTTTTATCATATTTTCGCTCTAGTGCAATTTTAGTTAGGTAATGTTATGAGTACGTCAACCAAAATAGTACTCATGCAATTAAGTTAGGTATAAAAACCTAGATCTAAAAGAAATAGCTAGCTTATCGAAACCTTAATGGTAATAAAAGGACTTCCTTTTTAAAATGACTTTATTTTACGGTCGTCGTGAAGTCGATTTCAATTTTTCTTTAATTATACCTTTGTGCTAAGCCGCAGTAACTCTTAATTTGAATAAATTATTCTTTCGCGTGCAATTTTCCGTAGTTTGTTCAAATGGTGGAGTATGTTGGTTTTTGTAAAGAATTTTATGGAAATTTACCAACGTTATATTCACATTTTATTGAATTAATGGTATTTTTGTATTCTTGACTGGTAATTTGTAACTATTACTAAACTAGCTGACGCCCGCGTCGTTTAAGTTTTTTTTTCCCGCGGGAATTCATTATTTTTGCGGGATAAAAAGTAGCCTATGTCACTCTCCAGGTCCTCAGCTATAGCCATGCTAAGAATCATGTCAATCCGTTGCTTCGTTGCGGCGACAAATCAACAAACAAACATACTTTCGCATTAATAATTCTAGTATGATGTACAAGTAGAGCTTAAACTTTAGATTTGAAGGATAGGATAAAAATGAGATAAAAATGTTTTAAATAAACATTTTCAGCTCAAAATTGTTATGGCACTCGTGGTTAATAAAACGCTATTGGGATTTTGGAAAATTAACCGTTCGTATCTAATAAGCGACGCAGTTTTTGACATTTGCTACAACTAAGTAGGAAACACAGAAATTTTATTCAAATTACTTATTTATTCTGTGAAACATTTACCCTTCGCAAACGAAGTCACAGTCGCTAGATTCAAAATACAAAAGTAGCGGAGAAAAATTCACTCGCAAAGTATATATCAACGTCCCTAAAAGATGTATTCAGCAAAACTTGAGCTGCATAAAAATGGCTCGTAAAGGAGCTTCTGGCTGCGAGCACAGACTGAGGGAAATAATGGACGGAACCCTTGTTGTGTTACGTGCGAAGTCGAAGAGTGTACTCTAATAAGAGATTCAGTGTACTGGCATCATTTTTGAAGCCTGGGTATTTTCTTAAATGCTACAGAATATACGCAAATTTATCTCTGCTACTTAATATCCATACGCATCTTGTAAGGTATATATATTTCACCGTAAGGTAGCAAAAACCGTTAGATTGTTATCTAACTGCGGCCGTGCACTTAGGTTTTATCGGGTAAATATACCTAATGGATTATAATCTACCGAAAAATAATGCGTTAAATTGTAATCTGTTGACAGTTTACAATTTCGCTAGTTAGATTGCAATCTAACGGTTTTTGCAATCTTACGCTGACATATACTTTGGAACAACTTAGAAAAAGATGCGTTGCTTCGCTTTGAATCTAGTCGTATATATGCTGTATGTAGCGATGATAAAACGACGGACAATGTAATGCATGCTTTCGCCCATCTTTCTGTAAAAGTGTTATTACATCTGAATACCTGTATTTTTTACTGAGGCTTTTTCAGCCTTGTTTCACTTTTTTGCGGCCTGTTCACTATGTAACTTTTTCTTGAGTCTCGCGGCTACGTCTAGTTGGAATAAAATATTTGCAGTGTTGCAACTCGCACTTGCATGCATGTCCTGAGCTCGTTAGATGGATGGCTGTGCAAATATTCTGGGTCTCCGTGACTCGTGACATGGATTGGCATATATATGATGAGGTAACGTGCATTGGAAATTGTATGAATTTATATGGCTAAAAACGTAGCATTGTTATTACTCCATTAACTTGGACATGGAAGTTGGATACATTTTAATCTGTAGATGTTTATTTTATTTTTAATACGAACTACATGAACCGATGATAGTGCGTTTTACCCCTAGAGTTAACAATAAAAATTGCTCGGTAAGATTTGCCATTGGTTTGTGTTCTAAGGTTCACGCTTATTTGTCTATTAATTGGTAAATAGCTATGATTTCGGTTCCAAATGTTACTATAAGAGATGTAAATAAGCTTTCTATTGCAGGGAAACGAAATAAATACTGCCTGATTTTCGATTTGAAAGAAAAATGCCGGCTAACCACTGCAAACCCCATTAAAAATAATAACAACAATTTTTAACAACGCGTGAAGGGCTCCAAGTACCAAGCATATAAATAAAACAGTTAACATCATTGTTCACTGCAGAAAATAACTCAGGTGAAAACATTAAAATAAAATAAATACAACAAAGACTGTGCGACCGGAACAAACATGAAACACGTTGAATTATAGCGCAAAATACACAATGGTTCGCTCGTTTTACAGTCAATTGAAAGAGCTATGAAAATCGTCGACGCGGCCGGAATGCTACGGAAACGGTGAGTTTTCTTGCCGACAAGAGGCATGAATTCAAAACGTCGTAAATTACTATGAAAAATACGTAGCAGCTTTGAGTGTGTGCTGTAAAGTGTAAAAGTTGCCGCTTACCACTTAAAGAAATTAAAAAAAAAATGTGTGTGTCAGCTGCGACGCACGACTGGAGTTTACTCCTTACGAACGATTATAAAATATATAAATTAGTAAATGAAAGTCGTCGAATAGTCAAAGCATGCTTGATACATTTATTTCTATTAATGTATTTTGATGAATATATATCACTAGCGGTCGCCCGCGACTTCGTCCGCGTAAAATTTCTGATTTCCTATGACATTATGAAATTTTCCCGCTGCAAAAAGTCTATCTAAAGAGGCTTTATATAGCTTATGTAGGTTTTTATTATTTAAAAGTTATAACCGAAATGCTGAATTTTTATGTCTCTTTCTACAAAAACATACAAATTTTCAACCCCCATTTCATCCTCTTTGGGGTAGATTTTCGAAAAAGTACTTATACAGGTTATTATAATTTAAAACTGATAACCTAAATCCGGATTTTCTAGTCTGTAACTTCAAAAACTTAGAACCATCATGCAAACTTCCAACCCCCATTTAACCCTCTTTGGGGTAGATTTTCGGAAAAAAATCATACAGATTTTTATTATTTTAAACTTATAACTTAAATGCTAATTTTCATGTGTCTAGCTTCAAAAACAAAGGACTTTCATACAAACTTCCAACCCCCATTTCAACCCCTTAGGGGTGAATTTTCCCAAAACCGTTTCTTAGCTGACGTATACACTATAGAAGGAACCTACCTTCCAAATTTCAAGTCTTTATGTTTTATAGTTCCTGAGATATCGTGATGATCAGTCAGTGACCTTTCGCTTTTATATATATAGATTTATATTCATCAAAATACATTACATAGTCATGGAAACAAGTGTTACCATGGAAACGTAAAGTCAATAACGTAACGGTAAGTTTGATTTTACTCCCCATAAATTGCATATTTGCAATTGGGTATTTGTCCAGTCAAATCAGCAAATTTTTTAAACGTCAAATCGCGCGTTTTGAACAGTGTCGTCATCAAAATTCGAGGCACTTTTTTACTTCCATCGATAAGTAGTTTAAAATGGTTTTCGAACATAAAACTGACAGGGGACTTGGATATTATGACTTTTGGGAGTCCTCTATTTAGTAATCACTAAAAAAGAATTTATTTGAATATAGATTTCTTGACTGCCAGATATAACAGTCACGGAATTTAAAAAAGCAACTAGAGTACTCGGTAAGGAAAAGTACCCCTAGCTTAAAATTATACACCCAGCCTTTTGTAACGCATAGTCAGGTGTGTTAATAATCGTTCATCTAAACTTTTTAACAGTCGCAATTATGATATCTAACTTTTAACTCACAACAGCTTTTCATCACAATAATTTACGGAGGTAATTTTAAAGTTGAATACTTAAACTTTGAAAACATTCAAAACACATGGCTCTCCCAGTCCGACCTGCTCTAAAGGTGAAAACACACTACGGACAAGACAAGGGACAGCAATATCTTCAAATATACGTGGAAGCGCCAGTGTCGTATGAGAAACGCGTTTCGTCATGTCGCACAAGTCTGTGCAGCTCCATATCAAAGTGTACCAGCTGAAACGAGCTGTTTTTATGTCCTGTTCTGTCCGTACCGCGTTTTTGCCCTAACGAACGGTGTTAGAGCTCCAAAAGATATCATTTATAAGAGTGTTGACAGTAACTGGCAACATTACTTGGCAAGGCACCATAAAATTTAGTTCCATACTCAGCTAACTTATTCTCAGCTTCTGTACAATTTCCTATGCAAATTTAATTGTACCCGAGGTTCCACGTAAATCTCTGTTCTCTTTGCTGGAAAGTTAATTACGGAGCCGGGGCTACTCTTTGCGATTAACGAGCCAGCTTGCTTTTATTGTGTCTACTTCGACAATGCAAAGAAAAGCATGGAAAATGATATCACATGAAGCGCAAACGAACAGCAATTTGTTAGCCATATAAATGGCCTTATCTCCTGCTAAATGAGTGCCTACTAGCTTCAAGTATTCAGTTCATACCAGCTGATGCCCGCGACTTTGCCCTTGTGGATGAGGTCATTGGTTCCCGAAGGATCTCTTTGATTTTTCAAAGTAAAAAGTAGCCTTTATGCCAGTATTATTCCAGACTATAATCTATCTGTGTGCCAAATTTCATCCAGATCCGTTAAGCCCTTCTGGCGTGATGGAGTAACAAACATCCGTCCATCCAAACTTTCGTATTTATAATATCAGTAATCTAGTTTTCATCTAGTTTTAAATAAACTAAATTCGACGCGGATAAACTCGTTTTTTCTTTTGCTCTAAAAATTTCTGTATATCAGCAATCAGAAGAAAAAACATAGGTTGGCAAAAATTTTATAGCCAAAAATCAGATAGCAAAACAAATAGTTCAGCCGTGAAGCGATTGGTATTCCCACTGCAGTGCGTCTTGATTTGGAGCCCGTCCAACCCTGATACAGTCAAGTAGCAAGTTATCCCAACTTTTCAACTAAAAGTCTGCTTGCAATATTTTGTACAGGCGAAAACACACTAGGACAGGATATGAATGTTGAAGTCCGTTGTTATGATACTTACTTATTAATGTTAAAAACGTAGGATAGCAGTGGGGTACGTACTAATTAAATTATCTCCGTAAATTGCTAATGCACCCTTTTCTCATGAAACCAACACCCACCAGGTACCTACTCTCTTTATACTGTTTCCGTGTTTTATGGTATTAAGGGTTTGTAAAATTGTCTGAAATAAAAAATATTTATTTATTATTTTCCTGGTCATCGTCTCACAATATCACTTAGAACTTTTTAGAAACTCCTTAGGTATCATATCATGTGATGGGGGTTTTTATCAATGAATTGGGTATAGGTATGTATAAGATATAGGTAATATTTTAAAAATGTTGACGAGTGTTGTCTGTGTTTTTGAAATAAGCTTTGTTTTGTATTTATACTCAAGATGCACTTCACCTAAATTCATTCCATTTTACATTTTCCAACCCAATTCCCGAATCTGCTACAATGTAGAGATCACGTAGAGATGTTGTTCGCCAAGTAACTTTACGAGCAATGTGTTTTCTACACTGTGCTTTTATGTCACGGTGTCTACAGTCTTAAATTATTGTTTATTATCTTTTATGGCACAATGCATTGTAGCATAAAATATCGCAGTACTCCAATGATCGTACACTAAGCCACCAATGGCGACCAAAAGTTGCCACCACAAATTGTGTACCCTATTAATTATAATATTAGAGCTGCATCAATCATTGCTGCTGAAAATCATTCATCTGCAAATCTGCATCATGCTGAAATCATTGCTGCTCTAATTTTTTGGGCCCTAGCGAAAGATTGTGGGATGTGGCGATCACTAATAAATGCATTGAAAGACGCGTCAGATCTAGCCACTTTTGGCAGAGTTTGGTGATCATATCTGAGGCACCACTATAAATGCAACAGTTAGAAATCAGACGCATCTAGTTAAGCCACTAATCGTAGAGACTAGCGACCAAGTCTAGTGGCTATGTTAGGCCACCACAAACAAATGAATGAAATGAAAAGTGGACTTATTTTAAGTCCAGCCACTATTGTCTGCATATGGTGGCTTAAGTTTAGTGTCTCGCCTAGACGATCACAAATATTTGGTGGCCCCGTGTGTGGCATTTTTTGCCATGCCTCGGTAATCAACCTACAGGATATCAACGTTATTGTCCATTGCAATGTAGACAGTTTCAAAATTTGGTATAAGACAGTACGCTACTTTTCGTTCTTTTGGTTTATAACTACATATTCTTAGTAATAAAGTTTATTTCACGATTTGATAAAGCCGTAAAAAAATTAAAATTTAACATTCCTGCACATAACAACTAATTTGTTTTCGACTGTGCAGCATTTAACAATTATAATTAAACACTTTAATCAGACTGTTGCATTAAACACGTAGCAATTATTGTTACAATGCTCCAATCAGGCACGTCAGCACCGCTGTTAATTTGATATGAACACATTCAAATGGTGTTTAAAATTTTAATTTAATAATTCACATAGTAGTCCTATTGGAAAACGTTAAAAGGTTAGAGCATTAATTAATAAGCAAAGTACAGAGCATTCAATTAAGCACGGGTACCTAAGATCTTCATTTTAATCGTCTCATTCTACACAACCCGACGTCTCAGCTGATACGACCGACCTCTCAGCTGATACAACCAACGTCTCAGTTGATACGACCGACGTCTCAGTCTACACGACCCAACGTCTCAGCTGAGACGACGTGACACAAGGTTGGAAGGACATTGTCAAGGACCAACAGTATCATCCTACGACTAATTTCATCACTCCCAATAGCATCAGATCTAATAGAAAGCACATGCTTTTTATTTCGTCCCCAGTGACATCAGAGAACTAAAATGGAGGGTAATCAGGACTGGGCAATGAGTATAAATGGCTAATGGTGCTTTGTTTCCTTTGAATGTCGAGTGCAGGTACAGAGGTAAAGAACTGATTCAGAAAGTCAAGATCTGGCACGCGAGCAGTCGTTTTACTTTGACGCCCAATCCATAACGATTTCAAGAACTTCCATACTTTAACGGTGTTTGAGTTTTTAACAGAACTATGAATAAAGTTACGCTGAGCATCTCGACAAGCTATACTGCAACGATTACATTGTCCTCTACCTACTAAGATTAGCCTCTGTTGGACTACGTTTTTATTTGCACTTAGCAGATTTACGCTTTCCCATCAACGATTTTATCTCCTGCGTTAACCAGGGTGCTGGTAGTTGTATAAGCTTGATAGGCCTTAGTAGAGTCAAAAAGTTGTGTCAGCTGCAAGTTAAAAATACTAAGTTTCCCATCCATTGTCTCCGCACTATAGACAGCAGTCTAGTCAATATCATTTAAGTGCGTCATAAATGCCTGATTATCAAAATTCTTAAAGTTGTAAAAAAATTCAAGTCGTTGTAGGAGAAGGCATTTGCAGGAAATTGACCACGGCTTTCAACAACGTTAGGAGAGGAAACTATCATTAAGTCAAGCAAGTACAGCGTGCAGTTCGGAAAGTGGCAAAGTTCGGTGGCATTCGTAGGAGGAATATTGAGATTGGAACTGTTGACTATACTTCTAGCGAGCAGATCATCTTTGATGAGACAGGTATTAAAGTCACCCATAATAATAGTGTGGTCGGTATTGGTTGTGTATTGTTCAAGCAGGCTCTCAAAGGTATCAAAATAATCATTGTGGAGTGATAGGCTGTACCCAGAAGCAACTTTAGATGTCCGAACAAAACCTCTCCTCAGCCGGCAAAACGCCAACCCATGGCACCTGTCAAAAATCCCCGTCCGGCAGACCGTAATGTGTTGGCGTTTCCATTCCCGCTGAGACTCGGTTTTTTATTTCACTCTTTTACCTATTAAAAACTATACCCCGCCTTCTCTAACACTGTGGCGACCACAGTCATAGACCAATACTGCTCTAAGGTAAATTTCCGGCGTACTTTTAGAACGAAAAAAAAAAGAAACTATGGTTTGAAAAACGGGTTCGCTCTGTGTTCACTTCGTAAATGCGCGGGTTTTATAACGGTAGTGTTTGTCTGTTTTAAAGTGTTTTTTCAGGTTTAATTGGACAAAAAAAGCCACAAAAGATGAACAGGTAAGTACTCAACAGTTTTCAACTAAATGCAAGTAGATTAATAAGGATTTTGCACTAAATTCATCAATTTACATTAAACATCGGTGGCCGTCCGGCATGCCAACGGCTTACGTTTGTACTTATTTTGGAAGAAATCTTTTCTTTTTAAAGCTAAATGCAATTAATTTCATCATCTAAGATATGAATTTACCACAACACAAGTGTTTCATTGTACATCTCTCGTCTAATATACCTAAATATTGAAATTAAATACGAGACGCCAGGAGGCGTCGTTCCGCCAGGTCCCGATTCGAGCTCAAGGTCATGCCGAGTCGGCCATGATCATTGCGCGATAGATTGGTATGGATAGGGGACTCCTGTTTGATTTTTCTTGTTTTATTTTGCCTTATTATTATTTTGCATTTCTGATTTTAAAAATACGGCATTATAATAGTAAATAATAATAATGGTGTAGGGTTTATTTATGTATATTGTTTTGTTATTTTTTTATAATATATATATATATATACATTTTAATATATATATATATATATTATATTATATTTGATATATTTATCATAATGTTATATATATATATAATTATGATAAATATATCAAATGCTATTGCATGTACTTTTAGAGTTCGTGGCGTTCGCACTAGGGGTGGTCGCGCAGGGAGAGGCGTACGTGGGGGCAGCGCTGCTGGTGCTGCTGGCGATGCTGCTGGTGCAGCTGGTACTGGTGGTAATGGTGCTGGTGGTAATGGTGCTGGTGCTGCTGCTGTTGCTACTGGTGCTGGTGGTGGCGGAAGCGCAGCGCGCGCAGGCAGGAGAGGCGTGCGCGTACGCGGGGGCAGCACGGCGGTGGCTATGGCTACTGCTGCGTTGCCCCCAGCACCAGCTGGTGCTAGTGCAACTGCTGAAGATGCGGGTCGGGGTCGGGGACGTAGACGTGGGGTTAGACGTCCTCATGCGATTGACGAGTTAGCATGCCTTTTTTATTTGCTTTTTATTATATTTTTAAAGTATTCTGGTTTTTTACGACGACTTTACGACGACTTAATTACGACTTTTGATTTTAGTTTGCGAATAATCAGCATTAATGACTACCCGGTCGGCGTCCCTCAAGAGACTGCCCTCACCAATAAGAAGAGGCGCAGATGGAACCCGTAAGTAGTGCTACTTGAGGTATACTATTCTGAGATCTGGTTGTTTTACTAATACTATTTTATTTTTTCTAGCAACTCAGCTGCCATTCCTGCCGTCCCCTCCACCTCCACTGCGTTTGATGCCGCTCCACCGTCCCCGGGATTGTAAGTTACTTCCTTTTTTTTATTTATGCCTTTAAATAATGAAATAGTTACAAAACTCATTTATTTTTATTTTTCTAGCAATTCAGCTGCCATGCCTGCCGTCCCCTCCACCTCCACTGCCTTTAATGCCGCTCCACCATCCCCGGGATTGTAAGTTACTTCCTTTTTTTATTTATGCCTTTAAATAATGAAATAGTTACGAAACTCATTTATTTTTATTTTTCTAGCAATTCAGCTGCCATGCCTGCCGTCCCCTCCACCTCCACTGCCTTTAATGCCGCTCCACCATCCCCGGGATTGTAAGTTACTTCCTTTTTTTATTTATGCCTTTAAATAATGAAATAGTTACGAAACTCATTTATTTTTATTTTTCTAGCAATTCAGCTGCCATGCCTGCCGTCCCCTCCACCTCCACTGCCATTGATGCCGCTCCACCGTCCCCGGGATTGTAAGTTACTTCCTTTTGTTTATTTATGCCTTTGAATAATGAAATAGTTACAAAACTGCTTTTTCTTCAGGTTCCTGGAATGTCGAGAGGAGCAGGAATCATCCGTCCCCATCCCCCCGCCCCGACGTCAACGGGGTTTGCTGGACGAAGAAATAGATTTTCTGCTCAACTATGGTAAGAAGATACTCTAATGTATTATGATGTTAATTTCAGTTGAAAATAATGAATCTTCTTAATTATTATCATTTGTTAATTAGGAAGCGATCCGGAGACTGATAGTGATGACGATGAGCCCTTCATCCCACGCACTGTACTCGCCAACATGGATACGCCGGAAGACCATATCGACCATCCCACGGACGCCGACGACGGCGCAGCGGCTACTGTCTTGCCTACTCCTCCTTCCACTTCTTCTTCGGGAGCCATCGGTCCAAATTTCTTGGACTTTGAATGGAGAGCTTTTCCGGAAACTCCGATCGATCCTAAAGAGAGGAGAGAAAAGTTCTCCAACAGCAATGTTGGACCAACAGTTCCGTATGTCGATCCCTATGACATTTTCATTGCCATTTGGGATAAAGATATAATGGATCACATAGTCACGGAGACTAACAGGTATGCTGAGGAACTGTTGCAACAGCTCACGGCAAACAACGCTCTCGGTCCCCATAGCCGCATTAGACAATGGCGGAATACAACAACCGACGAGTTGTTCACGTATTTCGCCATTGTCCTGGCTATGGGAAACGTAGTCAAGCCACGTTTCGAGTCGTACTGGGGCGCAGACTTCAACATACTCTCGACGCACGGTTTTAGGGTACATATGTCACTCCGGAGGTTCCAACTGCTGAGCAGATGCCTGCATTTCAACCGAAACGAGGACCTATCTACCCTATCACCGGGGTCTGCCGAGGCGAAAAAATTCAAGATTGAACCGGTGGCGACCCATTTAAATAATAAGTTCCAGCAAATGTACAATCTGCATCAGAACATCGCCCTTGACGAGTCCCTGATGCAGTGGAAAGGTTGGCTGGATATCAGCCAACATATTCCTAATAAAGCCGCCGCAATTGGAGTGAAAACTTATGAGGTTTGTGAATCTCAAACCGGCTATTTATGGCGGTTTGAAATTCACGCCCATAAGCGATCACAGCACCAGGCATCTAATGAATCTAATGATCCATTAGATGCATTTACGCCGACCCTTGTTCTCAACCTGTTAAAAGGTCTTGAGAACAAAGGTCACACGGTCTGGATGGACAATTTCTACAATTCCCCTGCTCTGGCGCGAAAACTTAAGACGTTGGGGTTTGACTGCGTTGGCACCTTGCGGACAAATCGCCAATTTGTGCCCGAGGCTTTGAGCCGCCTCACAAAGGAAAAAATGCGCCCAGGCATGATCACTGGTTATACCTCTGGTGATGTCGATGTTATGGTATGGAGAGATCGTAACCGAGTGGCGACTATCTCTACATACCATGGCAACGCCGTTGCTGAAAAGGAAGGTACCACCAAACCCACCATGATTTTGGACTACAATATCATGATGGGTGGGGTGGACAAAAAAGACCAAATGCTCGCAGCTTACCCTGTGGAAAGAAAAAGAACAATGATTTGGTACAAGAAATTGTTCCGTAGGCTTTTGAACGTTTCCGTACTGAATTGTTATATTATCAGTAAAAAAAATTCTTCTTCCCTGGAGCATGGTGCATTCAGAGAAGCTTTGATATTTAAAATTCTCGATAAACATTGCACTCAAAAACCATTTTCAAAACCGATACAGGATTCTCTTTCGGTGTTACACCATCATCTGGCGGAGCACCCGATGATAGACGGTCGCCGAACGCGACGCTTGTGCGTGCTGTGTAAGAAGCGGATACACATATACTGTGCTGGGTGCGACAAGGCTTTGTGCTTGACGCCTTGTTTTATAGACTATCATAGAGCTCTTGCACGTTAAGAATTTCTCTGAGACTACTGAACCGATTTATCCGTGCGATGTTTATCATTTTATTATTACTTTATTTATGTATGACATTTATTATATATTTATTGTATATATCTTTTAGTATATGTATACATTTTTTTCTTTTTGTTTTTTTTTTCCCACAGGACACACCGATTTCTCCAAAACTTCTGAACCGATTTTTTCTCCGATTTTGATTTTTCCATTGACATCCATACCGTACGTAATACGGCGGCTTTTGGTCTGTACAGTTGCTGAAATTTATTATTTTTTTTTTTCTTTGAATTCTTTTTTTACTTTACCTTTTTTACTTTACCTTTTTTACATTACTTTTGCCTAATTTAACGTTTGTATCATAATATAATGTCACTAGTTTAAAATTGTTGTATTCAACAATTGAAGCTATATCCATGTTTTGTTAGCCTCTGTACCCACTGCAAACCTTTTTGGCAGTAAAATTGTTTGTTTTGTTTTCTAATTTTGAAATATTTTTGTGAGGCGGTAAGCCTTTCTATTGAATTATTCTATTTGTTATCTTCATCTAATTGTTGAAAGTAAATTTAGATTTAGAAAAGGAGCAATAGAATTCAGTCTATTATCCAAACTTTGGGAGTACTTCTTGCAGCAACTATTTCAAGTGGTTTGTTTTAAAATCTATAAATATTAAAATATCAATTTCTCACACTTGAGCCTTTGTTTGTAATATGTATTCAAACCAAGCTTTAATATAAACATTTATCCTAAGCCACTTGACCCACAGTATTCGAAGAAAGGAAGCATAAACATGACCCTGTTTTTTCACCAGTACTTGAGTCTCTCATACTAGACAAGTTATGTAAAAGGTTGTCGTGTAAAAAAAACGTATGAAGAGGCTGGCTTTTGTAATTGTATATTATAATGTGTTTTAATATAATGTAAGTAAAATAAAAATATTTTGTATTGATGGTTTTATTTCTTAGTAATAACTATTTTTCTACAAGAGAATGGCAAAATTTAGCTCTCCATACATTCACATGGGATTTTGCTATGAAATTAAGTGGATTTGTTCTGAAAAGTACACATTAAATTATAGCTTAATTTATAACGATTCGATAGACATATGGTTTATAGGTAGGACCTTTACAAAATTAAGAGAAATCATAGTTTTAATAGCACGCGGCGATGTCGCTGGGACCACCCACGAGCGTAGGTGCCTGAGGTCCATAGTGTTCAAAATGGCGGCCGCCAGCTGAAGGGCTACAAGGAGATGTTCCGATGATTCCGAGAATACACCGAAGTTCCTTCTGCAGGCCAGAAGCTTAAAGTTTTAGGCGATTTTTTCTTCATTACAAAGGTCAAGTATACTGACAGATTTTATCATCATTATCATTTCAACCCATTTCCAGCAATACAATACTGAGGTCGAGATTCTTCGTGTCAGGTGATTTCCCATGTAATGTCATGAAGATTTGATGAACAATTTAAGCAGAATATCTTAAGAACATAATATTCCTATAGCATGTTTAATGTAAATACTCTATGGTCAAAAATGTAAACCGGGTTTTTCATTATGATATTATTGTATTCCTTCACATCGGAGGCTATAAATTTTAATTACAGAACGCTTAATAAGGCGAACTACACACGACACGGTACGGTTTCATCGCTGATGACGGCGCGTCTAATTGGAACTGTAAATTTAAATAACACTGACACTTTATGTCGGTGCTCACTCTAATTGAGAGAGAGAATCGTAAAAATAATTTTACTCGCCTCATTTGTACTATTCGTAGTTTTAATCTTATTCTGTTTAACGGCCGGTGGGTTGATTGGACGGTTACGTGTGGATGCTAATTTATGGCTCAACTAGAGCTCTTCGGTTCCTTTTACGATTCTACTTTTAATCTTTAATTTCTTGTTCCATTTTTGAATCACGTTACACGGTTATTAACACTAGCAATTTGCAGCGAGTTAAAATAAAGCAAAAAGAGTTTAGACTTTTAGAATTTTCTAATGGAAGCTTAAAAATCTTGCTTGAATACTGCATTTATGACGGTAAAACATTGAAATAGAACTAAAAAAATTCTACATCAATGCGGTAAAATAATATAGATCTCGCAGTGCAACAGCACGTCAGTACCGGCAAAATGACAGCTGTGAAAAAAAATGAAATTCGAAAATTTAGATGAAGCTTTTAGAACTAAAGAATTATGTGTACTAATTGAAGTTGATGCCGATTGTGATTTGTGATCGAAGGTATTCTCTTCGTTGATATTCTCTCTTTTACATACAATTTGACCCATATTACATCGAATGTACGGTGTTTATAAAATGATATCCATACTAATATTATAATTAAAGTGTATCGCTGTGTCCGTCTCTCTGTCTGCTACGCTTTCACGGCCCATCTATTCAACCGATTTGGATGAAATTCGGTACAGAGATAGGTTGCATCTCGGGGAAGGACATAGGTTTTTCACTTTTTATACCGGAAAATTAAGGAGTTCCCGCGGGAGTCAAAAAAATTAATCCTCGCAGACAAAGTTGCAGGCAGCATCTCGTAGTTATGACATAATTATTAGGGAATTATTGTTGTGAGTTTGACTTTAATTCCAATAAAAAGTTACCGCTTTTCTTTGTTTAGTTTTATTCACATTTAGGCTATCCTATTATCCAATCGTGCCAAACATAATAATAATAAGCCTCTAAAAGCATTTAATCATTTATATAATTTAACAGCACGCTAGATGCTGGCTCTAAATAAAGAACGAAACGGAATTTAATTCCACCCGTAGTTAATTTCCCTCGGGCTTTTAATTTTCCCTATTATCGCACTTTAGTTGAATACAAGAGTAGTACAGAACTATTTTGGATCGAGCTAAATCAAAGCTCTGTTTATAGATCAAGTATAATAATTAATCATTTTTCTTGCCAGCTGAAAGTAGTCGGTAAATCACAGGTCACAAGCCCAAGCCTGCGGCTTTATGTAATTTTTTTTAAAGCCCATTAGAAACTCTTTATTCTAATGGGCATATGTAGTATTTGAGCTTTGTTTAACTTACTGTTGAATACTTTTTGTCGTATTAATAAAATACTGGCTAAATGTTTAAGTACTTAACTAAAATGGAAATTTAATCTCCTCCTTTCTTGTAAGACATATTTTGCTTCAACTGGATAGTCGCTAGACATAGTAGACATTTTTTGTTTCAACGGCATAGCTGTAATATTGATATGAGTGAATCAACTAAAAAGTTAAATCGAAAACGTACTTGGGTCCGGACAGAATAAATCGTCTACGCGTCGACGACGAACGACGTTTTGCAATGTTAGCACTCCATAATATAAATCTGACACAGGCTTTGTCCGTAGTGTTCAAAAAATTAAGCCCTCAACTCGTTCCTCCCAAACGTATAACCAGTGTTACTAAATAATAAAATAGAAGGATAAGAAAACAATAATGTGTTGTTTTGAGTTACGGGATAGAACCGCCCTCCTCACATAATGGACCGATTTTTCACAGCCAAAGGGCCTCTAATAAATTGTTGGTCGGAACTCGGATTAGGGTTTTTTCTTTCGGAAATTTAATTATTTACGTTGCCGTGACGGTTTAACTCTTGACGGGGGTTGTCTGTCTTCAGTAATCTTCCAGATGCGAATCTTTTCGGCAAATTGTGTTGCGAGTGATTGCTTTTGTTTTTGTGAGCTTTCGTTACGATTTGCCTGTTCGGTACCTACGATTTCTTCGGTTTAAAGGCTGTGAATATATACGAATGTTCCATTACGATGCTGCGTAGGAATTAGAAACCGATTAGAAATTAAGTATAACTCCATACCCTTCAAGCATTGATGTAGAATTTTAGCCCACAAGCCTACTAACCATTTTTACCATTTTTAAAATGCTTTAAATTCTACAGTAGAATTAAAACAAAACTGATTTCACAATATATCTATCTTATACTTGATCATAATAATGTTGCCATAAGTCATAATAAATATTCGGCGTGTGAGTCGCTCCCGTGACCGCGGGGTCACCATCTAAGCAGCTTTCATTACATCATCCGGTCGCCAGATGCGACAGTGTAATTGTATACTCGTTATCTTTGAATATAACTCATTAATTATTACAATAATTATAATTGGGGCCCCACTGTTGACTATTAGTTGAGTATTTTGTATTGTGCGAGTTAAAGAAGCTATTGTTTTCATTATCTTTTAAGAGATAACATGGCGTGTCTAGGTAATGATGTTGGTAATTATTAAATTGAAGTTATGACTGAGAGTCGGACTTAAAATATTTTGGCCCAAAGAAAAATATATTTGAAATTTTATAAGGGTTTTACCGGAACAAGTAGAAATGTTTAATTTTGACGTTTGTTGATATACCATATTATTTACAGTATTTTAACCATCGACCTCAATTTACATAGACGGGTACAGTCAAACAAAGAATATGGACTTATTTTACTAACGCCATCTAGTCTGAAAAGGATAGATAGATGAAAGTCATATACAGGTGCGGAGCGCGCTCTACAGCTTGGATCTAATACCTACATATACTATATCGATGATTTTACCTAATAATATCACATATGCTTACTATTAATAGAACACAGTTGTTCCACAATAGCCGTATCTAATCCAAATCAGGCCCGACAAATTTAATTCTAGTTACCAAAAAGAGGATCTCGTATACATAGTCCCTTTTGTCTATTACTACTAACTTGTATATAGCACAGCGTTAATTGGGTGACCCTAACTGCCTACAAGTCCCATTAGGGCCAAGACCGTATCCCTTATTCCATAATTCCCGAATCCCTGGGGCCAATACGCCTGTAATTTTACTTTAATGAACGGAACTTCCGTTAGTCCCTTGTTGATAAGAAAACTTGGGACTAATTACGAAAAATAATGCGGCTGTTTAGTTTAAAAGAAGGTGTACCCTTGATGGTGTATTCTTTCAGTAGAATCTATAAAATATTCGAGGAACGCCAATGTTGTTTGCTAGTTGGTTGGTAGTTGATGGTTGGAAACTTTGACCTAAGTTGGTTGTATACCTTGGTGGGTGGTAGACTAATTATTACGTCACCTTCTTCTGCCGGCCTATTGGGAAATTTTTCACCTTTTCGATCGCGTCAAAGTTAACTGCGATTTGTATGGGGCGCTATGAACAAGCGCCGTTTGTCATCTATCATCAAGCGATTGCATACAAGTCGTAGTTCTTCGCGATCGAATTGGTATGAAATTTCCCGCTAGGCCCCCACCTTTACCGTAGAGTATTTATGCATTAAAGTTACGGGGCTGCTTTTTTATGTAATAATATTAAATTAGTAGAAAATCATGAATATTAGTAGAAAAACTTTTCTTAAATATTCTTAAAATAAAAGGGTACCTTACAGTATGCAATTTAAAGCAAGCTAGCTAAAACTGTATATAATAGCCCTGAGACTCGTCGATTCCTTTAAAACCGTTGAAGAGAAATCGTTTTTTCATCTCCGGTAATGGCCGTCCTTTCCGGGACATATTAATTAACTTCCACGGGAGTGCTTTTTAGTTTACGATGGATTATTGATATGAAATAGCTCAGAAAATTTGCTTTTATTTGAAAAAATAAAAACCTTTTCTTATGCAAACGCCAATGTTAAAAGCCTTATAATATGGAATTTGTCTTTAGCTTCAAATTCGATCTCAGAGTTTGAGACTTGAACATTCTTGATATTAGATACTTATTGTTGTTTTTAGTTCCAATTGGATTAGGTTTCGAGTGACATTTGTTCGAGCACCCCTCACCTGTCTTCAATACCCTGGCTGCGCTCTTCATCCGTCATCGAAATCCTCAATCATCAGCTCTCTCCGTATTTTTCCTCCGAATGAATTTTTGTCTTCTATACGAAAGATTGTACCAATCCTGTACTGTACCAATTTAGATGTGACAAAGGGACAAATCTCTGTTTCAATATTTAAAAGAAACAAACTCAAGTGCTTCGCTTAAGACGAGATATCCATAACTTTCCTTCAGGAATCATCTTTCCCAACCGGTGGTAGAGCCTGGACTTATCATAAATAGCACAAGTTCTCCTACTTGAAATAAATAAAATATTTATCTCTCCTTTCAATTATTTTTTATACTAGGTTTACTATTAAGGTTTTTTGGTTCCCGGGAACTCCTTAATTTTTCGGGATAAAAAGTAGCCTATGTGCTATTCCAGACTATAATCAATCTCTGTGCCAAATTTCGTCCAGATCCGTTCAGCCGTTGAGGCGTGATTGAGTAACAAACATCCATCCATACATCCAAACTTTCGCATTTATAATATTAGTAAGATAAGTTTTGACATAAGTCAATGGTATTTGATGATTACTCTTTTAAGATATACCTGACTTATAAGTAGTATAATATATTTACTGGAATTATATCGGTATATATAATTATTGTGATTTTCCTTGAAGAACAATGTTAGATGTGAGGTATGAAAACTGTTAAGCAGTTTTGTATAGTACCTACATTAGGTATATGTCAGGTATGTTCCCGCCATCATTCTGACGACAAAGGCTTCCTCTATATTATTGAGGATACAGTAGATACCTACGTTAACCGCCTTGTTTGCGTCGCAATTTCGATATAATAAAAAGTTATGCATATCGGAAGGTTTTTGGGTGCTGCTTTGTTATTTTTCGCAAAGCCTTATATTGTATCAGAATTCTCAATTCAGAACATTATTTATGAATAAGAATTGAGAACATAGTCTGTTTATTAAGTCAGTTCACATGGGTAAATTACAAGGTTATTGAAAAATAGTATTTACAGCAACACTGTGAATGAATCATCGATGAATCAAACAAATCCAACTCTACAATAGTACTTTACAGCAAATAATGGTGTCGTCTGATGCAATATTGAATTTTTTCTAAAATTTATATGTGACATACTCTTGTCTTTCATAATCTTGCAAGTTTTCTTGGGATAGGAAAGTGGCTGGTCCCCAGATCCTTTCGAGTATTATGGTAACTTTGGTGTAGTTTTGAGCAGGTAACAACATAAACAATATATGGGCCAGAAAATTCAAATAATATACAGGTATATTTATTTGCATCTTCTACTAGCTCGCTTCATCTTAAGCAAGTCTGATTGCAGCCAAGCGGCAAGCGCCAGCCTATATATTTTAAAAAAAAGGTAATTTATTCGCATGGTATTTTGGAATAAATGTGACCTCTCTCCTCTCTTCAATTTTTTTTGAGTTTTTTGTTACAGTTTTATTTATTGATTTACAACATATTGATCTGACAGACTGGTATGACATCCCGCTTATACAAATGGGGCTAGAAAGTAGACTTAGTTTAAATGGTTTTCAGTAATTCCACTCGAGTGAAACTGGAGCGGGTCAGCATGCTATTTTAAGAAAGCTAATATTTTTAAGTGCACTTAGCCTCCTTTTAACTTGCCATCAATGTTAACATGAAGCAAAGAAGACAGGCACATCAAAAGCGATGCCCTTTCCCGTTTTTCATAATCACAACATCGCAGCGGGATGAAACTTTTTATGATGTCTTTAACCTTTATACCGGTTTGAATTATAATGAGTTAATACATCAATACATCATCTTATCACAGACTAGTGGAGCAATATGGCTGGAACTTTTGTATACAAATGTGTTTTTAAAGCTGAAGCTACTTGGTTATTTCTGAGCCCTGCACCCAAATAGGCGGGATGTAAAGTGTAAGTTTTCATAGAATCGCAACGCGACGATTTATATTATGTGACTTCCCTCGGTGTTTAACTAACGTCATAGGTACCTGATGTGGAAGAGATAAATTACTGAAGTGAAAACTTCTTTAGGCGCGTTGAGCATGCTTTGGTAGGAGGTAAAAATGTGGAAACGCGTGAGCGACACCTCGCGTTGTTACGAAGACAAAAGCTCTTAAATATAAATATAGTACATTCGTAATTAAACTTTAATGCCTTTAAGGTTTACAATTTGAGTATTTAATTTATTTATTTTATCTAAAAAAAATTAAATATTAGCTTTCACTTCTATCGGCAATCCCTATCCCTATGACTGCCAATTTTTTAAATTATCATACCTATACATTATCTCTACAATAATTCCACCACCGCTTACACGCATATAACCGCTTCATCAATAATGATTAATCTCATGTCCAAGTTTCAAAGTTACCGTTTTTAAGCTCGTAAGTCATATGTAATGTACAAAATAACTAATAAGTTTTTACTTTTCAATCAGTTTACTAAATGATAATACACAATAATTGACTGGTAAACACTTTCTTTAAGTACTGTCAGTGTTTCTACTTGCTTGCTTCATGCAAGCAAGTAGGCCAAACAGTAGGTAGGTAAACATGAGGCCTAGATGGCAGGATAAGCGACCTTTTATTTAAACCGGTGTCTTTCGGCGGCCGGAGCTTTTTTGGTATTCGCTATTCACTGTCTTTCCTTCTTTAGTCTTTGGGTATAATAGTGTTGCGTCAAAGAGTTATCGACTATCGAGTTTTCGCTTCACGCACGCAGCGGGGCGCCAGCGTGTCTGAAGGTCCCGACAGACCCCTGGTGGAAACACCTGCCCCCTCATTGCATGCGACATGACACAATTAACTTACAACCTCACACGATAATAAACCATAGAGGCTACAAATTATGTACGCATTTAAATAGCTTTACAAAGCAGATGAATATTTCTTGAGGGTAAAGTCGTGCGCACAAATCATTCTGCATGTCATCGCCCAATAAAACAGTACTCGAACTTGGTAAAGTACAATGCCGACATACATTATGCTATATCGAGCGCTACTTTTATGAGCGACTAAAATATTTATATGCATATTTTGGAAGACTATTACCAGAGTTGTTATGGCTAGTGTTTCCAAAAGTCTGTAAATTTTTAGGACATCTCGTACGCTGTTATGAGAAAATCCACGGATATTTAGGATAATACTATCCTCGACTTTTTAAAATCTTGGTACTAACGATCTACAACTATCGATGTTATTAGTAATTGCCAGTACCTTTTAGCAACCATTAGGTACTACGGTTTCAGTGACTTTTACATAGTGTACCGACCTATAATATAGTTTGAAGTGGTATTTACATACCTACACTTATAATAGGAAATCAAAATAGTCCAATCCAAAGAATCTAAATAAAGAAGATAAAACTGTCCCTAATATTAGAAAATTTAAAACTTGGTAATATAGTATTGCTGTGTTTATTTGTTTAGTTTTCGTTTATATAATATTAATATTATTTTGGTCTTTCAGTTATCTATTGCTCTATGTACAATATTTTAATTATTTTTATATCCCAAAAACAATCCCGATTTTCGTAAATTTAGATCTGGTTACACTAGCCAAGTCATGGAGTACCGCTACCCAAATACTTAAGCACTTTCTGTGCAATCACCTAAATATTCCTGCTTACCATATAGTAGGTTCAAACACCATGCATGCGCCATTACGTGTCGAGTGTTAGTAAATTGTAAAATGACCACTGCACACCATCTAATATAAATATTTATCAGAAAGTCGTTATGTGTGTAATTTATTTGATTTGATGCGTCCGCAATTTATTTAATATTCATTGCTTAAGATTGTACGTCGCTTCAAAGTGAGGCGAAATATGTAGGTATTTAAACTGTAAAAGAATTTGCACATTATCCGATCCGATATCGTAAGTGGCATCAGGCATGGTATAATTAATTTCCGACCAAATTCCAATTTTTTTTTATAGACTTACACGAGATCCTTACCAGCAATCGTATGATCATCATCATCATGTCAACTTATATAAAGCAAGTGCTTTTTAATCTTCGAGTGAATCAATAGCTGACGCACTAATAATTGAGCTCGGCTGTCTAAGCTCGAACAGTGTTATGGCCATAGGTCATAGGCCCATGACGCTGACCAAGTGTGGAATGACAGAATTCACCTTTGAAAACATTATAGAGAGTTCTATGGGCATGCAGGAAAGCAACTGGCACTTAATTGATAATAAAAATTATTTCCAAACTGCCTGACGAAATTTGCCTATCTTTGTTATACTCGCCCGACTTCAACATAGTGTGTAGAAATCAAAATTATTTTTTACTTTACAGTGGGTTTGGAAGTCGGTTTGTGGAAAGAATTTTTCTTTTTAACTTTTTTGTGTACTCTAAATCCCCACGGCTTAGGAATGAAGTACCCTGCAGCATCAGTGATGAGGAATTGGGAGTTGGGTTTAAGTATGAAGTCGTTGCTTGACACCTACAATATGAATTCACCATAAAAAATCCTAAATCGCTATTTTTAAGGAGTTCTGTACCCTGCAGCATCAGGATTAAGGACTTGGGACTAAGAGTTGAATCGTATACACGTGACTTGTTACATGAATTCACCATCAAAATTTCCTAATTCCCTTTTTTTGAAGATTTCTGTACCCTGCAGCATCAGGATTGAGGATTTGGAATCAGAATTTTTTATAGACCAGCTCGCAAGCTTCCTCTAACCACTGAAAAAAAAAATTTCAAATCGGTTTAGAAACCACGGAGATATGCACCAACATACATAAAAAAAAAGATACGCGCCGAGTTGAGAACCTCCTTTTTTGGAAATCGGTTAAAAATATTATACAATTTAATTTCCTATATCGCATCGACGGTTATTATAGTGTTCAATATCGGATCGGATGATGTGAAAACACATAAAGGAGCACAATAAAATCATTATTATTACGCCTTTCGCACTTCATTCTGACCTAACGACTTCTGACTGTTGAGATAAAAGTGTCAGCAATAATTCTGAAATACTGCTCAGACGACGGACGTATTCTACAAAATAACAATACCTACTTAAGTATTCAATATTATTTTGATTCGTCATGTCCATTACAGTTCTTAAAGTACATATTATTAAGTAACATTTCTAATCGTTGCTCGTTGAATGTTTTTTTGACGAGTCCCTTTAGTAGCCGTTTTAACTCGGCCGCGGCGATTGGAATCCCATTTGAGCCTGGCAATTTTTTCTTTGGTAAACTGAAGACGGTGCTCGTCATCTCAGATGGGGAGATGAAGTGATCTTCCCAGACCCCGATATCTGGGCTTAAAGGAAACCACTTAGTTAGGTGGCTAGTGAGTGGTGGGTACCGTATGGGTCTCATAGGAGAAGGGTGGCACTAGTATTGCTATCTGATGCCGCGTCGATGATATCCTGCTAAACGTCATCTTTCGGGTGCTTAGTCCTCCTAAGCGATCTCTTGGAACTGGTAAAATTTTAGAAACCTAGAGGTGGCGCACGAGTCGTACCTACATTAGCTAGCCTAGTATAATGTAAGCATATTATTATAAACCACGCCTGAGCCTTTTCCCGCTAGTGGGTGGTAGAAACATATTATTATTCATTCTGCACCCATAGGTGAAGCTATGAATCCACGCACTTTAATCATCGACCATTCATTCGTTGGAGCAATCACCGCATTTTATGTTCTACGTATATAAGAGAACAATAAAAATCCAAATGAAAATAGAGAATACATCCCAAACAATAAAAAAAACCCGAAGTAAAAATACATACTTTTCCATTATCCTCATCCCTACAGACTGGAATCGGTCGGCGAATAAAACTTAACGCTTGGTTTCCTTCAGCTTTTGTTGCCTCAAAAAGCCTACGTTGTTGATTTTGTATTTTAGCATTATATTGTTTTGTGGTGAAGTTTGTGTACATTAAATGATAAAGACCACCCGGCGTGCTTGTATAAGCATAATATGCATTCGGCCTTTAGGCCCGGTACAGACCTTGCGTTTGACAAGCATTCTTTACCTTTTCAGCGCGGACAAGAGCGTCGCTTGTTAAGTGTTAACGCTCATACTCTGGCTGCTTTGAGTTCTTAAGGAAATGTAAAAAATATACTATTGAAGTGAAAACTTCTTTACCCGCGTTGAGCACTTTTTGGTAGGGGGTAAAAATGTAGATTCACGTGACCGACATGCTCGCGAACAGCGACATACTCGCAAACAGCGACATGCTCGCGTGTAACGAAGACAAAAGGTCTTAAATATAAATATACTACATTCGAAATTGACTGACATGAATGCTTTAGTGTTAAGGTTTATATTTTAATAATTTTAATATAAAAAAAACCGGGCAATTGCGAGTCGGACTTGCGCACGAAGGGTTCCGTACCATTATTAATAAATAATTACCTTTGTTAATGAACCGCAAGACTAACTTTGTTTGTAGAGGTTTATTGTTAATATCAAAAAAACTATGCTAGTTAGAGCATTGGTTTTCCTGTAAAATATACGTAAATTCCTATTGACCATAATTATTTCAAATTTTTCGATTGGTAAACTCCGGAGATAAGGGGGGGGGGACGGTATTTTTTTAGACATTTTCCCCGATAAATAAAAAACTATCATAACTAAAAATAATTAAAAATCTGTTTTAGAATGTAAAAAGTAAACCCTTTCATATGATACCCCACACAGTACAGTTATCTCACTTTTAAATTTCAACCCTCCGATTTTCCCCCCTTTTTAAATAAGAACAAAAATAATTTCCAATTTTTTTTAATTCCAGTGTCTTTGGGCCACTAATATACATAACTATTCCAAATTTCATGTCGATAGCTTCGGTAGTTACTGAAATAATTGAGTGTGACGGACGGACAGACGGACAGACGGACAGACAGACGGAGAAAGTCGCACCATAAGGGTTCCATTTTACCATTTTGGTACGGAACCCTAAAAAGAACAAAAAAAAAACGTTTTACTTCTATCGGCAGCCTATGACTGCCAACTTTTATTATTTACTAGCTGATGCCCTTGACTTCGTCCGCGTGGAAAGTCTTTTTAAAATTCCCACGGGAACTCCTTATTTTTCCGGGATAAAAATCTAGATAGGTCCTCAAATATACCCATGCAAAAAATCAGGTCGATCCGTTACTCTGTTGCGACGTGATTGAAGGACAAACCAACAAACCAATAAACCAAAAAACAAACACACTTTCGCATTTATAATATTAGTAGATTGGCTGATAAATAATAACAGTCAAATTATTGACAAATTCGTTTAATAGAGGAATGATATAATTTGTTTAATAGAGTTTGATGATACCTGATACTCATCATATCTTTATTATTCAACCAACATACTTTATTAATGGGAACCGACTACCGAGAATATTGATCATGAATATTAATAAATTTAATTCAGTTGATAATACGACGTTGTAGTGCGACCCTGTAGGATTACAATAAGATTAAAACGTTATTAGCTAAGACTAGGTTGGATCAGTATTTATTGTAATCTCTTTTGATTGCCAAATAAATAAAATAAAATAAAATTGTTAGTACCTCAATGAAACAAGCACATAATATTTCGTCATTGTGCATCGCTGACTAAGCGCTAGAAAAACTCACATAATCGCCCAGTATGATCTGGGCCTTACGCCAACATCAGTTGGTTTGCCTCAGAGCGCACTGACACAGCAAACAAACACGATCGAGAAAAGCGCTCGCATTTGATTTTTATTTCGTGATCCTACAAAGAAAACGGCTAGCTCTCAACTCAATACACGAACTCGACAATAGCTGGGATTTTTCTTCGGAAACGGGAAAACACCTCAATTTATTGTGTCCATTTGAATAGTATAAAGTGAACATTTACATTATTTGAAGTCTAAACATTGAATGTGTGTTCAACGTGTGCACACGTAGTGTGTGTTTGAGTACAAAGCTGCCGGGAAAATAAACAGGCACGCCCATTTTATGACTTTACTATTATTTTCTTTTTTAGCATTTCATTCCATATTTCGTTCAGTAAGCTAGTAAAACCTATAATCTACTATAATTTTATATGATACTGGATATGTATGTAATCCAAACAGCTGACAAACTTGAAAAGGTAGGAAGGAAATGTATGCAATAAATTGAATTACACTTATTTCCTAGTATTTGTGTAATTTTCCTAGACAGCATAATCCGTTGTGCTCCAGTTTTCTGACTAAAAATCTAGTTGACTAGTGCAAATAGTACTACAGCCATTTGGATCCTCAGTGTATTTATCAAGTAAATTCTCAATTATATTTCCCGACGAGAATTTTCCTTACATGAAACTATCAACACTCCAAAAGGCTCTAAAGACATTATCACCATCAAAGGGAAACATCGTCGGCTAGGAAACTCAGTAAATGCGACGGGGAGACTAGACGAAAAAATTTGTTTCCGACGCCTACATGTACACACTAGGAGCCATAATAAATATTACTTTATGTTGCCTACTTCCGATATCCACAGTGTAAAAAACACGTACAAAAACGAGAAAATTTTAGTCAAAAAGCGCGGCAAACTACGGCATATTGACATCTAGTGTAAAAGAATAGCAACAACAGCAGCAAGTAGGTAATTCTGCGTTTGGCCATTGGCTTAGGGCAATTTTGGTGTACGCCGTAAAGGCCTTCTAACTTCTTGAATGGGTGCGACCCGGGTACGACGCGTTCCCCGGTTATGTGTTTGAGCCTTATGTGTAGTGTTGACTACTGCCTGCCATTTTGACTCAGGGCCACGTGGCCTCAAAACAACTTCTGATACTGCTGGTGGCAGCTAACGTTTGCATGTTACTTCCGAAAAAAAATTCGATGTATACAAAGTTGCAACTCACGAAGTTTTACAACATTCTACAGGTTTCAGTATTATAAATTGTTTGCATTTACATAGAAGAGACTGAAATAAGACTTTCTTTGCTAAAAAAAATATTTAGGTACGTTGTTTACAACATGCAGCATCCAAAACAACGGTATGACCATTATTTGTAAAAAAATCAGCTTTAGAAACAGTTTAAAAACCTAAGCTTTATACTGTCTATTTTTACCCTGTGGTAGGTATCAAGTTGTCCAACTCTGTAAGTACACGGAACGTATTCGCGATCCCCCTGTCGCGATAACACGCACGGCAACTGATGGTACTCGTACCCCGTACCTATTTGTAATTTACTTAAAAATATGGCGGCAGATAAGTGGAGGGTCTTGCGCCGGCTAATTCTGAAGTTTCACGGTGAATTCGTAATGTCTGATTGCGATCGATGGTACAGATATTTTGAAACGCAGTTTATACTTTTTTTGCCGTCATCGTTTTTAGATATAATGATCAAATTTTGTTATAGTTTACAGAAAATAAATAAATATCATTCAAATAAATAAATTTCATTCATTCAATTTCAGATATTTACGAGATAATAAATAATATTATTGAATTTTGTTCGATCTAAAATCGTGGCGCGTCTTTTTCTCAAAAAGTTTGTTTGTGGGAAAATAAAGCTCAATTTCTGGCTGCATAATCAACATCGTGCCAGGCGAATATTTTCGTAAGTCTACACCTAGGTCGTCTTAGGAAATTAAATAGATTTGACAAACAGTGACCTATACCATGCCATCGATAAAAAAACATCGATACCTACTTCCATTCGAAAAAAAAACTGATTCTAAAAATGCTCTTCATTCACGAGAAGTTAGATAAACTAATGCCCAGTAGCAATAACCGTATTCAATACTAATATTTTATTAAAAACTGACAATTACAAAACACCTCACGTACGTGTCCAATGCAAATACAAAACAAAAGAAATTGTACTTGGCTTACCTACTAAAATTTTACATCAATGATGGCATAGCATTAAGTAAATGCGCGATGCAATTGTGGAATGTGGATAAACTATCGATTAGTCGTCTCGTCATGCTGACGAACGTACTGCTTTTCCAATTTATTAGATTAAAAAATTAAGTTTTTTTTGGTACTTACTTTTAGGTATTTCATACGAACACGGTATTAACTAATTATTATTAAGAAAATCGTATTCAAAGAGCGTGTCCCAAAAAGGCACATTTTACTATCGTGTCTAGCAATAACTACCACTACTTAGTTTATTACTACTGTCTTAAATAAATAAAATTAGGTACCAAAATAGGTTTCATCCCGGTTTTTGTCCTGGAAAATTGAAGAGATCCCGCAAGAATTAAAACACTTAATCCAGGCGAACGAAATCGCTGGCCTCATCTTGTATACCTATTATGAAAAGAAAATTAAGAAACTAGATTTATAAATTTAAATCATTCAATGCATCTATAATTTATAAAGTAAGTTTTACGGTGAAATAGAATTGAAAGAGTTTGAGCTCAATCGCTCGAAAGTGCTCAGACTTTTGAATATAAAAGAAGGAACTGGATTGAAAACAAAGTTCAATTTAGTAAAAGCAGAATTCAAACTTCTATAAAACGAATAGCGGTCTATGAATAAAATGTATTGAAATTTTGCCAACGGATTTAAGGCTAGATATATTATAATATAGAAGGAATCCACCACAAGAAATTCCGGTAAAATTTTGGATGCATTTTGAATGTTAGGTTAGGTTAGATTATGTCTGCTCAAACATGAATTCAGAAGAAAAATTCCGCTTTTTTGTGACAAGCTTTAGATTGCTAGCTATTATTTTGTTATTCGCCATGTTGGTTACGATAAAGTATCTCTCGACGACCTCCATGGCGCAGTGTTGAGCGCTGTTGGCAGAGGTGCCGGGTTCGATCCCCGGCAGGATTAATTTGAGAATTTTTAATTTATGAATTTTCCCTGGTCTTTCCTGCTTGGAGGCTTTGGCCGTGGCTAGTTACCGCCCTACCGGCAAAGACGTGCCGCCAAGCGATATAGCGTTCCGGTACCATGTCAAGTAGAAACCGAATAGATAACTGCTGTGCCCCTAACAAGTTGGCCCGCTACCATTTTGGACTGCACCATCACGTCATCTGTATCAATCAGCACGTCAAAGGCTAACTTGTAGTGGATAAAAAAAAACATTACTTACCCATATCAAAGTATTTCCAGTATTTACTGCCTCGTTAGTCTAGTGGTTAGCATATTCGATTGCGGCTGACGAGGTCCCGGGTTCGAGTTCCGGGTCGGGCCATAACAAGTATTGGGTTTTTCTGACAAGAAATTCTAACCCGGAGTTAGGAAGTTGGCGGTGTTTCACCCCCGTGCCTCGTAGAGAACGTAAAGCCGTCGGTCCTGCGCCTGATCTCTCTCCGGTCGTGTCGGATTTTCTGTCCCAATGGGCTATGAGAGTAAAGGGACAGAGAGTGCACCTGTGTGTGCGCACACACTTGTGCACTATAAAAACTATATTTGCGCGGGAGATACGTGCACTTATCTCCCGCGCAGATGGCTAATTTCTTTGGAGATAGGCCGCCGTGGCCGAAATTCGGTCGGTAGGACATTATTTACAATATTAGTTCTAGAGCAAAGTTATAAATTGATTGCTTAAACATAGGGCTGTGTTGTCATTTCTACTTACTCAATTTATGTTTAAGATATTATAATATCTAGAGCCATCTAGATGTGTCATGGTAAATAATTAATGTGTTATACTGCGTTACTTAAATTGTAATTTTACAGATTCTATGTAACTTTCATGCAAAGCTTTCATTAGATCTTGTTAAGTAAACTAACCTAGTAAACTTGTTTGGTGGCGCCTAGAATTGTTTTGGATAGAAGTTGAGTCTTCATACAAAGAGTTAGGTATTACGGCAAGCCTTCTGAGGACCCTTTCATCTGGTGTGTACACCGAGGTCCTCAGAAGGCTTCCCCAGAAGGGGTGGGATCACATGTGTGTGATCCCACTTATTTATTTAACAGTATATGAATAGAAAATAAATGGGCAGTGAAAGCGTTGCAGTTAGACACATAGATAGCCAGGCAGACACACTTTCGCATTTATAATACACATAATATATTAGTAAAATGAATGGGTTAATAAACAATCACATTAATTTATTTCAGGAATCGATCATCAACCTGCTCATATAAATGAGGTGGACTAATAAAACAAAGACTACTAATGACAATTTATTAGTAGTATTAGTCATTGTTTATACTAGACAATAAATCACCGAAAACGCTGCTGTATTGCGTGACCCCCCTGGGTTTCGTTCACCGGTGTCATAATTTTGTGTTGATTTCCTTCACCCGTGACTAATGCAAGGGTCATTTGTAAAGTCTCTTTAATGAATCGTCCGTCTTATGCTTTCACTGTTTACTTTAGCTTGTATTATTTATTAACAAATATCTTGGCACTCTTTGAATTATTTTTGTAACGACGTAAAGTAAAGATGTTAAGCAATTTATTGCTGCGCTATGTAATGTTGCAATATTGTGAGAGAGCAGGAATGAGGAAGTTATAATATCAAACTCAAGTTGTATGCGGTATCGTAATAAAAAATTGTTTCATGATACCTGGGTGTCCATAGGGTTAAAACAAGGCAGATCTAAGTCTCCCACCAGAACAGGTCTGAGTCAAATTAAAAAAATATAAAAATCCCAAATCGGCAATACTGAGAATTGAACTCAGACATCAAACATTTTCCAATTTATATTTACATAATATGGGTATTAGGGTATTTAAGGTAACTTTAAAAATAAATAATAATTTAAAATGAACAAATATGTTACAAAACTTCCAAAATTCAACACTCCATTTTTTTCTTTTTTGTTATTCTAAACGCATTGCATGCATGGCTCTACTTTAAACGCTACTACTGCATTTTAAACTAGATTTACAAATTATTATTAAGTATAAAACAAATTAACTTAATTCACAGTAAAATTATAACTAAGTACATATAGTATATTGTAAACAACATTCAATAAAATATAGATAAAAAATCTATAAAATTTGCGGGCATTGTCCCTACTCGTATTCAAATCAGAAAAGGTATTTCACAAGTAAACAGTCTTAAATTCCTGAGTCCATTCTTTGACTTGAATTGATTTCTACCCTTTGGTAGAAATCAATTCAAGTCAAAGAAACATTCATCAAACAAGTATGCCGTCGATATTTCAAGAATTCGCTAGAGACACCGCCTACCTGAAGTGTAAGACTGGAAATTGGAAACCATAACTCAACGAGTATTAGGGGAAGGAAAACTCCACGGCATCTGTAGACCTTATCTGTGCCTATAAATATCATACGAAACCCTGGGTCGAAGGAGTACGAATTATAGCTATGAAAGTACTTTCAGTCGCTGTGTTATGCGTAATTCATGCACCCTCGCTTTCTAATTTTACGGGAATTTTGGTAATTATTTTCCAAAATTCGTGACTTACATCAGTAAAGTTGATTTAGTTACAATTAAATGTGAATAATAGATTAGTGTTCCCTAATTTAGATTGGAAGCTATTTGTTGTGATCAAAATAATACGCCCAAACGTATACTTTTAATTAGTAAAAGTCAAAAAATCTTAAAGATACAGTATTACTAGTTTCTAGCAAGATTCATTTTAAGTCTATAATAAATCTACAAAATCTGCTCATTTTAAAGAATGATCAGAAAAGTATTATGGTACGGATATATTTCGCTTCAAATATCTCTACTTGACTTTTTATTGCGACGAAGAGCTTTCCTTGAAAATTGAACAGGGGTGATGACGTGATTGATAAAGTAAATAAAATTCTGAGAAAATTGAGTTTCATGTTCATTTAGTAGCCACTAGTTTATTTGTGATGCTGTTCTTGATTTTATAATACAACTAGCTGACGCCCACGACTTCGTCCATGTGGTTTAAGCGTTTTATTCATTCCCGTGGGAACTCCTTAATTTTCCTGCATAAAAAGTAGCCTATGTCACTCTCCATGTCAACTATAACCATGCCAAAAATCACGTCGATCCATTGCTCCGTTCATGCGTGATTGAAGGACAAACTAACAAACAAACACACGTCTTTCACATTTACAATATTAGTACGATATTTTTCATGTTATCGCCTTCCATTGTACCCCAAATTATCATTAACTAATTACAATCTATCAAGATATTTTCCTACACTGACAAAATCATGGTAATAAGAGTTCATATCCATGTTAACTCGATTGACCTTTCAAGCTAAATTATCTTTATTAGCTTCCTGTAATTGCTCTTCAAAATATCAGTGGAACTGACAGGGGGTTAAGCCGTCTATTTTCTGACAAGAGCCATCATCCAACACCTGGTGTGAAATGCAATCAAGTTTAATTATTACTGGTATTAATAACAAGGGCGTACTGGGGACTGGTTACCATGGAAACACCCCAAGTTGGAACGCAGGCTGCGAATCTACCACACAAATGTTAGATATTTATGAGAAAAGCTGATTAAGGGCTCTAATTATTGTTATGAAACTTTCGCTCATAGTTAAACTAAATGCTAAACTGGAGAGAGAGATATGGCAAAGTAACAATAATTCCCAAGATTTGTCAAACCTTTGTTATTAAAATGTTTGTCAACAAAAAGGTAATAATGAGGAATAGCCATTGAAACCACCAAAGCTATTGTTTATCAAAATTCCACAACGTTTCAGTATATAAAAATAATTGTGTTATTCATTTTTTGAAGAATTAAAAAAGTGCTACTGCACTCACAAACCTCGTACCTACTTTTCTATTTGTTCAAGGTAACGGCAAATATCCTGAATGTCTGCAATTAAAGCAACATTACTATATTATGTCGTGCATGATTAACAAGCTATTCGCCGGTTTAGTGTTACGTGAAGTGTTTTGATTACTCGCAAACGACTATTTTATTGGGTACGAAATAATTATTCAGAAAGTTGTCATTTGATTGTAAAAGCATGACGTAAAATTACGCATCAAAGACTTTTCACCCATTCCACAGCTCAATGTTTTCAAAAATGAATGAGGTAAAATAAAAGAAACAGTTAAACCACTATATAGAAATGTAGTACTTTAATCCGGTTCCTGAGTCATCAAAATATACAAACAACTTTTTTTAAAGTCTAGATATCCGGGTTGTACAAAATTCTACAAATGTGTTATTTTTAATGTTAACGATAAACAGTTAAGTCTGTTTCCAGTAATGTGTTACACTACACACAATAAATAGAATAAGGGTAAAATTGTATAAGGATATCAAACATTTCAAATTATGTACAAAATTAAAATCAATCAAAATTATACTATATCACAGTCACTAGAGAAAGATAAACTATGTAATGACTACATTACGTAATATGGCAGTCTATATGTAAACACGTCCACAAAGCTACAACCCTTATGAGTACCATCTTACTCACCGCTTTTAGGTTGAAATTACTATATATTAATACGATTTTGTTTAAACACTCATGAATTATTAAAATTATTGATAATGCTTCTGCAGTACCTATGAGATTATAAAAAAAAAATTTTAGCAATACAATATTTAAAAGCGGTGTAATAATACTCCTTATTTCTTACCCAAACATTTTGACAACCTTTTTACATTGTATAAATACATTCGCCTAATAGCTTAGTATTGCTTTTATTACATTCTAATGATATTTTGAAACGAACTTAATTAACTTCGGTATGTATGACCCGAACAACCTGATGCACCAGAGTTTGTGGTAAATGCATGCATTTCCCTGTACGGTGATTCTCTGCAACAATTTCATAATAAATAATGAATGATACCAAGTGGAATTCCCATTTTCGGTATAATTTAAAATTCATGAAACTTACCTCTCATATGGCGGTGGTGGAAGAATATCGCATAAATTCATTCTACAATTTTGTTCACTTCTTCTTCCTTGACTGGAATGTTTTGAATCTTGAGCCATTTGCCTAAAACTATTTTCTCTGCCCAACCATTGCCATTGGGGATAGTCGTATTCTACATCAGCGATTGCTGTCCATTCTTTATTCCCATCATGGTGACTAGATGATCGAGATTGAGTTGTTTTACATGATGGACACTCATCTAATGACAACTCTTGAATATCGTCGCCTTCATTTCCACATTTTGTCATTTCACTATAATCTTTTGTTAAAGTTGAACTACTACTGCGACAACAAGTAGAACATTCTTCATTGGAATATTGATTGCTATCAGCAAACGATCTTGCCATACTATTATCATATGATTCTGGACTAACTGCACATTTTATGCAAGAATCTTCTGCATCTGTATGATCCTGCAACTATTGTTAAATTATTTCCATGTGTTCAACAAAATACAACAAATGCTTACCTATAACAAAGCTTGCAAAATACCTGATAGTTTAATTCTGTGTAAATAGCGCTAGATGCATATGGTTCCGGAGGGAGCCTTCTGTTATCTTCATGCGACATCATATTGACCGCACTTGTGTGTTGTGGAAGACTATATTCTGCCTCCATAGCCATAGTACCAATAGTATGACCACCTTAAAAGTACGTTAATCAATAAGTTGATAAATAATATGCAATCCTAGTGTAGACAATGAAAATTATTTCAACTTACTGTGCAGTAAACTTTGGTGACAATTTAGTATTTCTATTCTCGGTTCATTTGACCCTTCATACAACGGCCTTTCGCGAAGCCATACAGCTTCTTTACCCAACAAACATTGAGTATTATTTATTGGAGTACCTAAACATAGTTGCATTTTAGAGTTGTTTAATATTATTTAGCAGAATAATTATGCACAAAAACGCGCAAGATCGTAATTTATATTAAGAAGTTTCTTTTACCACATTAATAAAATATTGATACCTTTGAAATATAGCATGCGAATAACATGAGCTATAATATCCATGGAACTTACTAGCGGTATTGTGACTCTTTCGCTGTTTAGTCTGCCTTCGCCGTAAGTAAACAATAACAATTGCCCCTACCACTATAATTGCTAATAGAAACAAAGTTAGCACTAGGAGCCAAGTTTCTTGGAACATTGATATTATTGCCTTATCTGTCGCAGGTTCCGTTCTGAAACAAAGTTGCATTTATTTGATCTTATTAGAATATGGAAGGAATAACTTGAAAGTTAAATAAATCAGTTAACGGGTAAAAGATAACACATTGACATTTATAATTTCTTTGTAAATGAAGCACTATTTTTAGAGATAAAACTATGGAGAGAAAGTGCTAATATTATATTCCAATGATCCAGTTCGGTTCATTTGTGTATAATCCATACTTATATAAATGCGAAAGTGTGTATGTCTGTCTGTCTGCTACGCTTTCACGGCCCACCTGTTCAACCGATTTTGATGAAATTTGGTGCAAGGATAGGTTGTATCCCGGTGCAGGACATTGGCTACTTTTATCCCGAAAAATTAAGGAGTACCCGCGGGTATCAAAAAAACTTAGTCGACGCGAACGAGGTTACGTGCATCATCTAGTCTTACTAATATTATAAATGCGAAAGTTTGGATGTATGGATGTCGGTATGGATGTATGGATGTATGGATCAAATCAAATCAAATCAAATCAAATCAAATATTCTTTATTCAAATAAACTTTTACAAGTACTTTTGAATCGTCAAGTGAATCTACCACTGGTTCGGAATGCCATTCCTACCGAGAAGAACCAGCAAGAAACTCGGTGTTTGCTTTTTTTAAATAATTCATTTACAATTATTATATCAATGTGTACATAAGTAACCGCTGTCCCCAGCATTGCTGGAGCGATCAAATCCATGCTCCTCTATCATTTACATAATCTTCAACAGTATAATAAGCTTTTTTCAGGAGCATACTTTTAAACCAACAAATACTGCAACAAATAACTAGAATAAGACAAACACTAACACAACTAACACTTATTTCATCTAAAAAGTAGTTATATACAATTGTAAATATCATGAGATTAGAAATAAAAAGGCTTATTATTATTATTATTATTATTACTTTTAATGGATTTCTTCAATTTGTTTATTCAATTCATGTCAAAGACGTGCAGACAGAAAGTAGCCCCATTCCCGCCGGTGGCACCCGTTCACGAGCATGACGCATGATCCAGCCATTGCTTCGCTCGACCATATTTGAGGGAACGTAACATGGATGATTGTTACTCAATCACGCCCCAACGGCTGAACGGATCTGGATGAAATTTGGCACATAGATAGATTATAGTCTGGAATAACACATAGGCTACTTTTTATCCCGGAAAATTAAAGAGTTCCCGCGGGAACCAGATAACCTCGATCCACGCGTACGAAGTCGCGGGCGTCAGCTAGTAGGAAATAAATGTAATTAGGCTGATGAACTTACTGCACGTAATGTCTCTGGGACTGCGTTGGCAGCATGTGTATTTGGGTGGGCGTACTAAAGGGCCCATGTCCACGTCGCGTGACGGCAGCTGCGCGTGCACTGTATCGTCCACCAGCGCGCAGAGAGCTGGCTGCTGCTGCACGGGTTCGTGCACCAAGTGACATCTGACCTACCACCCGACCGTTGTTGCTCCCACCTACGCGCACCTCAATCTGTTCGTACATTATTTCTCCGTGAGCAAAACCAATATTCACAACACGTTAAATATTCTGTGAAACTTCAAGATTGAACATTAGATTTCATAGTATCCAAATTGATTTCTGAGAATTAATTATATATCTAGATTTATATTGATCCAGGAAGGAAGTTTGGGAAAAGTATGTTGGGTAAAGTCATTTTGAATGACAAATATGTACTCGTGTTTCATTGTAAAACAAACTTTAGGTCCGTCGTAACTTACTAAGTAACCGGCAAGTTCACCATTCCATGTATGTATAGGAGGCGGCTCCCAGCGTATCCAAGCTGATGTAGCGTTAATAACCCCTGCTGAAACATTTTGTGGAGGAGCCGTTGGAACTGAAATAGTAAGAGTACTTTATATGTTCGTATTGAGATAAAAGTATGTTTTCTCAATCATTTACTTACTGTCTTCTTCTGTGAGACCACTCCTCATGTTGGACGGTTTGCCTAACAGTAATTTGTAAAATGGCATCAAAAATATGTTATATTTAGCATACGGCATTAACCCTGTTAATAAATGGCTCGACGAACCACTGTTATGAACTGTCGTCATAGTAAAATTATCATATTTGGTTAATTCCATAAAACTTTCTAGGGAATTATTTGTCTGGTGTACATTTTGGAAGTCTTTAGCGTGTTGTCGATTTAAAGAGGTACCGTTGAACCATATCTTAACACCCTCTAAATATTCATTGTAATCTGTTAACACCTGAAATGAAATGACAGGCATGATAATATTCTAAATGATCAGGAACTAAATTCGATAATACACGTCATATCATCGATTTGAATTTTGCAAACTCACATCCCAAACTATTTTCAACGTTGTCGAAGATACTCCTTCTACTCGTCTTAAAACTAGCACATCTTGCTGAAGATATCGACGTGCTTGAACAAGCTCATACTGTGTCATTGGTGGATGGTTTTGTGGTTTATCACCATACTCAGGATATGGAGACGACGTTTCAGAATGAGCATTATATGAGTTAGCTTCTCGTCTTAAGACCTACGAGAAATTCAATTTACATGTCACGTTTAATAGTCTGAATCAAAAAAGCCAAATCAATAGACCAAATAAACAACAATTCGACATTCCATTATCGATAGACGTGTTACATAAGACTTACTTGCAAAGTTGCTGTATGAAGAGCACTTCCAGCTGCACTAACAGCAACACAAGTCAATCTACCAGCGTGCTGTATAAGCACTCGATCCACATAAAGAGACCCCGTTCCATGAACCGAATTTGGAAAGACAAGTTCCTGTTGCGAAACAAGTAAGTCACTCAGAAATTGTTTATTATATACTAAATGGCTTCGTTATTGAAACTTGATTTTTTATAACCCACCTGAGAACCCTCCATAGTCCAAAATACAATAGGCTTTGGCATACCATCGGCTTCGCATTGAAATGAAACCGATTCTCCTTCCCATGCTGTTTGGTCAGAAGGGACTCGAGTGAAATGTGGTAAAGCTAAAATAGATAAGAATTAGTAATAAAATTCCGTAAAAAAAAACTAAGGTTTCATACATATACCTACAGTTAAAGCAGATAGCTATCGCAGATAATATCTGCGATCAAATCTAGCTATTTACAAAAAGGAATCAACAATCATCAATAATATTATCATGTTTGTTGATTTCTTTTTGTAGATGGATAAATTCAGTTTGTTTAAAAATATTGAAAATCGATAGAAAAACAAATCAAGCATGAAGCAATCAAGAAGTAAATATTTTCTCAAAAACAGGTATGTCTATACCTACAAATAAGGAAGGGTAATGGGAAGGGTATGGCAGTTGGCACTTATTACCAAACTAAATTAGTACTAACAATGAACCGTCAACGATGCACTAGCCACGGTATATCCAGCCTGGCTTTCAGCTCTACACGTATATGTCCCTCCGTCCGATTCAACAACCCTATCTATTCTCAACGACCCTCGACGTATTATTGCGTACGGTGATAATGACCCTTTATCTCGTGACCACGTGACAGATACGTCTGCCTCTGGCGATGCCTGAAAAGAAATGCTATCTCTATAGTTTACCAACACATGATAAAATAATCTAGAGTATAGGTAGATTTTAATCATGCAACTGTAATTTTTTTCATTCGTTAAAATTTTTATACAAGTTCGCCTAGAGTATTGTAAAAGTGAATTTAATATATTACAGTCAATAGTACAAAAATAAAATTGCAGGCTTATATTACGTTTGGGCTGTACCTATAAAGATGTCACTAGGCGCAGCTAAAGTAGGTCGCCCAAAATTGAAATTCTAATAGCAAGTCGCGACGTTGAGGTGTTGAATAATTAATAACAAAATGCTTCATCATCATTAATCTTTAAAACATGCGACTAAATTTAAACGTAATATTTAAACGTAATATTCCTTAAAAAGTACCTTCAAATAGAGCAATTAATGAAATTAACTTTTGAGAACCGTTAACGTAATCAAATAGAGAGAAAATTATAGCATAGAATGGAAACTTCTATGTAATTATTTACCTGGCAATGAAACTCGATGTTCTGCCCTATTAGTGCCGTTATGTTATTGGGTTTCACTAGAAAATGCGGTCTGCGTAACACGAGTAACGTTGCAGGACGTGATTGTCTTTCCCCTGCCACGTTGGATGCCACACATCTATACACACCACTGTCTGACGGTAGACTTTCTAGAATCTTCAGATTACCGCCATCTATTATTGTTATCCTATAAATAATAAATTCAAGTTCAACCAAGCGCAGTATGATTCAAACATGTGTTTAATATATAATTTTACTAGTGTGGCCAGACCATAAAAAAATGTGATACAACAGTTTCGAGGAGTCTTGCAAAATTTTTGCTCTATTCCATTGCAAGTGTACTTAGTTATTGTTAACAATGTTTTAAGTTGCAACTAACAACTGGCCTCGTCTGGATCGACTTACAGTAAATTTTATACAGACGATTACCTTCCATTAACTTCAACGTCTAAAGTATGCCCGTCTTTCGTCCAATGTACTGAAGGATCGGGAACTCCTCTTGGGGAAGAGCATTCTAGCAATGCTGGTTCACCGCTAGCTACTCTAATATCTCTGGGCTCACTTCTAAAATCATCTCTCAGAACTGCAATAAATACATAGTTGCAAGTGTGACTAAATACGAAGATATGAATTCATACGATCCTATCCGTACTATAATATTATAAATACTAATTAAAGTGTGTTTTTCTGTTTGTTGGTCTGATACGCTTTAACGGCCCATGTTTTCAACTGTTCTTGATGAGTTTTGTTTAAAGGTAGGTTAAATCCCGGGGAAGGACATAAGCTACTTTTTGTCCCGGAAAATTAAGGAATTCCCACGGCAATCCAAAAACTTAATGCACGCGGATGATGTAGGGCATCATTTAGTTTATTCATATTTTTAAGCTACGATTTAACAATTACTCTGCTCTGATGCCATTAAAACCCCGCGCATGAAATGTTTTTGACCTCAAATCAACAATATTATTCTCTATACATTTCATAAACGAATTCTCTTAAACTTTTATGAGTTCAGGGGACGAACTCGAATATATTTTGTATTATGCTAACTAAGCATTTTAGCCTGCTTATGCATTTTACGTACAGAACAATATTAAAACTTCGAGTAAACGCTTGAGACTAAGCGCAGTATTTTCAAAGTGTTTAAAATGTCCCCTGGGTACATTTTTAGTAGTTTAAGCACACGTGAACTTTCTGCAGACTTAGGTAATAAAAGTTTCTCGTTTATTACATTTTTTTATGTTTCAATTCAAAAATAATGAGGAGAATTTTAAAGAATTGTAAAAAAAATACTTGAGAATGTTTAAATTTGGTGAAGCGAAGCTAAAATTAACCAATCCTTCTTAAAAAATTTTTTTTTAATCAAAGTTAGGATAAATAAAAAAAATAAAATAAAATAAAATATATATTTATTGCCAAATACAATATAGTTACAGTCAATTTTTAACTTTAGTCTCCGCACTAGGGAACCTGTATCGCGGGACCATATTAGAATTACCTCAGCTTAGACTTAGCTGAGGACTAGCTAGGACACAATTTTAAAATTTTAATTAAAAATAAATAAATAATATACTAAAACAAATGAAATTTTGCATGCCTGATTTATATGGTGAAACATATTTTCTACTGAAAGTTTGAGATCAGTTTGCTTTATGAGTATGTATACACGAATTATTATTGTTAAAAAGGTAAATTAATGTAAGTATATATAATTATGATGTGAGCGTGAGTTAGTATAGTAAGAGTAAAATAATATTATAATGTAAATATATAAAGATCTTTAGTTTATGTCTTATATGCTGTTAGTATGCTTTCAGTGTCTTTGTAAGTTAATGATTTTAACCAGTCTGTATAGATATTACCCAGACTTTGTTTTCGTGTTCAATAAAACGATACTTTTTAGAATTTTGAAGCTATTAGTTATTCATACCTGAAATGGTGAGGGTTGCGTTCTTGCTAACCGCTTCCCCGACCGTGTTACGAGCAACGCACCAGTACACGCCCTCGTCGCTCTCCTTCTTACTACGCATAACCCTAAAACCAAAATGACGTCATAAAGGGAAGATAAGCTACACTCCTGGAGGTAAAATCCCGTAAAATATGATTAGTTGCCGTCATAAACGTTCATGCATCGCATAAGCGGCTACATGCTGTTTATCAACAAGACTGCACGAAGAACATGTTCGGTTTTCGGTTTAAGCTTTTTTAGAATATTTTGTCCGAGCTGATGTTAGAATTCTGATGCGAAAAAGGCAAAGGCAAATGGCTTTTATTGGACGAAAGCTTGATCCAAGGTGTTTGGTGAATTCACTGATATGTTCATGGTCTTTCAGGGTTTATATTTTTCATAAGGCTTTGTCACATTCCGAAGATAAAACTAACTATAACCATCGTAACGATGGTAAAGCAATATGCTTTCACATAATATCGTATCAGTCACAAATTTTGTAAAGATCTTCTTCAGTTACGATTACGAACAAAATATTAGGAACCTCCTAAGTTCATTCGCTCATCTGTTGTTGGAAAAAGGAATCGTCTTAACTCTATAGTACTTACATAACTATAATTCTGTTGTAAGTAACATAATCCCGACTTAACTTACCTAAGAAATAATAGTCCATCTTCTAGCAACACCCTGTGGGGATGATCGGTAGGTGCAAGTGGTACGCCATCCTTATACCATTGGATAGTGGGTTTAGGTTTGCCTTCAGCCACGCACCGTAATGTGGCGGGATCGCTTCTTCCAACGATTGTATCAGCTGGATGCTCCTTGATTCTTGGAGCCCGACTTTGGGCTTTTGAAAGAAAAAGTGAGAAGAATGGTAGATACTCAATATTTACCCGGAAACGAATAAAAAATTATAGATAATTATCAAGGTCCAATATTACTAAACATACAATTCACACGTGACTTCAATCTGTGACGTCACATCACAGGTCACCCAGAAATGCATAATTTTATGTGAAGGGTGAAGTAGTGATTTTACTGTTTTATTAGGTATGAATTAGTTAAAAAAGAAAAAATAATGTATTGGCACCTTTAAAGGTAAGAAGACAGCAAACAACTAATTCAAACTTATTCCATACTTTCCATACTAATATCATAAACGCGAAAGTGTGTCTGTCTGTTTGTTTGTTACACTTTCTCGGCCCATCTTTACAACCGATTTTGACAAAATTTGGTATAGAGGTATGTTACATCGCGGGAAAGGACATAGGCTACCTTTAATCCCGGAATATTAAGGAGTTCCCGCGGAAATTGAAAAACCTTAATCCATGCGGATGAAGTAGCGGGCATCATTTAGGTAGAAATAATCAACGTGCCTAGCTAAAATATTAATGAGTATGTTCATACATAATTATTAATAGGTAGAGCACAGTAGGTAGAGTTCCAACCCTATTTACCGGATCTTACCAAATTAAACTACACGCTCTAGTATGATGTACATATCGGTTCACCTGTGTGTCTATGACGCATGCGCCTTAAGGATATGAAACAGAAGGATATAGGTTTACTAGCTGATGCCCGCGACTTCGTCCGCGTGGTTTAAGTTTTTTGATTCCCGCGGGAACTCCTTAATTTTCCTGGATAAAATGTAGCCTATGTCATTCTCCAGGTCCTCAACTATACCCATGCCGAGAATCACGTCGATCCGTTGCTCCGTTGCCCCTTGATTGAAGGACAAACCAACTAACAAACACACTTTCGCATTTATAATAAATAAAGCAAACCGAATTTTGATTTTAATGATTTTCAAACCCCTAATGACCCTATTAATATTATCAATCAAGAATATTATGCAAAAAGCTCTGATGTAACGATGTCATGTCGATTTGTACTATAAAAAGCTTAATTATCTATCTACTTTAGATTACTAGTAAAACTTTCTAATGTAAGAAATTAAGCGATATTGAATAGCAATAAATAAAATTTCCAACCATTTCAATTATTCATGAAATGAGACGTTAAAAATAAAACTTATAAGTTTGTTTAGTGAAAAAGTTCAGGAAAGTGAGTCACTTATTAAACTGAAACAGTGAACTGCACATGGCTAAGCCAATTTAATTAAGAGAATTACAGAAACAATATTTAGATTAAACCTCAATCTTTTTCTCTGAATTTTAAAGCGAAACGTGCTTCTTATCTGTTCCATTATCTGTTCAAGCCTTCCAAAAGCAACTTAATTGGCGTAAGGGCACACTTGAGCTTTTTTACTCACCTTTTATCGCGTGAAAAGTAAACAAAAGATGCAAAATCACAACCGACTTGAACTGGTTCCATGCACGTTTGTCTCCTATTATAATTGCACCCGCGACCATACTTGACACTACTGATTAGTGATTAATAATACTTTGCATTTCACACACCACTATCTTATCATTTACATGTGAAAACTTTATTTCAATCCATATTATATTAAATTTTTAATTATAAATTGTTTACGTAAATAAATTCGACAGTTTATGCAAACATCGCGATGTATTTGGGCAGAAAAGTGACACAGCCACCCCGTCTGGCGTCCAAGAGGTGACTGCCCCCCTCTCTAGATATCATTTCGCGCCGACTCAGTAGCTTTCGCGAAGTTGAGCTTTATGGGGATAATCGAATAAATAAATAAACACGCTGCAGATTTGCGAATTTTGATTGATCTGTATGGTTGGTAATTTACGTGCAGTGTTATAATATTATAACTTTTGAGGTAAGCCGTAAGTAAGAAGTTCTTTTACGAAGTCTTTAATTATAAATTGTCGTGAGTTTTATGGGATGACTATAATATCTTAATGAACACTTGTATTTATATTATTTTGATGCTACAACCCGATTTTCGAAGCAGTTTCTAATAAAAGAGGCTTTTACGCAAAGACAGACAAACCGACAGCAAATGATCCTATAAGGGTACCTTTTTCTATTAATCTTTTATTTGGTTTAGTACCCTAAAACTTAAAGGGTAAAAACTAGCTATAAAAGTTATAACGAACATAATATAAATATGGTATAGCTTACGCTGTCATTCTGTACTTGCTACCTAATGCAAATGATTATGCTAAGCATGTGTAACATGGAACAATAGTAACATGATACTAACAACATAGGCAGTTTACTTACTAGACACTTAGCTACGTGCCTACGTATAACTTACACATATCCAATCAATGCATACACACTTAGAACCTTAATTAAATGAAGACAGTAGCTATGTGATTCTCTAAGGTAAAATAAAATTTACAACCGTTGCAGTTAAGGTCGATCTCTTCGATGTTATATCGCAGACCGCATCGACCACACTGCAACAGTGTGATTCTCTAAGAAACATTTAATTTGGGGACTGCGATGTAGCATCGAAGAGATCGACCTTGACTGTAACGGTTGTAAATTTTATTTTACCTAAGAGAATCACACTGCAGAAAGCTTTATCAGACATACGCCGTCCCTTGATTCCCTGGACTCCAGGATGTGCCAATTATGCTCCTTAATCATGCAAGGCCGTGGTCCACCTAACAATGACTTTGATAATCCTACTTAAGTCACTGCCTTAGCAATTTACTAAATAAATCTTCATACTAACTTTAAAAAGAAACTGAACAAAAATGGAACTTCCTATACTTTGAAAATGCATATAAAAGTTTTAAGTTTAATTTAGGTATAATAATATGACCTGTCTGCAGTTACATTTTCATTTTCAATCTATCACTGCCCTACTACTGAGCGTGAACACGAGTCTCGTCACAGAATGAGAAAGGTTTGGCCGTAGATCACCACGTCGACTAAGTGCGGATTGACAGACAATTCCATAAGCTAAAGCAAATAATATAAACGGTACTGACTTTTAGCATATCAATTTACCAAGACAAGGAATGGTAGCTAGTAGAATTAGCAGCAAAACACGACGTGATCTTGATGACTATAAAATATCAAGTATTAAAATAAAATAATAATTATAGTTTAAAACAACTAAAAAACACGCTTTTGACGCAGACACTCCGGGTCTCAGGAAAACAAAAAATCGCTAATCCTGATTATCCTAGTAAGGATAACGGGTCAAAATGTTTAAAATATTGAATTGTCAATGCCAAATTTCGAGTTAATCTGACGTTTTAAAGGGGGTCAAAATCATGTTCAAAGATTCCGTTACATACTAACATACATACGTCTGAAGCTAATAAAAAGTGTGTAATTATAAAGCAGTTGTGACAAAATCACAACTGTACTACTTGTAATTAATATAGACCTAGAAATTTGCACTCACACAAAGAAACCATAATGAAATGAGATCGACAAAAAGCCATACCGAGCAATGGCTACGTGGCACGTGTTCCTGATTTCCTGGACCCAAGGATGTGTCAATTGTGATCTTAAAGCACTCCAGTCACGTATTTCGTTACCTAACACTGCGGCGGCTGATCTAAATTAGGTGGATAAGAATTTCCATTATATATTTTCCTTGTTATACCCACCATGATCCAGTTACTAATGTAGATAATATGTATCCACATCTAAAAAATAAAAAATAAATGATTTATTTCACGTAGGACAAAAGAATTACCTTATTTTGAATGTGTTAAAATATGCACGAAAGTAAATGAGTACATTGATATTACCAGTAACATCATGGATGAGACGATAAAATGAAAATTAAAAGTGTAGAGTGAAATATAAATTTCAGTTACATTGCAGTTATTTTATAGTCTCACGCATAATTCCAAATAAAAAGAAATAAACGTAAACCTTTCTTAATCTAAACGTTGAAATCTTGATCTTGTCCATTTAATTTGCCCTATCGCAAGTCGTATCTAGCAAATGAAGCCAAAGTGAATTTGGTCCGATCCCGTAATTAACCCATCAGTTCGAGACAAAGGAGGCTTCCTTTATTAACTTCACACTGCTGAAATATTCATGAGCTCGTGTACACTTTGGACTTGGAGTTTATTTTGGGATGAGGTCTCAAAACAATATTACAAAGTTCAATTTACTGTTTCATATTGATACCAGCTTTATTTTTATTTGCATTAGGTATTTTTTATCAATATAAAAGATTTTTAGTTAAATATCTTCATAAAAACATAGTATACAATACATAAACGGAACCAGAACAACTATTATTTTTTTCGTCAAGAGACACTATATGTATACCTACTGCTGCGTCTATTAAGAATCTAATGATACACATGACTGCGATAACCGTTATTCTATTCGTTATCTACTACTCATTATTCTACTTAATTCTAATAGATTTATTTACAAGCTTTTGTAACATAAACTTTCAAACAATCGGGGAAAAAATTACTACTAGGTACACGAATAAAACAGAAATACTTTCTAAGACATACTCGTATAAATCATTTTAACACTGCAGAAACATATTTCCCTGGGAATGAAAAAAAAAATATTTTAAGAGGGTTATAGTATAAATTTTAGTAGAACATTAAGAAAATAGTAAAATGCAATGTTATTACATCATTAAACCTGCACAAGATATTTGCATGGTACTGTGGATACTGAATGCAGAGCACGTGTGACCCGGGCTCGCAGGTGAGTCTTACGACTCAAATCACCAAAGCGTGCTTTTTATGTGTATAAATGCATTTTATGTTATAATGCTAAACTATTTTTGAAGTGAAAACTTCTTTAGGCGCGTTGGTAGGGGGTAAAATGTGGAACGGTGTCGGTCATGCGACACTATTCTTCTTAAGATAAAAGGTCTTAAGTAGTACATTCCTAATTAAACTTGAATGCCTTTTAGGGTTTATATTTTAATTAATTTAAAAGTGCTGTGTTGTTATTTTAAATTTTATTTTAAATGTTCGTTTTCACTTTTAACGGCAGTCCTTATGACTGCCAATTTTTTACAAAGAATCACGATAGAGCAAAGTATTCAGTGGCAAGTTGTAAATTACATAACATGTCATAAATTAAATACATAATAATAATAAGTCTAAAGGGTAGGTACTAGGTACTTTTGGAAGAAACTGCGGAGTTTGAAAAAGCCAGTGGACGATTGGCTGAAAAGTGCTTGTATTGTGGTAATACAATTATTAGGTATTATTGTCAGCTAGGGACATCAGTTAATTAAAGGCTCAAGAATTCAAAGAAGATTTTTATTATAATTAAAATATTCTTAGAATACTCCGGACTTCGCAACAATAATTATAATCATAGTAAATAATAATAATACTCATTGTATTTTATTCTTTACGATAGAAGTGGTTTAAATTTATTTCAAAGTAGACATACAAACCACAAAAGAGACAGAGAGGGTAATATAAAATGCAATTTTATTTTCAGATAGTAAACCTGCCTCTAGCGTTTCGCTGGATACTGGATGCGGAACACGTACTATTCGGTCTTGTGTCAGGTGAACCTTGCAACGGTGCTTTAATCGCAGACACGTGCCGGGTATGTACCATGTATGTCTGCAAGCTTAGCAGATAGGCTAAATATTTGTGGTACCTAGAAATCGCAGTGTAAATTGAGGAATTCTTCAGCACATAAGTCGTTTTCATAGAAATTGGGAAACCTGTTCTTGCCGTCTTTTTTGAGCAATTTCAATGGTGCTCACTGCTCATTAAGTTATCGACTTATTAATTGATAATATTAATTTTAGCTTTTAAACACATATCCCGAAATAATTAATTAAAAATGGCCATGTAACTTTTGAAAATAATCAAACTTGCTCGTACATATTCAAAGTTTTTTTTTTGCAGTAAAAACATACCTACAGCATAACTTTTCCATGCATGCAACTGATCCATGCTTAAGATATTCATAGAGAAATCAACAAGAACCCTACTATTCTTCGTATAGCCAGTTTATAAAATGCATATTGTGGTATAGCACCATGCAATGATAGTTCTATATAAAATAGCACAGTGTACTATTTTAAACTTCACTATTTAAAATAGAACTGTATCCAATATTCCTGAGGATATTTGCTGGGCCATGCAGAGCACGTCTGTATCGGACTCGGTCAGGTGAACCTGGCTATATATATAGATTACCTGTACGTGCAACTGAACTTAATGTTACGAAGAATAGACAATAGACACACCTGAATTTCAAGCGATTCAGCTATGCATACTGCTCGTAACATAATTTCATAATTAAAAAAAAAAAAGTAAATTGTTTGCAAATAAAAATGTAGAATACAAAATATAATACACTAATGGTAATGGTGGACTTGAATATTGTGATTTCCAAACAGCTTTCTGCAAAATATGGGAAACAGTTGGGAAAATGGATACTATATTGTCTACTAGCTTTTGACCGCAACTTCGTTCGCGTGGACTACACAAATTTTAAACCCCTATTTTACCCCCTGATTTTTCAAAAATCCTTTCTCGATCAGCAGACTTATTTCTTTAGCGGATGTCTACGTCATAATAGCTATCCGTATGCTATTTTTTAGCCCGATCGGTCCAGTAGTTTGACCAGTGCATTGATAGATCAGTCAGTCAGCCACCTTTTCCTTTTATATATGTCACCGTAAGATTGTAAAATCCGTAAGATTATAATCTAACGGTTTATATCCCGCTAGATTATAAACTGTCGAAAGATTGTGAACCGTTCAATGTTCTGAGTATTAATTTATGAAATATTTATTGTTTTTACGTTTTCTTGTCTCTTTCTTGTACAGTTCGCGCGCGAGTTGAATGCAGAGTAAATGTAAGTGTCACTGTCACCGTAAGATTGTAAAATCCGTTAGATTATAATCTAACGGTTTATATTCCGCTAGATTATAAACTGTCGAAAGATTGTGAACCGTTCAATGTTCTGAGTATTAATTTATGAAATATTTATTGTTTTTACGTTTTCTTGTCTCTTTCTTGTACAGTTCGCGCGCGACTTGAATGCAGAGTAAATGTAAGTGTCACCATACATTTACTCTGCATTCAACTCGCGCGCGAACTACAGGTTAGGTTAGGGTTTGACATGAATATTCAGGTAGTGCCCGGCCTGCGGCAGGTTCTATCGGGTTAATATACCTAATATATTACAATTTACTGAAAAATAACGCGTTAAATTGTAAGCAGTATGTTACGGTTCACAATCTGTCGACAGTTTATAGTCTATCGAGATAAAAAACGTTATATTATAATCTAACGGTTTTTACAATCTTAACGGTGACATATTATATATTGACTATGACCTTGTAGTTTTCATTAAAGTTTTCAAACGAAACTGATTGTTATGAAGTCTGCCTAACTTTATACAAGTAAATATCTTTGTAATTGTTTTACAACGCAAGGTAAGCAGCAATCAGTTTATACAGTTTTATTTGAAATATGTAACCAATTAAATAGCTACAGTATTTCAATGTCAACGATAATGAAACCATGAGATACGTTCAGAATAATGAACACGAGACTTTCATGGAGCGTTGTTTTTTACTTGAGCCGCACTGGAAATAGAAAGAGGCGTTCGGCGCCTATGATATAAATTCCCTTCTATATAAAGCAAGTCCAGTAAGCGCCTCAAGGTCCACTAATTCAATCAATTGACTGACCATAAATAAAACGGAAGGCGTTCGCGATACGGACCGCACCGCGCCTTAATTGAGAAGCTCTGAAACTGCTACAACAACAAATCAATTAATGCATAAAAGATAAAAGAAACCTTGTTAATGAAGAAGAATGAAAAATAATATATATTAGGAGTGTGTACATAAAGTTGGGTGTAATGAATGTATTATTCAGATGATATCGCCTTGGGTTATAATGAGGCAGCTAATGATGTAGTGTTACTTAACAATTTTATTATTTGTGTAATCTTCATTGATGTTAACGTTGGACACATTTATGCTCCTACCTTCGGCTGTAATTATATTTTAATTGAGAGATGGTTCACGTTGAAAATTATATGAATTCTTTTGATTCATTGACGACCAACAGTAATTTCAAAATTTAACACAGCATTCCCAAAAACATTTTGAAATTCAACATTATATAAAATGCAATAAGTATTATCTAAATTCTAAATTTTCATGTCATTTTTATGAGATTATGTAGCAATTTATAACATTAGATTAGGTTAAACTATTTCTGGTAAAATATCTTAAGACCTTAATCCATAACAACAACAAACAACTCACAACACAGGGTGCTCTAATCCCGGTATTTGTCAAGGGTGTCTGCACAAATGGAATTGACAGGCTGCAGTAGAAAATTAATCGTGAAAAATCTTTCGGTACGAGAGCTGGGTGCAGTTTCGGGGATAAACGGAGCTGCTAAATCTTGCCACGTGCGCTGTCTATTAACAGTTGACACTATTGGGAAGAAGCCAAAAGGGTGATTCAGTTAGACCAGTGTTTTTTAAACTTTAAACCACGACCCCAAAAGTGTTTTTGATACACCCTCGCTACTTAATTGAGTTTGTATCTTAAATAGCAACTATTGATTTCAAAGACAGCAAAATACGGCTAATAGGCAATATAAAAATAAGTTAGGTGCTGAAATCATATCTATAATGTGACAAACATTTTCAGTAAAATCTGTGGCGTAAAATTTTTATTTATTTTAAGTTATCTAAATCAGAAGTAGTAGTAATTCATTAGTAAGTATTGAAATTAAATAAACCTATGGACTCGTAGTTGCAAACCACACTTTTGAAATCGCTAAGCTAAGCTATCAATTTGTTTCTACGGAGGTGTTTACAGTGTGGGATTGATTTCTTCATGTTACGACTATAAAATGTTTCATTGGAAGTATCTAGAAAATAAAGGATAGATCACGTGAAATCAACATAACAAAGGTTTATACTAAAATTACATTTGAATGAAATGCCAAAGCTTTCTGCCAAATTGCAATAAATCCCAACACCTGGTTGACATCTTCACAGCACCGTCCAATTTTTTTTTAAATATTTGACTGCCTGAAAACTTCAAAATACCTTTATGCTGTAAAGAACATTTTTATTGTAATATTATTCAGTAAATCGTTTATAAAAGCTCCTATTAATATCATATAATATAAATTCACTTACAAAGTAAACGCAAGTGAACAGGGACAAAAGGGGACAATATTTCTTACAGTTTATCGGGGCTTTTACAATAATATTACTTATCACGGTAATAAGAGATGGCAATGGGTAACAAATTATATCGGGCCGGTTATCTTCCACGTAAAATGCCGAAGCTTGGTGGTCCCGATGGATTTCGCATTGTGTTTGTGAGAAGTATCAACTGTGTGTAACTTCACATTTATTGCTTTATAAATGGTACGTTGAAATGACGTACTTTATCTTTCAAGATAAAGCAAGTTTTTATCATTTAAATTACATAATTAAAAGGCAACCATTATTCGGACTTTATGGTACGGATGAGGATATGGCTTTAATATTTTGTATAGGTAATATTGTGATTCGTATAATGATAAGGTATGAACTTCTTTAACGTATCAGGTTAAGTCAAGGAAAAGTAACAAGTAAAATAGGTCTGCCCCGGTCGGTCGGTAAGAGGCCCTACTTGCATACCAACAATGGGTTTGTAAGAAGTTGACAAACGTGTCTTCTTGTCGTCGTTAGTGCCTTTAGTTAGAGCAGTGTTTCCAAAGATTTATTTATTTACTATAATGATTGCCTACTGCGAAAATACAGGATACGCTTAAAAAAGAGGTAGACTTAGGTGATATCGCTCCGTATATTTTAACCTTATGCAATATTTTAGAAATACTGAGAATGATAAGGTAGAGACCTGAACTTCTCATTATGCCATCAAACGGTCAAGTTTTTTACATAAATTTTGTCAACATACTTACAACGTATGTGTTCTAAATATATATTCTCTCCACAAACGACTCTCTATTTGCTACTTTGCCTTATTTTGTATCGAAAATGTATTCACAAGAGAGACATAATACCCACATGAATTTTCGCGATAACAGGTCCCCCTAAAAGACGCGCTAAGCGCATTTGTACTGCTTTTATCAGGGGTAAACAGCTTTTAGCGGGTAGTAGATAGGTACTCCGAAAAGTTTCGATGTGTTTTATAAAAGTTGATTACGACACACAAAGTATTTCAAAACATAAAGTATCATATCAGTTATATACAGCCAGTTAATTTGGTAAAAAGTTATTACCTATTTTATAACATAGAGACCGTTGCTTTTTTTTAAATTAAAATGTGTAACTTCGTTTGTTGTCTGTGTTTGTATTGCAATCAGCTGCTCCTATGTACTACGTACGTTACGCACGGATAATAGATTTTTGACTACTTGCAGATATCCGATTGAATTAAAATTTCTCAATTTTTTATCTCGATTTTTGACTTTCGCCTTGCGTCCGAATGCTACTTTCATTATACTATGATTCAAAAACGAAGTCCAGGTGTATAGGGTAAATATTTGACTGTAGTTTTAAATTTGCATTTTATAAAACACAGTCAATGCTATGGCAAGCGAATGCAGCCGACTCTTAACCGAAACTCTGACACCCTCCCATAAAATACGCTAGTGAATTGTTCCCAACATTTCGCCGGAAGACACGGAATGGATTCGGACTAATACACGAACCCTTCCTCACCCTCGCTTAAAATGGAAAATGCCTTCGGTTGCGATTTCTGCCGGACCATTGTCTGCTCCACTGGGTGCAACCCTTCTATTTTTGAAATGAAAAACAGTCTTGTGAAGGTAAAAACACAATCAAATCCGTTTGAATTTCATTTCTTGGTAGTAATTTTTGGTAGGAACGCAGAAAAAGCATACCGAAGTATTCATGACTTCTCCGTTTCTATTTCTAATTTTAAAAAACGAATTTATATGTTAAGTCTAAAAAAATTGACCAAAATAGAACCAGTACCTGCTAACTTGCACATATTATTTTCCTTCAAATGACCTTTAACCAACGTACTTGAACAATAATTTCAGATGTTATATAATATATGTCACCGTAAGATTGCAAAAACCATTAGATTGTAATCTAACTAGCGAAATTGTAAACTGTCGACAGATTGTGAACCGTTCAATGTTCTGAGTGTAAATTTTTGAAATATTCCTTGTATTTACGTTTTCTTGTCTCTTTTTTTTTTTTTTTTTTTTTTTGATTAGTAAGATTCATTTATTTTTCACTAATAAAACATATAATAATATATACAATTTCTTAAAAAATCTTTAAAATCTAAATTATCTAATTGTCTCTTTCTTGTAGGTTAGGTTATTATTTCGAACTAGGGTTCGACATACCTACCTATTACGACCTACGACCTACCTAAATAATCAGGTAGGGCACTTAGGTTTTATTGGTTTAATATACCTAACAGATTACAATCTACCGAAAAATAATGCGTTAAATTGTAATCTGTCGACAGTTTACAATTTCGCTAGTTAGATTACAATCTAACGGTTTTAGCAATCTTACGGTGACATATACATACATTATTATGAACATAATATATATTATGATTTATGCTATTGTGATATAACTTATCACACAAGTTCCTCTTCCAAGGACATGTCATCAATAGAAATTAATGCTATTAACCTTATAGACTTATTTAATCGTGTTTGATTCGTCCAAAACTTAAATACCTTATCGTAACAAATCTCGAGTCTCGACCTTTCGAGACGGAACGCAATTGTAAATATACCTACCTAGTTATATAAGAGGATTCATTCAATCAACTAAGTTGATTCAGTTGTGGTTGTACTCCCGACGCTCAAACGCAGAATCACGTCCGGAAAATTGTTTGAATAAACAAAACAAGAACGTGCATAACATTCCAACTTCAAACAATGAACAGGAACACTCAAACAGTTCTATTCTTGTTGCTGGCCAGTCTGTTGGTAGCCAAATGCGAACATTTGATTCTCGGAGATGCGAACAAGAAACAATTGATTTATCACACCAAAGCGGAGTATATGGCGGTTCCTTTCATGAAAAGGGTGAAAGAGGTTTTCTTTGCTAGTCCCGATCAAAGAATAATACATGTAAGTACAGTTATTTGTTACATAAAGAAGTTTGTGACCTAAAGGAAATAATAATAAAAAGGTAATATTGGACTTACGCGGGTGAATTTATTTTACAGATTTAGGTACTTCCTTCAGATCTTAATTTTTTACACTTATGAATCCATAATAATAATCCGTATTTTCGTTATATTATTTAGCTTTGCTTGAATACTAGCTGATCACCGCGACTTCGTCCGCATGGAATAAGTTTTTTTATAATTCCCACGGGAACTCCTCAATTTTCCGGGATAAAGAGTAGTCTATGTCACACGTCAGGTCATCAACTATACTATTCCAAAAATCACGTCAATCCGTTGCTCTGTTACAGCGTGATCGAAGGAAGTTCGCCCGTGACTTCGTCCGCGTACAATTTCTGATTTCCTATGAGATTATGAATGTTTCCCGCTGTACAAATTCTATCTATAGAGGTTTTATATAGCATAAGCAGATTTTTTTGAGAGGAACAATTCCACCATACATTGTTTTCGTGTAACTTTTACTATTTACGCAGCGCACGCAACGGAAACACTCAGATAAGATTTTTTTTTCATGTGAATGTGATGTGCAATAATGTTATTGCAATTTTCGTAGGGATCTCAAATTTTTTTGAAAATAAAATATAGCCTATGTTACTCATTGATAAAGTATTTAGCTTTCTATAACTGAAAGAATCGGTCTTTTTAAAATCGGTTGAGTAGTTTTTGAGTTTATCCATTACAAACAAACAAACAAATCTCTTTATAATATTACGCTGGCGTTGTCCCACTTGCAGGCGACCTCCATGACGGCGGGGGCGGCGGCCACTAATGCGGAAAGAGCCAAGAGGCGCAAATATGAAATTATTGAAAATAATTTCATTTTTGTGCCTTTTGGTGTTGAAACCATGGGGTCGTGGGGCGAAGATGCTAGATCCTTTTTTAAGGATCTATTTTCTCGTCTCACGGAGTCCACAGGTGACCGGAGGGCTGGCAGTTATCTCGGCCAACATAATATATGTTTGGCTATTCAGCGAGGTAACGCAGCCAGCGTTCTGGGCACATTGCCTTATTGCAGTGGAATAGATGATATTTTTAATGTTTAGTTTTTAGTTTCTTTTTTTTCTACTATAGATTTAATTTAGATTTTAATTTTTTTTCATTAATTTTTGTATATTAGTTTAGATTAGATTTCGAAAATGTCTCAAATTATTATAAAAGCCTGCAAAGTGATTAATTGAAATTGAAAATATCTAATCCTACGCATAATTGTGTTGGTTTGTTAGTTTGTCCTTCGATTGCGCCTCAACAGAACAACGGATCGACAAATTTTTTTGCATGACTATAGTTGAGGACCTGAAGAGTGACATAGGCTACTTTTTATCCCGGAAAATTGAGGAGTCCCGCGGGAAAGAAAGATTGTAAGACTCGTGCTTAATAGTGGGAAGATTGAAATAGTCGAATTATTTTTTCATTCCAGGCAATAATGGCGTACGACAATCTCCATACATCAGGCTCGGCCACGGTCACAGCGGGCGGTATCGGCTACCCCTACGTGAACTTGAGACTGAAAAGCCAGCGCGGCGAAGGACTCGAATATGATATTGGCATTTATTCATAGTATTCATAAAGGTTCTTAAACTATATTTTATTTATTTAATATTTAACGTGATAAAATAAACTTCAGATTAAACCTTGCAAACCAACGCATTCGCATGCGGTACGTAGGTATGCCATTACAGCCGCCATTCAAGTAAAAGTAATAAATATCTCCATTTCATATTAATAGATTCTTTGCGATGCTTATGTCAAGAGTCAATACTTTATCACTGGTCCAGTATGTGTGGTGTTCGCGTTTGGGAAAGATATCATGTATATTATATGAGATATCTAACGCAGCAGTTAATTTTTTCCAAAACGCATCGTAGACGTTCGTTAATCATTTCTGTAACGTGTGCGAATTCGTGGGTAAAACTTTAACAGCTAAGCAGGTCCAAAAAAAATATGTTTACGTTTCTTATATCTGGGATAAATTCTGTGAAAGTGTCGTATAAATTCAATAATAATGACATTTTGTAACGACTGCACTGTGCATATCTCAAGAATGAAAAAAATCTCAAAGTGTAAAAATCTTAGTAACGTTTGGCTGTGTAGAATTACTTACTACTAACTATTATAATTACCCATTATAACAAGAAAAGCATTTTGAGCAAGAAATCTACTTTTAAAGTATAATAAAGAAAGAAAAGAAAACCGTTATTATGGAAAAATTCTATCTTTAAACTACTTAAGTATTTTCTTTAGCCTTTGTGTAGGAAAAACATTCTGAAACATTAAATGTGAAAGTGAAATGTCTCACCACTGAGATGCAAAGAGTGCGGTGTGACACAGGACGTAAATTGGAGACGACATGCTTTTAGCGTTGACTCAGAACTCAACGGATAGTCGGAATAAGAACAACATTAGGTACTGATACAGTTTGGTACAAGTGAAATATTATTACGGAAATTAGGGCTTTTCTGTTCTTCAATAATTAATCAAGCATTTTCAATATTTTCCCTCTATCTCCACGTACCTAAGGATAAACAGGAAAATAAATTCCTTTTTTCCCTGAATTTGATTTTGGAGACAAACAGGAATTTTATGATATACATACGAATTTTTTATGGTTTCAAATTCTACCTGAGAAAACTCATTAAGTCCTATATTTCGATGCCCGCGACTTCGTCCGCTTGGATTGATGTTTATGAAAAATACATTGGGACGCGCTGAATTTCCGGGACAAAAAGAACTTAGCTTAGTCTTTTCTCGGGATGCAACCTCCTCCCTCTGTACCAAATGTAGTCAAAACCAGCCGGTAAAGCTTAGCATATAATCAAAAAGACAAACTTTAGCATTTATAATATAAGTAAATTGTATATCTAAATAGTAAGGCTAAGCTGTAAGAAACGTGCATAAGAAAACAATCTTGCAAATATAATATTTGAGATACAACACAATATTCAGTACTTAATTTCGTTAAGTCAGAAATTCTGGGATGCAGAAACAGTTTGTCAGTGTCTATTTAGTGTGTATAAAGGCTTTGTCAGACAGGACGCGTACTTAGCGCGCGTCAGAGCGTTAACTTGACGCCGCGCTATGACGCTAAGATGTGTTGTACTACCATCGTAGAATACCGTCAAACAGAGCGCCAGCGCTAGCAGTACGCAACGCTCTGTCGCGGCGTTAAGACGCTTTAACGTCGGGTGTTGTATTTTTTTACAAATTTTATTTTAGCGTCGGAGTGAATAGGCGTAAAATAATAATAAAATACTGCATAATGACCGAAAATTTGATAGAATTGGTTAGAAAATATCCATGCTTATATAATACTAGCTGATGCCCGCGACTTCGTACGCGTGGATCGAGGTTTTGTGGTTCCCGCGGGAACTCTTTAATTTTCCGGGATAAAAAGTAGCCTATGTGTTATTCCAGACTATAATCTATCTCTGTGCCAAATTTCATCCAGATCCGTTCAGCTGTTGGGGCGTGATTGAGTAACAAACATCCATCCATACATCCATACATCCATACCGACATCCATACATCCAAACTTTCGCATTTATAATATTAGTAAAGTAAAGTAATACGAAGGATAGTTCATATAAAGATATATCAATGAAGGCAAAATTGTGCCAAATTGTGAAAAAGGCAAATTGTGAAGGCAAATTTTACATACGAAAGTATGTAAAAAAAAGAATCTTCATGTGATGCAAGCTCACGACACAAACGAGGATACTCTCCTAAATCCTTTCTCTTTTGATTGATGTCGTGCACCCATACTCTTTTTCTCTGTGACCGTGATAAAGCATATAAAAGTAATAATTCTTCCACATCTGAATCACTCGACATCTCCATAACGAACAAACTCTTCACACTGCTATCGATTTGCACTACGCTTTGGCGAATGGCGAAATGGCGGCGCGGTGTCTAACGCGCGCTAAAGCATTCTGTTTGACGAAGCCTCGCGCGACGTTAAAACGGGACGCTATAACGCTACTACGCAGCGCTAAAATACGCGTCCTGTCTGACAAAGCCTTAAGTGTGCACATGACATTACGCTATTAATTAGGGTAATATTAATCATTACAGTGTAAATAACAGTTAGTGACAAAGATCGACGATTAGTCATCGAAGCGCGTTAAATACCTAATTAAGATAATTTAGCAATGTCGATAACAATATTCATCCATTTCGACATCAATATTAGAAATGTGAAACAGTGCTTGTTTGTTTGTTTGATTTTTGGCTTGAAGTCAATTGATCTGTTGCGGGGTGATTGAACCCCGCAACAGATCAATTGACTTTATTTGGGTATAGTTGGGGACCTGGAGACTGACATAGGCTGCTTGTGTCTCGGTAAATCAAGAATTCCCCCGGAATTTTAAATCCTTAATTCAAGCGGACGATGTAGCGGCTTCATTCTGGCTAATATATAAATTTACTTTCTTATCAGATAGCTAACCTGAAAGATTATAAATAGATTTCAACAGCATCATCGCCTCACAAAAATTCTCTCAGTATGAGAAAGTTTGACCATTATCCACTATCCTGGCCAAATACGGGTTGGCTGCAGACTTCATACACCTTTAAAACGGTATGGGTTTCCTCACTTTATTTTCCTTCAAGATTGAGGTAAGAGCTGATATTTGTAATCTATAAGCCAATACTGAGAGGGTAGTATCTGTCAATAAGAGGTTGATTTCAGGATTGCAATCGTAACAATATAGCTATCAGTTTTTTTTATTGATAGTAGGTATTTAATAACACAAAAAAACTTTCCCTAGAAATCGATACTCTTTTTAACTCATCCGTTTCACCGCTGGTAAAATACAGGCTTTTAATCTCGTACCCACTAATGAACGCTTTTACGATACAGTGGAGTAAATAAAACGTTTTAATTCCGCGCTGCAGGGCATAAGCCGGCTCTTATTAGAGAGATACCGAAATAATCCGTTTCGATGCGCTAGTACACACTTTGTACTGAGCCAATGGTCCAGCTGTTACTGTAGGATTTAAATGGCGTTTTCCCGTTGTCTATACAATGTAAACTAAAAAGCTTTATATAGCAAGTGTTATGAGTAACGCAGTAAAATGTTCCATGCAGAAAAACCTGATGGAACCTGCATCCATGAAAGTTCGTCATAATGATCTCAAAGGTATGATAAGTCTGCCTTGCACTTGGCCAACGTGGTGGACTATGGCCAAAGCCTTTCTCATTCTGGAAGGGAAATCAGTGCTTTGTAATGGGCCGGTGAATAACTTAATGATGATGACGATGGAGATGAAACTTACCATAATCTTTATGCTTAAGAGATCAACGACCAAAGAGCGGGCTGAAATCAAAAAAGTCAGTTGTTGAATCGCTACCACTGCATTTAGTTAGGTACATTTCCGTACCAATGTAGCAAAGAACGCTTAGTTGGAGTGGAAAGAAGAATATTAAACTTGGTTAGATTGGTTATGTTGGTTACCTTATCACCTTTTTTACAAAAAGTATCGACTTTGTGAATGCGGTGTTTCTGATATTTATAGTTTTCCAAGCAAGCGAAATTTTAAAAAAAAATCTTGTAAAAAGTACAAATTCGTCATGTTAGCCTACGAACACATCAAATTAGTCGATTGAAACGTCCACTTCATTAGCATCGTTCAAAAGCCGTACGGAAATTCAGCCAGAAGGCCGTGTACACCGAGCACGGACGTGAGTGGACACTAATTGCTGCTTCACAGGGTACAACTGAATTTGCTCTTTATTGATCGGCTTAAAGCATAAAACATGTCCTAGTCTGAAAAGTGAAATACTGGGCTATTGCTGATGTGGCTTATTTTAGCTATTTGGTTTTTTCTAACGAAGGTTTTGACTACAAAATTCTAGTTAAGGAGCCATTTCTATTTTTAAACAAGCTTTCATTGTCTGCCACTTTGAATAATTTAGTGTGACATCATTTTACTTTTCGTATTCTTCTCAGAAAACCCTTATTGATACCCATTAAGTCCATCTTCGGGAGTCCGCCATATTGGATTTAAAATGACGTTACTTAGCTAACCATGCATTGTCTTAAGATACCTTAGTTAATAATCACAGCTTTTTTTTTGACATTCAAAAAGTGTACCTAAAGTGTAGGTAAATGGGTACAAAATTTGAATAACCATTGTTGACTTTGACTTATCATTATCATCTAAAATACTTCCTGTACTTACCTACTTACTATGAAATCAGATTTGATGTAATTTAATAGGAACCATAATATTACCATTATGCTTTTACTTTTTCCAGAAGCATATTTAATAAATATCATGCAAAATGAAATTGCAAAATAAAGTGAATTTTTGAGTAAAATGATCGAATTTCCGTGCAATAAAGCACATTACATTGGATGCCGAAATTCAATTACTTATGCTCATTTTTCGTTTGAGTTCAAGAGGGATTGAAAAGATATACGATCCTTTGTATGATTATGATTTTTCGTCAAAACTTGATCCGATTTATTCAATCAGATTGGCTCTCTTTTTTTATAGAAAGCTTTTCTTTTAAAGCTCGTTGTTCTATGTCAGGAAACCTGAGCCGAGTAAAAAAATAAACAGAAACAGAAGTAGTATGTAAATTTTTCAATTTCATAAATTTAACTCCGTAGTAGGACCAAGAAAATAACCTATTCCTCGTGGTCCTACTAGTAGGACAAATTAATACAATCACAAGAAAACGCCCATTTTTCGCCTAATATAATATGACATTCCTATGAAAATTGGGACAATATATTTTTTAGCGAATAAGAGCTTCAATAAAAGCATCATAGTTCATAATATATTATTATGTTATTGTTGCACACGTAATACAATTTAAACTTTTGAGGCCACATGAGGCTCGTCTGGTTGTCATAGCAACACCCCAACGGCAAAATTTGGAATTTCGGCAAGTGCAAGTTGGAAACGCTTTTCCGAGGTGAATATCATTAGTTCATCGAGCCTTCCTTACACCGAATAGACGTTTAGCCTGATTGAGTGAATGTTTAACAGAACAATCAGTTAAAGAAATCTCACGAAATAACTCGAGATAAGGATTAAGAAATTTATATTATTCGATAGATATTAGTAGAGTCGGTTTTTCATGTAAAAAACTAGGCAAACAAATAAAATAAACAAACTAAATTGCTTGGCGGCACGTCTTTGGCGGTAGGGTGGTAACTAGCCAAGGCCGAGCCTCCAACCAGGCCAGACCAGAGAAATTACGGAAATTATAAATTCCCAAATTGATTCTGCCGGGGTTGGAACCCAGGACCTCCCACGTTAAGACAACAGCGCTCAACACTGCACCAGAGAGGTCATCAAAACATACACCTACGCTGTTTAGTCATATTAATTGACACTCACATACAACAACTGTAAAGGATTTTATTACAAAACTTCATCAATTGTGTTTTTAACCTTTTACTTATAGTCCTGAAAGGATTTTGTGGTATGGTTCAGAGAGAAGAGCAAAGTTGGACTGACCATACAATATATAAGTAGTCCGGACCTTGTTTCAATTTGTGAGTGTAATTCTTTCCCAAGTAATCCACAGCATCTGAATTATTAATAAGAGTAGGGTCTGATAAGTCAGAATCGCTACCCAATACACTTGAATCACTTGGCCGCGATAAACGGATAAAATTGATTTAGGATAGAAACGCACTTATAAGTCTAATACTTACTCAACTCGATCCCGATGAAACGCGTGTTGAATCAGATTATACCATTTATACTTAGTATTTTTATGTACAAAGTCACACTACCTAACATTCAATAAGCCGTGGTTCCGTATATAATGTTTAGGCTCTTAGGCCTAAACTGATGTATGGTACCTGACTTTCCTTGTATTGTTTCTTTACTTTCTTATAGCTATTTTGACGACATCTTCCCATCGTAATGGTGTGGTAATGGTATCGTTGTTTGCGGGAGAACCAGCTGGGTTTGATTTTCAGAAGATACTAACTAAATATTATTCAGAAGATATTATAACGACAATGCTTAATTGGTTCCGGAGTAGATATAGGTCGCGCGCGAGTTGAACGCAGAGTAAATATATGGTGACATTTACTCTGCATTCAACACGCGCGTGACCTATATCTACTCCGGAACCAATTAAGCATTGCTTTAAATGCCTTTGACAATCATGAAAAAAACTGCTGATTAATTCTGAATTTTTTTTCGAAACACACGATCTATCAGGGATGGTGATATTGCAGGAAAATGATTATGTAAGACTGTCGATTTTGTCGCTTTTCAGGGACCTGGCTTCTCCAGCACGACCTCAGCTTTCCATCTCAAATTTTGATGTCAACCGCGTAAACTCATCAGCTAGGATATAGCGTGGACGCCCCTATTGTGTTATTCAAACTCTTTTTTATGAGATAATTAACTTGTAACAGACTAATTTATACGCGCTGTTATACATACCTGTGATAATTATAAAATAAATTAATAAGATGTAGACCAGATAAGTGCTATGAAAGTAAACAATAAAAAAATAGACTAATAAAATGGGAAATGATTTTCCTCTTCAGTAGGTATTTCACAGCTGTAAAAAACACTTCAAGTAAATCCTTCCCGTAAAAAAGGCAATAAAAATAACTGCAGAAAACGAATAAGGGAATATTTAAAACGAAAATCCCAGTCCTCTTTCTGATAAACGAAATATATCACCGAAGAGCAATATAAAAAGGATACACCGTGAGCAACAGTCAATACATTTTATTTACTCCTCTAAGAGTGCTTACAGACTAAGCAACTAAAATGGGGTAGGTAAAATCAAGTACGTTTAATGATGGTTCTGCTAACAACAATGTTTATAATCATCATCATTAACAAATTTACCTGACGATTCTAAGATCCGACTTTGTAAAAGTTAATTTATGAGTAAAAAACCTTTATTTTCATATTTTCCATATACGTATTTGATCACATAATCAGAGTCTAATCAGTCTCATTTTGTATAACCATTACCCCTATACAAAATAATTTTGGAAAAGGTATTGAAACCTGCTGAGTATGTAATCAGCCTTTTAAAGAGTAAGCCAGGATTTACTGATTTAAGTTGAGATCCGGGAGATCTTTTTGTCTGCGTCTATGTGGCGTCGATGTATGTTTTCTTAACCAAGCTCACTTTTGTTCATACTCGACAATAAAACAATATTGGTCGGGATTTATTCCAAACTTTATCGTTTGTGATACTTTATGAAAAAATAAGAACTCTTAACGACCGTTTATTTAGGTTTAAACTGCAAGCAATACATTCAATAAATATTTACAAAACTTGTATCTACTTTTCCATTGATAAATAATAAACGAAATTGTTGCTTTCACAGAAAGAAGTCTCGAATTAGTATAGGTAGTTCATTTATTTGAAAAACTACCAGTAATATAATACTATTCTTCTGTGACGTTTTGTTCAGAAGCTTCCAAGTTATGGCGAATATGACGGGAGAAGCATTGAATCCATGTGTGTCCATGTTATGTCATGTTGATTTGATAAATTATTATGGCAAATCCACGATGTATTTATATTTATTTTAAAAAAATTGTGATTATTCGTATAAATAATGAATTCTTGAACAATAATAATAAATTTGTGTACGTTCGCATCGGTAATGATAAAATAATTTACTGTATGTGCTTTTAATTATATTCTAATAACATCTAATTAATGTGACCAATTCTGTCTAACGCAATCTCTAAACTAAAACGACAAGCCTATAATATCTAGTTTGTCCCTTTCCGCAGGACGTAATATTATGAAAGGGTAAGTAATGTTTTGGAACGATAGTTCCTTATGGGACGATGCGGAGGGGTACCCAAGCCGGCAAAAAAAGTCCGTAAGAAGAGAAGAGAAGAGATGCGTGAAGTGAGATTTTTATGTATAGTTTATTCGAAATTAAACTTAAATACTAAAGTTTAATTCCGAATGTAGTATATTTGTTCAATATATATACAACCTTTTTCGGTCGCAATGTTGCTGGCACACTACACGACACACCACATTAAAAACTGTATTGTCACACAAAATATTATATTGATATGTATTCTAATTGCGGTCGGGACGGATCAATTTGTGATATAAAATTATATTATTGTGAACTATCTGGACTCCGAAGCGGTGATCACCATACAGAGAGAAAGCCATACAACGGGCTGGTGAATTTAGGGCGTATTATATATTTATTTTATTATATTAATACTGAGTAATTCCATACCAGCCCAACGGCAGACAGCAGGCCAGCGGAACTATCGTTCCGAACTAGTGTCCCACGACACCACACGTTTTTTTAATGATGTCATTTTAGTTTAGTATAGAGATAGTATACAATAGAATTAGCCCCGTATGAATAAATGGAGTGTGTAGTGTCCACTTAAATCGCATAAACAGAAACTTAATACGAATTATTGTAATGTAAAGAATCAAAACAATAAAAAACAGACACACATTTCACTCGGTTAAGCGCGCTCTAAGAAAATGCTAGTTTGTCGAGTGAATTCCTTTCCTAGAACGCGTTCGTTTCTAGCTACATCATTGTAGCGGGGAATGAACCCGGGTAAATCCCGGCTTACGGCACAATCCCGCCCAATCCCCGACGCTATAAGGATAGCTACGAGTGTATGTAGCACCAATTGTTTTCATTCGGTACAATATTTGTAGGTAGTACGGAGCATCATACAATTTTCTTAGGTAACAAAGAAATGCCTCTACATCTCTGTATCAGCTTAAATCAGAAAGTATCAGTTAATTGAAAATGAAACTTCATCCTCTAGGATAGTATTGTTTCCTTTCTTTCAAGCTCCACGCTAGAATTCTTTGTATTTTAATTAAGGACAGTCAGAACCTATTCTAAATAAAGATATATGTGACTTGCTACTGTAATTGAGAAATCAGTCTCAAAGTATACAGGGTGTCAAATTACGACAAAAAGCCTAACTTACTCAAAATAAGATTGAACCACTGATGTCAGGTAAAGCCGATACTTATAGGTATAGAACGGCCATTTTAAGCGCGGACAAAAGTTCATTGACGCACCTTCACTATGAAACTCTCACGAAACGAACTAACTACGACAAAACTATAACTGTCTCTTTCGCGCATAGGGATAGACGCGCTTACGTGGTCGACAGTGGATTTCATAATAAAAGTCGTGACGTCTCACCAGCGAAACATAGGTGTAAGTAACATTTTACGCGTCGGTACTCGGTCCGCCATTTGCCGTTCAATCATTCCGTAATCCGTTTCGGAACGCGCTCGCTGGATGTACTGTAGTTGATATCGTTATTATTAGTGGAAGTTATTGTTTTTTTGTTACTGATGTTATATTTTGTAACTGTAGTTATATTCTATTATTGTTAAAAACTGTTGAATGATGGAGCCGCAACGAAGTAGGTACATCTAAGGATTTAGATTCGCCAAAGAAAATTCAGAATCGGAAGTTTCAGAGTAAAAATATAAACACAAAAAAACTTGTTATACGCATAAATAAACTCACAGAACACTCACAGAAAAAATTTATGCCACTTAGTTGAATGTCAATGTTACCCATCGTATCCGACCATTATCCTACAGATCTATGTCTATGGTACTACTGCTTTTTTTAAACCTTCTTGATAACGATATGGTGAAAAATAAAGATGGTATTGCAGATTGCCGCGAAATCACAGTTTTTTTTGTTGTAATTATTACATTTATTTTACATTTACATTCCATTTATTTAAGAGATGTTTTATGGATGATAATTAATCCATTTCAAAACACTACCACTAACAATCAGTAGCCCTTGACGGAAACTCAATACATACAGGAGGAGGTATAAGCAATTTCTCCCAGATGTACCTAACATCTGGGTGAAATTGCTTATACCTCCTCCTTTTTAAAAGTTGGTTACAAATGAATCAATTACATTATAAGAATAAAAAGATAGACTCCGTACAAGGAGCCGATAGATTATATTCTTTTTTTACAGAAGACCAAAGTGTTGTTCACCCCTTCATTAGGCGAACGACCTCTCGTTTGTTTGTTTACATTTTGTCCGCGCTTAAAATGGCCGCACTTTAGGTACCTACCTACTCTTAGATTCTATTACTTGTAGGAGTTATTAATTATAATTTCATTTCATTTCTTAATTTAATTACGAAATGTGCCTATAATTGTACTCGTAGATTATGCTAAGATTACTATTTTTTTTATTCACTACAAGCTAGCCCTTGACTGCGATCACACCTGATGGTAAGTGATGGATGTGGTCTAAGATGGTAGCGGGCTAACCTGTTAGGGGCATGGCAGTTATATTAAACCCACACCCCTTCGGTTTCTACACGGCATCGTACCGGAACGCTAAATCGCTTGGCGGCACGTCTTTGCCGGTAGGGTGGTAACTAGCGACGGCCGAAGCCTCATACCAGGATTGCTTTGCTTTAATTTGGTAAATCTGAATGTTAAAGGTACGTATTTAAAGTCCTTTTTAAATCTTCATAAACTACAACCTAACGAATCTTCATAGCAAAAACTTATTAGTAAAAATTATACATGGGTAATCTGAAAAGGTGCTAACTATTGAATCTATTAAAATCGATGTGGAATGAAATAAGAGCAAAACACAGATTTTAAAACATTAACGTTGAAGGTTATTGAAAACATGTTGAAAACTTAGTAGGTATTTACTATTTACCTACTGTAAAACCACAAAAGGCCTGCCTAAGTTTGTTCCGAACTACATCCGAAAGGGCGAGGCGAACAAATGAGTGATTAATCAAAATGAAAGCAATTATCTAACCCTTTTCACTTACAGATTACACGAAGGTGTAATGTGCCTTTAACTAAACGGCCTTGCCCTTTCTATGTACAGACAAATTAGTGAAATTAAACTTTGACGTAGTACCTAAGTTTTGAAAGCAGTTTCTGCTCCATACATTTTTCACCATAATAACATTGACACTGCATTTTTGTACCTATTACTAAAACTATCAAAAGCAAATAATCTTAACATTGCAGGTCCTGTTCTAATAATTCAATTTTTTTCACAATTTCAACTCCATGGAATTCCGGAGTTGATCCACATTGTATGTTTTTATTTTATAAGAATGAACAGTACAGAGTTTGAATATGTCGCAGTCGCAAATTATTTATTTCGTAAGCACGCAGATAAAACGCACCAAAAACAATAATTACAATTTTTTAAAGTTATAATTTAGGCCTCCAAGTAGCGACAGGGTGACAGGCCTTAATTTGCGTCAATTATAAATGAAACGTTTATTAGTTGGACCAAGTTTAAACCAGTTTTGAAGAATTATTTCGAGTTGATCAAAAATCGCAGCCTTCGAGTTGTTTCCAAAAAGTTTGTTAAATATTCCTGTCAGTATTCGAGAAGTAAGCTATTAATCATTCTGTCAAGTGGAAAAAGTAATAAATGAGATAGGTACCATTAAAATAAAATGCAGAAGAGAATTTCGGATGAAACATTAGGTACTTAATTTTTTCTCAACAATGGCTGTAGTACCAGAAATGGATCTCCTTTGAATCCAGGGAGATGTCATTACTTACGGTTGCAAATATTTTAAGTCTACGGTCCTTTGGTACTAGACTGAGGTATAAGGTAGGTAAAAAGTGCATTTGCAAAATAATATAGCAAAAGTTTACATAGTTTCAAGCTTACATAATTTTAATAATAAGTTCAAGGTAGGTTATTAGAAATTACACGTCATGTTACCTATCCCTCCGGTTGGATATTTTATGCATAAGTGCTTATTATCACTCAGCTAGTAAGCTAGTCATATGTACTATTACCTACTCTGTAGTCATATTATACTCGGGTTTAGCTGTAACTAATTTATTATTTCAATCATATTCGATGACATATTCTTATCGACTAATTAGTAACTACACATACCAACTGCTTCAATCAGCTTATTGTCCATTGTATTCTGTTTAGCCATACATAAACAACAGCTATTGTATTAATCTGTTCCAATCTCAGTAAACTTGTGATAAGGAAGCACCCATCTAGGTAGTTTGGATATAGATTACAAATGGGTACCTATGCTTTAACGAACGATTTAGGTAAATATATTTCGATAAATATTGTGTTGTTTTAACATCGGGGAAATGAACTATTTACTATCGACATTCGAGGTTATCGTACATACACATTAGTCACTACTCACTTGACACCGGTCAGTCGGCGCGCTTATACTTGTACTAAAAATTAAAATAATAATGACAGTTGGTTTTGTGTTCGTTTTGCAAACGACATGCGTGTTTTATTCCTAGTTACTGCTTTGTGTTTTTTGTGTTTGTGTGAGACATACGATATGATAATTGGTGACACAGTACACAGGAAGATGGTCTTCCATCAGAGGGTCAAAGATTTTGCTATACCCTTCAAGAAAAGGATAAAGTTGTTGTCGTACAGTGATCCGGACAAGCGAATTATTAAGGTAACTTTTTTTAACTGATACCGTTTTAAACTTTTGTAGATAGTAAGTACAAAGGACAACTCCCAGGGGGCTTCAACAGAGATATTTTAATGTCCTTAACGAGGTCAAAAGGCTATGACTTAGTCAGTAAAATAATTACCAATCTACCAGTTTATCTGATATAAACAAATAATATTAAAACGAAAAACAAAGATTTTTTCTGATAATATTATTTTAAAACGTGATGGTGAGAATGAATCATGAAATACTAAGTTTTAGCTTTCTTCTCTGTCATGTGATTGGGCAGGCTCATATTTAGATTAACTAGCAAGAAATACCTGGTTTTACACCCAAATTGTCGTGGATAAAGTTAAAGAAAATCCTGAACCTTGCTGAGTAAGGCTAGGTTACAGCTGATAGATTCTGCATGCTGAAGAAGTTTCTAAATCTGAAAATTCTGGGACCAGTAATTTGAAAATATGTACCTTTTTGACAGTTTCAGCTTATCCTTTTGTATGTACCTATATAATATAAAAGGATATGAGACTGTCATACATACTATTTACAGGCCTCTCCATTTAAGTAACAATATTCTTGGTTAACTTCCAACCGATTTTTGTATTAGTGATTTTGAAACAATAGGTAGGGTATTGTAGACATTGCTTAAACTTATTCAAGCAAACGGCATGTGCAATAATCATCGACTGCCTTTATAATTATTGAGCTACCAATTTATTAATTTTATCCTCAAATCGTGATCGAAAAACAAAGACCTACGCAAAATTTAGTTTCTTTTTTTAATTGCAAGCAAAATCGATATTTGTATAATAATATAGAATGATATTAGTCTGTACCCGATTAATAAATTAAATTTAGAGGATGATTCATAAAAAAACTTTTAATGACCTGCCAACCACAGCTATAACCTGGTTGTTACAGGCTTCATGCATGCAATTTTATGTGCGACCTTGGTTTCTGTATTTCTGTTAGTAAAACAGTATTTTCGCGCAAATATACCATTTTCATGTTGGGAGGCATATATTGCATTCGCGACTTCGTCCGTGTGGTATAAGTTTTTTTAATCCCCACGGGAACTCTAATTGGGATAACCCACGTCCTTCTCCAGGTCCTCAACTATATCTACCCATGCAAAAAATCACGTCGAGCCGTTACTCTGTTGCAGTGTGATTGAAGGACAAACCACCTAACAAACACACTTGCGCATTTATAATATTTGTATGATTGTAGGTATACTTTACTTACTTTGATTTATTGATTCATTCGCACTAGTCAATCGTTGTGTATTAGTTGACAATGGTTATGTGGATGACATTGAATGGATGAATGAAAGGTTAAGCCAATAGTGCAAAATCGGAAAAATTGCAAAGGGACCTGTCTTGATAAACTAACTACACACTTTTTACTTACACATTACACATTACACAGTTTTACTTTTACAATTACTTTGAAAAGACTGCTGGCTACCCCAAAAGTGAAATGCTCATTATTGGTGCTTCTTACATTCACTTTTGGAGTCTGTAACTCAATTGGTTTATTTGTTCTCCTCGCCGGTGGCCACTGTTAATAATTGAATGTAATTGTGCAATCAAGTCGTGCAGATGCAACGTCGCCAAAAGGATTAAGATTTCGATTTAATTTAATACTTAATTAAAAATTTCCAAACATTCTGCAATCATGAGCTCATTCATACCTACAATGACTAATTAAGAATTGAGCTCGTTTAAGTTAATTGATATTGTGACTGATTCTAAAACCACATATTTATCTATAAGTATAGATACCTACCTATTATATGCTATACCTACATTTCACAATACTCCCTGCAGAAAGAGAAAGCAAAGTTTTCATTTTAGCCATATGGTTAAAAAATATATAAGTAGGTATACCTAATTGGGTTTATTAAAACCAATGAGAAATAACTATGCAATGATGGCTAAGTACTTAGTTTGGGCAATGTCCTGTTTCATAATATAATATGTAGATAATTAATCCCAGTATAAAGTTGTAATCAAATTCGCCGGGAAATTATACTCCGGTTTGGTACTTACCGGGCCTGTGCAAATATACTGCCAATATAGACGTAATTACCTGCCTTTACTATTTTCATTCTTTGTTACAATATTGTTCAGTAGCTAGTTAATTTGCATACTTACCATGTCCTAGTAACCTACAAAGAAGTAGAATATCAAGCAATATTAGTTGGCCTCTTAATATTGGCGCCAATCTGTCGCTAAAAGATAATGAGTTTAAAAACCAATTACCTTATTAACAGCTACCTGACCCGCCCCGGCCTTATCGGGTGCCATTTCTGAAAATCGTTTTTGAATTATTGAAGTCTAAAAACTCATAGATACGCCTCTATATTATATTTCATATACTTACGCCATTATAAAAATACCTAATATAAAATCAATGAAATAAAGGAGCATTTTATTCCCGAACTTATTCACATAATTTATACTATTTTTTTAAACTGAATTTATAAATAATAATAGTAGGAATCACTGGTTATTCATTTGATTATACTTTAAGTTAGCAATTTACACAAACACAGCCATAACGCAATTTTTTCATAATCTCCATCCTAAACTAGGGTTGCCAATCTAGCGTCTACAACCACAGATGTAATGATGCCTTGAATATTTTAATTTTAGGTCTAACAATAAGTATATAATGTGTTAAAGTTAGTAAGGTTTAAAGTGAAGAATATAATTTTCTAAAAGATGTATCTCAGTTTGGTGTGCCATAGGTAAATGGCCTCTGCCACCAGGCACGTTTACGGTTAATATAGGTATGGTTATTAATATAACCTATAAATAAAAAACATCAAGTTCATGCACCCAGGCTATATTGACGTTAGCTAATATTCAAGAGAAGGAAAAATATTAATAATTCCCTACACTAATATTAAAAGATAATTTATATCTTTCCAGGGTGTCGCTGCAATAGACAACGACTTCTCGCACGCCAGCGCGAATATCACAGACGGCGGTGTGGGGTACTCGCACGTGACAGTGAGGATGAAGAGTCAGAGGCATCATCCGTTGAACTTCGAGGTGGAGATATATGTGTAGGCCATCATTTAGAAACTGAATCATGTAAATATAGGCCGGCCATACATGGACTGCTCGAGCAGTTAGCCAGTGATTAACCTGCTGCCAACCGCCCGAAGCAGTCGCAACTGCTCGACCGGTTCCATGTATTTGTCACCGTAAAATTTTAAAAACCGTTAGACTACAATCTATTATCGTCTATTATAGTATCGTATTGTAATCTATTATCGTTTTTATCTCGATAGATTGTAAACTGTCGACAGATTGTGTTCGTTAGATTATAATCTAATGTTTTTTACAATTTTACGGTGACATATATTATAAGACTGTAGTTCACTATGCAGTCGCAGCTTGAACGTGTATTGCCAGCCATAGTTACAAAAATTAACATAAGCCGCCAGGGTTGGACGAGGCGCAATTAATGCAGACGCAGTGACGTCAGTGGAATCTGGCGCGTTGTAGAAATTTATGAATTATTACAAAATAACTCGATGCTAACGTAACAAGCGCTTTGAAACAGGAGTTGCGTGTGGATATCATATTTTGCGGCTCTAGCGGTTTCTGCTGTTGTTGTTGATCGTCTTAGAAGAATACTATCATGGTTTATTATGCTGGTAAAAAATACTAGGACATGAAATTGTAGTCTTAGTAGTCATGAAAACTTTTTTTTTAATTTATATACAATTAGATTTTGTAATTCTTAATTCTTAATTTCGAAATTAGAAAATGCCTTCCCGTATTTTTATTTTTCAAAACTCTATCAAAATTTAAATGTTACTTTAAGAGTACTAAATACTCAGAATAATCTGAATAAGATCTGATTTTGTATATTTTTCATACTCAAGAGATTTTAAAGCTCGTACTGTCGTAATAGGCATTTGTTTAGTTATATAAGAAACGATACATAGTTAAGCTAATTACATATTTCGTGTTACATCAAATGTATTTAAATATATAATTCAATTTAAGGAACTTTGACATTAATTGTACTTATCTATTTTATTCCACTACGCTAGGCCCTTGATTGCAATCTCAAAACGTGTTGGTTTCAAATTTCAAGTGATGTTGCAGTCTAAGATGGTAGCGGGCTGGGGGTTATAGGTAGGTATATAGCAGCGTTCCGGCATTGCTTGGCGGCACATCTTCTCTTAATCTTAATATTTGTTATTACCAATTTTAAACGGAACATCTTTGCCGATAAGATTATAAATTCCCACAGCCGAAGCCTCCTACCAGACCAGACCTGTAAAAATTCAGAAATCATAAATTCTCAAATTGACCCTACTGGGGATCAAACCCGAGACCTCCGACTTATAAGACTGGCGCTCAACACTGCGCCAGGGAAATTTTCAAATGTGTATTTTCAATTAATATAAACGGACGTAAAATAAATCACCAATAATAATAAAAGAAAACGTAACAAAAGCTGCAAAATAAACAGAATCCCTTGGTTTTGAAAAATGGGAGATAAAAGAAAACCGAATGATAAGCAACTAACAGCAACAAAAAGCTTCGCTAGTATTAACGGATGAAGGTAAATACAATCAGACGTACAAAGCGAGAATGCTCACGATGGCAGGTTTTTGCGAAAGCCCATAATAAATCAGATAGACCGACGTTGGTCAGAGTTTGTGGAACTAGAAATTTATTGGATAAGATAGCTTTGTATGGTATAGAAAATTGTATCAGAACTTTTCAATAAAGACGAACTTTTACGGTATTGGTAGGTTCCTTAAAATTGCTTAAGAATCTTTGTGTTAATTTGCAATGAAATTCGAATCACATATAATAACTACTAGGTACTATGGTCAAGCAAAATGAATCTAAAAGTATAAAAGTAGCATAATAAATAAATAAAAAGTAAGAAAAATTACCTGCGAGAGAATGAGATAAATATAACTTATATTTTATCTCATTCTCTCGCAGGCTAAATCCTATTTATGAATATGTTTATCTCTTTTTGGTGTCGCGTTTTCGTTTCATTTAATCGAATTTTCAAATCACAACGATTCTAAAGAAGTTTCACTTCAATACATTTTTAAAGCCTAATCTACGCCTCCAAGGCGTACACGCAATCGAATATCGTTTGTCACATTTTGAAGTTGACACACAAACGGTTGAAGCTAGCGCGTCGTGCTTTTTTGCCATCTCAGTGGTCGGCGGGAGCAAGCGGACGGTGCCCATGTCGTTAAGGTAAATTCCGCCATTTTTGATGTATCGAAGTATAGCACGCCTCCGAGACGTATGTTTAGGCTTTGTGTAACTTTTATGATTATGATGAGTTTATATGTGTTTATGCTGCTCCTAAAGTTTAGCTAGTCTTAGTCTGATTAGTTTTAATGTTTGCTCTAAGGATAGGTAATTAGCGTGAAAAAATATATTTAAAAAAATAGGTTTCAGTTCATTTTGAAGAAGTTAATTTTTTTGGTCAAATTTATGCATATTGTTTTTTCGTTGTAATAAATATATGTGGTTATAGTTATAATTATTTATAACAGTGTTGTTTTATTTTTAGTTTAAGTATATTCCAAATTTTAATTTCTGCTAAATAATATTTCTAAAATAGGGCTATTTTTGCATACAGATTGTAATTTATATATGTACGCCTCTGAGACGTGTATTAAGGCTTTGTATACGTCCGAAAAAGATTAGGCTTCTAGGGTTAAGGAAGTCCTCAATGAGAATTTCCACCCATCCTCAGCCTATGTATACTTCCGCGGCCTCATCACAGCAGGCGAAAGTTGTAGCTATCCCTCGGGATAACAAAAAGGGTTGGGTTTTTGCGGCCCTGCGTTATTAATGTAATAAGTAATAACTGACACTTTGTTTTATGAGAGTTCCCACTTTACTAGTTTGTTTTCACCTACAGCTTTATACGAAAGATGATTCCTGAATTTTGTAACGTCCAGTAATCTTTACGCAAACATAAATCATGTATGAAAATAGGCTTTTAAACCTTTTTAGCAACAGTATGCTTTTTGCAACTATTATTTACCTTACCTGAATAAGGTAGGCGGCCCGCGGCATTCCTTGAAGTAATATCACAGAATAGGTACAGGTAATGTGTACTAGACATTATACCTCAATAAAACCTAGTATAAGTAAATTTGATGTGAATATTTTGTGACTAAATAATAAGGCATTGACGGGGATTAATTTTAAGATTTTAGTTTTTAATTTAGATTCTAGATTATTTTATTTATTTTACAATTAATTATTAATGTTACTTAAGTATTTAAAGATAATATAAAATACTATTTGTCTAAATAAAAGTAGGAGAAATACTAAATTGCACTAGAACATTTTTATGTTGCAATTTTCTTGATGAAAACATCGAAAGTCACGTAGCTAGCAAGCAGAAAGCTTCAACGTATTAAGAGTTAGCACAATAGTCGACGACATCCGATATCACAACGCTCCGGACATTCAGGAATTCCAATAATACGACTTCCTCGATACAATTTTATCTCGCATAAACCAAAAAAAAAGGTACTTGCCTCAACGTAATAAGACACAAATCCCAATGCAAAGACATTTTAGGTGTAAAATATAAGCTTGTCGAGTTTCGTACGATATAAAGGTAAATTCGAAAGAGTTTCTCGTATAGAACGCCAGTTTTGTTAAAAGGTTGAGTAGCGAGTGAAACGATTGTGCCTCGATAAACGATACTTTTCTTAGAATAGAAGAGAGAATTTAGGAAGCAATTTAAACGGAAACGGTTTTCTTTGAAATGTGAAAGTAACTTAGCTGGAAGTTCCTTCTAAAATTGTAAGCACCTAAGGAAATAATCGATGTAAAAAGTTAAGGAACAAGCCTCGAAAAGTCTACTGTCTGTTTTGACTAGGAAATATTGTACCATGCTTTTTTACCCAAAAGTGGCGGATTACAATCACAGAATTTCTTCGACAAACAATATTATTCTTAAAATTCAAAATTCAAATCTTTTTATTCTTATAATATATTATGTTGACTTTGACAAGTGATTTTGAATATTTAGTAAAGGCAAGTTTAAAATGGGAAGTTTTTTACTTGGACCTCTGTTTACAATCTAAGCAAACAAAGTGTCTCCACCAATTAAACTACTGCATAACAAATATACTGATTTGCACACTAAATTATACAGTCTTACAACGGAATTTTTCTCAAAATATTAGGTTAGGTTACGGTTACACATAAATGTTCAGGTAGGACACTTAGGTTCTATCGGGTTAATTTAACTAACTTAAGTTTAAAAAATGTATTTTCAGAAGGACTAAGATTAAATTGTTTCATTTATTATAACCTAAATAATAGGTGCCTGGTTTCAATAAAATAGATTTAATTATTTTGTTGTGACTCAAAGAGTCATTAGATCTTGGACGATATTTCGTCCAAGCATTAGATTTACTATTAAATAATAGATAATCTCTCAGTAAAAGAGTTTTGCTTAATCCATTAAACCGTAGACATGTTAAGTTTGATTTAGTAAGTGTGCACGTTTAGTGTGCAATCCAGTATTTTTGGTGCCACTTTCGAATATTTGGTTACAAGAAAGGGGATTTACAGGTACTTATAGGATTAAATACTACCCGTTTAAAATAGGTGTCCTATAATATATTATATTATTATCAGGTAAGGTAATATTATCGATATAATAAATTTATTGGAATTCTAAATATCTTACTGCAAGAATCACGATTTTCTTTCGCCGACTAACTTTATTTTGCCGATTCGCCTGTTATTATTAAATTGGTAAGTATTAAGTAAAATATCCTGTATTTTATATAAGTAGATACCTACCGAGGTTCTAAAGTCTCAATCGATTTAATTTGAGACTTAAAAGTGGTATACGGAAGGATCATGCAGTCTTTTGCATTATGAGATAGGACACCAAGAAAACCTCCTTCAGTTTGAGGATTAAAATCTTCAGCAATGAATATTGTGACGTGGAGAGATAGCGCTTAAGAAGTAAGCCAGAAGTTCTATGTATAAGATTCAAACGTACAACCATTGTTCGACTACTATACCATTGAGCTATCAAGCCTTGAACCTTTTTGCTGGTATGTACTTTAAGTAGCTCGAGCCGCCAACGAAGGGTTGATTACATTGAAAGAAGTGCCATTAACCTACTTTCTGTGTATTTTTAGCAGCGTCAGCGCGTCAGTTTGCGCTGTCAGTTCGTTGAACTTTGAGACATAGATAACCTAAATCGCGAATTCAGATTACTTTGGCTTTAAACCACAAATATATTATATGCTGTATACTGAATACCTGTGTATTTAATATGCTATAAACCTGCATATAGGTAGCTACTGTGTAGGTAATTGAAATAAAAAATGTGTGGCTCGTATTTTCACTTGTCTTTTATATTTTATGGAATAGTAACTTTTGATAACCGTTCGAACAGGTTCGTTTGAACTGTTTGTAGTTCTTTCCATTGGTTTGAAAAGCAAATTCTACTGTAAGATACCTAGGTATTATATTCCCCTCCATAAGTGTTTTAGTAGATATTGAGATTTGGAACAGACTAAAGGTTTGAACGAATGAGATTTTGGTGGAAGTTTTTAAGACAGCTCTTCCAAAGTAGGTGTAGATGATGACGTATTGGGGTCTAGGGGTCGTTTTAATCAGCCGAAATTGTCGGCAGCGAGCGGATCCCGCCAGAAGTTAATTGCGTGAGACTCCAACCCATCCATCAATCAGGCTCCGTCAGCCCGAGCAGAGACTAATTTGCTCGTTTGTTTTACCGCTAAACCCCGTGCGGCTTAGCCTGATAGATGTTTGATTAGCGAGCCCTTTGAACGGCACAATATTGGGACTTTGTTGTTCCTCTTTATACCAACCCTCGTTTTGGAATAGGGGGGGGGGTTTGGTATCTATTAATAGCATAGTTGTGACAGTTTATAAGTAAAACTTATAATTTTTATTTTATTTTATAGGTTAGGTTAAAAAGATGATGCCCGTGACTATCCGCTTGGATTTAGGTTCCGAAATCCCGGGGAAGTCTTTAATTGTCCGGGATACAAAAATCTCAAACCAACTAACAGACGCTTCCAAATTTTTTTGTAATATGAGTGCGATGTTTCGTTATCAAGTGGTTCACATATTTGAATGGATATTTTTACAGTAGGTACCAAAGTTATTCCTTTAGTTTTGAATGAAGGCTGAAGTTGAGAGAAGTATTTAACTATACTAAAACAAATATATTCAACTCCGACCAATTTCAGGTAAACGAAGGGCAAGAAGAAGAAAAGTTTTTAGAATTCAAAAAAAGAAAAGTCAAATGGGAACACTTACTAACATTCATAGTTTAGTATAATAAAGTGTGTACTTAATATCCATCAAATTGTAAATTCAAGCCAGGCAATCAAGATAGTTCGTATGGGAAACTATAATATACAGTTTTGAAATAACTTCATTAAAATAATCCGACATGATTACGTTACAACTCACAATCTAATCAATGTAATTCAATATAATAGGTATAAAAATAAACGTGTTTATAACGTAAAATCACTTATGTTAGTACGCTATAAAACGTGACATCTGGATTTGTGTATGAGAATTGATGGTATCATTTTACATTAATTGCATTCTTGTATAATGATATCATGTTCAACCTACATCCCTAAAATGTAGCGTTTCTTTACTATATTCTATATTCCACAGAAATTTTCTAGGCAATGCTACATTTTTCTATATTTATTTTAATTACAATACTAGCTTAATGTCACGCTGTACTTAAAAAGAATATCTTGATAAATATTACGACATTTTTCGGACAGGAAATATATACCGCAAAGACTCGAACAAGAAAATTTTCAGCAAAAGGTATGCGAGCCAAGGTTTCAACCAACGAAGCAGATTTTCTTTTCAGGCAAGTCAAGTGAGAAATGAAATGATTAAAAACGATAGAAAACGATCAGATTTTTTAGTCTAAAACATAATGTTTACTGTTTTAATCGAGCACGATTATTTGAAAAGTGTAATTATTTGAAATCTCTTGTCGATGAACTGGCAAATAAAAATAATACTTTCTACTTAAAAGTTTTTCTTAAAAAAGAATCAAGAGGAGAAAGAAGTATAAAAAGTAATAAAAAGTTTTCGGCAAGCTTCCGTTGGTTTGGAAGTAATAAAACAGTTACAGCTGAATCTTGGGGCGGTCCTATATAACTTTTCAAGTATTTGTTGCTGGAAAGAAACTCTTCCCTTTTACAGCGGACGAATGGCCGAGAAAACAGTGGACTGTAAATCTTTTGGGGATTAAGATGTTTACACTCTGCTACTAAATTGCTCTGTGCACTTCCTGGTAAGTATTTCAGTGTATGGTAAAAAGAAAACAGCTCTATTTTTTATGTTGTTAACGGTTAGTTAACCCTTTTACTTTGTTTGTATTGAGAATTGCTGTCTGACCACGATCTATGTATTACCAGGAAAAACGTAAATTACCTTAGGTGTTCCTTTTTGTTCCTTTCCTTCCTTCCTTTTTATTTGGAGCATGTTTAGTCTGTTGTTTGTTTTTTAAAACTGTGTATGGAAAATACATATTAATAAAAACTATACATGATGTGCGAGACTTTTCCGCGGGGATTTTGTGTTGTAAAAAATCACGGAGAAACTTAGATTTTCCGGGATCAAAAGTAGCCGACCTGTCCTTTCTCGGGATGCAACTTATTTCTGTACCAAATATCGTCAAAGTTGTTTGAGCAACTGAACCGTGAAAACGTACAGACTGCACTTTCGCATTCATAAGAGTTTTTACTTATTATTATGAGTTATCTAGCCAAGCGCGCTCCAAGCCTAACTGAAACGTTATCATTACTCAACATAAGGCAAAATTGTCGTCAAGCGATCTTGTATTAAAATTCTATGCACTTGAACATTTAGAAAACATAACACACCTAAATTAGGAAATAGGACATGTTTTAAGGCCATAAATCGCTTTTTACTATTAGGTAATATTATGTAGTTAATTATTATCAATTCTTGTTATATTACTGCACGGTAAACAAACCGACTTAAATATTTCGGCAAGTATCTAGTGTCAGTGATATTCACTCGTAATTACAATAATTTACTGTTTCCGTTTTCATTTGCAAATCTGATCACGAACCACTCTATGAAACTTGACGAAGGCTTTTCGGTGGGGGAATGTTCCCTAGCAACGAGAGTGTTCCGCAGTCCGCACATACAAATGATCGCAAATGGTGTTGGTGTTAAAGAAAAATATTCACAATTACCCATAGGAAAGGGAATTTATAGCGCCCTATAATATAATGCGTGGTACATTTCTACCATATATAACCGAATAACTTTTTATAACATCTCTTGCAAATATTTGTGTTATATCTTCTACTAGGTGATGCCCACGACTTCTTCTTAAGTAGATTAAGGTTTTTAAAAACCCCGTGGTAGCTCATTGATTTTCCAGGATAAAAATTGAACCATGTTATTCTCCAGGTCTTTTAATATACCTGTGCAAAAAATCATGTGGAAATCGCGTGATTGAAGGACACACTAGCAATAGCTAACTACACAAGCCGGTGAAAACAAATAATCTGTTCGAAGGTAGGATTATATGACGAAGTGGTCCTGGTTATATCCCACCTCTTGATATACAGTAAATGAAGGAACGAACGGAGAGAGAGAGTAGGAGTTTTTGTTTGGGTTGTGGTGGATTCCCAGATATTTCCGCATAAGAATCTACTGAGTACAATTTAGAGTCCTATGTTTAACGATCATTATTAATATCAAAATAATGTTGTCTCAGTTTTACATTGCAAATTCAATTGATCGTATTCAGCGTTCGATCACATTAGCGTCAAAGTAAAATGGGCCTTAAAAGCATTGATTTAGAGCTCAATTTACAGCCATCGCTCGAAACGATTGTCGACTTTCGAATTTAAAATTGGTTGTACTGATGGAAAATGAAAGTAAGTACAACTTTTTTTGCTGATTAAAGTTTGAATCTTCTTAATGAGAACGCCTACCGTCACAAAGCTTGAACCTGCAGTCATATTACTTATTTAGCGTTACGGTACGACGACGTATGTGGAAATATAATCAGGTTTCAAGATATTACCTATTTCTGTAATTTGTAATCTGAATAAAAATAGGTAGGAAATTATACTAATACTACTACTATACTATACTAATAATATGAAGCAAAAAAAACTAGGCGTAAATATAAAACTATTATTTACGAAACCCCATTTCTATATATTGGGTTACGTCTATTTGAATAATATCATATTTCCGCATAGTACTTAATATAATATATCACGAATGTTAACACCAATGAGATTTTAACCAAAATGCTAGAGAAGCCATCAGCAACATTTTCATATGTTTTGTCAATCATCTATTTATGACTAATAATCCAAAAAAATCAATGAGATACTAACTCATTTTATATTATAGTGAGTAGATTGACAAACTAGATTTCTATCCAGTACTCCTTAATTGGGATGGAGCATCCATCCAGCATCATTTTATTACTCTGCTCAGTCCAAAGTATTTTCTTACGGAGGCTTGCGTCATAATAGCTATTTTTACACCAAATTTCATCGCGATCCGTCCAGTGGTTTGCGTTTAAGCTGTGCGTTGATAGATCGGTCAGTCACCTTTTCCTTATATTTTGTATTTTTTTAAAAACCTAAATCTACGCGGATGAAGTCAAGGGAAGTCCACTAATAACTGTCGACGATAATTTGTAACAAGATCAAAAGTACTTGTTGTTTAAAGTGTCGACGTTTTAGCAATGTCCTTTCTGCCGCTAGGATAAAATATCTTCGCAAACACATTTCCCTGACCGCGCAGACTGGTTTTTCTCGGCCAATATAAATCATTGTAAGCGGTTTCTGTGCTCGAACATATTTACACCTTTTTGCCGTTTCTTGAGAAATGGGACCGAGGGTATAACGCTTCGTCTGCTGAAAGAAAAAATAAATACGGAGCCTTTTCATGTAATTCATCCGAAAAGATATACAAACATTATAGTTTTTCCAATAAATAATTACCAACCGACCAATAAGTAACCAATAAATAATAATATATTATTAAGTAAGCGTGATAAGACCGCCTTTGCGCACTAGTTATTTCTTTTTGCTTGTTAACTTTGTTATTTATTTTTAATGTTTTGTGTTGCAATAATCCATTTATATATCGATCAACCAACGAATGTTCTGTGTATTCTCTATATCCCGTCCACTTGAATACGTACTCGTATACAACTAGATTTATAATTTTTAAAATCTGGATTAAAATCATTGTATCGCCGATGGTATGAAAGAGTTGGGAATCCTCGATTGGGAAAAGGTTATGGTAATCCATGACAATGATCATGACTCTCGTTATTGAGGAAGACGACACAGGCACTTTAGTTTTGATTAACTGTGAGTTAATCAAAACTAGGTGAAAGTTACAGTTACGTGGTAATAATTAGGTACTATTCTGTGGTATAGTATCGATTTATATAATATATTTTAGTAAATAGAAACACTGTATAATTACTTCAATATAGCTGCGTGAGTGCATACTTTTTACATTCATGTTAATAAAAATTAAAAGATACCCAGGAGTAAAATGTTTTTAGTTGTCACAAAAATGAAAACAGATGTGTCCGGTTGACAAAATGCGGAAAAACACAGCTTTTATAATTCAATCCGCGAAAGGAAAAACATTTTGCAGCATTCCATGGAACAATTTAAATTGCGGTTATGCACGCTGCATGCATAAATCACTCTGAGCTACGTTGCGGGTTTTTTAAAATTTATTTAAGAAAAAAGACATAAGAAGATACCTATGCAAAACAATGTCCACGACTTTATCGATAAAATTTAAAATGCACTTTCGGCTTCCCTTTTTCGCACCAAATATACTTGGTTAGTACGAAAAAGGGACCAGCCAAGCCAGCTATTTGAAACTAGGTAATGCCAGCGACTTCGTCCGCGTGGACTAAGTTTTTTCGATTCCCGCTGGAACTCCTTAATTTTCCGGGATAAAAAACCTATGTCACTCTCCAGGTCCTCAACTATACCCATGCCAAAAATCACGTCGATCCGTTGTTCCGTTGCAGCGTGATTGAAGGACAAACCAACAAGCAAACACACTTTCGCATTTATAATATTAGTATGATACCAGACACATTTTAAATTTAAACTTTTTATTATTATATTGTAAAGTCATTCCAAATAATTTTAAATACAACCAATCCATAATATCCATACTAATTTTATAAATGCGAAAGTGTTTCTTTCTGTCTGTCTATCTGACTGTCTGCTACACTTTCACGGTCTAACTACTCAACCGATTTTGATGAAATTTGGTACAGAGATAGTTTATATCTCGGGGAAGGACATAGGCTTCCCGGAAGTCGCGGGCATCAGCGAATAAAAACATAATTAAATATTGGTCCAAGTTAAACTTATCAGTTACTTAATTTTATCAAGTAATTAATATGTAGAATCTTCTTCTTCTTCTTCGTGTCCTGGGATAATTTTCCGCACTTGGACGTAGGCATCCGCTGTGCGTGAAACCGCTGGTGCGACTCCCCGCTGGATCACTCCAGCCAGCCGAGTTCACTCCAGAATCCAAGCAGGCCACCCAGGTCGGCGAGGACTTCCGGTAGTGTGGCTGGGGAGCCAATGTAGGCTTCTCGTTGGGTAGAAACACCGCTGCACTCGAGCAACACGTGTTTCGGTGTCTCGTCGCTCTCTATGCAGGCAGGTATAATAATATGTAGAATACCAAACAATTTAAATATTATTTTATATTGGCATATTTATCGACACATAATATTTACTTGTATGAAAATGATAGATTAATAGTAGATTATACACCAAGGGGATAAAGCACTGTTTTATGTCACGGGCGCTACATTGAATCCTGAACGTAACGAAGGACTCCAAATTTAACTCCCGAGCGCAGCGAGGGTGTTATAAGTTAATTCCCGAGCAAAGCGAGGGAATTAAGATTGAGTCCTGAGTGCAGTGAGGGATTCAAGCGCCCAAGAAAAAAACAGTTTTATCCCGGTGGTGTATACTCTACTTTTCTCACTTTATGCGAGACAATAAAAAACCAGGCTTAGTAGATAGTTTTTATTACAGCAAATTGATATTGGAGACATTAGTCCAATTATGGAAATTTATATTTTTATTTGGTACGTTTATCGAGGTTGAGCTAGAGTTTATTTGAGTTGTGATAGAATCTTCTAAAGGTACTACTAGCTACGGCTATAGCAACTTCTTCCAGCTGGCGTGGCCTACTCGATTTGACAAACAAACGAAGTTCGTCTCAGTGCGAATCTAGTGGGCCACGGCCTATATAGCCACTTCTTTCAGCTGGCGTGGCCTACTCGATTTGAGAAACAAATGAAGTTCGTCTCAGTGCGAATCTAGTCGGCCACGGCTTCGGTTTTAGAAAATCGAGTTGGCCGCGCCCGCTGAGAGCACATTCTGTTTAGCGAAATTAGACTTTATCGACATAGCAATAAGAATTATGAAAGTGAAAATCACATTATTGACCAGCGGGTTATAATGAAATTCAATAGAACATTATAACCCGGCTAAAGCCAAGAGATATAATGTTTTGCTTTCGGTAAGGTTTACATGACATATAATTCGGCATTGTCGAGCATGTGGTGTGAAAAATTACTTAATTAATATGCTAATTATTTACCTACTTTCAGTAGAATCAGTAAAATCAGTAGAAGTAGAGTAGAATTATGGCATTTATCACTCATTCACTCATTTCAAGCAATGCCGACACACTATTCATTAGAAGGTGTGGCCATAGTCTACCACGTTGGTCAAGTGGCCTTTGAGAATTTTATGAAGAACTCTCTGGCATGCAGATTTTCTCACGATGTATTCCTTCGCCATTAGTGAATCTTAAAACACACCTAACTCGAACCGAATAGGTAAACGGGCATCTAAGCCACTAGGCTAGACAACGCTTCATAATATGGCGTTTATGCACTAAGAGTATTAGGTTATACCTAGGTACGTGACCACCACGTTGATGTTGCTATGAAGAGGTTTTACTCAAGCCCTTTGCTCCGTAGGGACCCCCACGTGGCACTGTACTGGTAGATCTGTTTAATTTAAAATTAAACGGTCCCGTTTTGGACGTCTAGACAGGTGCATATGCTGTTACATAAATTAAAGATAGGTACCCTTGCAGTATCTGACGACCTCCGTGGCGCACTGTGTAGCGCTGTTGCCTTAACGTGCGGAGGTCCTGGGTTCGATCCCCGGCAGGGTCAATTTGGGAATTTATAATTTCTGAATTTTCCCTGGTCTTGGCCGTGGCTTGTTACCACCCTACCGGCAAAGAAGTGCTGCCAAGTGATTTAGCGTTCCGGTAGAAACCGAAGGGGTATGGGTTTAATATAACTGCCATGCCCCTAACAGGTTAGCCCGCTACCATCTTAGACTGCATCATCACTTACCATCAGGTGAGATCGTAGTCAAGGGCTAGCTTGTAGTGGATAAAAAAATCTGTATGATCATTCTCCACCCCAAAAAAATTGTGTGTCAGCTTCGACGCACTATTGGAGTTTACTCCTTACGAACGAAAAGTGTTACCATGGAAAGTTTGATTTTACTCCCCATAAATTTTCATACCCCGGGCTTATATAATATGAAAATCGATTCTTAACATTGAAATAGAATGAGTGAACTAAAATTCTACATCAATGATTCTTAAGGAGTAAACTCCAAAAGTAGTTTTGGGTGTCAGATGTCAGAGATCTTTGTAAATGTCTATGTCTATCATCACGTCCACGCCACGTCTCTGTACTCTGGGTACATTTGCACATTTTAGGGTTTTCTCGGTTCCGTGCTGATCTGGCAGACAGGGGTAGGATATTTTAGTCAGTCCGTGCAAGCCGGACATGCCCTGCCAGCAGGCAGAAGTCAGAAGGGATTTCATGCTCCTCACCAAGGAAAAAAAGGCTTTTGTCCAGAATCTGGCAGATAAACCCGCCTACCTATCTTCTACCTACTTTCCTCGGATCAAATAACCACTACTTACCCATCATGTTTATTAACCTGAAAACTTACACTATGGCAAGTTAATATCGTTAAAGCTACATATTATTAATAAAAATTCTTTCCAAAAAACCGACTTCCAAAGCCACTGTAAAATAAAAAATAATTTTGATTTCTACACACTATGTTGAAGTCGGGCGAGCCTGATGCGTCAACTATGTTTTTTTTTTTTTAGTGTACTCTAAATCCCCACTGCTTAAGACTGCAGTACCCTGCAGCATCAGAGTTGAGGAGTTAGGACTAGGTTTTAAGCATGAAGTCGTTGCTTGACACCTACAATATGAATTCATCATAAAAAAAATCTGAATCGCTATTTTTAAGGAGTTCTGTACCCTACAGCATCAGGGTTGAGAAGTTGGGACTCAAGAGTATTGTATACACGAGACTTGATACCTACTATATGAATTCACCATCAAAATTTCCTAACTCCCTAGTTTTGAGGATTTCATGTAGTACGGTACACCTACAGCATCAGGATTGAGGATTTGGAGTCAGAATTTTTTATGGGACCACCTCGCGATCTTACTCTTACCAGTGAAAAATTTTTCAAATCGGTTTAGAAACCACGGAGATATGCACCGACATACATTAAAAAAAACATACGCGCCAAATTGAGAACCTCCTCTTTTTTTGGAAGTCGGTTAAAAAACAAAAAATGCGCGAACGTGAAACGTGGCTACAAATGTCAGAAAAGCTTTAATTTATGTCCACTATTAGGAATACGGAACTTACGTAGATTCTTCACACCATAATACTTTGATGTCATTAATAAACGCCCACGGATAATTTCGAAATTTGTGCCAGGCCGATAAAAATAAAGTGCTTTCTTTCAATATAGGTACTCGTACTATTAATGTCGAGCTATTAATGGAGAAATGTGCTTGTTGCATGCTCTTCTTCGCATATTTTAATGATGCCAATATTTCATCATTCAGCTGAGTCTATTTATTCTTTTGTTTCTCGAAAATTAGTTTCCTCCGTAGACATCAATTGGGCAAGGTCTACCTACGAGTACTTATCAAAAGCCTACCTAAATTCTACCAGCCTTCTGCCCACATATTGTCGCATACCACAGTAGCCAACAAGTATCTACATCTTCCTACCATGTTTCTCCTCTACTCACTTCTGTGCAGCCACTTTCACCTAGACCAACTACTTAGTCTTGCGGACAAAAAGTCGCACTGTTATTATGGAGCTGCCCAATTTTCCATAAGAGACAGACGTCTGGCGCAAACGTTTTGTCTTATCCTGCCCGTAGTATAATTTCGTTGCAGATAGTACCTACCTTTGGTAATGAATATATGAAAATTAAAATTCGAAAAGTAAACGCAAAAAGGTGAGGTCAGGTAGCAGTGGCACTGTCCTCTGCAATAAAATTTAAGTTAATAAGTATTTCTACTTGGTTTCATATTGATTCTTTTTTAAATAACAGGCAGAGTTAAACATCATAGCTTGTCTCCACAAGAGCTGTACAACTCGTAATACAAGTAGGTACCATGTTTCATTACCTGATAAATAGTTGGTAAGTATACAGTCATATTTCAACGTCCGTAACGATCGTTAGTAATTATTGCCCGTTAATTATAGCACAATTAAGCGACATAAACAATGATAAATGTATACGAGAGATTAGAGTGCTTACGGCGGTATGTAGTAAGTATGTACGGTTTCATGCAACATAATATTTTAAACTATCTTGAAGTATTAATAGAATTGAAGAAAAAGTTGAAAGCTCTTTAGTACGTAAACGTGGGCGATTAGTTCAGAAGGCAATGTAATGCGACTCGATTCTAAGTATGATACCTATCCATACTAATATTATAAATGCGAAAGTGTGTCTGTCTGTCTGTCTGCTACGCTTTCACGGCCCATGTGTTCAACCGATTTTGATGAAATTTGGCACAGGGATAAGTTGTAGCCCGGGGAAGGACATAGACTATATTTTATCCCGGAAAATTCAGGAGTTCCCGCGGGAATCAAAAACCTCAATCCACGCGGACGAAGTTGCAGGCATCATCTAGTTTATAATAAAACTTTCCTATTTAGTAGACTTATAATTATTGTAAAGTATAAAGTAAATAGGGAGTGTTTAGCAGAAGCTTATTTTAGAACAGTTCATGATGTGCACAAGTAGATAAAAGATAAAATATATAAATCAAAGCTTTCCTGCATGGATACAATTTTGATCCCAAGAAAACCCCAACATTATGTGATCAATGGAAAAAGGTCACGACCCTCAATAATGAGGAATAAGACGCACAGAGAGAGAGAGAGAAGATATTTGGCGCAAGGCTTTACAATACAATACTAAATAATTAAATACTAAATAATTAAATTAACTAAGTAGGTACATATCTACAGGCAAAATCCTAAAAACCTAATAATCTCCTAAAATTGTCTCCTACTGAATTAGGAACTTAACATATCGTTTCCTACTATAATAGTAAGTACTTAAATATTTAATTTAAAATTTTATAGGTAGGTACTTAGCTAGCAGCTACTAAAAAAAATTGCAAACATTCATTATAATGTAACTAAAAATCTCTTTTTCCTTCGTTAAAACGGAGTTTCCCGTGCTGAATGATGTGACGGCGGACGCTGGGGAAATTTTTCAAATTTTCATTGAAATTAAAGTAGGCGAACTGGGAAGGCATTTATCAAGTCTGAATATTACCTCGGATTAAATTAAATTTTAGGTACGTGAGTGAAACAAAATGAAAATGTTTGAAATTGTATTATTATACTTACAAAAGTTAATGTTTTTCCCATTCTCCAACTGCCAACTTATTACCTACTGCAGGTACGTTTAATTTACTTTCTCTTCACTATATGTATAGGTAGGTACCTACAAGGCACTTGGCTATCTATACTTATGGCATACTAGAGCATTTTACCCAGCATCGTTCGAATTTCTGAAAATCCATTATGTGGGGATCAACGTAAAAGAGAAAACTTCTTTTCTTCGACCCAGTGGTTCATCCTTATGCATATTTCGTCGTCATCGTAGTCGTCTCAACCTATAGACGTCCACTACTGGACGAAGGTCTCCTGCATGGATCGCCACAGAGTATACGGTCCTGTGCCGCTTGTTTCCAGCGGCTCCCAGCTACACGCTTGAGATCGTCCGTCCACCTAGTTGTCCAACGCTGCGCTTTCCGGTGTCAGGCCGCCATTCAAGCACTTTGGGACCCTCAATGCCTATGTGGTTCAACGAACTATGTGCCCCGCCCATTGCCACTTGAGCTTGGCGACTCTTCGAGCTATGTCGGTTACTCTAGTTCGCCTACGGATCTCCTCATTTCTGATTTGATCACGCAGGGATACTCCGAACATACTCGTAGCTCTCTCCATCGCCCGCTGAGTGACCCTGAGCTTTCTTATCAGGCATGCATATCTACCGAATATGTATTGAACCTGTTGAAATAATTGAAGCTTTTGGGGTAGGTACCATTGCGAATTGCGATGTGGAAACTATAGTTTTCAGTTATTCATCTCCATATGAAACTATAAGTAGGTAATTATATTGATAGATGAGAGTAATCTATAATTTGTTGTCACAATTCCATCTTAGCCTAATCGTTGACGATATTTAATGAATAGGTGAAACTTTAGCTATTTTTATCAGTCATCTATAATATTATTTCGTTGATAAAAACCAATCACCGGTGATAAGCTAATCTAGTATACCTGCCTTAACATATTCCTACGAGTGGAATACTATCAAGAACGAGTTTGTTGAAGTTCAAAGGTTACATAAACAAAAGCACGGTCTCGCAGCCACATTTAAAATCACTGACGCGATAAGTAGTTTTCCTTTTTCCTTAGTGCGCTCGCATTGAATTTAAAAACGTGTGTAAACGTAAGAAAGTGAGTGTCGGCGTGCAATAAGTCCCACAAAGGGGAAGTAGTTTACGACCCCGCGCCCTCTACGCTGTTAGGCTAGTCCGGGTTGATTCTTTCACAGAGCAGTCAATACAAAATTCTTAGATAAAACTTCTACAATTTTGTAGTTATCGCTTCAGGGTGCCTCGTTCCTTAGTGAATTAGCATTCAGTTAAAAACAATATTATCATTATCTCAACCTATCGCCAGCCTATAACGATTCTTAGAATGAGAACAGTTTTAGCCAAGAGCGAATTGGCAGAATTTATACACGACATCTTCAAAACCATTATGAAGAACTGACAGTCGTGTCAGGAATGTACATTGTACAATGTACATGTTTACTCATGATGTTTTCCTTCACCTACACATACCTATCCGTAGGTATATAAAGAGATTTTTCAATAATTACTCAAAATTGACGGAAATAACGTAAACACAAGATATGGAATAATTTTCAGTTAGGTACAAAACTACCAACCAACCAAGTGGCGGGGCGGATCAAATTACTTACTTAATAATTACATTTGATGAATCTGTTTTTTTCGCATATTCTGATTATAATATAAGAATGCACGGGCGTCTTGAGACGTTCCCCCAAGGTTCAGTGCAATTTTACGACCGACTGCCCCTAGCCATCTAGGAGACCCCTGCACGCACCAGGACTAAAACAATGCCGTTGAATTATACTTATTAGGTACGACGCTTGCACGATAAAGCATTCACCTTGTAGGGTTACTTGAGGGCTGAAGTGCATTTTTAAAAGGATTTCACCAAGCATATTATACCTATGTAGGTATATGTAGAGGTATTTAATTTTCCTATAGATGCAAAATCTATACTTCTATACTAATGTTATAAATACAAAAGTTTGGATGGATGGATGTAGATATGTATCGATGGATGGATGTTTGTTACGGCCAAACAGCTGAACGGATCTGGATAAATTTGGCACAGAGATAGATTATAGTCTGGAATAACACATAGGCAACTTTTTATCCCGGAAAATTAGAGTTCCCGCGGGAACCAAAAAACCTCAATTCACGTGGACGAAGTCGCGGGCATCAGCTAAGTAGTGTTCTTATGTATTCAACGATGTAGTATGATCATAGGTACTCACTACTCACTACTCACGTACTGATTGATGAGTCAGTAAAACTGTAGATTAGAGTTGAAAAGGCTATTTAAGCCAATTAATTTTTTTGTGTGCACCGTAGTAAGGTATCTCAAAGACGCACGCAAGCGATTTATCGATAGGTAGGCGTACCTATCATACCCTAACAGATTAGCCCGCTACCGTTTAAGACTGCATCATCACTTTCCACCAAGTGAGATCGCAGTAACTTATTAGTGGAATAAAAAAGTCTAAACAAATATTAGGTCAAGTAAGTATCTCAGTGATAGTCTACGGATTTTTAGGATCGATAGGTACGGATCGATATTTTTGAGCAAACATGATACATTTTGCAATCTAGGGTATAAAAAACTTAGGGTTAAGTATATATCCGCATAAAATCTTCATACTCGTCCCTAAATAGCAATCCCATTCATCATTTTGGATTTTATCGTTTACGTGACGAAGATTTATTGTGGGCCGGCCTATAAACGATAAAAATAAAAACGTAGGCCCAATTATGTATCATTTAATGGAGCTCATGCATATAAATCAAAGTAATCATAGTACATGCCTACCTACCTCTATGATAATAACAAGGTGGGATACCGACTTACGAGTCTTGGCTGCGACATCTGACAGCCAATCAAGCCACGTCATGTTTTTAATCAAAGCAAGTGGCCCCAATTAAGTATGTACATAAAATATTAAAATCTAGAAGTATGGCAGGCTGCAGGCTGAAATCCATACTAATATTATAAAATTATATGCGAAAGTGTGTCTGTCTGTCTGTCTGTCTGCTACGCTTTAACGGCTCATCTGTTTAACCGATTTTGATGAAAATGTTACAGGTATAGACTGTATCCCGGGTAATGACACACTTAGCTAATTTTTATCCCGGAAAAAAAAAGAGTTCCCGCGGGAATGAATCAAAGCATATATTCGTAACTTGGGTAGGTATAGTAAGTAGGTAGATACTAATTAATAAAAATATATGTCGCCCAAAAACTTAATATAGTTACCTAGGTACTTACCTAATTAATAAAATGCTAAGAATTGCAGTCAAAAAATATATTCATGTACACATGAAATTAGACAAAAAAAGATAAAACTGTACCTATATCTACCTAGTAAGTACCTGGTTATGGTTTCAAACAATTTCAGGATCCGTAAACAAAGGTTAGGTAAAATAAAATAATAATTGGAAAGCCTTCAATGTGGGTCTCGTAGGGACGAACAGAGAGGACTACGAATGAAAAATATCTCTCCGGGTCGGCAGTCTTTATAATAATTATATGTACTGTAAGCGTATGTGTTCTAAGCCTGGATAACTGATTGACAATTTTCATAAGCTCAAATAGCAATAAGACTAGTCCTTAGAAAACGCCTAGGACCTATCTACTAGCTACTCACCTAGTAGAATCATAATAAATAGAGCTGTCATTTAAGTTTAGTTTTGAGATTGTATACCTACAATTTTTATCATCGATTTTAAAAAAAATTAAGCAGCGATATTACAGCGTCATCTGCTCAAAATGCAAGGAATCTCTTTAAAATAAGGTTTTGAAGTGCTACAACAGCGGCACAGCACGCTGACCCTGGGTTGTGGTAATTTCTCGCTAGTTGGTTGGTGTGGTAGTATTCCTGCTTGCCACTAGAGGGCTTCTACAGCTCTGCCAGAAGATCCGCAGGCGCGGTTTCAATAGGTGCGGGACAGCGGAGACAGGACGCCGACACAAATCCGAAAGTGTCTTTCCAGCTAAGCCTATTAAGTAGTCTAGTCTAATATAACTAGGTAGGGACATAGATTTTGAAGTGAAAACTTCTTTAGTCGCGTTGAGCTCTTTTTGGTAGGGGGTAAACTTGTGGATTCGCGTGACCGACACCAACATGCTCGCGAACAGCGACATGCTCGAACGTTGTTCTACGTTCGAAATAAAAATGTAATGCCTTAGTTTTTAGGTTTATATTTTAACTAGCTGACCCGGCGAACTTCGTACCGCCTTAGTATGCAAAATTAAATGTATATTTTTCAATATTTCTGAGAGATTTTCTTAATATTTTTTTCCGTAAGAACCTTCTCCTAATTATAAAAAATACAACAAAAAAAGAATTAGTGAAATCGGTCCAGCCATTCACGCGTGATGCCGTGACCAAGGAAAACGGGTTTCATTTTTATATATATAGATTATTTAAAAAAAGATCACTTCTAGCTAACACGTTCCTACTTACTTTTTTGAGCGGGTGGTGCAGGTGGTCTTTCCACCAGATCCGTCTCATAACATAATATTATATTTTGTATGTCTACGTTATTCGACTGTGTGTGTATGTAGGTGTATTATAGCAGTCTAGGAAAAAGTTCTTACCTAAATTAAGTACTTACCTATTTAAAACGAAATAAAAGACCTTTTTACATTTTCTAAATAATATATTTACTAATGCCTTCTTAAACACACGTCAAAACAGACATAAGTAATATGCACAATCTCACTTAGCTAAACTGTAAAGTAGATATACCTATTCTATTTTGTTTTTGGAAAACAATCGTAAGAATTTATTCTCCTTTAATATAATACTTTGAAAAAACTAAAATAATAAAATATTTTATATAAAATATTTACAAAGTTAATTTTAAGGCACATGTGTGATTTGCCATTTAAAGTATAAGTACAAATAAAAAATAACATGCATGAAAGTCCGTCTGATGATGGCACATAAATGTTTCAAACATAAACAATATTATAAATGAACCGCATAATTCATTTGTGGCAGAACATTGTAAATTATTTCTCAAGGAGGCTACAGGTAAACTTCAGTAGGTACAATAAAAAACAGACCAAGTGCGAGTCAGACTCGCCCATGACCTAGGAAGGGTTCTGTACCTTGGAGAGGAAACGTTACAATTAAAAAAGATAGGTACTTAATTGGTTAACCGTTAAATTAATCTTCCGCCTCAAAAACAAAACCCCTTTTTTTGGAGGCCGCACATCCACAGCTCCGAAACGGTAGTTAATATCTTCGATAATACTTGGAAGTTTCGTTTTATTATACCTGTAATAGGTAGGCTATTATTTACATAAGCCTCTCATCGTTTCGAATGATTACAGCTATTTCTCTCTTTCCAAACATTGAGACAAGAGTTTTAGAACAATAATGACACTTTAAAATAAGAGAATGAAGCCATTTAATTTTGTAATACTAATACCACACATGAGCTCGTAAACCCACTTTAAATTTAACTGAAACAAATAGCTGTAACGAAGGAAGGACAAGCGATGAAGTCACAACATTTTCCTTCAGGGTTCAGGGTTTCCTTTTTACTACCTGGGTACAGAACCCTAAATACATCAATATAACCAGAAAAGAGATAAAGCTGAAGCTTAGGTATTCTCTTTCTAAAAAGGTTTACAAAAAATGTTTTAGAACATAATTATGTGTGTTAGGCCATTGCTCTATTATTACTAGTCTATAATAGGTCAATGGTTGAGGCACACTAAATCTTTAAGAATGAATATTTTTCAAACAAAAAGGTATATTCTGAAGATTTTTTGAAATAATTAAGTTAATTAAGAAATCGCAGCCATATTGAAATTTAGCAGCTTATAATTTGTTTATGGTTTCACGATACCTATGCAAAGTTTTCGTTTTGAAACAACGTAAAATAACTATTAACAGAGAACAGACCCTCACAATCTTTGTACGTTATTAGCTTTTAATCACAATCTTACTATTGTTTTAATAATAGGGGTTAAAGTATGAAATTGCCGTGTTATTGTAATAGGTACTTCGAATTGACATAGAACCTTCATGGTTTGAGATTTTTGAGTGAAACTTTTTTCACATGGTACCTATGTAGTTCTTCTTTTAAAAAATGTGCAACATTCGATTATCGACTTTCATTTGTTTTTTTTATTCAGCTTAAATAAGAAAGTTGGATACTTCGAAAATTCGAGTGATTTTTGAATACGAGTTCCGACGCGGAACTGACGCGGCAGAAACAGCTCGCAATATCAATGTTGCGTTTGGAGAGGGGACAGCTAATGAACGCACCGTGCGATTTTGGTTTAAACGCTTTCGTGATGGAAACTTTGATTTGAAGAACAAACCACGTTGAAGACCTCCCACACAGGTGAATAACAATGAATTGAAAGAGATGGAGGAAGCCGATTCGAGCCAAACTACCCAGGAATTAGCGGCATGGTTTAACGTTACCTTACCAACAATATTAACTCATTTGCAAAAAACGCATTTAAATTTTGTACAAATCGGTAATTTCATACTTTAACCCCTAATATTAAGGTGCAATCGTGCAACGCACTCGTAATCAACATAGCTTTGATTTCTACAGGTGGTGTTGAATTAAAGTACAATAACTTGGTCAGGTACTTTATCTGAACCTCTATGTTCTATTATATCTGTCACCGTAAGATTGTGAAAACCGTTAGATTGTAATCTATCTAGTGAGAATGTAAACTGTCGAAGGTTACAACATTATAACGCAATATTTTTCGGTAAATTGTAATCTGTTAGGTTTATTAACCCGATAGAAGCTAAGGTAAGGGCACTACCTGATTATTTATCTCGAAACCCAACCTACAAGAAAGAGACAAGAAAACGTAAATACAATGAATATTTAAAAAATTGACACTCAGAACATTGAACAGTTCACAATCTGTCGACAGTTTACAATCTAACGACATAAAAAGCGTTAGATTAATCTGACGGTTTTTTCAATTTTACGGTGACATATCCTTTTTAAAGCAGCCATGATTGTAAATGCGTTGCTTAATTAGCCTTCGGATTCGACCTTGTTGAATTTTCATCCAAACCTATGGCCTCAAGTTATTTTGTAAATGCTTTCTCTTAATATTCAGTTTTGTACAAAATACAGCTAAGAATAAAAACACGGACTTAAAATAATATTTTTTTTTGGATTTTATGTTTTTTTTAATTAAAAAAATTAATAGCCTTTTTAATCGGGAGTGTGTTATTATTTATTTTTGTCCACGTCCTGATTAACATAGTATTCGAAGTTATTGCTATAATCGAGTACTCTAGCACCATAATATAGTAGGTAGCTATGGTGGATGTTTGAGAATAAAATCAGATCATCAAGAAGAAAATAATCAGACAAACATTTGAGATATTTCAAAAAATATAGAAGTAGGTATAGTTAGGTGTTATAATTCGTTTAGTTATAATGATAAAAAGTAAAAAGACATACCTGATTGTCTTAAATTAATTTCGATTAGGTAATTTTAAAGACTCGGTTTGGTGAAAATATTAGTTATTGCGAAAGAAGATTTTAAAATGTTAACACAAATGTATAATTACATTGATATTTATGGTCATACAAATAGAGACCAACATATTAAGTACTTAAATAAAGAAGTAATCATGGACGGAGTGTGTTAACAACTTCAAGAATTAATAAACATTTTATTTTATTTAGTTTGTATAGTATGGTTTAGTAAATAGTATTTTTTTATGATTTTAAATTTTTGACTGCCGATGATACCGAAACTTTATATTTTTTTATAAACAATAGTTTATATTTATCTAATTGAAAAGGACAATGTACCCCACGCAGTGTAATATACATTGTTAAAAATATCTAATATATTTATTGTTAATTTTGCTTAATTCTAAATAAACATTTAAGTTAATATATTTTGTTGTAAAGGTTACAAGGCCTAAAAGGTTATAAAATATTTCATTAATCTCAACTTCAGATCTCGCTAAATATTTTACTGTCACTCAAACGTAAGGTAAAATGTGTTGAGAATTCTATAAACTTAAAATATCAATTTTAAAATAACATCTATTGCACTAGCGTTAAAATAGTATAATATTGAAATATTATTGCTTTTAACAATATTATTATGTAAGCTATGTACATAACAATTAACTACATAATATAAGGTATACCTATAAGAAAATAATTGCCCCAGTTGCGATTGCAATAATAATTTCGAGCTTCGAGATATATTAATTTTAAAAAAACTCATGTTTTTATTCATGTGTTATTTTTTTTCACTTTTCTATGAATTATGTTATTTTATTACGTTAAATTTTGACGCCTATTATCGGGTGAGCCCTACCATATAGTGTATTTTGACCACAACCAAGTTCATGAAAAGGATTTCGGAGTTCTTTCGGAGACCCAATAATTTTCAACCTGACAAGGATATTATTTGATTTTATAGATTAAAATTATTATGATAAAATTGTAAGCAAATACTTCTATGATATTCGGCTTGTAACTACAAGAGATTCTCTCGAGAGATTGCAACAAAGGCGCATTATAATATATTTTAAAACTTCTACAAAACTTAATCTACTAAATAAGTATAATATGATTTATAGCCCATTCGCGTTGTAAAAATAGGGACTCGTCAGTGATGGCTCTGACCTTCCTGTTTCAACTATTATTTAAGATTAAGTTCATTGGTCAGCGTATAACCATTCACGATTTGATCAAGTCTTTGGTCAGATAGCAGATCAAGAAAACGCTATTTAACGCGAATAAACTATATAACAAGCTATTTCAGCGAGAATTCTTCAAGAAGTATAAACATTAACATGTACAGCAAAGTTAACAATAATTTAATCTCTTCTTACTTTAACCATTAAAAATATAATCAATATTAACAGATTTATAGAACCACAAAAGCGAAAACATTGTACATTATTAAGGCACTTGGGATGCGCAATATTCCTTCTGTTATGTATAAAATATTTAGCACTAAACTATGAAATACCTACTAATGATTACATTCAAATCTGTATATCAGCTAAAAATAGTCACAATTCATATCATTTACTCATCAATAGGTGTATTCTAGTTTGTGATCATTTTTACACACCCCATATTTCATTTTATCTAAAAATAATAATAGTAGGTATAATTTATATTAAATATACTGTAGAAAATACGCAATGCATACGTTTTCACAAATTATTAACTATAGTTTTGTATAATAAAATACCGAACGTATCATTGAAAGTTTTAGAGGAGATTGTATAGTAAAAGTACCCTAAGGAAGACACTTGAGCTTATTACCGAAAAAAAATTCGGTAATAAGCTCTCAAATACTGTGACAAACATCTACTCTTTGGCATAAAGTTTGAAATTTCTTGCCAAATTATGGGTTGAATTGATGAGTAAATGAAAAAAAAAACATTAAGTAATATTACACTATCACTCGATCATATCACTCCATAATATAATTTTGCGAAAATCTTAGAATTCATACTTACATTTAGTGACCGCTATCTTTTTTCTCATCTCATGATTATCTGGAGACGCGACGTTTCTTTTCATCTCCCGTACTCGATCATTTATGTGTTTTGAACTATGCTCATTTTACAATAATTATCATAAAGAACTTACCAAACTTTTGTGCAACAAATAAAAATAATCATGCATTTAGATAGCAGTCAGCTAACTAAATCTATAAAATTCAGTTACGTCTACCGAATTGAAATCAATATAATGGAGAATTTAGACTTTTCAAAATCAAAAAAAATCTCTGATCTTGTGATAACGGCGCCAAATTTTATTATAGATATAGCTGATACTTTTAAATATTTCGAGAAACTAAACTATAATATCTAGATCTAATAAATAACTAAACACTAAAGATATTTAAAATTTTAGCGCCGCTGTAGGTAGGGTAACCTAACCAACACTCGTGCTTCAACAACAACATGGTCAAGCGACAACAGAAGTACAATGTTACAATACAGTAAATATAGTCGATGGCGCGTGTGCCACTAAAAAATAATATATAAAATGTTAATAAAGGTCATCTTGTTATAAACATAACAGGCATATAAATGTTAATAGTTAGACTATTAAATACATAGTACATGTTAACGTGAAAGGCCCAACAGCTATAGCTACATGGTGGTCGATGTTCCGATGAGAATGTTACGCGGCGACATAGGGTCCGGTGCGGGCGGCCGGCCGCGTCTCCTGTTAGTGCCTCGGCGCCATTAGCACGCACCTAGCCGGGTTAACGAGAAGAGAGAAAACAGATGTTAGTATCGGTCCATGTATGCTTCGACATCACGTAGCCACGATCGCGAGGTCGAACGCTTCAACGCTTTTACGCTGCCGGCGCCGCGCCAAATATGGAAAAGGTGTTAGCAATTTACTGTGCTTCCAGTTTCACAGAAGTTCTGATTAGAGGACAGTGGTCTCGATGAATGGCTCTCGTATGATACCATGTAAGGGACCGGCAAGACCATGCAGCTAAAAAGCGATCAAACTGGATCTCGGATCGATGTCTATGGTGTACGGATATAAAAATAAAGAGTTTGATAATAAAATCATAACGGGGAGGCTATCAGGCATTCGTGCCGCGATATCGAGACTTGACTGAGGTCCTGTTAATTAATTATAGAACGTATACTTAAATTAGTTTACTTAGTTAATGGTTGAAAATGTTAAAATAATTTAGTATGATAATGATAATCTACATTATATTATTAAATGCCCAATAGTTCCCAAAGAGCAGGGTTTGATACATTGGAAATGACACGCATGACGCGCCTGTATCAAACGCTGCCCGCAACAAACAAGCAGTAATAAATTTATTTCTTATGTATAACCATTACACCCCGATGCAAGTATGTAAGTTATTTAATTAACACATCGCTGCAAATTCAATAATAATTGTATATGATAGCATTCTTTTAAAAGTTGTTAATAAGTTTGTGGTACGTATCCATAATGTAGTTACATATTTGCATGTTAGTGACTCATAATATAAATACATAGCTACAAATAAATCTGCAGTGACGATAGCAGTTATGACAGTGCAATTCGTAATTATTATGTCAATATACGGGGACTTGGCCTTGTGGAGTTGCATGTTAGTTGTGTGAGGCTACAATTCACCAAATGGACTGCACGTCATCAACTTTATTAACTCATTGTTTTTAAATATATATTTTTTTATTTTAAACAATCGCGGTCCTGTCCAAGCTACAAATAAAAACGCTCGTTGAATATTTCAGACAGTTTATTGCATGTATATCTTCTGAAATGCATTTAGTATTTACAATTAAAAATCGAGAAAAATACTTTACACAAACATCATATCTTATAAAACACTGTTTTGAAATATGGATAGCAAACGTATCCAAATTCATTGCATATTAAGCGTGAGAATACGTAATAGACAATCGAATGCCTTTCAAAAATCCACAAGGACACAAGTGCAAAAAAATCTTATATATTAAAAAACTTTCAAATAAGAAAGTAATATACCTAAGGCAAATATAGAATCAACTAGCTTAAAAATTTCATATAAAAATCTTATATTGACTAAGAAACCTTGTGATGGATTTAAAAAGTCACAAAAGTCAAAGGATGGGGCATTTTGATTAATACTGGAGCGATGGCACAAATTCAGAAAATGCTCTTTCCTTTGACTAATACTGGGCGAAATTTGGGAAAGAAGGATTTCACAACCCGAATGTAGCACCGGTGCGAGATTTTGGCTAAGTTGAACACGACAGCTGGGTAAATCATTAATCAAGACTTTAACTAAGAATACTTTAATAATCACTGGAATTACATCCTTCTTCCCTCGAATATATTTCTAAACAATACTAGAAAGAACGCTACTTGTGTAGATTATGCATACGTGACTCTCAGAAAGGCACATGTTGTGATATTAAATTACAACAGCAGCATTAAGAGAATAAAAATTAAGTATCAAATTTGGTAACGCTGATGTTTAACTTCGAAACACTATAAAATATCTCAAAAACAACACTGTTATAACGCCTCGCATCACAACATGTAACAGGTTTAAAAATCTAAAAAAAAGAAATATAAAAATCACAGTTACAATTATGCAGTGTCACTTCAGATCCGCTATGAAGTAGTGATGGGCATAATATCGTTCCTCGTACGAACTATTCGGAAACTTAACTAATAATAAGTACACCATAAAAATAGAAAAGTGATACAGAGAGACGACGAAGCGAAGGCACTCACGCATTCTTACCAACGAATATGATTGCTAGCTACTTCAGCGTGTCACACAATACAAAGCTTTGAAACGGTCAAGTGACGCATCGAGTTATTATGTGATTGAGATTCAACGATTGATGATAAGTCACTTGTACGTTTCGATAACACCGATATGTGTATGCAAGCGTATTCATGGTAAGGCATGCGTGCACGCGCGCATCTCACCTTGTGAACAAAATGGCGGCGTGAGAGCGTTTTCGCGGGAATTAAGGCGCCGGTAAGGCAGTGCGCTGGTAAGGGTGCTCCCTCACTTGCGCCAGCCGACCCGCCCTCCGCACGAGACCTAGCGGCATAGGACATTTATCATCTGTGTCTGAATAGAGCACTTTCAACTTTCAACCAATAGGCGTCCAATGGCATGCCCAGGCTACATAAAAAAACAAATAGCTAAACAAATTAAAATAATGTTAGTAACGTATTTAAGGAATGAAGAAAACGGTTGAAAAAAGTTTTAATATTTAACAATCTGCATTCTAAATCGATATAACAACCTGGGTAGCCGATAAAAATAAATGCTGAAAAGAAATTTAATCTCATTAGTTTTACTTTTGATTTGCGAATAGGTAGGTAGGTACTTAATCTGCCAACATGCATTCGTATTATTATATATCTAACGACGAGTACTTTTGGCAGTACTACTAATTTCTACAATTATGCATACGGCTAGAAAATTGTGTCGCTTTGAAAAAATTAAATAAAACCTTAATATTTCAGGTATGTATATTAAATATCCACTCAAGGTACAAGTGAAAGTCTGTATATAATGATCTAATTTGGGCAATAATAATAAAATTTGTGAATATAATATGTCATATTTCTCCAAAACAAACGTCTGTTCAATATTTTTTCATAGAGCTCACTCTTTTGTAAACTAAATCTTTAAAAGATAAAAAATAATACTTAATCCTATGGTATGTTTATAAATATAATAATAATATGGCTAATACATTAATTACAAAGTAAATGTTATAACAATAATATAACATTTTCGTTCGCGTGTTTTCAGTTATTTTCAAATGTTACGTTATCGTTATAAAGTGGAAATTTTGTATTTGTCTAGAATGTTGTTTTTCAAGTTTACGATTTAAATGTGTGTAGTATATTTTTAGTTGTCAGTGTTGTTAATTGTTAAAATATTACATTCGTGTTGTTTGATTATTAAAAAGTCTATTTTTATTTGGTCCCTTTTGCTTGTAATCACTGGATTGTTTGTCTGAATTGTATTTTCATTCAGAAATGTTTAGTGTTAATGAAAACGAAATAACACTTTATGTTATACACATACAGGGAATCTAATCAGATCAGATCACAATACATGCGCATTATATTGTGTAGTGTAGATATAGTTATTATAATTATGTATATGACGATCAAAAATATTACTTCATGTAAGGACACACATTTATATTGTTAATATATATTAGTGGTATTACAAGCGAGGGTTATCACAACAGAGATTGGTGTATTTGTTCAATGCAACTTTAAAGTGTAGGTAAAATATAATGTATAAAATATATTCCAAAACCTACATACGGAACATCGGTAACTAGAGAAATCTACTGGCAGTTGCAAAAATAATATACTTGAGTATAGTTTAGACCTTAAATATAAATAAATCACTAACTGCCGTCCTATAAAATACTATTTCAACGGTAAAATAAAATTTGTAATAAATATTTGAATTAAAATAATTTATGATAATAAATAATAATAATCTTTGTTTGTTCGGAAACAAAATATACTTTGTATGACTGTACAAAACGGCTAAAGAGAAAAACAAAGTCGGTTTTAAATTAAAAACATAACGTAGGTACATTAATGTTCGAGTTACTAAACTAAATCGTCCTTAAATTAATACTTAGACTACGTTAATAGCTCTTAATATGACTTTATAAGAGGCGTGTGAAAATCTGTGAGGGACGGAAGACCCAGCAAGCATAAAAATAACCTTGACAAAGACTAGTCGGTATTACTGATCAATAATAATTAATCAATTTATAAATTAAGTGTAGTTTTCCATAAATTTTATTTAATGATAAACAAAACGCGAGTTGATATAAATCAAGTCAATTCATCAAACCAGGAGGTAGTGGTCAGAAGCATCGAAATAATAGGTACCTCTTTTGAGGCAATTCAATTACCTACTACAAAAGTTAGAAAAGTTATTACCCACATTTAAAGAGTTAATCTGTGGCAAGGTTGTTTTCACCTAAAATATGCTGGGTCCTAAAATTGATGCGAAGGCCGAAACGGTGAAGTTGGAAGCCTGCCGTATCTTATGGTGGTCTGCATTTGTGGCCAATGTCAAAAGCCGGCAAGTAGGTATCTCGACGCTGCAACCCCATTAAAACATTTCTTTAATACAATTTCAAGAGGCTAAGAGTACAAAATTAGTCAGTTAGTTTTCCACACCTACCGATATTTGTGTTAATCTTTGATTTAGGTTAACTACCTATAGATTATATTTTAATAATTGAGTGTTATTAATGCAATTATTTTCTAAGGTCAACATTTTATATGCGTGTTTTTAACCGTAGTCTCTAAATTGACGATGTTATTTTTTAATATAGATCAAACTATTCTCGATTTAACCAGTATTTTCATATGTAGTATTAACTTTAATGGGGTTTGGAGGCGGTTGTTAGAAGGGCAAGACAAGCTAAGCATAACAACGAATTTGAACACTGAAAACAGGCATGCTCTCTAAATGACTGAGCTCTATAACGTGCTGTTAAATACCTAAGGTTACGTAAAAGTTGTAACACTTAATGCAAAGATTTCTTAATCTATCGTAGCTTAATATTCGCGTAGGTACCTACCTATAAATATAATGACTACGTTTTGAGTCTACTGGACGTTTGACAACCCGATACCTTTAGCGTTAGTATTTCAGTAACATTCGATAACATCTTAGAGTTCTTTGCCAGAAAAAATTGTCCGTCAACTTTTTATTTCCTTGTCGACAAATGTGGTATAATTTCTACTTATATACCTACTACTTATCTGTTTTATATGAAATTAATTCAAACTACCTTTTCAATTCAAAGTAGACTGATTAAAATCTTGTACCCCTAGTACTGTATTTATTGCTCCAAAATCTAAATTCAATTTTTTTTGCGAAAACTTCTGTAGAGGGTTGTATATATGCAGGCTGATTGTGATACTTAAAACAAACAGCTTTTCTGTTTAAATTTCACATTGTGTGCCGGGAGTTGGACTGTAAGTAGCTTCTGAACATAATATCATATGATTTGAAATCACACACGACGTTTTCCGAATGGCCAGTTTATGAAGGTTTGTCAAACGTGCCAATTTAAGGATGACTCACGCTAGGCCGTGTTTGGTCCGGCCCGAGCGTTGGCTAGTAGCACGTTGTATTGTCCAATGCTCGGCTGTCACTCAGTTGCCGCTCGGTATAGCGTGAGTGTGTCCATACAAAATATACGTAATATAAAGTTAACCGTACTACGACCGAACTCAGGTCGGGCCCAGCACGGTCTGGCGTGAGTCACCCTTTAAAGTGGACAGCACAGAAAACAATAGATGTTATCGAATGTTTGTTTCATTAAAATAAATCAGCGGGCGAACAACCCACCCGTATGGTCAGCGGCGGCGTACGCTTCAGTGAGAAGCGGATTGCCCGCGAGCGCCGCGTAGTTGGCGTAGTCTGCGTACGGCGACGCGTAGATCAGCTGGTGAGAGGGCTCCCCAGGGGACAGGAGGCCTGCTGTGCCGGCCCCTGTGCCGTTCAGCAGCCCTGCTTGGGACCCAGGGCCCGCAGACATGCGCGGGGACAGAATCAGAGGAGCCCCCAGGGGCGCGTTAGTGCGTAAAGCGACACTGCCCACTCCGCCGCCCGGCCCCAGCAGACGTTGAGTTTCCGCGGCGACGCGTCTCCATTCTTCATCAGCTGTGGATCCCCCTTCATTATCAATGGCTAGCAATAATAATTGTCTTTTTCAACACACTTGCTCATAAAGTGGCTCTTATCGCAATTAGGCACATAATGACACCTATAATCAAACTATTATTCAAGACTTTTTCGTTACTATTATTCAAAAGTGAGTTATAGAGTTTTTATTTTATTTTATCTACTAAATAAAATAATTTTTAAGTATTATTTTCTTCACAAGTGTGTTGAAAAACGTCGTATGATTACAATGTCACAATGGCGCCTCAGCGGTAATCACCAACATTACACACTAGTACCATAATGTACTATTATGGTATAGTTCGTTAATATGACGCTTTTATAATCTGGATGCAAAATAAAAATAATATACCTAATTGAGTATTAATTGGGTCAATATTATATGAATTTTAGACGTGATTACCCAGACCTTTAAACATCTATCTATATTCTGTACAGTTTGTAATATAATAAGCATGTATTTTCATGGCTTGATTTTTGAATGATTTTGACGGACACAGAAATAGCTTGAATTTCGGGACCGATAATGATGACATTAAATTCCACGGGAAAACGGTTCACGGGTTTCAACGTAACAAAGATCTTTCTCGCCTTCACAGAATAACGTACAGGTCTTCATCTATTTTATTTTGATTGAATAGAATTTTCTGGTAATCCGTGAGTTACATTTTCAACTATAACCGTTTTAAGATATTTACCGGCAACCATTATCAGGTACCTGTACCCATATTACTACATCGAATAGCCACATAAAGTTTACTACATGATTTTACCGTTTTAGTACTTTGAAACATTACATTTAAATGGCTTACCGTGGTAGATTATTAACTATAATTTTAACTTAGCCTTAGTTGTAAAAGCGTCCTCGAATAGATTACAGAAATATAGGTCCCAAAGTTATATATATACCCAATGATGTTTTATATGACGTACCTAATGATTGCAATGAAATCACCCATGTTAATGGTTAACAACCGTAACATGCCACAAATCAATTATGTTAGTCAGTCAGTTAGTCATCTTAACGTTCGTGTGATGACTAATTATTCATTGTTGCTGACATAGGACAAAAGTGGGCAATACTTCAACAATAATAATAATTAATTACGAAGAAATAATAAATAGGAAACAATTAAAATATAAATACCAAACAATGAATTATTGTTAACAAACCCAATTGTTAGTTAATATAGGTAGTTACTATAAAGACATAAACTAAGTAAAGATTGAAAACATGGGTGTGGGGGCTTACGTCAGCCGCCATCTTGAAAACGAACTTTTGCGAATATCTTTTAAATGGCTGGTGCTATAAAAAAATTCAAATTCCTTTTTTATAGTAAGTCTAAGTGAAATTTATTAATAAAAAAAATATTTGCCTAATAATAATATACATGGACGTAATGTAAAAACCAATTCCTTATGAGCCGGTAACAACGGTTCATCTTATGATGCAGATGTTCATGGGCAGTGGTGATTGTGATATCAGTGCCCTGAGCATATTTTTTCAAGTTAACGTATTGTTATAACATCTAGTTTAGAGCTTTAGGCTATAGTCCACCAGGCTGTCCAAGTGCGGACTGACAGACTTCACTCATTTTGTGAACAAAATGGAGAACTCTCAGGCATGCAACGGTTACCTCACGAGTTTTCGTTCAATTTCAACGCAATTGATATTTAATATATTAAAACGCACATACCTAACTCCGAAAAGGAAATGTGAAATCCTATGTGCGCAAATAAAATAAATAACCTTTATAGCGCTTAAGCTAAAATTTCAAGTACTTCTCTAGTTGTACATTGGAGGGAAAGTACTTATTTTATTAACGCTTATGTAAAATAAGATAGTGGGAGTCCTTAAAATAAGTTAGTGACAAAACATGAATGCGACCATACTTATTAGGCACTGACCGTTGACGGGCACGACGGCTTTCGTGGTAGAATCCCGGTATGTGCCGTTTATGATGGCCAGTTCCATGAGCTGGCGCTTCTTGAGCTCATCTTCGCCGTCTGCTTGCTAGAAACAAATGATATACTTACAATTATTCCTTATCAAGAACCAGACTAGCGAATGAATTAACTAGAAAGTAAGATGGGACACTATTGCTGCATCTTATGCATATCCATTACTAATATTATAAATGCGAAAGTATGTCTGTCTGGTACGTTTTCACAGCCTATCTTTTCACCGGATTATGATGAAATTTGATATTGAGATAAGTATGATCACCGGGAAGAACATATCGTAAGTTGGAAAACTTAATAACTAACACATTTGATCCCGGAAAGTTAAAGTGTTCCCGCGGGAATAAAAAACTTAACCCGGGCGGACGAAGTCCAGAGCGCCGTCTAACTTTGTATTAAGCGGGTCAAAGTATAAGGACATATACGAATCCAAATTTTATAAACGAAAACAGTTGTAAAGACATTGTAACTATAAAACTTCGGCGCTAGAATTGGTGTGTCAAAAACTCTCGTGTATTAATGTCAAATAGGTGAAAATGGAGATAAAAAAATATGTTCTGTTTCCTCTTAAGAGCAAGTAGACAGCTTTGGAGTAACAAATTTGGAATACCTAACGTTATTAGCGTAAACAAATAAAAATATAAGCTCTAAAAACGTACTTAGAAATGGGAACCTTGGCTCGAACAACAAAGATTTTTAGATGTCCGATAAAAAAAGATTTGATCGTAGACAATATAATTTATTAGAAACTCCTAGACTATTATGTTATAAAATATAAAGTTTAGCTACATCATCGTATAAACGACTATGACATGATGTAAACATGACAAATAATAATTTGGTATCACAATTTGACAGTTATTTCGAGTCTAGTCAGTAATAGTAGTCAGGGGTTGCGCATTAGTACATTGATTAAACATAGTAACCGCCATCGGAGATCTGATTATTATCATATAACTCCGTAGAGAAATAATTATATATCACCCACCATTCTTAACCAGTCAAATAAAATCAGAATAAAAAAGAACAGACTTGGCCAAACAAGGATAACATAGATGAGCGCAAAATCATAATATTTTATTAAATATTTTAACAACTGAACATATGCGAGGTTTATTTTAACTGCAGTTAAATAATGTTCGTTCTATTAGTTAAACACTCTTTTATTTCCAAAAAAATCTGCATAATATAAACGTTTAGTAGTTTCTAGAAAAAGTTGCCATTTTAATTCAAAATTTAAAATGTACGCCAGAACGTTCGCTGGTGATATGGAGACTTTCGTGACGTCACATCTAGTATTGTTATACAAGTGACGTGGTCTGTTATCAAATTAAAATATTTTTTTATTCAAATAAACTTTTACAAGTGCTTTTGAATCGTCGAGTGAATCTACCATTTTATCAAAGCTCTAGGAGTCATCATACCTATTCATGAGAACAGCTTTAAACTAAAGCTATAAGGGTTCCTAACGTGCCTTATTTAGGTCAGCGAACATGCTTACACAGTAAGAAATATGAAAAAAACTTACAGGTATTAGGAGGCGTTTAACCTCTTCAACAGCTCTGGCCAACTTTATCTTCGCCCGATTCTCCGTGTCTTCGACTGTGAGCAGGACGTGTAAGTCATCAGCCAGATGCTCCCAATTTGGCTTTCCCCTGTTTGCATCCTCCTGGAATACACCCAAGCAGTAAATCATTGGACACGTAATATAAAGAAGACATTCATACCGATTTATATGAACCAAATTATTCTGTTAGAAAAAGGAACACCAGTGCCAAGAATGCACAGTGCTTTAAAAACACTCGTAAACATGAATTCATGCAAAATATATCAGGATTTAACATGACTGAAACAACTAGATATTTAAAGTTCATATATTATAGCGCAAAACTAATATGATATACTGACACGTTAAATCCTCTAAAAGGATCTCACAAGTACCTAAGCTTCATAGAATATGCTTGACGCATGGTTCTTAGGAATCTCTTAGTAAAAAGTATTGTATAAAATAAAACTGACTTGCATACCCCACATGACGCAGCGTGAAATATAAAAAAGAGATAAGATAAAGATGGTTATATATTTTTTCTGAAATTAAGAAGTGTGCATCATGGATTTGATTAAAAAATATACCTTTTTCTTATCCCTCATAGATCCTTTGCCCCTGACCATGATTTTGCATCCAGTTTCTTGTTCTAACTGTTTTGCAGTCATACCTCTGGGTCCAAGAATCCTTCCCACAAAGTTGAACTGTAATGAAAGAAAGGAAACATTGAATAATTATAATTTCATTTTCAGAATTAAAGAATATCATCGTATGGAGTAGGAGCTTGTGTTCGAGAACGAGTCAACGCATACCGGAAAATACACAAACATTGATTAGGTACCTACAAAACGTTGCCTTGTATTTGGACATTAACTGCGTAACAGTTGGGTTAACTACCGGCTTCAATATAGAAATCTAACTTGCAGCAAGCGAGTACATTGCGAACACAGTACATAAGACCACAACCTCATTCTCCAGCTTCAAAGCCGTGGTCAGTTCGACGTATACGAACCGTGAACGGCTATCATTCTCCCGTCTACAAAGTAAGAAATGGAACAACTGGAATAGAGCCAAGGAACACATAATATCATAGCAGTTGTTTTTCCATACTTTCGTTTCGCGTTCACAGTTTCGGGAGAAACTCGAAATGTTTAGGAGTAAATGGTGGATAAAATTAAGCCTAAAGATTTGTCACACGTGTCACATTGGATTGTTTCGCGTGACAGCGTGTAAATTGTTTGAATAATATTCTTATTGCTTTTAGTTGAAATATTTTACAATACTATGTTGCTGCAATAACTAATAGCAATGAATTAAAACTACTTTATGGTACCTACCTATATGATCGGTAAGTAATTTTAGGAAGTAAGTACCTATAAAAACAATAAATATTTCAAATTACTTATTTAAGTAGCTTATTTGTCATAATTTTCCATGTAGGAAGCTTGAAGCATCTAAAAATTCCGAAAGTAACACGAAAGCTATTCCAAATTAGGTGTCTTTTATACCACTTTGGGCAGGACTCAGGAGCCGAAGCTTTTGTATCCCAATTTTGCAAGTCGGGTTTCTATACTTTAAAAACATAAGTACATGTTACAAGTTTTATTGGGATCATGATTTTGTATGTTTATAGAAAATTGCACAACTAAAATAACAGGACGTGTGTCTCTATTTGATGGTTAATGCGAAATGTGTCATGAAACTCCCTTTCATATTGGATTTTAAACGATCTATAAATAACCCATTACTCAGAGTTATTTAAAAGTGAATATTTGCTTGTTCGATGAAAAATCTAACATTTTAATATGTTAGTTCTTAAATATTGCATTACAAACTTATCGCCTTAGAGAAAATTACCTATTGTTTTATTTAAATATTTAGTCTATTTGCCAAGAAATACTATATAATATGTTTTTCGATTTGCGTTATTTTACCTACGTAATATGTTTACACACTACTAATCGTTCCACCAACATATCTGGCATAAAGACCCCAAGGTGTAAATTAGGAATCCGCATTGATTTAGATATATTCTTATCTAGCTAAAACTCTTATCTTCTGTCGCTTGTCAATAACAATACTGACGTTATTTTTTCCAATTGCTAATAAAGCTGAGACGAAGAGAAACCATGTTGAAATAGCGTCGTACTACTTGGCCACGCGCCCACATATGTTTTCTCACAACCGGTTGATATTTTCATGACAAAAGTGATTACAGTATTTTAGAAAACGCGGATCATAATGTTCAACGGTATTTAACTACGCCCAAGCAAACTTATATATAAAAATAGGATGCTCTTTAGCATAATATTTGAACTGAATTCTAGAAGAAACCAACAATTTCAAATATAAACTAATGCCAAAAGACGATAACGGAGAAGAAGAGATACAATTAGGTAATATAGTAACTGATATTATTTCTTTATTCAGGTTTGTAGTGCATCAACTATATTGTATCGAAGTAAATAGTTGTTATAAGTAGATATTTTCTATGTGAAGAGATGTTTATTGGTCTGGATAAATTCAATGTTAAAGATAAACGAACGCTGTAATGCAAGAAAAATTAAATAGTCCTGAATAGATGACTGATAATAAATCCTTGCAAAGGGGTCGCCACGGTCATAGCTAAATGCTCAGTACCAATTAACACGGTGGTCGCAACAGAATGTAGGTTAGGCATTCTTAATGTTCCCAGTTGATCATAACTCAATTCGAATAAGAGCTAGGTACAGCTGGTACAAGATAATATATCTGTTCTGCTCCAACAGTTAGGATTATTTACGCGGAAACGCTTCCTAAAAATGTATACTTAACTCAAGGATATTCAACTGAGGGTTCTAAAATTCATACTCTGTTTCCATGTTTATTCAAGCAACGGACGTCTGTTGATTCTAAAACAACATTTCCACTATTTTGAGTCTACTCGTTATCGTTTGCACGATTAATGCTTTAAAAAATTATCTTCCCAAACATGCACAATAATAAATGTATAAATTGATGATTAAGTCTAACACAAAGTACATTCTTCCAGTAACAAAATAAAACTGTGTTTTCAAGAACAAGAACAAGAACAAAGAAAGTATTAAGTTTTTGATTAATATCGATCGCGATGTATAAATAATTTGATTTATAAATAGGTATAAATAACATGCGCACCTAAAGTAATTATTTCTACATTGGAAACGCCCTCGCCGTCGGCGCATCTAATCGATAAACATCAATTGCATTTCAGCCTTAGCCAGTATTACAAGTTGAGTAAACTATTTATATCTACCTACAGTTTAATCCTACCACGGAAATAAGACACTTTGAATCACACTAAACTGCACAAAAATCGTGGACTTATATTTGGCATTTAAAACAAACACTATAACTTCAAACGCCCTAAAATGATAGACCTTCACTAGCTATCTTATAATAAAAGCAACTCATTGAATTGTAATGGCTGTTTTTATTTGTACTTATATACTACATTATCCTTATATTTAGGTAACTTTTAATTCATCTTTTCAAAAGTGTCCCCTCTTTTTTTTGTTTTGCTGTGCATTATTGTGCTATGATCTTATGAGCAAGCTGGATTGAATTGCTTGATATTTTATCTTAATATTAATGCGGTTCATTATATTATCATCGATGTGATTGTTTACCCTTAAAAATACCCTTTAAAAGCGAGTGTTTTTTCAGCTATTCTCGACTTCATAAAAGTATGTGCGGTACACTTACGCAGACTGTTTTGATTTCTCAGATTGGATTTTCTGCAAAGTTATACTGATGGATATATAAAACGTTTTGAAAAGAAAACATCTCCGGGTTTATGTGCAGATTTATTGGGTGTTATAATTTTACCTACCGCAGTTTCAAGTATTAATATGAGATCGTGATCCAGTCCAGGTTAGGTTAATCCATAAAATGTACTCATAATTTTTTAACTATGACCACTACTGATAGCTTTGATTAGTCAATATGTACTTATTAAATACAGGTGTTTTAGCTATTTATACCCACTGTAATAGGTCAATAGGTTAATTTCTTGGTAGATAATAGCTCTATAATCTGTCACGCTAATAATATGTTCTCAACCAGGATTCTGGTAACTAAAGCATTGTAATAAGATATAGTTTTGTATAAATGTTAAACAGTAGTTTTGTTGATGAGGAATGTACAAATTGGTCACGATGTGCCTTACCGATATGTGCCGTGGGCGATAGTGCCATTAGAGTTGAGCTATGAATAAATACATAGACGTCTATGTTATAATTAATTTTAACTTAGCCGTCATATAATATGCATGCTTTCATGCGATTACGATGGATTTCCAGTTTCCGGTAGATAGCTAACTACCTATCTATTTTATTTTTACTGTATTGAGGTAATATTTTATTAACCTTTAATACCTAGAAACTTTGAAAGAAGCATGGAAATTCGAACTGGTTACGTGTTTATTGTGCCTTTTAAGCAAGCTTTGACTTATAAAATATTTATATTGTGCTACTACGGCATAATGTTTACTTATGCGCAAATAAAGCGTACACGCATACCTTAGGTAGGTACTCCATATCAGCACTATTTATGCACAAACAAAGGTGTGCCTGCAAACCTTTATTTTAATTTATTTATATAATCGCAAGTAGACACATGCCCCTAATAAGGAACACATGAACCATGTATTTGTTACATATTATGAATTTTACGTTCATCAGAACATACACCTACCCCCAGATCTATCAACCATACTGAATCAGAGGTGCAATCATGTAAGGATAGGTATGTACGATACCCTAAACGTATGAGAATGGATACACGAAATTGAGCTCTAATTCAATGCAATTATGGTTCATTTTACTTTGAAGCCGAGCTTTAACGATTTCATCGGCGATCCTTACATGATTGCACCTCTGAGGGCAAACTGTCTAAGGCTCAGCAAATCGTAATCATTTGACAGCTTAAAACGCATTACTCGAACTGTTTAAGGAGTTCATACATGCTTTTTGACGTGCAAGCATCTATATGAACTCCCTAAACAGGTCGAATTAACTTTGTGACAAACGATTACGATTACGATTTCCTTACACAATCGGGGGGGTGAATTGAGTAGTAGATTGACAAGCCTTGCATTTTGTATCAGACACGAAGTTTTATTTCATGGTTTTAATAGAATAAAATATTTTTTTGAATAGAATATTTAAAATAATAAATATATAATATATAATATTTATTTATTTGCATGATTGTAAGTAAGTAGGTACATAGTACGGTGTTACTATGTAATAAGGTGAGCATGTTACAATCAGCCATACAATGGCGTGCAAAATACTTAAAACTAACATAGGTTTCATAAAAGGGACTAAACAAGTTGCAAGCTTTAAAAATATTGTAAAATTAAATTAAACATAAAATAAATAGACAAATGAGAGTTTAAATAGGTTGATTAGTTTTAAAATTCAAGAATTCTTTTAAAGAATAGAAGTTTTGGGCTACTAGCCCTTCTTTAATTGCTACAAGAAATCTTTAATTTTCCGGGATAAATAGTAGGTAGCATAGGTATATCACTCTCCAAGTCCTCAACAATAACCTTGCAAGAAATCACGTCAATCCATTGGTTTGCTGCGGCGTGATTGAAGGACGAACCAACAAACAAGCACACTTTCGCATCTATAATAGGTATAAGTTAAGTATAATTTTCGAATTATAGTATTTTACAAAGCTGCGTCTATACACACAGACAGAGTTGATCTACTGTTGACAGATATCGAAAACTTTTGATGTCTAGCCAACTGACTGAAGCCAGAAACAACGACAATAGACTTGAGACGTGCTGTCGTAGCGACAAGAAAAAAAAATTGTATGGGTTTCAACTTGGTTTCAAGACAAACTCCAGTAAACAGTACCTAGAATATAAAAAGTCTGGCGGATTGTAACGCCTTCGTCTTTTTTTTATTTTGGCACAAATATTGTTCATTCACACGTTGCGGATGCTTTGGTCGTAACGTGCTATGTCCGGCTTCCAAATTTACTAACCTAATTACTGGTTTGGCTACGAGACAAACGGTGGAGGATGAAAAAGTGTATTAATATTGATGGGTAATTATGTAGTTTCATGTCATTTATATATTTATAAAATGCAAATCTGTTATGTTTTAGTTCAGCAGACTAGAAGCTTATTTAGTAGGTAAGCTGATGCTCGCCACTACGTCCGCGTGGATTGATGTTTATTAGTTCCCGCGTGAACTCTTTAATTTTCCGGGATAAAAAGTAGACTAAGGCTATAATCTATCTCTATGCTAAATTTCATCCAGATCCGTTCAGCCGTTGGGGCGTGATTGAGTAACAAACATCCATCCATACATCCATAATTCCATACATACATCTATCCAAACTTTCGTATTTATAATATTTACCTATAGCATAGTATTAAGTATGATATAGATAGAATTATAGATTAATTTCCCAGAAACGGTTTTAATGCTACATTACGGGTTATGATATAATATCTACTCATCTATATAGATAGTCACCAAATGGTTTGAGCAACACACACACACACACACACACACACACACACACACACACACAGTCTGTTACACAGTTTTATGTGGAAGTGTTAAGAACGTCAAATGCGAAATATGTATACATATGTTTTGACGGTGGTTTTGTAACTTGCAAAGTATTTCTCTTTATTTCTTTGTTTGCAGTTACCAAAAAGCAAACTCGTGAAGCGGCCGAAGATTCGTTAAAATTTTCTAATCATGTGTCAACTGTTAGTTATTACTAACTATGTTTATAGATTTGGTTTGATTGATCATAGATTTGGTAAAATCAAATTGTATGACGAGTGCAAGGCGATCGAAAATAAACCAAATAAAAAGGTATATTTGCGTACGATAATTGAAATTGAATTTTAATATAGCTTAGCTACCGCAAATCTAGGTACACAGCTTTGAATAAATTGAATGCCTTGACGGGTTTCAAAAACTTTTAAGAGAAGTTAAGAGTTAAGCTGAGTAATTCAGACAAAGTAACTAGGTAAGTAGATCTAATGTGAATAAAATACCAATAAATATCGAAAAGAACTAAATTTTAATTAATCAGACAAGATAATAACGTAGAGTATAGAATGATACATGACCTGAAATGCACGGTCATACTCATGAGCTTGATCTTTGTTGACCCGCCAGCTGACACACTAGCAAATTTACTATAGGTAGAGACCAGAACACACCCTAACACAATACACTCTTGTAGGTGCATACCAGAGTTATGCCAATAGAATTTAATGTGGTGCAGTTTAGACAAGCCTGCATCGAAATAAATTAACTAAGTAGGTACTCTTTTTGACGACCTCCGTGGCGCAGTGTAGATATAGCGCTGTTGCCTTAACGTGCGGAGGTCCCGGGTTCGATCCCCGGCAGGGTCAATTTGGGAATTTATAATTTCTGCATTTTCCCTGGTCTGGCCTGGTGGGAGGCTTCGGCCGTGGCTGGTTACCACCCTACCGGCAAAGACGTGCCGCCAAGCGATTTAGCGTTCCGGTACGATGCCTTGTAGAAACCGAAGGGATATGGGTTTAATATAACTGCCAAGCCCCAAACAGGTTAGCCCGCTACCATCTTAGACTGTATCATCAGTTACCATCAGGTGAGATCGCAGTCAAGGGCTAGCTTGTAGTGGATAAAAAAAAAACTGTCGTGAGGATCTTATTACCTGGTACTACAGTGGATATAAAAAGGTGTTTACCCGAGTTATTTACATATTTATAAGCTCATTTTAGCTCGGGTCGGTTTAATAAATACAAATGTATAGAATATTAAATATGTTTCGCTACGATTCCTCACAGCTCTCAGGAGAAAAAGTAGCAAAGAGGTATACTTTTAAAAAAGGTCTTTTTGACATCAAAAAGTTGCCAAATAATAGTGGCAAATTGATAGTAAAACTAAATGAAAGTAACCTTTTTATAACCGCAGTGGGTAACACAAACATCACTTATCATCATTACCAGATTTCACGATTGTGTACTCTGTATTCAATAGTCTCACAGCATTCGAAACACAAAGAAACTTTCATACAACAAAACGCTAAGAAATGCATGAGAATTACTGAGTAATAGATGACCCACGACTGCTTGAGATATATCATACGCTTGACCTCTCACCGTTGACACCGACCGACAGATACGAGTACATACCAGATAATCTTAACAGTGTTCCTGTATTACCGTATACAAGGTGAATTTACATATTTTGTATGTTATACACAGTAAATATTCGTCATCGAGAGATTTAGGTGTGTGATAATATATTTCGACACTTTATTGTACCAATTTCATTGTAAATCCAATATCTAAAATTCTACGCCGTGTAAATTTAGTTTTATCATAGTTAAGTAAAAATTAGTTTTAAAAGCTTGAAAAACTGATTTGTACAGATCAAATTTCATCAAATTTCAAACAGGTACCTTATTAAAATATTATTTTTATTTTTTTATATTTCATTGCGGACTTTGGTGATAAGAGATTAGGGCGTTCACAATGTTGCTGTATATGAAATAGTATTTGTGTGAAGGTTATGGTCTACGACCCGTCAAGTGCATATGCAATCTAATCGCCAATTCTGTATGCATGTCTTATCGAAACAAATATGCAGGTGATAAACAGGGAATGTGAATAAACTAGTTATAACTACATAACAATATTTGTTCATTCTCATCCTAGGACTCGTGTTACGGACTTCTGAGCGTTTACATGATATTTAATTACACACAGTAGTTTTGTACCTTTTTTTCCGCCTAATGATCAAACTTGATACCTATACAATCTAAAATTTCATTGACATACTAATCTGCTTTAATTAAAAAACATAGTTTAATAATCCATACTAATATTATAAATGCAAAAGTATGCTTGTCTGTCTGTCTGCTACGCTTTCACGGCCCATTTGCTTAACCGATTTAGATGAAATTTGCTATAAGTAGAGGAAGCTTACATCCCGTGGAAGGACATACCTACTTAGGCTACTTTTTATCCCGAAAAATTAAAGAGTTCCCACGGGAATCAAATAACCAAGGACGAAGTCGCGGGCAACTTCTATTATTATAATAATTTCATAATTTTATATATTAGTAGCATAAGAGAGAATGCGGCATAGGTTGTCATTAAAAAAGAACAAGCAACTGTTAAGAGCATTTCCTTCTTTTCTCTCTCATAGTCTAACGGAAATTACATCGTATGGTTGTTTTATACATTTTATTTTTAATAGATTGAAGATTTCATCAAAGTGCAATTCTGACAGAGAAATTCTGAATGGCTTCATTTGAACTTATTTGTTTTTTTTTTTTTAATTTAAATGCGCAACAGAGAGCAGTGTTTATTGTGTTTATTTGCTTCTATTCGTAAATCTAATTTTGGAGTCGTTACAAGGGCTATTTACCTAATCAAATAGTATTTTAATATTAACCGCAAAATACATTTTGATGACGAATATACTAATTTAAAAAAAAATGAATGAAAATGATTTGAACATCCTGGGCGTACAACATATTCAGTGTTGTTAAATAAGTATCTTCTACTAAAAGCCAAAAACCAAGAAAAAACGAAGAAGTAGTTAAGTCTCAACTGCGATATTTTTTTAGTTTTGTGCTGTACCTACTATCACTGGACAAAGGTCCTTGGGGACATAGTTCCAGAACGTAGAAACTGGGAGAGATTTAATCTAAATTGTGAGCTTTATACAACAACCGGACCTTATCCTTTATTACCAATTTACCGATCTTCATTATTATTATTTAAAAAATAAGTATTTTCATACGGTTCACTGTAGTTCACGAGTAACAGAATCATGACAGCTGGACGGATCGAAAATAATTTTCCGAGGCATAGAATCTGTATCGTTTTGGATTTTAGAATGTTTACGTAAGTGATGTAATAAAACGGGTATTTAAATCTAGAAATACAGTCGAGTGCCATGAAAATACGTGAATATGATTCATCGTTTGCCATTTCGTGCAGCACTTCGCGATGTGTGTGATAAATGTAACGGAAATTAGCGGATCACCTACGCAGTGCGTTTACTGCTTAAGTTGATGGCTTAATACCTAGGAACAGTTCGACCCCGTTCCTGATTTACTTCTTATTATATAATATGACTAAACAACTAGTATTACTGATAACAAATACCATCGCATTTGCGAGAACTTCTTTTTGTATTCGTAATGCAATGTGTTAAGTAAATTTAATTTGAAAACTGTTGCACGGAAATCAGAACAGCGAAGTTTGGATAATCTTTACCGAGATGTGTTTTTGTCAAAATAACTTTTTCATCGTCTCTCATTGCAATACTTTAAGGTAAGAACAGTGGAATTACTGACAACCCTAGATTTCCTGTTGTTCGTTTTATTTCAAGACTATTTAGCCGCGACGCCGCCTCTACAATTTCAGCGGAAAGCTATAACTCACGGATGTAAAACTACAACTCTTACAAAACAGTCATTCGTTTGAACAGACGTATTATTTTGATTCAGAGAAAGATGGCTTTTAGTTTTTAGAGCTTTTTATTTCTAAATCTGCTGAATACTTTATTTATTGTGGCGATGAAAGCATTTCATGTTCTAACTTTATATTCATTTTTTTATTCCATAATAACTTGCTTAACATTATTATGTGTCTTAATAGGGCCATAGTTAAAAGAATAACTTAAAATTAATCTATTATAACCTAAAATCTAAATCTACCGTTCAAACTACAACGTAACAGCAAGTAGGAAACTAGGAACTGTGTTACAGCAATAGATTCAACATGTTTATTTATACACATTTGTTTACAGTGAAATATTATTGCTTGTTTCTAGATTTCCTTCGCAGCCTAAACTGTTTTATCTTCGTATGATTTGGCTTTTACTGACGCTCGCTCGCTCTCGTGAATGATAAAGCACACACCGCTCGGGGGATACTTCGTATTTCTATTTTAGTTGTTGTAGAACGTGAATAATAAAACTATACAGATATGAAAAAAAAAATGATCTCTATGCTGCTTTGCAATTTGCACTATTAATTTGATTGACATCCATTATTTTGGTATCAAAGGTGAACACACCGATCCATAACAAGACTATGTAGGGACTATAGGTAACAATTTAATATGCATTTATGATCGTTTTGGTGTAAATGTTACACTCAAGTCACTTTGAGACACATTCCATTGCAAGTGTCTGTGTTTGTTTAAAGATCACGGTCTGTAGAAATACAAATATGGTAGGATTCAATAACATCAATTTCAGATATAATAATTCACCAGGTAAGGAAGTATTTCTTGGAACAAGAAACTTCTCTAACGATATCAAATTAGGAATAAATTATATTACAGTAAAGTACCTACTTCGATTCATTGGTGCCATTTGCTATTTCGTTTACTGCGTTCTGACGTGATTGAGTAACAAACATCGCGTAGTTTAGGCGCTACGGTGGAACATACATAAATACAAACACATATTACAGGCCAGGCTTTGCCGTAGTCGGAAAAAATAAAACATAATATCATTAGTTGGCCAAACTCTTTAGCGTGATCTTACGCTTAGGTACGTTATATTTATTAGGGCCACTTCGTTCAAACGAGCAGTAGGTACCAACTACCAACTATCAACCAGTGAAACCAGTGAGGCGAGTTCTCAAGTTGCAAGAAACTCTCATCTATAGTCCGCACGCGAGCTCTGAGGAATCGGGGGCTGAGGTAGCGGGCGGGTGCGTACCGCGCCCGATCGTCGCTTCATAGTTCGTACCCCACATACTCCCTTATTAGTGCCGAACTTGACGCGAGAGTACGCTTTATCGAGTCCTGTTTTTAATTTTGCGATAGCAGCGTTACATTGTACTAAACTTAAAAGTTTCTTTGTGTGTGCAAATAGCTGTTTAATTTTTAAATTCCATAAAGTACTGATTGTTCTGATTGCGACAGTGATTAATTAGATTTTACGTTCATTTTGTACAGTTCATTATAATTACATTTTATGATACAATTTATTTTTTCTTCTTAGTTGCACTTACTATCCTCATAGAATTATTATTTAGTAATTAATTCAATGTACGTGCACAGGTACAAAAGATGTGTTAGTATCGATAACGTAATATCGACCAAATCACAACTCTATCTCGTTACGTCAACATTCCTTAAGATTCCTCAGACCTAGCGCGCGAACTGTAGTTGATACAGCTATGATTGAACCTGATTTCTACGCGCATGCGACGTTATATACAAACCGGTGTAGGTACCTCGCGCAATGTAGGTATAGGTGATGTTTTTTAAACCAATGATAACTTGTACCTACCTACACTTGATTATGTACTGTCAATAGTGGTATGTATGCTGGTTAATCTGCCAGCATACACGATAGCTTGAAAGTACGTGTTTGCTGGTAATTTGGTAATTAGAAAAGTCACTTTAGTTAAACAAAAAGAGACAAAAAAGATCGTAAGTCAAGATTTCAGCCGATTGAGAAAAATAATTTCTGTAACAAGATCTACGTCCTGATTTTATTATTCCACTTCAAGTTAGCCTCTCATGATCTCACCTGATGGTAAGTGATGATGCAGTCTAAGATGGTAGCGGGCTAACCTGTTACCCCGTATCGCAGTTATATTAAACCCATACCTCAAATCCGTTTCTACAAGGTATCGTACCCGAACGCTAAATTGTTTGGCGGTACGTCTATGCCGGTAGGGTGGTAACTAGCCACGGCCAAAGCCTCCCGCCAGACCAGATGAGAGAAAATTCAGAAATTATAAATTCCCAAATTAACCCTGCCGGGAATAAGACCTCCCACGTTAAGACAACAGCGATCAACACTGCGCCAGGGAGGTATACTTAAATATTATAGGTAACCGAAATAAAAAAAATCTCATCTGGAATAATTAGTTATTCCAGATGAGATTTTTTTTTTTTTGTTCTTAGGAACACCCTGTACAAAATGTGTTACAGCTACCAATTAACTATGCGGCATTGTGCGCTACATTTGGCTAATGTTTGCGTATTGAGGGAAATACATCCCAATTCCCAGTCTCTAATCTAAACGGCACCATTTTTACAATTAATATGATGGATTGCACTTGAATAAGTCCATGTACTATAACTTGAGACTGTCTGTCTCAATGAATGAAATACTGATTTTCATTCATAATATTATGATGCAAAAGAGAATCGTTATTTATGGGTTATTGGCGCCAACTAAATACTTGAGGTATTTAAAGTTTGTGTATTAACTTAAGCTGCTCGTGTTATTAGAACTACATACTTGTAAATGAAACCAAATCTACGTCTATCGTTAATACCGTACTTAATGCTTACAGAAATTTGGGACTTTTTCTTATCGACTCTATCTAGGGAACAAAATTGGGATCCCATTCTTGTGTAAGTATGTTGTTATGTAAGTAAACATCCAAACTTTTTCGTTTAACGATCTTAACGTGGGAGTATTCACAAATACCTTAGGTTCTTGTTGCAACACTAATGGTTGTGCTAAATTGATTTTGGTTCTATTTCAACACTACGCGGTCATAAATAAAATATATTGGGCGGAAGAACGAGCATTAGAACTTAGAACACACGCGAGAAACGAAGCCATGAGTACGAAAGAGTCATTAAGACAAAATTAGGATGGCCTACATATGAACGCGTCCGTCATAAACTAATATTTAGAATTGAATCTAATGTCCTGATAGATGTAAGTTCGAATCATGATTAGACAAGTGCTCGAGCAAGTGGTTTACATCTAGAAATACCCGTTACATTTAATAAGATGAATCATCATTCCGCATTCCACAAGAGTGGACATAAAAATACATAGGTAAGTCCCAATAGGGTAGAAGATCAATAGTTGAGTTAAAATATAAACAATCTGGATGGTGAAAGAGAGAATGAGGAAGAGAATAAGAATTTTAAAATACAATTAAATAAGTAGGGGTTTTGTACACGATACAACCAAAAAAATACCAACAAGGCCAACAAAAATATAATTAAACATTTCAAAATTTATTTTATTAAATAAAAACTTGAGAAAAGAAGTGATAACAGCATGTCTGCATAATGTTTTGCTAATCAAAAGTAATTAATCAAAAAAATATCAACGCAGCGTCAAGACAATCTCTACAATGTAAATAAAACGTAAACAGAGTGTAAAAACTATACTAATGCCACAAATGAAACATATTTTGTGGCATTAGTCACGGCCTCCAGTGTGCAAGGCCTTACCATTGTTGCCGCAGTGTTCGACATACGAATATCACTCACTGCTAGTTCTATTTCTAATCGCATTTGAGTCAAGTACCGTTTGTTTAGTGCCGTCTCGGTTTTTGTGAATTGAAGAATCTTAACAATGAATAAGCACTGTTTTTTGGGAACACTCCTGATAATTATTATTATACATATTGTAATGAACCATCATAAACTTAGAGACCACAGCATGTTTTATATTAAAACTGTCATATCGAATAGCTACGATTATTAACAAGTGTTTCTTGCTTGTATATAAAATGATAATTCTCACACAACTCTTTAAATTTTAATTTTTGACGACCTCCGTGGCGCAGTGTGTAGCGCTGTTGCCTTAACGTGCGGAGGTCCCGGGTTCGATCCCCGGCAGGGTCAATTTAGGAATTTGTAATTTCTGAATTTTCCCTGGTCTGGCCTGGTGGGAGGCTTCGGCTGTGGCTAGTTACCACCCTACCAGCAAAGACGTGCCGCCAAGCGATTTAGCGTTCCGGTACGATGCCGTGTAGAAACCGAAGGGGTGTGGGTTTAATATAACTGCCATGCCCCTAACAGGTTAGCCCGCTGCCATCTTAGACTGCATCATCACTTACCATCAGGTGTGATCGCAGTCAAGGGCTAGCTTGTAGTGGATAAAAAAAAAAAAATCCATAGAATAGCATGTTTACTTTAAACGAGATAGTGTGTGGTACCTGTCTTCCTGTTTTAATTTTACCACTGTCCATCCGCTTAGCTATCTTTGACGAAATTTGGTATAGATAGCTACATACATCCCGGAGACGGATATGGGCTACTTTTTATACCGGAGAACAAAGAGTTTCGACTTTCGAGGTTTCCTACGTGGGCCTCATATAGTAAGAAAGATAATATTTAAAATTTTATTTCACGAGTTCAATAAACACCCCTATTCGATTTATTCGATTATTAATTATGAGTAATCACTAATCAGATATCATGTACACGTTATTAATGTGCAGCAAAAAATTTATAATTTTTTTTGTGTTCATAAATTGAAATTATTTAGTAAAATTACATGTTAAGATACACTTTGAAACGGTACTTTTGGTCTCCCATCAATATCATGTAGGATTCCTATGAATTTAAGATTTAAGGACGCATTGTTGAATTCCCACAATTATCTAGATGAAATATTATAATTATGAAGAAAATGTGCATGACTTGTTTGCCTTGGACAGTTTGAATAAATATAGGTATTAATTTGCGTGACATTTTAAATATTTAGAAACCTATGAATGAATGTGAGTACTTGAATCTAGTGTTCAACCCGGTTTTCTAAATAAAAATCAATATATTACTACACAGAACATAATATACAACAATGGACTGCTACAATATTTTACAATTATTTTATTGAAATGTGCTTCATACTTCATAACATTAAAATCTGTCACCACATAATTTACTTACATTAGAAGTTAATAATTGTACTATAAAGCCATATCAGTAAAATTTCAAACATAATATAATATGACCTTATAAGGAAACAGACTCTGAGTCGGATGGCGCCAACCACTCGCTAACAAGAACGCCGGCCGTATAATCTTGAACAGCTAATAGCATTCATTGAAAATATCAATCTTACGATAGTTGCCATGATTCTGTGCTCACAATGATTTATTAACGAATAACGTAAGAATTTAATCAAAAACTAAATGCCAGTAAGAGGAAGTGATATCAAATAAAATGCGGCAGGTGAGTTACTTTTTAACTTGAAAAATCAAAACAATCCAAAAATAACATGACCCAACTGAATCTATCAAGTCTTATGAAGCCTTAGAGAGGCTTAGACTATGGATGAGGGAGCTAATCTTTAGGTCGGTGACTTCATATCCAAATAGAGCACACTTCAAATAGAGCTGGCATTTAGATGATATACAGTTACTAAACGATTACAAGGTGATTGATTCACATCCAAATATAAATACGAAAGTAGGTACAACTGAAAAATGTTACTGAAAAATTTTAATAGCGAAAGCATCTGGTGAAAGATTTTAATTAAGATAGACAGGTCAAGATAAGGCAGCTGAATGTTTCTGGATTCTACATTTTAAGATGAAACATGATATTAATGGAAACATTATTCTGAAGTAATAATAAATATAATTTTTCAATGTGACCAACTGTAAGTAAAAGCTGCGTGAAACCTTAAGAACTTGGGCCAGAAGAATTAATGAAAGCTCAACGATTAGTTCAATGAACTCCATCTATCTTGGAGTTGTTTATGGTTTATCATTTGAAACTGTAACATTTAATTACAATGAATAGACGAGATTATTTAAGCTGCAAGCCTGACTCGAGATCTTGTACTCGTCGTAACACGAGATCGCCCTGACATAATAAGTCACCAAATGTAGCAAGCTGCCAACCTTGTATTTCTATTTATATGACTAACACTAGTTCATTCTGTCCCCCTAAGCAATAAAACTTACAACCTGTGACACTTATCTCAATCTAAGGCAACATGAACCAAAAACCCTTTTAAAAATAACAGTTCTAGTATGTCGTGGCATAATTGTAAGATAGCTTTACTAGGACTGGGTGTGACAAGACAAGCTTACAGTAGACAAGGTTTATTCCTTTTTGTCATGTGGATTATAATAAAACATTGCATGCTTCAATGGTGTTGTTATGTTTAATGTTACATCAAACTTTTCATTCATTCATTAAATGCCATTCATAATAATATAATATATCAAACATCATTTTGGAATTTTCATCTGGGTTATAGTTTACTGAGGTAATTACTAGTATATAATTCTGTGACTTCAGTCGCTTTACTATAAAATACTGGCGTAGCTTTGTGAACTTAATTAAATTGTTGAACTGATCCACTATAATTATTCAAATAATGAATGATTTCAATATTTGTCTCTATATAACTTAAGTTATATAGAGACGTTTACGTTTAGTTAACTAAACGTAAACGTAAAATTTCAAGTTGCGAAACCCCGGAACGCGAGTCCATTTTGCACATGCCCAGTACATTATTGGACACAGAAACGCTTTCTCAATTGAGTTGGAATGCTGCTTTGTCTTGAAGCAAATTACGTCAAGTAAGAAATCATGTTATAGGACAAGACATTTTAAGAAGTATTTAAGCTTATTAACACTTACATCTGGATGTTCTTTGACTGGTACATATACTTTTTCTGTGAGTGTGGTGACCATGCCTTCTGCTTCCGGTAGAACTAAAGGTTCTTTCTTGACTCCATTTATTTGAAATAAACTGGCTCGCACTTTTGCTATTTCTGTAAAGAAAAGAGAAAATTCCATCAGTTAATTAAAACACATCTGCCACTATAATTCTAAAAGACTAACCATATCATATTAGTAAAGATAATTTTAGATGTCCGCCCAAATGTTTACTAGGAAAGATAAAAGTTAATGTGCCGTCGAGAATTTACATTTATGAGAAGTTTATTATGAGTTCGAGAAAACTACTAAAATTCCGTAGGTACGTGCAAAACTATGATTTACACTATGGATTTATATTTACGATATTGTAGTTGTTCGTCACTAGCAAGTTACTGAATATTTGGCAAAGATCTAGGTTTAGAGTATAACTATACTATAAAAAACTTCTAGAACATCAACAACGCTTTAATTTTACCAGATTCAAAACGGAATATTATGTTAGGTATAACATTATTTGCTAAACAACATTAAGTTATGTGTTTTATAATATATTTTTATAATTTTGTGAAATATCTATTTAGATACCGATTTCGTAAACGCTTTCTCTCTATATGTGTAACAACGGTGAATAAATACAGGATTTCATATTATCTTCCTCATCCAGATAAGGAGTAGATGACTCATTGGGTAATATCCGGAGTACCTACATAGTCGTACAACACTCGTGTGGTCGTACGGCCATATGTTTTTGTAACATCATTCGCATAAAAAGTGTGTCGGGTCCTTATGTACGTAATACCTATTCAACACGTGACTAGTCATGTTTTAGACATGAAGAAAATCCTGCAAGGAATTCTAAGAAAAGTTATAATACATTGGTCTTTATTTCTAATAATGGGCTGATGTGCTTGCCGAGCGCACAAAAATTATTGCATTTGCTATTATTAAACTTCTACAAAGAGAACGATTTATATTTAAATAATAAGCATCCTCAACAAAAGCATAAATAAATTTAAAGATCGAGAGATAATTGATATAAAAATGTATCTTGAACATGTCAATTGATTTAATTCAAGTGTCAATATTTATGAGATATTATTTTTTATGTATAATAATTGGCATTAAGAATTGGCTGAAACTTTCTAGTTCATCACTTAATTAGGTATGTATATATGTGTTTTTCTGTCGAATTAATAAAATCATTTTTTATTCTTAGATCATCAAACACCACAGACGTGGCCGCGGTCCATATTGAGTCCAACGAGAACTGGCGACAATGTAGTGGAGCTTTCACGCCATATAAGGTCAGCAAAGTGAGTAAACAAGCCATTAACCCGACACTGAGCTCTGTGATCTACAGTGGATTATGCATTTAATTGCATCTTCCAGTAGATCGAAACCTTTTGCCAGAAATAAATGGTAACGTCCCAATTTTTTTAATAGTATTGATCGTTAATGCAAATTTTACAGCATATCCTTGATCTATTTTTCCAAAGATGTCGTCCAGAGAAATTATTTTTAAAAGCAGTTCAATTTGAACCATTAATCTGAAACTGTTCTAGGTACAATGAATCTAATCACCACAATTATTAAACCGCCTATGAACAAAAACCTTGAAAACATTTCGCTAGATACCTATAGTTCTAAATCGTTTAACAATAATATTATGGATGTGTCATACCTGATTTAGCTTGTCAAAAACCATTTTAGAAGTCGAAAAAGAGCGGAGTTGTCTGAAAAACCTCCGGGATAACATGTCATAGCGACGTTGACGAGTGTCGAAACACTTGTAGCGGTCTAAACAATACAAGCACCTTTTGTAAGCAAATGGGACTTAAAAACAAAAACAAAAGGCGATATAATAGAGGTTGTATTGACGCAGGTGATCTTGAGCCTGTCCGTCCGTCACTCTTTACGTTCTATGTTGTGTACACGCTATGATTAATTTCTTTAAATAGCATCTAACGCTGGTTGAATTTTTTATGTCACTACACACCTAGGAAATATCTAAACATTAAGATATCTTTAAATAGCTTAAATGCTAAGTATCCACCCGCAAAGTAGCAATAACTATTTGCAGAAGTTAGCTATCATTATCACTTAAATGGCAATTTCTACAATTTTTAATTTTTTATACAAACTTTCAAAACTCTTGTTTCTAGTGTTTACACAATGCAATCTAGTCTTGGCAGAGCAAATTACATGCTGGAAATTTTTTTGCCAGTAACCACATAACCTTATAATTCGAACAAAAAGGCCTAAATCTTCAGGTAGGTAATAGCACAGTTACTTAAATAAAGATTTTAAGGATAAGTTGGAAAATATATAGTTTCTTCCCACAACCGAGCAGAAAACCACAATCAGTATAGTTTAATTTCTGATTACTTGTATTACAAAAACCGCAGTTGCGCTCACTATAATAACCTTGGAGAAATTGTCTTTATTGACGATTGTCTTATGTTAATATAGTAGTAAGTTTATAATCCTAAAGATCTTTATCAAAACGAGAACCTTAAAACAAGTTTTGATGTTAAATATATAGAGCAACAATGCGGTAATTGGTAGAGCAAGATATTAAACTATGTATTGTGTTAATTCGATATTGATTTTGCAATCAGACAAAAATGATATAGTCGATATAGTTATTCAGAGTCAGCAAACCAGTTAATTTAATGTAGGGAATTGAATAAACCTATTATAACCAAATAAGAGAAAGGCTACTTTTTATTCAACAACAATCTCACCTGATGGTAAGTGATGATGATGTCTGCGACCTAGCCTGGATGGGGTATAGGCTAGCAGTTTGGTTAAATACATAACCGGCATCGATTTCTACGCGGCATCGTAAGTTGTAAGCGTAACGTGCTAATATTTTGCTGGTAGGGTGGTATTTGGTAACTATCTACTTCCGAAGTCACCAGACCAGACTAGATCTAGAAACAATCTAGAAATTATCTTCTTCCTGCCCCAGACAAGGATTAAGCCCACGACATACCGCTCATAACGATACAGTGCAGCGGTACACTTCTTATAGCATGCATATTATACTCGTACCTACTATACTCGTAAATAAACGACGTGTCTGTAAACTCGGTCTCAAAATCACTTTTAGTTTCAACGTTCAAAAGCAGAAAATTTTATTACATTAATTACAAGCACTATCTACTCTGGTTTTGTAATTCATTAGCACATACAAAGCGATACTAATAATGAACTAGCTTCGGTAAGCGAAGGTGTAGTAGTCTAGATAGTGAAATTGTATGATCGTGCGTTAATTAAACTTGACGGCGACAATTGGAGCAGAAATGAGCAAAATATATGACTTCGCATACCAGGAAATGGAAAATACACTATAAATGCCACCAAAATAATAAATGGACAAGGATACATGAAATTCAAAATATCTAATACGAATTAACAGAGAAGGTATACCTACTGAATGAAGAATTCGGAAAAGAATTAGAAAAACGGAAATTGAAAAGCTACTCGCATGCATATACCTTTTTGTAAAAGAACTTAAAATATCCTATAGACAGGTAGGTACCTAATACTTAAGACTTCCGACAACCCAAATGTTAAAGATACAGTAATGTTTAATGTGGCTCCTGACAATACAAAGTGGTGTACACATAAGAACAATAAGATACAGCGGGAATTTTCTCACGTCGTGCAGCGATGCGTTAACGCACCGCTACGGTCAGTTTGCGTGTTGAGTTGCAACCACCGTGACTTGGATCACGCAAACGTCGATATATTAGAATGTACACGGTCGTGCAATCAAAATCATGGGATCCTAGAGTCAAGACTACCTAGTTAAAAGAACGCAAAATTTTAATTCTGTTGAACCTTAACCAACTTCCATCACATATATACCTAATCATGTAAATATGATAAGCTCTACAACCCAAACTAAGTAGTAACTTGTAGTAGGTACTCACAATACCTTATACATATAAATGATTAATTATGTGATCAATGTATAAAAAAAACTTAATTCACAAATATACTTAAAACAAATTATTAAGCGTTAGATGTGTTGTATCAACTAAAGCTGTGGGTCACTATGGCATGTTGATAACCGAATATAGATAGCTATTGTATATAAGTTAGTTGAAAAATTATAATCATACCATAATAATTATAACTATACTAATAATAATAATCATCCACAATCACCAACCAATTGGCTCCTTTTTATTCTGGAAAATTAAAGAGTTCCCGCGGGAATCAAAAGCCTCAATCAACGCGGACGAAATGGTTTATTATACCTATAAGGAAAACTTAAATAAAATTTTGGATAGAAGCAGGCGTCACTTTGCGGAAGTCCATGACAATGAAAAAAACTAGAAGTTTAATTTGCTATAATCCGTACGTACGTTGTGAAACGTATAAGTGAAACGTACGTTGAGGGTATATGTGGTGTGGTGTGGTGAATATCGCGGGCAGCAAGTTTAAGATACACACTGTACCACATAGATTTGCCTTCTGTGGCGGATTATAGCGAACTAAACTTCTAGTTTTTTCATTTAAATAGAATTGTTAGTCCTTACTCTAATCATATTATCATTATGTTGTTTTTATTTCTCGGAACATAATCATTAAATTAAATTTTAAACAAATGTTGTCTTAAGCGTATTTCAACGTGTTATTTCAACAGAATGGTCACTTTCGGTCAATACAAGACTAGATACTTCCTGCCTCCGATGTCAAGCACTGATGTCTAGTTAACTATGAATTATGCATAAGATTTAAATAGTTGCAGCTAACAATGACTCGCAAGCTTCACAGAAAATTAACATTTATGAAAAATGTTTCAAATAACTAGGTGCGACTTAATTTTTTTCGTACGTTACATAGATTACGTGACATAACAATAACTAATAAGATAAGTATACAATAAGACCTGAAGTTAGCCCGCAATTTGGATGTGATTTCAATTCCACTGTTTTTATTTTAAAGGTAGCATTGAAATAGAAGTTGTAGTAACCTGCGTTACAAAAACATGAATGAAACGTCAAGAAGCCAATCACTATTTCGAAACATTATTCATTTACCACGAGTGGGTCGACAAGTATTTTTCTTAATCATGCAGCAAAATAGCCACTAATAATATTATACTGTGACTCACTTTCCATTGAGAAAATATAATCTTTTTTAGATGGCGACCAGACTTGTAGCATTATGTATTGCAAGACGTTTAAATCAAACATGTAGGTACTTAGTTCACATATAATCAGCAATTTATTTTAATGTGAATTATATTCAGTATCAGGTCATAGTTTAATTTTTTAACAGAACTACTTAGGTATAGCATTATAATTAAATTCCGTGACATTTTAAAGAGGTTTTATTTTAAGTATGTACTACCCCTCAGAATCGTGGATGAACATATTAAACTTTGGAAACTCTACTCTACTAAGATTGACACAATGATCTTGACTTTGCAGTTACAATGAACTATTCTGATGATATCTAATAAGTTCTAATAAATGAAGTACCTAAGCAAGTACTCACAACAAAGTTGATATAAGAAACATAGTCGTGGCGGCAATCATTTATTTGCCATAGGTTCTAGAACATATTAATATGGCATGTTCTAGAACCTGTGGCATTGGGATTTTTATGTAATGCACATGTCATGTTTTTTGTGATATTTATTAGAATCTAATTAATGTAATACATTGGCGCTATATGCACATATTTTATGGTCCTACCGTTTGCAATCAGGATATTAAACGCATTAATTGAGCTCTTGAAGTTAATTGTCCGCTGAATATTGGTAATCTATCTAATCAATATGGAATAAATATTATTTAGCTTCTTTTTTTTTTATTGTGAGATAGGCTTGCGCTTGACGACAATCATGCTTAGTGCAAAGCAATGATGAGGTCTAGGTTGGAACGCGCTTGCCTAGAAGATGAATATTCACTCTTGCCTTGAAGTTACCTAAGTTATACGTGGCAGGAAACACGTGCGCTGGGAGGTTGTTCCACACCCTAGCGGTTCGGATCAGAAACGTCGAGCAAAAACGTTTTGTGCGGGCAGATTGGACATCAACCACATAAGGATGCCAACACAGACGGTTTCTCACTGTTCTGTGGTAGAACGGGGAAGGAGGAACAAGGTTGTGAAGTTCCTGAGCACAGGAATCATATCAGATAGATAGATCAATCAATGATCATAGATCAATCATAAATCTATGCTTATAATGCGTAAAAGGGCTTAACAGTTGACAGATCATGGTCATAGGTTTTCCCTTTCTTAATTTGAATGCATTACGCCTATTTTCATTGAAATACCGAATTACGATTGGGATTTCAAATATATCTGATTGATCAATAAATAATCCCTAATATGTACCTACCTACTTCTCAAACATAGGTTAAAGTTTAAGAAGTAGGTAAAATGTAGATATAAATACATATATATTTAGAAGTAAACTGTTTAACAACCACCGTAGAAAATGTGTGGAATTAGAAGCTGAACCAATAAAAGCACGTTACGGTTGGTGTTTTCAGAATGCAGGCCACGTTCTATTGGTACCAGTACTAGCTGTTATTTTGTGTACACTGTCCGCGGTTGACGGTTCTTTTATTATAGCGATAAAATTGGTGGAGTAAACCGGTGATTTTCGCTGATTTACGGCTCAATATTTATTTTTCACGCGTTACTTGCAAACTATGTAAATAGGAAGTTCGATGTAAACATCTAACGTACCAAAGAGCCTTTTGGTATCTACATAAATATTCAAAAATAGTTTCATCTGATCAATGAAGAATTTTGATACGGTTCATTCGAAACATAAGATTAGGTTTAATTCTTAATACGTTTATTTTCCTTAAAAATGTTATTAATAGACAAGTCGTGGCTGCGTGGAATGAGATGGAAGAGTACTGACTGCAGTTCTGCACTGAAAATTCAGGCTGGTCCTTTACACTTCCATTTTATTAAGTTGTACTAGTCAACGCACTCTAGCTAATATGAAACTCTCAACCATGCTGATTTACCTACCGACTGTCCAGTTTCGAAAATTTGTCGGCGCGCAATACGGCATGACTTATTATGGTAGGTACTAGGTTTCGAACGACAATAACTATTTTAATATAAGTTATTTGAACTATAAAAGAAAATTTTAGGCGGTTTTGTAATCGTCGTTTGTGATTTTAGTGCGCCATTATTCTAGTTTAGTAGATATTTGAGAATTTATAACCTCCGGTGTAAAAATTTGATTATAACCGCTACGGTAATGTAAGATTTGTAACGTGGTTATTTCAGAGCGATGTTTTATTTTAATATTATTTTAATTAGCACTTAACAGAAAACACTGAAATTAATACCTAATAGCTTATATTCTAAATTGATGAGGATGGACTTGAACATGACTCGACCATACGATTCAATGGCAGCATCAGAAAAAAACTCCTGCTAATCTATGAGTTGGTTTACTTTACTAATGGCACGCTAAAATTTCTTGATTCACAACTTTTTAGCAACAATAAGTACTTAGGTTATACAGGCTGAAGTTTTAACAATGATATTTCACAATTAAGGCCCGCTTGTAGGGACACCGGGTTACGTTTGACCCAGGAATAAGTACGAATTCTGTCAAAGTAGCAGCTAACCATGATAGAAGGATAAACCCGCGTTTCTACAAGAGAAGCGAGCAATTAAAGTGATAAAACAGTTCGTAGAACATTTGGCACATCGAAGCGATGAAACGCTTGTCATCCCAAACTCCTCATCGGTAGGTGAACGCCTATCTAAGTCACGTCAGTTTCGCTCTTGATGAATGCATAATAATGAGTCTGTTTTACTTAATGTATGCTAAGGTAGTCCAGATGTTTATCTCAAGATCCACCTACGCAAATGTTGTGACAATGCAAGTAAGTACTTGGTGTGTCGACTTATTGTGAATGGCAAGTAGGGCTTTTTAGCACATGTTGCTATTTAGCGCACTATTATTTTTAGCTAAATTTTGGATTTACAGGACACATGCTTCAAGAGTATTTATTCATTCAGACCTCATGTATTTATCATAGGTTAATCTTGTTTTATTCATAGAAGGCTCGAAAGTTTAAAATCAAAAAGGTCAATGAAACTTTGATTGATCTTAAAGCTTCTAAGCTTCACAAACAACATGTACCTAATAAATCTTCTCACTTATAAACAGTAGTTAGATCAATAAATTTATATGGTCAGAAATAAAAACATATTACTTAACGACTATAATAAATACAAAGAACAAAAGTAATATAAGCAGATTCCTTTTCTGTGAAGATAACAGTAGCTTTATTAAGTAAACTCTGCATCAATCATTGTTACAGTGTTTGTTGTCATTGGGTTTTATAGTATTCTAGCATTTTAGCCAAACGTCAATGGATTTAAACCAATAGCGGCAAGTGGTAAGTTGGTAACCAATCAAGCCAATGACCAATCAGGGGTGCAATCATGTAAGGATCGCCGATCAAATCGTTACAGCTCGGCTTCAAAGTAAAATAAACCATAACAGCGTTGAATACATACCTAAACGAATAAGAATGGATACACGAAATTGAGCTCTAATTCAACGCTGTTATGGTTTATTTAACTTTATTCTTATACGTTTAGGTATGTACGATACCCTAAACGTATAAGAATGGATACACGAAATTGAGCTCTGATTCAACGCTGTTATGGTTTATTTTAGTTCGAAGCCGAACTTTAACGATTTGATCGGCGATCCTTACATGATTGCACCTCAGAAGTGATTGTGATTGTTACAATGTAGCACTTTAGGTAACGGGGCACAATAAATGTTGTGATTTGTGTGATTTTATCATCAAAAGAAGTGTCATATTTTGATGATAATAAATTATCATAATTCGCAGGTATGCTTTCGTACGGATACAAGTTATCTTTCTTATACTTTTAACTGAACAAAAATCTAGACAAATTCAAATTGTGAGGAACAGAAGTTAGGAAACCACCAAAATTACAAAATGAAAAAAAAAACGGATATAAATGTTTTGTGAGGCTAGGTAATCGATTTTGCTCCGAAACAGCCTAGCCTCAAAATACTTTAACTCGTGTCTGGCATGCATTTGATATTCGAAATTCTCGCAAATCGAATACATGCCAGACAGTTAACGATAAATATATCAGCAATTTCTTCTAATGATTTTGCAGAGTAATTAATTGTCACCATCACTTTAGCTAACTATCCAATTTGATAGTTTTATCTTCGTGTTTAATCTACAAATTACAAACTGATTTTAAATGTTAAGCTTAAAACGGGAGCGATTAAAATAGCTTTGTTCTGTTCCCTTCTATTGTTTTTGTCTTTTAAATGTGTATTTCTCTACTATTTTCAGCTTTGATGTTTTCATTGATAATAGAACAAACAACGTGCACTTAAATTTGAGAAACGGTTAGTTTGAAAACCAAAGTATTATACCTAGTGATTTCAAAAATATCTTGCAATTAAATTTATAGCCAGGTATCCCAATCTAAAATAAAAATAACAGAAATGATTAGATCAACATAAACGCGAGCGAAGCAATGACAGCATTTTCTGCTATTTTTCGGGGACCACCAATTATTGATAATTTTAAACAAAATTATAAGTTAAACCCTGCTAAGTTGGAGGCCGAGGGTATAGACTTAAGGAATGGCATGGACGGACGTATAATTTCTGTATTGCCTCAAGTGTAAAACCACCACTGGATCAAATGGATGAAAGTTTGTTATGATGATGAGAAAAAAATCATGTAGGTACTTTTCTTAACTGTTATCTACTACTTATCTCAATAATCATCAGCTTATTTTCCGCTCGTAACGGCAGCAAGGCAAACAGATTTATTAGCTTTACTTCATCTTTCTTTACAAATGTAAAAGTAGGTATTAGTATTGGCATTAGCACCATGTACATTATAATATGTGACGCTGGCCGACATATCGGTCGTTATTATAATTCAACTAGACACATCTTGGAAACTATTTTGTCGTATTGAATAGTTGAATTTATTTACAGGCTTTAACTTACGTACGCAAAATAATTATTATGTTAATGTAAACTGTGTAAACATTATCCTTGACAGAGATATTTCTACATCTAAACCAGATTTATGGGATTTTTTATACTAATGTATTCTAAGTTGTTTACTTACATAGCTTATTGACCAACACAGATATACATGTACACTCATCGAAACCTACCTATGCATATTTCCCAACGAGTACATATTGTACAATTACTTCTTTTATAATCTAGTCTATTCTATCAAAATATAAGTACAACCTAAGTAATTTTATATCAGGCGTATATCAGTAGTTAAATGTTACATATGGGTGGTTTTTGAACATAATTTTTGAGAACAATAAAAAGTATCTACAACGTGTAAAGTCATGTTTTGAGGTCAGATCCAAAGCGTGAAGGAAATTTGATACCTTTTTGTTAATGCTAGGACGTGTTGGTAATTTCGTAATGCGATTGTACCAAGTAGGTATATAAGCAATGATAGAGTCTAGTGAACTTTAGGTCACCTAGGTCATGTAGACTGTATATAAGTAGGCTATGTCTCACTTTCTTCAACACGCGTCTCTATCTAATTATCTTATTTCATTAACTAATAATTAACCAATATAGTTCATCAATGTATTAATATTAGTAGATATAAGTACTTATATTAAAGACACACGGAAAAAAATCTCGTCTCATACAAGCCAGCCTGCAAAATCTATTAATCTACTTACTGGACGAATAGAACCATACAAGGACTAATCAGTCAAGTAAGTACCTACTTTACATCACTATTTTTTTTTGTAACATTCAATAGTTGTTTGACTATATTTAACGATTACACCTTGGCGGTGAATCGATAATCACATAAAATAAGATTCAAATGATTACATCACTGACAAAGATGACAAGATGACGAATAACTTGATGAATTTGCTTGCTAGCTTTATTACAGTATTGTGCCGCTAACTTGATGATATACTGGGAATAAATGACGCATTCTTATGTAAAATACCTATTATGGGTGCAGCGGAATATTTAAGTTATGCATGAAACTTAACCGTAGCAGACATCAAAGTCTTTTTAAAGTGATATCATTTGACGATGCCCATGTTACATTTCTTAACAATAGTAGGTACCTATACAAATGTTGTTTGAGATTGATAGAGAATAGAGATCATTACTGAAGGTAAGGTATGAACTACTGATCCAAATAAGATTGCGTTAACTGAAACTTAAGATATTCTTCGTCACATAACTGACAGATTTCTAAATCGCCAAAGGTTTGTTAGATGGTAATGAATCTTAAGTATGACAAGAGCTAGACGCTTCAAGGCTTGGCATTGTTCTAAAAGTGTTTTGTAGGGCTGACTAAAACAGACCTCCCACGAGCCTAGCCATCCAATTGATTATACTCTGTTGTCCACAAGACAAAAAAGGTCAAAAAGGTCAAAGGATGTACGTCAATCAAGCTTTTTGTCAAAATCATGAGCATGTGTATCATGAACTGGTCTACAGTGTTATAGGTATACATAATACCATTTATTATTGACCTCGCAGGACCATTTCATGTGTGGTCTGATCTACGATAAACGTTATTTTTAAATAAGCTAACTCAAACTTTATTAAATTTGAGGTTGTAGTCGTGTTAGTTGCGCATTGTCCAGCAACAACAAATAATCTGATTCATTTGATTACAAAACTATATTTACCAGATGTTGTACTTAGTAGGTAGGTACTTAATCTTCCCACACAGTATAAGAATCATTACGAAACCAAGGCATAGCACATATTCTTTCAACCTCAAGTTCTACTCAGGAATAAGTGGTATCTCAACTCCTACGTATCTTTAACTTAATATTGAAGGTGAATCAATCGCCCACGTGGCGGCAAAAACTAGTCATCAGTACCTACTTGGTACAAAGGTAGCCGATTCGTCAGTCTGTTGTCGCAACGCCCATTATAACATATATGGACTTTTAAACGCTGCAAGTGTAGGAGGCATAGCCGGCCCATTCCTTTAGACAATTTATATCTTTGTTATGAATCTACACCATGATGTTTAGATGCAGATGAAAATAAAACGTCAGCTCTGTCAAAGCTGGGTACCTTTTATGCAATTAAAACCATCAAACTAAACAGGGCCGCGCCGTAGAGCCGTAAAATATTTACTTATTTTAGTTGTATTTTTATCACCGTTCTTCTTCTTGTTTTCTTTTCCTTATTAAATTCTGGTAACCAGATAATTTCTATTTTTTATCTTGATTACTATCACTCATCGTGAAAACACGTTAAAACAATTAGTAACACACAAACTATAAATATTGTTTTTATTGCTATAACTTATTCTTAGTTTAAAAAATCAATGTGCACCTTGCACACACTTTCGATTGAATAATTATTAACTGTTAAATTGTTTTGTTTTGGCTCTCCTCCCCGTGACCCGCATCGGGTTGCTTGCGTCGCACGCATCGCATCGGGTTTCGTTCATACTCATTCAAACAAACTCACGGCGGTTCTTTTGATTTTAACGCTGAGTTCGTAATTAATGTACCTAAACTAAAAACAAAACGTAAAATTAAACCACATACAGTACAATAAGCGCAATATTATATTATGTTTTGTTATTTACAAGGCATATGTTGCGCCCATTCTACCTACTTACTTATCAATACTCCACTACAATGAATATGTTGTTGTGTAAGACGTTTAAGGTCGATGACAAGGGTCTGCCCGCGAAATTCAAATTTAATTTGGTTTTTCACAATTTGTAAACTAATACGACAAAGTAGGCTTATGGCATTCAAATTGCGAGCGTAGGAATATCATCTTCACAGGTTTATATAAAAATCTTTACTTGAAAGTGTCCAGTTTAAGAAATTAGTCAAAATAATGAGTTTGACGTGAGTTACTCACAAATTAGTCATTAATTTGACTAATTTCTTAAACTGGGCACTTTCAAGTAAAGATTTTTATATAAACCTGTGAAGATGATATTCCTACGCTCGCAATTTGAATGCCATAAGCCTACTTTGTCGTATTAGTTTACAAATTGTGAAAAACCAAATTAAATTTGAATTTCGCGGGCAGACCCTTGTCATGCACCTTAACCAAAATAATTGCGATGGCGGCGCCCAGTGGCGCTGGCGTGCACTGGGTTCGAAGCTAGGGTTGGCAGAAGTGTAGTGATTTACTATAGATGGCGTTTTTACGATTTTATTCTATAATGTTTATTTTTACTTTATTGTATAAATTATATGTAAATGAGTTGAGTATTAAATCTGCACGCCACTGGGGGCGCCCCTATTGTCTTGGCGCCTGTGTGCGCCGCACACTTCGCACACAGGAGCGGCGCGGCCCTGAAACTAAAATAAAAGGGATATAGGGTATAGATAATTATTTATATAGAGGTAAGTACACAAGTAGGTATAAAAAATACAGAAAGAAATACTAGGTAATAAATAGATAGGCCTAACTTTATTGATGAAAATGGTTAAGTAAACATTGAAGTGCAAAGTATGTAAGTTCCCCCACGAAACACTACTTATTGACTATCACTAGGCTATTATGAGTCACACTCACAACTCACAGCCAATATTTATACGGAATAGTTAAGATAAGAAAGGAAGTAAAGTCAAAAAGGTTCAGAACTTCGAATCCTTATAAAGGAGCACTGCATCTAATTATGAAAATGAGTGCTCTTATTCAGGATAAGGGCCGTTCATACTTCAAACTTAAGGGCTTTTAAGTTAAAAGCTATTTTTAACGACTTATAACAAACTATTGAAAATATTCTTGTCCTTATTATCGAAATTCATAAAATAGAAATGTTTTTATAAAGCAAGAATCAAAATGTAGAAACAAAAAGGACTTGTTCTAAAATTTAAAATAATCTCTACCAAAATGTAATAATAGTTTTTCTTGAAGGCAAAAGGGCCCAGTATGCAATACATTTGTATTGCATACTGTGGAAAAAAGAGATAGCTGCACTTTTTGTAACTATCGCCCGAAAAGCTGATTCAGTATTAGGTGGGTGTAGGGCTCTCCACTGATGTCAAAAGTGAAAGTCTGCCCGCATATGGATGGGCCTTTCGCTAGATATGGCCGCTTAAAAACGGTTTATCGTTACCAAAAATAAACCATAATTAGAAAAGCTGATTCTTGTACAGTATTAAAGTATAAAAGCTGAATCAGCTTTTCAGGCTTTAGTTACAAAAAGTGCAGTTATCATAGTTAGTTAAAAGTGCAGTCTATATGCAAAGAGTAATTAAAAATAGAATACAATAAAATAAAAGTAATTACTAACTATACATAAAACTAATAAAACTAACTGGGAATGTTAAAAAACTCTTCCCAGGCGTCATGGTCACAAAAAACCTATATATCTATTTCCTATTACTATTGTGAAGCACAGATAGCCAATAGGTAATGTATAGGTACCTACATATATATGTAATTAAATTTCATCTAAATCTATAAATAGATAATGATCTATAACTTGTCGGCCTATATAATAACCGAAGATTGGATTTCCTATAACACAATGAAAACAATCCGCAATCATATGAAATAATGATACCTCTAAAGCAACGGTCCGTTGCCGCAAAAGGCTATATTTCACACAACGTATGACCCATTGTATGTTACTCTATGACAAATTGTACTGGCTGAATACACATAGGTACTTCTTCATAAATCTAAATACATAACACAACATTGAGTTAAAAACAGAACCAACGTAGGCCCTGAGCTTGAAAGGAAGAAGAGTTACAAAAGAGGGACCTTAAATTCATCTAAAACATTTATATATTACTAGATGATTCCCGCGACTTCGTCCGCGTGGATTAAGATTTTTGATTCCCGCGGGAACTCTTTAATTTTCCGGGATAAAAAGTAGCCTATGTCCTTCCCCGGGATACCATCTACCCCTGTACCAAATTTCAGCAAAATCGGTTGAAAAGATGGGCCGGGAAAGCGTAGCAGACAGACAGACAGACAGACAGACAGACAGACAGACACACTTTCGCATTTATAATATTAGTATGGATAATAAATATTTAAAGATCATTAAAGCAAAGATTAAGTTTAAAGAATTGTAATTCATCATATTTAGCCTATGGATAAAACAGATCATATCATTTTCAGTTTTTCTACATTATATTTTCAAAAACATTATAATAGGTAAAACTGCATGCTCAAAAATCAACTTCGTAAAACTGGATATCTGCAATTCGTAGAAGTAACTAGTAACCTAATGATAATGCATACAATCTCATAAAGTAGCATGATTCTTGTCTTAAGTGCCCGGTTCGCCTCCAGACTCTGCATTATAATGAGCTTCGCATTGTTTTCAGAGCAAAATGCCTTATAGATTATGTCACTCTCGGTCATATCTCGTTGAGGATAAAGGGATTAACATGAGACCACATTTAGTTTTCACGTATATTTAAATCTACGAGTAATACGTACCTACTACGTAGTCTGCAACTATGTCGAAGGCCACGTTTACAGTTTCAGTGGCTATATTTATTAATATTGCTCTAGATGATTTTTTTCATATGGATTTAGGTTTTTTTTAATAATTCCGTGAGAATTCATTGATTTTCCGCGTTATAATTTGTCCGTTTCCGGTATGCAAATGCAAGCAATCTATGTACCTACCCAATTTCGTCTGAACCTTAATCGGATGGATCTTTTAAATGGTTACAGACAGATAGGCAAAAAGAGATATTTTGCATAGTTTTTAATAATTTATTGGTATTATTATAGTAAACAATGTAACGTGAAACTAAACTAATTGAAATAATATTAACTGTTAATTTATTATAACTTGGGAAATTTTAATGCACATTACTTAAAAAAAAATTCATTTATATTTTTATATTTAAAGTATTAATGCATATCAGACGCGATCTGATTTATTTCGTATTAAACATTATTGAAAAATCGGTTAGTGTATTATTTAAATCGGCTGTAATCGTATGAAATAAATTACAGCATTGTTTTAGCTCTGTCTAAGCACAAAGGGCGGTTGATCCTTGATACTAACTCTGAACATGCTTCTGTAATTTGAGATGTCTGCAACCTCTCCAACTCCGAACACTTGAGAGAAGCCATAAACAATCACACTCCTAAAATAGATCCTATTACGAAAGCAATTGAATTAAATGTCGAAGTTAAAGTACCCACAAAGCTCTTTAAAGAAGTTAGATTTAAATTCTGAGATATTGAAGTAAGATAACAATAAATTAAAAGTAAAAAACTTTTTTCAAAACAAGCTTTTATTAAAATGCGCTGAAAAGAATAAAATTAACTTTTCCTTTAAAACTTTTACTATCCACTTATAACGTCATTACACAATTTATATGATATAAAAGCTAGTCGCGAGATTTTATTCGTATTAAAAACAATCAGATCAAGTTACTTAATTTACTTGTTTATCTCGCACACAGGTAAATCTCGCGACAAGCTGTTATATTATCATATAAATTGTGTAATGACATTATAAATAGATAGTAAAAGTTTTAAAGGAAAAGTTTATTTTATTCTTTTCAGCGTATTTTAATAATAGATTGTTTTAAAAAAGTTTTTACTTTTAATTTATTTTTTACTTTTTAGTAATCGCTGGACAGATTTCTCAGTCTTGCTGTTGACGCTTATCTCCCAAATTACACAAGTCAAAGTTAACCAACCGATGCTACAGACTCGAAAAATTCGATCACAATATTTAATATCATAATCGAGGACTCCAAAAACCACACCACAGACCACAGACGGTATGAAGCAACGGAGTTTAACTCGCATTCGTATTCTCAGCAAGTCCTTTCATTTGATACCCATATTGTAGGAAAGCATAAAAAACTTAATCCACCATCTTTAGAAGTTCGCCATATTAGATTTAGAGTGACGTCACTTTATTTTTCGAGTTATTCTCAGCAAGCCCTTTCATTTGATACCAATATTGTAGGAGTACATTAAAAATAACTAGTCCAACATCTTGGATGTTCCGCCATGTTGGATTTAGAATGACGTCACACAGCTAACCATGCATTGTCATCCAAACTAAACGTGTATACAAAATTCAACTCAATCTGTTGAAGATATATGCTTCAAAATTGAGTTACAAGATTCCACCCGAACACATACATACATTGCAAATTAAATAAAAGCTTTTAAAAATATATGCCTCTATTGTAAAGGCAGCAACGTCAGCAATTCTTTCGCAGAGCCTTATTAGAACAAATAATAATAATAATCGATACGCAGAGCAGATACTTTCGCAAAGCCTTATTAGAACTAATAATAATATCGGTATTATAATTATACCGGTAATAATAATCGAAAAATAATAAATAAATGAAATTAAAATGATAAATGATCGAATGGGTTAATCCCAGTCAGCCTCGCTCACACTCTGAGGCGACTGGGGTTCCGTGGCAGTTCGCTCGTAGCTAGCAATTAGCATGCAGAAAGCGGTGTTGCTAGACTCGGCTAGGATAGTCCGCCGGATTCTCAACCTGTCCCCTGACCCCCGGCCGTCTGGTCTCCCCTGCCGGGGGTTATAACTCTTTTGGCCGTATATGTATTTATTTTGTATGCGGGCGTGAGAGCTAAATTAATGTCGATAATGATCGATATGCTCGTTAGTTGTAACTCGTTATATTTGCGAAAATAGAATATCTAATGAAACTCTTAAAAGTTAGTATGTACAGTGTTTTCTCTGAAAGGTACGTAACTTTAGTTAACTAAAATTACATAAAAAAAGCAAAAATATACCTCAATATTGAAATATCCTACAGATTACATGAGATAAAAAAAGAAGCAGGTCGTTCCTTTCTTCAGTCACCGCGGAAATTGTATAATACGGGAATTACTTTGCATTAAACGCAATAAATAGTTAATTTACAGTAACAACTTCTTGCAATCGAAGAATAGCAATTAAGCAGTTTTTATAACATTTATAATACAATAAAAATCTATGAGCAATTTCAATAGATCATAAATTCATCGTCGAATTTCTTTTATTTTATTCTAAAATTCGGCGTTGCATTTTCTCTGTTGTCTGGTAGTGGGTAGACACGTATTTTAGGTCAGTTGATTAACGACCGTTTTCCTGGTGTTACTACATTAAATGTTAAGCATATTCCGGGAAAATTTGAGGTTGACGTCTTGCCCTAGTTTTATGTATTCACTTTGATACAGCCTTTCCTAGCAAAATTATTTAGTAATTAGCTACATATTTAATTCCGATAATTAAATTTTGAGTAATGACGATTTTTTAGCCAAGTTATATTATTAATTTATGACATTATTCATTTAATGCTCTTAAACGTTGTATATAATAAAAACATGATTTATCATTAGGTATGGAGTATGGAGTATGGACCGTATCAATTTCTAAAAGCGTTAAATATTAAAATCCCGCAATCGTGAGCGTGAACAGTGCCCTTGCAAGCGATTAGACTTGAATGTTATTACCTATGCCGATTAGACATGATGCACAGGAATCCACAACGTGGTTATTTTTTAAGGAGATAAATAATATTAGAATAACACCCTTCTACACGGCAGTCAAAAAATGTAAAAAAAATGAATAGGGCCCTTTTGTAATAAGGGTACCTGTCAGTGAGGCCAGGGGATATTGTTACACCTGTTGATGGCACTTTACACAAGGTTTTAGACAGTTTTTTTTAATTATGTAATAAAACATACTTATACTTTCTAGTTTAGTTATATTCTCGTTATTTATCCGATTTATTCTCTGGTTAGGTTAGGTTAGGTAAAAAAATAAAAAAAAATGTTTTTTATAAATCTGTATTTATTTAATAAGTGAACTAACTTCCTTATGAAGCAAGTGATATTTAATTTCTTAAAACGCACACACTTAACTTCAAAAGTGAGAGGTGCGTGCTTTGGGAGTGGGACCACTGACACTAACTATCACCGCTTGAAATAAAATATACACTCCTGAGACTATTATTATTTACGAGCGAATGCCCGCGACTTCGTCTGCGTGGTTTGAGGTTTTTTGGTTCCCGCGGAAACTCTTTAATTTTCCGGGATAAAAAGTAGCCTATGTGCAGACTATGCCCTATGACTATGTGCCTATGTGTATTTATGTCCAGACTATAATCTATCTTTGTGCCAAATTTCAGCCAGATCCGTTCAGCTGTTGGCGCGTGATTGAGTAACAAAGATCCATACATCCATCCAAACTTTCACATTTATAATATTCGTAAGAAGTAAGATTATTCGTACGTAGGTTATCAATGTCTGGTTTTTATCCATGGCCATTGGCCATAGTAGATACTTGTAAACATAATGAATGTGATTCGTGAATTCAGAGACATAACATTAAACAGAAGCTACCGAACTGTTGAACGATTACTCATTATTATCTAATGGCTATTTTAAACTACCTAATTATGTAACAAAATATTCAATTATAGCCTGACTTCGAATTTAGAAGTGTAAGACGTAGTTACTATAATTTTATTAAAGCCTAAGATAATATTAGAAACAGTCACAATAATATAATATTGTGTAACGGATTCATATAAAAGCGATGGAAACTATAAGATTTTGATAATAATTATAATTACCTACGATGCTAATATGCCAACTTATCACGATCACAAGTCCAAGGCAAAATTTGAGGAGACTGCTTTTCTGTTGGCTCCCGATTGAATCAAGAACCGACGCTGTAAAGTGCAAATTCATTCGCGCGAGCAGTTCCGTATCGCTACAATAAACGTTTCAAAACTGCAATCACAAATTGTTAGGTGGCACGGACGGCAACAACCTGATTGTACCGTTAAGTGAGACGCGCAGAACTGACCTAGTGCCGGGAAAGTTATCAGGGACGACCGAGTTCCGCTTAAAGGCACGATATACTGTCCCGACGATTAAATTGGTCTTATGCGGTTTTGTGATTCTCCGTAGGAACCGCAAAATATAACGGATCATTAAATGACGATAAAATCTCCAACAAATCTAAACTGATGTCATATCGCTAAATAGAACAGGACATCCCAATAAAGTTTTACTGTAACAACCTGGAGACCTTAGAGATTCTTACGAGATAGTACAACGGTCACGGGTGTCATATCATTCTCTCTTAATGAACATTAATTTGTTGCAAGTGGAACTGATTCAATTGCTATCACCATTTAGAGGTGGCATTGACCTTTATCGAAACAATTTGTATCAGTTAGCTAGAGACGTGAGCATACATCCAGTGACCTCATTATTTTTGAGAATTGCACACTCGAAATTGATAAAGGCCGCACGGCGAATCCGAAGATATTGTGGTATGGTTTCATAGGTACACGATTTTAATAAACGATAATGCCAGATGAGTTTGATATGTTTATAAAACTGTAAGTTTTGTCCAGCAGAAAGCTAATATTTTATAAGTGTAATAAATATTATCTTGCTTGATCAATTTAAAGCAACACAAATAAAGTTAAAGTTATAAAACTAACTATAAGTGACGGAATGCAAAAATGATAATACAAATGGAATCGTAGAAAGCTCTACTGAATTTAGGCCTTTGAAAGACACGAATAGCATGGCAGGGAGTTCCCAATGTGCGTAGATTAAGTATATTTATAGTTGCATGCGGGGTCGATGTTCCGTGCTCGTCTCCCACAACGCACCGCTCCGGGACAAACATTCAGGAGTAAGAATATTGATTTCGCTAATCTTTTCTGTCTATTATGTTACACCTATGCATCTTCAAGAAAAATCAAGAAGTAGGTATTTGATTTATATCATTAGTAACTGTCCTAGCCTAGATCGGTTCAGGTGAAATTTTTGCATAGGTTTTGTATTGCAGATACATACATTTTTTATATGTATAATTCAGACATGACAAGCTATCTATATGTGGTTTTTTGAACAGTGTTAATACAGAAAAAATAAATTGGTGATGGATTTAATGTACCTATACCTACTACTTAGACACGACTTATGATGTAGATTAGTTTTTGGAACACTAATTGCAAAGACGACCCGGACCCAAAATTTATTTATGTACATAATGTAGATTAATAACATTTAAGATCACATCGTTTGCTAAAATTATGATGCATTTCCGTTTAATAATTTAAAGAGATACATTACAGTTAACAATTTAAAGGTACATTTAGATTTTTAAATTGTAATTTGTCGATGAACCAAAATAATATTATACTTGATTAACGATATGGTCCAAGGTAAACAAGATCAAACTTAGTCATTCAAATACAACATTTTATTGCAAATAAGCGCTATTTGTCTATTAAATCTATACCATTATAAGTTTGATAAATGTTGGAGTATTTTTTCTTGTTCATGTCAAGTTATACCCGCAGGGCGATTGTGTAAAACCTGCATCAATCATTGTTACAGTCTCAATTGTATTGATTGGCTGAATTTATGGTATTATGGCTGCGTCAATGAATTTTGGCCAATAGTGGAAACATGTTAACAAATCAGAGGTGATTGTGATCGCTACATTGTAGCTGTCATTTTTAGCCAATCGACCTGCCGTCTAACTTCTATAAGTACCTATATATCTTCTTCTTGTACTTCAATATGCAAAATAATCAAGTCACTCACATGTCAAAATTTACAGAAGACAGCATTGACGTATGAAGACAGTGAAAAATCAAGCCATGCAAATGAAACATCGAAATCTCAATAATTTAGAAGTGATAGGCACAATGCTAGTTATCAGGTACGTGGACTTGTTAGTACAACGACAGTTCATTACCTATTACGGAGATGGCTCGGCTTACGACCCTTGTCCAAAAGTAGGTTACATCACTTATGTGGAGCCTGTGGACATGTAAACCTACAGCAGCCGTGACTCATATCGTATATCATTTGAAGTAAGACGTATTTCAAAATAGTAACTTACAAGTGCAACTTCACAACTTCAGAAATAGAACGTTGTAGAACATATATATATATATTAAATATTTAAATGTAAAAACTATTGAAAGGCAAAAAGCTGTAGGATATTTAGTATTATCAATAACTATTCCGTTATTAAAAAATGTTATTTCGATGTATTTTAAAAATTTACCTACGATTGTCATTACGTTGAGTCATTGAAGTAAAACTGAAAAAAAAAAAGTTATTTAACAAATTAATTACGTAGATTTTTAATGTAACTGCTACAATATATTAAGTTGTCAAAGAGAAAATCTGAATTTTTTCGATTTTCGATGAATTCGATGGACAATTGGACACTGTTTGTCTACAACACTGCAATAGTAAGTGTATTTTCAGGTTAACACATCGGACAGATAGCAGTCAGCGCATGCTTTTACTTTACTCAGACTTCGACAGCGCAGATGTATTATGGTCATTGAATTAACGATTTTTCTTGAAGTCGATTAGTTTCATGAATAACATTTCAACAAGTTGTCATAACATCCCATCCCACTCAGAGTAAATTGCACAGTCCTAAGGCCGAAAGACAATTATTATTTTAAAAACATGATGATAATATCTTGTTGTTTTAAACAACACACGTGAGTAGTTAGCAGTTACCCGTTTTCCCGAAAGACTTTCATTCTTTAGACAAAAATAAATCTAAAGTTACTAATTACTCTTTGGACTGAGTCCCACCAAGATAAACAGCTAACTCCAGCCAAAAATATACAAGATGGCGGCGAGTTCATAATAAAACAATTTAATGGGCCAGCGCGTTTTCCGCGGTGACGAAATCTGCTGCTCATCTAAAATTGTAGGTGTAACTCTCGGAACATATTACATCAAGATGAAAATGAATGGCGATAAGTGATGAGTTTAGGAACACCGAATGTCTGCTGATTTACTGAAGTCAAAAGAAAATTAATGAAATTCACTGATAAACAGTTTATACGATTTCGGTATGCTGTCGTCTTAGTCAATCCAGTAAATGCATCTAACAACTTGGCTATAATATATGTACTTCAAAAATACCACGAGTAATTAATAATATCATCTCTGGATTGTTATTATTTACAAGTCGGATCTCTTTGCAGGTATAGTTTAATTGAAAGTTAGCCATACTATAATATTATCCTGTGAGGTAATCAATTCTGATTTGATCGAATTACTTAAATTTATAGGTATTTAATTATTATTCACAGTCTAATGGTTGACTATTGGTACCTACTTTTACTTTCATCTGTAAAATCTGACATTTTACTGGGTCTGGTAATTCCATGTTCATAAACTTTCTTTTTTTATAGACCTTGTTACGTATGTCCATATCTTTGTTTGTAAATCAGGTTTGCCTCATAAGAACTTCCTACGTCTTTGATCTAAGAAGTATCTAAAGGAAGCAAAAGGCAAGATTTATGGACGCCTTTCGCTACCATTCAAGGATTACAGTTCTCGTAAATGTTTAGATCTTAGACCTGTTATGTACCTACCCAAGTTTTTCTTACAAGTTACAACACAAATCTATTAAATTAGTTTAATTTAATATTATTATTGCAATTTGTACATACCTACTTACTAACGCCTAGAATACAATTAATGAAGATAATGATTAACTTGGATGAAACAAGTCCCCAAAAAATAAAAACTTTTTAAAGCGAAAAAGTTTCTTTCTGCTTATTAATAAATTATGATTTAAACAAAGAAGAATCAAGTGATGCACGTTATGTTAATTCAAAAACTTTTGTCATTATAGAACGTGTAGGTAAGTACTAAGAGTAGGTAGTTAGGTACCTACACACAAAAGCGGCACCGATAGTGAATGCGAATAAACCAATAACCGGAACGTTATCCTTATCACAGAATATGTATTTGTAGTAATAACCGTGTGTTTCCTCTAACCTAGCAGGGCATTGGAGCTTGGACACGAATCTGGATTGTTTACGCGCGACGGTACAGGCGCGCCGGAAGCGCCGGAACCTCGCGTCATTGACTCGAATACAAACAGGGATGTCACCGTGCTTTTAAAACGTGGAACAGCTCCCTCAGGTGCTCTCATTATCTAAATTTGTTTCAAGTATTGAAGAGCTTAGTCGAGAATTTACGGCATCGTTACATCAAAAGATAAATAAGGTAACTAAGCGTGTAACCAACCAATTTAATTTTTAAACCTATATGAAAGCATGTGTTAATAATTAGAACGCATAATAATAAATTGAAAATAATATTTCAATACCTACAATTAGGTATTGAAATATTATTTTCAATTTATTATAGTATAGTTATATTAAAATAAGTACGTATAGTTGAAAGAGCAACGGAAAACTTCCATACATGAATAGTATTGAGAAAAAAAAATTATGTACACGTGTGAAAAAGAAAATTATAATCGTCGAATACTAAGCTCACAGAAGCAAGATTTTTTTATTAAAAGAACCTAGAAAAAAAAGATATTTCGTTTGAAAGTTTTGTAGGTTATGTGGTAATATCACTTCTAAAAATGACAACCGCAAGAAAGCCACAATAACAAAGACCGATGACAACCACAGACCAGTAAAACATTTGGCACAACCACAGAAAATCAGCATCAGTGCTGCCATAATATTCTTTCAATTATTACCATTCTGTTAGAGTTAATTAAATAATGTAATGCAAGAAAATTCAGTTAAATAATATAAAATACACTTAAAAAAGAGCAATCCTATTATTTATGCAACATTAATCAGACAAAATAATTCCAATTTTAAAAAAATCTAAAGAATCTATCAATTTAAATTTATTCTAGCTACTTGGTAGATATAATATAGAATAGTAACACCGAACTGAGAAACGGGAACTAAATAATCAAAAAAGATTTCCGAAATATTTTATTTTTTTACCTAGGTTCAATTAATTATGATGAATACTTGATAAAATATAAAAAAATAAGCGAATTCCTTTCGTCTTTACCTTATCTACTTGTGTACAAACAAGATTTAGTAAATGTGTTCAATACTAATTTCGCCGTTGCTCTTTGAGATAGTTGAGTTTTAGTTAAAAAGAAAACAAATACCTAATTAGATCAATCAAGGCAGAATACTGTAAAGTACAAGCTAATCAATAAGTTTTATATTACAAATATTGATATTATCACACAATTTAAATAACAGAAAGCGTACGCAAGCACGCCAGCATTGTGATGCCTCATTCATACTTGGGTATCATATCACCTGTCTGCTAAACCTATAAACAAACTTAACCAATACACGTGTTGGTAAAGTATATAAAGAAAAAAAAATCTAAAAAAGTTAAATTTATGGCCACTTCTATCCAGTATCCACAAACTACTTCGGTTCACTGATTTGGGACAAGCACCGAGTGCTATTAGGCACTCCCATCCTGAGCATCTTGATTTTTATTACGACAACCCCGCCTTGCATTGTTTTGGGTTTTAATCACGTCTATGCAATGGCATTCCTACTAGACTCTAGAGGAAGCATCAATCTATGAAGCTAGCACATAAATCTCAGCTCCAAAGACAATAATTACACAATGACTTTTCAGCTGAGGCAGGTATTGAGCAGGATTTTTTTTCGTAATTACAATTGTAATAATTCTTACATATAATGACATTTTAATTACCCACGACACTGATTGTCTAGATGGTTGATGGTGACGTACCTGCAACAAAAAAAAATACAAATTGCAATCATTGTTGTGTTTAATTGCCTTCCACTGTGACACAAAATATTGCAGCGAATTCCAACATAATATGATGCTTGAAAGTTTCTATTTTTACAATCCACTCTATTCCAGACTTTAGACTATGGTAACTTGGTTGGTCCATAGGTAACTTCAGGGATCTGTTAACCGCTTGAGTTATAATACATCAAAATATTGGTAATTTTATAGCAAACGCGATGCTACAATAAACTTGTCAAAAAAAATTTATGAATTAATTTAAAAATAGCCTTGTCAGGATTTTGATAGGCAACCTATTTTAAGTTTTTTCTATTATTCAATAAAAAGAAAAAGTAGGTTTCATCTGGTAAACAGATCGGCGAAGGTCGTGGTATATCCGGATCTAAACTATGTGCAATGGTTTCGGGATTACTTGATGATATTTGATATTTTGAATGCGTTATTTTTAAATTATTTAATAGATCTGACATATTATTATGATACTTACTACTTACTATGACTTATGACTTATGAGTAAAACTTATGTAAGTATGATGTAAAACTTTACAATCGAGTGTTAGTAGTGTAGCTATATATTTTGAGTAGTTTTTATCGTAACGATGAGCCACTTAATACGAATAGTTATACCTACAGCTAAAGATTAAAAAGGAAATAACATCGATTATAATCAAAACAGAGTTTAGAAAGCAAGAACGATAGTATAAAGCCATAAATACTCATACTAAGAGTAAAGCAATCGTAAAATAGGGGAGCGTTATCGTTCTCACAGTGCTCAATGGAACGCACCGTTAAATATCAAATGAAATGCAGGAGAGGTCGATATTGCTATGCGGGTTTTTAGTTAACTTTTTAACTCTATTAGAAAGGAAAATATAATTGCTCTTCAATTATCTAACTGATATTAAATTATACCATGCATTATATAAGTTAAAATAAGCAAGTAGTAATGCGCGGATATGAGGTATGTTTAGCAAAAATAGGGATACTTTATTCAAGAAAACTGACATAATTTAAGCATCTAATAAAATAAATAAATACTTAACTAATGAGTAATTATTGCGAATTATGTAAACGTTTGAATTAATAGCTTGATCTTGTACGTATCGTCAAAATAACAACCACAAAGGCCGCAAAAATAGTCCCAGTAGGTAAGAGAATGTATCAAAAACAAATAGATACCTACTTTGATGCTATTTAAAAAAAATGCTATAAAATTTCTCAATTACAAGTTTCTGGCTCGGATCCAGATGCAGCATTTTTATGAGAATTGACGTTGAACTTTCTTTTTAAAATTCTTATAAAATTTTATTATTGCGTTCTTTCAATTTAGAATATTTAACCATGTCGTGAGGTTACAAATTACAATAAAAGTTACGTTTTTTGTGAACAACAGATTTCTGTCGGGAGTCGTAACTCGTAACCGAGCTAAAAATATTCAATGGAAATATCGAAATAGCAGTAGCACCTATTAGTTTAACAAAAAAGTTTTGAGTTATGCCTGGCTACGCGGGGGATTATCCTTGTAAAAGTTTCTTATAGGTATGTATGACTATGCAAGTAAAAAGCTGGGTGCAATTTGTTTAAAACTATTATCGATCAAAGTAAGTATAAAATATACACGTATGAAAAACACGCATTAATGTACCGTAAATAGATATTTCAACGTTTGAGAAGTACAGTGGTGTATTTACAAACGGAGCAAAGTAGGTAGAAATAATTAAATTAACACATGTCGTTGCGTCGTGGGCGAGCGAGCAAGAGCTTGATTGAAGACCTAATGCTAGAACGTAATAGTAACATCTGAAGTAGACAAGGAAGAGTGAGATGATTACAATCTGTCAGCTTCGTAGAAGAGACAACGGCTAACTGCAGCTAACTTCTCTTCGCTGAGTCACCGAATCACGCATGGCATTTTTAGTCAGTCTAACTAAACTCTGAAAGATGTAACGAATGAAAATATTTAAAATGCATCAATATATTTTATAAATAATTGAACATCCCGAATGCAGCGCACGAGTTTCAGCTTTCAAGCAATGAAGTATGTAGTTATATTATACCATTTTCTTTTAGGAAATACTTCAATAGATATTACTAACTAATTGATGATGCTTAGTTATATCGGGCACTAGCTTGCTCAATCACATGAATGAATCTGTAAACATTGTGTGCTCACCAAATTGCTTAACGCGAAATGAATGGGACCCTCAAGCACATACATATAGAACTGACGGCTGACCGGCGCCAGCGCATCCCACACGTGTGGCGCAACAGAGGCACTTTCAACATTGACTGTTTACGGTGCTACTTAGTAACAGCCGCTCTATCGATTTATAGAAAACCAATATTTCAAATTTGTGTGAAATAAGCACATTACTGATATATCTTTTTTTAGCAACGACTGCAGTTACCGCCATAAGTCTACATCCCATACTGAATGTTGCAATTTTTCAGAGCGAAATAAAATATGCTATGAAATAGATAATTAAATTGAAACAATATAACTGTGATCAGCAAGTTATAATGTCGCCAGTCGCCACCTACAAGCGTTGCGTAGAAAGTTGAAGAACTAGAATGGCCCAGATTGAACGAATAACGACTGCACCGTTCGAAATCGCTGTGTTTTGATTTTCACTCCGCGGAAGCAATACAGAAAGCTTATGTGATCGTAGCGCGGTCATTGACCATTTTAACTTAAAATATATCTGAATGCTATTTATAAATCTAGATCTGATGCGTATAAATAAAAATGAGAAGTTAAAAGCTTTAAAAACAATTTAATAAAGTATTCCTATGAAATTCTCTATTATTTCCAAATTGTAAGAGTTTGACTGTTTATTAGTAAGTGCGCGTGTCACATAAATTATGATGCTTAACTTTTGTTCAGAGTCCGTTCCCTAGAAGTTAATTAGAACTTAGAACCCAAGACACGAAATAGGTACCTACTTACAATGTTTACGCAGGTGATGTGAGAATGGTTGTGGTAACTGGTAACTGGTAGGTATAAAAAATGTACTCCGGAGCATGTTATCGTAAGTCAAATTAATAGAGTAGAAGTAGTATTAAGTATTAGAGTTAGTAAATTTGTGAGAACATAGAAATATTATGAACATAGAATGAAATGACAAGTTTGGCAGAACGCGTCTGTGCAGTGCACGGATCGCGATTAGTTTGAAGCGTGAAGGCCGGGTAGCTAGCGATATCGCGGGAACAATAGGTAAATAATATACCTAAATAAACTTATTTCCACTATATTATATCACAAACGCAACAGAACAACTACTTAATTTGTGACGTATTGCGATGTTGCGATAATAGTACATAATTAAGTATATATAGTTCACGGTGTGGTTAACGTAGTCAACGCAGTGTGCGTCATTAATCAATTTTATTGACGAAGTTAAATTTTAAAAAAATTGCCGATAGAAGTGAAAACGAATATTTACATTTCATTTTTTTAAATTCAAGTAAATATATATAATCAAAGACTAGTGTTTCGCCCTGTGCGCGAGCTGCTAAAGCAGCTCACGGGTTGTGGTTTTGGGGATATTAGGGATCATCAGTTGTCGAATTTGAACGAAATCGGTCAATTAACAAAGAATTTCAAAATGGCGCCGATTTTTTAAAACTTTGGTAACAGTTTCCTGTATTGAAATCCCAGGGAGCCCTAAATATCGATTTTGCACGAAATCGGTCCATTAACAAAGAATTTCAAAATGGCGCTGATTTTTTTAAATTTTGGTTTCAGTTTCCTGTTTTTTAACCCCAGGGAGTCCTCAATATCGATTTTAAACGAAATCGGTCAATTAACAAATAATTTCAAAAAAACGCTGATTTTATAAATTTTGGCAACAGTTTCCTGTTTTGTAATATTAGGGATCCTCATATATCGATTTTGAACGAAATCAGACAATTAACAAAGAATTTCAAAATGGCGCTGATTTTTAAAATGTTGGTACCAGTTTCCTGTTTTGTAATCCCAGGGAGCCCTAAATATCGATTTTGAACGAAATCGGTTAATTAACGAAGAATTTCAAAATAGCGCTGGTTTTTTAAAATTTTTGTAACATTTCCTGTATTGTGATCCCACGGAGTCCTAAATATCGATTTTGAACGAAATCGGTCAATTAACAAAGTATTTCAAATGGCGCTGATTTTTTAAAATGTTGGTACCAGTTTCCTGTTTTGTAATCTCAGGTAGTCCTAAATATCGATTTTTAACGAAATTGGTCAATTTACAAAGAATTTCAAAATGGCGCTGTTTTTTTTAATTTTGATAACATTTTCCTGTTTTGTAACCCCAGGCCCAGGGAGCCCTAAATATCGATTTTGAACGAAATCAGCAAATAAACAAATTATTTCAAAATAGCGGTGTTTTTTTTAAATTTTGGAATAATTTTCCTGTTTTGTAATCCCAGGGAGCCCCGTCGTGGGTTAAACGGAAAAGTATCAAAATCTTGCATAGTAGTTCTACACTTGTAGTCTCTTCAATTTTCGCCTTTTATATTCTATGCAAAAATAAATTCCGCCATCTTGAATTTTTTTCCTGTTCATCAAGTAGATCTTCAGGTCCTTATGATATTTTGCCAAGAAACCTCTCTTCCGTCATTTATACTTTCTGAGTTAGACAACAATTAAATTTCTATGGCAGCCATCTTAAATCTGCCATTTTGAATTTTTTTCAGCTCATTGTCTATTGGATGAAGTGTCGAATGACATTTGGTCGAGCACCCCCCTATCTATTTGTTATGCTTCGATCGGTTGATTTCAGCAAATCAGCCGCCATTTTGTTTTTCCGAAATATTATAATTTTTTCCTACTCTTATCCCGCACGCGAACACATCTCCTATACATGAACTACCCCGTTTCAGATCTGTGACGCCGCGGTTTGAGGTAGAAAAATCAAAAATTTTAAAGCACTATATCTCGGCCGCCATTTTGTTTTTCCAATTTTTTCTACTTTTTATATTGATTGTTTACTAATTTCTTCAATAATTGCGAGTTATAATGAAATCAGTTGGAAAACAAAAGAGTTGCAAAAATCACGTCAGCCGCCATCTTGTTTTTCAATTTTTTTTCCACTTTTTCTATTGATCGTTTACAAATATCTTCAATCATTGCGAGTTGTAACGAAATCGGTCGGAAAACAAAAGAGTTGCAAGAATCACCTCGGCCGCCATCTTGTTTTTCTAATTTGTTCTACTTTTTGTATTGATCGTTTACTAATTTCTTCAATCATTGCGAGTTGTAACGAAATCGGTTGAAAAATAAAAAAGTTACAAAGAACACGCCGGCCGCCATCTTGTTTTTCCGAAATGTAATAATTTTTCTCTACTCCCATCCCGCACCCGAACATATGACCTATACATGAACTAACCCGTTTCGGATCTGTAGCGCCACGGTTCGGGGTCGAAAATTCAAAAATTTGAAAATACTACAGCTCAGCCGCCATCTTGTTTTTCTAAATTGTTCTACTTTTTGTATTGATCGTTTACTAATTTCTTCAATCATTGCAAGTTGTAACGAAATCGGTTGAAAAATAAAAAAGTTACAAAGAACACGCCGGCCGCCATCTTGTTTTTCCGAAATGTAATAATTTTTCTCTACTCCCATCCCGCACCCGAACATATGACCTATACATGAACTAACCCGTTTCGGATCTGTAGCGCCACGGTTCGGGGTCGAAAATTCAAAAATTTGAAAATACTACAGCTCAGCCGCCATCTTGTTTTTCTAAATTGTTCTACTTTTTGTATTGATCGTTTACTAATTTCTTCAATCATTGCAAGTTGTAACGATATCGGTTGGAAAACAAAAAAGTTACAAAAAGCACGTCGGCCGCCATCTTGTTTTTCTGAAATGTCATAATTTTTCTTTACTCCCATCGCGCACCCGAACACATCTCCCATACATCATTGTATCGTTTTCTGCCTCTTTTTAGTAGGTTCATGCATTTGGTCGAACTCCCCACTCTTTCTACAATATCCTGGCCGCGGTCTTCACCCGTCTCCGAAATCCTCAATCATCAACTCGCTTCACATTTTTCTCCCAAATATTCGTTAGAAGTACACAGTCCCCATAAAGTTCCTAATCGCCATATAATTTGGTATGAAAAAAAATATTCCGCCATCTTGAATTTTTTTTCATTTTGCTAAATAGACCTCCTCGTCTTGATCATCTCTTGCCAAGAAACCACTCTTCCATCTTTTATACTTTCTGAGATAGACACCAAACAAATTTGTATGGCAGCCATCTTAATTCCGCCATTTTGAATTTTTTTTTGCTCTTTGTCAATTGGATGAGGTTCCGAGTGACATTAGTTCGAGGACCCCCCACCTATCTTCAATACATTGGCCGTGCCCTTTACCCGACTCCGAAATCCTCAATCATCAGCTGTCTCCATATTTTTGTTAAAGTTATATTTCCTGACTTCTACACGAAGCCATCAGTGAAAAAAAAATTTTTCATACAAAATTTTACAGGAGGACATTTTTGGGGAAAATCTCGAAAACTACCCATAATGTGGCAACACTGTTTAGATATCTCGATACTGCCGGTCGAGCTACACAATCGATCCATACATGTCAACTTTCCCAAATGTTGCCAACTGCCTCAAAATCATGATCGAAATTTTCAAAAACACAAAAATAATACAAAATGGCCGCCACATCGTTTCACAGAAACATTTGACATAGTTTCATAATTTTCCCATGAACTACAGGATATACCGCTCCTGATGACGTTTCAATTTTTCATCTCGCTCGCACGCAGCCGGAATGATAGCTCTTGAAAAGAGACCATGTCGAAAATCACTTTTACTTTGATAAAATCCAGTGTTGCCAGACCGTGGCGATGAAAATACCCAAATGTCATTCGTACACGTGGAACACGTGGTTGCTCGTACTCGAACTTTGCAAAAAATACGTATTTCGATTTTTTAATTTTTGGGGTAAATCTTGAAAATTTCCCGAGAAATGGGGTAATTTTTTTTCCCCAATTCATTCTTCGAGTCGGTACACACAATCGCCCCATAGAAGTCGAAACGCTCCGACGTTGCCAACTGTGAGAAAATTGAATTTTAAAATTGCGTTTTTTCGTACCTCAGACCAAACGGCCGCCGCGACAGCCGCCATCTTGAATTTTTAAAAACCACTCCCATTCTGTCAAAATACAGGATAATTGTAGGCGAAAAGAGAAAAAAATATCATGCTCGACCACGCCGTTTCGGATCTGTGGCGCCGCGGTTCGGGGTCGAAAAATCAAAAATTTCAAAACACTACAGCTCGGCCGCCATCTTGTTTTTCCAATTTTTTCCACTTTTTCTATTAATCGTTTACTAATTTCTTTAATAGTTGCGAGTTTAAACGAAATCGGTTGGAAAACAAAAGAGTTGCAAGAATCACGTCGGCCGCCATCTTGTTTTTCCGAAATGTCATAATTTTTCCCTACTCGACTCCCGCAACCGAACACATCTCCCGTACATCATGGTATCGTTTTCTGTCTCTTTCTAGGAGAACAATTATGTCAATGAGTGAGTCAGTCAGTCAGTGAGTGGTAATTGAGCTATATATAGTATAATTAACTTAATGTTCTTGTACCTACTAAGTACTTAGCATTCGATTTAGAGAGATATCCTATACTTGAGAGAAATACTTGTAGTTAAATAGTTAAAATGAACAAGAATATACTGCCTAGTGCCTACCTAGGCTGTACAAACGCAATAGGTTGCTCTTTCCTAAAATAGCAAGCCAAGCAGGTCCAAATTATAAAAATGACAACATCAAAAGATTAACAAATAACCTGCAACAGCGATCAGTCACAGTTTTATGTTTTATCAATAAAATTGCTACCTTTGAGCCAAAACTTACAAATTACAATTAGCATTGGTTATTCCAAGCCTATTGTCTCGTGAAGCATAAATTACCAATAAACGTGCGGTAATTCAAACATTTCAATGATGTTCCCATTCTAAGGCATTTGTTCAGGATACAATCAATAAAAACATAGACGAACAACATAATATAATATAGACATTTGGATAGGAACCAAAATAGTGATGCATATGCAAACAGTAAACCACTGTGGAAGGTGGTGGCTCATTTCGCATGTTCCATGAACGTATAGGAAGACCAAGGCTTTAAATTTTTGATGCAAAAATGTAAAATCAATATCATCAATCAGTATTCAGTACCACATTTACAGACGAATTATATATAGATTACTTAAAATAATCGTCTAGTATCCAAATATTTCTTCACTAGTTTTAATGGCAGCGCAGACTTTGCAGTTTTTGAAGTGAAAGACTTAAGTAGTTACTGATAGATTCATATAAAGTACCTAGACGTTTCGTCTTTCGACATTAGATTCATTTGTAAAATTTTATTCGCATTTCTAATGAGCTAATTAAAACAAATAGTAATTAATTGTAATATAATGCTCACAACGTACCTACTCATTAGTCGTACAGATAAGCTGATCATGACGACAGGTAAGACCTCGGTTTGTACAGAACCATGAACGGAACGACAGGACGAGAATAATTTATTCGTCAATTCCATTTACTTTTGCGGTCTTTCTCTGTAATGTACTATTAAAATTTTTGAGCTACATAAAACGCAATCACAAACCCAATATAATTACTGATTATCTAAAGCTCAAACCCAAAATTAGAATGCCTGTATGATGTGGTCATTGTTGAAAAATGGGTATTAAATATTAATCTTTACTTATAATAAAACTATAACAGGTCCAATTTCTAAAGGCTTCTTTAAAGAGGCATATGTCCAACAGTGGATGCACAACGGCTGATGATGAGGTCGAATTTTGTACATTTAAGATATTTTGAATTTTTTTGGAGGGCTCTCTATAATTGATACTGAAGCCAAAACTGTATTTTTTTCATTTTTGTCGGTCTGTCTGTATCTTGGCCGCGCATCACTCTAAAAACTACTGAATGAATTCAAATGAAACTGATTTGAGTTCATACTACGGGGATATTTATAGGACATAGGATACTTTCTATCCCAAAATTCAGTACGGTTAACTTGGGAGTGAGGACGCAAGTCAAAATGTGTAGGTACTTCATTAACGCGTAGTTCACTTCATTCATTCTTTTTTTTGTAAGAAATCATGTGCTTAAAGGATTATCCAGTAAATATTTTAGGCCATTGGTTTTGTAATTCACAAATTACATACATTATATCCCTCCGTTAGCTGGTGCCAATCATTTAGTCGCGTCTGAAGTTGACTGCGTGATAGGAGTTGAGAAGGCGGGTAGTGGGGGTGCGAGGGGTAAGACGCTTCATCACACTAATATTAAAAAAGTGAAAGTGTGTTTGTTTGTTTGTCCTCCAATCACTCTGCAACAAAGCAATGGATCGACGTGATATTTTGCATGGGAATTGTTGAGTACCTACATAGGCTACTTTTTGTCCCGGAAAATTGAGGAGTAGTTAAAAACTTATTCCACGCGAACGAACTTGCAGGCATCAGCTAGTTAAATTATATTTGTTACAGATGCTGCTAAATTATTCTACTGGCGCCGCATTAGTTCGCTAGCGTTCGCTTCATTAAAATTTATCACCAAGATTCTATATTCATACTTTTTACTTTATATCAAAATCACTATTAGAACTTAGTTAAATAACACTTTGGACTCGTTCTGCTTCATGAGATTTAAAAAAATGGTATCTATGTGAAATGAAAGAACCAAATCAAAGTCGCAGTAATAATTCATGATGTTAGTCACATATACGAGTAAGTTGGACAATGAAACTTAAGCTTAAGTCAGATCAAGGTTGAATACATAAATCTATCAGTATCAAGTAGAAATCAGGCTCCAATATCAATAGTGGACATTAAATAAATAAGCCTTTTTTGTCTTGAGCCAGATTTATTTAGCTTTTGTTTCAAGTAGGTCACAGCTTTACATCGTTAGTTTCGGTGTCTTTGATAAAACTATTAATTTGTTTGCCACGGTGTCTTGAGAAGAATGTAAATTTAGGGTTCGTTTTAATATTTTTTCTTTTAGAATTACTGGTTCTTTGATGAGCTTTATGACTTTATAGGTATGAGAACAATTATTGTCTTACTTACTAATCTAATGAAATCAATGAATTGGCTTCGTTTTGTAAAAGTTCATAAAGCTTTTCAGTTCCGATTTCTTAATTTAAGGTGCACTTTAAGTGGCATGATTAATTTTTGCTACACCCTAAGATTTCCAATTTTAATAAATACAATTTAAAAAAAAAATCTTTAAAATACTATCAGTATTTTAAAGATTTTTTTTAAACATAAACATAAACCAATATAAACGTTGTTGCCAGCTCTGGTTATGGATAACATAATTGCTGTCTTCCCTTGCCAGTCCTTTGCCTATTAACCTCGAGCAGTTCCAATATCCGTTTCTCATCACGCCCATGATTGCTTTACTAATCGAGATAAAGATATCTATAGGTACATCCGTTTTTGGTTTACGTTATGGCACATTATCTATTTACATACCGTGCACTGCAGTCGTTGCCGATGTCGAAATTACTGACGAAAAACGACTAGAAGTTGGGGAGTCAATTAAGTACTATAGGTATATTTACATTATATGAGTTTTAGGGCATGTTGGTACGGTGAAAATCTTATACTAATATTATAAATCTGCTAAGTTTTAACGTAACGTAACGGCCATTTGTTCATTGGCAATGCACATTTACTATGATACGAAAATCATGAGGCATAATGATCGTGGTTAAGGCACTAGTTAAGTAAACATTTTACTAGCCTGATCCCATAATAATTTGCGGTTAGCGTTTCTAACTTACCTACTATCAAGAATGATTTATAGTTCTTGCTAACTAAGTATAATGTATGTATTATTTCACTAGAATGCACTTTACCGGATAAACCATCATCTTCTCTTTTTAAGTCAAGATCTTTGATACTTTACGAGTATGCTCTTATGAAAATCACCTGTGGTTTCATAGTTTAGTAAAACTATAATCGATAATTCGCAAGTTTCGAGTTGTACGATCTGGAATTAATTTAGTAGCGCTTATTTACTGTACTATTATATATTTTCTGTCACTCTAAATAACTTAGGGGTCATCTCGACCGATACAATTTCGTCCGAATGGTCGAGTTACCCCCTTTCAATTTTATCTATCAGCTTGCTCATACGTTTTAAGTCTTAACCGATCCTAACTTTTACATCTTGTTATTGAGTTATTAAATATGTTATACTAAACTGGCTTTAACATCCATAATCAGTTAGGTAAGTTAGTTCGTTTAGTTTTTCATACTGTTAATAAGAATAGGTGCCTCTGCCAAAGCTCTGCAAGCATTTAAGTATCAAGCTGATAGTCAGATTTTTGACTAATATAAGTAAAAACGAACTTAACAATGGCTACATTTTATTTTCTTCTCACATATGACATATTTGAAGAGGACTGTCATCAATTTAAATTCATAGGACGGAGTTGGTTAGGCACGCACAGCGCACTCCCATTAACACGTCTTGGATATGACAAACAAGCGATGGTATTACGACTTTTATGTGTTACTTTCTCTGTCTCTGTGCCTAATAAAATAACTAAGCTCTTCAGTCAACAAAATAAGTTTTTGGATATGAGTAACCTTTAATAAATCATAAAACATGCGTAGGAGACCAAATATCGAAAGGTTTTAGGCATGTTAGTTGGGTAGGCGGAGGCCTTAGTCACGCCCACAGTACAGGTTAACTTGACGGTCTGAAGCTATCGATATTCATTACAAATTACAGTGTTGCCCACACACCCTTTTTGTATGCATTCTTAAGCATTCAAAACAAGTTCACGTGACGGTCACTTACTTTCATTATTCTTCAGCAGAGCATAGGTAGTAAGTTTATCTTATTGTCAGGAAGACTTGGAAGAAATTTGCAAATTTCATTTGATTGGCATTGTATTAAGGCTTATCTTAGGCACAAAGAAGAGTTGCACCACAAACAAGATTTTCTTGACGGTAGAAATCTCTCATTAGTTGAACGATCACGTCGCTAAAGATCAAGAGTAGATTGCATAAAGCAGTGGTGTCGTGGGAACGACTGAAGAATAGGTGCCCGGTGCCTACATGAACCAGTTTTCCAAGAGATGTAGTGCAGCCTTATCGAGTTTGGTACTCGGTACGATAATGAGTCGCGTGTCAATATTTGCCGTCTGACGCATTGCCTGTTACAAAGCCTGTGAGGAACAGGAATCTTGTCTTGACTTGAGTCTTTTATCTGTTTTTTATCCATATTAGGCAACGGCAATCAAAGCAATGGACACTTTATTTTAAAAACCGATGACTGTTTTGAATGAGATGTATTAATTAGGCAGCCCACTGCGTATTATGTCGTGTTGGAGTGACTGGAACAGCCTTGGCTCCTACACCTCCACGCTACCCACGAGTTACCCTCATTTGGTCGTTCATGTGGGCGCAAACACCTAAGCGCAAGCTAAGCAACCTTATAATGACCCTCCCAAGACTCACTTTGGATACAGGGTTACGGAATAAAAGTTAAACAGCTCCTACGCTTCAAGCCCATAATTGTCATTATTGTACCTACCTACTTAATGTTATTATGATCCTATTAGCAGTCGTTTGATTTGAATTAATGCGAGCTTTGTCGAAGATATCCAAAAATCTTTAGGCATTGAGTATTGGGCATGGGCAAAGATTCTGGTATTAAATCTATGCTTAACTGTAAATTACAATTAAGCAAAGATTTAATACCAGATTTAGAATATGAATATTTTACATAATATTACAATTTGTAATATGATTATTTTACATATTACAATTTGTAATAGGTATGTAAAAGTCAAATCTTAAATCTTTTTGCCAGCTCTGGCTAAAAATGCCATTTCAATTATTTCTTCGTTTTAAAATCAAGGAAATCGAAAACTGAAAGACCAATATAAACAGCTACTTGCGCAGGTTTATTACTTTGATCTTAGAACTCTTAGAGAAATTACACCTAGAAAGAGATTTTTTAAGTGCTTTTAGACAAGTCAGTTTATCAGATGCAGAGTGTAAGGAACACATGTCCAAAGGCTAATAAACTCTATCTTTTATCAACGCTTAACACCGAACCAATGTAAAAAAATTCTAGCGAAGATAAAAGTTTGCCTTATCAGTAAATCTGGTAAGTATTTAAATTATATCGCATGCATAATATATAATAAAAATATATATAGTTCATTGATACAATATAGATAGCTAAAATGTTATCATTTGATGTGCCAATTTGTGTCAATAGGTACTCAATATAGATGATGGATGATTGCTGACATAACTTGCTTAAATCATAATGAATGCTATAACGATTGTTACCTATTATTTTAGTAGGTGGGTATGTTTCCGCATATTAATAAAGACTTGGGCAATCAAAACGCGCGAAGGAAGCGTTTCTACTGCGACTTCTTTGTGTGTGTACTTTTACGTAGATATTCAATGAACTGTGTGTGTGTGTGTGCTGTATAAGATTATAAATAAATAATACTTAAATATGTAACGCTTCGTTACAGTACATACGTAAACAGGCACTGCCTGTATATAATACACGTATAGTGGAGTGCACGATGGAGTTGCGCTACACAACAAATTGTAGGTAAACGGCACACGCGTTAGGGTGCCTTTCCACAAGAGATGTGCTATGTTGCTAAGCTACTGATGTGCGTCATGTTAGATCAAGCGCTCCTATTGGTGGGTTTGACACTCATCCACATCTTAGCAATATAACACATCTCTGGTGGAAAGGCACATGAAGCCTTACGCAGTCGCGCGTTGTCTGGCCAAGGCTCAGTAGACAGTAACCAATCATTAGAATTTTGGAAGTTCATCATTGTTGCTACCTTCTGTCTGGTTCCGATCAAATTTTAATTTATTATTACGCCGTAACGCGATATGCCTCATCGGTCGGCTGACAGTGGGCCGTCGATATTTTAGTCAAGTCCACAGATTTCACTGGACCGACAACGTGCCAAATAAACGATAAAATCAGAGAGATTTTATGATACCTACCTAACTAGAGCAGCGATTTACCGCAAAATGGACTAATGAAGCCGCCTGATGTAAATTGTAGATATAAATAGGCACTAGACCAGCTTTTACTGTTTTTCAATAATATAGACCTATCTTAATTATATGACACAATTACAGCATAACTAAAGAAATAGACAAAATGAAAAATATTTGAGGTGCATATAAAATTATATTGTAGTAAATAGCGGAGGCTTTTTTTTGACGCCTGCAGAACTAATGGTACGTCAGTGGACGTGTTATTAATTATTGTAGTAGCTACACTTATGTGACAGTTATGTGTTAGACGCTTTACGTTGTGCGCACGTAAAGCGTCTAACACATTACTGTCAAACACTTTATAAGTTGTTGGGTAACTTTTGATGACCAAATGAGATGACATCATTAGCAACTGAATGTGATAGACAACGATCGCGATTGTGATGACATAGGTACGCAGTTATTTGTTAGACACTGCTTAGTGCACAGCTCGATTACATGTCAATTGAGATGTGAAACAGGGCCCGGTTATGTACGAGGATTGCTCCTCCATAAATATACAAACTCAGTGCATAAAATAATCTAATATCGGTGTCGTAACTTCCAAGCCCAGACGGCGACGAAAACGGCTAAATCATCAGTTAATTTGAATGTAAACCTTTCAATAATCTCATCATCCTATCAAACTCGTATTATAAAGGAATAAACTGTACTTAATGATTGGTTGTTCGGGCTGTTTATGGCAAATGTTAAATCAACAAGTTTAAGGATGATGTAAGTTTAATATTGATATTAACTTACGTCCACGCAATTCATGTAATAAAATCTTGGAAATATGTATGACCAGCCAACCAATGACATTTTACAAAAACAAGAATGTAATCTCATGTTTCTTATGAATTAAATTATGAGAATGGGTCAGAATGAGCTTGCAGACTTCAACATCAGCCAGCTGTGGAGGATTAATTCAACCATTAAAAGAAAAGCAAACACTTGACGTATTTTAATAATTAAAACAAAGACAAACACTTTTTTTGAAAAGGACGATAAGCCATGAATAATATACCGACAGAAACAGATCCTATACAAATTGAGATTAACTAGATAATTCGAAATCTTAAACTACACTAGGATGGACCTGGATGCCAACCGCAGTGTTAGCACATGAAAATCGTTTCTCTTTATTCCATCAATAAAAGCAACCCTCAGAAATAATGATGACGGTAACAGAGTAGTTCGTTCATTATTTATTAAGTACCTACACATTACCAACTTGAGGATTCTGTAAAGTTGGAAAACTCTTCTCTGGTTCTAATCTTTAAAATTAGTTTAGCATCCTGTCAACATTTAACAATCGTTACGGTATGATGAAAATATTATCTTGTATTGAGGTGTCAGGCCAACAGTCCTTGCCACGTATGAGACGTGACTAGATTTAATGATTTCTAGTAGTCACATATTTTACTGCTTTCGGTGTTATAGCTGGCTACACTTCACCGGGAAATATGAGAAACTTGAAATGCCTGGTTCGGCTTCGGCCGTGGCTAGTTACCACCCTACCGGCAAAGACGTGCCGCCAAGCGATTTAGCGTTCCGGTACGATGCCGTGTAGAAACCGAAGGGGTATGGGTTTAATATAACTGCCATGCCCCTAACAGGTTAGCCCGCTACCATCTTAGACTGCATCATCACTTACCACTAGGTGAGATCGCAGTCAAGGGCTAGCTTGTAGTGGATTAAAAAAAATATATTTTCTAATATAAGTATCTAAGGTCTTATCTACATCTTCAGTAATTCTACAGCTACATCACATTTCCCTATTGTACAATCCCTGGTACTTGGTAGTAAGGTACCGAGTTCCTAAGATTCAGGTACAGATAGAATTTGATTTAATTTGGGTTATCCTACAAACTAGGTACAAATTAACAATTTAGGATTTACTCGTATGTAATAGATAGGAGGCTACTAAAGAGTTTAGGGGATATAACATCGCCCTGTCTTACTCCCCTTTGAATAGGAAATAGTAATGGGCTGTTTGTCGGTCTTGGATTAGATCATCGTGGCGGCATAAAGATCAGCCCTTGGACACTATAGTAAGTATCGACAATAGACTTGGTATCGCTGCAATGAATCCTAGAATTTTACTTTCGGTACAGTCGAAGGCTTTCTCGTAGTCTACAAACACTAGACACAAGAGAAAACCTGTTATACTAAAGGATTTGCTGTTTAAGCTGCCGTTACGAGAGGATGTGGTCAGTAGAGGGTGCAAAACCCAGCTTGCTCTGAAGTTTGAAATTATAATACACATTACATTTTAGGACTTTCCGTTGCTGCATTATGAGGTAGGTACGGAATCCAAAAAATCTATTGTCTTTGTAGGTGCTAGGTACGTGCTATTTAATTCTAGTACGTGTATCGTATTCCGCAGTACGATTTAGTTACGTGTAACATAATAGATAATATAGATCACAGTCAGACTTTTTTTGTAATTTATTTTTATATCCTTCTCTTGAAACTGTACTCGTACCTACAGTTCGCTCGCGAGTTGAATGCAGAGTAAATGTATGTGTCACCATACATTTACTCTGCATTCAACTCGCGCGCGAACTACAGTTGATAGTTTTAATTTCATTCAAAACTTGGTTTCTATTTGGTCGTTTTAATTATACGTAATGATTTATGTTTTACATGCTTAAGTAGTAGGTATATATTTGTTAATTATTACGTATTGTTAGCTAATTACGAAAATGGTTGTAAATTGTGCTTTCTGATTAAAAGTTTAAAACGTTTTTTCTTTTATTCTTATTTATTTTTTCTTAACACATTTATAACTACCTATCCTAATAATTATTTAGGATAGTATAAATGTGTTAAGTATCGTCTGATCGGGGCCTGAACAGCCTGAAGTCCATTTTTGCAAAGATTATGTGCAACACAGACTTATCTCTGATTAGGTGTCATTTATTATCCTAATCGGGTAGTAGGTTATCCAGTTACATATAGAATCCCATATTGTCATCAGCATTAAAACCTACTAGGTACTTAATGGGGCTGATTCTGTATAACACAATCTCTAAACTAAACTAAAATGGCAGCTTTAAATCTAGTTCTGTCCCTTTCCGTAGGAATTATTAAGAAAGGGTTAGCAATATTTGTAATGCTCTAATTTTAGTTTAGTTTAGAGATTGTGCACTACAGAATCAGCCCCACTGTGTTATTTGAAAACCTTTAAACATAATGCCTATGCATTATAGAGATTATATTATTCAAATTGTGTGATCAAAATAACTAGATTTTTAATCAGGTGTACAGTGTACTGTTATTGAAGAACCGGACCTATTTTAATATAAACCAGTCTTATAATGTTAATCACTAAAGAGTACTTAATAGGTATAATCACGCGACTAATTAAAACGTTAACTAATTAAGTGTATGATTTAACAACTTATTCTGAATCTTCTAGTCTCAATGAGTCATTCGATTAAAATATGATAGTTTTACGACATTCTTCACCTACCTATCTGTGAAAGATATTATTGTGAGAAGATTGAAGATAGTATTGGTGGCGTAACAAACATCTGTGAAGAATTTGTGGCTATTATTCAGCCAGTATTCACGAATGTTTTTGTAGGTCAACTTTTGGGAAGTACTGTTATCTCATCATCGAAGCATTGCGTTATCTTTTTAAAAAATGTTTTAATATTTCTTTAGGTAGGGTATCTAATTTTTGAAGTGAAAACTACGAGTACTTTAGCCGCGTTGATCACTTTTTAGTAGGGGGTAAACTTGTGGATTCACGTGACCGTGACCGACATGCTCGCGAACAGCGACATGCTCGAACGTTGTGATACATTCGAAATTAAAATTTAATGCCTTAGTTTTAAGGTTTATATTTTAATTATTTAAAATAAAAAAATCGTTATCACTTCTATCGGCAGTCCCTATGACTGCCATTTTTTTTTGAGTAGGTAAATTCTAGAGAAACTATACTTGTCCTATTTACTGATTAATTATCTTCGTAGGTAGGTATTCAGATTTTGCTCATAAGAGCAGCAATCAGGTAGGTATAAAATCTTATTGCAAATTAAATGCGGAGGTAGTATAGAATATGCAGTAGCAGACTAGGTACGTAGTTCAAGATAAGGCGTAAGTAGGTATGTAAATGCTACCTACCACTTAGGCGTGGTATGTTTTAAACGAGGTTATAACGACGCAAAGCTGTACGCCTTCGTTGTGTTGCGTAGGTACACATCTCGTATGCGGTATGACTGAAAATGATCGGCGGGCGGCGGCTACGGTACCCACTCGAAGTGGCGACATTCCACTACTCGAGCGGCATGTTACACGGCCCTATAAACAGGTTAAGCGCAGGACCAGCCATCCTTCTCTTTACGTGCCCCCATTTCATACTTAGCCCACAATCTCAATTCCAATACTTACAAGAATTGCTCCAATCTATTGGAATACCTAGAAATCGAAAAGCAGGCATGCTCACTTAACTAACTACGTTAAATTTACAAGTAGGTAGGTAGGTACGGCGACAATCTAACAGATGCTGACCGCAAATCGCGACCGTAGAAACGTTCTGCTTTACTTCACTTTTCGAAATGCAGGATCGCGTTACAAACATCACTGGACCATAACTCGGCGGGACGAAGACAAAAATAAACTTTAATATCGTGTGCGTTTGACGACGCATCCAATTTGAAGCGGGCCCGGTGACAAGAAACAGCAATGGATATTATGATTAGCTCTTGAATATGCCAATGTTCCATTATTTAAACATGTGCGAAAAGACATACCTTCGTCCAGGAGTCGTTCCATGTGCATGAAAACATTCGGGAAGGCAGCCAGTTGCTTCCTGTCTTTGAGCAACTGAGCTAAGTAGTCCGCTATACTTTGTGTCGAAGGATTGGTATTATCACACATTTTGATTACTATTTCGACGACTTAGGACACGTTAAATGTTTGTAAAGAACGCGATCAACTGGTGATTGTACTTTAGTATTGTTATTTTGTGAGAATACTATGTTAGAAAAGTTAACTCCACTACCACACGCATCGACGTTTCGGTCACCACTAAACGACGAAGTTGACCGAACTGAAGTTGTGGGCGAATATAGCGCTGCGCCTGCGTTCTCGTCGAATGGATTTTTTGTGTGCGCGTGCGGCTTCTGTCCACAGTGTAAGCGTATTAATAAAATAGAGTGGTCTCGCTTGCACTTACGCTTACGGAGCATGCTTCTCTCTAGTTTCAAAGAGGACAGCAGTGAAGGAGGCGCCATCTAGTTAGCCTACTCTCAACTACCGCAGCAACTAGGCACCTACCTAACTGCTTTTAATATCAATGACGTAGGTACATTCTAAATTACAAATCTACAATAATAAAACTAAGTTAATAATATTATTTGTAATTCATCAATGAATAAGTAAACCTACTCAAATCAGCAAAAGGTACATTTGTACTTGTATTAACCGGACATGTAGCATGGATCTGTTTAGAAAGAATGTTAATTAAAGAAGTAGGTAAGCAGGTTTTTTAAGTTTCCAAGATTTTCTTCTTAAACTGCATCAATAGATACTTATCAATAGATGATCTCATAGTGCAAAACCTGACATTGGTTACAAATGCAACCTCTCTTTAACTCGTTACCAGCTACTGGTTAATGGATATGTATCTACCTAAGGCCGGAATCACATTTATCAGTATCGAATAGCATTTTATCTTTAGCAAATAGTTAGTTTAAGTCCTTAAGTAGTTAATGAAGATATTCATACAGAAAGGGCAGTTTCTATAGACAAAATGCCAATGCAAATGCTTATAAATATGATTCAGCCCTTAATTAAATAATATAATTTAATCACTTTAAGAACCAGACATACAAGCTTACTAGCTTGATCAAATTAACCCAGTGTAGTAATTGCCTGGACTGCAGTAATCAAAAACTCTCTTCTCTGAAATTCTCGTTTCTTAGATCTTGGATCATCAGAATTGTTGATCAAAGATGTTATCGTAAAATGACATTTGGCGCATAGCCAGAATGTTCAATTATTTCAGCCAGTAAAGAGGAATTTAAATAGAAATGAAAAAAATAAAACAATATTAACGTAAATTAAAAATGCAAAAAATCTCAACACAGTTGTGTACGGGTGCCAACTTTAAAAACTTTGAATAGTAGGTTACGTTAGTAACAATATTTTAAGATGCGCTGACGTAAGAACATGTTTTGATTAAGATAAGTAATTTATAATAGTTAAAAAACGAAAAATTACAAATATATGCAATGTGCAAAATCTCCAACTCGTAATTATTTTCTGAAAGTTTTCCATTAAGTGTAAGTATATAATTTATCTAGTATAGTTTGACTTATAAAACCACTGTGCAGCCAATACCAAAGAATTCGAAGAATGGTTTCTTTCATTTCGGGTTATGAATCGGGTTAAGTTTAAATAATGAAAAAGCCCCCAAATGAATCAGAGATGCAATTATGTAAGAATTGACGATCAAATCGTCAAAGTTCGGCTTCAAAGTAAAATAAACCATAATAGTATTGAATTAGAGCTCAATTTCGTGTATCCATTCTCAAATGTTTAGGTATGTACGATACCATACATAATCGCACCTCAGATTTTAAAAAAAATGAATATTATGATATCATTATAATTAAACATAGGTACAACGTTAATAACTAAGTATAACTAATGTCTGACGACTTTAAATCAATAATGTTTGTAAACAAACGTAGTTCTTAAATCGTATCGTATCGCGATATGTATGGTATGTCGCGGAAGTTCATTTTGAGTCGAATTATGTGTGATAACAAGGGAGAGCAGTTTAGTCCAGTACAGCAGCGTAATGAGCTCATGTTTTAATAACCCCGCATGGTTTCTAAATTGATCCCGGTTTCATATCTAAGTACCGACTGGTACCATGCCAATTCGACCAATCACGTGATTTACAAGCCGAGCTTTTTTTTATACCAAAATCAGGGTTGATCTGGGATCACCTGCCTGACCCTTACGGATAGATACGATACTATTGGCTTTTCTTTGAAGAATAAAGATGGTTTTATAGTAAGCTTTTCTTCTCAGGTAAGAAAGTTGTAGTGCAGCACAAAAATCTTCAAAAGAAAGATAAAGTTAAAGTTTGTTAAGCAACATTAGACAAATGGAAATTGGAAAGGAACATTTAAAGTCACTTTCCATCCACTTAGAAAACATTACGTTTCTTCTTTACTAAGGTAGAGTATAAAACAATAGTAAAGATGATAGATACTCGTAAGTAGGTATAGATAGGTAGGTAACTAGATAGGAGACTCTTTTAATATTAAATAATTGAATTAGAGGTCACAGATAGGCGTCAGCGTGTTTTGTAATGCTTAGAAAGAAAATAATTTATTTTCTTCCCTCCAAAAGGAAGTAGTGGGCGATGTTGAATTGGTTTCCATATTGTTATGGTCTGACAATTTACGAAAGGCGTAGCTTCGAATGATTACGCAATTGTGTCATGTTCCTTTGTCTGCACATGTTTTATTTATACCACTGTGAATTGAAAGGGAATAGGATTCCTATCATGATTTACCATCACCTGTATTTTCCACATAATTAAATTACTGGAAACATAAAAAACTTTTTGATCTACAAATTTTTCGTAAACATCTGGCTGAACATCCTACAACGACGGAGTTCTAGTGTGATGGGGGGTTTGTCGTTTAAGACAAGTACTAGCTTTAAGTAGGTACTATTAATTGTTCTGTGGTTTAAGTTTAAAATTTCATGAAAATTTCATACATCAAACTGAAGACGTGTCAAAGGCAGAGAAAAGGTTCAAGATCACTCGTTCAGTGAATATGTATTGCATTTGGGTGAAATGCCCCTAGATGCTTCCAAATATTACAGTTTTAATTTAAAAAATATGAGGTCCCGCCGACGATATTCGTTTTTAACTCACTATATTATTCGATCAATTAAAATCACCCGAGTTGGTTTCGTTTTATCAATTTCGTTAAAAGGATAAATGGACAATTGACCTCCATCCGATGCCCTGAGATCTATCGAATTAAGCGGATTAAACGGAGCTCCACGCTCTATTTCCGAAATAACTATTATCTTAACTATTACTACTTCTAATTTGCTCTTGATAATAGTTTAATTTATTGGTTTAGTTTAGAGGATTACTATATATTTACGTTATATCGATAGATGACTATTTACGTCTATACGTTACGGATACCCAACTTTGCTTCTTACTTTTTTTTGTTTATTTTATTATTTTTCATTCCCGCGGGTAGGTACTCCTTAATTTTGCCTATGCCAAAAATCATTGCCGTTGCTCCGTTGCGGCGTGATTGACAAACTAAGAAACAAACACTATCTATCTATCTATCTCGATAAACTCACGTGGACTCCTCATCTCATGGCAACAGCAGCCAGGGTTAGGAAATTAATAATAATCTTTAAGAACCTAAGACCCATATTAGACAAAAAACGGTTGATACAAATTTACAAAACGCTCTGTGAATGTGTCCTAACCTACTGTATCACATCATGGGGAGGAGCATCTAAATCACATTTCATTATCCTAGAACGCGCCCAGCGTGCAATTCTTAAGGTAGCGTTAAAACTACCTTATAGATACCCAACACACTTACTTTATGAAGAGGCTGAGGTTCTCAGTGTAAGAAAACTATTTATATATAAAAGTATTTTGTGGTATCACCAAAAGACTGTCCCAACTCTGCCAGCAAATGATAAAAGAGTATTCAGATACCCAACTCCAACTATAAAAACTGCGCTGGCGAAACGTCATTTCACTTTCCTAGCACCAATACTATATAAAGCTATTGATAGAAAAACCCCTATTAAAAATAGTAATTCCTACTCTGCTAAAACAAAAATTCTTACCTTTCTTAAAAAACTTAGTTACGAAAATGCTGAAGAACTTTTAAAAATTCCACAACAATTCCTGATATTCCACGCTTAGCCACAAACAAACGCAACATATCCGCACATAACACTAGACATACATTCACCACACACACACACACACACACACACACACACACACACACACACACACACACACACACACACACACACACACACACACACACACACACACTCACACACACACCCACACCACTCACATATTCACCACACACTCACACACACACACACACATATACACGTCTTTATAATTGTATTTTATTTTTGCATGTTAATTTTAGCTAATAATATTTAAATTAATTGCAAAAAAACACCTATGTTATAGGGAAGGCACTAGCTCCCATAACACAGTTTTTACTTTTTTGGGAGATAGAGGCCAAATTATAAATGTGAACCTATGTATTTTTTGCAAATAAAGATATTTTATTATTATTATTATGTCTGTCTCTTCCATCTCGGGACCATGGGATCCCGGACCTTTGGAAGGCATACGAGGGGCCGAAACCAACTCGTAGAGGCCCGTTAGACAATTTTACTCTAAAGGAAATGTGACACCAATCAGCGAATATCCCTTTATGCACTATGCGAGTGCACCCAAGGACAATCCCTGGTTAGTGCAGGACTATTGCAAAACATGGACACAAATTATAGGTATGGGTCTACGGGTTTGGGTTGCTATAATGGACTGGTGAAATGGCTCTATCTAAGTACTATGGCCCCTGCCTGACCAATGTTATTTTACACGGATAAAATGGCAGGGGGTGACTTGCACACTCAGTAAATGGGCCCCCGGAAACAGCCGCTGGCACATAGTGACGTAGCGACAAGGGGGCAACATAACCTGAGGTGCTTGAGGAGTGGAGAGGTATTCCACGGCTCTCAGGACAATCCTGGTAGTCCATTCAAGATCCCTACAAGCATCTTACTGGAATACTTCCTTCCTCCGAGCATCTTTGCAGATGCTCTTGCGAATCTCCACTCAAGCCGGCCAATGAAGGCAAGCAAGAGGTGGGAGTTCTGTTCCTCGTCAGTGTTCACTCCAGCTGGCCAATAAAGGCAAGCCAGAGATGAGGAACAAGACTTCTCCCGGGAGCGATCAGGTCCGTGGGGTCGCTACTGCCCAACAGCTCGCCACAAGCTGCCCTGCGGGTTTATTATTATTATTATTATTATCTCATTTATAATATTAGTATGATTTTAACTCTAACAAAGTTCGGACTTAATTAGATAAGTACTATTATCATTTACTTCCAATAAGATATGAATTTAATTCCTAATTGGTCATTGTTTCATCAGGTGTGTCAAGCGGTCATCAACTCAAAGTGCCACGTTAGGTACTTGTTCAAGAAATTCGCTAATATCTGTTGTCCTAGAAAACGAATTAATGGCTTACTGAGTTTTATTCTGGGATAAATCACGTAGACAATCATGACCTGACTGACTGATCTATCAACGCACATCTCTACCTTTCAAAATGAAATCTATTTTCAAATCTAACAAAATTGCCATACCTACATCGCTCGGTGTATTTAGGTACCTACATAGCGACCTTATAGTTATTGTAATCGGTTATCGGTAGATACACGTCCATGATGGCTAAAACAATAATCACGTTAATTATAGACACTTCAACGATCTTGCCTACTTTAGGTATAAATTGCCTGATTATTATAGAAGCAAATAACTCAATGTTTTTATGTTAGAACTCTAGGTCAGCTGTCTTACGCGCCCTTGTAGCGCTGAACAAGTCTGTAAATTCTTTATTGTGATAGGTACAGTAGTATTTGTTAGTAGGTACTTCATTGCAACAGAGGATAACCAAGATTTAAATTGATTATGTTTCATTGACCAAAGACGGCAACCGGACGCCTTCTAAATTAGTCTATCACTTTTCTTCCGCTGGTCGCTAATTAGACTCGCTCTATCTAACAACTGCTTATCATCGCAGGGCTGATTTACTAGTTATGCTCTGCCTTATATAGAAACCCTCCTAAAATAGAATATTTGAACTAGAGGATTCATTCGACTTCTTTTGCGTGGATTGAGGTTCTTTGAAATTGCCGTAAGATTATTCTTTTTTATTTACTGCGGTAATTAAAGTGATCAAATTAGAAATGAGGAGGTTCACCCTAGGTGGAGGAATGGCACATAGTTCGAAGGAGCGATAGGCGTTGGGGTCCCAAGTTGCTTGAATGGCGGCCTCGCACCGGATAGCGTAGCATTGGACGACCCCCCCTAGGTGGACGGACGATCTCAACCGGGTAGTTGGGAACCGCTGGACATTTTTGCATTTGGAATGTGCCTTTGAGTAGGTACAATACTTCGTAGTAGGTACAGTACATCACCGATCACGCGATTTGCATAAAACATTACTTTAAGTCAACTTAATCCCAAAACCTCAGACAACCCCAATAGCCCCAAGGATGTTTTAATTAGGTACTAATTTTCCTTGGTGGGATTTATGTGATTTCGAAGTAAACTATGTACCTACCTAACCAATTACTTCCACAGACTTGAAAGCGATTCAAAGAACTGTGAAATACCTCAGGCGCTTAAAATCGTTTTATGACATAGAAGCACTAGAAAAGACATTGAAAATCGATTTCACGCAATACTCGCCGTAACATTACTGCAACATCGCTCAACCTCAACCCATCGCTTCGCTGGCCCCATATCGAGCACGAGTCTCCTCAGAGAATGAAAAATTATAAGCCGGACTACCACGCTGGTCAAGTGCAGTTTGGCATACCTACTTCAGACACCAGCGAAAACATCATGGAGAACACTCGGGCATGCATTTTATTTAATTGCCAAATTTCACTCATCTCCGAAGAGATTTACTAAGACAATAATTATTATTTGGTAGGAACATATTTCTATTCACATCCCTTTCCAGTGTTTTTAATGGAGATAAGTCTATGTTTTATATCTAACAGCATTTTTAACCAACACAAGCACTGGTCTACCATAAAAGTATCGAGCCGTTCAGCCTCGCACCACCTATGGAAGCCCGTTCTAAGCTTAATTATCTAAACATTTTAGAACCCGATTATACGAAGATGGTAATAAAACGATGCCGCCAACGTGTCCTGATCAGCAAAACAACTTCGAATCCAGTAGTTGGCATAAACTTTCACCATCGAGCGCTATAAGCTAAAATAGGAGATAGTCAGATAGGTAGGTAGGGCTTGAATTTCTTAATTTAAATTGATATTAACACGACGAAACTGAAATATTATCACTGGAATTATTTACTTTTTAACTAGGTTTTTGAAGGATTCCGATGAAGTTCTCAAAAGCCTTTTAAGTAGGGTTCTGCCATTCTATTCTACGTTACAAGGAGAACCTGCATGCAAATTTTCCTCTGCAAAACCTCAATTTTCTAGACCCAATATTAATTTATTAACCCAGCAGACTAGTTTTACTTTGTCCATCTAAATGTCCGTCCGTCCCATCTGGCAGACCATTCGTGGGTACTTCTTCGTAAGTGGTTACATCAAAGAGGACAACTGCCACTTGTGGCAAGTAGTCATTATACCACGTAATACCGGCTTTAAGATAAAGATTATAAAACATTTTGGAAATAAATGTGGTAAGAAGCCAACATCAAAAAAAAAATTACGACTAAAGCATATAAATCAAAACCTGAAAGCGTTTTTACGCTCCTTATGTAGGCTGCGGTGCCGTGTGCACATTTTGCGTCTTAGATGTTGTGTGTCCGGCTTTCTGCCTACGAACGACGCGGGTTCGATCGTGGAAAACATTGCGTCACCATCAAGCAACTCCGTAAAAAACATTTCATGTTTGGTAGTGTCATCGAAACTTGAACGAGCAACGTCAGAAATGTCGGAAATATGGAACAATAAGTTAACTTTGCTGCACTTACTCGTAAGTTCATGAACCTTCCATTCTCCCATCTGTTGGTGGAATAAAACAAAGATACCGCAAAAACATTAAAATCATAATGTTGGTAAGCCCACGCTCGACATACCTATCAATAGCATTATTCCCACGAAACCTACTAGTTTATGTAATCAATGTTGTTAATAGGCACCCACTAGATTTTCATTATCACATGTTTTTTTATTGCAGTTCCCTTGTTAGTTGTTGCTTATAGGGAAAAGAAGTTGTTCAAACGCGAGGATAGTAAAATATCTACACTTGAAAAATGCGTGAGTGCCTTCTATAAATATACTAAATACTTACTAACACTAGCCGTCCGACTATCTGAAATTTCAGAATTATTGGGGTGATGAGCTCTGCCCATGAAGGGCAGAAGGGCTGAAGGGAAAACACCTGTCTTAATTGACAGGAGTTCATCATCTAACGTAGGTTTAACGCAGCGTTTACTTTAGTAATTTAAGAAAGTTCTGAGTAAAAATTAATGCTTTTATAGATTCACGAATTAAAGCTGTACGTTTTATTTTTCATTTATTTATTTCTTAAACAGGCTTACAAACTAACTTATATCCCACAAAACTGTTGGCACAGTTTGACTGTAGGAACGACACAGTCTTTTTTGGATCGTATAGGTAGGTAGATGTTTAAACTTTGAGCCATGGTATTTATTTCAGAGAATAGTGACGATTGTTCAAGTATGAATATATACAAGTTCAGACACAAAAAGAACAAACCTGATGTATTTATCAATCCAGTATCAATCGGGCGCTCCCCAGAAGTACAATCGCAAAACATACTGATTGAAATTGACGAAAAGAAACGTCAGAAAACGTACGCCATACTTCAAGAGCCCAGACCTGACTTTCACAGTAACAGGCTCCGTTACGTTCTCTTAATTTACACGAACCCTGTGTGGAATTTGTTTATTTTAACGACCATTTTCTTTGCATACTTCTTAGAAACGTGTCTCTATACATTCAGAAAACCCCACGAAAGGTCCTTCTGGTTAATCATGCTTGTGAACTTTTTGAATATTATGTTCACTATCGATGTTGGTATTGTTTTTGGCTTAAAATTTTTTGAACGTTGGCGTAAGACGTTAAATTTAGTGGAACCAGAAACGAAACGTGTAATACTAGATGCTGTTTTGGCATTACCATATTCCTTCATTTATTTGATGAAACCTCAAGAATACACACCCCTCAGTTTTCACGCGATAGCTCCTATAATGGCCACTGCACGTGTGTATAGAATAATTGAATACTCCTACAGTAAATCTTCGCAAGCTGGAACGAATCAATGGACTACGTTTTTGGCACAATATCTGATACTATTCTTACTATCGGTGCATACTTGGACTTGTATTTGGTACTTGTTTGCGAATAAAAACTTTGATATTCACGAAATACGATCATCCTGGTCAGTAGCTACTGTGAAACTTCCTACTGAGACAACGTTTGATTGGTACTTTGTCGGAGCTTACTGGTCTGTGTTGTTTTTTACGACGAACGCACTTGGAGATATATATCCAGTAAACACATGTGAACGAATAACAGCTGCAATTGCGGTTTTATTAGGATTTTTGCTAACTACAGTAGTTTTTGTTGGTTCTCTGACATCACTATTTATAACCATGACGACGAGACGAGCGAAGTATGTACGGCAATTGAAGAAAATACAAAATCACCTGTCTTTGATTAAAATGGATCCTGAAACGACAAAGCGTATTATAAGGTGCATAATTAGTTTAACTACTTATGTGTAATAGTGTTTCAGTAGTTTTATTTCAAAACAAAATTGTCCTTCGAAGATTCAAAAGCGGTTGTAAATTTTATTAGAATAAAAAACATTTGATACTTTTTTAATTATGTCGGATTAACATTAGTCAGATGATTATCCTTTTGTTTAAGATATTACGAGGATCTTTGGTACCAGAAATCTGGCGTCTTTAAACCCAAGCTCATGAAACTGCTACCAGCTCCGTTGCAAATGGAAATTTATTATGACCTTAATGCGGTGCCGCTCTACAGTTCTTTGATATTCAGAAAACTTCCGGAAGCATTCCTTAGAAGACTATCTGTCACAATGAATCACCAGTTTTATTTACCAGGCGACATTGTTTATAATCATAATCAAAACAAGACTATCATGGTAATAATATAATTCTGCATTGTTAAATATTTACATATTGCTCATTGAGTAGCAATGCATCTTTTGTTTTGATTCAACACAGATTTGTGTCACGAGCGGCGTCTTAGAACTATTATCTGATGAAGACGACGAGAGCCCAATGATATCTTTTGCTAAGGGCACATGTTTCGGGGAAATCTCATTGGTGTATAATATTCCAGGTACGCATGTTACTAGGTACATGTAAACATTATTAAGATCTTATTTGCATGGAATTATCAAAAACTTCATTTACAGCCCGATGTACAGTTAAAGCAGCGACGTATGTGGAATGTCAAGTTCTTAGTAAGACCGACTTTATTAGGTTGATGATAACATACCCTGATTTAGTTGCAAAGATTCGGAATGAAATTCACGAAAGAATTAATCGAAGTCACTTTAGAAAACAAAAGCAAGGAAACGACAATCTATTATCAATGAATATTTATGCTTCTAAAGATAGAAAGAAGAGCAGCATTAAATGCTTAAAGGATAAACTCCGTTATATTCAAGGTATTAATTAAAATGTGTTAGGATACTCAAGCAATTTAATAAATGAACATTTTTTGCAGGTTTAAGTGACGTAGAGAACTTTACTAAAGACGATGAACTGGATGAAAATTGTTTGGATCTCTACATTTTATCCGAACATGTCAAAAAGCGGAACAGTGTTTTTACCTGTTTGAATGCAAGCTTTCCTTGGATCCTTGAATCAGACTGTTACCTCGTAAAATATTGGCAAGTGTACATGCTTTGCATTGTTTTCTACGTTTGCCTTCTTTATCCTTATTTTATTGGTTTCGAAAGAGAATTTCCTGGAGGAATATTCTTCCATATAGAAATTGTTATTACATTTTCTTTGATCCTAAATGTATTAATTACTATGGGCACTGCAGTGAGGACTAAAAAGAAACATATTAAAAACTTTTTAAGCATATTAAACTATCGTATGTATACCCTCGGATTTTATATGGATGTGTTTGCCATAATTCCTTTTGAATACATTGTAACAATACACACTAATGCTTCATATCTAGACAATTACAGAAATCATCTTTTTTATTTGTGTAAAGGCACTAAACTTTGCTTAGTGTGGAGATTATCGAGTTTTTTTGATGAATTGGAAAGGAAATTACTTGCAAATACAATAATAGTAAAGGTAATTAAGCTACAACCAGAGCTTTCTTATTTCTTTGAAAATTAGTAGGTGCATGTTAAGGTTTCTTGTTCTCTTGCTTTTTGGCTTTGTGTAATCTGTAGTGCCAAAACCAACCACTAGGTATATGAACCCAAAGTACTCAATTTCTTTTAGATCGTCAAGTATTGTGTTTACATTGGATTTATATGCTACTGGTCAGGCGTCATTTTATACATGGAATCGTGTTTCGTGATTAGATGTTCCCAAAATTCGTGGTTCGCGAGTGCTTTGACCTGGGGAGATCATAGAAGCGGCGTGTCATCGAGCAAGTATGTACTAGACTTCATAAAACACGATGATGTCTTCTAAAATTATCTTGCCAGACATGGGTTCGGTAAACTCCCGGAATTAATAAAAAAATCTTTATTTTAGAACAAAATATCATATCCTAACCGCGACATATTTCGCTACTACAACACTATTATCAGTTGGCTACGGTGATTTTTCTCCAGGTGATCAGTTTGACATGGGATTCATAGCATTTCTCAGTTTATACGGAGTTTTGCTCACTGGCTATTGCGTGTCTGAGTTTTCAGCTGTCGTGACTCACTGGTCTAGGTTTGTAAATTAGTTATCTGATATAGTTTATATTATATTACTAGCTGATGCTCGCGACTTCGTCCGCGTGGATTGAATTTTTTTGGTACCCGCGGGAACTTTTAAATTTCCGGGATAAAAAGCCGGGTAGCCTATGTGTTATTCCAGACTATAATCTATTTCTGTGTTAAATTTCATTCAGATCCAGTCAGCCGTTGTGGCGTTATTGAGTAACAAACATCCATCCATCCATCCGATACTTTCGCATTTATAATATTAGTATAGATAGTTAAGGTACCTACCTAACTAATTCGCGATCATTCATAACGCGTTTTGTGACATTTATAATAACGTTTTAGGACCAAGACAGCGTTTTTGGAAATTATTATAACTATTGACAGATTTATGAATGAAAACAATATGCATCCGGCGATAAAATCGAGAATCATGTCCTTTTATGAGTTGCAATGGCAATATAATTCGGTAAATAAAAGAAATTAATTGATTTATTTCAATATGTAAGTACTAAGTAAGTAGGTGAGGTAGGTTTAGGTTTTTTTGTTTTTTCGGGATGTTAACTAAGTACCTACTTTCTGTACTTACCAAATTTTGTCAAAATCATCGCATAATCATCGATGGGCCGTTAAGCGTAGCAAATGGACAGACAGACACACTTTCGAGTTTAAAATATTATTATGGATTAAATTAAAACTAAAATAATTTATTAGCGGTTTATTGGAGTAGGTACTTATTACACAATACCAAAATGTATATATTTTATGAATATTTAGTACTAGAAGACGCCCGCGACTTCGTCCGCGTGGATTGATGTTTTTGATTCCCGCGGGAACTCTTCAATTTTCCGGGATTAAAAGTAGCCTATATCCTTCCCAGGCATGTAGCCTATCTCTGTACCAAATTTCATCAAAATCGGTTAAGTAGTTGGACCGTGAGACAGACACACTTTCGCATATATAATAATAGTATGGATTGTACTCAAAAATAACTAATTTCAACAGGGCGTTGAACTTACTTGTGAAAATTGGCTTGAGAGAACTGTAGTTCCTTCAGAGCTACGAAAAAAAGTACTTCATCAGGCGCGATTCAAGACGCTGACTTCAATCAGGTTCTTTCAAGTGAAAAATAAAGCTTACATTCATACGCTAACGGAAAGTACGTACATATTTATGAATGGGACTGCTATCTTGGGCAATGTAATTATTGGGGTGTAAAACGTTTTACACGTACGACCTAATTGTGTCAATAATGCTTGCGTCTGCCAAGATAATTACTACTAGTTCCAAAACGGATCGTTCGTTTTTTTGTACCTACCTAACAGATTTCACACAGCCATTAATAAAATGTCTCAGATGATGAAAATAGCTAATAAATATAGTTAAAAATAATTATTACATTTTTGTCATAATGTATAAGAAGTTTTTAAAGTGAAAACTTCTTTAGGCACGTTGAGCACTTCTTGGTAGGGCTTAAAAATGTAGATTCGCGTGACCGATATGCTCGTGAATAGCGACATGCTCGCGAACATAAAATCGGTCAAGCCGTTTCGAGTATGGTAACTAACATTGTGACACGAGAATTTTATGTATAAAGAGATTAATAATTTTTATATTAATTAAATTTTTTAAAAAAAATCGTTTTCGCTTCTATCGGCAATCCCTATGAATGCCAATTTTTTTTTAAATTTGGGTTTGTACCGATTGCCAAGTTTTTCTAATTGCGAAGAATATTATGAGGAGTATTATATTTGTAGCTACGCGATGATGCGTGCTTTTTTATCAAAAGAATATTTAGATGATATCGTAAATAAATATTGGTATTGTTAAGTATGGCCAGGTTGTGGTAAAGCTTGCCTCTAATGAAGCGACACATTTTCAGAAAATCTTGAGAGGGTGGAAAAAGCCCAAAAATTCGCGTTTTATACACATTAAAATATCACTAAAATGATGTAATGTTATTGCCACAGCTGCCAGAGATATAATTCTACCACCAGGGGAGATCGTTTACTACGGAGGAACCGTTACAAGAGATTTGTATGTAATTGAGAGCGGTTATTGTCTGGTGACTTCTAAGGAGATGAGAGAAACCAAGAGGGAACGTGTCATTGGCCCCGGCAACCATCTGGGTTTATTGGTGTTGTTGTACGGCGTGCCGGCTGTCAGCACTGTAATTACTCTGACACATTGCAAAGTAAGTGACCATTTATTCGATGCGCATTAACATCTGTTAGATGAGATCTGTGCGTGTGAGAGTATAATTAAACTTAAAGGTTAATTATGTCAAAAGGACTTGAAATAAAATTAAAATTTTGATGTTAAACATAGCAAAAGCTATCTACAAGAATTCTTCTTTTGCTTCTAAAATAACCATAAAGATGTTGTCAAATACATAATATCATGTGCAAGGTTACTATTGCAATGACAGTAGGTAGTAAGGTATAATATATTTTTTCTCAGTAATATATCCGTTATTTCTTAGATTATAATAATACTATATTTACTGTGTTCTTACACTATTCATTCTTATATACTTAAAAAAACAGACCGAAGGGTAGGAGAAAATATTCGTTTTAATTTGCATCAGACTTATATTCTATACTCAGATATAACGACAGTAGGTATATAACTAACTTCAAACGTAATCTCTTGCAGCTAATAAGTATTAGCCATTTCGCTTACACATCAGCTTTAAATCTTTTCCCGGACATGAGAGAGCATGACGGATTACTTTTACCCGAAGAGTTAAAGAAAATAGAGCAAATTGCAAAATCCCAAAACACAGACGCGTACTTGAAACATTACAATCTTTTAACGGATAAACAAAATAAGAAAAAGATAACAAACATTCTGCAGGATTTTTTTAACGGTAGCAAATTTTTTACATTTACAATTTCTTAGCGATGTTTATCTAAAACTGGTATGATAACTAAAATATCATACTTATGGATTTATTATTATTATTTCTAATAGATATAAAATAATTTCTCATAATAGATTCCTTCATAAACGTTTTGGAGGATTACACAAAACGTAAGGAGAGCTATATAAAATCATACAAACAGTTCTACGTGTTTAACAATTTGTCTCCGTATCTGCTGATGCCGATAGCAATCAAGCCAGATGGCGTGTTTCTTCAAACCTGGGCCATCCTCAGAGTATGTGCGGCTTATCTACTCAGTTTGTTGATTCCAGTAAGTCAGTGGTCGAGGCCCTTATTTTATTAACACATATTATTTAATTAAACACTTTTTCTAAAGTTTATCATCAAAAGTTTATCATAGAACAAAATTAGCTAAAACATCTAGATCGTAGATATATAGATATAATAATATAAAAGTACCTAGGTTTAGGCAAATGTTGAAAGAGAAGGGGAAACGTTTTACTTTTTTCTAATATTTTGTCCAACAGGCAAGCAATGCGGCGCTAGAAACGAGAAATAGCTATGTTATAAATACCAAATCAAATTATTTTTTCAGATTTCCATTGCTACAGCCCCGACATGCAAGCATTTCAATGTTCCAGTAGTATTTTTGGAGTGTTTTTGTTACGTAGATTTATATTTGATGCTACACGTTGCCTTCTACGGCCCGAAAAATCTGCTAATCTATCATCCATACTTAACAGCAAGAAATTATTTGAGGGTAAGTTTACATAGCCCATTTGTACCTACATAAGAACTTCCACGCACATACGTTTAAGTGATTTAACGTGGTACAGAGATGGCTGGCATTTTGTAGACGGATAAAGGCTACAAATCCCAAAAAATCAGATTGCCGACGTTTTTTTTAAAAACCTCAACCGCATCATATATATATCCCGCTTCATTGCATTTGCTTCCATAATTAAAGGTTGTCTGAAGGTTGTCTGGTTAAACTTTTAGTGATAAGGCCGCCTTTGCGCACTTGTTATTTCTTTTTGCTTGTTAACTTTTTTGTTTCTTTTTAATTTTTTGTGTGGCAATAAAGCATTTATCTATCTATCTATGGTCTTCACAAAGTAACGTTTTTGTCTTAATCTCACTTTTTACAGCCTTGATACTTATATTCTCCTGACTATATTTTTAAGTATAACGTCGCGTCGGTTTAAAATCGTATACTTTTCTCATTTTCTCTTCTACTTTTTAACCAGGCAAGCAAAATTCAACACATCTTTGAATTTCATACAATGGTTTCGATTACAGAGGACATTCATAGTAGATCTTCTAACCTGTTTCCCTTGGTACGCGGTATGGAAACTGTTCGTCCCAAAGCACGACGAAAACCATACAATGGAGGATCATAATATTAATATACACATGTACCATTGTATCATCCGAATGGTTAACGTTTTACAAATATATAAACTTTACGCGGCATTTTGGGCGGAGTCGATTGCTGCACTGAAAAGGGTCTGTATTACTTTGTCCATTTCTAATGATGATGGGATGATACCACTCAATCAAATCAACAAACTCTTTATCAAACTTAAAAACGCACTTCTAGAAGTGGAAGTTTCTTCTGGAAGTTTTATGAAAATCACAATAGTGACGTAAAATTTCAACGCATTTTTTTATTTAATCTACCTATATTTTAAAATGGTTATCAAACTTAAAACTAACCGAGGATGTGAATTTGAGGTCTTTTGGAAGACCCTCTATTTAATAATCAGTTAGAAATAATTTATTTTTGATATAGGCATCATCCCTATAATAGTCATCACACATTGTTTTTATAGTCATATTAAGCTTTACTATATTCTCACATTGTAATGCACTAGGTGCAATTTACGGCTGAGTAATTTGGACGGGCGAAGCCGAGGACTTCCCAAGTTATTTTAAACGGCCGAGGCTATATTAAGAACCTAATCGAGGCCGTGAATTGCTATTTCAGCCGAGACTTGTATAGTACTTTTCTCTAATTGGCTAGGAAACAAAGCTTTTTTACATTGCCGATAGACGGCGTCGACTCTCCTTAACTCACGCTAAAACTCTAGTGTTGTATGGCAATGATACGATTTCCTATTTGAGTATGTCAGAAAAAAGGCAATGCACGTATTGTTTATTTAATTAATGAAGCAATTTCCAAGCAAATAGGAGAAATATTTGTTCTCCTGATTTAAGAGTAGGATTGTAGCCTCAAGAAACACAGATTCACGAAAGAACAATTACGTTCTTGAAGGGAAAAATATTCTACGTGGAATTATTAAATAAGGATTGGCTTGATAGTTATTTTTTCTTTTAGGCATACCTGATGAGCGTAGTACAATTCTTACTTCTTACCCTGTTCTTCTTAAATCTTTACACATCGATATTAATAACAATGACGTGCAGATATGTAATTGCTCATGATACTGAGGATTTTGTCAAGAAGCTCGATCGACTGTCCTTAGCTGGGCCGTACATGAAAACGAGTTATTACTCAAAAGGAAATATGATTTGTAAGGAAGGTAAGTTTTCTTACAATCCTGAAACCGGGTTTCCCAAATCCATTTGAACCAGGCCCTCAACTATACCCATGCCAAAAATCACGTCAATCCGTTGCTCCGTTGCAGCGTGATTGAAGGACAAACCAACAAATAAACTGACTTTCGCCTTTATAATATTAGTATGAAGTATGATGAAGTATGAAGTATGATACACTTCTTTATCTTTAACTAACATTTTTTCTCAGGTTCGTGGATAGATAGCGGAAAATTATTCACAGACAATTATCTAACCCCAGGCAAAGTATATTTACTGGCTTACTATTGGTCAGCTACGAGTTTCACAGGCGCAGGCTTTGGTGATATCACGGCCCAAGACACCTCCCACATGATACTCTCAATTTGCATCAACATACATGGAGTTTTGTTTTTTGGGTGGGTGATTTTATTCGTCAATCCTAATATGGAATTTGGCTGATTAAGAAAAAAAATACGCGCCGAATTGAGGACCTCCTCCTTTTCGTAAGGCGGTTAAAAATACAAAAAACTTGTGTAAAGAAACGAACAAAATTTTAGGAAGGTAGACTCGCCGACAGCGTTTTAGGAACAATCATTTTTTTTTAATTTTCACAAAAGGCGATTTACTAAATAAAACAAAATACTCAGTAACTATTTTTTAGATACAAACATAATTTGTTTTATATTTAACAGTCAATCCAACTGAAAATACTAATAATGATAGAAATGTTTTTCAGGTATGTGTATGCCCGTATAGCATCATTAAAAGCGATGGCTGATCAAGTGGTTACTAAATTCCAGGAGAATTTGAAGCACTTAGAGCTATTTTTAAATCGGGAGAAGGTACCATATCTATTGAAAAAGTCTGTCATGGACTACTGGAAATATCAATGGAAAAGAACCGGTGGCTGGTCGGTAAGTTTATAGTATGTAGTACCCGATCTTTCACTTAAAGCCTGATATCAGGTAAACCAAATTACGCTCGAGAAATTTATTAAAACCAGTCTTCTCCATATTAAGCATCAAACAATTTTGGGGAAACTACATGCCAATTTAAACGAAGACGCAGTTTTATACATGTACGAAAATACATTAAGAGAAATTCCGTTATTTGAAGATGTGGAGTATTCTTTCTTTAGAGCTTTCGCGAAAAAACTTAAGGACCGATATTTTCAAAAAGGCTACATGGTGATGAGATCTAATGAGGTCATAAGTAACATGTACATTATTTACCGAGGAAAAGTGAGTGAATTTCTTGTTTAAAATTCTGGTTTTATATGAGTCATGATACTTTAACGTTTCACTTAAACCTCATTTATAAAGGTGGATATTATCAGCAACATTAACGAAGTTGAAGCTTGTATGGGGCCGGGGGGAATTTTCGGAAATATTCGCGGTACATCAAAATACTTAACAATGTCTAACGTGGTGGCTTCCAGGAATACAGATTTGCTTTATATTGATGGAGCGGAATTCTATTCACTATTAAAGGTAATTTAAAAAAATATTATTTAGGTCATCAGGATTATTTACTTTTAATGTGGTTTTGTTTGGCATTTTAATTTGGTTCTTTTTCGCTTTTTAGAGTTACCCAACAGTGTTGAGGAAAGTTAGACATTCGGTGGATTCAGCAACTAAAGATTACGTTTTACCAACGGTCATGTCCGAAAAATCCAGCATGGAAGTAAGCAGGAAAAGTTTAAATTATAATAGTAATAGTTAATACTACAATAGCTGTTAAAAATCAGAATACAAACTTTAAATTTTTATAATAAAGGCATCGATTTAATCAATGAATACCTAAAGGTATTTTGCTAAAAGGATCCCTGACGTCATAGGTACGACAGAAGTAGGTATACCTAAGTCATTTACAAACTTTTATTAATAGAACCTACACCTCACCTACCTAAACCTGATCTCAAAATTATTAATTTTTGAAGTGAAAACTTCTTTAGCCGCGTTGAGCACTCTTTTGTAAGGGGTAAACTTGTGGATTTGCGTCACCGACATGCTCCGCGTCACCGACATGCTCGCGTTGTTACGAAGACAAAAGGTCTTAAATATAAATATACTACATTCGTAATTAAACTTTAATGCCTTCGTTTTAAGGTGTATATTTTAGTTATATATTTTTTTTCTAGTTAGAAACGTATCCCTTAACGTACGAAGCCGATGAGGACGAAGAGGACGAAATAGATCCTAACATATTCCTTGATGTAAGTGACAACCAACACTTCTTCAACTTCAGTGGCGACAATATTCAACTTCAATGGTGACAACATTCCATAACACCGCTAATTTTAATTCGCTTAATCTCAAATTCTCGAAAAAAAAATTTCAGAGCCCCGACAAAAGCGTTGCCGAATCTCACGGATCAAAATCCATAACTTCTGGCGATTGTGCTGACTACATTTCAGCTATTTGGCTTTTATTTAAACCACACAGGTACCTTCCTACCCAATATTACTCTTGAGATTAGCAAACTTTAGATATCTGAACTCAATGAGGAGATGAGAAGGTAGAAGGTATTTCTTGGTATACCAGTGATATTGTGGCCAATTCGGTATACCACAATCTCTAAACTAAAATGAGTACCACAATCTCTAAACTAAAATGAGAGCATTAAATCTAGTTTTGTCCCTTACCGTAGGGAGTATTATGAAAGGGTTAGCAATATTTTATTTATGCTGTCATTTTAGTTTAGTTTAGAGATTGTGCACTACAGAATCAGCCCCAATATATTCAAAAACTTACCACTGGTGTTATTCTTACCGAGAAGAACCAGCAAAAAATAGGTATAGTTCACGAATATTATTGTTTTCAGGTGGTTCCGTAGCAGTGTATTGCCAGATTCTAATTGGCTCACTTTGATAGGTAATAAAATATCTACGCTTTTTCCCTTCGTTCAGTGTAATGTAGTAGTAGGTAGTGGGCAGTGGCGTGCACAGGATTCGAAGCTAGGGTAGGCATTAGTCAGTCAGAATACCTATTCACTGACTGTCATGATGAGAAATGAGCATTGACGTATTTCTATTTGGATAAACAGTGCTTTTATGCCTCTATGAACTGCACGCCACTGGTAGTAGGTACCAATTCGTAAAGTAGACACAGATTCATGTAACTAGGCAATGGAAAAGGTTAACAGCCGATGAGGCTGTGCATTATAGAGTTAGTATACTGTGCATATAACCACGTTAAGGAAAACTAATCCTTGAGTAGGTACCTGGTCTATGTAAAAATACCACGGTTCAACACAAAATTTGTCTATAAAGAATAAAACTTCGATATTTTAGGTAGGTAATTAGACGAAAAAAATATATATGACATGAAAAAGTTTGCTTTTTACACGTTCGCGACGACATCTTGTTTTTTAACCGACTTCAAAAACAGGAGGAGGTTCTCAATTCGACTGTACGTTTTTTTTTTGTATGTTTGTTACGCGATTTCTCCGCCAATTATGAACCGATTTTGATAATTCTTTTTTTGTTTGGTAGGTCATACTTCAGAGGTGGTCCCATTTTAATTTGGTGAAGATCTGATGAATATCTCCGGAGATGGAGAACGGAACTCCGCAATGGATAAGAGTAAATTGCTCGCGATCAGTGTGATAGTTTTGTAAACAATATGTTTTAACCATGCATAGCATATCTTTTTTTTTTAGGGTTCCGTACCAAAATGGTAAAAATGGAACCCTTATGGTGCGACTTTCTCCGTCCGTCTGTCACAGTCGATTATTTCAGTAAATATTAAAGCTATTGACATGAAATTTGGAATAGTTGTATATAATAGTGGCCCAATATCATAGAAATCAAAAAAATTGAAAATTATTTTTAGTTTAATTAAAAAAGTGGGGAAAATCAGGGGTTTGAAATTTCAAAGTAGGATAAGTATACCAAGTGGGGTATCATATGAAAGGACTTTGTACTTGACTTGTCTAAGTTAGACAAGTCGACGAGTAACAATTAGACGACGTTATTCTTAATAACGCTAAGTTTTTACTAAAACAGTGGGGCCACAAAAAATTGTGAAATAAAAAATTTTCAAAAAAAAAACCGACTTCAAAAACCACAAACACTAAAAAGTAAAAAATAATTTAATTTATTAGGTATACAAGAGTTAATGTAGTTCTATAATAACATTTTTTGGAGTCGGTGCCAATGTGGAGTCACGTCAACAATAATGAAGAGTAGGTAGACGGTTCATGCGGCTAATTGGTACCGACTCCAAAAAATGTTATTATAGAACTACAATAACTCTTGTATACATAATAAATTAAATTATTTTTTACTTTTTAGTGTTTGTGGTTTTTAAAGTCGGTTTTTTTTTTGTCTAGACTTGTACAAAACACCTGATTGTTGTTTATCACTCGAGTGACATCTAGCGGCACTATGTGAACGTAAATACACCACTCTGATCGCGCGGTATTTTTAAATGTATTAAAATTAATTCAAATTTATAAAAAAAATTCAAAAATGAGTAGTATTACTATAACTATCACAAAAGCAAACTTTATACCAAAAAAGGTATCTTCTTTTCGTTTTTGTGCATACACTACAGCCTATTAACGTCCCACTGCTGGGCATAGGCCTCCACTCTCATAGGAGAGAGGGAATTAGAGCTTAGACCCACCACGCTGCTCCAATGCGGGTTGGCGTGCTTTAACGACTATTATCATGTTAGTGATAATAACCGGGGCCGACGGCTTAACGTGCTCTCCGAGGCACGAGGGTGAAACACCGCCAACTTCCAACTCCGGGCTGGCACTGAGAATTTCTGAATTGAAAAACCCAATACCTAACAATTTTTTTGCCCGACCGGGAATCGAACCCAGGACCTCGTGATCCGCAGTCGACTATGCTATCGAAAAAATCCTATGTCTATGGCTATAATAGACCAGCTAGCTTGGTCTGTGATTTGTAAATTTTAATTGACAGCTAATTGGGCCAAATTGCTTGAGCTATTAAGCAGTTTAATATCGATTGATTATACTTACCTACAGATTATTCAATAATGGTTCTCTCGTACGCGGACTTCATGATTCTTGTGTACCAAATGGCGTTTCTGTCCAACGCTTACTTCTTCCATATGTGCATAAAAATCCTATGTCTATGGCTATAATAGACCAGCTAGCTTGGTCTGTGATTTGTAAATTTTAATTGACAGCTAATTGGGCCAAATTGCTTGAGCTATTAAGCAGTTTAATATCGATTGATTATACTTACCTACAGATTATTCAATAATGGTTCTCTCGTACGCGGACTTCATGATTCTTGTGTACCAAATGGCGTTTCTGTCCAACGCTTACTTCTTCCATATGTGCATTGTTTTCGACGTCATCTTCTTGTACAAGGCTTTCCTGGACGTACACAGTGGCTATATGAACAGATACGGAGACTATGTGTTAAAGCCGAAGAAGGTGCGCCAAATGTACGTAAGATATTGATGCATAATCAGTTCCAACGGAACATCGTAGCGGAACGGTAAATCGCTTGGCGACAGAGCTTTGTCGTTAGCCGTTAGCGTGGTAAGTGGTAACCACTGAAGTCCCCCAACTGATAAACCAGAGGCAATCATAAATTCCCAAATTGACGGTACAGAGAATCGAACCAGGGACTTCTAACTTATAAAAACCTAAGCGCTCTACGCTGTGTCAGGGTCGAGGGAGGTGTTCAAAATGCAAAGCGAAGTAGGAGTCGTATTCCTGGATTCGCCTCCCATCACCGCTAAATGGCGAGTTTATTGTAGTTCCTAGTTTTACAAACTATAATTGAATCTATGGGGTACTTGTCCAAGCTTTTAAGTAGACCTTCAATATCTAACATTGTCCTTCTTCAATTATATAAATTGACGAACTCTCTGGCAGAGGTTTGCGAAGTGACCTCGTAGAAGTCTACCCTGGCTCAATGAAGCCAAAACTACAATATTTCCTTAGAGCTACCCATCGGTCTATTAACGGGGGAGACAAACAAAATCCTTGAACTGTAAAGCTGACAACTAATTGGTAATACCTCTGGTGCGGCAAATGTTCGTAGGCAGTGGTAATCATTTATTTACTCGTTAATTCCTTATTAATTAATATAAAGAAAGATCTGAGGTGCAATTATGTAAGGATTGCCGATCAAATCGTAAAAGTTCGGCTTCAAAGTAAAATAAACCTTATTGGTTTATTTTACTTTGAAGCCGAACTTTGAATTAGAGCTCAATCGTGTATCCATTCTCATACGTTTAGGTACGTACGATACCCTAAACGTATGAGAATAGATACACGAAATTGAGCTCTAATCCAATGCCATTACGGTTTATTTTTGAAGCCGAACTTTGAAGATTTGATCGACAATTCTTACTCTTACATAATCGCACCTCAGGTCTGGATAGATTGTCATCTCAACCTATATACGTCCACTGCTGGACGAAGGTCTTCTGCATGGATTTTCCACAGAACACGGTCTTGTGTCTCGGCCTGAATACGTTTTTGTCTAACAGATTATAATAATTATTATTTCGCAGGTATTTTTCTAAAGTCTATCTACGGAGAAGGGATTTTTTAGCGAACTTACCGATATCATACTTAGCATTTGCAATGTCTCTTCATTCGTCGGTGCAGAACGCCTTGTTCTGTTATTTGCGAACGCCACAGTTGTTCCGGATTTCCTATTTGTTCACATATAGACAGCACAGGAAAATAAATATCGGATCGGCGAATCTATTTCTGAAATTGACGTAAGCATTATAAAAGTAGTAGTTATATAGTAAAAAAATACTTGAATGGACACAGAATTATGTTTGGGAATAGGAACTATAAAAAAAAACATTAAGATTTTTCACTTATCACGTCTTAGGTATAGGTAGAGTCAATAAGTCAGTAGGTATACATAGGTACATTACAAGATAATTGAAATATATTTATTGGTGTTGTCAAAATGCGATTTTAAATTTTTTCTAAAATTTATATGTAAAGTGTAAACTGACTTATTGAACCGACTACCTACCTGAACAGCGAACGTTAAAATAATATGGAACACACTACCGGCATCTATCTTTGATGTCCTTACCTCTACAGCAGAATTAATCTTTGGTATTTTTTTACCATTAGGTACATTAATGCTTTCCATTCGACATAATATTATGTATAGTCAAGCGCCTATGTGCAAGAAAAGTCGCGTCGTTACTGACTCATTGGTCATCAACGACCAGCCCAAATAGGTACCTACTTAGGGAGCGAGCTGCGGGCGGTGTAACAAAGACATAAGTCCTTATTCTTCCAGAACGATTGCGATATGGGCGTCCCTGCTAACCCACGTCAATGCCTGTTTATTTTTCAAATTGTCCTGCCTCACTCCAGAACAATGCACATCAGCTAATTGGATATCAAAAGAGGACTTGAATTTGCGAGGAAACTATGCTGAGGTATGGTGTTACTAAAGATTTATTTTTATTTTATTTTATTTTATTTTGTTTATTAGTCTGTAATCAACAGCGTTTTTACATTTTAATTTACAGTTATTTCTTAAAAACTAAAATAAGGCCAAAAAGATTACATAATTATTATACAATTATTAAAATAAATAGGTACCATAAAGCTTAAAGTTAAAAGTTAAAAAATTAAAAAAGTGCAAGTGCGCGCGGGTATGTGTGTGTGTGTGTGTGTATGTATGTGTGTATGTGGGTGTGAGTGTGTGTGTGTGCGGGTGTGTATGTGTGTTATGAGGGATGTGCTTGTGTACTAAATGTAAATACTACTATTTCCGATGTAGTTTAATGATTTCATTTTTCAATTGAGTTTTAGATAGACGGAAAAGGTCAAGATCGGAGTAAACTTTATTGTAGGTTCGCGATAAGCGTATAATTACAGAGTTTTGGGCGTAGTTTGTGTTTGATTTTGGCACACATAGTAGCTTGGGTTTTCGGGGCCTAAAAGGGGAAGCGTTTAATGAGAAAGCTGACAGCAGGCCAGGACAGTCAATTTGGCCAGTCAAAATAGCTTGTAACAGCAGCATGTCACTTTGGTTTCTTCTTAGTTCCAGTGAGTCTATTTTATAATGAGTACAGGCTTCTTTGTAACTGTTAAATGTTTTGAATTCTTTAAAAGCCAGGTACCTCAGAAATTGCTTTTGTATTGACTCGAGTCTTTGAGTATGTATAACGTAATAAGGTGACCATATGTTACATGAATATTCAAGAAGACTACGAACATAAGCAAAATATAGAGTTTTTATGCATTCAATATTATTGAAAGTACGAGTGACTCGCTTAATGAAGCCGAGTTGTTTGTAGGCTTTGTCCGCCACGGCTTCGACATGCTCATTCATTGATAGTTTAGCGTCGATTTTAATACCCAGGTCTTTCACAGTACATTTATTATGTACAAATAATTTGTACCCCATAATTCTTAATATAATAATTCTACAAATGGATGCATAATTATTATGCATCCATTTGCTACACCACACATCTTAGATGATTCGTATAATTATATACTTAAAATGGCACTTGTTATGCCCTTGTGGTAAGTAGCATATTCACCAGGGCTGTACCTATTAGGATATTCAGAGGGATGTGTGTTACTTCCGACAAGAGGACCCATTAATTTTCTTAAGTTAGATAATTGGACCTTTTCCCTACCAAGTGATACGATGGAATATACAGGAAGTTTATCTGCAGTGACAAAGATGAGCTAAAGTATGAAATTGATACGATCCTTTTGGTGGATTTCACGCACAAACCTCACTTGACATCCCCATACAAACCTAGTGGTAAGAAACGAAGCGTTTTTTTTTCCTTTTTGTTAACATGACTACGAAAACTCACACCCTAATATGCTCATTATTCTTTCAGAAAAACTTCTTTCCACTCTACATAGCATCTCTATGGTACATGATCAATTTGCTCACCATAACAGGAACCGGGGACGTTTCTTCACAGAATGATTTCGAAGCCATTGAAACTGTATTCATAACCATAGTTATAAAATTCTGCACAGGTGAGTGAGGTGTCTTGTCTCTTCGGCCGTTCCTTCATAACTGAAAATCTCATCTTACCCTCGAATGAATTATTTGTTTTCACCAGCTTAATCGTAATAATGGCAAGAAAAAGAATCCGGTGGAAACAAAATTTAGTATTTGTAAATTACTAGTTGATGCCCGCGACTCCGTCCGCGTGGTTTAAGTATTTGATTCCCGCGGGAACTCCTTAATTTTCCAGGATAAAAAGTAGCCTATGTCACTCTCCAGCAACTATACCCATTACCCATGCCAAAATAACGTCGATCCATTGCTCCGTTGCGGCGTAATTGAAGGACAAACCAAAAACCCATTAATCAACAGACCAACAAACACACTTTCGCATTTATAATATTAGTATGATTCACTTTACTCATTAATATTATCTTTTCTTATGATGAAATTGAGATTGTTACTAGTTATTCAACTGTAAGATTTTGACTGCTAGAACAAAAGGATGACTTTCTCTGACCAGGACCAGAGGCGTAATATTTTTGTTTTAAATCCACGACTCTCGGCCCAACTTGAGACAGTATTTTTGCTCAAACCATTCTTCTATAAACAAATGACTATAAAGTATAACTAATATAAAAGGACGGACTTATCCGGCATCTCAACATTCATGTTTAAAGTGATATCTAGAAAGAAGATAGGTTGCATGTAGGTTCTCTCTATAGCCACCTCCACTAAGAAAATATTTTCAGATATTTCACCAGAACGTACTGCACGGAATCCGGCCTCGCTTCGCTTCAGCTAGTATCTAACATCAAAGAAATAAAGATAACAAAACGAAAACCACAAGTTCAATAAACGTACTGCATTAAATAATTTAATTTATATTTATAGGTCTCCTAATATCAGAAATGTCAGCAATGATCTCTGCCCATTCCTCATCGCGTATAGCATACGATTATGGCATTAATGAGTTGCGGGACGGCTTGCGCGATACAGACCTTAGTGATCATCAGATGAACAAGATGTGGGACTATGTGCGCGAATTGTGGAATAGACAACAGGGCAAACAGGTATTTTGATTATTCTCCACCTACTTGCTTTTACTATTATAGAAATTATAGATTGTTTTAAGAGTTCCATATTTATTTTCCTGCTGTTAAAATATCCTAAGTAGACGTAGTTTGACATAGTCCTATGTTCAAAGACTGCATCAAGCAACCAAGATAGACAAGAGTGCCTTAGCCTCAGACGCATATAATAAGAGAGATAGTTGCAATCACCTCACCGGAGGGGCAGCTACTGCTTGAGTCGTACTTTTCACTGACATGGGACAGGATCTTAACTATCTGAATGCTAAAATGTAGTTACTGTTGAAGGCATGGAAGAGCGAATCAGCGTAAAACCTAATCAATCTGCTATTTAGTTAGGTGCAGCAAAAATACTTGTGTCAACTTGTCACAATTTTCGTGTTAATCCTTAACCATTGAATACTATGCAGATGCCCAAACTAGTGTACAGGTTACCATTCCGACTCCGCTGTCAAGTCATGCAAGCAGTTTACGGGAGCCATATAAGAGAATCACTTATATTCAGTAAAGCGGACGACGATTTCAAACGAATGCTATGTATGTGGTTGAAGCATTGTGTGTTCTTTCCTGGAAACTACATCGTACAAAGGGGCGACGCTGAACAGTCTATTTATTTTATTCATAGAGGAGAGGTGAGAAATACTGTCATGGCAATTTCTAATCGCAAAAACTTTATCGCAAATACAATTAGCGTCACGAGATTTTGAGCAACGCAATGTATCGACGACGATACTTACTACATATAAAATTAATATATCTGCCAGCAATGCATACTTATTGTACGTATGTCACTAGGTATCTGCGCACATTCATCCCATCAAATTGCATCTTTGCACAGTTGTTATCGGCATTTCCGAGATCGTATAACGGTCTCGGCAATAAGCAAGGCATAATATTTATGATATACTTACTGTAAATACATGTTTTACCTATTTTATATGTGCTGTGTTACAGGTTGAAGTGTTAACAGTCCACCAGAATCTAACAGAATCCATTTATGATATCTTAGGTCCGGAAGATAGTTTTGGTGTAGCTCAGGTACGTTCAATATAATATGAGATGATTATTATACGAGTATAAATTTTAATTTAATTGATTATGCCAGAGCTTTAGAAATTCAGATTCCACATAATTACCTACTTCAAATTCACATATAACATGTAAATCAATAGACTCAAACCAAACTTTAGCCAAATATCAAATTAAAGAGCAACTGCTGCGTTTCTTGCCGGCTCTTCTCAGTAGAATTTCCTTACGGTGAATCTGAATCGGCGGTAGAGTCAAAACATGACGTATGAAATAAAAGAATTTGGTATTATATAGAAATAACTAAATAATTATAATATAACAAGAAATAAAAATCGACTACTAACAGAATTTACAACAAACGTGTAAATCTCTGCATGCTATGTGTGTTAAAATTTATAATAAATTAGATAACAACCTAAAAAATCAAAATGCAAGTAGCTTTAAAAGAAATCTCTTTCGTTGCTTGTGTGACAAGTCTTTTTATTCTGTATCAGATATTTTTTTAAACAATTAATTGACATATTATTTATTTAAATTGACATAATGTAACTGTTGAATTTTATTTTTATATGGACTTTTTTTTTGTAGTAATTTATGTAATTTGCACGCTAATTTATAGTAGAATATGAAGGACGCCTTAAAATTGTAAACATCTGTACATACTCATGTTCAGCAAATAAATTTCATTTCATTTCAATAAAATTATTACAATTTATCCCTGCGAGATATGAAGGAAGCGAGCGCTCTCACTTGCACGCTCAGGCTCAGGCGGAACGTGACACTATTTCGTGCGTCCAGCCGGTGTTCATCGATTTATAAGAAATTCAGAAAAATTTCAGGGGCTGTTTGTGGGTGTCACGCATCACTTTTCATTCCGTGCACGCACGGTAGTCGACATTGTGTATTTAAAACTGGATGAATGGAAATATTTGTTGGATTTCTATCCGTCTTCCGCGAAAATAGTTCAGAGGAAAGTGGAAAATGTATACTTAGCTATTTAGCAAACACTTAGATTAAATAAATAAAAAATACTACAAATATTTAAGTACAAAACATAGTTTTATTCATTTTCAATTCTGAATTAAGATTATCTGAGTAGCGAGTTGTTTATGACTAAGGCTTTCTACTAAAATACTGTATATAATATTCAAATCATATTTTACAGTTTCTACAATATCAGAACAATTACACTACTATAATCTTCCTGCGCTTATTTAAAAGGTAAACAAATATTCGATCGCGATTGCAGCAAAGTAACAATGAAACTGATGGAAATGGCAAATCAAACTACAGTGGTTTAGACCTATTTACTGGTCACCATTAAAATCAACTAGGATAGTGTGTAGTAAAGTAGTGCTTTGATACCTTTACCTTATGACCTGCACACAACTTTCTAGATAAATATGCCCCAAAAAGTGGTTTTGACAGTTCTTGTACGAGAAGAATCTACATTTTCCCGTACAAAAACGGTCAAAACGTCACTAGTTAAACTAGTTCTTTTATGATGTGCCAAGGCGAGTACAGTCTAAATTCTATACTAAACGTTTATTATGTAGATTTTAGAACGTCTTTAAAGCTGGACATATACGTCGCCTACACATTGTGCTGAAAAATTTCCTGCTATATTGGTGTACCTTTTAAGTAAGCCATGAAAAAATTGATAATCATCAATCAAATCAACAAAAAATCATATTATATTGCATAGTGTTCATTTTACCTGCAAATACAATAAGGTCTTTGGAATAGTTATCAAAGAATTCAAGCCAGTGCCATCCTTTTCCTTTTTTTAGAAATTCTCTGCGAAATTCCTGGTATAGGTGTCTGAGTTAGAGTTTGTTCAAACTCATCATCAGAAATTTCATTTGTTGTGTCTACATTGTAGGACCTTTGAGTTTTTCTTTGAGTGATCTTTTGGCTTTCTTCTAATAGTTGCGTTTGAGATAACCTGAAATTATTACAATATACTTATGTAAGTACAAAATATAGTTTTGAGATATTCCAATATCTTATATTAAGCAGGCGTTACTTTGAAGTCCATGATAACTAATCAAGGTTTAATTAGACATAATCCGCCTCAATAAAGTTTGGGATTTTTATGGAGATTTGTGTGGTGTGGTGAATATCGCAAGCTACAAGTGCAAGATACACACTGTAAAACATAGATTTACCTATTGTGGCGGATTATAGCGAACTAAACTTCTAGCTCTTTCATATTCCAATATCTGCTACTTCATCCGTGTGGTTTATTCACAATCCCACGGGAACTCTTTGATTCTGATATAAAAAGCAGCTTCCATACTGAATTTCGTCAAAATTGGTTAAACAAATGGGCCATGTAAAAGCAACCGTAAGACAAACACACTTTCACATTTATAATATTAGAAGTAAGTACCTACTGTACATTCCCTAGCTAACTGGTTTGGGATTTTTTAAATACTGACGTTTAGGGTCGAGACAGACAGAGTTCTAATAGGCATGATGACAGTAACCAAGAATCAATGAAATTATAAATTTATCTAATAAAATAGGATTCATGGATTATAAAAACGTATTTATTTTTCTATTTCGAGTAAGATTGCTATTTATTTTAATAAAATAAAACTATAAAATACAGCAATCCGCCATATTGGTTAAAACACCAAGAAGCGAATGACGTCACAATTATTTGTTTTCGAGCTTTGACAATCACACAATTGTTTACTGCACACTGCACAGAGTACATTGGTAAATACAATAGTGACGACACAAACGACGCCATGACACCGGTAAACGTTTTGGCGTGAATTTTTAAATTTAAATTTCAAATTCCAATTTTATCAACCAAACCTTATTTTTCTGCTGAAATAAGATATTTTTTCGAAATAGTAGATACTTCCGAACATAATCTGACAATTTTTCAAAATCAGTCATCATGCCTATTCAGTCCGTCTGTCTAGAGCTAGGCCCTTAGCTTTGTTTACTTTGACACAGTTGAAATCATTATCCATAGCATCTTCCGAAATGTCAATAGTCTTGTAAAGTTTGACGACCTCCGTGGCGCATTGTTGAGCGCTGTTGTCTTAACGTGCGGAGGTCCCGGGTTCGATCCCCGGCAGGGTCAATTTGGGAATTTATAATTTCTGAATGTTCCCTGGTCTGGCCTGGTGGGAGGCTTCGACCATGGCTAGTTACCACCCTACCGGCAAAGACGTGCCCCCAAGCGATTTAGCGTTCGGGTTTGATGCCGTGTATAGACCGAATAGGGGTTTTAATATTATAACTGCCATGCCCCTAACAGGTTAGCCCGCTACCATCTTAGACTGCATCATCACTTACAATCAGGTGAGATCGCAGTCAAGGGCTAACTTGTAGTGGATAAATGGTAGATTCACTTGACGATTCAAAAGTACTTGTAAAAGTTTATTTAAATAAAAAAACATTTTATTTTGATTTTGAAAAACAAAAAAAAACTTGCTTATGTTTGTAGTTATGTAAGCTTTATATAAAAAATTAAAAATGTAATGGTGGCCTAAGATTGATGACTTACCCGCCGGAGTTGAGCGTCTCCAGTTGGCTCTTGTGGAAGTCAGCCTTACAGCACGGCCATTTATTTACCCCCTCCAAGTACGCCGACAAACAGCGCGAATGAACAGCCTCTCCACATGGTGGACAATTGTAGCCCTGGAATAGTAATACGTAACATCTTCAATCACAATTATTTCCAAAAGAGTTTTTGGAGGTGCCATAGCATAATTTAAAGACTGTGTTAAACAGCATCTGTTAAGTCGAGGTTATTATACTAATGATGATTTTCTTGATGACAAAGTAGCATGGAAGCAACCGGCTTCGCATTCAGCAACCCACAAGTCAGTGTAATTGGTACTTGTTACGTAAAGTATGCATTGCAAGAAAACCTTTTTGAAAATATATAAGACCTATGTCAGACCTTTGTTGGAATATGCATTCCAGCAGCCCTATTCTCTAACTCAGTGGCTATCTAAAAATGAAAATCACTGACATACATTTTTTATCCATTGAAGGTTTGCTATGAAATAAAAATTTAGTTTTCATAGCAAACCTTCAATGGATAAAAAATATATGTCAGTGGCTTTCACTCTTTGATAGCCACTGAATTACAGAATAAGGGGGCAGGTCTGGAAGCCATATTTCGTCAAGGATATAGAAATGTTAGAAAGAGTACAGAGGCGAACCACTAAAATGCCAAGAGAGCAGAAAAATCTTCCCTATGAGCAGAGACTTTCAAAACTTGGACTTAGTTCCCTCAAAAGTAGGCGAGAAAGAGGCGATCTCATTGAAACATATAAAATACTGAACACCTACTGTAATGTCCCAAATATGGAGGAAATATTTGTAAAAAAAGGAACCCTGGTCTAACAAGACACGGTCGAAAGCTGCGTCATCAATTGGCATCATCAAATCCCCTCAAACATTTTTTGGGCAACAGAGTATGTATTGCTTATGTGGAACAAACTGTCCGAGGATGTGGTGATGTCAACCTCTGTGAATCAGTTCAAGAACAGACTGGATAAACACTTAACGACAAAGCACAAGATTTGATATAGGTGCATCAGCGAAAGCTACCTAGCCTATTATAAATAATAATAATAATTGTAGGCACATTGTTTACAAAGTGTAACATTTTTCTGTTTATGAAAAGATCAACTGCTGAGTTTCTTGCTGGTTCTTCTCAGTAGAATAGCTTTCCGAACCGGTAGTAGATTCTTACGACTTATCATAAGCGGCACAAGTTGTCCTACATGAAATAAATCATTTCATTTCATTTATTTTTACTGCTACTTGCACGAAAATTGTCTCTTTTATTAAAAAACTAGATAATGCCCGCGCTTCCGTCCGCGAAGATTTAGATTTTTTATTTTCGGAACCCTAAAGTATTCCGGCATATAAAGAAAAAGACCGGGATAAAAAGCAGATGGGCTGTGAAAGCGTAACAGACAGACACACTTTCGCATTCATAGTATTTGTATGGATAGTATGGATGGATAATCCACATAATTGCTGCTGGTTACGCCGAGAGTAAGCATTAGACTAAATCACCCCATTGACCCCATGAGAGTATGAACTCACATATAATCTGCGTTGAATTCGCGTCGTGCCAATTCACCGTTCTCTAATTAATACTTTACTTTAAAAATGAGCAAAGTTAGCATTCACACACAAAACAGAGCATAATAGTGAAATTGTAAAACAGAATGGGTTATTTTCTGTATTAAGATAATAATAATAAATAAAAATGATTTACCTAACACCTTTGCACTTCTAAATTATTCACAAAGCGGAATACAAAGATAAGAGAATGAAAAGTAAAAATAAACAAACCCTAAAAACAATATGCTTGCAAAGACAACACTTTTCAATAGTGTCCGGCATATAATCAAGCAAGTATTGTTCAAACTCATGAATGGCCCGAGTCCCCAGAGCGTAGTTCGAATTTATCTCTTCGAGATAAAACATTCTGCACCAGGTCTTTAGTAGGTTCTGGAAAACAAACAAAAATTCATCTTAGCTAGTCAATATAAGTCTTAATAACTGACAGACAATGCACAGCTTACTGTGGTGGATGGTTGGTCTAAAAGGTTAAAGCTGATTTTGCATAGGATTTCTTTATAAAACGTATATAATAGTTATTTATGCAACAGTTGTGTAATAAGGGGTATTAAAACACGAATGCGGGGTTTATCACACGACGCGGAGTGTGATAATAGTATCATATGAGTGTTTTAATACCTAATTATCAACAGTTACATACAAGACTGTATCTACACTCATAATATGAATCCTCTATAACAGATTCTGAAATAGTTAGCTTACTGATAACATTAAAACATCCAGTCCTAGTAACCTAATATCATCCATTACTGAGTATATACAAATAAACTAAGTATTAATGAAAGAATTATTTATTGTAGTAGTAATTAACATTTTGTATAGTGCAATTATTAAAATTCACTTGATGTTCTTTAATGTTGGAAGGTCCTGATTCCGATGAACTCGGCGGAATATTTATATTTACCACTTCACTATTTTTATTTTCTATGGAATTCGAAATTACATTCGACACGTGGATTTTGTTAGTTATAGAGTCATTAATGTAGCCCTCTGAAACAGATGTAGACTTCCATCCGACGTGCCGTTTTAAACTTGTTATGTCTCCTCCGGCATCTACTAATATTGTGGCGGATGTTCTGCGAAAGCAATGTCCTGTATACAACTCAGGATTAGGAAGTTGTAAACAGTTAGCAATTGTTTTACCCAAATTGCTAACTGTGTTAACGAAACAATAAAAAAACGAAGAAAAATGGCGGGGAAAATTCTAATAACCTACTTTTTTTTTTACAGCGCGCGGCGTTCTGGTAGTGAAACGCGCGTGTATGACAATGTTGTTTTTTTGAAATTCGTATAGATGTTCTTTTTTAGGGTTCCGTACCAAAATGGTAAAATGGAACCCTTATGGTGCGAATTTTCTCCGTCTGTCTGTCCGTCTGTCCGTCCGTCACACTCGATTATTTCAGTAACTACCGAAGCTATCGACATGAAATTTGGAATAGTTGTGTATATTAGTGGCCCAAAGACACTGGAATTAAAAAAAATTGGAAATTATTTTTGTTCTTATTTAAAAAGGGGGGAAAATCGGAGGATTGAAATTTAAAAGTGAGATAACTGTACTGTGTGGGGTATCATATGAAAGGGTTAACTTTGTACATTCTAAAACAGATTTTTAATTATTTTTAGTGATGATAGTTTTTGATTTATCGGGGAAAATGTCTAAAAACATACCGTTCCCCCCCCCTTATCTCCGGAGTTTACCAATCGAAAAATTTGAAATAATTATGGTCAAGCATTTACGTATATTTTACAGGAAAACTATAGCCAATGCTCTAACTAGCATAGTTTTTTGATATTAACAATAAACCTCTACAAACAAAGTTAGTCTTGCGGTTCATTAACAAAGGTAATTATTTATTAATAATGGTACGGAACCCTTCGTGAGAGAGTCCGACTCGCACTTGCCCGGTTTTTGTAATTCATACAGATACCACGCATCGAGCAGATGTGGCTGTCTGTTGAGTAAACCCTTTGCGCAGAGGGGATCGAAAAAAAACAAAGGAGTGTTATTATGAAATTCAGTGCAACATTACATCACCCGTTTGGATGATGGTATGGTTATTAGGACATTGGGTATTTTAATGTTGGCAATAAGCTAACTATTTCAGAACCTGTTATAGAGGATTTATAGCATGGGAGTAGATAAACACTAAGAATATTTGAATATCCCCTAAAATTAAATGATAATTCACATTAACTAGCCACAAATCAATGTGAAATTCTAAAACTTTATTTCTCACAAGAATCTGAATTTTGCATCTGAATTTTTGTTTATTCCTGTGGGAAGTCCTGTGTGTGGGATTTTCTAGGATAAAAAATAGCCTTTATTTGAGATGCAACCTATTTTTGTATCAAATTTCATCAATATTGGTTGAACAAATGGGGCGTAAAAGCGTAGCAGACCGACAGACAGACATACTTTCGCATTTATAATATTAGTATGGACTAGATGGTAAGTTTTTTTCATTGGAAAATTATAGTAGTTTTCCTTTCCCGGAATGTAACCTATCATTCATTTTCATGTAGATTATCTACATGAAAATCAGTTGAAAAAATAGGCTGTTAAAGCATAGCAGACAGACAGACAGACACACTTTGTCATTTATAATATGACTCTAAATATGATTCCACAAGGCACAGGGCTAGTAATCATACTAATATTATAAGAGCAATAAATCAATCTAGCTAGGATTCATTTTTAGAAAATGTCGTTTTATCCGTATTGAGGCAATGATAAACTGCTACAATATCATTAGAATATGAAGGTAAATTTTGCCAATCTACAAGGTTATAATAACTCAGATGGGAATTTGGTTGGTCCACAACCCCAGTTCAAGTCCAGATGTCTCGAGTCCTATTATACTCATATTTTAAATATAATATGTATTATTTACTTAATTCCATAATTATTAAAAATACTTACTTGTGCTTCAGTTTTAGATAATTTAGAATTCTTATTAACCAAATTCAAGGCATTCTTTGATGTTATTTGTCTACTTTCCATTATCATGATCTGCTCAATAAGAATTCTGAAGAAATCTAGCTCATTGCCAGAGAACACATCCTGAGATTTGGTGGCATCATCATGAGCAAGGGAAAGGAATACAACAACTTTTTCCGAGGTGACCTCATCATTAACAATTTTGATTTTTTGCTGGAATGGGCTTATTTTGTCATTTATCTCTTTGGTTAGATCTTCTATTGATGTATTTTCTCTATCTGAAAAAATATAAAGTTTTTACAGTTCTACCTTCAGGCAGAAATTCTTAAAAGCTACTAGAAATGATATTAGTATATTTATTGACTTTTTGTTTATAATACCGAGTTTCTTGCTGGTTCTTCTCGGTAGGAATGTCATTCCGAACCAGTGGTAGATTCACTTGACGATTCAAAAGTACTTGTAAAAGTTTATTTGAATAAAAAATATTTGATTTTGATTTTGAATAATAATAAAGCTGTATTAACATGTTACAATTTTTCTTTTTTTAACTATGCCTTTAACAATATTGGAGGCAGGCGTTACTTTGCGGAAGTCCATCATAATGAAGGAACCAGAAGTTTAATTCGCTATAATCCACAACAAAAGGAAAATCTATGTAGTACAGTGATTTTATATATTATATATATATTGATTATATAGTATAGTATAGATTATCTATTTTATATATATTCTGATTATATATTATAATATAATATAGTGTTTTATATATATATTTATATTAATATACCACACCACAGCATCCCCCAAAAATTATCCTCAACATATGTTTCACTCCGATACCAGAGCATCTTCAGGAGATGTTGCCTCCACAATGCACTATTGTGAAGTGATTAATCGTGTCGGAAATTCCGGCTTTTATACCTTTTTTTGGCATGACTCAAACTAAAGCCCTGCCCCCGCTACTATATTATGTTTATTTGTTATTAATGTATAACAATAAATGTTTAACAATGTATGTTAGTTTTGTTAGTTGAATTAGTAAACATATTGAGATTTCTAAACTTACTTAAATACATATCAAAAATTCGCAGAACCAGCAGGATTTGAACTTCGAGGATTAGAAGACTGGATTAAAAAGATACATATCTCAAATATCAGCACTGGCAGGAAAATGAACCATGGCCGAGTGGTCAAGGCGCTCAGGGCGCGATTCCCAGAGAGACAGGTTCAAATCCTGCCGGTTCCGCGATTTTTTAATATACTATTTAAGTAAGTTAAGAAACTTTCCTCGTGTGTGAAGCACTGTAATAAAATCATAAAATATTGAGATTTAAAGGTAAGTGGTAGTTAGTAATTTTAGCTTTTTTTTTATGCACTACAAGTTAGCCCTTGACTGCGATCTCACCTGATGGTAAGTGATGATGCAGTCTAAGATAGTAGCGGGCTAACCTGTTAGGGGCATGGCAGTTATATTAAACCCCTTGAAACCAAAAGCTTGACATGGATCCCACATCCAGAGTGAAAGCCTCCACCATTGTTTGCCATGTTTTTCAGTCTTTTCTTTTTCTACGCTTCCTTTTCCCTGTGGAAGTTTCCAATTTGTGGCAGTTACTGTCAACCTTTGATTGCCTTGCAATATGGCCAGCCCACTTCTACTTCAATCTCAAAACCTGTTCCAGGATGTCTACCAATTTAGTCTTTTTCCTGATCTCCGTGGCCCTTTGACATGTTTTTATCTTGTTTTTAATTTTTCAGTAGAGTATATCGTTTAATTGAGTTTGATTAAAGAAATTGAAATTTAACTTATTTGATGTAAGTATTTCGCTTGATTAGTTTATTGTTGGGAATGTCATATTTAGAATCATTTGCCTAAATGTTTATTTTGACTATGGAAATTCAGTCTTTTAGTAACTGACTCAATGGCAATTGAACACTTTTTAGGTCACAATTTGATTTAGAGGCTGCTGATAGCAATTGAGCCTGGATCAAATGAATATTGCTATTTGACTTAGTCTAAGTGCAGTATGCGACTTAGTCGAGTGTGATAATAATTAACTAATCAAATTAAATTTGTAACTGTTTACTCGTGCAAGTTTAAAAGAGAGTACAAATCATTAAAAGTAGTTAAATTATTGCCTACTTCTGCAATTATGCTTACAGCTGTAAGTAGGTAGGTACCTGTGAAGTCATTCAGATAAAAAGTGCTCAAGTATAGGTACCACTATCAAGCATGGAGTAAAAATAGTCGATAATATTCCTATTTACATATTATATTTCTACCTGCTCCCTTCAAACATGCTTCAAACCGCTTCAAACGGATAGTTAGGATTATTTCTTAAAGTTCCATCCTCCTACCCAATAAAAGTCTGTACCCAATAACAGCCTGAGAATGTTAATTTATTGTTATAAGCATTATGTTAGAAGCAAAGAAGAAATTTTTACCTGGAAAAGATTCGTCCATTATTTTTTGTGCATTTGAGTAAGTAAGTACTCCCTGACTTGCAACGGTTCTTAAAAAATACCTATGCACTGCTCCGTAACTCATTTTGTATGATCAATTTTTTAAACTGTTAGCACTATTTATCTGTTAGCATTAATTAAAATTGGTCTGGTTAACTTGTCTCTGATTGGTACTTTGCTTTTCAAAGAAGTAATTAACTTAGATTGAAAACAATGAATATAAGGAAGTATTGACTTCTTTTTCTGGTCGGTGACTGTGGTCTGTGAGTATCAGAGACAAGTAACATTTTGGTGAGTATTGATCACAGATCAAGATCAGATATTAGTTACTACGTATAGATTTGTTTGTTACTTGTCTCTGGATTTATTGAAAACAGCAGGGCGACCGCGTATCTTTTGCATCAATCATTGATACATCGCAATCACCTCTGATTGGTTAACACTCTTCCACTATTGGAGGAAATCCATTGACGCAGCAAGAATACCATAAATTCAGCCAATCAGAGGTGATTGCGATGTATCAATGATTGCAGATGCAAAAGATACGCGGCCGCCCTGGGGGTCTTACTTGTCGGTTGTCTCTGATTTTTTTAATTTTTTTAAACTGGTTTAACGGCTCTGGATTCTAGTCCTTCTGAGCCTCCGCGAATATTATGTCTGTGCCGCGAATTGTTGTTTTCACACATAGTTTTCACAATTGGCACTGAAAATAGCCACTAATAAAAAGAGACAAGGCAAATAACTATTTGAATTTTTACTTAATTTACTAAATTTTTACGTCTATTGTACTTATTCATCTATGGTTACTTGTCTCTGCAAATATTGCAGGGCGATTGTGTAAAGCCTGTATCAATCATTGTTACAGTCACAATTGTTTTGATTGGCTGAGTTTACGGTATATTGCCTGCGTCAATGGGTTTTGGGCAATAGTGGAAGACTGCTAATCAATCAGAGGCGATTGCGATCGATAATCGATACTGTAGCTGTCATTTTTAGACACGAACTTTGTCAATGTCAATGTCGAAAGTCAATAATAATATTATTAGTTGTAGTTTTCTAACACATATTATATAAATATGCCTTCTATTACAGAACATTTTCTATAATTTTGGCACTCTGTAACCGGCCAATCTCCTTCGTGCCTCCCTCAAGTTACTCGACATTGGCAAAGTGCACTGTGCTGTTTTGGCACTACTGAAAGCCAAAAACCAAGAAAAGAAGAAGAAAATTATTAGTGATGGGTGAGGATGACGTAAGTCCCACAGACATAATTTATAAATCTGTGGTAAGTCCTATTTTTAATCCGGTTCGAGCACAGACTTAATAAGAAAGGTTTGAGTAGGTATTCGAGTCCCTTTTCTCTAAACTCAGCTCTACAAGAGTCAGCTCGTTTCTCGATTGATTGATATCATTGTTATTGTCTTTTTACGCCAGTATCGTACTCAGAGTAGGTATATTATATCCTTACTGATAATTATAGTCTCTGCGCTTTACCTCACCTTAGTTAATCCTTTAAAAACATCCACTCGCTTAGCACTCCCTGTGAGTAATTGTATTCTGTGGCTTAACGGCTGGAAACGCTGGAAACTAAGAATATCGGCTACAGGAATCATAGAATAATTATGCCTCTAGAATCATTGCCAGCGTGTAACCGAAAGGGATAGGTAATAATAGGTAAAACGCTACAATGCACCAAACACAGATAAGAACAAAACAAACTAAACCCGTGACACGCAGAAAGGGATAGAAAAAAACATATTTTTTTCTCATTCTATCTTGTGTAACATCCCAACAATGCATCTCTTTCATGTGGGAGTGAAAAGGAGATATTATGTCTTATGCGTACCTATAGCTAATCTATTATTAAATATAAATAAAATGTAGGTTTCATCCGTTTCATCTGAGGTTTCATCTATTAAACAGATCGCTGAAAGTCGTGGTAGGTATGCAAAATAATTATCTTATATTATTATATATAGTATTACCTACGGGTAAAATTTAGTATCGTTTGGCAGGAGGAGGGGGGTGGGGGTGGGGGGGTGGGGTAGGGGGTGTTCCCCCTACCCCCCGACACTACTCCCATTTCAAGGTAACGCACCGTTTTTTTTCTATGAATTTTTAAAAATCTCATTTTGAGGTTATGTTTTCGTATATTTTTTTGATACCATGAACCTCATTTATGGAGGAGGGGAGAGGGGTAGGGGGGGAGGGGTAGGGAGGGAGGGGGTGAACCCCCCCCTCCAAAGGAAAAAGTACTTTAGAGGGGGAGGGGGAGTTAGACTTCACCCTCTCCCTCTCACCCCCTCCAAGGCCGGTCGACGGAGCCCCGCTTCGCGGGGCTCCTTATTCTGGGACGTAAACAAAGTAAATAACCACAAAGAGGATGGCGGGGTCTTACAGACCCCGCCATCCTCTTCTTAACCTAACCTATCCGAGTCGGAGTGCCCCCAAGTCCCGAGCTCGCTTCGCTCGCTCTTGATAGTGGGAGCGGAGGAGAAAAGAGTACCACCGCTATGCTGTCAGCAAAGCAAGGAGAAAGTGGGGACGCTAGGAAAACTCCTTAGACTTCACCCTCTCCCTCTCACCCCCTCCAAGGCCGGTCGACGGAGCCCCGCTTCGCGGGGCTCCTTATTCTGGGACGTAAACAAAGTAAATAACCACGAAGAGGATGGCGGGGTCTTACAGACCCCGCCATCCTCTTCTTAACCTAACCTATCCGAGTCGGAGTGCCCCCAAGTCCCGAGCTCGCTTCGCTCGCTCTTGATAGTGGGAGCAGAGGAGGAAAGAGTACCAACGCTATGCTGTCAGCAAGGCATTTCTGGGTGGTGGTGAGAGGGAGAGGGTGAAGTCTAACTCCCCCTCCCCCTCTAAAGTACTTTTTCCTATGGAGGGGGGGTTCACCCCCTCCCTCCCTACCCCTCCCCCCCCTACCCCTCTCCCCTCCTCCATAAATGAGGTTCATGGTATCAAAAAAATATACGAAAACATAACCTCAAAATGAGATTTTTAAAAATTCATAGAAAAAAAACGGTGCATTACCTTGAAATGGGAGTAGTGTCGGGGGGTAGGGGGCACACCCCCTACCCCACCCCCCCCACCCCCACCCCCCTCCTCCTGCCAAACGATACTAAATCCAACCCTTACCTACTATAAATCACAGACATCTAGGCTTTAAAGAGGTAGGTAAGTACTCTATGATTTAATACAACATACCTATATACTAGCATGCATAATTACTGTTATAACCTATAGTCTATTTGTACAGGCAAAGTAATATATGTAAACAAAACATACCAGCCACGACATTGCAACTTTGCTTACAATATTTTCACTGTTGTTTATCACAAATCACTCACAAACGTCTTATTTCCTCAAGTAAAACATTTAAAGTTCATAATTTACTCAAAAGTAATTTAATTCAAGCACTTTGCAGCTAATAATTTTTCAATTAACTAGCAAGAATCACGAAATAAAAACAAAGACTAATGACCTAATGGGCGTTTAACATATAGAAATAGAATGATTCCATAGAGATGTGACATGAAAAGTGAACCATAGACTGAATGATAGGAGCGGGTTTAATCGATTATAATAATCGAAAATCGATTACCACATTCTATGAATGACGAGATTTTTTTGTCCCGGCCGCCAACCGCCTGCCGTAATAAAGGGATTAAAGATCTATGACCCTAATTTTACGATTTTCGATTTTTACAATCGACTAAAACCGCTCCTCTCATTCAGTCTATGGTTCACTGGTCAAACACATGTCAAAAACCCATTAGGTCATTAGTTTGTGTTTTTATTTTGGGATTCTTGCTAGTTAATTGCTAATTATTAGCTTCTTAGTGCCTAAATTGAATTACTTTTGAGTATAACTTTAAATGTTTTACTTCAGGAAATAAGACATTGGAGAGTGTTTTGTGATATACAACATATGAAAATATTGTTAGCGAAGTTGAAATGACGTGACTGGTATGTTTTATTTACATGATTTACTTCGCTCCGTAGAAGTATGTGGTAATCGATTTCAGAATATATTCATTCAATCGTTCAGTCACAACTAATCTGTCAATGTTCCCATCACTATATGTCTAATGACAATTATAATCACGTGATCTGACGCCATATTTGTTTACATATATTACTTCGCCTCTACAAATAGACTGTAGCAGTCCGACAGAGTTATGCATAGATAAATACAGTAAAACCTGAAACTGAGACCTGAAAATTGAACTCATCTGACCCAGTGACAGCGTCGCTAGTAGATATATCTATTAAAAACCTGTGTTAAAAACAAAAACTCTTAATTTACCTTTTAAAGCAATTTTTCTCCTTATTGAAACCAATACTTAGCTCTAGAAATACAAGATACAATTCATTTTCTAAATCACACACATTGTCGGATTCATTTGTATTGATAAGTAAAATATTAATTTTTTTACGTATAAAAAGTTTCAATTCTGGCCACCGGGTCAGATAAGTTTGTGGGACTTTACAATAATTTGTTTCCTAGATTACTAATATTTAAACGATAAATGATTTATTTATTTCACGTAGGACCACTTGTGTCACTGAATCTCTACCACCGGTTCGGAATAAGCTAGGGATTCTAACCTCCTCATTTATCAAAATCGGTTCAGGCGTATAGAAGTTATGGTGGAATATACAAAGTCACATACATACATACATGAACCCTGAAAACTATATACTCCTTTTTTCAGGCAGTCGTATAAAAATTGACATATGTAATAAGAATTAAAATATAATATAATAAGTAGGTATGTAGTGTAAAATATAAAACGCTTATTTTATTAATAAAAAATGCCATACCTACTATGTAGTAAATAAAGTGCTTCTCCATTATCATTATAGTTTTAGCAAAATTATTTACATTAGGAAGAACAGACTATAAGCACTTATTTATTATTATTATTTTATCTCCATATCCACAATGGAATGTCGTAGCTAGTAGTCCTAGTTGAAAGTTGAAACGTATTAAAGAATTAGCACGCGTAAAGCCGGCCATACACGGACAGATTGAAGCAGTCAGGATGGACTGGTTCAAGCTGTGACTGCATAGTGAACTACAGTCTTCTACGTACACAAACACATAGAACCGCTCGAGCAGTTGCAACTTATTCGAGCGATTGGCAGCAGCTATCAATGATAGCTTCAAGCTGTTGACTATGAAGTATGACTGCATGAGCGGCCCGTGTATGTTGATCACTGACTTACTGCTCGAGCAGTCCGTGTATGGCCGGCCTATCTACCTATTGTTTTATATTTTGTACCTACAGTATAATGACAGTAAATTCATACAGTGGGTCGACGCCCATACTAACATATTACTAATGACAGACCCAGCTGCCATGAAAGTTGTAACACATGTAGGTACAGGTTGGGAGAGGTACTGTAGTAAACTGCATAGGTACAAAGACATTAGAGTGATAGAATTTTGTACTTAGATAGGTAGATACCTGAGTACCTACCTATTGAATATTTTGCCAGTTTCTTCAGTTTTCTCCGTCACGAGTCACGAACCCCACGACAGCGTTGCACTGTGCCACTGTCTAGACGCCACTGTATAGTATATAATATTATTACATAAGTAGGTACTCGATATAAGTACCTATGTAGATCATACTATCCCTGGGGTAATGTGCTTTCTAAACCGTATAATTCCGAATGTCACAAATAGAACGCGGCGCTCAATTAGGTATAGAACGGTATAACTTTGCAATTCTGTTTTTAATGGCGTCTATTTTTTGTAAAGCTTCTTATTTTTCTTTTAGGCATGAACGAATTCCTATTTTCTACTAGGTACTTTCCTACAGACTATAGGTACCGTTATTTCCTATTATTTCTTATGAACTGCAGCCCTATTCTCTAACTAAGTGGCTATCAAAAAATGCAAATCACTGACATACATTTTTTATCCATTGAAGGTTTGCTATGAAATAAAAATTAAGTTCGCATAGCAAACCTTCAATGGATGAAAAATATATGTTAGTGGCTTTCACTCTTAGATAGCCACTGAGTTACAGAATAAGGGGGCTGATAGGTGCTTACCCAAATACCTACAGTCCGCGCGCGAGTTGAATGCAGTGTAAATGTATGTGTCACCATACATTTACACTGCATTCAACTCGCTCGCAAGTTCGCGCGCGAACTATAGGAAACTACTTCAGGTTTTTTAGGAGCGGTCAAAGATGCCTTTTACGGAGAGAGGTAGGTATTGGGTCTGAAGGAAAGGAATCCTAAATCGTCGATTAAAAAACTGGATATACTTATGTAGGTATGTTATAGGTACAAAGATTATTTTTAAAAAATCTCATACTCAGTCAGCACTCAGCATAAAATTATATACCTATAATTGAAGGTTTTTCGACATTGGTCAGCGCGGAAGCTAAGATCAGATAAATTAGGTTAAAACGGTAAGGTAGTTTCAAAGCTCAATGCTGGTTAGCAGGTAGGTACTAGGTATACCTACTAGGTAGGTATGTCTAGGCATTTTCATAGTCTAATAACGTTGTATTATATATTTGCTATTACCGTTCCGTATTACTCTTTTATATTAGCTGTTATTTGTTATTACACATAGACTTCTTCCATCTATATATTTTAGAACTTGCTGAGCCGAAGTTTGCCCCATACCTAGCTACTTACCCATACTGCGCGCTTTTCAGCAAGGCAAGGCCGCAAGTGAAGACAGTTACGATCGCTTACTCTGAGTTTTGCAAGCATGAGTTACATTGCAAATACGATTGATCGACGTGAGAGCTTACCACGCCAAGTGTAAGCGAACGTTAAGGCGAGTCACCTCAGCTCAGCGGTGAAAACTGGTTTGCTAGATCAAATTTTTTCGGTATTTACTATTAAATAACGGTCTTACAAAAACTATCCGATACACTTAAAGATATTGTCTAAAGAATGTGCTAATTTGTTACACGATAGGATGTACTTTACTCGATCAAAAAAAATCTTGAAACAGGCTAAATTAAAAGTTTAAAACGAATTTTTTATTAATAAAATTTTCGACTTTGCTCATCATTTTTATATGGATAAATTCCTCTTGAAGTATTAATGAGAACCTGCTAAACTTTGTTTCAAACTGAAGTCCTATATTTATTTAATTCAAATTAATCCCAGAACTTGAACGTTGCCAAGCGGTTTCAGAATATACCGCGCTGCCCGCTTCCCCGCCAGTCTCTACGAGAAATGTACCGCGAGACGCGCGGGCGGCACCCCACACCTCACCTCCTAAAATCTTGCAGGTGACTCGCCTTAAAGTAAAATGAACCTCAACCGAATTGGTTTAAGGCGAATTTCATCATTTCGTGTATTTATTCACAGCCAGCGCTCCAAACGCTGAATTTAAGACTCTAAAGCAGGGTCCATTTTACTTTGACGTTCGCTTACACTTGGCGTGGTGAGCTCTCACGTCGATCAAACGTATTTGCAATGTTAAAACTCAGAGTAAGCGTACGAACATGGTTTAAACCCAGGTGATGTGAGGTGTGACCTCACATCACCTGGGTTTAATAAACCCATATTATTATATTACCAGTTCAGCTTGTCATTAATATTTCTGTAAACTACGAAAGTTAAAGATTTTATATATTATACCCATACAAGAAGATGGCTGCGACTTTGTCCGCGCTTGGATTAATGTATTTTGATCCCCACGGGAACTCTTCAATTTTCCGGAGATAAAGGGGAGCCTATCTCCTTCCCCGGGATACCACCTATCTCTGTACCTTTCGTCAGAATCGGTTTATCATACTTTCGCATTTAGGTATAATTAGTATGGATTGTACTACCAAGTACAATTAGTCATCTATACTATCCATAGAAAAAATAATTCCGTGATACTATCTAATTCTATACTAATATTATAAATGCGAAAGTTTCGATGTATGGATGTATGGATGGACGTTTGTTAGTCAATCACGCCCCAACGGCTGAACGGATCTGGATGAAATTTGGCACAGAGATAGATTATAACCTGGAATAGCAATAATAGAACCAAAAAACCTTAATCCACGCGGACGGAGTCGCGGGCTAATAATTATCGAGTGTAACTCATAATTATCGAGTGTGCTCTCGTCAAAATGAAGTTTGATTGTCATCACACAAAAACTTCTCCAATCTAGAGCGACTTCTTTTAATATCAGGTATTTAGGCAGAGAGCCATCATAAGAAATCTAACTATACTTACTAATATTAAAAATGCGAAAGTTTGGATGGATGTTTCCTACTCAATCACGTCAGAACGGCTGAACGGATCTGCATGAAATTTGGCTCAGAGATAATAATATAGTCTGGAATAGCACATAGGCTATAGGCTATCCCGGAAAATTAAAGAGTTCCCGTGGGAACCAAAAACCTCAAACCACGCGGACGAAGTCGCGTGCATCAGCTAGTATGAATATAACATCTTTAACCAATAGATAAGTACCTAGCATTAATTCTACTCTTTACTACCCATACCTACTTATTGATTATTTTATCTAGGTAAGTAGTTACATATTTAAAAGGAAACTCTTAAAAAAATAAACAGAGTCGTATGGTAGATACTTAAACCTAGTGATTTTGAAAAAGTTCTACTAAGTATGTAGTGTCTACTATACCTACTATAATTTGACGTGTGTAATAGGCAGTGGCGGCCTTAGGGGATGGCAAGCAGGGCAACCGCGCGGGGCCTCGCTCTTGCAGGGGCCTCGCGCTCTTGCACAACAGCGATATAGTTCAAGAAGGAAAAGTCACTGCGTATTACTGTATACTGTATTTGAATCTCGTGCCTCGCAAAAATCTACCGACCAGAGCCTCGTAATGGCTAAGGCCGCCCCTGGTACCTCCTCAACTAATAACTTGACTGATATTATGTTTTATTAGATACTTATTCGAAATTTTCATACGATACACTTCAGTCAAAGGCAAAAAGTTCTTGGAAAAACTTGAAAAGTTTTAATGGACTCAATTTGACTCCAAATTCAAATGACATAATATTTATAATGGAACACACAGAAACATTTTCATCTATCTATACCTACCTACTCGTAAGTCGTATGCACACAGACAAAAGGTCACTTTTTAATATCTAGCTTTTCTGTTACGTAGGTAAGTAGCTCTTGTATTCAAGTAAATACAATCGCTTTTATACCTAGTTATACCTACCTAATAGATCACTTTTTTATAGCTGTAGGTACCTATATTTAGTATAAAAGCTTTCAAATAATATTTTTGCAAGAAGCAAATCTAGTGCCAATATAAATTCAAAGGTACCTAGTCAAAAAAGGTAGTCGGGGACGTCTAATAGAGCAATTTGTATGTGCTTCTTGAAATTTTCAGAATTGGACCATTTCACATAAAACGATTAGAAGAGCGTTCTTGTAATTTGGCCTTCCTCCAAATGTAGCGCTTTTGCGTTTTCTTTTACGTTTGTCCTTTAAAAATAAAATTATTTAAGTAAATACTTACTTACCCCCAGCAAACAAATTTTTTGTTTTCTTTAAAAATAGGCAAATAAAGTAGGTATTTGCTTTTACGAGTATAACAATTAATTAGCTAAATCTATTCTAATATTATAAATTTATTCGACAGTTTGGATGGATGGATGGATAGATGTTTGTTACTCGATCACGTCAAAACGGTTGAACGGATCTGGATGAAATTTGGTACAGAGATAGATTTTGTCTCGGAAAATTAAAGAGATCCCGCAGGAACCAAAAAACCTCAATCCACGCGAACGAAGTTGCGGGCATCATCTAGTATAATATAACTAGGTGGGTGGGTAATCAAAAATTTTGTTAGTAATAAATAAAACCATGGAATTAAAGGTAAAAACCTTTTATACCTACCTATACTTACTGGGTTACGTCCAAGGATATAAACTTAAAACATAAAATCTTGACAAAAACTGTGTCAAAACTTGCAATTAGGATACCCTATTTGCCATAATCCGGAATATATGTCACCGTAAGATTGCAAAAACCGTTAGATTGTAATCTAACTAGCGAAATTGTAAACTGTCGACAGATTGTGAACCGTTCAATGTAATGTTCTGTGTGTCAATTTTTTAAATATTCACTGTATTTACGTTTTCTTGTCTAGCTTTCTTGTAGGTTAGGTTAGGGTTCCACATAAACAATCAGGTAGTGCCCGGCCTTCATATAGGTACCTTATACCTAACAGATTACAATCTACAGAAAAATAATGCGTTAAATTGTAATCTGTCGACAGTTTACAATTTCGCTACTTAGATTACAATCTAACGGTTTTTACAATCTTACGGTACAATAGATAGGTATAGACTGCTGATGAACACATGATGCAGCTTGTGTGTGATGTGCGTCCCGCTGTCGGTTGAAAAGACTAACTTCGATAATAATATTTTCAAACATTTACCAACATGCACAAGATACAAACTTTTACGATAACGATCCTAAGTTGTGCTTGCTTTCTAGCCGAAAAGGCAGTGAAGCAAATAACTTTAAGCAGTTAAGCTAGAAAAATATGGCATATTATAGCGCAGGATAGTTCCAGAAGGGGATACCAAACAAATGTAAATTTTTATTTTTATTTTGCAAAAAAGTTCCCTATGTCTGTAGCGGCATATTGTAGGTAGGTATTCTTATGTTTTTGGTAGAACATAAGGTGCCTAAACCCAATCTAGATTCAATAAAGGTAAAAAATCCACGTCCGCATATACTTTTTAAGGTTGACCTGAACGGATTTTTTGCGGCAACCCTATATGTTTTCTTGTTCCTTATGATCCCTGTTTTCGATTATTAGGCATGGGTTTGGTTTGGTTATCAAATGTGTGGAGAAATTGAAAAATAATCGGTTATTCTAATTAGAATAACTTTAACTAAGTCTTTAAAAATTTTTTACGGTTCAAGAGATGCAGCAAAAAAGGCCGAAAAGATCACGTTTCTTCTATGGTGGGCCGCCTTTATTTTTAATTTAATTTATAAATTTTTATTATCTGTTGTTATACTGCAATAGAAATGCACACTGTGAAAACCTATGAGACGGCCATGAGGAACTTCACATGAACTTTGACACACTAACAAACTATAAGCAAAACTGGTTCGAAACGCAGTTGATTTTTATTTGATTTATAGTTCGATTTCAAACGTTTATTTGATTTGCCTATCCGTTACCCTCTGTTAAAATTGTATGTAGAGCACTAAAACGAATTTCACAGAAAGCTGGTATCCGATTTTGAAATTTTAAAAATTTTGTTGGAAACTTCCATAAAAATAAAAAGTATAACTAGTGCATCACTGGCTTTATTTACCTTTTGTTTCGAGTTCGTATAGTACTTTTATAAGCCGTCATTTTGTAATTTAACAGTTCATTCGTAAAGTACCTACATATTTTGTAATTTTACATTTAACTAGGTACAGTTCTTGTGGAAACGTATTTTTTAGGGTTCCGTTTTTTCTCAAAAGGAAAAAACGGAACTCTTATAGGATCACTTTGTTGTCCGTCTGTCTGTTTGTCTGTCAAGGTCATTCTTCTCAGGAACGCATGGAGGTGTCAAGTTGAAATTCATATCAAATACTCAGGTCTACTGTCCCTTGGAGCTGTGAAAAAATCAAACTTCTAAGCCAATGCAATCAAAAGATACATTCCGTTTATGCTGCAAATTTTCGACACCGCAAGGGAATCAAAACGTACAGGGTACTTTTCGTGAACTCAGAATCTCGAAATTATGTACGAAGCAACGTCTTATAGCACAGATAAAGGAAAAATTGCGAAAAGCATAAATTTTTAGTTAAATCCTATAATAAAAATATTCTTAATAATTTTAAACTTACTAATGTTATGTTATTTCATTTAGCAATAAATATACCATAACTTTTACTTTAAATATACCTAAGTACAGGTTTGTACGGAATCCTCGGTGCGCGAATCAGACTAGCCGGTTTTTTTAAGTCCACCAGGCTTTTCTGATAAGTTTGCCTGTATTAGACAGTAACAAGAACAACAGTTACAGTGAATAACAGTAAGTAATAATACTTATTTTTTATAAATAATACTTAGGTATACTTATTTAATTTATGTATGTTTTTTAAAACTCATCATGCTGAGTTTATAATAAGCTTGTTTATACTTTCGAATGTAGCTTTCGTGCCAGGTGAGCTGAGGAAATTTTGTTTTTAAGTTTATATAAAGATTTCGTGAAGGGTTTCTTTACTTTTTCTGAAAGGACGGAAATAGGACAAATAAAAATACTTGTTTTTCTTTACTTGACGTTTTCTTTTCAATGTAAACATTGTTAGTGTTGTAAAAAAGACGAATTAGTTCATTAAAAGATTTGTCATTTTCCCGTTGCTCAACTAATTACTTAGCTAATAGCTTGCTTATATAATTATTCGCTTTCATCTAGAACAAAAACCGACTTTAAAACTATAGGTACCTATAAATACCAACTTAAACTAAATATAAAAAACATTGTCAGGGTATAAATATGTATTTTGTTTTTGTTGATTTTCTCAAAAAGCGCTAGGACGACCTCTGAAGTATGATGTAGGAACCAAACAAAAAAAGAATCATCATAATTGATTCATAACTGGCGGAATTATCGCGTAACATGCATACAAAAATAGATTAAAAAAACATACAGTCGAATTGAGAACCTCCTCCTTTTTTGAAGTCGGTTAAAAAAGTCGTAAGTCTCTGAAAGGTCTCGTCCAATGGTCATAAGTGTCAGTACTCAGTAGTAATAGGGATGATGACAACTCAATCAAATCAGCAACTCTTTATATCAAACTTAAAAAAGCACTTCTAGTAGGACGGAAGTTGTATGAAATTCATAGTGACGTCATCAAATTTCAACGCTCTTTTTTTCTTTAATCTATATTTTAAAATGTTTATTAAACTCAAAACTAAGGAGGATGAATTTTAGGTCTTTTCGAAGATCAGTTAAAAATAATTAAGTTAAAAAATTTAATAATCAGTTAAAAATAATTTATTTTTGATATATATGCATCATCGCTATTATTATTTATCAAACCCATATCCACTACACATTAATCGCTTGGCAGCAGCTAGTAGCCACGGCCAAAACCAAACTTGAAATTTTAATGCCTAAATTTCCCCTGCCGGGAGTTGAACCCGGGACGCCAGACCACTGACTGCACCGGGGATTGGGGTAGTAATTGTCATAATAACATTTAGAATTCTACGCTCTACATTATAATGGCAAACATAAATCGTTGGCTAAAAGCAGTCTCTTTGCACTGAATTACGAGTGTTTCCTAAACTTTTAACTGCATTCAGTTAGCTTAATATGAAACGACCTGCGCGCATTAGAGGCATTACTTCGGAGATTTATGAGTGAAATTTTGCTAAACCTTAATAAGTAGGTACATACTTGCCTTACGTACCTGTTATTGTAAATTAGAAACAACAAATCAAAGGAAAGGATACAAATGAAAGGACTTGGAATAAATTAAATTGGCCGTTTCAGGCCCCAGCAATATGTGCAGCTACCTTTCGGAAATTACCTTTCCGTCCTCCCGACCGAATTTCGGCCATGGCGACCAATGACCAGAGAGAGAGATTAGCCATATTAAGTAGGTACCTATATGCGTAGTTAATATTCTACCTACCTAATACCTAAAACGTCGAAGATAATATTGCATTCACTCTCATTGTCCGATGGGATAGCAATCATGACACGACCGAGAGTCGGTGCAGGATTGACGGCTTTGCGAGCTCTGATAGGTACGGATTACCGTATCGCGAGTGCCGTCGATGTGTTTCGCCTCACTAATAGAAGAACAACCGGTCAAGTGCGTGTCGGGCCACGCGCAGGGTTGAGCTTCGAACTATTTTAGTTGCCCGTCACAATACGCGGACATTTTATAAGTTCGTCTACTATTACCCGGTAACTTGTAAATCCTAATTACCTGTCATAGTTTTTCTTAAAAACTTAATACTAGGGTACTATACGAATGTTTTCACATATCCAAAAACAACCGTTTAGCTGGCAGAGAGGGACACTGGACTAATAAAAATTAGCACCTTAAAGATTAATATTTCGCAAACAGACCCTTAAATCGAAAGCATGGTTTCGAAAAATCAAAAAACTGCCAAATTATAAATATCATAGAAAACTGCCGATCTATGTTATTCGGAGTGGCACCCGAAGAAGAAGAAGAAAAATAGGCACAAGAGGGATACTACCAATTTCCTAACTCTTTGTTTAATTTCTATTTTCTTGGAAGAAAATCCTTTTAGGAACTACCGTAATAGTGGCCCGACCCAGGTATCGAACCTAAGCCCACATCATCCGCAATCGAACATACTATAATCACTAAATCAACTTTCAATAAATGTCTAATTTTTAAAAGAGTTTATAGGCTCTTTTGCTTGCCTTTCGGGTCGATCCAATTTTCTTTAATATAAGTTGCGATAGCGCTAAGAAAATCTTGAAAACGTGAACTTTCCTTCCTTTAACAAGTGCAAAAATTTCTCAAGAATTTAATCAAAGAAAAATATACCTTAGAAAAAAACCTATGTTACTTTTGTAGTAGTATTTGCAGTACAAAAAAGCTGCTTTATCAACAAGTAATGGAAATAAAATAAAGTTAAAATTAGCATTTGATTTGATTTGATTTAACTTTCTAAATGTCACATAAATCTACAGCGTCGCTTAATCACAAGAGTGGTTAACACCAATTCTATTTTTGAGAGAAGATTCTCCGAATTGGACTTACTTTTCTATAAATAAAACTGTTGTTTTCTTATTATTGTCATATTATACTTATCTCTCATTTATATATATACTGATTTCTATAAAATTATTCCTAAACATATTTTACATAAATGTATAAAATACTACAAATACACCTTTAGAAATAATTCTATAAAACTTCCACTTCCTGCGGAGAAGGACCCAAGCAGTCGGTGGTCAAGGCTCCAGAGAGAGGAACCTCCTCACAAGTAGTACCGTCTCAAAGATAACTGCCTTCTGTACCCGACTCTTAATCCAACAACCAAGCGAAAGCTTCTTGAGGTGTTGGTTGAAACTTTTCGCAATAAGACCGTTAAATGATACAACCAATCTCGTGAGCTAGGTCCAAGTATTTCGATACTTTTTCCTTTTCTGCTTTCACCAAGTTATCATCAAGTGGAATAGTAACATCAACAATTATTGCTCGGCGGGCTGAACGGTCAACTAACACTAGGTCAGGTCATTGGCAGCAATATACCTGTCGGTGATAACCAACCGATCCCAGCTGTAGAGCAGGGCTCTACTATTTTCAAGAACTGGCATTGAGTGATGAGTCATACCTATATTATACTTATTAATAAAAAACTTGTGGTGTAGTAGGACACTAGATAGGAACGATAGTTCCGATGGCCTGCTTTCTGCCGTTGGGCTGGTATGGAATTAGATACTCTGTATTAATATAATAAAATAAATATATAATACGCCCTAAATTCACCCGCCCGTTGTATGGCTTTCTCTCTGTATGGTGATCACCGTTTCGGAGTCCAGATAGTGCACAATAATATATAACTTTATCACAAATTGATCCGCCCCGACCGCAATTAAAACACATAACAATATAATATTTTGTGTGACAATATAGTTTTTAATGTGGTATATTGAATAAAATATATACTACATTCGAAATCAAACTTTAATGTTTTAGTATACATAAATTATACATAAAAATCTTACTTCGCGCATTTTCATACGGACGTTTTTTGCTGACTAGGGTACCCCTCCGCATCGTCCCATAAGGAACTATCGTTCTAACATTTTTTAAAGAACACGGATCTATCAGGTACGGTCTTTAATAAAATTCATTCTTAACAACTGCAGGTAAGTAGGTAACTAGGTAGCTACGTCTTTTCGCAGTAATATAACAAATCTATGTTTCGGTAGTATAGTACCGAGTTTCCTGCTGGTTCTTCGCGGTAGGAATATCATTTCGAACCAGTGGTAGATTCATTCGACGATTCAAAAGAACTTGTAAAAGTTTATTTGAATAAAACAAATTTGAATTTGAATTTTGATTACAGTTTTTCTCTTTTAATTTTCATTTATGTGAGAAATTCCCTCGTAAGAGACTCTAATCAGATGTCGGGACTCTAATTCTGTTAGGAAATCAGATTCTAAAAATATAATAATGAATCATTAAAAACAATATTAAAAATTATTTTCAAATAATACATACATATTTAATGTTGAATACAATGCTTATACAGGAAATAACTCGTTTCATACATTATCTAAGCACCGAGAGCTTTTAAAACTTCTAATGGACTCGATTAGTACGCTTTCGCATTCAAGTGAGCCAGTTCAGCGATTCGAAAAGGAAGCCTCCCATGTACCAGACAAAATAGTACTTATATTATTTACTAAATAATAAGTTTGTTGCAAACTATTAGTATTCGTGTGCCCGTTAAAATCTGCATGTGAGCAAGGCTGTAAACTATAATAAGTTAATTTTTTCCCCACGTAAATACTTTAATTGCTGCGGCCTTAATATAACCTAATAAAAATATTACTACACAGTATTACGATCGTAAAGATATATAATCATCTACCTCAAACAATAGGTACCCACAGGCCATGCCCCTACAAACTTTTAAAAACAAACTTCGAGACTGGCTAATGGAGGAATGTTTCTATAGTTTGAATGAATATATATGACTTAACTATTGACATTGTACCTAATATTTATTAATTTGATTTGAATGTTTTTTTTACAAACTATGACATTTATAGAATAATATTATATACCTATCTTAATTTAAATGGAGAAGTTTACCTTTTTTTAAAAAAAAATAATATGAAAATTAAGACAAAATAAAACAAAAAATTGAAAGAATAATTAAAATATCTCAACAAAGAAAAAATTATGGAACTTTAAAGTTGCGCTTGCAAGACGGGAGACGTGACGTCATAATTCCCTATCAACAGACTTTATAAAGCCGAATAAAAGAAATAAATGGACTTAACGTGACTTAATTAACATAACGTATTAAAAGCACTTAATTTGTGTGTGAAGATAATTTAGAAGTATTAAATCTCGGCTAGGTATTAAAACTCACTCACAAAATTTCTCACTCGAGTAAGATACAGCAATCGGTGTAAGTACATTAAATAATTAAACTTTTAAATCGTCATTTCTCAGTTATTTATTGATGGATTTAAAAAAAAAACACTGATTTATTAGTTTTAATCTATATTTTACTTCCGTTATGTTAAATATGACATTCACATGAAACTTCTCCATTATGTTGCACGCACCACTGTTATTTTTAATTAATATGAGTTTTATAAATTTAACATGGTAAAGTTTGAATTGTATTTTATTAGTAGATATTATTATCATTTTGTTAAATTAATTATTAGTTATAAATCGGATATAATACTACTAGTGGTTCGCCCCGAACTGAGACCTCGCGGCGCCATCTATTGACATAAATGTGAAGTTCTGTTAAAAATACTGAAGCTCATTAAAAATTAAATAATTTCGTTTCCTTATAATATTTATCTAATTTTAGTATTTGTTGTTCAAGTACAGGATATAATTGAAATAATTGATCAAGTTTCAGGCTCATCCTTTCAGAAAATTTAGAGTTCTGAGGTCATCTTTGGACGTTAGAAAATCTCCACTTTGAAAGCCCCCCATTTCGACAATTTTGGGGGGAAAATTAAAAAAAAATATTTTGGACTCTATTTCTAATTATCTTTAAAATGATATACCGCAACCCTATGTAACTTTATAAAAAATATTTTACTTCGCATTCGCTTCTATGAGAGCCCCTCTGAAATAAAGATTTTTATTTTTCTTAAGCCATATTCGGCGGGAGGCTATTGGTTTACTTATTATATTTAAAGCTCAAGTAATTGCGTTCAGTAATTCAGAAGTTATAATGCTCTGACAGACGGACGGACGGACGGACGGACGGACGGACGGACGGAAAAGTGCCAATTCACCCAAGTAGACTCAGAGACCTTCGCTTCGCTCGGTCAGTTATAAAAATTTGCACACTAATTAGTTGAATTTGTCAGCGCAAAATAATTTTAAGACCTAATAAAATTGTACCACATTCTTGCAAATAAATTATTCTATTCTATTCTAAAGATTACTACTACAATAAAATTATAAATACTACGATCGTTATCACCTCTGATTGGTTGGCATACTTCCGCTCCTGGCATTAGGTAGGTAATACATCATGGCGGCTAGAATACGATTAATTTAGCCAATCACAACAATTGAGACAGGTTTTAAATAATGAGGCTAACAACTCATAGCATAACTTTACGAGAGCGATATAAAAAGAAAGACTACTTACAATGTGGCTGAGTAAAAAAACACATTCTAATGAAGTACATAATCGTTTAACAAGTGACAACGAACCAACTTGGATAAAAAGTCCATGGCGCCAACGTAAATGGAGACCCAACTCTAATCGAAATGGGAAAACGGCCAGAAGAATTCACTAACCCACCACAAATTAGCCCACAGAACACTTGTCGATTATATAGAAAACACGCAAACAAAACTGACCGAGTAACTGCAAATTGTATCCTACAAGGGAGCAGCATACATAGTTTAATAGTCTCCGAAATAGTGTTTGCAATTTGTCCTCCATTAACACACTCGTTGCATCATACGGCAGCGGGGCGCGAAAACAACTGCTCAACGGAATTCAGACATTTAACCGTACATCATGCGAACGATGAACACTTGCAGCGATATTAAACTTCTATTCTAGTTCATTCATTATCATGGGCTTCCGCAAAGTAACGCCTGCTTCTATTCAATATTCTATTAGTTATACATACAGATATAGACAGGCAAACTTTCGCATATTTTATAATATTATTAGCTAATATGGATTTCTTATTGTTTGGCTTCCAAAAATGGGGTAAAGTCTAAAGTTTTCTTAGCATGCAGTTAAACTTTTAATGGGCAATTAGAGGTGCAACGAAACGGCCTGATTTCACAGAATCAATATTTTTAGTAATTATATGCAAATTATCTATACCAGTTCTTGGGAGAATCAAAGAAGCAGGTAAAATAATCCGGAAATAGCCAATGACAACTTCAATTGAGGCTTATTTTTTCCGTGAGAATATTTTGTTTTCGCCACTTTAAAAATTATCCACGTCAATGTAACAGTCAGACTTTCGCAGTTATAAATTATTAGTAGAGAAGTATGGATTTTATATTTGAAATGAATTTTTTTTTTTTTTTTGAAATGAAATGAAATTTATTGATAAAAATATATTTTCCCTTTAAATCCATATAAAAAGAAAACAGAATCAAGATTGAAAATAGTTCAAGCACCTAACTCGATACGACGAGTCGAAAAGCCTTTTTCAGGCACCGATAGCTGGACTGGAATCTACTTAGTATCTAGATTGCATTGAGTAGGTTTCCGAAGTTTGCATTAGCGATTCTGTTTCCAGCGTGATTGCATCAGGGATGTAAAAGGAAAAATTGCTTAGTTTCAGAGGCAATAGTATATTGTGTGCTTTGGGGTGAAACAAGATCACCCGAAGTCTGAAATCCTGTTTCATCCCGCGGCACACACTATTTTTTTTCATATAATCTGCATAAAAGTGCGAGTTTTATTGAAATTGTATTTCTTATTTATTTTAGTTGCTAGGTTTACAAATATAATAGCAGTCAGTTTAGTAGATGGTTAAAATGACGAATAAAAAGGTTAGAAATAAACAAAAGTTACTCTTACAGGATTGAAAGGAGGATATATTCGTCTGAAATTGACTAGTTTCGGGTGGCTCAACAGGCATTGAAACTCGCACTTTCAATGCAGGTTATGAAAAAGATTGATTATAGAAGGAAATAACCGAAGGAAGCAAATAGGTACGTAGATAAATACCTAAAATACAAAAGTTCGTAAAGGAATCTTCACAATATGGAATAAAGTTTTCTGTGGCGAGATGTATAGATGTTAGATATCATGATATTTGTGCAGCTGTACTATGTGTTTATTTCATCATTTCAGCCCATTGCCAGCTCAGTAACGTGTACAAGTGTCCTTTCAGAATGAGAAGGGTTTTGGTCATAGTACACTAAGCTAGCCGAATCCGACGCAGCAGACTTCACACATCTTTGAAATCGTCATTATGAAGACCTTTTGGGCATTTAGGTTTCCAAACGATGTTTTCCTTCACAGTTACAGCAAGTGATATTAAATGCTTATAATGCACATTATGCTTAGAAAGGTAAGAAGTGCCCGAGGATCGAACCCCCGACCACCTGAACAGCTGGAGGATGAAGGTTTAAAACACTATCACCAATAATGTTTATATTGGTACAGTGTAAAAGAACCTATTCCAATTAATATTATTATGGACTGATTATTGATAATTCTAACTTGGTAATTCGATGAAAACTGTCTATCTGCGGATAACATTGAAATGGTCATTAAACTGAAAGCTTCTCCTCGTTTATGTAAACGTAGGCTATATTTGCTAGCTCACCACTGATTCTAGTTTCCATGCGATTAAATCGCTTTTTGTACCTATTTTCGTTACCAAGTAGTTTTAACGGAGAGGCGGCAGTTGATAAATAGTGAATCAAGATAAGAACATTCCGAATTGATAGTTCCTTAGTTAAGATGATTGTGAAATGGTGATAATGAAAAAATAAACCCCGGCTGAGTTTGTTGTGGGCTCTTCTCAGACTAGGGCGCGTTTGGAACCCTCGTAGCTTTAGCATAAGATGTCGTACTGATTATCACCATTATATGTTATAAATAACCGGACGTCAATAAGTGTAGTATACCTACCTAAATTGAATAAACTTTCTTTGACTTTGACTTTGACTTTGAATAATGAAGATTTTATACAATTTTTTTTAATGTTACTGGAATGAATTGCTTCCTACTCTGGGATATAGCTTAAGTATTTACTTATTTAAACAAACATGGATTATCTTATCTTATTTTTTAAGTAAAGCTTTTAAGAGTCTTGACTCCTGAGTGACAGTGGGCATTAATTGGATCCGAGACAAAAGAGTGATTGCACGCTGCACATTCCCTAGAATAATGCACCTCACTAAGGTTTCAGACGCAACTGCCCTATTCAGCATACATAATAGGTAATATAGACAAAAGATTATACCACCTCCAGACTCTTGGCTGTTTATAGTTATCTGTCCATTATGTAACTAATGTCCTCTCGACCGAATTTCGGCCACGGCGGCCTATCTCCAGACATATTAGCCATCTGCGCGGGAGATAATTATTATTGTGCACAAATATGGGTGCGTAAACAGGTGCACACTCTGTTCCTTTACTCTCATAGCTTGATGGGACGGAAAATCCGACACTACTAGAGCGAGATCAGGCGCAGGAACGACGTCTTAACGTGCTTTCCGAGGCATGGGTGTGAAACACCGCCAACTTCCTAACGCCAGGCTACTATTTAGGATTTCTTGCCAGAAAAATCCGATACTTGTTATGGCCTGACCCGGGACTCGAACCCGGGACCTAGTCGGCCGCAGTCCTACATACTAACCACTAGACCAACGAGGCAGAGGTTTTCTCTATGTATGTAATGAGCAGAAAATCCCTACAAACTTAGTTCTCATGTACTTACCTAAAGTGTATCTAAGCCCAGTTATTGTTCAGTATTTGATAGTCACGGAGCGTTAACAATTTGCGCCAAGGCAGTTTAAAACTTCTAATGGAGCAATTTGTAGGTGAATTGGAAACTACCGATCCGCGGAAAGCATTGGAATGTGTCATGGCCCAAATAATCCATTATTATGATAACCCTTAAACACCCAATAGTTTAAGCCAGCCAAATCTACCTATGCAAAATAATAATTAAATATCTGATGAATATTTTTTTTTGAAAAATCGCGTTTTTTGGAAATTATATTGAAATAATAAATTAATTTTTTTTTTTAAATAAAATATTATATTATATTTAAAAATGGAATAAAAAAGACTTGGACTCGAGACATCTGGACTCGAACCGGGGTCTTCTGGTTTCGGTTACCTTCGTATTCTAATGATATTGTAGCAGTTTTTCATTGCCTGAAAACACGGACAAATCGACATTTTCTAAAAATGAATCCTACCTAGATCGATTTATCGCCCCCGAAACCCCTGCATACTAAATTTCATGAAAATCATTGGAGCCGTTTCTGAGATTCAAATTATATATACAAGAATTGCTCTTTTAAAGGCTTTATATAGATTAATAGTTTATTAATCTAAAGTAGACAAAAAACTGCAGGTAAATCAAGTAGAGATCGAGATCGATCGATCGATTTCGTATTGAATCAAAGTTATCTTGGAATATTTGCCTAGGATATAACATCTGATGGACATCACAATGATATTTTAATGGAATCTAAGGAAAGCTTATTCTGCATTTTTTTCTCTCAGGGTCATAGACTTATAACATTTACTACCTCAGGATACATGCCTAATGTCACAGAGTACAATATGCTTAATATGTTACCGGATCAAGCGCCGCGCTCTTGTAAAAGTAAAATACTTGAAAGAACTGTTCACGGCGCAGTGCATAAATTAATATAGCCAGTAAAATAAAAGTTGATACAGTAAAATGTTAATTATTAAAAGATTAATTATTTTCAAGTACATGACATTCCGATAAAAATGATTGTCCTCAGAACAAATACCTATTATGAAATAATGTAAACTAAAACATTTTTCGGTAATTTTAGACAAAATATGTCTTAATTATTTTTTTCCTTTCGCAAAGGACATAAACCAAACCTTTAGTTTTGGATATATCTGTTTGCCGTTTGGTTTCTTTTCTATTACCAAATTACTGAAAAAATTTTGGTGGAATTGAAATGATTTTTTTAACTAACAACCTGTTTACTTTACTTTTAATATTAACCTAACCTAAGGAAAATTTAAAGATCGATAATGTGTGCTTGTAAAATATAATAATAATATAACCTCGCAAAAATATGATACTTCAGGTCCCAATTTCCTGATCTACAACAATAGGGCGCCTGCTGGCGCTTTGCCATTTAACGTTTTAAAATCTGTAGAAAACGTCTTTTTTCATTATTTAATTCAACAAGCTTCGTATTTGCACCAATGCCAAAATAAAGGTAAGACCGATTTCAAGCAAGCCTAGTATAATGAAACTACTGCCTAATAGTGGAGATAAATCGCGGTAGCTCTAAACAATAGAAGTTCGTTAGTTTTATATGTACCAAAGTGTTCTCAGTTTTTTTCAACACTACATGTTAGCCCTAGGCTGTGAACTCACCTGGTTGTAAGTGATGATGCAGCCTACAGATGGCAGCGGGCTAACCTGTTAGGAGTATGGAGCAGGCGGTTATAATAAACCTTGGGTGGTTTTTACGCTGCACGCTAAAGCGCTTGGCAACATGTCTTTTGCCTATAGGGTGGTAACTAGCTACGGCTAGTCTCCCATCAGGACTGATAAGAGAAAATTCAGAAAATAAGAATTTCCAAATTGACCCTGATACTTGTTAGACAACAGCGCTCGCCACTGCACCAGGGAGCTCACCAGTAGAATCCCGGGAAAATTTTCTGACATCAGGCGAGTCACTGGGAGCTGCATGGATCCTGGCGGCGCAAGCCCAAGCTTGTGAAAGACAAGAGCCCTTTATCCAACCTACGACGTGACGTCTATCGGTTGACGACAGTGACGACGACGACGAGAGTTGGCTGCATTACAGCTCCGTGTTTCGAAATGGACGTAAAAAATGTCTTGCGCCTGACCTCTGTGTATCGACTCTCTCCGGTCATGCTAAATTGCTCTCGTATAGGTGCGATTTTTGCAGATACACTTATGCATTATGTAATAATGTCATGTTTTATTTCTCTATAGGTACTTGTACCTACCTGTACTTATTCAGTTAAACTGTTTAACCATCATCGTTGTAATGTAACCTGCGGTGTAACCATATTCTATGTATTTTGTTATCTAAGTATGTTTTATCTTTTCAATAATATTTTTATGTTTATAATTGTAATAATAGTCTTCTTAAATATATAAAACAAAGTCGGGTTTGTTCGAACATTTATAACTATAGAACGGCTAGACGGTTCTGAATGAAATTTGGCACAGAGAGAGATTTTAGTCTGGAACAGCACATAGGCTACTTTTTATCCCGGAAAGTTAATGAGTTCTTGCGGGAACTAAAAAACCTCAACCCTCGCGGACGAAGTCGCTGGCATCAGCTATAGTAAATAATAAACCCAAGCCTAGTGGAATAATCTCCGACTTGTTGTCATAGCCTAAATTCTGTCTAGGTTATTAGCTAGTATTGCAAATTATTACAGAAATAACGTTATCAATATATTCCAAATAGATCGTAACCAGTTCGTCCAGCAAATATTAGCTGCATTGCTCAAAGCGGTTACTCTGTAGGTACGCCACAACTAGGATACCTATTCACGAAATTGAATTTACCTATTTCGATTGGTATTCAGGTATATTGAATTATCACTCGTCATCTGTTCTGTTAACTTAGTTGTTGAGGAGAAATTTTGTACAGAGGTAGGAAGGTAGCAACGACGGACATTATACGACATCTTTTTATTCCGTTCATAGAGAACAGTTAACAACGCTAGTACGATATATAATGTTAACCAACGTATTTCTAACCTCGTCCACAGAGCTTGGTCACCACAACGTCAAATCTTTTGAAGTGGCCCTTGGCACGACTTCATACTAATATAGTTAAAATATAGGTCCTTATCTTATTGCTATTTAATAAAACATGACTGACCACTGCGAAAAGTACACTGAGGTTGAACAAACTAAATCAATAAGGGACCAGCAGGCGGTGGCTAGTTGGTTTACTTTACAACACGATATCTCTGCTTACCTCAATTGTTAGTCATATTTCGATAGCCCAGTGTAATCCATACTGATATTAAAGTGAAACTGAAAGTGAAAGTGTCTGTCTATCTGTCTGCTTTGCTTTCACTGCCCATCCGTTCAACCGATTTTGATTAAAGGTACAAGTATAGTTTGTATCTCGGAAAAGTAAGGAGTTCCCGCGGGAAAAACAAAACCCGGCTGAGTTTGTTGTGGGCTCTTCTCAGATCAGGGCGCGTTTGGAACCCTCGTAGCTTTAGTTTTAAGATAACGTTACCTATTATCACCATCATGCTTTTTAAGTAATTTTTAGACGAAAATAAGTGTACCTACAGTGTACCGATATTTAATAAATAAATGACTATGACTATGACTATGACTATAAAACAATTAATTCCCGCGGACGAAGTCACGGAAATCATCCAGTTCCAAATAGTTCGTAACCGTTTCGGCCAGTTAATACTTAGCTGCATTGCTCAAAGCGGTTTCTCTGTACGCCACAACAAGGATACCTACTTGGATGACAACGTCTTGTGAATTTAAACTATGTGGAGCCTAAATCAAGCTTTATCTCATTGTGATAGAACCTTTTACCACAATTATTCTGTTGATCGAAGAATTTGTGACTCAATATTCTAAACTAAATTGTCAGTCTATGAAAAGTGCCTTTCTTTTCCACAGGAAACATTTTGAAAAATAAGCAGTCACTAATTTTGGTTTGGTTTAGATAAAGTGTACAAACGGATTTATCCCAATTCATATAAATCCAAACTAATATTAAAAATGCGAAAGTTTGTGGTCGTTGAGTTAGTGTCTGTTACGTTTTCATGGCGCATCAGTTTTTACGAAATTTTTACAGAGGTAGTTAACAACCTAGTTTGTAACCCTGAGAGATAAACATCCTTTTATCTTTCTTATCTTAGTCATAACCCCTGAAGATAACAACGCTAGTATGATCTTAAATAGTAGATTGTTCATCAAGGGACTAAAATGAGCCATTTCAAACGAGATGTTTAGATTACCGAAAATACTTGTATAGCATACCTACTATAGAATCTAGTAGAATGGCTTTTAGTCCCGTGTTAAACACTCTACTTTTCTCTTAGATTGCAAGAAAATAAAATAAATAAAGATTTTTAATTATTTCTTTGCATTTCTGTTACATTTTCATATTAGGAGTAAGATCTTTATTTTTACTTGATGATATTAACAAATAAATATATATACTATATATTTATTTGTTAATATATATAAATAAGTCTTTGTTAATATATATATATAGTAAGTCGAATATAGTCACATTCACTTTACCTGCCTTCACCTTGTATGACGTATTGTGCATCGAAATTTGAAATTATCATCCATATAACATCCATTTAGATAAATGTAAAATAATTACAACAAAAAATCTATGATTTCGCGGCAAGCCGCAATACCATCTTTATTTTTCTCCGTATCGTTGACAAGGAATTGCAAAAAATAAAAAATTATTAGTTATACTTAGATAGTCCAGTGTAATTCATACTAATATTTTAAAGGTGAAAGTGTGTCTGTCTGTCTGTCTGCTACGCTTTCATTGCCCATCCGTTCAACCGATTTTGATGAAATTTGGTACAGGGATAGTTTTTATCCCGGGGAAGGCCATGGTTACTTTTTATTCCCGCGGGAATTAAAAAACCTTAATCTACGCGGACGAAGTCGCGGGCATATAGTATAATATTATAAATACAAAAAAGGGTCTGTCTGTTACCTTGTTTATTACATAGGTATATAGGTACATAAAAAAAACTGAAAGTGTGTCTTTGACACTTTCACGGCCCGTCTGTTTAACCGATTTTTATGAAGTTTGGTAAAGCTCTCTTTAATCCTGGAAATGCAAATTATTTCCACGGCAATTCAAAAACCAAAATCCTGGGTGAGTACGGGACTTCCATACACCGCGGTCTTGCTCCTCTGGACCCGCAGCATATTAGTTACTAGCGATCCGCCCAGGCTTCGCACGGGTAGCACTAATAATCCTACTAGTCTATACTCAATATAGCCAGTGGGCAGTGGGCAGGTTTTAATAAACTCAACTCAATACACCTGCCACTGCCGCCAGCTCTATTTAATCTGAGCGCCGCGCCGGCCGCAGTCGCTCCATTTTCCTTTGCACGTTAAATTATTTCTATGATATCTCATAAGATATTCATCTAAATTAAGTGGTGTAAAGGACAATTTTTATCTCAATTAATAACTTGAGTTGACTAACATATTTATTTTTATAAAGATTAATAATACACGTATGTCGGTAAAAACACCTTCGCAAGTAAAGAATTGGTTTAGACCAAATTTGAAAATCATAAAAATGGTTATTGTGAGTCAACCTTAAAAGATAGATATATACTCTCGCGGACTTTTTTTAGAACTTTTTGAGCGGAACAATTCCACCATACATTGTTTTCGTGTAACTTTATCTATTTACATAGCGCACGCCACGTAAGCTCTCAGAAGAGACGATTTTTTCCGACTTAGTTCACATTATTGCAATTTTCGTAAGGATCTCAAATTTTTTGAAAATAAATTATAGCCTACTAGCGTAGGCCCGTGACTTCGTCTGCGTGGTTTGACGTATTTTAGTTCCCGCGGGAACTCTTTAATTTTCCGGGATAGCTTTTTTTAGTCTGGATGCGCTATTCCAGACTGTAATCTATCTCTGTGCCAAATTTCAGCCAGATCCATTCAGCCGTTGGGGCGTGATTGAGTAACAAACATCCATACATCCATACTTTCGCATTTATAATATAAATGCGTAACTATGTTACAGACGAACAGCCTATAACATAGTTACTCGCTGATAATGTAGCTTTCTATTGGTGAAAGAATTTTTAAAATCGGTTGGGTAGTTTTTGAGCTTATCCATTACAAACAAACAAATCTTTCCTCTTTATAATATTAGTTAAGATGATATGCAACATAATAAATTGAATTAGTATCGCTCAAGCTTCAGGGTCGATCGCTGACATAACTTGTCAAGACGATATCGGAGTTCCAAGCAGTGATTGACGAACGACCGGGCTCTACAATGCGTCGCGTCGCTTGTAATCTGCTTGTCGTTACATTGTTCGCAGCATTCACAACGATTTCGACAAACACAGTATATTGGCTTATAATAAGCTGTGGATTTAATTACTAGATAGGTGCTATACTACTTATAGTCCGGCGTCCGGATTCTTACGCCGAGAAGATAACTTGGAGAGCTTTCTCGTCCTTTTTTCTGAGAAATAATATGTCATGTGAAAAGTAACGCCTTTGAAATGAGAAAAAAGTGCTCATTCCCATTCGATCGCGTCAACGTTAACTCTAAAAATTGTATGGAATTGTCAAGCACTTAATGACATTTGACAGCTGGCACTATATCAATTTCGTACAAATTATAGTAAATTTTACGAGTAACGCGATCGAGTAAGTAAAAAACTCACACTCAACTCTCAGACGAGAATACCATCAACACTCACGTTCTGTCTCTTTTCGGTTCTCGGCAAGTCTGGAGCCAGCAAAAGGAATCAACGGTGTAGCGAGAATTAATCGGTGTAAGGAAAATAACAAGACTATCGAATAATCATGACAAATAATTTGATGCGTAATTTTCACGCTTTTTCTAAGCATAATACATCAGAAATCAATAGTGTGTATGTCTTATTGTACAACCGTCTGTCTATTACGTCTTCAGGGCCCATCTGTGACTTTGTCTTTTGGTACAGCAGCCAATCTGTTAAACTGATTTGGTCTATATTTTCCACAAAGGTAGGTTGCATCCCGGGGAAGGATAACCCGGGAAATTCCCGCAACAGTTCCCGCAAGATTTTCATAATTCACACTGATAAAGTCGCTGGCATCAGTAACCATATATTTATTTTAAATACTTTATCTGCGTCTCTATTGTATTGTGGTTGTCAAACACCAAAATGTAATGTCAACGTCGGAATAAACCTGTGGAATAAACTTACCAAAAAGTAACAGCATCACAAAGTTTTACTATATACCTAAATCAGTTTAAACAGTATTGTGCAAGCGGCCCTAAATTTAATAAATATAATTGACAAACTAAATCAATTTGCGTGTGACCGGCGTTGGTCTACGCTAATTAATTTACTTTGCAACAAGATACCCATCTCAATGATTAGGTATACTACCCCTTTGACGGTCTCGCAAGCTTTCAATATACCTACTTAACTAAGTGTTTCCTTGTACACTCCAATACTCCTGCTGAGTTTCATGCTGGCTCTTCTCAGTAGAATCTCAATTCAATTTATTTAAAACATGTAGGACATACAGGTGTCTCTTATGTTACGTCATGTTTTGACTCTATCACCGGTTCGGAAAAGAGATTCTGGTGAGAAGAGCCGGCAAGAAACTCATCTGTTACCCGAACCGGTGGTAGTCACTTGTCATTTATTAGAGACACCTGTATGTCCGTCCTATATGTAATAATTACTTGAAATTGAATAACTAAACAAAACGTTTAGGATTTTATTTTTTTATAATTTGTGACTTAGGTTTCTACTCACAAGATTTCACAAAATAATCAGGTCGACCATTTTTAACGAATTGATAAGAAAAAAAGATAAAGTTAAACAAAGAAAAAGTTTTGATTTTGTAGTGAAAACTTCTTTAGCCGCGTTGAGCACTTTTTGATAGGGGTTAAAAATGTGGATTCGCATGACCGACATGCTCGCGTGACCGACATGCTCGCGTGACCGACATGCTCGCGAACTCCAACATTGGCGTTGTCACGAAGACAAAAAGGTCTTAAATATAAATATAGTACATTCGTAATTAAACTTTAATGCCTCAGTTTAAGATTTATATTTTATTTATTTAATTTGAAATTAGAAAAAAGAATGAATAATTAAAAAAAAAATTTTTGTTATCACTTCTATCGGCAGTCAATTTTTTTTAAATGATTTAATCGAATTCTTGAAACATTATTTTATGTTTTACAGCTTTTGATTAAAACACAATAAAACAACAATCTAGTAACGATGAAAATAATGACAACATTATTTTAGCAATATAAATTGTTATATAATCTTTTTGGATCACGCCGAACTGCTCAAGCAAAAGTAATTCAAACAAAGTAGATAAAAGTTGCGGCGATAAAAAGCAATTAGGAGAAAAATTTGCATTCTTTCAAATTAATTACTCTCGTAACAAAAGTTTTATGAAAGGCGGTAAGGGAGCAATTCGCACATTTTAGGAAGATTTAATGAAAAATATTTTTATGTCAAATTTTTAAAATTTAGCATCCACTTTTTAATAACTATGTAATTTAACAACACATAATGATCGGCGTAGGTAATATTTTAGGATTATAAATACGTATTGTTATTTAAGTACCTATAGATCGCGCGCGAGTTGAATGCAGAGTATGGTGACGCTCGGCAACAAAAAATTGATTGCCTACTTCTCAAAACTGACACTTTTCTATAACAAGAGTAATTTTCCCCGCATCCGCTTCGCCTCAGCAGCGTGTGCCGTTAATTGAAACTCAGTAAACCGCTGAAGCAATTTATGACAGCTAATAAATGGCTCAGTGTAAAGAGACTGGGTTGTTTGCCAACTCGCTTATATTCCTCTTATGTTTCAAGAACATGATTACTTTTTCGACTCACATACTAAGTATTTGGCACTTATATTTTTAATATAAGAAAATTGATCAAGTCGGTAGAACATTTAATATAGCACATAGCGATGCCAAAGTTGCATGGTGTAGCACAGTTTCCCACTTACTCGTACTTATCAACTTGAAAGTTAGTTCAAAGGTATTTGACAACTTTTCAAATATAGTAGATTGTTCATTAAGGGACTAAATGAGCTGTTTCATACGAGATGTTTTGCTTTACCGAGGTATGCTTTAGAATCGAGTAGAATAGCTTTTAGTCCCGTGGTAAACACTCTACTTTTCACTTCGATTGCGAGAAAATAAAATAAATAACGATTTGAATTAATTATTTCTTTGCCTTTCTGTTACATTTTCGTAGAAGTAAGATCTTTACTTTTACTTGATGATATTAAAATATAAATAGTCACATTCACTTTATCTGCCTTCACCTTGTACTTATTACGTATTCTGCATCGAAATTTGAAATGGAATTATCATCCATAAAACATCCATTTAAATAAATATAATAATTACATCTAAAAAATCTATGATTTCGCGGCAAACTGCTATACCAACATTATTTTTCTCCGAATCGTTATCAAGAAGGAATTTAAAAAAATACAGTAGTACCATGGACATAGATCTGTAGGATTATGGTAGGATACGATGCGTAACATTGACATTCAAGTGTCATAAATTTTTGGCTGTAGATACAAAGTGTGTACTCTCCTTCAACGCGACATTGGCAAAATATTTGTGCCTAGTGCACGAGTAAAGCCATTCACATAAGAAGTGAAGTGAAGTACAAGGTAGATACTTGATTAGTAACCATAGACTAAAAATTTTGGATACCCGAATGAGGATATCACGCATACCAATATGAGAATAGTACGCCAAAAATTAAAGAAAAAAAAACTTTAATCCCTAGAGGCTAACTTTAGTCCGGCTACACTAAGCTTTATTGACATCTTTTTGCACCATGAGAGTTGAAACATTATTTTTTAGTGATTATTAAATAGAGGATCTCCCAAAAGTCTTTATATCAATGTCCTGTGTTAGTTTTATGTTTAAAAACAATTTTATACTATCGATTGAAGTAAAAAAAAGTGCGTTAAATTTTGATGACGTCACTGTTCAGTATTTCATACAACATCCCATATTGATCGCGCGTTTAGCCGTTTGAAAAAAAGTTATTGCTGCTTCAGAAAGCTAATTTGACTTGTTTTCAAATACCCAATTAGCGCAAAGATACTAGGAAGTGGACAAAACATTACACAAAAAGTCCACTTTAAAGGTGGAAAGCTCTAATAAGCTCTCTCTATTATGTATGTCAATTACCTACCTGTGGCTTGTCAAACTCGAACTCCAGATAAACACTCCAGATATTCACTTATGTTATCATGAAAGCTCTAGTCCGAATAATAACGAAGAACAATCTGGAAAGATAAACAACTAAAGCTCTCTAGCAAATAGACCCTTGACAAATTGTTTCTTTTATCAACTCCATTGGTCTTTGGAGGAAAAAATATCGGTCGGAAAATCACCGGGAAATCGTCGTGGGGAGGTAATATCTTAACTGTCAAAGTATTGGAATTTTTGCGTTTGCCACAGTTTACTAAACATTTAACACTTATGATAAATATTTAGGAGATTTACTTTAGACTTTTATGAGTATATTATACACTTTCATTTTTATTTATTATTAAATAGTAAATAGATAGATAAAGGCTGAAACAGTAGTAGTAGTAGTAGTATAAGTCTTTATTGCATCTTAACACATCGGTACAAAATTATGCATACAATACAAAAGACAGGAAACTGTGGTAAAGCGCAAAGGCGGCCTTATCACTAAAGTGATCTTTTAAAGGCAACCCGAGCGTACAAAGCTGATGACACTGGGTCTAGGAGCTCATGTGGTCGATGCACATAAAAGAAAAATAAAAATAACAAAAGTATAAAATAAAATATACTTACATAAACATACATACTATAGTTTACATATAAATTACACATATAGATACTACAATAACTAAATAAACAAACAGATACACTTTCGCATTTAAATTATTAGTATGGATATCGAATATTAAGAGGGACACGTCTCACGTATAGTAACAATTGTCTCTATACAATCACACCATATAACACATATTATAAATAAATTCTTCAAACCACTTTAGTTGTTACAGAAAAACACTAATTAATAATATTGCCCAATAGAGAATCTACATCCGAAAGATTGTAACCCAGTACTACCAATTACCACACATCTTATTGATTCAACAACATGAAACATATAAATTCTTTCCAAAAATCCGACTCCCAACGCCACGACGATCCTGATGCGTCAACTTTGCTTATCCTTGTTATACCCACCCGACTTCAACATAGTGGGTAGAAATCAAAATTATTTTTTTACTTTACAGTGGCGTTGGAAGTCGGTTTCTTACAAAACAATTAAAGACAGCACATAATAGTTACAGCTATGATTAGCTACCTAATAATTTATTCACTAAACAGCTTAATTATAATTAGCGTCACTAATACCTAATAGCAAGTCTATTGGCAGACTTATAATTTATCAGAATAATGACACCTGAATTATGGATATCTGAATTATTTTGTCATCATAATAATTATACGATTGATTGATAGATTTAAGAACATTTACGCTATGTTATTACTATGTATATGTCACCGTAAGATTGTAAAAACCGTTAGATTATAATATAACGTTTTTTATCTCGATTCTCAAGCATCACTCTTAAGATCCTGACTTTGTATGTGGTTTTGAAAATTTCGCAGAAGAGGTAGGTCGGTTTTCAATTTTACCCGACTTCCAAAAAGAAGGAGCTTCTGAATTCAGAGCGTAATATTTTTTCCTCAGATAGATATATTTATAATAATAATGTAGTCATACCTAGTAAGTACCTATTAATATTGCAATATTACAAACCACGTCATCATATTCCGAAATATATTCGGTATTGTAAACAGATATTAAGTCAATAATACGATTCTGCAAACTGTTTAATGAAAGCATTGAACATGATGTACGCATCTCGTTATAATAGAAATAGCCTTTATAAGCATTAAATTGGCGATCGTCCATACTGTGGTTCAAAAACGGGTGTAATTGGAGTCGCCATAATTTGATTCTGCTAACGTAGTGTTTGTCGATGCCAGAGCGCTTATAAATTGAATAAAAGTTCAGTTCAGCTTCCAACCGAATCATTTCGCTTCAGTTGGGGAAGCTAATCGTATTTTTTATTGCCTAAGTAGGTATAAGTTATTATATTTTCCAGTTTCCCACGATTTTTTCAGCGTTAGTTCTGATTTTTACTAATCTCTGTGCATTTTTAAAGTTGGGTAGGTATTTGAGCGTTAAGATGACGTAACAACACATTAATTCCAGATTAGTGATAATATTAACTACATACCTTCCTATGAATAACATTCCTCACGGTATTTATGATATAAATTTCCGGCTTATTTTGAAGTGAAAATTTCTTTAGACACGTTGAGCACTTTTTGAACCCACAACTTGTGGATTGCGTCATGCCTGACTAACACCATCACCGACACCTCGCTGCCCCATGTTCACGTATTTACGAAGACAAAAGGTTTTAAATACAAATATACTACATTCGTAATTAAATTTTAATACCTTAGTTTTAAGGTTTATATTTTAAGTATTATAAATATTTTTATAATTTTTTTTAAATATTCGTTCGGCAGTCCCTACGACTGCCAATTTTTTTTATTGCCCAATTAGCTGTAAAATAATCAAACTTCTAAGTCAACGCAATCCAAACATTCGGCCGTTTATGCCGCATATTTTGACACTCGCCAATAAGACAAAATCTATAGGGTACATCTTATATATATAAAAATGAAACCCGTTTTCCTTGGTCACGGCATCACGCGTGAATGGCTGGACCGATTTCACTAATTCTTTTTTGTTGTATTTGTTATTATTAGGAGAAGGTTCTTACGGAAAAAAATATTAAGAAAATCTCTCAGAAATATTGAAAAATATACATTTAATTTTGCATACTAAGGCGGTACGAAGTTCGCCGGTTCAGCTAGTAACTTTATAAGTAACATATCTGAGTAGGTATCTGAGTAGGTAGGTAGGTAGGTAGGTAGGTAGGTAGGTAAGTAGGTAGGTAGGTAGGTAAGTAGGTAGGTAGGTAGGTAGGTAGGTAGGTAGGTAGGTAGGTAGGCAGGTAGGTAGGTAGGTAGGTAGGTAGGTAGGTAGTGAGATTATAATAATGACAATTTAATAATATGCGAGCAGTTTCTCAAGTCACTTTCACCCTCAAATGACCTATCTGGCTTCTGAGAAAGTTTGCGGTTTCACGTGGAACATTAATAAGTATTTACTAACAAATATTTGCACTGAAACTGGGAGCTCGTATGAATCAAGATTAGTGTTCTTCAAGCGTCTATATGAAGCATGCATACTAGGCAACGGTACAAAATGTTTTTGCCCTCACGCGGACATCCAGTGTTGATTTTAGTGCTGATGCGGCTCCAGCAAATTCAAAATCATATTAATCTATTGGTATATATAAAGAATTTTTCAATAATGAATTTAACGGTTAGTTTCATAACTGTTACAATTAACATGCATGAATGTCTTTAATTCATGACGTCATCTATGTGTGTCTTTTAACCTAAAAACTAAACTTCTAAAAACTTGCAAGCACGTGATTAGGTATGCATCGTTTTTGGGTAGAACATATAAATACAAGAAAATAAATAGAGAATGGCCAAAACCCTTCTCTTTCTAACAGGAGAGTCGTGCTCAGCAGTAGGTCGGTGTTTGTTGAAATAAAGGGATGAAATGATGTTGATGAGTGACGACAATCTAAGATACTAATATTTATTATAAATGCGATAGTGTGCCTGTATGTCTGCTACGCTTTCATTGCTCTTCTTTTAAATCGATTTTGAATTTGATATTACTTGGTGCAGAGATAGGTTGCGTTCCGGAGAAGAACATAGACTTTCTCTTCCCGGAAAATAAAAGAGTTTCCACGGGAATCACAAACCTTAACCCACGCGGGCATTATCTTGTATAATAACCCGTATATTCAATGTAATCTATGTTTACTAATAAATGTATTATAGAGTCAAATAAACAATCAGCCCCCAGGTTTGGCTATTGTCACCAAGGAGCACCAGTTTTTAATTGCAGAGGGTATCTTGTTGCAAAGTAAATCAATTAGTTCCCGGTGTCGCCGCTAGCTCACAAATTGATTTAGTTTGCCCGGCCTTTGTGGGTAAACACTTCGTATCAACTTGCAGTTGATTCTATGTATTTTGAAAGGTAAATTTTTACCTAAGTATAAAGTTAGTTAATAGGAAAGAAACAGTCTTTCCTGTAACAAATATCTAATTGCTCACGTCGTATTAATAATTAAAATTATTAATCTTAGATTTTTAGATAATAGGCTATTTGATATCAAAGTCAATTCATAGGTACAAAGTTTCATCTAAATCGGCAGAGCAGTCGGGTTGAAAGCGTAGCAGACAGACATATAAGTACACACTTTCATAGTATTCACAAACTAAAAGCTGTAGATTATGTTAGTGTTATTTAGTAATAGATTAATAGTACATTATGGTACAAGTGTGCAATGTTGGTGATTACCGCTGAGGTGCCATTGAGACCCGAGCCGTTAGGTGAAGGTCTTAAGATAGCCGTGGACGGTAATCATCAATACACACATGTATCATACGACGTTTTTCAACACACTTGTGAAGAAAATAATACTAAAAAATAATTTTATTTAGTAGATAAAATAGAATAAAAAACTATAACTCACTTGTGAATAATAGGTAATAATACTAAAAAATAATTTTACTTAGTAGATAAAATAAAATAAAAACTCTTTAACTCACTTGTGAATAATAGTAATGAAAAAGTCACAGTTTTTTTATAGGTGTCATTATGTGCCTAATTGGGGTGGAATTAGAGCCACTTTATGAGAAAGTGTGTTGAAAAAGTTATTATTAATCCATTTCTTAACTATGACTTACTTATATTAGTTTTTTTCTATTATATATTACTTTTATGACTTTATCGAGATTAATTACTTATGTAATTTTAACTTCATTTGAAAGTATCAACATGCCGTGTCTTTGGAAGTTTGGACGCGTGGATTAAAAATATTCCATGTGAACTCTTTGATGTTCTGAAATAAAAAATAGCCTGTGTACTTCCTTCGGATGCACCCTATCTCTGTACCAAAATCTATCCAGATCGTGAATTTTATGATTAATGAAGATCTCGTATCTGGTAGGTATATAATAATTTCAAATTACTAGTATATAAAAATTGGTACAGTTATAAACCCCATCCACGGAATTTAATTGCGTAGACGTAGGTCTAATAGGTTGCTTTTGGAGGAGGTGATTGTGTTTATATGCTAATGATAGGTTCAAGTTAACGCAATAATATCCACTGCCTAATAAAGCTCTTCGAAATGTTTGGCAAAAGAATAAGTATCGTTTAAAAAAAAGTGAAATTACTTCCATCGTGTGATAACAATACAAACGAAATAGCATCGTTACGATAATATGAAGGGCAGTATGTGAACTTTGTATTGTAGCAGCAGGTTATCTCGACAGTATCCGTATATAAAATTACTTCACAATATCATAATAATAGCACTTAATGCGACAATCAGTTCTTTTCAGCATTGTGTTGCGCCTCTTTTGTTGTATGTATCCAAAACGAAATTGTCGCTAACAAAAGATAATATCGTCGAGTGTAATGTTTACCTTTATGGTCACGATTATAGCATGCCCTTGATGCTACGCATTCGTAACTGTTATTCCCTTTTTGGGGTCACTGAAATAATTGGCTACGAAACTTGTAGGCACACTTAAGGTTATTTTTAACTAGAAGATGCCTGCTACTCCGTCCGCGTGTATTAAGTATTTTAAACCCTTAATTAGTCGCATGGGGTCAAAGCAGTTTCGCATAAAAAAATGAAGCACTTGCCGCAGCCCGAATTTCCTCGCGCCCCCGCTAGCTTCATAGCCTGCGTCGAAGTTTGTATTCCAGTAGCGACCAAGTCACGTGAGTGGAAGGATGCGTCGCTGCAGTATTGAGCGATGACCCCGTGCGAAAAAAGTAACGTGTAATTAACGTTACTTATTTGAAAGTACCAACAAAATGCGCAAAGTTGGTGTGCAACGATCACTCTCATATTATATACTGTCAACAGTATAATAAAAGTGATTCGGACTCCCAAAAATATTCTACAATTTTAAATTTGATCTCAATATAAGTACAAATTGTTAATTTTTGATAATTAAATTTTAATTTAGCTTGTTTTTGTTTAATTATACATTTAGTTCTTGTTATTCCTTTTAAATATAATAAAATTAATAAAGCACTTTAATAATAAACAAGTTTTAATTACATATATATTTAATAAAACTATTGCTACATAAATATATATAATTGATATATAAATAAAAAAAATATTGCTACAATTTGGGGTCACATGTGACCCCATGCGAGCAGTTAAATTTTCTTCGTGCGAGAAATTAAGGGTTAATTCCCGCGGGAACTTCTCAATTGTCCGGGATAAAAAGTAGCCTATTTCCTGACTTGAGAAACAACCTATCCATATACCAAATTTTATCAAAATCAGTTGAGCTGATGGGTCGTAACGCGTAGCACACAGGACAGACAGACACACTTTCGCATTTATAATATTAGTATGGATAGAATGGATTTATTAAACAAATAACTTCCAAACAAAAAAATATTGTAATATTATGTTAACATCGTCGATAAATACCAGTAAGTGAGTACTTTTTACAGCTATTTAGGTACAAGGAAATTCTAAGTACTTATGTTTACTTTACTTACACTTGCAAAGGTACATTTTTACAAAACAATATTTTAAAATTGTTGTTTGTGGTTTAAAGTTATTATAATATTATCGTTATTTGAAAGTCGGTATCAAGAATTTTTAAGAGTAATTACAAGGACATGTTATATTTTTAACAGACTTCCAAAAAAGGAGGAGGTTCTCAATCGGTGCGTATCTTTTTTTTTAGGGTTCCATTCGTTCCGTCCGTCCATCTGTCTATCAGCGGACTTAATCTTTTGAACCGTAATAGCTAGACAGTTGAAATGTTCACAATGTGTATTTCCGCTAATACAACAAATAATAAAGATTCATCGATATATTATATTATGTAAGTACTAGATGGGGCCTTTCGTAAAAAAAAGTCGCGACTTTGAGAGCACGTTCCTCATATATAGCATAAGCCTATCTTTGTCCCCGTCGTAGCGTCGTCACGGTCGCTCGTCGTGTAGATAATTTGTTTCTTATTAATTTGACACTGTATGATTTTTATTTTATGGTAAGTGTTTCAATTCACAATTATGCAAACTGTATGACATTTTTTTTTACTAATTTGCCTTACGGCTTCTTTGGATATAACCTATAATTATTATCTATGCCCGAGTCATACGTTTTCAAGCTTTCATTCAAGAGGGGGCATATTATGTTACAAGCAAGTTCCCGCTTTTCAGACTAGATGGCGTTACTAAAATACGCCCATATTCGTTGTTTGACAGGGCCCGTCTATGTAAATTGAGTTCGTTGTAAAAATTAAATAAAAATAAAGAACCATACAAGAATCGTGATTTTTTTCGGCGTAGATAGGTTCTACCTTTAAATAACAACAAATAGCTGCTGTAACAACAAATAGTGAAAATTAAGTTTTAAATGAGGGGATCCATATAATAAACTTGTATTTAAAAAATACTTAATAGTGTTAAATCTCCTACGTTGGTACAGAAACCTTCGTCCACGAGTTCGACTCGCACTCGGCCGAATTATTTAGGTTTTGAAGTGAAAACTTCTTTAGGCGCGTAGAGCACTTTTTGGTAGGGGGTAAAAATGTGGAATACAGGAGACCGACCGCGAGACCGAGACCGTTCTTCATAAGACAAAAGGTGAAATATAATATAGTACATTCGTAATTAAATTTTAATGCCCTAGTTTTAAGGTTTATATTAATAAGTGCTGTGTAACCGTGGCCGACACCTCGCGTTGTTACGAATACAAAAGGTCTTAAATATAAATATAAGTACATTCGTTAAATATTCGATTTCACTTCTATCGACAGTCCCTATGACTGCCAATTTTTTTTATAAATATTTATAATTGGTTGAACTATGCAAACCTGCCTGATGTCACACGCCACCGATTTTGTGTAGTGGCACTTTCATAAATAGTAAATGCCACAAGTTTAAGTGTTAAGTGCTAACCAAACATCGCAGTGGCAGTTTTAAAAACTGATACCTGGGAAGTGTGTGTCGTCTCCATTTACTTCGAGGATAGCTTGCCCATTGAACCCTACCTCGACCATGTGCACATGATCAGAAATAAACTATCCCCACAAAAGCTGATCATCGGAGGTGACACAAATGCGTGGAGCACATGGTGGGGAAGTGAGTATGAAGACCACAGAGGAGAGGTATTCATGGGTGCAATCGAGGAGATGGAGATGCACATACTAAACGAAGGTAATATGCCTACCTTTTTTACCATTAGGAATGGGGTAACCTACAAAAGTATTGTGGACATCACTGCGTGCAGTCAGGAGCTTCTGGGTAAAATAAGCGATTGGAAAGTCGACCAAGGTGTAACAAGCTCCGATCATAATGCGATTCTATTCACAATAAAATTCAAAAAGCCAAAAATTAAGAGACAGTCAAAATCAACTAGAATTTACAATATCAAAAAGGCAAAATGGAACATTTTTAGGGAAGAATTTAGAAATGAACTAGAAAAGAAAAAATTAAATATACAGGTAATAGGAAAAATAGAATTAAAAACAAAATTAGAAGAAACGGTAATAGAATACACAGAAAGCATTACGGAAGCATGCAAAAAAGCAATGCCAATTATTAATCGGAAAACTAAAATAAACTTACCTTGGTGGACACCGGAGCTGGAAGACCTCAAAAAAGAAGTGACGACAAAGAAGCGCAGGATAAGGTGTGCTGCACCGTGCAGAAGACAGCGCGTTGTTGACGAGTACCTGGAAATAAAAGAAAAATACTTATTAGAAGCAGCAACAGCACAAGTTAACAGCTGGAAGGAATTTTGCAACGCCCAGGATCGTGAAAGCGTGTGGGATGGCATCTATAGGGTTATTAGAAGTACTTCTAAGAAATCAGAAGATCAACCTCTCGTAAAGGAAGGAGTCACTCTTAGTCCGGTGGAGTCCACAAAGTTGTTGGCCAATACTTTCTTTCCCGAGGACTTGGAATCTGATGATAATTCCGATCACAGGAAAACACGAGAAAAAGCCAAAAGCATAGTGGAACAAATGGAAAATGAAATCTGTGACCCTCCCTTTACGAGAGAGGAACTAAATTATGTCATCAAAACTTTTAACCCAAAGAAGGCGCCGGGAAGTGATGGGCTCACAGCCGATATCTGTGCGGAAGCTATAAACACCAACATAGACATATTCTTGGCAATTGTCAACAGATGCCTCGAAATATCGTGCTTTCCAGAACTCTGGAAACAGGCAACGGTAATAGTTCTAAGGAAACCCGGTAAAACTGACTACAGCCAAGTAAAGTCGTATAGACCAATAGGACTGTTGCCGGTCTTGGGAAAGATTCTGGAAAAAATGATAGTAAGGAGAGTTCGATGGCATCTGTTGCCAAAAGCTAATCCGAGGCAATACGGATTCGTGCCCCAACGTAGTACCGAAGACTCTCTCTATGACTTAATACAGCACATACGTCAAAATCTTGATAATAAATTGATCAATGTGGTCGTATCGCTTGACATAGAGGGGGCCTTCGATAGTGCATGGTGGCCCGCGATAAAGTGCCGGCTGTTGGATAAAAAATGTCCCAGAAATCTAAGGCTGATAATAGACAGTTACTTGGAAAAGAGGAAAGTCAACGTCCGTTACGCAGATAACGAATGCCAGGTCTCCACAACGAAGGGATGTGTTCAGGGCTCAATTGCGGGGCCTACGTTCTGGAACATCCTATTAGATCCCCTCCTGGATGAAATGGAAGAAAGTAAAGTGCATTGCCAGGCGTTCGCGGACGACATTGTCCTGGTGTTCTCCGGTGGCTCAGCTCAATCAATCGAAGAAAAAGCGGATCGGGTGCTCAACCGTGTGTATGAGTGGGGGGTCGCCAACAAATTGAAGTTTGCACCGCATAAAACAACTGCAATGGTGATAACCAAAAAACTAAAATACGACACCCCTCGCATGCGCATGGGGGGCACTCCGATTCTGCTGGTTGACAAATTTAAAATTTTAGGCCTAATACTAGATAGTAAACTAACTTTCAACAGTCACATTGAATATATTTGCAATAAAGCCATACAAATATACAAACCACTAGCACGTTCCGCAAAAATTAACTGGGGGCTGTCCACGGAGATCATCAGGATAGTGTACGTCGCAGTGATCGAACCTATAATCCTGTACGCAGCAAATGTGTGGGCTCCCGCAGCGTCGAAGATCATGGTGCAAAAATGCCTCAATACAGTGCAGCGAGGTTTTGCACAAAAAATGTGCAAGGCCTACCGTACAGTGTCTCTTAACGCGGCGATAGTCCTTACTGGTACTATACCGCTTGATCTGAGAGCCCATGAGATCAGGAAACTATACGAGGCAAAAAGAACACAAATGTTTTTTGGAGACAGGGAGGTGGAGTCCAGGCTATGCTTTTTGAAGGCTGTTCATCCATCCAGAGAGGGAATTGAGGAGTTCACCTGCCTTGAGAATCTGGATGCAGAAACGGTGGAGGAGAACGACATAACTGGACTGAATATATTCACAGATGGTAGCAAAATCGATAGCAAAGTGGGTGCAGCTTTGTCATGCTGGGAAGGCGAAAACGAAATACTAAGTAGAAAATACCTATTAGAGTATTACTGCTCGGTATTTCAAGCCGAACTCTACGCACTTTACAAGGCAACCGAATACGCTCTGAAAACCAAGAAACCATCTGTGAATATATACAGTGACTCGAGATCAGCCTTAGAGAGCATACGACATCCGGGCACGTTCCATCCCCTGGCTTTTGAGATACGAAGAAACTTGATGTTGGCAAAAGAAACTGGGAACACCGTCAAGTTGTTTTGGATAAGGGCTCATGTAGGAACTGCGGGTAACGAACGAGCGGACGTTCTGGCCAAAGAGGCCGCGAAACGGTTGAAAACCAAACCGAACTACGACAAATGCCCAATCTCATTCATTAAGAGGAGCATAAGGCAGGACACCCTTAATGAATGGAATAAGAGATATGTTACGGGACAAACAGCTTCGGTAACAAAAATCTTTCTGCCGTCGATTAACCATGCCTACCAATTATTAAAAAAGACTGATTTAACACCAGTATTTGTTCAGATAATGACGGGACACGGTGGCTTTGCAGAGTACTTACACAGGTTTAAGTGTAAAGAAGATCCAAGCTGCATCTGCGATCCGAGCATTGAAGAGACGATCCTTCACCTGCTAATCGATTGTCCACAACACAGCACAGCACGGGAAAACCTGCAACAAGAAATACAATTAAACCTGTGTAAGAACTCCCTACCAGAAATTTTACAGAACGAGAAAAGTAGGAAACCGTTTTTGAAATTTGCTACAAACGTTGCCAATAAAGCAATAGCTAAAAACAAAACTTAAATTATAAAAGCCATTATAAAATAAAATTATTGTGTATAATACGTGTTTATATTTACTATATATTATAAGAATATGTGAACTAATATAATCTTTGTATATACATAATAACTTCTTAAAAATAACACTAAAAATTTTAATTTTCAAATGTAACTGGCGTTTTCATAATCAGTATAAAAGGTCTCTGACTGCCAAATCAGAGGATTCTTTATAAATTAATAAAAAAAAAAAAAAAAAAAAAACCAATTCTACAAGCAATTTCCTTTGAGAACTGACAAAGGTTGAAACTTAGAATGTTAGTTATGGTTTCGCGGTTCCAGCTGCAAGATCCTTGTAGGAGAATTTCGTATATGCGGTTAACGAAATATTTAGGTAGGTCGCAGTCGTCATATTTTTTTTGGATTTTAATATGTCACATATTAAAATATAATTAGAAAATATCTTTCAAAATAAAGAATTGTACAGGCTTCGTTCCAACACAAGCTCTTTGATTCCCCAAAATTCTGTCGTTAAAAAAGCTATTCAATAAATTATAGACAGATATTTAAAAAATGCACGATATGTAATAATTAGCAACATTTAAAATTTCATATAGGAATTATAATTCTGCAAGCGCTTGTGCCCCGGTATACAAAGTTAACTACCTACAGCTGACCTCAACACTGCTAACATCCCTAACTCCGATGTTTTCAGATAGAATTCCTTTGTTCTTTTCCACAAGAAATGATAAGAAATCTTAACGTCGTTTATCCACCATACGAGAGAAATTACATTTCTGGCTGGAGTATCCACTGACCACAATTCACAGCTCCAGATATACGGGTCGGGTTCACGATCGATTGTGAGATCAGCTTCTTAGAAGAGACAAATTGCGGTGAACGTTGATTAGTTAGTTTCGAATCGAGGGTGGACTTATAAACTAACTTAACTCTTGTCCGAAACCAAGATTACGTTAAGCTATTTCAACTTGAAAGTGAAACTAAGCCTAATACCCAGTTATGTGGAAAGCTATTATTAACCAACTAGATGATGCCCGCGTGGATTAATTTGTTTCAATTCCCGCCGGAATTCCTTAATTTTCCGGGATAAAAAGTAGCCTATACCAATAACCTGTACCAAATTTCATCAAGATCGGTTGAACAGGTAGACCGTGAAAGCGTAGCAGACAGATAGACAGACAGACAAACTTTGGCATTTATAATATTAAGTATGGATATGGATTTCCACAATGGGGGGGTTTAAAACTCGGCGCGTATGTTTTTTTCTATTTATCTGGATTTAAAACAGAGCCTGTATGTTTTAGTTTCGGAAAGGCATGTCTGAAATTGCATGTAGGTCATCTTTTTTTTTTAATCCACTACAAGCTAGCCCTTGACTGCGATCTCACCTGATGGTAAGTGATGATGGTAGCGGGCTAACCTGTTAGGGGCATGGCAGTTATATTAAACCCATACCCCTTTGGTTTCTACACGGCATCGTACCGGAACGCTAAATCGCTTGGCGGCACGTCTTTGCCGGTAGGGTGGTAACTAGCCACGGCCGAAGCCTCCCACCAGGCCAGACCAGGGAAAATTCAGAAATTATAAATTCCAAAATTGACCCTGCTGGGGATCGAACCCAGAACCTCCGCACGTTAAGGCAACAGCGCTACACACTGCGCCACGGAGGTCGTCATCCTCATCATTACAACCCATTGCCAGCTCACTACTGAGCTAATGTCTTCTCGTTACGAAAATAATTTGGCCATAGTCTACCACGCTGGCCAAGTGCGGATTGGCAGACAACAGACTCCTTCGAAAATATTTTGAAGTACTCTTGGGCATGTGGCTTTCCTCACGATGTTTTCCTTCACCGTTTGAAGCAAGTGATATTCTCAAAACTCACATAACTCCGAAAAGTTAGAGGTGCCATGGCCCGGGAATTGAACCCACGACCCCGTATAGGAGGTTGAGTGTGTAAACAATACTGTACTGTAGGAACATTAACGCTTTAGATCGCAGACGAAAAAATTTCAAAAAAAAATTTTTTTTTTAAAATATTTTGCGGGTTCATAATAAGTATAAGTATGCCTAAAAATATAAAAAATCTTACTATTATAGTTTTTGAGAAAACATAATATGTTGGTAAGGTACAACATTGCGAAACATACAATGAGTTGAGTGGGTGTTTTGACGACCTCCGTGGCGCAGTGTGTAGCGCTGTTGCCTTAACGTGCGGAGGTCCTGGGTTCGATCCCCGGCAGGGTCTATTTGGGAATTTATAATTTCTGAATTTTCCCTGGTCTGGCCTGGTGGGAGGCTTCGGCCGTGGCTAGTTACCACCCTACCGGCAAAGACGTGCCGCCAAGCGATTTAGCGTTCCGGTACGATGCCGTGTAGAAACCGAAGGGGTATGGGTTTAATATAACTGCCATGCCCCTTACAGGTTAGCCCGCTACCATCTTAGACTGCATCATCACTTACCATCAGGTGAGATCGTAGTCAAGGGCTAGCTTGTAGTGGATAAAAAAAAAAAAAAAAAGTGTGATATTGTCATCAAGAATTTCCAAAAATGTCCAGATTGTCCAAAGATTAGGTTTATATGTCTTTCGATCAGAGCTGTAATAAAGTGGAATTATCCTCTAGCCCACGCTGCTGGAGCAGGCCTGGATGTTCAGAACAATCGCTACTACTATCTGACAGTGCACTTTGGTGGCACAAGTGCCATAATCGTTAAATTTCTGCAAAATATAAATAATTGTTAAACCACTACTCAATGAGCAGTGTTGTTTGAGAACAACATTAAAACTGCTCAGGAAACAACGCAGTGTCGGTGACAAACAACATACGTGTTTACAACATGCAAAATTCTTATTTTATGAATAAAATTGATTTGTTTACATTGGTATGAATAACATGTATAATATTTTAGAAAAAAATGCTAACGTGCAGTATCCAAAAAATTGCGCAAAAAGCTTAATATCAATATAAAATTAACTTCAATCCACACGGTTCATATCATCTCAGCGACATCTTACGAAAAACTGATATTTATAGTAGTAAATTCTGCCAGCTATAATTTTTATTAGGTTTTATTTTGTTTTTGCTATGAAGTATGTAAAAAATGACATGAAAATAGACAAAAGCAAATGATCAGGATTTTTGTATTTGTAATGTCGGTCAGGATGATCACTGCGAATTAAAGGGTTAAAATAAATCGTGCCCATTTTATATGGCGCCGATTTTAATGGTATTGACAAAAAGGGTGGTGGATCTGCCCTATTGCAGTCGACAGGACTTTCCGTAGATAAGCTACAATCAACAATGCCTTCATGTTAAATGATAAACAATAGGCCATCCTCAAATCCAAACAACTTGGTTTTGGTATCTATGCAAGTTACAAGGCAGTGCATGCAGCAAGGCCATTTTTGAATTATTAGGATTAAGACGATTACATTTAATTAAAATAACATGATACATTAAATTATATAAAATTTGTCATGCTCGGGTCTAATCTCGAAACGAAACTAAAAAACTTTTTCAGTTTCGTTTATCTCCGTAGAAACGGATATCCGCGATGGAGCTTAGCCTTATCCCGTATGCGAAAGAAAACCTTTTCATGACAGAGGAACAGTAATAGAATTTTATACTACTTTTTATGCAACGAATTTCTATTCTCGCAAAATCTCAACGGAAAGTGCAAAGTTAATAAGAATTTATTATGTGAGAAAATTATGAAGTTTCACCGTAAAATGCGAGCGAAAATTATCATGCAATTTATCGCACCCGTGCCTTAATGCATTCCCCTGATTAATTTATTAAGGACCGCGGTGTTGCAAAATTGATGACTATAACGAGATGAGCGTTATTTTATTTAACACTTGTATTTTATTACGGCGCACATTAAAGCGTTGTTTTTTTTGTAATTTTTACATATAATGTATGTTAACCTGTTCACGGCTTGACAGCTTTTTGTGTTGTAGGAATATTTAATGGCTCGATTGACGCAGCTTTTTATCAGTAATTTCCCGGATGGTTGCATCGTTTGCACTGCATTGGAATGCAAAGCACGTCGTATACGATTTCTGCGTCATTTATTTATTAGTATAAAATAAAATGCACATTTTTATAAAATGAGATTTGTATTTTACCCTTAAAATCTTTGTACTTTTGCTTAAAAAACAATATGAATGAGATGATTATAGGTATTGTAGTAAAATGAAAGTTGTACATTTAATATTGGATCTCTTTATGCTTGGTACAACAATTCTTATCTTTTTTAAACTAAGCCTATAAGAATTACAATTCTCATTTTTCTTCCCCTTTTCACGTTCAGACATTTTAACATTGCTTTCCACGTAAAATATTTATGAGCCCTAAGTGTGGCATCATCTGTGGTACCATGTCATTCATAATTTCTGTTGGTCTTTTTTTTTATATCCACTACAAGTTAGCCCTTGACTGCGATCTCACCTGATGGTAAATGATGATGCAGTCTAAGATAGTAGCGGACTAACCTGTTAGGGGCATGGCCGTTATATTAAACACATACCCCTATCATCATCATTGTTCCCATTGTTAGACATAGGTACTAAGGATTTCTTCAGAATAAGGATAGACATATTATTATACATATACACAGTGTGTTCAGCGGCTCTGTAGGACTAGCTTGAGTGAAAATCCTGCTACCTGATTCTTGGGGCCCTAAAGTTTAAGCTGTTTAAGCTGTATGTACTGATTAGCACTTAATCTGTTCCGCTACGTAACTCAAAACGACACGTCGTACCTCAATTTTTTCTGGTCTCCTCCTCATTTCTGATTTGATGACTTAGATGACGTCATACTCGGATTACTGTAGTAAATATAATAAGACCGCATTCTGCAACTCCGAATAACGTTTTGCGTACGATAACAGAATTCCTAAGTATACAACATCTTATCAAAACTAATCGTTAAACGTTACTAAGAGTTGGAGTTGGAGTTGGACTTAACTTACCAATTATAGTTTAACGTTAACGACCAAGTTCTCTAAATTAAACCGGACAAAATGGTCATCAGGTGTTGCCAAAGTAATAATTTATTGTTACAATCAAACGCACGTACCTATTTATTTAGGCATGGAACTAGTTATGTTATGCAATTAAAAAAAAAAAAAAGAAGTAAAGTATTACGTGATTTTTGTGCTTGTTATTGACAGCGTGTTATGTTCTGGGAATATTTATTGCCTCGTTCAATTCACCTGGTATACATTGGCCTAACACATGCGGCGAATGCATAGGTACGGCAAACGTTTACACTATATACCAGAGGTTCCCAAATTTTTTTTTCTCATAGACCACTTTCAAAATTTTGCTGGTTCCGGTGGAGCCCCTGCAGCTTATTTCTACCATATTCCCAGTCGACAAAAATGTGAAGATTAGATCTAACTATGGAAATTTGCGTTGCGGCTGAGTTCCAACCACGAATTAACAGTTTTCGAAAAAAACTTTGTACTGAATATGCAAGTTTTTACAAGTAACAGTCGCTGAGTTTCGTCCTTACTTAAGAAATTGGCGTTTTCTAAGGGAGGAACATAAAGTCGTTTTTTTAAAAATATAATATATTTATTTAATCAAAGTATTTACCATTGCTATCTATGCACTTTTGCCATCTCATAGGTAGTTCATCGATCCCTTTACTAAAAAATCCATTCGGACGGGAATCAATAAAATTGAGTTGAATTTTTTCCTTTACAAGAAGTTATCCAAATTTCGAAAAAAATGGTAATCTGTTGGAGCAAGGTCCGGGGAGTACGGTGGATGTCTTAGACATTCCAATTGAAGCTCCTCTAATTTGGTAGCGGTCTGTTGTGCAGTGTGTGGTCTAGCGTTGTCCTGAAACAGCAGTGGCCCAGAGCGATTGACCAGCCTTGGTTGTTTAGCAGCTAGCTTTCCCATCATGGTTTGCAGTTGCTGACAATAGACATCCGCCGTAATCGTCTGGCCAGATTTAAGAAAGCTGTAGTGAACGACACCGGCTCTAGTCCACCAAACGCTCACAAGTAATTTTTTTTGAGTCGATTTTCGCTTGGGGCAGGATTTGGCTGGTTCGCCAGGGTTCAGCCACTGCGATGAGCGTTTCCGATTATCGTACAGGATTCACTTTTCATCACAGGTAATAATTCGATTTAAAATCCCTTCGTTATTGTGCCCGTTGAATAATGTAACGCAGCAGTTGACGCGCGTTTGTCAGTTTGCTGCACTCAATTCATGAGTTACCCACCTTTCAAGCTTTTTCACCTTCCCAATTTGCTTCAAGTGTATTAAAACAGTTTTATCACTAACACCACCGGCAGCTAGCTCGGACGTGGTTTGCGATGGATCCGCTTCCACAATAGCCTTCAATTCTTCATTATCCACTTTTGATCTCCGGCCGTCCACGGGGCTTGTTCTGCAGATCGAAATTTCCAGAACGAAATCGTAAACAAAATCCTGCAAACGTAGTAAAAACCCCAAAATCTGTCTTCAATCATACTCCAGTCGAATGTTCTTATATGTTGTTCGCTACATCATGGATCGCTCCTAATTTCACTGAGATTTTGGCAGGTGATCAGTTTTTAGATAGGGTTGAACTTACTTATCTCAAGGGAGGGCTGAAAAATAAGTAGTGATAATAAAAAAAAACCCCGGCTGAGTTTGTTGTGGGCTCTTCTCAGACCAGGGCGCATTTGGAACCCTCGTAGCTTTAGTTTTAAGATACCGTAGCTAATTATCACCATCAAGTCTTATTCCTTGTAAACATGACGTTCAGAAGGTGTACTTTGTAGGTACCTATTTTGAATAAAGATGCTTTGAGTTAGAGTTTGAGTTTGAGTTTAAGGGAATCGCGAGGGTCATGTTACATAACATGACGCGCAGTACGTAGGCAGGATGATGTATTCCGAACGTGCTTGGCTAATATGAGCTGGGGGCTTGGTTTTTGTCGATAGTATTCCTGGAGCTTTTCAACTAACCGCATTACATGCATGTCACGCAGCATGAAGCTTTAAAGGTAAAATAACCATTAGTTGAATTGCTTATGCGATTTTATTGAAGTTCAATAAAAAATATTTTTACATAAACATTAAAATTCTACGGGTCTCCGTTTTTGGGAAATAATTTCGACGCTTCATACTAATATTTTAAAAATGCGACTGTGTTTGTTTGTTGGTTTGTCCTTCAATGTTCTTCTTCTTCTCAGTCGTGCACTGTTGACAAAGTGGTCGAGGCTGCTGGGATGATTCAGGTACACTCGTCATCGGTCTTATTCTTCAAATTAGGCCGCACCGCCTTCAGCGCAATGCTCTTCCACTTGTCTCAGTTGCGGGAGCGATTCCACCGCAGTTGTCTGGATTTCATAAGGTCTGTCCATCGTCTAGGAGAACGTCCTCTGGCTCGCTTCCCTTCCATATGACCCTGTACCACTAGACGCTCAATTGACCCTTCATTTCTGGAGATGTGTTTGTCCTTCAATCACGTGGCAACAATGCAACGGATTGATTTTTGCATGCTTATTGTTGAAGACCTGGAGAGTACATAGCCTACTTTTTGTCCAGGATGATTAAGTAGTTCTCGTTGGAATCAAATAAACTTATTATTCAATCAGTCGCAGGTATCAGCTAGTTTATACTAATATTATAAATGCGAAAGCTTGGATGGATAGATGGATGTTTGTTACTCAATCACGCCAGAACGGCGGAATGGGTCTGCATGGTGTGGTATGTTGACTTTTGGTATACTTTCGAGACCTATAAGTCTTTGACTTAATATGTCTCTTGGGGTACCAAGAGATGGAAGAAGCCTACCGTTGGTGGCGGGGAGGAGCCAACCAGCCATCATTTAATTTTTAGAGTAAATAGAAAGTATAAATGATGTCATTCAAAGCATCTTCCTTTTCTTTATAAAAGGTCATAAAAGGAACATGCTACCACTGGATTTAGTTCGTTTCACTGTGACCTTATGGAACAACATATGTTGTTAAATAAGATAGAAATCTAACCCTGGGTTTCAAAGGTATAATACAAAAGGTCTTTAACTCTCATAGTCCGTGTGTAAATAACACGTTACCTAACGCCAGTTTTATAACTGAATTACATCTAAATCGGTGTCTAAGCAAGTCGTTGGGTTGATTGAATTCGAGGCTTCTGAAACTCTAAAAGATCTTGGTTTATTATGGCCACGATAGTATATGAGGGTATTACTGCTAGATGATTCACGTGCCATCATACTATCATACTAATATTATAAATGCGAAAGTGTGTTTGTTTGTTGGTTTTTTTTTTGTTGGTTTGTTGTTTATTGGTTTGTTGTTTGTTGGTTTATTGGTTTGTTGGTTTGTCCTTCAATCACGCCGCAACGGAGCAATGGATCGACATGATTTTTGGAATGGGTATAGTTGAGGATCCAGAGAGTGACAGGCTACTTTTTATCCCGGAATTAAGAAATTTTCCGGGGAATCAAAAACTTAAACCACGCGGATGAAGTCGCGGGCATCAGCTAGTTTTAAATAAATATTGAATTTTATAGGAAGAGAAAGGTGTAGATGTTTAGGGACCCCGTCAGGTTGGTAATAATGGCATTTGGCATAGAGATAGATCATTATAGTGTGAATTAGCACTTAGGCAACTTAAAATTAAGGAGTTCGCGCGGGAACCAACAAACCTCAATCCACGCGGACAAAGTAGCGGGCATCAGCTAGTAGAAAACAAGTTTCTGGACAACACATTTATTTCGATGTTGGCCACTCCTTAAAAGTATTCTACTTACTACAAATAAGTTTATTTTTATACTATTTCCATTTGCAATTAGTATTCTATTGAATTATAATAACGTGTATTATTAAATTACTAATTTTTGTTTGTAGATAATACCTATAACGTTAACCTATGTTTCTTAAGCTGACAAAGACAGATATTATGAAGAAAGTTTACTCAAGTAAGAATAGCATCGTCACTGTTCAGCGGTTTCTCGGGTTGAGACCCTTGTAAAGCTTAATACGTATTTGTGGTTATCGAATTGTTTGGGTTGAACTGTTTTCTTGAAACTACGTCAACTGAAATTTGCAAACACAACACTCACTTTAAATGCCTATTATGTATGTATTCTTCAGCAAAGATTTGCAGAGTTTGTATAACTTCAAAGAGTGTCCTAACAAACAATTCTTGCAATTATCGTAGTAAAATATAGATAGATAGATAAACTTTTTATTGCTGCACAAGACATAAAAATATATAGAAAAGAAAACAAAACAAAGTGCGCAAGGGCGGTCTTATCACTAAAAGTGATACCTCCTACAGACAACCCATTAATTAAGAACCTTCATGATACGAGCGGGATAGTGCAACAATATAGACAGCCATACAATATACTTAATAAACTTTACATACTCATAAATAATTTTAAAAATACACATAAACATAAATGTATGCATATAAACCTACATATACAATATTCTATAGAATACTAGTAATATACTGGGGATCAGATGGAAAAAGAAGATTTTGGTTTACTGAGGATAATGTTCAACACTAAAACCCAATTTGTACATACTTTGGACAACTTATTTAAATGTAGATTAGTTTATGAAGCATTTTACGTAAACGTTTATACGTCTACGTTTAATTTTATCGATGGTGTAAAAGTTGCAACCAAGTTAATACCTACGACCGACTCGGACACAGACAGAAATATAAGTTTTATATCTCTACTTTATCCCTAAGTGCTGTAGTTTAAGAATAAAATGATATTGCCTTCAGAATATTTACTGTACTAAAGTTAAACTTTGAAAACAGTACGAAGCGCTACTCAGGACTATTTAAACACAGTCAAGATTAAAAAAGTTTTTGTTACAAAGTTTTTAGTTCCTTCTGTTAAATTAAATTTAAGTTGTGTAAAAGTTTTTGGTACATAGTACAAAAAAAACATATTCTTTTTCGAGATACCTTGGTGGCTGGTGCCCAGTACCTATCCTATTTCAATGCTAGAACTACAGTTAAGTAAATATTCTGTGCTAGTCACTGAACTTATGTACCTATTCAGCGGTGTTAGTACAATACACGTCAAGCTAGCTAACACATACAGTTGTAATTAAATTATCTAGTCACAGTTTCAATTGTTAGAAGATTAAAATATACTTTTATAGAAGATCATTTTGTAATTGATCGAGCGAAGCGAAGGTCTCTGAGTCTACTTGGGTGAATTGGCACTTGTCCGTCCGTCCGTCCGTCTGTCAGAGCATTATAACTTCTGAATTACTGAACGCAATTACTTCAGCTTTATATATAATATGTAAACCAATGGCCTCCCGCCGAATATGGCTTAAAAAATAATAAAAATCTTTATTTCAGGGTGGCTCTCATACAAGCGAATGCGAAGTAAAATATTTTTTATAAAGTTACATAGGGTTGCGGTATATCATTTTAAAGATAATTAGGAACAGAGTCCAAAAATATATTTTTTTAAATTTTCCCCCAAAAATTGACGAAATGGGGGGCTTTCAATGTGGAAATTTTCTAACGTCCAAAGCTGACCTCAGAACTCTAAATTTTCTGAAAGGATGAGCCTGAAACTTGATCAATTATTTCAATTATATCCTGTACTTGAACAACAAATACTAAGATAAATATTGTAAGGAAACGGAATTATTTAATTTTTAATGAGCTTCAGTATTTTTAACAGAACTTCACATTAGTTTTTAGAGTATATTTTTTGTGTTTGGGGGTTTTAAATTTTTGGTTTTACTTTTATTCAAATAGTAGCGCAGATTAGGTAATAGTTAATAGTAGTTTGTAATATTGTAAGACGACTAAGTTCGTAAAAAGTAACATTTCGATAACCCGGACTCGAATGTACGAATTTTTCGGTACATTTTTGGGGCGATTCGTCTGAATTAGAATCGCATTTGTTTCCTGATGGGTCCCTTGAGTATGGACTGGAAGAATCAGTGGTATCTAATTCTTCACATGTAATTATTTAAAGACACTATATTTTTATTTTATTTCACTACTACGTAAATAAAATCTTTGAAGTTTTTGAATGATTTATATTTTGTTATTACTTTTAAAAAATATAAATCATTCAAAAAATTTTAAAGTGTTTGCTGGTCTCTTTCTCATACAAGTAATATATGAACGTTATAAATGATAAGGTATTGTAAGTCGAGGAAGTCGGAAATTGTGTATTTTTTAATTTTCCGGCTGTCTTCACGAGGTCTGAGAAGACGGGTTCCGGCGTTGCAAATGTGTTTTGAGTTTGTATTAAAATATTTCTGATGCCCGTAAGAAATTCCTTCAAATTAAATGTTTGGTAACATATTCCAAGCTATTTTTGTAAATGATACTTACTGATAATAATATTGTTTATGTATACTAGCTAGAACTTTTTTCAGTGGTTATAAGAAGCTCTTGAGTTATAGTCCGATAAAAAAATCTTAATATAACTCCTCAATAATGATGCTGCAAGGTAGTTACCTTGCAGCATCATGATGGGCAGTTGCCCATCTAAGTTATTCCGGGATAAAGAAGCCTCCGTCTCTGGGTAACCGGTAACCACCTATCTATGTATACCCTATAACAAACATAATATATTATAATGTATCTCTGTACCTTTTTTTCTACTAGATGATACCCACCCAAGATTTTGAAAAACCAGTATCCATGCAGACGAAGTAGCGGGCATCATCTAGTATTATTATATTTAGAATATTTGAGTTGTATAATTTTACGCTAAAATACCCTTCTAATATTTACCGAGAACTTGTTATACTTCAAAAAACACTTTCAGATAATTGGAGAGACTTGAAAATTTCAAATTTCCATTAGGTAGTTCAGGTTTGAATAGCCCGGGGAGGCAATCACGTAGAGGCTTTGAACTTTCCAAAACTTTTTATTATCTTATCTTTTTATATATACACGATCGGTGCAATATTTATTACAATGAGTTTTTATAAAATGTCTGGGAGCATAAAGCGAAAAAAAAAGATAACCTGAGAAGGTTCTCGTTTTTGTTCGCATTAATTATGGTTGGATTATTTTATGGTAGCATATTAAACTTAGGTATATATGGCAGCTATATTAAACCCTTACCCCTTATCGGTTTTTCCACGACATCGTACTGGAACGCTAAATCTCGGCAAGTCCTTGCCGATAGGACAAAGATTTGTCGCCAAGAGATAACTAACCACGATCGAAGCCTTCCACCAGGCCAGAAAAAATTCCGAAAATTATTAATTCCCAAATTGACCTTTTCGGGAATCGAACCTTAAAGCTTATAAGACAACAGCACTCACCATTGCGCCAGAAAGTTTGTCAAATAAATATATTATATTAACTAATGATTTTGATCCTCATAACTCATGAGGTGTGAAGAGAGGGATTTCTAAAATAGCCCAAAGAAGTAGGTACAGAAAGAGCTAGAACAGATCAGGTATATATGAACGTGCGATGCCAGGGCGAATCAACTAGCAGTTATACCTACACTACCTTGTAATAGGACGTGTTAAGGCCCTGTGTAGCGTAAAAGGGGGGTTTTAAAAGCAGTGTATCCATCAATTGGTGACTTATTGTATGCTTGTAAAAATAATTTGCTGTTTTCAAGACAACAACATTCAGCGTCAACAGCCATTGACGCTTCTCAAAACACAATTTAAAAAAAATCTCTGCATTGAAATTTATTTTAAACATACCTCTCAATTTACCTTTTAAAGCAATTTTTCTCCTTATTGAAACCAATAATTTGCTCTAGAAATTTAAGATAAAATTTATACTTCTAAATCAAACACATTGTCGGATTAATTTGTATTGAACAGTAAATATTTATTTTTTTACAAATGATTTCTTGCATTTTTTGCGACATGCGCTTGCTCGATTTCAACCCCGCGCGCCTGTATTTTAATCTCGTGAGCTCACAGCGCCTTAAACAAAAATTATAATTAAATTGAAGTACTCGTATTATTTACCTAACAAAGAAAAGATCGCAGGAAGCAGCTATTGAGACTTGAGAGAAAAATTTAATAAGCTATTAGATTCTATTAATTATGAATTAGTTCTCAAAGGTAGATTTTTAAAGGGAATCCTATGTTTCTTCATAAAGGAACGGCTACAAGAATTATTATTCTCATTTCGCAATAGAGAAGTTTTAACAAGAAAACTTCCCAATGTTCTTCGGCCACAATGCTCGTAAAGTTATTGTACTAGTGAATAATTTTGATCTTTCCCTCCAATCGATTTGTGGTCACGAATTAAAACTTTTCCGCTCCCTCGGCTTAATTAATTTTATCGACGACTATGAAGAACATTTAAAAGTAATTTAACTTTCTTTGAGTACAAGTGGTCATGAAACCTTGTTCATCTGGACTCAACCAATGTCTAATATATAACATTATTTTATTTTCTTTCACATAAGATCTGTAGGGTGTAAAGTGACTTGTAAGAGCCGGTCCACATGATATTGTTGGCAAGGTTGCTACGGCGCCACTGTGGAGAGTGTTAGGCCACGTATACACTTGTAAGACTTACTCAAGTAAAGTAGCGTACAATATTATGTGTAGCTTATATGTGTAACTTACGAGATGTAAACAGTTTTGTTAGTAGCGCATCACATGCAAATGTTATTTATGTGAGTTACTTCCTTACGCTACACACGTAAAAACTTACAAGTTTAATCGTGGCCACAGATAAGTACATAGTAGTACCTAAGTACAGTCTGTCAATAATAAAAATTCTTTCCAAAAAACCGACTTCCAACGCCACTGTAAAGTAAAAGATAATTTTTATTTCTACCCACTATGTTGAAGTCGGGCGAGCCTGATACCTCAACTTTGCTTATCCTTGTTATACTCGCCCGACTTCATCATAGTGGGTAGAAATAAAAATTATTTTTTACTTTACAGTGGCGTTGGAAGTCGGTTTTTGGAAAGAATTTTTATTTTTAACTTTTTAGTGTCAGGGTTGAGGATTTGGAGTCAGAATTTTATGAGGGGACCACCTCGAGAGCTTCCTCTAACGACTGATGGAAAAAAAAACAAATCGGTTCAGAAACCACGGAGATATGCACCGACATACATTAAAAAAAAAACAAATACGCGCTGAATTGAGAACCTCCTCCTTTTTCGAAGTCGGTTAAAAATGGATCGGAACGGAATCGCGACATCGCAAAGTGTTACACCACTCCCTCTTCGTCTGATTGAATCAGTGTAATACGCCGCAGCTCATCGTGTCTGCTGGTTCTTACATAGAATATTGTTATTGTCGCATCGTGCCCAATTATTTTTTGGGGACCACCAAGAGCAGAGTATCTTTCCGGCTCTTCTCAGTAGAATCTACTTTTCGAACCGGCGCGGTGCAGTGTAGAGTCCTGAGATATCATAAGTGCAACTAGTTGTCCTACACGAAATAAAACATTTCACTGCATTTCAACAGAATAAATATACATTTTTTTTATAACTTACTTTAGTAGGAGCCCTAAAAATGTTAGAGTAAAAAGATTATCGCTGATTATCTTACTAATAAAAAATGCAGACTTCGCTAACCTGGAGTAAACAGTAATGTATCAATGTAAGCCACTGTGAATATTTTTCTTATTATTATATTATGAACATCTTGTACCGTCCCATATTCTCACAACTAAATAAATGTTAAACCATATGTCCAAAATTATTTTAAAGTATTAAAAGCTATTTGGGAGAAAAGCAGCTGTCCTCCTTCGACAAAAGGAATAAATGAAACATGAAATCAAACATAATTTACGGGCATTACTTTAAAAGCGTAATGATATTAAATCGACGGAACGTGAAAACTGCAGCGATGGAAATGGCGCTTGCAATTTTCCCGACGCCATATTTTTACGGACAATAACTGTCTCATTAATATAATTGAACATTTTGCTGCCGGAATTTAAACAAAACCACCGATATTATGAAACATCAATTTAAATAATCGTCGAAAATATTTGGTTACGGGTAATCGAGCAACTATGTTTACAAGAGCAGATAATATTATTACCGGCTGTCCAACTTAAGTAAATTATCGAAGAACATTGATTGAGTTTAGTTACAGGTTTCGGGCTTAAACGAGATTTAAATTATACTATTTTAATAAATTTAAGCTAAGAGTTATTTTGTAATATTCAACACTGAACTAGTGGGAGGCTACGGCTGTTTTATTTACAACTCAATTATTCCCTCGGCCAAGTCGCAATTATGCGTCTTGAATGTGTCTTGACGGAAAAGCTTCATGTTTCCGGATGCCATGAAGAAACCATTTTTAATGGTTTAACCATCATGTCAACGCTTCCATCTGACGTCATGAGGAAGAGGTCATGATCACAGACAAAACTGTTTAATATAAACAAAACATTAGGTTTATTGAAGTTATATTTTAAACTAAAATGTTGTAAATTATTATTATATTTAGATCTTTTAACTTGAAAGCTGTTTTAACGAGAACAATTTAAATTTCATTATACTATACCAACGATATTGAACTGTAAATATTAAGCTACTATAAAGCTGATTGTTATTTCATTTGCGGCATGGTATTGGGGTTATTGGTAAAATAGCAGAGATAAAATATTTTTAGCGACGATAATTATTTATATTTAATATAAAATTTAAGTGATTATTTTATTATATGAATAAAAAATGATTTAACCCTTAATTAGTCGCATGTTGTCAAAACAGTTTCGCATTACAAAACGAATGAATGCATTCCTCGCGCTCCCGCTAGCTTCATAACCCGCATCGAAGTTTGTATAATGTATTCCAGTAGCGGCCAGGTCACGGGAATGGAAGGATGCGTCGCTGCACTCTTGAGCGGTAGCCGCGTGCGAGTAATAAAATTGTCAACAATGTAAAAAAAGTGATTCGGATTCCTAAAAATATTCTAAAATTCAACTTTGATCTCAGTATAAGTACAAATTGTTAATTATTGACAATTTTTTTATTTAGCTTGTTTTTGTTTAATAAGATATTAAATTCATGCTATTTCTTTTAAATAATATAATTAATAAAGCACTTTCATAATAAACAAGTTTTATTTAGTTAGTTTAGTTATATATGTCACCGTAAGATTGTAAAATCCGTTAGATTATAATCTAACGATTTCTATCCCGCGAGATTGTAAACTGTCGGAAGATTTTGAACCGTTCAATGTTCTGAGTATTAATTTATGAAATATTTATTGTATTTACGTTTTCTTGTCTCTTTCTTGTACAGTTCGCGCGCGAGTTGAATGCAGAGTAAATGTAAGTGTCACCATACATTTACTCTGCATTCAACTCGCGCGCGAACTGTAGGTTAGGTTAGGGTTGGACATGAATATTCAGGTAGTGCCCAGCCGCAGGTAGGTTCTATCGGGTTAATATACCTAATAGATTACAGTTTAACGAAAAATAATGCGTTAAATTGTAAGCATTAAGTGTATTTTACGTTTCACAATCTGTCGACAGTTTATAATCTATCGAGATAAAAAACGTTATATTACAATCTAACGGTTTTTACAATCTTACGGTGACATATTATTTATTAAATATTTAACAAATAATAAAAAATATTCCTACAATTTGGGGTCACCTGTGACCTCATGCGAACAGTTGTGTAATTTTCTTCGTGCGAGTAAATAAGGTGTTAATATAATGCAATATTATGGATATGACTTTACTCGTAACTATTTATTTTGTTTCTTAATTAGGTAGGTATCTAACAAAAATTATTAATGTTACACTATGCAATTAAAAGTAACCGGGATCTCTTTATTTAAAGCTTTATATAGATTAAAGCTAATAAATAGTTATTTTTTTAAATATATAGTAATTTTAACCATGACTGTATTTATCTGAACATAAAATAATTTTGTTTGACTAAATGATACCTGCCACTTCGTCCGTTACTTTTGGAGACATAAATTTTAAAATTAATTAATTTTCATGACGCGATACCCAGAGAGCTGATGTAGGTTCGAAACTTGCAGTTCCGCAATTGTATAATGATACGTAAATTAATAGTAGACTGTTCATCAAGGGACTAAAATGAACCATTTCAACCTAGATGTTTAGCTTACCGAGCGAAGCGAGGTATGCTATAGAATCAAGTAGAATGGCTATTAGTCCCATGGTAAACACTCTACTTTTCACTTCGATTGCGAGAAAACAAAATAAAATACGATTTTTAATTATTTATTTGCCATTCTGTTACATTTTCATATTAGGAGTAAGATCTTTATTTTCACTTGATGATAATAACAAATAAATAGTCACATTCACTTTACCCTATACCTTCACCTTGTTTTACGTATTGTGCATCGAAATTCGAAATGGGTTAATTTAACATCCATAAAAATAGGTGTAATAATTACAACAAAAATTGTAGAGATTTCGCAGCAAGTTAACATGAATGTTATCCTTATTGTTAACAAGAAGGAATTTTTAAAAAATATATTAAGAACCATAGACATTGATATGAGCTGTAGGTGACGATGGGTAACACTATCACATTGACGCTTACTTACATTCATCTAAGGATTGCGTACAAATTATTTAAAAAATCGAACATTAAAAAAGTAGATACTGTGTGGATCGTAATAACATAGCGTATCTACATTTTATTCATTTCATACAGTGGGTCGACGCTCACACAAATGTCAGACCTGACTACCATCATACCATGACAGTTTTAGCAGTCCTAGATGTACGGTACTGCGTAAAAGACAATAAAAATCTTTATTTCAGGGGGGCTCTCATAGAAGCGAATGCGAAGTAAAATATTTTTTATAGCGTTACGTTACGGTTGCGGTATATCATTTAAAAGATAATTAGGAGTCCAAAATTATTATTTTTTAATTTTTGACGAAAAATTGACGAAATGGGGAGCTTTCAAAGCGGAGATTTTCTAACGTCCAAAGTTGACCTCAGAACTCTATATTTTCTGAAAGGCTGAGCCTGAAACTGGATCAATTATTTGAATTTTATCCTGTACTTGAACAACAAATACTAAAATTAGATAAATATTATAAGGAAACGAAATTATTTAATTTTTAATGAGCTTCAGTATTTTTAACAGAACTTCACAATGATGTCAATAGATGGCGCTCTGTTAAAGTTTATTCGTTTTTGCTTACAAATAACAAAATATCTTATGGATACCGCAAGGTCTCAGTTCGGGGCGAACCACTAGTATTATTGTTGCAGTTTTCCTATACAGCTATTGTAATTGTAGCAATAGTAGCAGCAATAGATATAGTAGCTACAAAGATGTACAGCTTCACGTTTAATACTACCGTCTTCATCGTCAAACGTCGTTGTCTCCGATGCTATAATACCTACCACAAGATATCTAAATCTTGCAGCCACAGGGAAATGACTGGGAAATTGCTCCATTACGCCTGCGGATCGTGAGCTGCATTCCAACACTTCTTCCCTTGTAATGCTCAACAATATAATATCAAATTTTGACACTTTGATGAAATGTTGTTCTATTTTCAATCAGACAAGCTTATTTGACTCGGTGGCCGAAATTGGAACTAGTTTTATGCCTGTTAAGTTTTTTTAAAATTTCATTTTTCATAAATAATCTATCACCTGGCCAGATAAGTTTGTGGGACCATACTTACTTTATCTTCAGTCTACTACTACATCTTACTGTTTATTAAGTAACTTATAATTATAATATTTTAATTTTAATTTGTTTAGCTAACTTAATGGTGCCCGCAACTATGCCCGCGTGGATTTAGATATTAAATATCCCAGAGAACACTTTGTTAATTAATAGATATTATAGATTAGTGCTAAAGAACAAAGGAAAATAGGATAGAAGCGCTAATTCCTTTTGCGTTTGAGATTAATGCCAATGCGATGGCTCAAGCAGTTATCCATCAATAAGTACTGTGAAGAGCTCACGTGGTGAGAGGGACCTCAGCCGACCCGATGAAAGGGGTTAAGCGCTCTCAAATCATAAGTACTTAAGCTCAAGCTAGCGATATGTCGATCTACAAAATGTTGTTCATGCGTTGGAACGTATAATGTAACTTTAGTTCGCTAAATTTAGCGAAGATGAAAAAACCAAGAATAAATGCACATTATAAACATAATAAATTACGTGGGGAGACTTTAAATGATGAATAATTTTAATCTCAAACGAATGCCTCGTATTTATTATTGCTCACGTAAACTTTGCGTTGTCTGACTGTAACCTCAGGCAGCGATATTGCAGTCATCAGAAATACAAAGGTTACAGCTGAACCAGTTCAATATTTATAATTTACAATAAGTTAAATTAAATTCTAAGTTAACTTGGCATAGAAATTTATTACATAATAATTTGTTGTTGACCTAAAAAAATACTCACCCTATAAATTTTTAATAAAATACTGAATTATAACAACATAATTATAAGTAATTGGGGCTCCTTTAAATGAGTGGAAAATAAAACCGAGCGTAATTTACAGCCACTACATTAAAACCGGTGGAATTAAATCGTCAGGAGGTACGTAAAAACTGCAACGCCACGCCGAGAGAAATATCCGCTTTCATATTTTAACTCAATTACAAGAACAGTTAACAGAAAGAATATTTTGTTCCCAGAATTTTACATTATTACCTACATCAATCATAATTAATGCCCAAAATGTTTCCTATATAGAATCTTGCACAACTTATGATATCCATACTACATTTTATTTAAATGGCAAATCTATACAGAATCCTCGAATTAGAAATTTCGCACAGAGGTTACCTTTATAAAGTATACAACCAATAACAAATACGGGTGAAATTTTCAAAATTCCCACGAGAGTAAAGCCGCAGGCAGTCACTAGAAAACGCAATTAAAACCAATGAAACAATATGTTTGGGTTTGGGCAAACATTTCTGTTACGGTTTCACCATGAAATTAAGTTGACTCTCAATGTTATTTAGAACATTTTGCGTTGATAATATAGTACTCTATACACCGACTGAAAGTGTGACAGGATTTCATTACTTCTAGCTGAGTTGACTTGCATTCCAATAACTAGAACTGCTTTGATCTATTTGTACCTTAGTCTGTCAAAGACTAATAGGAAGTTGAGAATGGAATTCAGTCTCGTGCAAAGGATTCTTTGTCGTGCAGATATTTTATTAAGTGAGTTTTTAAATGCTCATTTAGGTGCTTACTTAAATTTATTTTTTTACTTTATACTCTACGGGTATTGATTACCATCATTTCAGTATTGTTACAAATTTAGCTCTTGTTACGCGTTATGTTTCGGTAGAGAAAACCGCCCGTTCCATTCTGTGTCAATACTTAACTACTAATATTTACCACCATGTAATGCGGAGGGATGAAAGGCATATTACGAGAAGAATGATAGATATGGAGACCAAAGAAAAGATGGATGGATTGTGTGAAAGAGGATATGAGTATAAAAGTTGTGAATGAGAGGTTGACGGATAACAGAAGTGAGTGGAAGAAGAAAACATGTTGTGCCGACCTCACATAGCGTGGGAAAAGGGCAAGAAAAAAAAAAGAAAGTTCGTTGTAAGAAAACTTTTCGATGAGTCATCGTTCCTGGCTTAGAGTATGTGCTTGTGCTCAGTAGAGCACAAGCACATACTCTCATAGTAAGAAGGTTTGGGCCATGGTCCACCACGATAGCCACCACGATGGCCTTCAGTGTGGCTAGACAGACTTCACAAACCTTTGAGAACATTATGGAGAACTCTCGGTCATGCAGGTTTCCTCAGCGTGATCCACGTTAACCGTGACATTTAAAAGTTACAGATGCATACCAGAGAATCGAACCCCCGATCAGTCGAAAAGAGGCCGGACGTCTAAACATAGCTACATAATTAATGTCACACGGGCCCGTGATTATTATGATTTTGGATCCTGAATGACAATTAATTTATTAAGTCCATGTTAAAAATTTTAGTTATGGTCACGAATTCTCAAAAGTTAGATATTCCCAAAGGTCAAGTTAATATTTAAATTTAAAAGCTGCGCCATAACTTTTTTTTGTAATCTTGCTTCTGACCAATAAAAAATTTAAACTTTAAAGCTTTCATAAACTTTTCTTTTCGGAGATCTTATAATTGGGCGTAGGAGTTAACTTTTATATGAACAAAATATTATACGAAGGCTACCTAGTGGATGAATTTATGAAATTTTATATTCCAGAAAGAGTGATGAACATTTGAAGTTAGGAGTCTAAACAAAAGCGCAGACTGTTTGCTCAACTTCGGCCTTCAGCGCAATTGTGTGAATGTCAAAGTCTCGAAGAATTTCTCCGAGAGAACAATTTTTTCCCACTTGTTTGTTTCACTTTTAGGGAAACACATTTAAAGTATACAATATCTGGAAACAAAGAAAATGAGATCCATAAAAGTAACTTTGGCAAAATAAATTTCTTTTGTATTATCCTTTCAATAGGGAAAGTTTGGGTCATAATAATGAAACTGTTTTGGGGCTTAAGTGCCTAGCACTTTTCAGATTAGAACATATTAAAGATCAAATGTATCACCTGAAAAGGTATGACCGCATAACAGTCGACCCTTTAAAGTTAAGGGAATCGTTAAGGAGTTGTTCTTAACAGTAGGGTAAAAACGAGCTATTAAAGCGTTATTTTTACCTGACATACCTAATACATTGATTGAATTTTAGGACCTATTTCAAAAGTAAAATAGGGTAAAACTTAACTGTCAGTAAGGTGTCATTATTGACTGGGCGATGTCTCAAAGTCAACTTGTATTCAATACCTACTACATCTAAAGTTTATGATTGCGGAGGAGTTGCTGGTAAGTATGCACACAACAGCTACTCCTCGAGAGGAGCGTTTGTAAGATAATATATCTTACTTACTTATAACTTACATATAAGTACAGCTGAAATACGAATCCATCTCTCTTTCGGCGATAGGTCGGCATTCCGGGGCCAAAAAAACCAAAATCCACTTTGACAAAATCGTGAGTATATTCTAGTCTTTATTTTTAACTACTTAGTAAGGAAAAAACGATAACGGACAGACAGACAAAAATAAGAATAAAATGTGTTTGGCTCTGTAGTGTAGGCTTTCTCCAAATATTTAATGTACAAATATTGTAACAGTTTCAGTTATTTAGGTTTAGTACATAACAGATTTTAGAAAATGTAAAACATAACAGAGGAAGGACAGTGACTTGTACAAGTAAGTAGCTCAAGCAAAGGAGTCTTTTGGAGTCCTTTGGTTTCTCCCGGTCGTATTATGAGCAGTTATTTGCTCGACGCTCGCAAGGATGATATCCTATACGAGCTATACGTAAAGATATGCTGGACTTCTAACACTAAACAAATTACTACGTTACCTGAATAGGAGGCTTATTTTTATTCGGTTCCAAGGTTTGATATTAAAATTCTCGCTTAATAGCCAGTAATACCTTCAAACAAACACTAAATTTAAAAGAGATTACCTAGATAGAGTTTGAAGAATCCATAGGAATTGGGGTCCCAGAGTGCTAAAATTTCTACCATACTAGAAAGCGCAGCGTTGGCTGACCGCCACTAGGTGGTCTGTCAACATCTAGCGAGACCCGCTGGATCCAGGCGGCGCAAAACCGCGGCATGTGGAGGAACCTACAATATACGAGAGACCTATGTCCAGCGGTGGACCAAGAGCGTGATAATGAATTATGTACCAATGCGGTTATATCTTGTTGGTATCTACCTCAAACAACTCAACAGAGACTTTGTAAAATCAAAATGCAATAATAACAGATCACTCCTTAATATTTTCTTAAATAGGAAACCATAAAAGATGTAAGAGAAACCATTTTGTCAAGGTCTTTGCTCAGCAAGATTACTTACTTCCCACAAACTAAGTAAAAATAATTATTAAACAAAATAATAAAACATGACTGCTCTCTGCCAATTTTTTTTTGTGTTATTTATAGCCAGTGCCACTCTGGCTGATGAAAGGATTCTAACAATACCCCTTAAACCCAAATCTGTTCAGGTATTGAGAAATTATGTTGGAATAAAGAAATTCACAAACATACAGTACAATATGAACTCTAAAAACACTCCCTTTTTGGGCAGCCGTGTAATAAACTTATCTTTTAATACATAGGCAGGTCAGATTATGTTCGGACGTATCTACTATTTCGAAAAAATATCTTATTTCAGCAGAAAAATAAGGTTTGGTAGATAATATTGGCATTTGAAATTAAAATTTTAAAATTCACGCCAAAACGCTCCCCGGTGTCATGGCGTCGTTTGTGACGTCACTATTATTTTTACCAATGTACTCTGTGCAGTGTGGAGTAAGCAATAGTGTGAATAGTGTGATTGTCAAAGCTCGAAAACAAACCATTGTGACGTCATTCGCTTGACGGATTGCTTTATTTTATAATTTTATTTTATCAAAATAAATAGCAATCTCACTCGAAATAGAAAAATAAATACGTTTTTTATAATCCTATCTAATGAATCCTATTTCATTAGATAGATAAATTCATAATTTCATTGATTCTTGGTTACTGTCATCACATGCCTATTACAATAAGTTAATTATATTCAAGAACCAAGAAGTTCGAAAGACAAACCCAATCTGAGCACAGTGACAGCATGCAAGCGCATCGGAGACAATGAATAAAGTTTGAAAAGCGTCTGCGGTAGAGATGCAACTCAGGTGCTGGACGATTATCACAGACACTATTGAATGGTTGTAAACAGAGAGAGGCTTTAGGGGTTTTAACAAAGTCAAAGTCGAAGTCGAAGCTATTTATTCAAAAGTAGACGATGCCCGCGACTTCGTTCGCGTTGGTTATGTTATTTCTTATTCACGTGGGAACTCCTTATATTACAATGTAGTCTATGTCCTTAGTCCTTACCTGGGATGCAACCTAACTCTGTACGTAATTTCATCAAAATTGATTAAAAAGATGGGTCTTTAAAGCGTAGCAGGCAGATATATACCTACCGACATACAGATGGGCACACTTTCGCATTTATAATATTAGTATGGATGATTAGCACTGTACACTTATTGAAAGTTAGCTATTGAATTGAAGGGCGAAAAAACACACCGTGACAAAAAACATGTGTGTGTCAGCTCCGTCGCACGACTGGAGTTTACTCTTTACGAACGATTGTAAAATATATAGTAAACGAGGGTAAATGAACGCATTTTTCATATTACTGAAAGCATGCTTGATACATTTATTTATATTAATTATATAATTTTTATTCAGCAAAATACATTGCATAGTCATGGAAATATTAACCGGTGTTACCATGGAAACATAAAGTCAATAACGTAACGGTTTAGATTTGACTCCCCATAAATGTTCATACCCCGGGCTTATATATGAAAATCGATTCTAAAGAAGGTAAACTACAAAAACATGTCTACTGAAAAAGTAGTCCGCGTCTTTCACTTCTATATGGAGCACACACACTAGGCGACAGAACAAAACGTCGTTACCCGACGTGGACGATTCATGTAGACGTTTTGTCCTAAAATACTATTAACAGAAAACTAAATCTTGAGTAACATAGTATTTTCTGTAAAAAACAATACCTATTACTATTAAAAAAACAAAATTATATCCATAGTTTTCATGTAGGTATACATATAGCAGAAACACCTGACATTCCTTTTATTGGAGTTATTGAAAATCCTTTGATATAGGTCTACGTTTGGTTGAAAACCTTTATTGTAACAATTTGTTTTTAAGTTTTTAGACCTAGCTATACGTTAATATATCTCGCAGTTCGTCAATTTCTTTTCATAAATAATTAACCTAAACTTATTTATATATTTTACGGGCCTGTTTAAACGAACACCAGCCTTTAAAAATTTCACATTTCCATCAAAGCTTTCAAAGAGCAATTTGTCTATGTCCACTCCGAGCAAAGCTTTCAAGCTATTCTCTTTGGCATCAGAGCAACCACAAGACATGCAAATTACTACCAAAGAAGTGATACGAATGCGGCTCACGATTTGCAAGCATAATGGAACAATTTACTAGTCACTTCTCGGACTAGAAGTGTCCGACGTATTGTGGAATTTTGCTTTGACGTATAGTCTCGTCAAAGATAAACGTCGCTTTGTGTTGTTGCGCCTACTAAACCTTGTTACCAACTTGTTACAGGCTAAACTTGTCGACCACTGGTTTAAGGCCGTGTATTCACTAGCATTTATAACATCAAAGCTCAAAATCATCATACGAATGATGAATTCTACTGAGTATGGTCTGGATTGGTCAGTTCACCCGACTCTATTTCTCTCCACATTTTTGTACCTATTTGTAATTTCCTTCATCGTCATCAAGTTACTATTACGCTACTATATTACCTCTATGCTATCACGTTATATCGTTCGATATCTCAGGCGACACTGCAAAATATTGTACGATTTGTTAGGCGACACGTCGTATCCTATACGTGTATATAACGTATCCCTACTATCCTATATAAGTCATATTTTATCCCTGAGAACAACGCTTAAGGTAAGCCTTTCACGAAGGTTTAGCATTAAAGTTTGAGAGCTCGAACCAATTAATTGATCCAAGTTTGAGAGCTTCAGTGCATCAATGTGTTGATGTTGATCCAACGCGGAAAGGAACAGAGTTAATAATATTATAAACCAACAAATTAAACTGTATAAAAAACCATGTCTTACGTTAAATTGTCGATTAGCATGTAGCCTATTTTGTTTTTTTTATAAGCTCACGCTTGACCACCACCACATCTGAAAGGAAGTGAAGATGGGACGCGCTTTCCTGGAAGATGTCTAACCACTCTTGATTTAAAGATACCCGCATTGTAATTGGTAGGAAACGCAGATTTTGGCAGATAACCTATTGCTAAATTATTTCCTTTTTGCTATCACATGGTGTTTCCTTAAGATTAATATATACAGTTATTCAATGTAAGAGAAAACCATTACACAGATACCATCTATCAAGAGATTTTTGTAATACTCCTGTCACATTTGCCACGCTAGAGGGCACCGACTGCTCAGACCTCGCGTAGACAGCCGGAAAATTAGAAAACAAACATTGACTTCCCAATCTTTTTGATACTTTGTTGTTTCACATATTATGCACGATAGGAATAACAAAGCTTCATATGTTATACCTACCCTATAGTAAACCTTCTCGACGAGTGTATCGAACTGATTTTAATAAAATTGAATAAATATTTTAATCGAGAGCTATGTTATCGTGGGTAAGCATTATGATCAATCTAACTGTATCCCTAATTTTATTATAAACTAGATGATGCCCGCGACTTGGTCCGCGTTGGTTAAGATTTTTTGATTCCCACGGGAACTACTTCATTTTCCGGGATGAAAAGTAGCCTATGTCCTTCCTCGGGATACAACCTATCAATATAAATGTAATTTCATCCACATCGGTTGAACAGATGGGCCGTGAAAGCGTAGCAGAGACAGATGGACAGACAGACAGAAACACTTTCGCATTTATAAGAGGTATTAGTATGGATATGGATAAATGGATTAATGTCCACTAGCAAGTAACTTTTGCAATTTCTTACAGAAGTCTACTATTTGTACCGTGTAAAAAGTAAACACGCGTAGGTCACAACTTAGTTACAGACCTGGAGAGTGTGTCGGTTCTTACTTTTAAGACTCTTTATCACGGAAAATTAAAGATTTGACTCCCACGTTAACTCCCACAAGATTACCTAGCCACGTGGACAAAATCGTGGGCGTCATAAAAAACATATTATGCAAAGATAATGACAAAGGGAGATACAAATGGACCTAATTCAATTAAACGTAAAGAATTACCGCAGGCGTCCCAAGTACATACACTTAGGGGCTTAGGAGACAAATTTCTCTGGAAATAAATGCGATTCAAATTCAGACAAATTGTCCCTGCGCGGAAGAAGCAGTTTACTAGGAAATTTGTCCATCAGTTTGGAGCGCCAAAATGTTTCGCCTTTTATATCCCAATGGCCCCTTCCAAGAAGCCTCAGATACCTTATTGTTTATATCATGATAGGAAATTGTATGTCTTAAAATATTTTCATAATACCAAGCCCAAGCCTTGGTACCTAAATATTTGTGAAGGTACCCATATTGTTAATCATCATTATTTTAACCCATCGCCGGCTCACTACCATTCACGAGTTTCTTCTCAAAATAAGAAGGGTTTAGCCATAATCCACCACGCAGGCCAAGTCTTTGTGAACATTATGAAAAACTCTGGGGCATTTAGGTTTCCTCAAAATGTTTAAGTTTACCGTTAAACCAGACAATATTTAATTTCTTATAACGCAACATAATATTTTAATAGCTCTTCGAAAATCATGAAGTGCGTTTCCGGGGATCGAACCCTCGACTTTGACCAAAAATAGGAAGCCAGGCGTCTTAACCATTTGTGGTTATGCTATCACTGCTTTTGTTATATTATTCAGCGTAGATCTATTTATTGAGATCTAATATGTTAATTGCAAGTATAAAAAAACCGGCCAAGTGCGTGTCGGACTCGCGCACCGAGGGTTCCGTACTGAAAACTGTAACGACCAAAGATGTAAAACGGTAATAATTACCTTTGTTAATGAACCGCAAAACTAACTTTGTTTGTAGAGGTTTACTGTTAATATCAAAAAAACTATGCTAGTTAGAGCATTGGCTATAGTTTTCCTGTAAAATATACATAAATTCTTATTGACCATAATTATTTCAGATTTTTCGGTTGGTAAACTCCGGAGATAAGGGGGGGGAACGGTATTTTTTTAGACTTTTTCCCCGATAAATCAAAAACTATCATGACTAAAAATAATTAAAAATCTGTTTTAGAATGTACAAAGTAAACCCTTTCATATGATACCCCACACAGTACAGTTATCTCACTTTTAAATTTCAACCCACCGATTTTCCTCCCTTTTTAAATAAGAACAAAAATAATTTCCAATTTTTTTTAATTCCAGTGTCTTTGGGCCACTAATATACACAACTTTTCCAAATTTCATGTCGATAGCTTCGGTAGTTACTGAAATAATCGAGTGTGACGGACGGACAGACAGACAGACAGACGGAGAAAGTCGCACCATAAGGGTTCCATTTTACCATTTTGGTACGGAACCCTAAAAATGAAAGTAGAGTATATTTTAAGTATATTTTAAGTACACTTACTTATACTACTAGTGTGATTAATATCGATTTTCTTTGTTTACTTGTGTTAAGTTTAGATAAGATAGGTACAATATGCTGACCTGTGCCGACACAAAGGGTTGAAACGCAATGGAGGTTAAATGACCGGTGGATCAAATAGCCGGCTCGATTCATTATAAGGCAATATGAAAAAGGTCGTACGAAAAACGGGACCAAAAAGGCTGATCATAGGAGGAGACGCAAATGCCAAAAGTAACTGGTGGGGCAGCCCAAATGAGGACATCAGAGGTGAGGAGGTGTGTGGAGCTCTCGCTGAGATGGATATGCATATTCTCAATATGGGAGAGGTACCAACATTCGACACCGTCAGGGGCGGGAGGAGATTCTGCAGCCATGTCGATGTGACGGCGGGCACTGCGGATATGCTCGAACTCGTGGACGGTTGGCACGTAGTAGAAGGCCTCACTAACTCGGACCACAACGGCATAATGTTTGGTATAACACTTCAAAAATCACAAAACACAAAAATACAAAGAACAACACGCAAATATAACACAAAAAAAGCAAATTGGGGTCTCTTTCATGAGAAACTGGCCCAAATTATGCGGGACACTGAACTCAACACACAAAACATAGCCAAAATAGAAAACAGAGAACAAATTGACAACCAATTGATACACTAAAGCCATAACAGACACATGCACGCAGACAATACCAAACAAAAAACACACAGAAACACTTACCGTGCCGTGGTGGTCCGAGAGCTTAGCTGAGATGAAAAAGCAAGTGACGATCCGAAGACGCAGGATCCGCAGTGCAGCGCCGATTCGCAGGCAGATGGTTGTAGACCAGTACCTGAAAGAAAAAGAAAAATATGAACTGGCAACTAAAGAGGCAGCAGAGCAGAGCTGGAGAGATTTCTGCGGGAAACAGGACAGGGAAGGAGTGTGGGAGGGCATATATAGAGTGATTAGTAGAGTCAAACGTAGAGAAGAGGACGTGCCATTGATAGAGGGGGGTACGACGTTGGACGCTGAGGGCTCTGCTCGATTACTGGCTGAGACTTTCTACCCGAGGGACTTGAAGGATGGGGACAGCGTACAACACCTGCAAATAAGAGCCTTAGCAGAAACAGTAAACGAAAGTGGTCACGATGATCATGACCCTCCGTTTACAATTGAGGAGCTAGAAGACGCTGTAAAGTCCTTCAACCCCAAAAAAGCCCCCGGAGCCGATGGTTTCACGGCCGACATCTGCTCACATGCAATAAAAGTGGACCCAGCGTACTTCCTGGCTCTCCTCAACAAATGCATGGAACACGGCAGCTTCCCAAAGGCCTGGAAGGAGGCAACAGTAGTCGTGTTGAGAAAGCCAGGAAAGGATACGTACACCGCGCCTAAATCATATCGACCTATCGGGCTTTTGCCCGTATTAGGAAAGATATACGAGAAGATGCTGGTGGGCCGCCTCAAGTTCTACGTGCTACCTCGGATCAGTACTCACCAGTATGGATTTATGCCACAGAAGAGTACGGAAGACGCCCTGGTTACGTTAATAACACGCATCCGCGAAAAACTACATCAAAAGAGACTAGTAACACTGGTCTCTTTAGACATCGAGGGCGCCTTCGACAGTGCTTGGTGGCCAGTGATAAAGACCAGACTGGCTGAGGAAAAATGTCCCGCGAACTTGAGGCGTGTCATCGGCAACTACCTCAGCGACAGGATGGTGGAGGTCAGATATGCGGGAGCAATACACAGAAGGAGCGCGGAGAAGGGATGCGTCCAAGGCTCCATAGGAGGACCAATCCTGTGGAACCTTCTGCTAGACCCACTCCTCAGGCTGATGGAACGAAGGGGGGTCTATTGCCAGGCCTTTGCTGACGACGTGGTGTTGCTCTTCGACGGTAAAGAGGCCCGGGAGATCGAGGGACGGGCGAATGCTGCCCTCGAATGTGTTCGGGCGTGGGGTGTCGATAACAAACTAAAATTTGCACCACACAAAACTTGCGGCATGGTAATAACCAAGAAACTGAAATTCGACACACCACGCCTGAGCATGGGAGGGGTCAGCGTCGAAATGTCCCCGGAGATCAAAATCCTCGGGCTCACCATCGATGACAAGCTAACGTTTAACGCCCACGTCGCTAATGCATGTAAAAAAGCAATAGGGATCTACAAACAACTCGTTAGAGCGGCCCGTGTGAGCTGGGGTCTCAGCCCCGACATTATTCGCACTATATACACTGCAGCGGTGGAACCGGTGATTCTGTACGCTGCAGCCGCATGGGCCCCGGCGGCAGAAAAACTGGGAGTCCGCAAGCAGCTCGGCACGGTACAAAGGGGTTACGCCCAAAAGATGTGTAAGGCGTATCGGACGGTATCACTCAACTCGGCTCTCTTGCTCACGGGGACGCTCCCTCTAGACCTCCGAGTCCGTGAGGCAGCCTCGTTATACGAGGCTAAGAAGGGAGCACCTAGACGTGATTTGGTTGATAGAGAAATTGAGAAGATGGCACCGAAGATACAAGCCCCACATCCTACGGAACAAATGGGACTGAAGTTCCAAAACCTGGTGGACGAGGAACAATTTTCGCGCCACAGTGATTACACTGTGCGCATATTCACAGACGGGAGCAAGATTGAGGGCAGGGTCGGGGCGGCGCTGTCCGTCTGGAAAGGGACTGCGGAGACCAAGGCCCTCAAGCTTGCTCTATCGTCATACTGTACCGTCTACCAGGCTGAACTACTAGCCCTGTGCAAGGCAACGGAGTTGGCGCTGTCGCTCAAGGAAAAATCCTTTGGAATTTACAGTGACTCCAGAGCAGCGCTTGAGACAGTTACCAATTCCGGTTCATCCCATCCCCTGTCAGTCAAAGCCAGAGACAACCTGAGAAGTTGCCATCTCCAGAAAAAGACAATATCACTATTCTGGATAAAAGCTCATATAGGACTGGCAGGGAATGAGAGAGCCGACGAGCTTGCTAAGGAAGCGGCCCTGAAATTGAAAAAGAGGCCGGACTACGATCGGTGCCCTGTCTCATTCATCAAGCGTAGTATTCGCAAGGGTACGATTGATGAATGGGACAGAAGGTATCGGTCGGAGGACACGGCTTCCGTGACTAAAATGTTCTTCCCCGAGGCGGTGACGGCGCACTCTACAGTCAAGAAAATCAAAATGGACGGACAAATAGCGCAGGTGCTCACGGGGCATGGAGGGTTCTCCGCGTACCTGAGTCGTTTCAGGTGCAAGGAGAGCCCATCTTGCCTCTGTGACCCGGAGGCTGAAGAAACAATCCAGCACCTAATATTGGAGTGTCCCGTCTTTGCAAGGCACAGATTCAATCTCGAGCAAACACTAGAAATTGACCTGACATTAATTTACCAAAATTTACCAACGATAATGAAATCTAAAGATAGGGATATATTCTTAAAATTCTGCAAGAAAATAGTACAAATAGTAAATAATAGAAATAAGGTAGTATAAGAAAATGTATGATAGCAGTATATATTAATGTATATAAGTGTAGTCATACGAATAAAATGTAACTAGTAAATAAACATATATAAGAAAATAGACCTAAGGCTAATAACTGTAAAATAAACCATGTGTGACTTTTAATTAAATAAAGAAAATGACCCTGTACCCTGTAAAAAGCTCAGTTAGATGGGAAACCCACCCATAAGGATACGAAAGATGATGAATGATAGAAAGAATTGTATGAAGAATGAAAGTACGAGAGGCATAATTGCGAGAACTAGTATGAAAGAATGATAGCTAGCACAGGCTCTGATTACGTCAGAGGTACAAGTATAAAAAAAAAAAAAAAAAAAAAAAAAAAAAAAAAAAAAAAAAAAAAAAAAAAAAAAAAAAAAAAAAAAAATATGTTAGTGTAGGTAAGTGTTAGTTATATGAGTTACTGTGATCTATGCAATTATGTGAATAGTTTTGCGTAGGTATACAATATACCTACGTATATAAATCGAGGTAGTTAAGAGAGACGGTGAATATTATTCAAAGTACCTTGATTCATAAAAACCACCTTCGGTCTGGTTATCAGATGGGTGGAGGTCGTTTTTATCTCGTACTAGTATGGTCAGCTGAGGATCGAAGCTGCTGGCGGCGATCAAATAGCCTTTCGATCCCTAACCAAGTACTATAATCTATTCTGTGCATTTGCTTAGCTTAACAGGAAGAATCTTGGTACTCATACGAAGGGGCATATCACGCGGATATTTTCTTCTGTCCTGTTTCTACTGTTTTCGCGTTAAATCCTAGCATAAACAAGACGAACCCGCTTCGCGTCTCTTCTCCATATAATACTAGTGGTACGCCACGAACTAAGACCTCGCGGTATCCATAAGACAGTTTTAACTGTATAATGCGCTCTCATCTTTACGTTCATAGACATCAGTACTATCAGTAGATAATTTTTTTATTCCACGTAAGATGGTGCTAACGTCTATTATTTGTAAGCACAAACGAATAAAATTTAACAGAGCGCCATTTATTGACATCATTGTGAAGTTCTGTTAAAAATACTGAAGCTCATTAAAAATTAAATAATTTCGTTTCCTTATAATATTTATCTAATTTTAGTATTTTTTGTTCAAGTACAGGATATAATTGATCAAGTTTCAGGCTCAGCGTTTCAGAAAATTGAGAGTTCTGGGGTCAACTTTGGACGTTCGAAAATCTCCACTTTGAAAGCCCCCCATTTCGTTAATTTTAGGGGAAAAAAATAGTTTTGGACTCTATTCTTAATTATCTTTAAAATGATATGTAACGCTATAAAAATATTTTACTTCGCACTCGCTTCTATGAGAGCCCCCCTGAAATTTTTTTTTTTTATAACTTTTAAGCCATATTCTGCTGGAAGCCATCCAAGCCATTTATATATTATATTTAAATTTGAAGTAATTATGTTCCGTAATTCAGAAGTTAAGTTAAGGCTCTGACGGACGGACGGACAAGTGCAAATTCACTCAAGTAGACTCAGAGACCTTCGCTTCGCTCGGTCACTCATGGTCTTCGGAGAAGCTGGTCTCCGTGTGAAGTTCACGCCATACTTGCCACTTATTTAAAAGAATACGCGTCTCTGTTGGTTGAAACCCACGCCTATGGATGAAAAGGCATAAAAATCCAGAACCACGGGTTATCAGTCAAATGTCAAGAGATGTCGTGACTACATAACATTTTCCGATTGCCCGATTCCCGGCCCGAGTAAATAGATCACTGTCCCCGATGCTTGAGAGCAAAGAGTGCTCTTTTTGTGCTATTTTTCAAAGTGGCCTATTCTTTCCATATCGGGGAAACATTTTTATCGGAATTAATTTACTATAGATTATTTAATTAACATGCAGAATACTACGACTGATTTTTTCATATTGGGTCAATAAGTTTTGTAATTAAAAACAATTTTAATTTTCTAGTATCATTAGTAATTTGATACAGTTTTTACAAATGCAGGCAGTATCGCTTACTTTCAAAAGCACTTTTGTTATTTTTTCGAGTAGACCTAAGATTTCGTAAAACAATTAATTATGTACCTACTAGCTGCTTCCCGCGATATCATCTTCATCTCGTTATAGAATATCAAAAATTCCTCACTAGCCTATGTTATCCTACATATAATGTACACTTTTTTATTATATAAGGGGTTGACATGAAGTAGGCAAGGTACTTACCTATAGACAATTTAACTTAAAGACATTTAGCGCCCTTGTGCAAGGGTGTACGACTTATTAAGATGAATTTTCTAAAAGTAGGTACTCAAACAGAAAACGGGTTATGTTAATAGAGTGTTCAGCGATAAAACAATTTTATCGTTATATACATATTATTATATAGAAATATGTTTTCCGTTTTACATTTTATCTCCCAAAGGTCTAAAGAAAAAATATTAAATTGTCTATAAATAAAACATCAAAACGCTGATGAATATGAATTTACCGACTGACATATGGAAATCCGTTATTTTTCCGCCACAATTTACTTTGTAATATAAAAGAGCGATTAATAATCTGAAGATAAAAGAAATGAATATTCATACGCAGAAGTTCAAAGCGACGTTAATGTTATACAATATTCATATCTTAAAGTAACGGAAAATGCGATTTATAAAAGGTAAAGAAGGAAATAAAAATACGTATAATATCTACAAGCTACACTCTACCTACATAACTCCAGTTGACGTTGTTTAAAATATGACAACGTTTAAATTAAGGGCACACTTTCTCTGAAGAGAAGTGGCGCAGAGCGGAGACATTTTTAAATAGACGGGATAAAAGGTACCTCACCATCACGACATCGCAAAAAGTCTTATTATTGGTCAATACCTGTAGCTGGAAACACACCTTTAATAAGGTGTTTGCTCTTTGACTTTGAGTTATCCCGATAATTCATATAAAACAATAAAGGTACCTATAGTCCGATAAACATATCCGACCCGGCGACAGCGTCGCAGTTTTTATATTCATTTTATCTACTATATGAAAAATAAAATAAAATATTTATTATACAAAAAAGGCATGAATAGTTCCAATTTTGGTCAGATAAGTTTGTGTTTGTAATAACAGCGACTTAAATTAATTTGAAATACACATTATCTTGCTTTGATCTAAGAGTATCACTACGCGATGAGTTGGATTTTGCCTAGAGGCTTATAGATATATTGCAAATCAAACGTGATCGCGCGACGCCTAAGATGGGAGTCGACAAGATTATTTTTGTCTTCAAAGGTACTCAAGCAATTTTGAATATTTTGTTCATCATTGTTATACAATGTTAAAAATGTTGTATGTAAGTTGAACCAAAATGGCGGTCGTCTGCGCAGGTACATTGTACTATAGAGCCAAGAGGAGCATACGCGGGGAGCGAGGGGTATGGGCTCCCGGCGCCCCTCATACCGCACTTCGATGATACAATGTGTTTAATTAATAATAATTAATAATTTTATGAAAGGTAATTTTATGTGCTACATCAAAAGCAAAATGTTTGTAAGATCTTACTATTCACTTTCTATTCTAAGCGTTGGTAAACCCTATGTATCTAACAATGTCCAGGGTTGAATTTTACCAAAGTAATGTGAACATAGTTTAACAATCATACAGTTATTCAAAACTCTCGATATGATGATCACCACTCTCACAGATTACTGCCACTATGTTTAACCGTTTGCTAGGTTATATACCTACACTTATTTTGCGAGGCTTATACTGATCAACAACCACTGCAAGTAAAATTTCAATATTCCAAAGTACTTGTGCTGTCTATGAGTAGGATAATTGTATCCAATGAGACTATTACTAGTGGTTCGCCCCGAACTGAGACCTCGCGGTATCCATATTAGTTTTAACTTTATTTTGTAATATTTAACTTTTAACATTAGCACCATCTATTGACACCATTGTGAAGTTCTGTTAAAAATACTGAGGCTCATTAAAATTAAATAATTTCGTTTCCTTATAATATTTAACTAATTTTAGTATTTGTTGTTCAAGTACAGGGTATAATTCAAATAATTGATCAAGTTTCAGGCTCAACCTTTCATGATTGTTATAGTTAAATTTTAACATTAGCGCCATCTATTGACATCATTGTAAAGTTCTGTCGAAAATACTGAAGCTCATTAAAAATTAAATAATTTCGCTTCCTAGTAATATTTATATCTAATTTTAGTATTTGTTGTTCAAGTACAGGATAACTTTTCAGAAAATTGAGTGTTCTGAGGTCAACTTTGGACATTAGAAAATCTCCACTTTGAAAGCCCCCCGTTTCATCAATTTAAGGGGAAAAATTAAAAATATATATTTTTAGACTCTATTCTATTATTTATTCTATCTCCTTTATTCTATTATTTTTTAAATGATATACCACAACTTTATGTAACGCTATAAAAAATATTTTACTTCGCATTCGCTTCTATGTGAGTCTCCCTGAAATAAAGATTTTTATAACTTTTTAAGTCATATTCGGCGGGAGGCCATCGGTTTATATATTATATTGAAATACGAAGTAATTACGTTCAGTAATTCAGAAGTTATAAGGCTCTGACAGACGGACGGACGGACGGACGGACGTACAGACAAGTGCAAATTCACTCAAGTAGACTCAGAGACCTTCGCTTCGCTCGGTCAATTAAAAAAAAATAAGTCTATTGTTTAATTTAATTTCCATAGATATTATCTAGGTTTTTAATTACCTAACATTTCTCTTAAACAATCAGTAAGAAACTTTCAGGTGGGTCCTTTTATAGCTGTATGCTTGTTAAACTGTAAGAAGGATGTCCTTTGTGAGGCAGCACACGGATGTAGTCGACAAGTTAGTGGTTTGTGTGTGACGCGACATTCCACATACCCCAGCCATCTCTACCCGTAGCCCTCGTCAAGTTACTGTTATTATTTGGGTAAAGGCATTTTTACTCATACAATGTTGAATAGTTTGTTTGCTTTCCTTTATATCCCTGCACGATATTTTCACAACAAAATATTTGAGACGATTCCTTTCAAATTATCCAGGAACCAAAATCCTATGTTACATTTCACGTACGATCTTAAGTATTGGACGATTGAATAAGGAAATAGTCCATTTTTAAGCAGTATGCGAATAGTGATTCAAATGCATCATCTGGATGAATCTCTTGGCCCTTCAGGTTCCGCATCATTCAATCAGAAAGTAATGAATAATTATTACATTACTGCAAATATCAGTCATCGCTGGATGAATTGAGGAATAGTGCGTGCTCTTATGTGGGACCCGTGGTGGGACGCAACGTGCGTTGACACGTTGGCCTCGTGTCATAGGGAATCACCATCAAGGTCGCAGAAGAAATGATGGATACCGGCTGACCACACAAGTATGTCTTTCCGTTTGCCGTGGAGAACCTTGGAATCCTCATTTGGATTGGATTGGATTGCCTTATCTGGTGATAGAAGGCCTGACTTATTTTTTGCAGAGAGGATCAGCGCCTGGCCGTCCCATTCCATTCCATTAAACGTGGGCATGATTTTCATGTAATTACAATGTATATCATGCCCACGTGTAATGGAATGGAATTTAACTACTATTATAGCATTTTCAAGAATATAGTAAGGTATAGTTATTATAGTAGCTATAGTTTAATAATACATGTAAGTATATAGCACATATTATATCTACGTTATTCTCGTACATGAATCCCGAGCTGGAAAAGGTAGTAGCACCTTCATTTAATAAATCATGCAACCACCATATTAAATGAATGCAGTTTTCACTATTATAATAATTAGTGTTATTTATTCTCGTGGCAATGGTATAATTAAATCATTTAAGTGTTTATCGGATTATATTTAAATGGTCCGAAAAATAAATAAATTACATGCTTATAGATTCAAGTTAATGATATTGAAAATTTCATTTTACCATTTTAAAGTAGTTTTGTTTGAAAAATTATAATCGTACCAATAGCGATAGCATCGACCTATAATTTTTTCGGTACAACGTTTCTTAAACTCTTTTATTATCAGCTTTTCAGTAGAATAAAATACAAAAATCTTAATGAAATTTATCGTCATTACCGCCTAGGAACACCCAGCTGAAGCAAATCACTTCACGCTTTATACTAGTGTTGGTCAAGACTTCGGTACCCTAGTCCTATAATGGAAACACGCACCAACAATAAAATTTAATTTCCCATAATTATCTCAAAGATGAAGCAAAAACGTCGTTTCAAAAGGTTCGCTTTAAAAAGTCGATTGCTCGCGCATCAGTAGATTTCACGTGAACGCAGTCACGAATGAAAACTAGTCAGAAATAAAGACCGTGGAAAGCTACGCATGTATTGAGAGGGACCGAGCCGAGGGCGCACTGAAGGGGGTGAAGCGCTCTCCAATACTAATCGCCTACCGAGCCTCTCCAAGAGGCTTCAAGGGCTCTTTCGACTAATCACTATTGCTCGAGAAACACGTTTCAATAGCGGATAATGAATTCTCCCTAATTGGATTAGCGTATTTAGGCAAATGGCTATAAAGAACAAAAATATTCATTTACTTATTCTGCTACAAAGTTACAAATAAATTTTGTTTGAATTTTGTAGTCGGGAAATAAAACACAATGGATGGAGTTCTTGGCTTAGCTGCGGATGTGTTAAAAGCACATCAAGAAGGAAAGCTTGATTTTCATAGTTTCACAGCTTAGCTCCAGTGGATAGAGGTTACGTTTAAACGAACGATGCGTTAAGTTTTTTACATACTAGTTGAAGCAATTGATGCGAGCTAAAGATGTGAGCTAGGGATGCGCGAGTAGTGTAGCTATGCATGAAGTGGGAGCACAGCCGGGTAGCTGTCGTAATTTTTGCTGCATTTAAAGTCAAAGTCAAAGTATATATTTTATTCAATTTAGGTACACTTCTTGACGTCCAGTTACTTACACAATATGACGGTGATAATCAGTTACGGTATCTTAAAAGTAAAGCTACGAGGGTTCCAAACGCGCCCTGATCTGAGAAGAGCCCAATCTCTCAGAAACCTATAAAACTCCGAAACTGTCACACGACGACTCACGACTCACGACTCATGCACTTAAATACGACGGAACTTCGATCGGGGAGCGGGATGAGGTGAGGGAGACGCGTTAGTTATCGAATGTGTGCGGATTTGCAGTCCGTCCGTCGAGGAAGTCAGCTTCAATTTCAATTAAACCGAAACTTAACTCTGAATTGACCTGACTAACTCGTGACTTGACCGAAACTGCCTTACAAGCTTAATATTGCGCAAACAGATCCCTGAAACGAAAAATAGTGGTTCCAAACCCGTAATATTTTTAAACGATCTATCCAACGATACCCCATACCACGGGGTAGACCAGAAAAAATATCCCCACTTTACGTGTACTTCCCCTAACATATTTTATTTCAAACTTTTATTTTACCGCCGATAAGTATATGATAAATATATTATTGCAGAAGCTCCATATAATACTCCTTCCTTCTGTCCACAGTAATACTCATTTGTGAATAATAAAATATGATTCAAGTATGGAATGAATTTCAAAACAATGCTGCTGCGTCAGGGACGAGCTTATAAAAGGATGCGCGCGCTGCTGCCAGGCTCTCTTCCTTGTCATCCGTCGTTGCGTGTCGTTCTTGTGTGATTTTATTTGTTGCTGGAATATTTTTATCATGTTCAGACAAATAAATGTGCCAGGAGAGCTTTTTGGTCTTTCTTCTTCAAGTATCCTCTAGAAATTTGCAATAATATTATATATACCCATGCCTAATTACATCATTCTAGTAAGTAGTAAGGACATCTGAGCTAAGCCGTGGACAGACAGACAGAAAGATGAAATTAAAGCTTAAAGCTGTTTGAAAATATAGGTAAAGTTAGGTTGTGGAATGAACTTCCAGCGCATGTATTCCCTGCCACGTATAACTTAAGTACCTTCAAGCAAGAGTGAATAGGCATCTTCTAGGCGGGCGCGCTTCAACTTAGACCTCATCATTGCTTTGTCGTCATCAAGCGCAAGCCTATATCTTGAAATAAAAATAAAAATAAATGTTAATTAGAAAATTCGCAAATAATGAGTGAATGAGAGATAATTTCATTTTATTAATGTAGTATTCACTGAGGTGTATACTAAAATTATAAAATGTAATTATTTCAAGCTGAGTTCATTGCTACTTTGCGCAGCGGTAAGCAATTTGTGTTTTATAGTGACTGCAGTCCGCCAAGGAAATTATTAGTGAGAGAGTAAAACAGCATTTAAACTTGAATTAAAAGCTACTGGCGAGATTTTGGCTCCACTAAGTTATGTTTTTATTGAAAATGGAATTTAGGACGTCCGTATGAAAAAAAATCCACGCGCGCATTTTATAAACGGAGCTTCACAGACTAGCGTGACAGGACTAAACGTGTTTCCCATTTGACTCCGATCGTTTTCTGCAGATATTTTGTTCTATCCTGCAGGTAGTGTGTTATCACACTTAGGAATCGCGTTTATCAAATGTGGACCAGTTGGAATTTTTGGTAATCCATTATTTAGAGGGCCTGATAAGAATTAAGCTAAGGGGGCGATGGAGATAGCTTGGAGTATCCCTATGTGACCAAATTAAGTATGAGGAGATCCGCAGCAGAACTAGAGTCAACGACATAGCTCGAAGAGTTGCGAAGCAAAGTTGCAGTGGGTGGAGCACATAGTTAGATGAACTGATGAAGGTTGGAGCCCCAAGGCACTGGCTCGGTGACCCTGCACGGAAAGCATAGCGATGGCAAACCCCCGATAGGCACGCAGACGACGTCAAGCAAGTCGCAGGGAACCGCTGGATCCATGCGGCCCAAGACATATATCCATCATTATTGGAGGTCTACGTCAATAAAACCTACATAAAGTCAGTAAATCAAATAAGGATATAAACAGTTAAATTAGATTGAGAAAGATTAACACCATTGTCCACCATGGTGGCCAAGTGCAGACTTTAGGTATAAACTATTAGATTTTTCGGGATGAAAAGTATCAATTTTCTACGACTTGTATAACAGGTCCGTTGCTCCGTCTGGTTCTATTCATCTTGCTACTCTTTTTATAATGCCAGAAAACTTTTTACTTTACAGAAGAGTTTCCTGAGTGCCAAGAAAATATAAAATTTTAATAGAACCACATTCGAATACAACAAATGTGAATCCAGAATGCATATGTTAAGTAAAATGAAAATCGGAATACATTTTCTCTGGAAATATATTTATTGTGCTCATATTAAAGCTGCTTTGCAATACACTTCGTTTTGTATTTTTTGGATAGGATGTAAGTCTTGCTGCATATTATTTAAATCTTACTTCTTACTCATATTAAGTTATTTAATATAAAAGTTTAGATGTTTGTTGATTCAAGTATCGTAGATAAACTTCACTCTTATTTGTATCACTATCATTAAATGAAAACCACTGAGATAGCTTTTTACTTTCAGTGCTTTCGGAAGTCGGTTTTTTGAAAATAATTTCTTGTTTGTTAGTTACTTTGCTTGGAGTAAGCCCTGCAGATCATTTAAGATCAATTGACATAATATAGCAGGTATTATTTAACAGCTATCGTGTTGTTTCATGTTGTATGTTTTATTTCGTTGGGTTAGCTTTTGAAGGGTTGTAAGTGTGACTGGGTCATTGTACGAGAGAAGAAAATGCAATCATGCAACGTTTGCCGTTTACATTTTCACCTTTAATGCGCGATGATCTAGTAAGCCACTGTTTGGTTGTTAGCTTCAAGGCTACTGGAGTCCTTTCCCACCAACCCTTTGTCTAGTATGTTAATTTTTTTTCACCTCTCATGCTCTAAAAAGATGTCATTATAGCTTAGCGTAGGCGGACTAAAGTTAGCATTTAGGGTCAAGGGATTAAAGTATTTTTTTTAAATAATTGCTGGCGTTATTAAGTTATAGGTAGTAGTAAATGGGTAGTAAAAATGAGTCTATGGTTAGTATTTATCAACAGTCCAAACTAATGTGACAGACACAGTCTAAGAACATACGTTCTTTCCTACCAGTCGTTCAACGAAGGCATCTAGACAAAGCAAAGCTGAGGGGTGACAGGGGCGTAACGAATGAAATTAGCAGATATTTTATAATACAAATTTCTATCACTCTAATGTCTCTTATGCAGTACCGTACATCTAGGACTGCTAAAAGTGACATGGTATGATAGTAGTAAGGTCTGTCATTTGTGTGAGCGTCGACCCACTGTATGAAATGAATAACATACCATTCATGATATAACATAGTTACGATCCAAACAGAATCTACTTTTTTTATGTTCCATTTTTGAAACAATTTGCACGCAGTCCTTGATTGAATGTAAATATATAAATGCGTCAATGTGTTAATGTTACCCATTGTCACCTATATGTCTATGGTTCTTTCTTAATGTATTTTTTTTAAAGTTCCTTCTTGTTAACAATAAGGAAAAAAATAAAGTTGGTAATATTGCGGGTGGCCGCGAAATCTCTAGATTTTTTGTTGTAATTATTACATTTATTTTTGTATTTTACATTTCGAATTTCGATGCACAATCGTAATACAAGGTAAAGGAATAGGGTAAAATGAATTTAATTAATTTGTTATCATATCATCAATCATCAAGTGAAAATAAAGACCTTACCTACTCCTAATATGAAAATGTAACAGTAAGGCAAAGCAATAATTAAAAATTGTTATTTATTTAAACGGGATTAAAAGCCATTCTACTCGATTCTATAGCATACCTCGCATGAAATGGCTCATTTTAATCCCTTGATAAATAATCTACTATTATATCAGCTATCCTGTTTATGTCAACCCTGAATTAAACTTATATAAAAGTGACAGCATTACAATATTTAAGTAAAATTAGCAAGTTTAAATCGGATTAGTAGAATCGTAGGATTTGCTTACGATCATAGAATTGCATGAATGGGTTCACGGATGAGCGCAGTCCCGAGTCCCGACAAAGGGCTCACGTCATTTAATTCTGTTGATGTCATGTTTGCTCTGTGCTCCATCATATATAAATTGAATTTCGCCCCAGAGAAATGTAAACATAAACGGACTATTACCAGGAGGCTCAAATAATTATTTATTTAGCCATTTATTTAGATAACTTTGATGTACATGCCTTACATGCTAATACATAATATTAATCATAAAGTACATGGACATGAGGCCCTATCAGGGCGCTGCTAACATTATAATACTTATGATATCATTATTATTGGGTCCTGTCCATACAAAATTAAAATAACATAATATATAATATAATAATGACAACATTACAATTATTAATTTAAATTAACATAAGTACGCTGATCTAGTTATTGAGGTATGTATATTCACTCAAAAAATCTTTTACACTGTAAAAACATTTTTGTATTAGCTAGTATTTTAATTTTCTTTTGAATATTACTTGTTTTATCTCATGTGTAATCAAATTTGGTAATTTATTATAAATTATTACTGATCTAAAATATGGGCTAATTCGAGATTGTGTTAATTGGTTGAAATGAGGTTCAACTATGTAATTACTTTTTTCTGCGTGTGTCTCTTTGAGGTTTAGTACGTACATAAAGGAATTACTTTTGTACTTGAAGAAAATTTTATCAAGGTGCATATTTTTCCTAACAAACAAGGCCATCTCCATTATATATATAGACGGTAACGTAAGATTTTTTTTATTAATAAAGATAAAGAGATATTATAGAGAGGAGTGAACTTTACAATAGTGACTTCAAAAGCTTTTCTTGCAATGGTTACATTTTAATCCCTAAAAATGGTAACATTTTGGTATGAAACCCTGACAGACAGTTAAGACAGTTAATAAGTTACACTTTATAACTAATTAGTATATTTACAAGCATAATTACAAGTTGTAACGGTATTATATTTTAATACTTGAGTTCTCGATCAGTTATCACATACGTAAAATAATATAAAATTTTCAAAGGCAATATAAATACGAATATTTAAAATAATTAAAAAAAATTAAAAATATAAACCTTAAAACTAAGGCATTAAAGTTTAATTACGAATGTAGTATATTTATATTAATAAGACCTTTTGTCTTCGTAACAACGCTAGCATATCGGCGCAGAACATGTCGGTGACGCGAATCCACAAGTACCAAAAAATGCTCAACGCAGCTAAAGAAGTTTTCACTTCAAAAAAAATTCTGGCGGACAAGAAGTCCGCGTAAATCACCACCGTACCAATATTATCAGTCTATATGTCTGCTACGTTTTGATGGCCCACCCGTTCAATCAATTTTGATGAAATTTGGCACAGAGATAGGTTGCATCCCGAGGAAGCACATAGTATGATCGCTTTTTATCTCGGAAAATAAAAGAGTCCCGCGGGAATTAAAAATCCTTATTCCACGCGGATGTAATCCATCGGTTATCTTCTAGTAGCAGGTATAACTTAGAGGCTAGTATCATAGAGCTGATAGTAATATTTTTTATAAACAGTATGAGTGGGCTGGTATATCATTACACGAAGGATGTCGTTACTAACGAGCTCCGAGCAACTAACTCCTCATATTATACCACAGGGAGGAATCCGAGGGACAGAAGAGCTCCCTTTACATCCAACTAGTCACTTGCTCAAGTAGCCTTATAAGACGGTTTTTAAATATAATATCGTATAGCTATTAAAAATAGAACACTACATCGAAAAAACATTCAAAGGTAAACTCAGCTCAGTAAGTAAGTATTTTTATTGATTCAGGGGGCAAATGTATTATAATTTATTTATTTTATATTGCCTACATTGACAGCGCAGTCTGGTGAAGTCGTACATTTAGTTGAAACTTGATCTTAGTCATTAGAGTAAAGTATCTACACAAAGTTTTAGAGTCCGAGAAGTAAGATAGAATATTGGTACTAGCATGGGTTTTTAAAAATACTGTATGCTTTTGAACTGGTTTAAAGGGGATTTTTAAAAATTTAAGACAAAATATTAACTTGTGTGGGTAGTTTTTAGTTTAGGTTTTCATCGTATTTATTTCAGTGACTATGGCTGTAGTAATCTGAGGCATGTTTCATCAAGATACACCAAAAATACGATACTGCCATGGTGGCTAATGTTCCAAGCAAGTATGCTTGCAAAGTTCAACCGCACATGAAAAGAGTGTGGTTAGTGTGCATATTTACCGGCAACTCGGTTTCTCTGTTATTAATAAAGCTTAGATTAAAAACAACAGTATGAAGCGTTGTTTCAGAGAAAGTTTTTAAATGCGCTCGTTAGCAAACTGCGTTGGAAATTTTAACTTCTGAGCCTTCTGAGTAGACATTGAAATCATATGCGATTCGAATCTCAAATTTTCAATTTGTTAGTGTATAGTAATCATTGAGTGTCATCTTAAGATTATTGATTAGTAATGGTTTAGTCCGAGCGACATTTATAAAAAAAATCAAAACAAACAAAATAATAATTTATGGTATTTATCCATACTAATATTATAAATACTAAATTGTGTATGTCTGTCTGTCTGCTACGCTTTCACGGCCCAACCGTTCAACCGATTTTGATGAAATTTGGTACAGCCTACAGGGATAGGTAGTTTCCCGGGGAAGGACATAGACTACTTTTTATCCCGGAAAATCAAAAAGTTCCCGCGGGAATCAAAAAACTTAATCCACGCAGACCAAGTCGCGGGCATTATCTAGTAATAATTTAATGGCGTATATAAAGTCGTGTCGAAGGTCCAAGTTGAGAAAACTGTCCATATTTTTTTGTCGGGTTCAAAAGTTAGCACTTTCATAACTCTTTGCCGGAAAGATAAGTTATCACAAGTTTTCCCTGACGCAACTCTTTGATTCATCTTCTAACGAAATATTATGGAAGTGCGGAAACAGCTTATTTGATTCATGAAATATAAACATGTATTGAAAAAAATCCGAATGTTTAAAATACTTGGTTGAATTAAAAATCCCGGGAGTGAAAAACAACTCCCTATTATTTTCCAAGTTATAGATGCAACCTAAATGTAAGTATCTCTAGGTCGGTTCCACCACCACCAGCCTATTAACGTCCCACTGCTGGACACAGGCCTCATAGGAGAGAGGTTCATAGATTTGAGCTTAGACCCACCACGCTGCCCCAATGCGGGTTGGCGGGCTTTAACGACTATTAATTATCATGTTAGTGATAATAACCGGGACCGACGGCTTAACGTGCTCTCCGAGGCACGGGGGTGAACTTCCAACTCCAGGCCGGCACTGAGAATTTCTGAATTGAAAAGCCCAATACCAATTTTTTGTTTGCCCGACCGGGAATCGAACCCAGCACCTCGTGATCCGCAGTCGACTATGCTAACCGGTAGACCAACGAAGCAGTAGATCGGTTCGGATCTTTTAAATTGGTTGAATCATGAAAAAGTCTGATAACCAAGCAGACAGAGAGAAAAACACACTTTTTCGTTTATTGACCAAGCGAAGCGAAGGTCCCTGAGTCTACTTGAGTGAATTTGCACTTGTCCGTCCGTCCGTCTGTCAGAGCCTTATACCTTCTGAATTACTGAACGTAATTACTTCAAATTTAAATATAATATGTAAACCGATGGCCTCCCGCCGCATATGGCTTAAAAAGTTTTCAGTGAGAAATTCTATAATTATTTTGTTGAGTCTACAAAAAAATAATTATTTAATGAATAAACTTTTACATTCAAATTTAAACAATAGAGAATTTAAGAAAGGTTTCCAACACAAAATTGAATTAGAAACATCAGTCTTTATCTGAAGTTAAATTTACGAATGTCGCAAAGTAACTTCAATAAGACGTGTCAAGCAACAGACCCACTTGAATCATGAATGTTAATGCCGTGGAGCGAAGAAACCATGGATATGGGAGTAACAATTAAAATATGTCCACCATCAAAGCTAGTCTATCAAACTCTAGAGGCGAGAACATACTTGACAAAGAAGAGCATATTATAAGCATAAGGACTGATGAACATAATATTATTACGTGACTCTACTAAGAGTATTTAAACTCTTAGGTTTTTATAACGATTATTATCAGATGTTAGTGATAATAACCGGGACCGACGGCATAACGTGCTCTCCGAGCCATGGAGGAAACGAAAAGGCCAAATTTGAACGTCCAAATTCGGTCACCCATCCAGTTACCGACTTGGGTGAACGCTGCTTAACAATCGCATTCGACAGATATGTATGCGTTGTCACAGCTAGGTCAATTTCGTCGCTCATCATGTTTCTATTGAGACGTTTTATGGGGCGGCCTGGTAGCATGACCGCTTTCCATAGCTACCACACAGAAGCAAAAGGTTTTTTCAAAAGACACCACGCCTTGTAGAGCGCCTCGATGTATACATACCAGTAAGTGAGCGCAAATTGGCGCTCAGCATGAAATCTAAAAACGCATTTAAAAAATCCATTATAGATCTGTCGGCACTTGATGGAAACTTAAAGCAGTAATTAGGAGTTAGAATGTATTATGTAAACAGTTTTCATCTCGCATTTGAGTACAGTAGCCAAATACCAAGTCCACTATTATGTTATAAGTCTATTATCCCCGATTTCGTAATGCCACGTGAGACTATTGTTCGTGAGTTTGGGCACTTCGGAACAAACTTCCACGCTCAAGTATTTGCGCTCCAGGCTCTTTGGTATATTGTTATTCATAGCCCTGTGCCACTGATATACAACACCCAAGATAAAAGCGCGCGTAAAAGCGTCCTGAGCCCTTAATGTAAATTTTCACTTTATACACGTGACTAGAATTATTCCTGAGACGTGACATCAGAAGGCTTGTTTAGAAATGTCAAATCATGATGGTTTGCAGTCCAAACTAATTTAATATATATTTTGTCCTCGCTCTCAACTAAACTCCAAAGTAACTGCTTTAGTTCAAACTAAGCACTTTTTCACATTACTGTAGGACTGCCTAGAACCAAGAAATGAAACTTTTCTATCAAAATTAAAAGAACATTTTTTTAAAACTGCTAATGTAAAAGTTACTAGCTGAAATAAGTGACACTTTGAAATATAATTAACGACTCTCAAGAAATATATGGGAAATCTTTTACTTTTTATATCAGTGGCCTGTCTAAACGTTGTGAAAGAGTGCTCCATACTCTTATCTTATATTTAATATCATTTGAAGCGAGTAAATTAGGTACTCGTCGAGCTTCGTTTTGTTTCTTTACAAGAAGACAAAGTTGTATGAGATAATTTGATAATCTTTGAAGGTTTGTTGATATTTTCCCTGTCAAAAATGTATCGTATCCACCATAGATTTAGTACTGGGTTCGCGCGCTTCACCCAATGCTAAATCTATGATATCCACTCGTTAAGGTGCTATCTCACGAAAACCCATGAACAAGCTATGCACGAATACGTGGTTGATTACGCCATTGCTACACGCATAGCCTGATCTGACATTGCGCCCACGTAGCTCAACGCAGTGCACGCTATGCACGCGGCACAAGAAAGCGAGCATAGCGTAAAATACGACACGTGGCCGCCGTCTTCGATTAGTAACATACCTACATCAGTATTAATTTTGATTATGTATGGATTATACAATCTATTATGCGTCGCAAATTGGAAAACCTATATTAATATTACAGGAATGATATTAATTATGTATACATTCTAGTAGTAATTAGAGATTAGAATAGTCTAAACACCAAAGTTTCCTCCCATCCGTAAACTATCAAGTTATTCGTGTCGATAAAGATCTTGGGAGCATTTGGGTCAAGTTATGTTGGCCATCTGCATAGGTACGCTTTTTAAAACCTTCCTTCGATGGCAGAAAAATACTCGTAATTATGATTTATTTTAAACTGTTTTAACGCTAGAACTATTCCACGAACAAGACTGAAAAGCGAGCTTTTATCACAAATAATGAGTGAATGATTACGCGGAAAAGCTAGGAACGGGAATTTATTTAATTTGGTTGGCTTATATAAATTAACTTCAACCAAAAGACTCCTTCCAAGTATCCAATTTGTACCTACTTTCAAAGGATACGATGCCGTGTAGAAACCGAAGGGGTATGGGTTTAATATAACTGCCATGCCCCTAACAGGTTAGCCCGCTACCATCTTAGACTGCATCATCACTTACCATCAGGTGAGATTGTAGTCAAGGGCTAGCTTGTAGTGGATTAAAAAAAAAAAAAAAAAAAAAGGATAGCGCGTCTACATAGGTCCTTTAATATAACATGTAAAGGCTTCACGAGAGAATTATTCATCATTACTATTTCATTTCATTTATTAAATCGTTTGACTGTTACATAGTTGAAGATCTTAAAACAGTAATAATTTTACTAGAAGGAACAATCTACCTCTAACAGGCATACGATATATTAAGCTTAAATTTAACATGAAGCCATAATATTAACAATTGATTCGGACAATTAATAATTGGTACAGTAAATAACAGATTATGGTTATTATTATATTATGTGAAAATTATTTGCCAAGTTAATTTTTAAATATGTAAAGTCCTTAGTTATTTTAATCACGATTGAAAAAGTCATTTAAGCTATAAAATGAGCCATAATTTAAGGATTCTTCTATATTTATTACGGTTTTGAAGCGCTTGAAGAGAGACAATCCTGTGTGCGTCCTGTGTAGTTTCCTATTGTACCTAAATAAGTTTTGAAAGTTTCATTTGACCACTTGGTTCACCGGATAAAATACGACAAAAGTTTGATGAGTCAAGTGGACGAGCCTGCCATAAAAATACGCAGCTCAACTTTTGAAAAATAATATGAAACTTTAAGATAAATAAGGACAACAATAGTTCCCATACTCACATAGATAAAATATTGACGACAGACATGCGCAAATCAAACATAGCTAAATCAAACAAAAAGCTCAACACACATTCACTCTGAGTTACTATGTATTTTAAACTAATGTGTTAAGGTCTTTATTTGGATGGGCTACATCGTATAGTCTGCAAAAGCGCAATAGTGAGCTACTGTGATGATGCGTACAGTACTCACATGTGTGCAAACCGCGGCGAGTAGAACTAAGTTGTTTTTCATGTGTGTACGTAAAGCCCGGTGTATACAATTCCGTGAAAGCTAGATAGGGCAGAAGAGGAAAAGCGGTGGTAGTAAAAGCGGGGAAAACACCGGCCGAGTTTTCAGTGACAGTTGTCAGTACATTCTGGGACGCGGAGAGAGATGGTGGTTCTGTTGCTTACGAATTTTACTTCTCGATCTCCCGATTTCCCGCGCATTTTACGTCCACGTGGTTAACTTGTTACGATTCAAATAATCAATTATATCTAATGCTTTTAGGAAATAAATGATGAAAAGTGTAATAGAATGCATTCGTGGATGTTATTAAAACAATTATTGTCATAAACTTGAGTGTGCTGTGCCGCTTTAATGGTTGTCTTCGTTCGCTTGAGAAAGTAAGTTACCAATTCGTTCTTTATAACGAGATATGTTTAGTAGTTTAACAAGGTTTTCATTAAAAAGCGAGGCAATGAGGATTTGCCACTGGCGGTTATAAAGGTAAACAGGAAAACTTTCGCAATTAAACGTAATCACATAACTTAAAACTTTGTTCGTTGTTACGAGTATAACGCGAATTCCTTGTTGTTTTCGGATACAGTTGATGGTAATTGCAGTTTAATTGTTTTTGCTATTAACTAGCTAATTTATATGAGTGGATCATTTTTGAAAAACCTTTATTGGGCTTAATTCGAGTTGTACCTATCGCCATATTTGAGTCTCTACTTATGTAATTTTTATTTTTGAAAAAAAGTTTTTATTTTATTACATTAGTAGTCTCAAATATTATGGTCATACAGCTAAAATTAGAATAACATGAATTAATATTTAAACCTACTTTTTTATTTATTTAGTTGATAGTTAGGTGACGTTTTCTATTTTCGACTAGATGATGCCCGCAAATTCGTCCTAATGTAATCATTATCTTAAATTTCCACGGGAACTGCTTAATTTTGCGGGATAAAAAATACCGGTAGCCTATGCCACTCTCCAAGACCTCAACTATACCTACGCAAAAATTCACGTCAATCCGTTGTTCTGTTGCGGCGTGACAAACCAACAATCAAACACACTTTCGCATATATAGTATTAAAACTATGATAATATATACGTTATCTACTTCATCTAATCAACTAAATAGCAGAGAAAATGACCGACCAATGAGATAATTTCACCGACCTTAAATTTAAATTTCTCCTTATTCTACTTTTTCACAAAATGTTACACTTATAACTTACTATACTTCAAATTTAAATGTTTTTTATTCAAATAAACTTTTACAAGTACTTTTCAATCGGCAAATGAATCTACCACTAGTTCGGAATGCCTATCGGGAAGAACTACCAAGAAACTTACACGGAAACGGCTACTTACATTAAATTGATAGGACATGATCAAAAGCGTCTCGTCTACATGACGATAAGTCGTTTTTAATGTACGTTAAGACACAATGACACACTCATAAAAGGTATAGATATATAAGATAAGTAAATATCCAGAGCACTGAGTAGGTACTTAAGTACTTAAATCAAATAACCAGAATGTTCGAGAACTTAAAGTACAACAAAGCCTCAATACTTGAAATATTTTACGTAGAAGTAACAAGCGCAGGGATTACTTTCAAAGAGGAACATAGTTGTGGCATGATTCTCAAAGGGTTGTGTAGTCCTAAGATATCTCATTTGATGGGTCCTTTATCGAGAGTATGTACCGGACAAGAATGGTTCTTTATCTGTACTTAACTTTATAAAGAGAATCTAGGATTTTTACCCTTTTAAAAACTAGTAATATAAAGCTACGTCTGGCTTAACGGATAAACCTTTTGAAAAGCTTTTAGCAGAGCGTTGGTTTTGGAATTCGGTTCGCTTTTTCTTTAAATTATAAACACTGTTGTAAAACCTCTACAGTTTTGTTTTTTAAAGCTGAGCAGCATAAAATAACGCTCATTAACGTAAAATCAGGTATCCATCTTCTTCATTTTGAACTTCCGAAAGAAATTAATGCGAAAGTGCGCCTGCCGCATTTCGCGATGCTTTGCTTTCTCGGACATGGGCAGACTCTCGATCAAGTCACCTTTAAAAAAAAGAACCAATAAATATCGAATCATCCGTTTAGGAGATCAATCATAATGACTTCTAATCGTTATCTGTCAAATCGATGTTTTTTTTATTTTTTATTTAACCGTTTAACGGCTCTGTCAAATCGATGAGATCGATGGCAACGACAGAATATACACAGATAATACACAGACCCACAGCTACAGCAGCTACAGCTGTTTATGTCAAAGGTTAATAAGTAGGTATCAAGGTATATAAGAGTAGAGTTTAAGTTATATACTGTTTTTTTTTTAGGTATATTTTTATGGTAAAATTTTTGCATGGTAATTGTTTACTGAAAAATTTGAACCGAAAAAGATAAATCCAACATTATAATAATTCTTTGAAACACACCTTTGTCGTCGCAAAGAGAATGAATAATTAATTATTAAATTTTCATAGGAATAATATAAGAACGAGTATAAAAGCCTTAATAATAAGAAGGAAGGAAATTCTGCAGGAGGTAATGAAATAAAGATTTATGACATCCGTTGCACAGCGCTCCCGCGTAGCACGCCGGCCTCCATTTACTCACTTTACCTATAAGAAAAGTAAGCGTATTTAGTGAAAAGAACGTTTAAATTGACTATTCCATATTTTATCGGGTAAGTTTTCCGATAGGACACCTAACATAAGTTATACGCGTACTCTGTTTCACTCTCTTTTATGAACAAGTGAAAGAGCGAGATAATGTTTTCTCTCACATCTCGCTCACTCGTATGAGCAACTGTAATACCAATGAAGTGCGCTTCATCGTTACGTTCGTTCGTTTCAATTCTGAATTGAAGATCCTCACTCCTCACTATAACCAAACGTCCAAAAATAATAAACAAGCACATTAAAACTACTCCTAAAGGGCGAACATTTTTTAATGACAGGACAGGTAAAAACGTACATCCCAAACTTCTGCGCATTTTTATATGGAGCTTTACAGACTGCCTGAGACGACGAAACAAGTTTTTCTTAGGATTTGAGCGTTTCGCACTGACGTTTTGTCATGTCCTTTCAGTAGCTTCCTTTCGCCTTTAACCGAATTAAAATATGGATTCGGTCGCTTAAAGTCCCACCAACGTCCCACTGTTAAAATATGCCGCGATCGCATAACAACCCGTTCAGAAAAGGTGCCGTGCAGGATGGTCTTAATTCGACACGTAGTTTTTGTTCTCCTAGTTAACAGTTTCTACTAGAATATTAGTGCTACACTTACTATGCATTATTAATATTGAAAATTATCTATATGTACTTAATTAGGATTTATGAAACTAACAGCTGATGCCCGCGACTATGTCCGCGTGGATTGAGGTTTTTTGGTTCCCGCGGGAACTCCTTAGTTGTACGGGATAAAGAGCCTAAAGTTATTCCAGACTATAATCTATCTGTGTGCCAAATTTCATCCAGATCCGTTCAGCCGTTCGGGCGTAATTGAGTAACAAACATCCATCCAAACATCCATCCATATATGCGTACATCCATACATCCATCCAAACTTTCGCATTTATAATATTTACTAGCTGATTTGATTGAGCACAGATAATATTTTGCGCACCTTTATTAATTTAAGGTAGATAATAATTTGCAACTTGCAACCCAATATTTGTTGCGGTTTTTGGCGAACTGCGATTATACGGTAACGTTGCATCGTTTTATTTGTAACCACAATATTAACAGCTCCAACTGAAATGCGGTTGTTTAATAAACTGGGTTCAATGATTGAATTATGTTTAATGTTTGCATTTAGAAACTTATAACCATAAACAGATTAAAGCTCGATTAAACTGTACGAGTAATAATAAAAGCTACTCTCATAATACATCTTACTATAATATTATAAATGCGAAATTATGGATGTATGGAAGGATGTTTGTTACTCAATCACGCCCCAACGTTTGAACGGATTTGACTGAAATTTGGCATAGAGATAGATTATAGTTTGGAATAACATATAGGCTACTTTATATCCCGGAAAATTAGAGTGTTCCCGCGGGAACCAAAAAACCCAATCCACGCGGACGAAGTCGCGGGCATTAGCTAGTAATAAATAATTATAATTGGTGAACCAAATAAGTTTAATATCGCTGAGTTTATTTTTGACCGAGCGAAGCGAAGGTCTCTGAGTCTACTTGGGTGAATTGGCACTTGTCCGTCCGTGCGTCCGTCCGTCTGTCAGAGCATTATAACTTCTGAATTACTGAACGCAATTACTTCAGCTTTAAATAATATGTAAACCAATGGCTTCCCGCCGAATATGGCTTAAAAAATAATAAAAATCTTTATTTCAGGGGGGCTCTCATAGAAGCGAATGCGAAGTAAAATATTTTTTATAAAGTTACATAGGGTTGCGGTATATCATTTTAAAGATAATTAGGAATAGGGTCCAAAAATATATTTTTTTAAAGTTTTCCCCCAAAATTGACGAAATGGGGGGCTTTCAAAGTGTAGATTTTCTAACGTCCAAAGATGACCTCAGAACTCCAAATTTTCTGAAAGGATGAGCCTAAAACTTGATCAATTATTTCAATTATATCCTGTACTTGAACAACAAATACTAAAAGCAGATAAATATTGTGAGAAAACGGAATTATTTAATTTTTAATGAGCTTCAGTATTTTTATCAGAACTTCACATTCATGTCAATAGACGGCGCCGCGAGGTCTAAGTTCGGGGCGAACCACTAGTTTATTAAGTGATGATAGGTGACGATACAGTCTTAAACAGAAGTAGGCTGACTTGGAAGGGATAGTTTAATTTAAGTTATACATAAAACTTGAGAGCAATACGGAATACCGGCCTCTTATCCTATCGCACTATAAATCGGTTTTTAATACGTCTTATCATTACGGAGTGTAGTAGCTATCCACTGCCGAAACCTCTCAACAGACCAGAGACACTTGGGTATTTGACTTTATCTGGTCAAATAAATTATTTATTAGTGATTGTTGGCACCAAGTGCCCTGTATCTACTTGAACGTACGAGTAGATGAAGGGAGTTGAGGGTAGAATCTGGGCATCCAATTAAACTAATTAACTGTTTATATCCACCACCGAGTATTTAACCTATTGAGAGCCAATAGCCGCTTTGAAACACATCTCACCACTTTCAGGCGGGGGACGAAGTAATAATGGCATTTCTTATTGGCTGGCTCAAGTTCAACTATACACAATACTCGTATGTTACCGCGGCACTTGGGCTGCCCGCTGCGCGTCAAAAAAAATCAATAAAGTCTAATATATATTACCAGTAGGAAAATCGAATGTGTGACTGTCTGTTTGGCTGACTGTCTGTCTGTCTGACTGTCTGTCGGTCTGTCTGTCTGTCTGCTACGCTTTCACGGCTAAACCGTTCAACCGATTTTGATGAAATTTGATACAGGGGTAGGTTATATCCCAGAGACGGATGTAGGCTTTTATCCCGGAAAATTAAAGAGTTCCCGCGGGAATCAAAAAATCCTAAACCACGCGGACGAAGTCGCGGGAATCATGTAGTTTTTTAATAAAGCGCATTTGGACACAGCCGTTAGTCTTAACTTTAATGCAGATGGATGGATGGATTAAATTTATGATCAACATTATAATGACTCTATAATTTCAAGATTTTTAATGTTTATTATTTATTAGGCGCTTCTTTTTTGCATTATTATACAATATACTAAAGAACTAAAGTTTTCAACAAAACCTTTTCAATAATACCTAATAGTAAACAATCAAATAAATAATAAACCTGTTCTTTTACTTCAGAATTTTTCGGAATTTAATGAAATATAAATTTTTACTAAATAAATTAATTTATTGACATTCAAGTAGTGTAAGGCTATCGATATAATTTTTCGACAGTTGCACGGGCTACACTGGGCTATGCGTGGAAAGATAAAAAAGAGACGGAGATATGCAGAACTACATGTGAAAGGCAAACAAAAACTCAAAGACATCAACGGGTTCCTTTTCATTTTTGTAAATACTTTAATTTTTTTGCGTATTAATGATTTTTATTTATAATTACATAACTAAACTTAATTATGAAATACTATCCCATCCTTTGCATAGCTGGAGGTATTGCTTCTCTTTTCACGCCATTTAATGCTGCAAAGAGGCATATTTTTCGTTTTTTTTCTCGATCAATTTCCGAGCACTGTCGAATTCGGACTGAGGGCGGCTATAGGCACGAAACGTAGGAGACTAAGAGATAGCTGCACTTTTTGTAACAATCCCCAGAAAAGCTGATTCAGTAATAGCTGGTTGCTACACTCTCCACTGATGATGTTAGTGAAAGTCTGACCGCATGCTGATGGGCCTCTCACTAAAAATGAACCATACTTATAAAAGCTGATTCTGTACAGTATTAAAGTATACGCAATACCTAATATTTAAATACAGTATGTATGTTCATAACGTCTTTGAGAAGTGATATCTAGTGAAAGGCCCGATGTATAGCGTCAGTTCTTATATTATTTACATAGGTATACTTGTATACTTTAATAGTGTACAAGAATCAGCTTTTCTAATTATGGTTCATTTTTGGTAGCGATAACACGTCTTTAACCAGCCATATCTAGTGAAAGACCCAACAGTATGCAGTCAGACTTTCACTACCATCATCAGTGGAGCGTGTAGCACCCAGCTATTACTGAATCAGCTTTTCTGGGGATGGTTACAAAAAGTGCAGCTATCTCTTATAATATAGCGTTAGTACTTATACTGCTAACGATTGGCTGGTGAGAGGGCCCGCTATGCTCAGTCAATTGGTTGTATGGTCTGTGTCCACTGATTTATTTCGTGAAGTTACAAAAATGTCCTCTGTGAGTTTTATTTAACTATTTTAACCTATCGATTAAATTAAAAAGTACGTCGAGCTTTGACGACAGTACAATTCAGTATTTAATACAAAATCTCATACTAAGCAGGTGTTTTGACGTTTGAAAAAAGTTCCTAAATGATAAATGATTTATTAATTTCATGTAGGACAACTTCTGTCACTTAAGATACATTAAGACTCTACCACCGGCTCGGAAAGGTGATTCTACTGAGAAGAGCCGGCAAGAAACTCAGCAGTTGCTCTTTTCTTTCTTTTCTTTGCTGATTTGACTAGTTGTCAAATACCCAATTTAGGAAAAACATATTTTCAAATTTTGTCAGCTGTACAAGTTTACATATACGGCTCTTGCATTTTGAATTAAGCTCAGACATATTATAATTAATTATTTTTGCATCCTGGGGTAGACATTTTATATAGTATAAGTCTTTGAATCAAGATCATCATAAATCTACTCGGGATAAATCGTGGCAGAGATAATTAAAGGGAGTACGAAATAATTAGGTTAAGTCGAAGAAACTGTAGTCTATAGTAATTAGGTTAGGCTAGCTTATGCATTAAGCTCTATTGTTTTGTTTTCAATAAAGGTTAAAAAAAGGTCGAAATAAAGGGTTGTAGTAGTACCTAGTAAATAAAGGTAGAGTTTTGTTTGAAATAAATTAGGAAAATATTTACCCCCTAGCTGTAGGTATATCAGAATTCAGGAGCTTGCGTAGTAGGGAAAGGAAAATTTCAATGCTCCTCAATAATTGTTGAATTTTTGTCCCCATAATAGTATAACAGGTAATAATAATACAATATTATGTAATACTATGAACAATAAAATAAAAGCGAAAACACTGTTGGTAGTAAAAATGTCATACGCACGTGCATTTGAGCTATTCTATACGTAATATGACCAGACACCATCTACCAACCTGTAGTTCTTATTCCCGTGGGGATAAAGGCTGTAGTCCCATGAAGTGATTTCTCGATTTCCCCACTGTACAAAACAAGAATGCCTTTGTTTGAATGAACAAAGAGTATGCATTTAACGTGAGCGCTTAGTTATGTACGTGCTAAATTTTCTGCGACAACAATGTGTTATCAAAGTTGTGCAGTATTGGTTATCATATAAATCATATTAGTTTACCATTTAATGCGATCGTCGTGGTGCAATACGCAGTGCAGAATCATGTTTCAATAAATAACACGATTAAAAGCATTCTCTTTTATTTTACGAAACTAGCTGGTCTAGTCAACAAGTGCTTTTTAGGTTAAACTTTTTTCTTAGCCTCCAAAAAATATGAACGAGGTGTCGTTCGATTCGGAATAGCGATGATTTACGAAAAAAATAATAGCCGCTTGCAAAAGTTGCAAAAGTAATGAACAATTCACTGAAATAAAAATATGGGGTTTGGTTTCATGCAAATATCTCAGAAGCGACTTGATATTTTTCAAATTTAAAAAAAGATTAAAAATGAAGAGGGAATTTCACAAAAAAAGTTTAACTCCCGGAACTAGGACCAATTTTTATAATTTCCCAGTGAGTTGAAAATACGACCAAAAACGGAGACTCTCGTAAGCTTCGCCCACGCCTTTAATGTATATAAATATTATTTAAACCTATTAAATATAAAAATTTAAGTTGAAAAAATTTAGGCATCTACTGGATAGGTGAATGAACAATAATCCGAAAGAACAAGTTTTCTATTATTGATGCATTAGTTAATTAATAATTTTTTCCTACTTGAACATGAAAATTGCAAGTGCGATAATTGTTAAATAACAAATCTGAGATTTTATTCCTTTTTTGGAGCTATTTTAGAAAGGCCTTACAAGAGATTTCCGTTGGAAAAATTAAAAAAATGATAGTTTTCACTTTGTTTGAGTTACGGTAACGGTTAGAGTAACGGATTGACTTGATTTTTTGCATGGGTGTAGTTGAGGACCTGGAGTGTGACATAGTCTACTTTTATCCCGGAAAATTAAAGAGTTCCCGAGGTATTTTAAAAACTAAATCCACGCGGACGAAGTCAAGGCATCAGCTAGTCCTTAATAATAATCATAGGTGATAAAATATTTTTTTTATATGATTAATCAAGCTATTTAATTTTTAACCTAAGTAAATTGTTGATAATAAAAAATATCAATTTTTAAATTTTTCCAACGGGTATCTCTTCTGAGGCCTCCCCGAAATAGCTCCAAACAAGGAAAAAATTCTCGGATTTGTTATTAATTAACAATTTATCGCACTTGCAATGTCCATGTTCAAGTAGGAAAAAAATATTAATTAACTAATGCATATTTAATAGAAAAATCGGTATAAAAAATTTTTGACCGCGGATTATTGTTCATTCATTTATCCAATAGATGTCTGAGTTTTTCAATTCTTAATTTTTATACGTTTAAATTCTATTTATTCAATCATGGTCTAACATGGGCGAAACTTACGCAAGCCAGAGCCAAATATTGATCCTACAGTTTCGGTAGGTAAAGTTTTTTTTGTGAAATTTTTTCGTGAAATGTCCTCTTATTTTGAAATCTTTTTCAAATTTGAAAAATGTCAAATATTTTTTGAGATATTTGCAAAAAACCAAACCCCATATTTTTTTCAGTTAATTGTTAATAACTTTGCTATATTTGCAAGCGGCTCTTGAATTTTGTTCGAAAATCATCTATTCTATTCCGAATCGAACGACACCTCGTTCATATTTTTCGGAGGCGGAGAAAAAACTTTGACCTAAAAAGCACTTGTTGACTAGACTATAGCTGATGCCTGCGACTTCGTTCGCGTGGAATATTTTTTTAAATTCCCACGAGAACTTCTTAATTTTTTCTTTTATCTCTCCAGATCCTCAACACTCCCTCTCATCAGATCCCTTGCTAAAAATCACGACGATCCGTTGCTCTGTTGCAGTGTAATTAGTCGTTAAGTTTCCTTATATTTTGTAATTTTCTGCGCAATTTTCCTAATTTTTCTTTTCGTTAAAACCTTCTACAAAGTATAAGAAAACTTTTAAAAAAGATGAATCAAATCTGTAATGTCGTTCTCAAGTTAAAGTTGTGACCAAGGGAAACCGGGGTTCATTTTTATTATATACAAAGAAGATTGGTCAAATTAATCTGCATTTACAATGGAGGTCGCGGCTCTTAACTAATCTTGAAAGAGTTTATCGCTGTCAGATTAATATACCTTTGCTTGGAGCATATCATAAATGGTTTGATTTCATCCAGTCATCCATCCAATTCCAACCATTGCTGGGCATGAACAATTACAACAGCTCACCATCTAACAATTAAGATCTTCACTTTTTAGAGTTTACCTCCTTTAGAATCGATTTTCTTAAATAAGCTCGGGGTATGAAAATTTATGAGAAGTATAATCAAACTATCTCCGTTACGTTATTGACTTCATGTTTCCATGGTAACACTCGTTTATGTTTCCATGACTATGTATAGATCGCGTGAGTGTTGTTGAGTGCAGAGTAAATGTATGGGGACACATACTTAAACTCTGCATTCAACTCGTGCGCGAACTGTAATGTATTTTGATGAATATTAATCATATAATTCATAATATACAAATAAATGTATAAGCATACTTTCAGTAATATAAAAAATGCGTTCATTTACCCTCACTTACTAATTACCTACTATATATTTTATAATCGTTCGTAAGGCGTCAGGCACGAAACTAGCGACGGCCGAGCGACGGTGACAGCGGGGCGATGTGGTCCAAGAGCTGGCGACGAATTTCGGGAATCTAGTCGGGAGTCATACCAGTTTCGTAGAGCGTTTGCGGTTATTTCGCTACTGCGCAGCATATAACATTTGCAAAAATTTTTTTTGCCGATTTTTTTTTAAATCCACTATAAGTAAGCCCTTGACTGCGATATCACCTGATGGTAAGTGATGATGCAGTTTAAGATGGTAGTGGGCCTACCTGTTAGGGGCATGGCAGTTATATTAAACCCATACCCCTTTTCGGTTTCTACACGGCATCGTACCGGAACGCTAAACCGCTTGGCGGTACGTCTTTTCCGGTAGGGTGGTAACTAACTGCGGCCGAAGCCTCCCACCAGGCCTACTACAAGGAAAATTCTGAATTCAGAAATTATAAATTCCCAAATTGACCCTGCCGGGGATCGAACCCGGGATCTCCGCACGTTGAAACAACAGCGCTCAACACTGCGCCACGAAGGTCGTCAAATTTGTCGTCGTCGATTTGATTTTTTAACTTTAAATTTAGTACTTATAGTATTTGAAAAAAAAAACCAGACCTTTTTGTCGGTCTTAAAGTATTACCAGACCTCTTCAAAAATATTTTATTAAAATTCCCAAATAAAAATACTTTTGACAATCTGAAATTTCATAACGTATTTATTGAGTAATTTCAATAATACCTGTAAATCGCCAGACACATTTTTAAACAATTCTCAGTCGTGTGTAAAGTTTTCAAATGAGTACGACAAAATTGCGGTGAAATTCGTCGCACCAGCTCTCCGACTAATCGCATCACCCCGCTGCCGCCGTCACCCCGCTGCCGCTAATTTCGAACCCGAGGAATAAACTCCAGTCGTGCGTCAGGGCTGATACACACAATTTTTAAAAAGCTTTTATTAAACTTGCAATGTATGTATGTAATTCTTATTTATCTTACTTCCGAACACCTTCTCTGGAGATATTTCAGCACTGCAATTGCAGCTTATTTATCTTACTTACTATCAATCAAACTGATAAACTGATAAACAACTAACAATGAAGATTTTTGCTACGTCGCATGGTAAAAATCCAGTTATTATTGAATCACTATATTAGTCTTATACATGTCACCGTAAGATTGTGAAAACCGTTAGATTGTAATATATCTAGCGAGATTGTAAACTGTCGAAAGTTTACAATTTAACGCATTATTTTTCGATAGGTAGGTATATTAACCCAATAGAACCTAATTATTTATGCCGAGCCCTAACCTAGCTTACAAGAAAGAGACAAGAAAACGTAAATACAATGAATATTTCAAAAATTAACACTCACAACATTGAACGGCTCACAATCTGTCCACAGTTTACAATCTATGGAAATAAAAAGCGTCAGATTTCAATCTGACGGTTTTTGCAATTTTACGGTGACATATACATGTTAAAAGCAATGTCCGTCTCTTCACCCGCGTGGGTTTAGGTTTGACAAATCCGAACCGTATAATTTTTCGGGATAAAAAGTAGCTGTTACTCTACTGGTTCATAACTATATCCCACCCAAAATCACGTTCATCCGTTAATCTGATGCACTGTGATTGAATGACAAACGAACACTTGCATTTAAAATAGTAATTGGTACACATATTAGTAGATACGGACTAGTACAGATGATTAATTAATTTCAACAAATAAGTTGCTCTCAATTTCATAACAAATTAAAAGTTTTCCTAGAAAATAATTCCATTAAAAATATTTACTGTATTACCTACTGCAATCAATAACTCAGGTCCGCAGTGCAATTTCATAAACTTATGTGGAGTTATATATTTCTCGAGAGGAAATAAGTTTGTGCAGCCGATATAACAGGAAAGCTAATGGAAAATCTAGAGATACTTAAGAAAAATTGCAATCCGCGTTGCCGGTAATAAAACAAAAATTGTAGAGCGAGGCTTAAAGTGTCCCTCTTGATACTTTAGATATACCTACCGATATTGTTCTTTATTGCTGTCTATTTCTATTTGACCAGACTGTTCGAGTATGAATAGATAGATCAAAAGGTAGTCAGATGGACATACAGATAAACACTTTCGCATTGATAATACTAATAGGGATCTGTGGATAGTGCAGTCTCGTTACTTATTCTTTTCATTAGGTATTCCTTAACTTGGGAAAGCACTTTGCAGAAGGCAATCCTTGTAAATTAATCAGAATGCAAATTGAATTGAAATCGAAACAATCGACGTACTCAAGATCATTAAACTTTATACTGTGTCAACTCGGTTAGCGCGGGGGAGACAGGTATTGCATTAAAAGGTCTAAATTAAACTCCCTTCACACCCTACCACATAATAGACGTAAAGGTCGTACACACTAGCGACACAATGTCACTCGACGAAAAGTCTCTATAAAAAAAAATCAAAATCAAAATATGTTTTTTTATTCAAATAAACTTTTACAAGTACTTTTGAATCGTCAAGTGAATCTACCACTGGCTCGGAATACCATTCCTACCGAGAAGAACCAGCAAGTTCGAGAAGAACCAGCCAGCTCGGTGGTCGCTCTTTTTAAATAATTCATTTACAATTATTATATTAATGTGTACATAAGTAACCGCTGTCCTTAGCATTGCTGGAGCGTTCAAATCCACGCTCCTCTATCATTTACATAGTCTTCAACAGTATAATAAGCTTTTTTCAGGAGCATACTTTCAATGGATTTCTTAGGCAAGTCCAAAATAGGTTGTGGAACTTTGTTATAGAAAAGAATTACACAACTATTACATATATAATTACTAGATGATGCCCGCGACTTCGTCGGCATGGATTACGGTTTTTTCATTTCCGCGGGAGCTTATTTATTTTCCGAGATAAAAAGTCGCCTATGTCCTTCCCGGGTTACAAACTATCTTTATACCAAATTTCATCAAAATCGGTAGAACAGATGGGCCGTGAATGTTGAGCTGACAGACAGACTGACAGATAGATAGACAGAAAGGCAGACAGGCAGACACACTTTCGCATTTAAAATATTAGTAGGTATGGATTAACTCTATTTTGAACATAATAATTATAAATTCTAATTTGGGCGATCATTATACCACTTTTATCTATTATATTATATTTTTATATATTTATCTGTTGTTAATAGAGGAATAACAGTCACAGCAACTTTTGGAATACTAATTGATGCCATTATCTGACGCTAACAGAAATGCTTTGATCGTGCTGGTCTCGCCAAACATTTTGGCACTGCTACGAAATATATGGTTCCTATAGCTTTAAGATTGATTTTTGTCTTGCGGGCAACCCAAGGCAAAACAAAAATACTGCTACTCCTGTTGCTAGTGTCTCAAAATGTTAAATAATTGACAGCATTCACTACAAAGACTTTATCTATCAAAGTAGATCAACATCTGAATGGCAATGAGACAAAAAGTTACTAGTGCGACTTATTACTAACGCTCCGTCCTTTGGGAGGGGAATTTGGGGCGTCGGGTAAAGTTAGCAATTCCAGAGTTTTGGATTGTTGGTTCGCCCAATGCGATTCGGAGGGAAGTTGCATTGGGATTGAATCGGACATAGCGCTGCTGCTATCGTAGCATTGAATCATCGATATCTCCCTATGTAGAGCGATATTCTAACATTGAATTTTTTTGAGCTTTTCGTAGAATTTAGGTTTTTCTAATTCGTGAAATAATAATAATAATATGTCTGTAGTAAAGTCTGTAGTAGTGTCTGTAAAATAGTAATATGTGTGGAAATTTAAATCTAGTCGACCTAGACCCCCTACTACCAAATTCATGTACTTTCGCGCCACCATCTAAAAGGTTATAATAGCTCAGGTGGGAAATAGGGCGGTCCTGAGTCCAGATGTCTCCAGTCCGACTTTTTTTTCCCCTTTATAAATATAATATAATATTTTATTTCAAAAATAAAATATAATTAACATAATTCATCCAAATATTGGATTTAATATAAACACCTGCGATATGCCTTCCAGATCAGCCTACTTTCATCACAGACTTTACCATCAGTATCATTCATGGTACAAAGATATGATTGCAGTGAGGTCTTTCCTTAAAACATAAAAATAAAATTGGCATTTACCGACAGGTTTAAGACTGTCTCAAACCTGGCCTAAAATTTAGGTACTAACCTATATGTATTTTAATTTTTGGATTATAAGTTAGTACACATAAGGCAAAACATTAATTCTATTACATGAAGATATTTACAGCGGTGAATTCGTGTGTTTTGAACTGTCCGGAAGTGCAACTTGGTTGGAAATCGAAACAATCTCAGAAGCAATCAAGATGCCCAAGATCATGAAACTTCATTCTGTGCTCTCGGTAAACATGGGCGCTTGGGGGTGTTACATAATTGGACTCCTCCGAAATATTGCCACATTCTGACGTCGTTTGTGGAGAAGGGATTTCGTGGAGGAGGATAAAGTTAGCATCGTCAGACTTTGCATTATTGACTTGGCTTGAATTGGACCCAGCGTCACCACGGTCGACGAACTGAATTACCGGCCATTGCTTTTGTAGCTATTTTATTGTGTACACTAATGTTTCGCGAAAAACATTTAACAAATGATCATTTCACAAAACACGTTCCAAAAACTAATCATTTCACAAACGTCGTATTCCGCAAACATATAATTTATTAAAAGATTTAGCATTTGACAAATACTCAATTCACAAATACTTTACTTTGCAAAAGTGCTGAATGTAAAATTGTCATTTACTAATTTATTATTTCATAAAATAATTCATTCTTCAAATTCGTAATTTTACAATACAAATTGTTATTTTCACTTGCAATTAAATGCAACTTCGTCCGATCTCTGATTTCATATGAGATTGAGATTTTTTATGATATGAACATTTAATATATGTTATGGGTAATGCTAGAAGATGTTGTAAACCTAGGTTTACACGAGTTTACTTAGTTTTGGGTAAAGTTAGAATAATAAGTAAAATAAATTTAATTCGGAATTTACCCATACCTACTCACCTAGGTCTACCCAACTCTGGCTGGATAATGTTGAGGATATGGTTTCTCTCCTTCTCCCTCTCACCCCCTCCAAGGCCCAGTCGACGGAGCCCCGCTTCGCGGGGCTCCTTCTTTCTGGGTGGTAAAAAAAGGAAATAACCACGAAGAGTTACCTCTTCGTCACCTAAACCATCCGAGTCGGAGTGCCCCCAGTCCCGAGCTCGCTTCGCTCGCTCTTGCATGAGTAGGAGTGGTGCCTAAAAAGGAAGTGGAGAAGCTAGGAAAACCACTCGACCTTCGTTTTGCTACGGAGGTCGCCTGTTCGCTTCGCTCGCCAGCTCCTCCCTTCGCTCCACTCGGCCTCGTAGGCTCGCTTTATTCAGGACCACCTTCGCGAGCTTCTGGCTACGCGCTTTACAAAAACACTCCACGCGGTCAGTAGGACAGACAAGACTGCGTGGAGTCTGAGTGCTCAGATTTCGACCCAAGAATGTCAACTTTTTAAGCCAGAAGACTCTTACAGTATTTATCAAACAATTCATTTTATCAAAAAAGAAATATGCTTTACGTTGTTTTATTAAATAACACGATTTATAAATCAATTGTTTGTCAAATTATATTTTATGAAATGATAATTTGTCTGTTATTTGTTTTGTCAATTGGATTATTTATAGGACCAAAAGGTTTATAACGATTAATATATGATTCTTAATTTTGCGAAACGTTGTTTGTGAAATGAAAATTTGTAATTTTATTTTTTATGAAATGATCGGTCACCGTTTTATTGTTTTAGAGCAAAAACGTATTATGGACAAAACATACGGACAACATATGGAGCGCAAACAACATACCCCTACCCCTATACGCGGACATTTCACGTATAGTTCGCACCCGAGCTCTGAGGAATCGGGGGCTGAGGTAGCGGGCGGGTGCACACCGCGCCAGACCGTCGCTTCATACCCCGCACCCTCCCATACTAGTGCTGACCTTGACGAGAGTACGCTTTATCGAGTATCTGTTTTTAATTTTGCGCAGTGTTACATTATACTATAAATAGTACTAAACTTAAAAGATTATTTGTGTGTGCAAATAGCTGTTTAATATTTATATTCCTTGAAGTACTGATTATTCTGATTGCGAAACTGATTACTTCGATTTTACGTTCATTTTGTACAGTTCAATATAATTAAGTTTTATGATACAATTTGTTTTTTCTTCCTTATTGCATATAGAATATTACTATCCTCATAGAATTATTATTTATTAATGAATTCAATGCACGCGCACAGATAAAAGGGCCACAGATACGACTGCCTCATTGGTCTAGTGCATGTTTGTTTGTGGCTGACGAGGTCCCGGGTTCGAGACCCGGGTCGGGCCATAATAAGTCTTGAGTTTTTCTGAAATTCTCAGTACTAGCCCGGAGTTAGGAAGTTGGCGGTGTTTCACCCCAGTGCCTCGGAGAGCACGTTAAGCCGTCGGTCCCGGTTATTATCACTAACATGATAATAGTCGTTAGAGCCCGCCAACCCGCATTGGAGCAGCGTGGTGGGTCTAAGCTCTAATTCTCTCTCTCCTATAAGAGTGGAGGCCTTTGCCCAGCTGTGCGACGTTAAGGGGCTGTGATGGCACAGATACAAATATGTGTTTGTATCGATAACGTAATATCGACTAGGTAAATCACAACTCTATCTCATTACGTCAACATTCCTTATGATTCCTCGGACCTCGCCCGTGAACTGTAGTCGTTTTGCCTTGTCCAGAGTTATCACTTTAGATTGCCTTCTTCATATACCATTTCTCAATTTTCCTTGAGTTTTTATACCAAAGTAATATAAATAACATGAAAGATAAGACAAATTCCTGGTGTATTAATAGAAATTATATCTACTGAGTCGAAAGCATCTTGACATATTAAATCAATTTATTTATATTTCACTTATAAATATAAGTGAACATCGCATCAGATGCTTTAAATATTCTCGGTAATTCTTAACATAACACAAAACAAGATGAAAATCTTCGTTTATCTCTGTATTCTCTTTTAACTTCTTCGAGGATATCAACGAGGCATTCATTTAATCATTTAGGGGAAGGTTTTTAATTAAGACTCTCTCCTTCTGGTCGTTACATCATTACGGAACGGATTCTAAACGGCTTCATTCTTATGGCGTTACAGATGATGAAAACATTGTCCGATCACCTAGTTAGTGAGCGGCGGGTAAATAAGACTAAGCGACGTTTCCACTGCAAAAAGGTAATGAGCGGGCAACGGTTAAGCGGAACGAATTCTGTATAGACTTAATAGGTGTACCTACGCTACCACTAACAAACAGTTTTGACAGTTGCCTTAATGGGCAAGCTCATTTAAACTCTTTTTGCTCGCTCAGTCCTCTTCGCTAGCTCTTTTTTGGTGAAAGTGCTTGTATGCAGTGTCCTCTGTGAGCGTAAGGAGCTCACTTAGCTCACGTTGGGAGCTTCGCTTTACATATTTTGTGTAATTGTTTAGTATTTCCACATTTTAGTTTGTAAAATATTGTGTGAGCCCTCCCTAAAGCCCCCGCTCATATCGCGTTTCGTCATTGATGTGGCCGCTTAATTCGCAACGATAATTTCATAGTTTCTTTCATGGCCTACCCTCATCTAGGGAAATTATCTTTGTGAAGCTAGTTTGATAAAAAAAAGATATATATTCGTGAACTAAGCGACGTATGCGACGCAAAACTCAGGATGTTCGATAAATTGGCTCAATTGGTCTCCTTTGTCTAGCAACCCACCGACGCTGTCCTTTGGAAGAGAAGCCAGTGCTGTGCGACAAAGTTTGTAATTACTCCCGAGGTTGCATTGTTGGCTAGACCACTATGACCAGAAGCGAATTCGCTTCGGGATTGAATTGGACATCACGCCACCGCTATCGTCGAATTGTATCATTGGCGTTTGTAAAAGACTGTGCTGAAATTGGTTTAGAAGTTTTACATTTAAAGTTACCTGTATCTTTTCAGTTTCAAAGGTATTGTACTATCACAAAGTTGTTGTAGACCGTAGTATTCAATTAATATCTAATTAAGAGCTAATTTAATACAATACACTACAGGTAGTAATTTAGCTCAAGGGAAATCAATATTATTAACTAGAATGGAAATGCAGATTAGATTGAAATTGAAACAATCCAGAAATCAATCAAAATGCTCAAATTATTCAACTTAGCAGGTTTAGTAAACGTGGGAAACTGAGAGTGTTACATATTAGGGCCAAATTGCTTTTCCCCGAAAATCAGCCACATTCTGACACCGTCCTTTGGGAAGGGAGGTCGGGGAAGCGGGATAAAGTTAGCAATTCCAGAGTTTGCATTGTTGGCTCGACCACTGTGACTCGGTGGGAATTCGAATGGGTATTGAATTCAACCTAACGCTTTCCCTGTCGCTCTATTGAATCATTGGAATTTGCTTATATGGAGCGAGCGTCGTTTGAGTTATTGTTCATTTTGAAAATAGTTTTATGCTGTGTTTTGCGAATTATTATGATAAAACACGATGATTCCTATCTCTATCTAAGTGACATAAGGCTAACTAACGTTATAGCTTTGTACATACTGCGGTTATTATTAGGTACTTTTTAAAACTTTATGAAGATACTTTAGTAAAAACGTTAACATACTCTAAGTAGTATTAATTTATTAAAACGTTATGGAGAAATAAGCTTTTGAGGAAGTCACGTAATCCTCAATTATGTTATCTTAAATCTGTGCCATACCGAAGTGGAAAATGGAAATCGGTTCTTGAAAATATAAGCCATATTATATTTATATATAGACTAGTCTGAAGCAGAGCTATCTAAGACCGGCTCAAGCCTTCAGCCAGGGGTTATTCAGTTTCGCTGCAGTACTGTTCTCGTAAAAGGTATAGTGAAATACATCAAAGTGGCTTTAGTGATTAAAGGAAGCGTTTTGAATTTATGTTATGGCTTAGAACTATGTGCTTCTGAAAAGAGATAATAATGTAGTTATTTATAAATTTAGGCTAATTTAAACAGGCTTGAAGTCTCTGAAATAAACTAATGGCATGACACATGACATGACATGACACAAATGACAGCTATGGCGGTTAACGCAATAAGCTCAAAACTGTGTTGGCAAGAGCCACAAAGCCACCATCATTGCGACATTCACAAATCATTAATTGCTAGATCGTAATACAAGAGTTTTGTTACATTAAGTAAAAACAAGCTGATGCCCGCCACTTTGACCGCATGGAATAAGTTTTCCGATTCCTACGGTACGGTAAATCCTTAATTTGAATACCTAATGTGTGCTTTTTAATCCAGCCACTCCATAAGAAAGAACAGTTTGAGTTTCTCGGTGATTCTCACTCGGGTCGAGCTCTCCGCTCTGAAGATAATCTAATTCTTAGAATTCCTTCTCATAGCACTGATTTCTACTCCAAGTCCTTTTCTATTAAAACTCTCTCCCTCTTAATATTAGGCGGGCAAAATCTTGGCCTATTTTTGAGTCTCTTATAAAAACATTTTTTGTCTCCTTAGTTTTTTGTTTCCAAATCCTTAGATAGAAAGCTTGTATCCACCGTATTGTGTATGGTGTACAATAAAGTATATTTTATTTCGCATTTATGATACTATTATTAGTGGTTTCCACGACACAGGGAATACTAGTCTGGAAATCACTGCCCCACTAGTAATAAACTACACTATAGTTATCATTTTTATATAAATAAATAAAATGCAGTGTGATGTTACATATATAAAGGACCCTGAAGTCAAAATTCAGCCCACTCTTGCGGAGGGGCATACAATCGCGCGGCAATGGGTGCATACATTGTTGCTTCGAAAGCATTGTCCCTGCACCTGCTAGTCTTCCCATCCCTCTTGTTCGGAAGTAGAACATACGGACCGTGCGTCTTTTCACTGCAATTGTATTGCATTGCATTGTCTCGTTTCATTTATTCCGCGCTATAGTTTGGTGACAGCTCCCTCCTTTGTTGGCTTATTTGTTGGAGAATATTTGGTCTTCCTATCTACACCGGCGTTCCGCTTTGTTCACTACTTCAAGTGAAGTTTGCTTTGATTTACTTGGAGGAATGATCTAGGTTTTTCATATGTATCTAATGTTGTTAGGTTTACCTACTTTACTTCAGATTGAATGTATCATTTTAGAATACCTGCATTTTAAATTGTTACTACTTTTAAGCAAATACGAGCAGGCCCGGGCCCGAATAGGATTGTAGCGGTGATGATGATGATGATGATAAAGCAAATACTTATTTTTATCTGAGCGCAGTATAATGCAGGACACAGCAGTATAATTGTAAATGCACACGTACTTAGTATTTTTGTTTCGATTCCGTTATTTTATGAATGAATCATTGATATAAATTACATAATTTTATTATTAAATCTTTATTGCACACAAAAGAACGGAAATAAAAAAGACATTAAAACTATGAACTAGGACTAAACAGTATGCAAAGGCGGTCTTATCGCCTAAGGCGATCTCTTCCAGACAACCTTTGGAGACAGGAGATGAGAATATAAACGGGATGGTTTGATAGTTCGCAAATTTGAAAAATATGCTTTATATATTTTTTTTAATATATTAAATAGCGAGCAAACGAGCAGGCGAGTCACCTGATTGTAAGTGATTACCGCCGCCCATGAACATTTGCAGCACCTGAGGAACCGTCAATGCGTTGCTGGCTTTTAAGAAATTTGTTTATCCGCCCTTTGAAGTGCCCCATATTATAGTCATTTGGGAATACAGATGGAAGCTGGTTCCACAATTTGCAGGTACGTGGCAGAAATTACCTGGATTGCGACTTGCGATACCAATATCAAAGATTTTTTTTTTGATTGCGACATGCTACATCGAAATTCATGTATATACGAGTATTCCGGCCGCTAACAGCAATCTACCACCCTGATATTGCGTAACACGCTCCACGTGTTTTTATTACTGCTCTGGTGTCAGCTGCAAACTTCATTTTTGGGTTAGTACTGTACACTAAAAAATAACTTGTTGGGTCAATAGTAGGTATATTGCAATATTATATTTTTTCGTGAGCTTAAAATATTTGACGCAATCAAGTTTTAAATCTAGTTCAGTCTCAAGTTTTACATACTCTAAAATAACTATTTTATCTTCCACACTATACTTTCACACTACAATATTATATTATATTTTTTTTTTTGTGGAAAAAAACCTTTATTGAAAATAATTATTTATATTATATTATATTGTAGACTAATATTATAATGTGGTAAGGACCATGTGGTTCGATTGTTGCATTTGACGACCATACTGGTGCAGTGTTGAGCGATTGTCTTCGAGCGCAGCTGTCTTAACGTGGGAGGTGCCAGGTTCGATTCCCGGCAGGGTCAATTTTTGATTTTATAATTTATGAATTTTCTCTGGTCTGGTCTGGTTGGTTGGAGGCTTCGGCCGTGGCTAATTACCACCGTACCGTCAAAGACGTACCGCCAAGCGATTAAGCGTTCCGGTACGATGCCGTGTAGAAACCGACTAGGGGTATGGGGTATGTCATACCCCTAACAGGTTAACTAGCTACCATCTTGAATTGCATCATCACTTACCATCAGGTGAGATCACAGTCATGGGATAGGTAACTTGTAGTGAAATAAGAAAGAAAAAAACCATATTGCCGCCTCAACATAAAGTAGAATTAATTCTACGGGTGCCCTCAAAAACTCATTTTAGATGTACCTATTATGCTAAACGGCGCGAATCTGTGAGAACACACTCAGTGTCCTCCCATCAATCATAGTGATATTGCGTCACACATCAAATTGTGACCCGAAGTATTAACGCGTTGTTACAAGCTATGGATTAAATGGATCCACTGAACGGTGGACAGTAATAAATTAGATTTAGGTACACCTCTTGCGCATTTCTCAAGAAGAACATAATATACCACTGACTGTAATTTTTTTTGTTCTAGGTCCTTAAAGTTCTGACTATTATACTTATATTATGTATCGATTTTATCTTGATTTTCAATACCCAATAATAAACAACACAGTAGGTACTATTTTTATATTCAACGCCCTGCGTTAATTATGCGGTCCAAATATTATCCTATACTAGTAGGCCCGGCAAACGTTGTCCTGCCCTGAGCCTAGAACCCGATTGCTGCGTCCCTTACCGAGTCCAATAAATTGTAAATATAAACCATCTCTGGACCTACTAAAACCTGCACAAAAAATTTCATCTAAATCGGTCAAGCCGTTTCTGAGTTTTAGCGAGACAAACGAACACCAATTGATTTATATATATAAGATAAGATGAGATAGATAGATAAGATAGATAGAAGATAGATATAATATTATGTACTTTCTGTAAATATTGATTCAAATGGCATGCTTTTTTAATTTAAATTTACAGGCTACTACCGTGAAAAGTATTCAATAATGCTCGAGGTATTTCTACGTGATAAAATTAGAGATTCTAATGATAAAAATATTGATTGCAATTTGAATGTATCATTCCGTCGACTCTTTTATGTGTAAAAAACTTCAAACGTATTTTCCTTTCACATGATGTCCATGAAAAAGGGGTGTATAGTACGTCAAGCGGCACAAAGATGTGGTCACGCGGGATTTATGTCTATCACATCAATCATTGCGATATTGTATGACACATCAACTCGCGACCCAAAGCATTTATACTGTTGACAAGCTCATCTGGATTAAACTGACCCGCTAAAGGACAAACTTGAGGCGGGTGTTAGACTAAAACAGTTAAACGAAGCGTGTTATGTATACATCAAAAACGTAAAAAAATTATAGTTCAGCGAAATTATACGTTCTGTCCAGCGATAACATACGGCTTTGTTTTGAATCCTGACTAACCTGAGACAAATAAGCTGAGCGTACCTTAGGTAGGTAACTAGATATAATTTTAGGTACCACAAATTAGAATCCTGTAGCCAAAGTGTTGGAGTCCTCAGACCAATTGTCATTATTTATTCTAAGTCAGTTAACGTCACGAACTCCTGCATTCCGAAATAGAAGGTACCGATGCTCTGGGTGGAATAAATACGCAAAAATACACTGCCGCTGGCGGTTTAGGTTTAGTAAAAACCACATAAGCGTGCCAACTGTATGAATGCTGCAACTCACAGTTTGATGCGTCACGCTATATCAGAATGATTGATGAGAGGATGGTCGTAAATCCCGCGTGACCACAGCTTTGTACCGCTCGCTATACGTTCTGGTTAGTTTGTGAAGTCGACCGGACATAATATACCTAAACGGTATAGGATATGTTTCAACTGGATATTAGGTATGAAAGTGTTATTAAAATACAATTTAATGTTCTCAGACTACCTCTAAGCAGGTTTCTTTTGGGTCTCGAAGCATTCAGCATTAAATGCTGCAGGAGAAGTTGCACTTTCCCGCGTGTCCTTTGAAACACTGAACTCTGGCATGAGACTGAATCTATGAATCCTATTCGATTTTAAATTAATGGACATTATGTTCAGCCCGCTAGCAAAAATCTTTATAAGATAAATTGTGTGTAACGTTGTATGTAATGTTTCTTTATTCTTACAAAGTTTTGAAGTGAAAACTTCGTTAGGCGCGTTGAGCACTTTTTGTTAAAGGGTAAAAATGTGGAACGGTGTTGGTCACGGGACACCATTCTTCTTAGGACAAAAAAGGTATTAACTATTAATACAGTACATTCGTAATTAAACTTTAATGCCTTTAAGGTTTATATATTTAAAAGTGATGTGTAACCGTGACTGACACCTCGCGACACCATTTTTCTTAAGACAAAAGGTCATAAGTATAAATAATATAGTACATTCGTAATTAAACTTTAATGCCTTTGTTTTAAGGTTTATATTTAAAAGTGCTGTGTTGTTATTTAAAATATTAGTTGTCACTTCTATCGGCAATTTGTTTTATTAATAAGTGAATGTTATCATTTTTTAATATTATTTTATGTTACGAATACAAACAAGGTACTTAACTCAATTAATCTGAAATCCTTGGTACTACAAATATGTATAAATACCTTACACAGGATCCCAAACCATAAACTTGTAACTACGTAAAGGATCGGTTAGCTCACAGAAGACTGGTATTTCGGGCAGTGGATAACCTTTCGTTCGCTTTCCTTATAAACTCTCCTTCAAAGTGAATTCTTGTGAAACACGCAAATTCTTTTTAAAACACCGGTTAATTTGCAAAGCCATTTGGCATATGTAGCGCAGTTTTAGGATTATCAGGATGACCTACTTTCCATGCTACATATAGGTAGATTATAAGTATCTAAGTTATACTTCAAAAATAATTCTGAAAGATGAATTTCATTAATTAAAAGCTTTGTTTCTTCTTATGCCATTAGTCCAACACCGAACGCAAATATTTCGCAAGTAATTCGCCCTAATTACTACAATTTACTTGTATGAAACTTAATCGCTAAAAGAAAACTAAGCCGTTATTTGTAAATTAGCTCAGAATTGAAAAGTTTGAGATAGAGATTCAAATAAACTAGTGGTTCGGTTCGCCCCGAACTGAGACCTCGCGGCGCCATCTATTGACATCATTGTGAAGAAGCTCATTAAAAATTAAATAATTTCATTTCCTTATCATATTTATCTAATTTTAGTATTTGTTGTTCAAGTACAGGATATAATTCAAATAATTGATCAAGTTTCAGGCTCAGCCTTTCAGAAAATTTTGAGTTCTGAAGTCAACTTTGGACGTTAAAAAATCGCCACTTTGAAAGCCCCCCATTTCGTCAATTTAAGGGGAAAAATTTAAATAAATATATTTTTGGACTCTATTCCTAATTATCTTTAAAATGATATACCACATCTCTATGTAATGCTAAAAAAAAATTTATTCTTCTATGAGAGCCCCCCTGAAATAAAGATTTTTATAACTTTTTAAGCCATATTCGGCGGGAGGCCATCGGTTTACATATTATATTTAAATTTGAAGTAATTAAGTTCAGTAATTCAGAAGGTATAAGGCTCCGACGGACGGACGGACGGACGGACAAGTGCAAATTCACTCAAGTAGACTCAGAGACCTTTGCTTCGCTCGGTCAAAAAAGTTTGACTTAATCCGTTTATAGTTACATCCGCGTTATAGTTATAATTAACTATAGTTATAGCGTTAAGACTGTAGACTTACTGTATCTACAATTGTTGTTTCTTGTTTGTAATACGTTGCTTTTGTATATTTATCTACTCCAGCATCGAAAAGTTCCAATTTCGAATTTGACAACTATATCGAATTGAACCCTCTTTCGTGTTTGCTTCTCATAACGATACAGTTCGTTGTATGGGAGCTGTATCGTTATGAGTCGTAGCTGTATCGATATGGTTATCTTCATAAATAGGATACCTATAGCTTAGCGGCTCTGGGTTCTGGCACTTTCCCAACCAGTCAATTGATTTGACTTTTTTATCAATTTACAAAGTAAAAAATTATAAAGACGTCCTTGTCGTAGATAAAATCTTGTATGCAACTGTACGTAATTAGTCATTTTAATTCTCGTACTATCCTATTTTGATACTCGGCAAGCCTCGTATCAAAAAACAGCACTCGAATTAAAATGACCCTCATTACGATACAGTTGCATAAATAGCTATTATGGTGTACAATAAAGTATAAAGTACATACATATGTATCATAGTAGCCTAGAATACGTACATCACATTTTCATGCGTAGTAAGTTGAATCAATATAACAAAAGAAAGTGAAGTTCTTAATTAAAATAAGTCGTGATTTCCGTCGTGAAACATTGAAACAATGTTAGCGTCGTAAGTGAGAAAACCACAGTATTTGCATTTCATCAGAGAGCGGCGAGCAAACTCGTCGAAATAGTGGAAATCAAATAAATCGTTAGGTACTATAAGAAGCTTAACATTCTATTCTTTGAACTGTTTTGTTAAGGTTCAGCGTAGACTGAGTATGAAACTGCTCAAGTAAACGAGCACTTTTCTTACGTATTAACATAAATCTCCCTCATTGACGCCCCGCACATTTTCTAATTTTAGTTTGCTACTTACATTTTTAAAAGTAGCCAGTCCTATAAAATACAAAAATATGTTAGCCTTAGCACTAGCTGATACCAGCGACATTGTCCGCGTGGATTGTAGTTGTTGAACTCTTTAATTTTCTGGGATAAAAAGTATGCCTATGTGCCATTCCAAACTATAATCTTTCTCTGCCAAGTTTCATCCAGATCTGTTCAGCCGTTGGGGTGAGATTGAGTAATAAACCTCAACAGTATTGAGTGACAGTTGCTTGTTACCTACTCATCCGGATGGATCTTATTGGATGGATGGATATCCATCTATACATCCAAACTTTCGCAATTTATTATATTAGTATAGATTCTATCTTTTTCTCACTATGTATTTCTCACTATATAATAAAGGTTATAGACTGATGTCAAAAACCTGGAATAAGAAATTTAGGATTACGTGGGTGGTAACTGGTAGACTTTAGATGGCAACGCTTTCGAGGCGGTAGACTATCATTATCCTGTATATTTAGGTATATTTGGTCAATGTAAGAAGTTTCAGTCTTGTAGGTATAATACATATACGTATTATTTATTTACAGGTTTCAAAAATTGTTATAAATGTAGCAAGCGGTAGACTGCCATTCTTTCATTCATTACGTACGATCTCAAAATAACAAAGAATCAGCTTTGTAGGAATAATCGCACAAATAATGTCGCTGCCTCCCGGACTAATAAGCCGACAGAAGTTAAATACATACAACAATATTATATAATATAAAATTCAAAGTCCTGACTGACTGACTTATATATCAACGCACAGCCTAAACCACTGGGCCTAAAAACTTGAAATTTTGACAGTAGGTTACTTTTATGACGTACGCGCACACTAAGAAAGGATTTTTCAAAATTCCACCCCTAAGGGGGTGAAATAGGGGGTGAAAGTTTGTATGAAACTCCGTCATTTCTCAAGTTATATCCATGAAACTTGGTATTTTGGCTTTAGGTAATAAATAAAGAAGTACGTGTGTCACAGTTTTTCAAAATTTCACCCCCAAAGGGGTAAAATAGGGGTTGAAAGTTTGTGTGAAAGTCCTTCATTTCTCAAGTTTTTTTCAAGGCTTTTGGTTAAATATGAAGAAGTACGTGTTCCACCAATTTGAAAATTCGACCCCCAAAGGCGTGAAATAGGGGATGAAAAATTGCATGAAAGTCCTCCATTTCTCAAGATTTTTTCAATTTATATCAACGAAACTTGGAATTTCGGCTATCGGTAAAAAAAATAAGTACGTGTGTCACAGCTTTTAAAATTCCACCCCCAAAGAGGTAAAATAGGGGTTGAAAGTTGGTATGAAAGTCATTCATTTTTCAAGTCAAAGCCATGGAAGTTGGTATTTGAGCATTCGGTTAAATATGAAGAAGTATATTTTTCACCATTTTTGAAAATTTGATCCCCAAGGACGTTAAATAGAGAGTTTGTCCTTCAATCACGCAGCAACGGATCAACGAGATTTTTTGCATGGGTATAGTTAAGGACCTGAAGAGTGATAAAGGCTACTTTTTATACCGGAAAATCAAGGAGTGCCTGTGGGGAAAAAAGCTTAAACCACGCGGATGAAGTCCTGACTTATATATCAACGCACAGCCTAAACCGCTGGTCTTATAGACATGAAATTTGGAGGGTGTGTTTTTTGTGAAGAGTAGGTTTGCACTAAGAAAGGGTTTCTCGAAATTTCACCTCCCAAAGGGTAAAATAGGGGTTGAAAGTTTGTATTATGACATTTTTGCTGGTAAAAGCTGGAATGTCGATTAGCTTTTCTTCTGATGGTAAAGATGTCAAGTACGCATCTCAGTACTCGCTCCTCTACAAAGCTTTGGTGAATTAAAAATAAAAATTCTTTCCAAAAAACCGACTTCCATAGCCACTGTTAAGTAAAAAATAATTTTGATTTCTCCACACCATGTTGAAGTCAGGCGAGCCTCACGCGTCAACTTTGCCTATCTTGGTAATACCCGATATGAAAAAAATATTCAAATCGGTTTAAAAAGCACGGAGATATGCACCGACAATCGACATGAACACATTTAAAAAAATCTTTTTTTTTATGTGTTCTCACACGCCGCAACGGAGCAACGGATCGACGTGATTTTTGGCATGGATATAGTTGAGGACCTGGGAGAGTGATATAGGCTACTTTTATCCCGGAAAATTAAGGAGTTCTCGCGGGAAACAAAAAATCTTAAACCACGCGGACGAAGTCGCGGGCATCAGCTAGTATTATATATTTAACTAGACTGACGTGCTTTTAGATCTATCCGTAAAGGCCGTGGTTCAAATAAACGCTGCCACGCTAAGCGAATGTGATTTAGTTTTGTAAGCGAATGTGTTTTAGTTTTTTTTTAATTTACACAAAAATGGTTTAATACACAGCTTTGGTTAATAAGAGTATTTCGATATTTTTCCAACATCAAATGCCTACCGCATTCTAGAAATTTCCATTAAGGTTGAATTTGACATATATCATACATATACATAGAATAATGGTTAGTATATAATCCAAGCTTAATCTAATGAGTTCAATTTTCAACTAAATAAAACTTATTTTGATACTTTATGGACATTGATTTGTTTTATTTAGGAGCTTGGACACCATCCCTGTCAAAATCCATCTCAAAGCTTACATTTGCACATTTCAAATATCATAATTATATAACCCGACAGAAATTTAAATACAACATTATTACATATTTAACTAGACTGACGTGCTTTTAGATCCGTAAAGGCTGTGGTTCAAATAAACGCTACCACAATAAGCGAATGTGATTTAGTTTTGCAAGCGAATGTTTTATTTTTTGGAATTTGCACGAAAATGTAAATACGCAGCTTTAGATAAAGAGTATTTCTATATTTTGGAATTCACTACTCAAAAATATTAGAGTCTCCAAATCCGTACCCATTTTTAAAAATAGTCTTGAAAAATATTTCCTCCAAGTCGTGCCATAATAACTAAATTATATATCTATCGTAATTTGTTATTATGCTTATGTCATATTATTTATATAATATGTGTAAATTATGTATGCATTATGTATGTTTATGTATAATAATATATATTGTTATCTATATTTATTTATTTGTTTACTTGATTGACATTGATTTTGTTAGTGTAGTTTTAATTACTTAGAACTTTAAGAATTAATTTTAAAAAGTATAGAGGGCTCACGTTTTGGCTTTACACCATTTCAATACCGGTTCAGATATACAGAAGTAATATGTCACACAGTATGAAGACAATAATGTAATAGTGCTTTATAGCACAGAGGGAAAATGTTGGTATAAAAGTAAAAAAACGTTGCATTGTAAAGTAAGCGCTAGGCAAGAGTTGCGGGAATTGTGGTGTCTAACAAAAGGGCGCGATATTTACAGAAGTGACAACGAATAAAGAGAACATAACTTACCATAACTGAACTTAACTGCGCCTGCCAATTGGTATTTGGGAAGGTACCTTTTATTTATAATGTTAATTTAATGAACTTTTATATCATACTTGCTCAGTAACTAGGGATTACTATGGTGGAAAGTCTCCTTGTAAGTTGGTGTTTGCAATTCAAGGCAACTTTACGTCGCACTATGCTTGAATTGTAATGTTCACATTACAGTTCAAGCTATGCAAAACTCCTTGGTAAACAATCTCTTTTCTTATAAAATGGTAAGAAAACTTTTTACTGAAAAAAAAACACTGAACATGGCGGCATTTAATTTCCATACATTTCAAACTATGCAAAACTCCTTGGAACTCAGAGCCGTAAAAAAAATGGAAAACTATTTACGAAAAAAAAATGGAAATGGCGGCATTTCATTTGATCTGAAAGTTTGTGAAGTTTGTTCGTAAAGTGATTTAAGTTATTTTTCTCTAAATTTGCTAATTATTCTAAGTAAAATTTCATTTTGCATTACCAATGTTTTATTTACCTCGCAAGAATGATATAAAGTAGAATGCTTACCTCGGTGGCAAGTAGCTATTACACCCTCGAACTATATTAACCCTCGCTCGCTGCGCTCGCTCGTGTGACTAAATATCTCGGGTGCACGCGATCCATTAGCGCCCTATGCGAGCTGCGCTCGCACTGGCGCCAAATTGGATCTTGTTCTGTAATAGCTTACTTACGTCCCTTGTGTAACAATCTACTATTAAATAACAACAAGTCTACGAGCTTACAATGGTGAATTCGCTTTATATACTACATCCCACAAGTCAAGTTCCTATTTTTATGATACATCCTTAACTTAAAGAAAGGAGGCCGAGTTTCCGGCTGGTTCTTCTCGGTAGGAATGGTATTCCGAACCAGTGGTAGATTCACTTGACGATTCAATAGCACTTTTAAAAGTTGATTTGAATAAAAAAACATTTGAATGTTGTTATTTTTCTACCTGAAAAACCATACAGAGTATAATAGCTAGGTATGAAAAGTTACGTTCAATAGTTTCGGCTCGATGTCGTAATAGAAAGATAGACTGACAAAGATGCTTAAAAAAATATGTTTACACTCTGTTTAGATTGTAAATTATTATTTTATAAATTATTTTAGTTAAATTTATTTTAAGAACTTATCTAAGATAGTGCGCTATCTTTGGATTTTTAAACATTTTATGTTACTGACATCTTCTAGATCGGTACTTATCAATAATGTGACTTAACATTATCAACCGATTTCGGCTTCTTCAAAATCTTAAAGTGATCCAAGCAAAATATTATTTCATAGGAGCCAGGATAAATAAATATTTCCAAATCATCCGACAGCAACATGGTGATCCGTTCTGAATGTTATTTTAATTGTTCGATAAATCGCCTAATGTGACCTGAATTGCCCCTATTACAAAACCTGTTTCACGTAACTTTTGATCGGGTATTAGTTTAGAGCTAATTTATATTCACCACAACGGTATAACATTCAATTATTAGTAGTAGATCATGTTTTTCTTTCAGTAGGTATCGAAAAATCTGCGTCTGACTTATCATACTAATATTAAAAATGCGAAAGTGTGTTCGTTTGTTAGTTTATGTTGCAACGAATCAACGTGTTTTTGGCATATAGGTATAGTTGAGGACTGGAGGAAAGTGACCGGCAGATTGAATATCGTCGGAAGCTCTCCAAGCAAGGTTCACGAAGTATGTATGTATGTATGTATGTACCTATATACTTTATTGTATACCACAAAAACACAAAAGAAACAGATTACAAAAATGAAAACTTAAAACGTAGGTACAATAAGGCGGTCTTATCGCTAACCAGCGATCTCTTCCAGACAACCTTATCGATACGGAGACAATGAGCAAGTGGACAGTAGGAGGTGATGCATAAAATTAAACTTAAATACTAATAGATACATAAACTAACCATCATAAAATTATAACATATTAATACACTAATATATACAAAATAAATAAAATAGACATACGTAAGATTTAATACATAAATAAATACACATATAAATAATGGACAAATCTATTGATGATTACAGAGAGACATGTAAAAACTTACCGCGGTGAAGGAAAATATCGTAAGTAAACTTGCATGTCGAAGTCGCGGGGTTCAGCTAGTTGTTTTTTTTATTTTTATTTATTACTTTTAATAACATGTAATAAATTTTCACGTCAGTTTTAAACTTATTAAGAGCTTTATCTCGATGTATTTGCGAGGGCAGTTCATTCCACAAGCTAATGGCCTTGAACATAAATGAATTTTTGAGATATTTTGTCCAATAAGTAGGCACTGCAAGAACGAGTTTTCCGGCTGACCGAAGAACTTTTTCTGGTCTGTCATGACCAAGATATTTAAAGTTTTCCGTTAAATAACTTGGAGTCATAGGATTACAGATTAGGAAGTACAGAGCACTAAGGCTCCCTTGCATTAGACATAATAGAGTTGCAGCTGCGTTAGTTTAAAACTGTGTTGCAGTTAACGCCCACCTCCAGATTACAATTTCATGAGAATTACACATAATTAATAAAAATGATAAAGGTAAATTGAACTGTGAGTGTGTGTGAGTGTGTGTGTGTGTGTGTGTGTGTGTGTATGAGAGAGAGAGATCTTGTTCGTGTATGTGTTTAAGTGGATTATTTCAAAGTTACGATATTTTCTGTGTCACTATAAGAGAGTTTTCTAAGCCATTTAGATTTAAGTATTTTACTAATTAACTTTATTATAAATTATTGAGCTAGCATTACAGAAGTGCTTACTAGCTAAATCAGTTCTGAAAGGTTTGATCCGGCACACTTTATCAGACTTTCTCTTACGATGTTGTAAGGTGGGGTCAAAGTGTAGCTGTTTGTGCTTACGTAATATTACATGGAGTATGTAGTTCTGTAGTTGGAAAGAGAATAGGCTTCCCTAGCATCACTTTTAGGATAGCTCTTTGAGCTCATATATTGATATCATATATTATAATAATAATATATATATATAATAAGTAAGATACGTTTAGTTACAGTATCTTTAAAAAACAAAATTTAAACAAAAACTAAACAGGCATATTAATTAGTGTCAATTTTGGCCACCGATATTTTGAACCTCTCAACGAATTAACCAGTAGGATCTACGCTTTACCGCTATATTTACCATCATGAACCGTTAGATAACACCTAATGCATTTTATAAACAGGATTATGGAAGATATATGTGACAATGGTATCGCAAATTGGCTTAGCGTACTTGCCTACGCCTATCATGGATAACCAAATATTTATTGGCAATAAATATTCTCCCCTAAGATCCCTTGTATCAATAAACGTTATATTCTTATGTTGATATACTGATTATTGGTTATATATTTATCTGAGTATATTTTGATATAAAAGGCTAAATTGACTAACTAACCTATTAAATTACTATTACTACTACTATGGCTTAGTTACTTAAAATTTTGCTTTAGCCTAATCACTTAGAAAGAATTTTCACCCAAGTCAGACAGGGAAGGTAAGCTAGTTAGAAATATAGGGATTATACTGTCAATTGTACCATTACTATGCGATATTATCACAGCTACAGACTTTTTGAAGTGAAACTTCTTAAAAATCGTTATGATTTGAAAGAGACAAACATATTCATAATAGGATTTAGCCTGCGAGAGAATGAGATAGAATACAAGTTATATTGATCTCATTATCTCGTAGTGCTACTTTTCGGAAGTTTCACTACTGCTGTGTGTGAATTGCATACTCACACTTTTTTGTTTTTTTAAAGAATTTAGAATACAACCTCTTTCAAATTCAATCGGTTTTTATTCCGATTGCATAGATTAACAAAGTTCGACCACAACTCATTATTCCGACGCGACTTGACCTGAAGTGGCTTCCAGTCAACAAATTACTTGATATAACTTGATCCACCTATTTAAACTCCATGGAGTTTCGAAAATTCCTTCCTTAGTACACCTCAAGGGTGCTCAAGGAATATTCTCTCAAAATTTTTAAGTTCAGCCGTTTGTGCTGTTGTAGGTTGTCTGTCAGTCTCTCCCAAAGCCGTTTATAGTTACTGATGATAAATATTTATTTCACATATTCTTATTTAAATGAATATAGTTTTATTATACGCAACATAAATTAGTACAACGAAAAAAATAATAAATACTTATGTATTTTTAGAGGAATATTAATTTTCCTAAATTTTAGGACAATGAGAAGTTATCTTATAAAATGTAGTCGTGATCATGTTTGGCCTTTATGAATGTAAATCTCAGAGCATATTATGTTTTGTGTTTTAGTTAATACAATTTAAAATATAGGTATTCATTTCAGAAACAATAGCTTAGTTTTCTGCGCAAATAATTAGATGCTAATTAAAATAATTGCGTGTTACGCACGCACGCACATTAAGTTATTATGACACTAAAATTCCAACACAATTTAAACGAGATTAAACTATTATAACATAATAGCTCAGTAAATTTTAATAGGCTCTTAATTAGGTACGATTTTATGTAGTTCACGCTAATATTAAACAGATCACATAATACTTTATGGCATCTATTGGGCTTAGCCGATAATAAGCTTAAATGAAATTAAATTACGAATTAATTATACTTATTTTGATGTTAATTACTGTCGGTAAAAATCTCTTGTATTTTAAAATTTGCTGGCTGTTCATTATTTGTTTATTTATACAGATATTATATATTTGTGCTGCTCCTTCTGTAACCACTGGATCAATTGACACATAATTCTGCAAGCTGAGCTTTCAAAACTGAGCTGCTGGACGAAAGTCTCCTGCAAGAATCTCCGCAGAACACGGTCTTATGCCGCCAGTGACTCCCAAGATTACTTGATATCGTGCGTCCACTCTTTCTTTCGTTTCACTCCGACACCGGAACATCCTAACAAATCAACAAATACACGCTACCTTCTCGCGGGAGCATTAATTATCCGGCCAACAAAATACAATAATGAATGAATGAGTTGTCAGCTGCCACGAACGAGGTTGAAGTTTAACTCAAATGCTCCAAACCACCTAGGGGTGGGCCAGTAGAATGATCATTTTGAACTGAAAAGGAATTGTATTCGCTGATGTGATCTTTAGTTTTTAATCATTTTTACTTAATGTTTTGTGATTCGGCAAGATCATTTTCGATCGTACCCATTCCAGCAATATACACTACTGCAATGTCCCCTGGAAAGTGATAGTATTATATTTATTTATTTCATAAACGTACACTATCATCCGCATAAAATATTGTGGTGACATTCGGAGCTAGATTTCTGAGACTTGTTTTTGCGACACTAAGATTTTACTTTTGAACCGAATATAGTTGTTGTAAGTATACTATAGTTACTTTATACTGTTTTTTTAAATCAATCATTTTTTGCGCAAAGGATCAGCCTGGCTGTCCAGCGCGGAAATGCAGCCAGCATTCTTGCCAGTATAGCTAGCTTTAAGTTCTATTGTATCATTTTCAACTAGCTGATGCCCGCGACTACGTCCGCGTGGATTGAGGTTTTCTGGTTCCCGCGGGAACTCCTTGTTGTTCCGGGATAAAAAGTCTATATGTTATTCAGGGCTATAATCTATCTCTGTGCCAAATTTCATCCAGATCCGTTCAGCCATTCGGGTGTGATTGAGTAACAAACATCCATCCATACGTCCATACATCCATACATGCATTCATCCAAACTTTCGCATTTAAATATTTATTTGATAAATGTTTTAAAAAAAAGCATTTTCAATTATACAGCAATTACTGTTTCGTCATACACGAGCACAATAGTATTTTGATCGAAATATGGTTAAATTGTTTTCCATTCTATCGTTATCTTTTTTTAATGCGATAAAAAATATATTTCAATATTGTATCCACACAGCATTGCACGCTGAATAAAATTGAAAAATAATGGCAACATATTCAGCAGTATTGGTACTATATACGTTTCTGTACTGCGAGATTAAATTTTTATGTTTTCACCTATACATTACTACATGTTACTACACACTACTTGTTTTTGAAGGTACAGTGTTTTTAATTATTTTGTTTTTGTTGGTATGTTGGTCAGACCTTCAATCACGCCACAACGGAGCAACGAATCAATGTGATTTTTGGCATAAGTATAGTTAAGGACCTGGAGAGTGGCATAGGCTACTTTTTATCCCGGAAAATTAAGGATTTTCCTCGGGAATAAAAAACCATTAACCGCGCGGACGAAGTCGCGGGCATCAGCTAGTGAGATATAAAAGTAAAAATTATTCATTGGGGATATTTTAACAAAAAATGGCTGCACAAAAATGGTTCAAAACTGTATGTGCGAAAACACCTTATAGAAGTGGGAATCCACTTACGACTAATTATATGCACTACGGACTGGACAATGACAAATCAAATCAAATCAAATCAAATCTTCTTTATTCAAATAAACTTTTACAAGTACTTTTGAATCGTCAAGTGAATCTACCACTGGTTCGGAATGCCATTCCTACCGAGAAGAACCAGCAAGAAACTCGGTGGTTGCTTTTTTTAAATAATTCATTTACAATTATTATATCAATGTGTACATAAGTAACCGCTGTCCCCAGCATTGCTGGAGCGATCAAATCCATGCTCCTCTATCATTTACATAATCTTCAACAGTATAATAAGCTTTTTTCAGGAGCATACTTTTAAACCAACAAATACTGCAACAAATAACAATACTAACTAGAATAAGACAAACACTAACACAACTAACACTTATTTCATCTAAAAAGTAGTTATATACAATTGTAAATATCATGAGATTAGTAATAAAAAGGCTTATTATTATTATTATTATTACTTTTAATGGATTTCTTCAATTTGTTTATTCAATTCATGTCAAAGACGTGCAGACAGAAAGTAGCCCCATTCCCGCCGGTGGCACCCGTTCACGAGCATGACGCATGATCCAGCCATTGCTTCGCTCGACCATATTTGAGGGAACGTAACAACCCGCACCACACGACACCACCACAGAAATGTTTAAAGAGAGCGTGACATACCCAGTCTACCCGTATCAAAGCATCGAATTGAATACTAATATTCAAACACTAATTTATAATAAGTAACCGCTGTCCCCAGCATTGCTGGAGCGGTCAAATCCATGCTCCTCTATCATTTACATAATCTTCAACAGTATAATAAGCCTTTTTCAGGAGCGTAATTTTAATGGACTTCTTAAACTTGTGTAAAGGCAAGTTTAAGATAGGTTGTGGAATTTTGTTATAAAATAGAATGCTCATTCCCACAAACGACCTTCGGACCTTCTTGAGGCGGAGCGATGGAGTCACGAGCTTATGGCGGCCTCTAGTTTGTCTATCATGCAGATCGCATATTTTTTTGTAATTATGAATGTGCTGTTTTACGAAGATTAAATTACTATAAATATATTGCGAGGCTACTGTGAGAATACCTATTTCCTTAAATTTCTCTCTAAGGGATTCGCGCGGTTTTAAATTATAAATTGCACGTATTGCCCTTTTTTGTAATACAAAAATTTTTTGAATATCTGCTGCTTTACCCCATAGTAAAATTCCGTAAGACATAATACTATGAAAGTAAGCAAAATATACAATTTTTGCAGTTTCAACGTCAGTAAACTGTCGAATCTTTCTGACAGCGTAAGCAGCAGAGCTGAGTTTGCCAGCCAGAGTTGATATATGAGTGCCCCATTGAAGCTTTGAATCTAAGGTCACCCCCAGGAACACAGTGGTCTCTTCTATTTTTAAAATATCATTATTTACAGTTAAATTTATGTTTCCTGCGGACTTGGTATTCGGCAATGCGAATTCAATGCACTTAGTTTTCTTTGCGTTTAAAAGTAAATTGTTTACAGTAAACCAGTTAGTGACTTGAGAAATTGCATTATTTACGTCTTCATAATTGTCCTTGTTTCTATCGACTTTAAAAATCAAGGACGTGTCGTCAGCAAATAGCACAATATCGCAAGTATTTTGGACGTAGTATGGTAAATCATTTATATAGACCAAGAACATGAAGGGACCCAGAATAGAGCCTTGAGGAACACCCATAAGTGAGGCTGATCCGGACGACTTCACATCGTTGACACATACCGTTTGAATGCGGTCACTGAGATAAGATGCAATGAGGCCAAGTGCAGTGTCTTTGATTCCATAATGGTTCAACTTAACTAAAAGCGTCTCATGCTCAACGCAATCGAATGCCTTAGACAAATCACAGAAAATACCAATAGCATTCTGTGATTTCTCCCACGCATCGAATATATGCTTTAACAGCATAGCTCCCGCATCGGTTGTTGATCGGCCTTTAGTAAAACCATACTGCTCTGAGTGTAGTAGTTTATTTGAGTTAAAGTGCAGAAGCAGTTGGTTGAGCATAATTTTCTCAAATATCTTGCTGAGTGCTGGTAATATAGAAATTGGTCTATAATTATTAGGGTCACTTCTACTACCAGATTTAAAAAGTGGAATCAATTTACTGTATTTCATAAGATCTGGAAAGGATCCTGAATCTACAGACTCATTAAATATTAAAGCAAGATATGGTGCAATTATATCAATAACATTGCTGATTATTTTTACTGATATTCCCCATAGATCCCCGGTTTTTTTGCACTGCAAAGATTTAAATATTTTAATAATATCATATGGGGTCACATGTTTAAACTTAAACAACACACTGCACTCGGTGACATTACCCTTGAGAAGCTTAAGGGCTTCTATTGGCGAGGAATTAAGGGAGCTAGTAGTGGTAACAGGAATATTTTTGAAAAAATTTTCAAATGTATTTGCAATTTCAGTATCGCAGTTAATAATACGGTCATTAACTTTTAGCTCCAATTTAGGATTTTCCACTTTATGTTTCCCAATTTCATCTGTGATTATTTCCCAAACTGCTTTTATTTTATTATCTGAATTAATAATTTTTTGTTTTATATAAAGTGATTTTGCTTGCATGCATACATTTCTAAATAATTTTGAATAATTTCTTACATATTGAACAAATGTAGGAGTGTAATTATACTGTTTTTCAGCATACAGATCAAACAACTTATTCCTGCTTTTATAAATGCCAACAGTAGCCCAGTCGCTAAATTTGAGATTTTTAAACAATTTTTTTTCTACTATTTTAAAAATGGAACTATACTGAGAATTTAACAGATCAAAGAAGGTATTGTAGTGTTCATCCGGACCACCCTGTGTAAGGTCAAGGGTAGGTAAAGTATTTAAGATATTTTGTTTAAATAGTTGTACTTTTTTAGTGGTAACTGGCCTATACTTTATTACTTTAGTTGTATTTTGTTTAGAGCTAGGAACAGATATCATTTGCCCGCAGTGGTCGGATCTGAGGTTAGCAATGACGGTCTTGCTGACAATTTTACAATCACTGAAAATATTGTCAATACAGGTAGCGGATCTTGTTGTTATCCGTGTTGGTTCAATAAAAATATTGTCTAACAAAATGTTCACGTTGCGTCAAAGAGGAACGAGGTTTTATGCTGACTTTTGTCGTCTAGTATTCGCTCCATATACAGAGGATATGGCATGTACGGGAAACTTTGAGAGTAGGCATTGAACAATTATATTGCCGTCGCGCTGCTCCTCCAATAGAATTCCATAACACACCGGGTGTTATGGAATTGACAACTGCAGCTTCGACCGAGAATACCTATGAAAAACAGTTGAATTCTTACTCTCGTATTTTTATTTTTCCTCCTCCAAAACAGAACCGATTTTAATTTCTCTTTCAAGAATAATTTAAGAAGGACTCAGGCTATGTTATATTATTATTTTTTGAATATATTTGTCAAATTTATTTGCGGGATATCTGATGATGGCGCGAAAACTGGGTCATTTTTTGCAATTTTTGAAGGTTCGATATAAAAAATCAAAACATAGGGACACGGCACGCACACATATAGATTTTATGGTGCAAAATATTTTGTCTATTGTAATTATGCACGGAGAAAACATACTAATACGATTGTATGGGGAAACCGCCCGCCCGTATCGTCGTAACAGTGAATGATGCAGACTTTTTGTCCATAGTGTGGTGTCCCTGACGAGACTGACGCATATGGCATTCATATTTTTAGGATTAAGAGCTTCGATTTCAATAAATATAGTAAAATTGATCCATAAATTTTATTACTCGACAAAATTAAACACCGAAAACCGTTTAATAAAGCACGGCACGTTAAACACAATACGACTTAATCCAACTCAATGGCACATAAATTATCCTTGTTTCGCTTAATATAATCAAATACGCAATTACCGAATGTAATTAGTATTTAATGTGAGGTTTAGACTGCGGTTGAGATTCTCATAATTAATGGACATTTGGGTTGCAAATTAGTGGACAATTGTTTAACTGGGGCGAATAGAAAAAGTTAAGATTTTACAAAATATGGCTGTTTGCACCTTCCGTATGAAAATGTTTGGGTTAAACAAATAAAAACCATAATGTAGCTCTTGCAATTCACGAGTGCGCGTGAACTTTACTACTGTACGCTTACTCCGAGTTTTTACATTGCAAATACGATTGATCGACGTGACAGCTCACCTCACCAAGTGTAAGCGAACGTTAAAGTAAAATGAACCTTAAGTGCATTGGTTTAGAGCTCATTTCATCATTTCGTGTATTTATTCACAGCCAGCGCTCCAAACGCTGAATTTGTGACTTTAAAGGAAGAGCTTTTGGGTTCATTTTACTTTGACCGTTCGCTTACACTTGGCGAGGTGAGTTCTCACGTCGATCAACCGTATTTGCAATGTAAAAACTCAGAGTAAGCGTACGGATCACGGACATTTCAATAGCGTGCGTGTGTCGGAGCGGTCAGGGGCCCTACTGCCAATGCTTAAAGCCATATTGTTTCATTATTATTGACTTAGGTGTCAAAGGATTATAGTCCTTACTGTAGGAACGTCAAGGTACGTGACATCAAACTGTAATTTTGAATAATAATGCTAAAGTTGCTTTAAGCGTAACAGTTTGGCCCCTGGCGGAGTCGTGTACATGTACAGTGTACACATTTAAACGTATACAGATGTACGTATAAAAATACCACTTATATTTAAACTTAACCATGAGCCACGCGCGTTCTAGTTTGTAAGACCTTATGTACACCTATAGTATACCCATTAGGTAAATATACCTACATTTCCTATTTTTTGTTAAATGTAGCTTCAGGCTTGTATATTAAAGTTTACTTAATTCAATTCACTTCTAAGACCATTAGTCCAACTGGTTAAAGGATATAGTAAGTAAGAGTAATGACCTAAAAGCCTTCGAGCATACATTTCCTGTGTGTGCAAAGTGGGTGCCAAGAACAATCAACTTTTTAAGATAGGAAACAATCCATCAAAGGACCGCCATTAGAAGCATGACATAGTAGCTGCTATCTCATTAGGTATATAATCTATTCGACTAATATTTCGACTTAAATCCTGAATAGGCATTAATTCTGCCCAATTTTGTGCTCGAAGGACCAATGCTGTTAAATAATCTCATCTAAAGTTTATGATAAAATACCGCATCTTGCTTGAAGAATGATTATGCTCGACTTAAAAGTTCAGAAAGAGACATTCGTAAAGCCTTTGGTGCTTGGAAATATTGGCAGTTTTAATTTTGTTTTTTTCCAAGATAAAGAAAAATATTAAACCAACAGAGCTTTACAGGAAGGTTATTTAGATAGTACCTACCAATTCTGTTGAGCAAACGAATGTGTCCTTTCAGGCACAGACCAAAATGAAAAAAATTGCATTATTTTAGACTTGCAGAATATGCGAGTAGGTACTTACGAGTAAATACAATTATCTACTAAATCAAAAGTAGGTACATCTAATAATGCACATCTCATCACATCTTATCTAACTGTACCCTCCTATTCTCAACTCTGTGAGTATAGAAAATTATAGCCACTGAGCTTATTTGACATATATTATTTTATCCATTGAAGGTTTGCTATGAAATATTTTTTTTATTTCATGCCGTAAAGCAGCAATGTATATTGAAATATTTCGGTGGCTTTCATTTAGTGATGATCACTAAATTAGAGCATGGCCCCCGAGGTCTTGTTAAAAGCTAGGCATTTATCATTCATTAACATAATTACCTATTTTTAATGGTCGCGTTAGTCTTTTTGTAATGATAAACGTATTAAAAAAGCTTTCAAATCCGTTATCACAAAGTGTGTGACAGGAAAGTCGGTTAGTGTGAGTAATTTATCATCCATGGTTGGTCGCTGGTGACACATGGAAAACTGCTGTCACGAGTTATGACGATGGACTTTGTATAACTGGCGCAACCCTCGCGTTGACCAGTGGACTGTATTTGATGTATTTTTATCGCTTTCATTCGCAATTTCTTTTGAGGGCTTTAGGCAAATAAGGGAGTTGTGATAAGATTCCATTGCAGTTTTCTCATTTGTATCTCACCAACTGTTCGTATTTCCATTTGACGGTTATGAAATCCTGATCGGAAAATAGCGAGCTTAGTAGAGAAGAAGTAATATTTTTTTAAATTATATAAAGCGAGCACACGAGCAGGCGATAGACCTGTAATTGTTTGTACAACAGAATTCAGGTGACCACCGGATATTAAGCCGAGTTGCCGAGGAACCGCCAATGCATTTTTGACTTTTGAGAAATTTGTTTAAAGAGCCCCATAATGTAATCATGAAGAAATGACCTAGCTGATGAGGATGTAATAGAAAATTGAAATTGTTTCAAAGGCTGCCAATCCGCACGTGGCCAGCGTGGTGTAATATGGACAACATTCCGAGAGGAGACTCGTGCTTAGTAGTGAGCTGGCAATGGCAAGAAGAGAGGGAGGAAGTTCCAAGTATTAGCCATTTGAATTATGAGTGGTTTGTTTATAACATGTGTAGCTATTCAAATTTTACGTTGATGGATCCGTCAGTAATTCAGGCAAGGCTTTACTATTATGTAGGTAAATAGGCCTAGCTGATGAGTGTCTCGTATAACGTTTGCACAACACCAGAATTACGTTCACGTTCGACTTAATACATAGAAGCACTTTAGTAGATGCCATTAAGCTAGCTTTAGGGTTGGTTCACATTATAATTTTATTAAGGTTCTGTAATTAGCGCAAAGAGACAAGGCGCTGTACGCCACACAGTGCATGTAGCTCCGTGATTTATTTGATGTATAGAAAATAGTTAAAGGGCAAAGTCTATATATACTACGAAATATAAGATTTGTATCTAATAACTAAGTGTAAATGTTATTCAAATTAAGTGGGCTGTAGATCGTGATTTTTGTGCGGATCGTGCCGATTGTGCCAAAGTTCGATGAACTTGCCTCAATAATTAAACTTAACAAGACTAATGCTCCTGACAAATAAAAATCATAATAAGGTGTATAAGAAGATCTTGTTAAGCTATTTTATGTGCTATTTGTGCTATATTTCGGATAATAAATGGTAACAATAGCTAAGGAAATCTTGGGATATTGAGTGTAAGCCAAACAATTATACTCTTAGTTACACTGCACACGGCACTGGCAAACCTACTGCCCCATATTACCTAAATATTATAAATCATATCAACGTTCCATATGGTAGGTATACCGCCGACGATTATTAAACGATCCAAGTTCGATCCAGATCCAGCCTACATAAATACAAATATTATCATAAATATCCACTGGTACTATAATATCTTTAGGCTATCTATCTATACAAAATTACGGAGAAATACGTGAACCTGAACAAAAAATAAAATAAAATAAAAGTTAAAATTTATTACCAACTATACTAAATAGTAAATTATAACGATGGAATTGACGGAAGGTATTCCGCGCGTGCTACAAGAGATTAAAGAACAATTAATTGTGCAAAAACAGGACTGCCTGGATATCAAAGAACAAATTACAAGCTCAATGAATAAAAATATCAATAAAAAGTTTTTAGGCATTATAGAGAAAATATATACAGAACTTCAAGAAAAGATACATAATCAGCAAAAACTTATAAATTATTAGGAAAAGTATAAAAAACGAAAAAAATTAATCTTTTTTGGCATCGAAGAAGAAGAAAGGACCTACCAAGATTTAGAGGAAAAGGTATGAATATAATATATAAACTAATGGCCTCCAGCCGAATATGGCTTAAAAAGTTATAAAAATATTTATTTCAGGGGGACTCTCATACAAGCGAATGCGAAGTTAAATATTTTTTATGGCGTTACATAGGGTTGCGGTATATCATTTTAAAGATAATTACAAATAGAGTCCAAAAATATATTTTTTTAAATTTTTCCTTTAAAATTGACGAAATGGGGGCTTTCAAAGTGGAGATTTTCTAACGTCCATAGTTGACCTCAGAACTCAAAATTTTCTGAAAGGCTGAGCCTGAAACTTGATCAATTATTTGAATTACTTGAACAAAAAATACTAAAATTAGATAAATATTATAAGGAAACGAAATTATTTAATTTTTAATGAGCTTCAGTATTTTTAAAAGAACTTCACAATGATGTCAATAGATGGCGCCGCGAGGTCTCAGTTCGAGGCGAACCACTAGTTATTATAATATAATGAAGGATTTTCCCAAAGCAGTTCTGGAAAAAAGGAAAGAGTTAAAAAAAGATCTAGAAGAAGAAAGAAAACAAGGTAGAAATGCAATTTTAAAGTTTGACAAGATAGTAGTTTTAAGAAGCCAAAAAGAATTGTTTTCAAAAAAGTGTATGAAGGAGGGTAGCGAAAAAATCCTATGTCTATGGTATGAAGGAAATAAGTCATCCTCTTTCGAAATAAATAATCATGCAAATCTAAACTACAATAAAAATAACCAAATCGTATCACAAAAACAAGGCAAAAGTAAAAAGTAACTCAGTACTCAAGTAAGCTCTCTGCCTCCCAAGCCGGCTGGTCTGCTAATGCTAGACCGCAATCCTTCTTATGGTGAAAATAGCATTGCTTACAGGCAAAAATTGACTCGATCTTTTAAAGAACCATAACCAAAAGGAGGAGGCCTTCGCCTAACGGGCGAACTGAAAAAATGTCCAAATATCATAGCTACAGCATGTGCAAATTTAAATAGGATCTTTTAAATTATTTAAGTAAATAGATATTAAGAGATTCCATTTAGATGCCAATATATTAGCACTTCAAGTATCAACTACCTAACACTATATTTATGTATGTCTCGCCATTCACTATTAGGAAGTCATCCTATTTTTAGTGAATACAATAAGAAAATTGCTATCCTATTATTGCAAAAAAGATAAAAGTAACTAACAAACACTTTTTTAATCTTGCAAAATTACTGTTAAATAAAGGAATAAGCATGTAAATCCAATATCATAGTTACCTGTGTAAGCGACAATCCAGATAGGTATTAATAATATACTTTTGATATATTTGTACTATCATTTGGAACTTGCACGAGTAAATGGTTAAACGTGTAGAGGAGATTTGATGTAATTACGAGTAGATAAAAGTTGGGTTAACTTAAAGACAATATTCATTTGATCCGGCCACGATTGCTATTGTTAGGCTCTAAATTAAATTGCGATATAAACACAAAGTATTCAATAATCGCTGAGTCTGCTGGCAAGACTGAATTAAAATCGTCAAAACACTCATATTTATACTAACTATTTTCAACATAGCGTCCGTATCCGCATGCAACGAGTCAAATTGACAGTCATTATACCTCCTGTTTCATGAGATATAATGACAAATAGTAATAATGCTAACACCTGTAAAGATAATGTGAATGAGAAAACTTTCTGTTTGTTAAAAAATGTATACCGTCGAATATTGAACAGTAATAATTAATAATAAATATTTGCCACACTAGGTAGGTATTACATTTTTACAAATTAATGAACATACTGAACATTTATTATCTGTGCTAGGCATAAGAAACCCTATTGTACTGTAAATAAGTTAAATGAATATTGAATGGGTATTGATTAAAGCGTATTACTAAGCGAAGTTTGTAAAAAAGGCTATTTATTTGATTTTATTAGCGCAAGAATTTATTACATAAGTACTACGAATACAATAGAGCTTTATTTATGTATTGCTTCGAAATCAATCTGGTAATTATTTCATCAAACAAAGCTCTAATTTAGTGTGAACATTTCCTTGTAATGTGAAGCCAAGATTTTCCCACGCTTTACTAGCAAGGAACTTGATTGTTCAGATACAAGTCGATTGATGAGGGCGCTGATACAATATTCAATTATCTGACTGCCTCGTTGGTCTAGTGGTAGTTGGTATTTTGGTCAATGTCACGTCTAAATCATCCATAAGCCTTATCTTATTTAATGCCTTTGCAGTACGTTAATTTCTAGCACACCGCCTACTAATTGCCGTGTATTTTTCCACGTCGTTTTTGCCATGTGATAACAAACTAGAAATATCTTCCATCGGCTGTTTTTCTTTCAAAGATACAATAAACACAGGTTATTCAAGGGGTGAACGATTTCTCACATCAGCAGCTTGTCTGATGCTGCAGATAAGCTGCCTATGGAGCTTCGGTGATGGTTAACAATATTTTACTGATAGGTCTTTTTTGGGGCTCTGCTGCTTTAAGTAATATTGAAAAATACGTACTGTAAAAATGAACCAGATTGTAAAAAAACGTTTAAAGTATTTCTTGAACTTTTGTTTAAATAATGTCTCCATAGATTTAGTATTGGGGTCGTAAAGACCAATGCTAAATCTATGAATGTCTCAAATTAAATCAGAATATTCTGAACGCGATTTAAACGCCTTTTTGGAGATTTCCATGAATTTCCCGATAATTTTTTGCTGTTAGTAATAAAATTTTAATTTTTGCTATCATGTAAAGTCGGAATACAAAAGGATGTTTTGGGAACATTTCCCCTTAAATACTTAAGCAATATTACTCAAATTGACAGTTTGATGTCACGTACCTTGACGTTCCTTAAATAAGGATTATAATTATTCCAAAACACAAAAGTCAACAATAATGAAACAATATAGCTTTACGTATCGGCAGTATGGCTCCAGTACTATCATCGATCCAACAGCCGAGATCTGTCAAGTAGCATTCTCACTTCATAATGCGTTTTTATACGGAATTTAGACCAGCTTTGATACCTAGTTTATCAACGAAGCCGCATGTTTGTTGACACAACGAACAATGATCAATACGCTCATACCATTGGCTCACACGAATTATGAGTTGATGAGGAGGCAAACGACAATAGCCGGGCCGTTGTTGCTCGATTTATTTGACAATTTATGGCCACGGAACCTGACTCGAACTGGATTTATTAAGGTACGCCTGGCAATTTATTAGTCTTTGTAACGGAGCAAAAGAAACCGTTCTTACCTAATTTAATTGGTCGGCAAAAAGTTTTGACTATAAAAACTTATTTTAATTTAGGAAACGGTTTTAGTATTTAATGAAATATTTTTATTTGTACCTTACGGCTTCATAAATTAGAGTTAGCCTTTTAAATATTGCAATAAATGGTTTTAAATCTACATATTTTAATTTTTTATTATTAATCTTATAAAATTAACATGAATAATTTGTGTTAAAAACAGTGCCACAAAAACCACAGTCGGTTTTACTGTGCACCGTTATATATTATGTATATGTCACTGTAAGATTGCAAAAACCGTTAGATTGTAATCTAACTAGTGAAATTGAAAACTGTCGACAGATTACAATTTAACGCATTATTTTTCGGTAAATTGTAATCTGTTAGGTATATTAACCCGATAAAACCTAAGTGATTATTTCTGTCGAACCCTAACTAACTAACTTTTTTGCAATCTTACGGTGACATATTTAATAGGTAACTATATCTAAGGAACTATAACATACAAACATAAAAATATAGTGGGTAGGTATGCTACAAAAATTTTAGCTCAGCGCTTAGAAACATGGCGTCGCAGTCTTATTTAAATATAATACTTTTCTTTCACAAAATTCAGTTTTTCTATATAAGTTTATGACGGCGCTGATTATGACTTATTATCTTGATTTAAAAAAGTAGCATTCTTTCATAAATAAATAAATAAAACTGTATTTCAAGCAACACTGATACATATTTGTTAGTAACTTATTTCCTATGTTAGTTATCCTGAAACTCTCTCTCACACACACACACACACAGAGAGTGAGAGAGAGTTTTAGGAGAGATTTTGAACTTGAAAGTTATTATTACATAATTAAGATGCGAGTTTTGCGCCAAAGCACAGCAGTGATTAGCATAATATCTGCTGTCTCAGGATGATGCATTAGTGCTACTCCTCAATCTACGCACCAGGGGTCCTTTGCGCACAGTCGGCTCTTTTGCGCATAGTGGCATAAAAGCAGTCGACTCGCGCAGCCGCGAATATCACTGATGCGCTAAAAAAACGGGGCAGCCTTATCAGAACCCTGAATGCATTATTGTATTGTACACGGAGAGCGTTGTGATTTTTGAGTCTTGGTCCACAGTGGCACGTGTAAAACGATGTGCAATAGACTCTGAACAACGAACTCTCAAACTTGCGAGTCAGCATATTTGCTCTACTACAATGCTCTACAATGCTCTAAGCTCTCTCTGAATATCAGTGTCGTCTTTGAAACACCCTCACTAATTCTGTGCCACTAAGCAAGGTTTATTTGGCGTTTCCTCAAAGACCCTGACTACACTTTTCTTGGCATTGTAGATCAGACCATGTCTTCCCACATAAGCCTCACTTATGGCCAATTTTTATAAAATAACTAGCTGACCCGGCGAACTTCGTACCGCCTTAGTATGCAAAATTAAATGTATATTTTTCAATATTTCTGAGAGATTTTCTTAATATTTTTTTCCGTAAGAACCTTCTCCTAATAATAACCAATACAACAAAAAAAGAATTAGTGAAATCGGTCCAGCCATTCACGCGTGATGCCGTGACCAAGGAAAACGGGTTTCATTTTTATATATATAGATAATTATTCATTAGAAAAGTATTTTAAATATTTAAATATCTACTTCTGAAATGGTGTTTAGATTAAATATACCTAACTTTGATTTTCTTACTTGAATTTAATAGGAGTTTTAAAGGCTCAAATTAAGGTCTAATTATGATCCTAAAAGAAATATGGAATTTTACTTAGACGAGATAAACTCGCCGCCCATCATAGTTTCAACCGATAGACGTCGGATGAAGATCTACAAGGTATACCATGGTCTCTCTTGAGATTGAAAACGATACTAAAAACTAATTGTTAATTTATGGAGTTTTTATACAATCAAGTATAAACTCCTAGTAATTTCGGCCATAACACTTCGCTTTGTTTAAGCAAAAAGAAGTCAACCTCGGAGTTTTAATCATAGTTTACGAAACAAAGTTTTAATTAGAGTTCCGCCTAGAGTTATCGCTCGAAGAGTTTTAATCTTTAAATTGGGTGTCGGCGGATAATTTAAAATTTCTTATTTGAAAAGATTATTTAACTTATGCATAGGTTTTAATAATTAATTATATATTTGATTTTCCAAAAGGCTTTGTTATTTCTTTTGGAATTAACTTACACACAAAATTAATCTTAATAACTGTAACTGTTATATTATACACTAGCTGATGCCTGCGAATTCGTCCGCGTAGATTGAGGTTTTTGGTTCCCGCAGGAACTCTTTAATTTTCCGGAATAAAAAGTATCCTAACTGTTATTACTATCTCTGTGCCAAATTTCATCCAGATCCGTTGAGACGTTCAGGCGTGATTGAGTAACAAACATCCATCCATCCCTCCATACATCCATACATCTATCCATCCAAACTTTCGCATTTATAATATTAAGTACTTCTTTTTTTTTTTAATTTAGATTTAAATTTGATAAATTGATGTACCTACCTAATAATTAGATTTAGAGGCTTATATTAAGTACTACTAATTTTAAAATTGTGAAATAGATAAATCGATACAATACGAAACGTCTTATACAAACTACTAAACTTGTCATAACTGCATCATCACTTACCATCAGGTGAGATCGCAGTTAAGGGCTAACTTGTAGTGGATAAAAAAAATAACAATGTAGGTACATAAACATTCCCTAATTTTCAAATTATTTATAATAATATGACCTACCACTAAAGTACCTACCTATTACTTATTTAAAAAACACGAAACAAATTTTTGTAACTTAACTAATTTCGGAAATAAAAGCTTGAGTAACAATAAGAAATAAGAATCTGCTTCAATATGATAGTAAAATTCCAAGAAGACACAATTTTTTCATAAATAAGCGACTACAATCAACAACGACTGCCCTCATTCGACTGCTCCTGTGGACTGCTCACTGCTCATTCGGGTCGCGCACTCAGAAACCTTCCTATTCCCGCCCCGGCCCCCGGTCACGCGTCAGTGGCCACGGCTACGGCTAGCTACCAAGGGAATTATTTTATTATATTATTCATATTAATTATTATTAGTTATTTATTTACTGACGATAAAGCCAGTCATAAGAAAATAAGTCCTAATCAAGTGAATTGCTGTTATCTGTTGATGAGTTTTTTCCTCTATCTTAATAATATTTACAGGGCAGCTTGTGGCGAGCTGTTGGGCAGTAGCGACCCCACGGACCTGATCGCTCCCGGGAGAAGTCTTGTTCCTCATCTCTGGCTTGCCTTTATCGGCCGGCTGGAGTGAACACTGACGAGGAACAGAACTCCCACCTCTTGCTTGCCTTCATTGGCCGGCTTGAGTGGAGATTCGCATTCGCAAGAGCATCTACAAAGATGCTCGGAGGAAGGAAGTATTCCAGTAAGATGCTTGTGGGGATCTTGAATGGACTACCAGGATTGTCCTGAGAGCCGTGGAATACCTCTCCACTCCTCAAGCACCTCGGGTTATGTTGCCCCCTTGTCGCTACGTCACTATGTGCCAGCGGCTGTTTCCGGGGGCCCATTTACTGAGTGTGCGAGTCACCCCCTGCCATTTTATCCGTGTAAAATAACATTGGTCAGGCCATAGTACATAGTACATAGTAGCCATTGGCCATAGTACTTAGATAGAGCCATTTCACCAGTCCATTATAGCAACCCAAACCCATAGACCCATACCTATAATTTGTGTCCATGTTTTGCAATAGTCCTGCACTAACCAGGGATTGTCCTTGGGTGCACTCGCATAGTGCATAAAGGGATATTCGCTGATTGGTGTCACATTTCCTTTAGAGTAAAATTGTCTAACGGGCCTCTGCGAGTTGGTTTCGGCCCCTCGTATGTCTTCCAAAGGTCCGGGATCCCATGGTCCCGAGATGGAAGAGACAGACATAATTTATATAATATTTATCAAATCGATAATATATATCAAATCCTCACCAAAATTGGGCAAAACATACCTTCTAATAAAGAAAGATTTATTCAAATCAGTTCAGATTTGACTGAGTTATGGAGTAAAATCAACAAAAAACCTCTATCCTGGAGGAACCTTATTTTCAAAAAAAAATAATTAAAAAAAAACTATCCTATATATTTACCCGGAGTATCAGCTACCGCTATACTAAATTTTCATTTAAATCCGTTCATTAGTTTTCGCGTGATTCGCGGCCATACAGACAGACAGACAGACAGACAAAAATTAAATAAAAATCTGTTTTGGGCTCAGTATCGATAGTAAAGCATACCCCGATTAAAATTTTCAGAATATAATATTAAATGTACAGAAATGTTCCAGTTACAGTTTTAATATAAGTATAGATTTGTAATTCATCTGAATTAGAAATACTCAGAAAGTAATTTCTAAATCCTACTTACTTAATAAGAAGTAAACGTTGCAGTGATTTAAGATAATTGCGTTTTGTGGATCAACTCTGGATAATTTACATTGATCCCACTTCGTTTGTTTGCCATCAATACCGATAGGGGAGCAATTAGTTCCCCGGGGGCACAGGAGGGATATCCCGGGTAGTGTGAAGGTGCTCACACGGGGATATTTATTCCTTGGTCAATGTTTACTGATTCTGCACAGATCAAATGAGAGTACGACCTACTACGGCCACATAGATTTGCGGTCTCACATTGATTGATTTCTGTATAGCCTTTAATTACAGCCGTAATCGAGTTATGTGGGGATCTGCGGGTAATTAATCAAGGATAATATTATTTGTATAACATTATTCGTACGTGTGCCGATTTGAAATGATTTGGAAGCTCAATTTCCATTGGTTGATCTCAGTCAAACGGGCCTTGATGGGCATCTGCCAATCAAGTACCATTCTATCTTGTAATCATAGATTTAGGATTGGTCATCGCTGGCGCTAGCGAAGACCAATCCTAAATCTATGCTTGTAATACCGTTGACTGGTATCTTCTTGTCAACGGTATACCTACAAGATACAATGAGCTAGTAATTAGATGATAGTAATTATACTAAACCAGATAAAACTGTATGATGCGAAATACTACAGGTAACTATACCTGTAGTATTTCGCATCATACATTTTTAAAATTACTTAGTTACATACATCTTGAAAATACGACATGTAATGCAGCAATTACTACTAATAGTCATGTAACCCCCTACTCTTACATCAACAAAATAATCCACACAAACTCTAACACACAAAGGTTGTCTTAGAGTTTGTGTGGATTATTTTGTTGATGTAAGAGTAGGGGGTTACATGACTATTAGTAGTAATTGCTGCATTACATGTCGTATTTTCAAGATGTATGTAACTAAGTAATTTAAAAAAAAAGAATAATAAACCTGTTTCATCTCGAATAAGGACTTCCTTAAAATTATTTTGATGGGGATGATTTTTTTGTCGCCTGTAGAAACAATTTAAAAAAATTAAAATAAAACAATCTGTCCAGTGAATTAACGGCAGTTTAAGTTGTTGTTTAAGTTGTTTATTTATAGCATTATTTAGTTATTTTTTTGTTTGAAAGGTGAATGATTCTCCGGTTAATTTTACATGCAAAAACAAAGAATAAAACCTACAGTTAATAAGATTGATATCATCTGAATAAATTAAGTACCTATTGAATTTAATTAATGTTAAGATAAAACTGTATCATATCATTAAATTTAAGATTGAGTCAAAAAATAAAAAAACTTTAGGCTTAATTAATTCGTCTAATAATAGTGTCGTGAAAAATCCCAATGTCAGGGTGGGTTGGTGGGCATTAATAAATCGATTAATTGGGGAGTATTATGTCAAGATTACTTTAGGAAAAGCGTATTTATTTACTTTAGAAGCGTTTTTTAGAGGAAATCTGGGAAGATGGCGAAAAACGTGTACTTACCTATGTTAATCTGGTTCAACAAGTTGAGAGAGTCTAATGTACTGTGGGCAATTTTATGTAAAGCTGTTAAATCAGCCACAAGCCTTCGTTTTTGAAGGGATAATGCTTGATGAAAATAAAACGGGCAAGTGAGTGTCGGGCCACAATATGCGGACATTTTTGAAGTGAAAACTTCTTTAGGCGCGTTGAGCACTTTTTTGGTAGGAGGTAACAAATGTGGATTACGCGTGATCGACACCGTTCTTCTTAAGACAAAAGGTCTTAACTATATTAATATAGTACATTCGTAATTAAACTTTAACGCCTTAGTTTTAAGGTTTATATTAATAAGGGCTGTGTAACCGTGAGCGACATCTCGCGTTGTTACGAAGACAAAAGGTCTTAAATATAAATATAGTACATTCGTAATTAAACTTGAATATCTTTATTTTAAGGTTTACATTTAAATTATTTTAAAAGTGCTGTGTTGTTATTTTTAACCGACTTCTAAAAAAGGAGGAGGTTCTCAATTCGGCGCGTATATTTTTATTTTTTTAAGTTTCGTTTTCACTTCTATCGGCAGTCCCTATGACTGCCAATGTTTTTCCTATTCCTAGTCCTATTCCTCTGAGCTAAGCCGCGGACTTACTTAGATATACGTAAAGATGGATGGACGGACATGGTGAAACTATAATGGTACCTGGTTAACTACGGAACCCTAATTATGTACGGAAATTCCAACCCCCTTGCAAAAAATGCTTAATAAATACAATTAAATTCCCTGCCTAAACTAACAAACATTAAGTTCAGAATTTCAATTCAAATGTCCTTTAAAGATCCAATTACCTCGACTTTCGCAAAAAAAACCTAGAATCATACTTTAAGAGTGCAAAATTAATTTTCCAGAATAATGTTTACTTAACCCTTTTCGTGTTCAAATAAAAACCGGCGTAAATGAGTGTCCACGTGCAATGCAAAGCGTAGCCGAATTAACCGGGTGTTTTAAAATGAACAAAATTTCACGTTTTTATAGGAGAGTTTTTATCATAAAGAGCATAAAATTATTTACTGTATTGTACAACTTAGGCACTATTAATTTTTAGTGCAGTCGGTTCCTATTTGTTCCTGTGTGTATTTACATTGCACATAATAATTCATCATTGCACATAATGCATTGTCGTTATTCCGTCATCGTCATTATTTCAACCCTATGCCGGATCTCTAATAAGCATGACATGCAAGCTTCTAAATGACAAAGTTGCATGGAAGCAACCGGCCTCGCATCCAGTAACCCACAAGTCAGTGTAATACTTGTAACGTAATGTACACATACTTGTATTGTTTACATATTGTAACCTATTTCTTTTTTAAGAAAAGAGCAACTGCTGAGTTTCTTGCCGGCTCTTCAGTTTTCCGAACCGGTGGTAGAGTTTTAACGTATCATAAGTGACACAAGTTTTCCTACATGAAATGAATAAATCATTTCATTTCATTTCCCGAGTCTTGTCTCAGAAAGAGAAGGATTTGGAAAGTATGTTTTCCTTCACCATGGCGTAGATTGCTTGATGCGTGTAAAGAAATTATACAAACATAGTTCCAAAAAGTTGAGGTGTATGCCCGGGGAGGCTGCGCGTCTAATCCTCTAGAGCCTAGGCTATCATTGCTTCCATTGCTCCTTACTAGATGATGCCCGCGATTTCGTCTGCATGGATTAAGTTTTTATACTCACGCGGGAACTCCGGAATAAAAAGCCTCTGTGCTTCCCCGGGATGTAATCTATTATGTATATAGATTACATCCCGGGGAAGGATTTTCCCAAATTTCACCGGTTGAAAACAATAGGCCGTTAAAGCGGAGCAGACAGACAGGCAGACGGACGGATAGACACACTTTCGCTTTTATAAGTATGGAAGTATGGATTTATAAGAATAAAATAATTTCTTTGTTTCAGAAACATCATCGACAAACACAGCATGTATTTGTCGACAAAGGCGGCCTTCTGGCTGACGACGTTTTTATGCGTTTTCGTCACAGGTAGTAAATAATAATAAGCACCCACATAGTAATTTTTTATACCTTTCCATTTCTCCAACTATCTTGATATTAAGCATCAAGAATTATATTTTTAACCCCCGATGCAAACATAGGGGTATAAGAATTATAACGGGTTATAAGCTTAACGTGTGAAACTGTGTATTTATGTACCTATATATATCTGTGGCATCGTAGCTCCCAGACGGATAACCCGATTTTATTTAGTTTATTTGTTCGAAGGGTGACATTATATTGAGTATTTTAAACTATGATTCAAGAAAAAAGTATAAATGTTTATTGAGCACTTTTCTAGTTATTAAAAGAATGTGAGACTTTCTCTGGTCTGATCGATTTGGATATCCAGTTATTTATTAGAAATGATGATGCGGCCTAAGATGGGACGCCTCTGCCTAGAGGATGCAGTCTATTCTCTCTTGATTTAAAGATACTCGGATAATTGGTGGGAAAAACCATAAAAGCAGTATTTATTAGTGTTCCAGACTATAGCCTTATTAATTTTAAATTTATACTTGCTTGTTGCAAACTCATCTTTACCATTACTCTGGCAGGTGAAATGCCAGAATTCTTGCAACCCTTGGAGAACCATTCGGTGTCGCAGGGTCGTGACGTCCATTTTACATGTGTTGTCAATCACCTTTCGAACTACAGGGTAAGTAAAGACCAATGTAAAGACTAAATGAATCTTCTAACTATAATAATACTTTTAAACGAGCAATTCTTGTATATATATAATCTGAATCACGGAAACGGCTCCAACGATTTTCATGAAATTTAGTATGCAGGGGGTTTCGGGGGCAATAAATCGATCTATTTTTTAGAAAATGTCGTTTTATCCGTGTTTTCAGGCAATGAAAAACTGCTACAATATAATTAGAATACGAAGGTAAATTTTGCCACCATCTACAAAGTTATAATAGCTCAGGTGGGAAAACGGGCGGTCCCGAAGACCCCGGATCGAGTCCAGATGTATCCAGTATCCAGTAAAATTCGAACGTCGAAACATAATAATATCATGAAAGTAAAATTGACCTGAAACGTCCTTGAGGCTTGCTTTGAGGCTGGTTGTATGGAGGAACTTACATGCATTAAAAATTCTGTTTGACGCCTAAATTTTATCAACATTGGTGAGAATAGATGTAAAATATTGTAGGTACTAGCACAACCTCTAACTAAATTGGTACTTAGCTGGTCTGAGGCCAGGGGCTTTGCAGGAAAAAATATAAATTTTATTACCGTCACTTTAGTTGAGTTTGAACACTGGTTAAGTTAAGTGGGCACTTATATGTTAGCTAAAAGTTAAAACTATAGGCAAAAATATGACGAGCGTTTAAAGTGTCATAAATAAATAATAAATTATAATTATTATCTATGTAAAGATACCTGTTTGTTGATAAAATATTAATAAATAGCTCCCACAATAACTTAAATAAATTAAATTTTACTTAAACTCTGTAATCTTTATTTTTTGTAAAGCTTATATCTATCATATTAGTAAATCTGCCTATAAATTATTATGCAGTTTATAACGATATATTGTACCAACTTAAATAAAGATGTTTCACCTTATAATATAAATATGTGTTTACAAAAATAAGTTATATAATATTATTATTAGTTTCTTGATTGAATCTACCTTTACTAAAGCTGAGTACAGAATATTTGCACAACACAACGTGACGTAATAATATTTGTCCAGTCCGCGCGCAGTCGCACGCTGCGCGCCCCAGCTAGAAACGCCCATTCCCGGCAGTCTTTGAGTCTATAGCGCGCACGCCTTTTTGATAGGGGGTAAAAATGTAGATTCGCGTGACCGTGACCGACATGCTTGCTAACATTTAAATACCGACACCGTTCTTCTTAAGACAAAAGGTCTTAAGTATAAATGATATAGTAGGTACATTCGTAATTATACTTTAATACCTTTGTTTTAAGGTTTATATTTAAAAGTGATGTGCAACCGTGACTGACACATCGCGACACCATTCTTCTTAAGACAAAAGGTCTTAAGTATAAATAATATAGTACATTCGTAATTAAACTTTAAAGTGATGTGTTGTTATTTTAAATTACTTTTAACCGACTTCCAAAAAAGGAGAAGGTTCGGCGCGTATTTTAAATATTCGTTTTCAATTCTATCGGCAGTCCCTATGACTGCCGTTTTTTTATGCACTACAAGTTAGCCCTTGACTGCGATCTCACCTGATGTTAGGTAATGATGCAGTCTAAGATGGTACCGGGTTAACCTGTTAGGGGCATGTCAGTTACATTAAACACGTACCCTTAATCAGCTTTACACGGTGTCGTGCCGGAACAATAAATCGCTTGGCGGCACGTCTTTGCCGTTGCGAATGGCCGTCCAAATAATATTGCGCGTACTCAAAGCGTCCGTCGAAACAATCGACAATCGGCGGGAGCCAACGAGCGCGCTGCGAATGCACGCAACGTTCGCGCATTTGTTTTTTGTGTTCGCGAGCACTGCAAAATCCATGAAAATGTTGCATTACGTGTTATGTTGCAATTTGCAAACAATCTGTACCCGGCTTAACATGACAAAAATTGAATAAAACATGACAACAATGTCAACAAAGTTCAATGTCACCTTCTTCTTCTATCCTTTCGCCTGGGTCATATTATTAGTGGAAGACAAATTATTTTAAGATCGGTTTTCCAAAAAATCTTTTCCAAATGATTGTCGCTACAAATTAAGTAAGTACATAATAATAATATATAGAAAATTTCAAAATTAAAACTGGGATAATACCGTTGTATATAATGATATTGAACAAACAATTTGAAATTAGTTAAAGTAAGAAATCCTATAAATATTTTTATGCCAATGAATGAAATCATAATTTGTTTAATTGATTTGTAAATTATTCCAAGGTTGAAATTATGAATATTTTTGCTGGATTTATGAGCAGGTGTCAGTTATGGTGGTTCATCAAACCGATATTGTTAGCTGGTTCCCTTGAATTCGAAGTTCCCACAAAATTGTCTTCTATTTCCAAAGGAGTTCTACCCTTTGTTTCAGGCAAATATAAATACAAAAGAATTGTTATGATCGATGATAAAATCGCAAAACAAAGAAAAGTTCCCGGTAATGTTAAAGTTTTGAATAAAAATAGACTCGTTTTAATTGTGATTATCATCACAGTAGCGGCAACCGTACCGACAATGATAGCGGCAGATCTTTGATACCTTATAGGAATCAGTTCACCACAAACAGTCGTTAAAAGGATCATTGGACCGCCGCTTACTGCTACGGAATAAAATCCTAACAATGATATGGTTACAATGTTGTTCTCGGAAATTAATGATTTATTCGTCAGAAACAAATAAAGGCTAAGTACATACAAAAAAATTATGGCGATTAAAGAACTACTGAGTAAATAAGTTCTTCTTTTAAAAAATTGTGAAAATACGCATCCACAGTAAACACTGAATACAGTAATACCATCTAAAATCAACATTCCTCTGTAAGCAGCCGATTCATCTTGTGTTACCTTTTTAAGTAATTCTATGGCATACATGCTACAAACTAACTTGCCTGATAAATGATACTGTAAAACGATCAGACTTGCAATTGAAACCGGTTTGTAGAACGCTTTGCATGAAAATACTTCGAACAAAGAATACAAATACTCTTTTGAGAATATTGACTTTACGGACGATGATTTTTCGCGTTTAAAGGAACGTATAATAGTTTCTAGTTCTTTTTCTGCCTCCACTGAAGTTCCTTTTAACCATCTATGTGATTTCATACATTCCACAACTTTTCCATTCTGTGCTAACCAATAAGGTGATTCTGGCCACATGAAAACTGTTAAAGTATAAATGTTACATATGAATGCTAAAATAGTAATATTCTTCCAATTCATGAACGTCCCTATAACATTTGAAACCCACATCCCCCAATATGAAGAAGCAGATTTAATAGTCATGAATATTCCTCGATACTTTGGTGACACATACTCATTAATTGTTAAAGGGCCAATAGCGTGTAAGCATCCCAACACTATGCCCAAAACGATTTCGCCAATCAAAAGTTGTGTTAAGTTTCTACACAAATAAAGAACAAGGAATCCAACAAAACAGCTTAGGTAAATAAATATGAAAGTTTTCTTTCTTCCCGCAAACTGTGAAATCATCGGTAAAAGAAATACCCATGGTAGTGCTCCAAATGTAACAATGGACGCTGAAAAATAAATAAAATGATTGTGAACACAAAAATTTAATATGTTGCTGACTTAATATGTCACAATCCTTGATAGTGTTATTATAGAAATATAATAGCTCATTAAACAGAGAGATACCTAGACCTGTCTATGTTCAATAAGCTATTTAAAAACTATTATGACTTTTTAGTCCGCCAATGGACTTGAGCTCTTATTTTTTTTTCCATTGATTTTGAATAATGAACACAAACACAAACTAGTTTTGCTACTTACTAATCCAAGATGCCATTTCATCATCAATATCCGATGGTGATTTTGATTCTCTCCGTAATTGTGCGATAAGTACAGTTGGTGCTCCAATATGTAAGCCATATAAAAAATAGAGCGTCCAAATTGTACTAATAAACAGCAGCTGAAAAATGGTTTTTAGTAAGTATTTTTACAGCCATGTCGCTAGGTACAGAGTTTATTAAATTTAGTTTTTTTTAATTTCCAATCCGAAAAATGATATATCTCATAATTTTTCATCAAGTTATGTTTCTCATACTGTTAAACCATGAAAAAAACGTAGGTCACAGGCAGAAATATCAATTAATTAACTAAACCCGATCATAGTACCATTTTGACGACGGGCCTGGGTTCGATTCCCGGCAGGGTCAAAATTTCTGAACTTTCTCTGGTCTGGTCGGAGACTTCGACTTGGCTAGTTACCACCCTACCGGCATAGACGTGTCGCCAAGCAATTTAGCGTTCCGGTACGATTCTGTGTAAGAACCGAAAGGGGTATGGGTTTACCTAATATAACTGCCGTATCCCTAACAAGTTGGCCCGCTACCATGTTAGACTGCATCATGACTTACTATCATGTGATATCAGGTGAATAAAAATAAATATCACAAACACAATGAGATCAACAAATGAATCAATAATAATATGGTTATGGATGTACCTGTCTAAAAAGAGGAGTCCACGTTGTTTTCGAATTATTTCCATCAATCTGAGATTCATAAACTTCATCAGTATTCACTTTCTCATAGCTTGTTTGGTCTTCATACGATTTCATTTTACGAATAACAGCTTATTGCCAATATTTAGGAACAACTGTTAAAAATCTTTAACTCAAGTCTTTATCTTTATATTAACGTTAAATAAATAATTAAAGAAAAAACTACTGTATATAATAGCAAAAGCAACCGGTTTATAATAAACTTCATAGGCTCCACTGTTCACGATTCTAACACAGAACATAAAGTAATTAAAATCTACGGTTTAAATCTATACCTAATACTTCTTTTGGCTCATTTAAAGATTGTATCAGCTACGTGTCATATACCGGTTTGGCGCGTCATCTGCCCGGGTTTTGGATTTATATTTTATCTTTAACTCAGTATAAAAACAAGTCATGTACGTGTCAGCACAAGCACAATTTTAAATGTATGTTTCTCCTTCACGGCGCACCCTTTGAATCGATATTATGGTCGAAATTTGGAATGGAGATAGCTTATAACCTGAATTAACACACAGGCACACATATTATTTTTCAACCCGGAAAATGAAAAGTTCTCAAAAAACGGACTCAAAAAACCTTGATCAACGCAGATGAAGTCGCGGGCACCATCTAGGCAAGTATGTCAAAAAAATTTTTGCTCTGATTAAAAGGTTTTTAAATATTAATATTATCGTTAGATGACGTTTTTTATGTTAATAAAAATCTTTGCTCAGATTAATTAAATACGAAAAGTGTTTTTAATATTAATGTTATCTACCAGAAAATTAAAGTATCTACAACCTAAATGGAGCGAAAAGCAAGTGCTAGTTTGTAAAACCTTTGATGGTCATAAAATAATATTAAAGTGAACGGAAGAATTTATAATCTCCTACTTTACCTCGCTCTTCTGAGCGACTACGAGGAAGCTTATTTGACTGAAACACTTCAAAGTCTCGGGAAGATGATTTTATGTTTCGCTGTTAATATTATAAAAAAGGAGTGCAACAATCTGAGTGGTCTATTTAAAATAGTATCTACAGTCAATTCTCTTCGCTTCGTTAACTGCTTTTGTTGTACACTATTAATTGTGTAAATAATTGTCAATTAGTACCTATAGATAACCATCAGCTCACTCGCAAATCGACTGGGAATTGCAGCATTTCATTAATTTGCCTCTCAATAAAAGAATTTTCGATTTTATCTCCTCCGATTATTCTGCAAAAATTCAAGCCAATCGTCGAAAACATTCGACGCCGAAATTTTCACTGAAAAATTCAAAAGGCGTGTTAAACTTTATTGTATTTACCCAAAAAATTGTGGAATTTTAAATTTTAAATTTTTTCCATTATGGTGTTTGTTAAGTCTGACAACCTACACTTGGCGAGTGTTGTAGACTTGTGGCCTAATCCCTTATCTTTCCTCTAGGAGGATACCCTGGCTTATTAAGTTTAGGTCTGGAAATGGATATACATTTAAGGATAAAATATAAAAAGTGCTTAGCCAGTTTCGGTTTTTAATCCTTTCTTAAGTACGAGTATATGACACGACGATTTGAGTCTTCCCACCGAATCAGTCCAGCTTTCTGAACTCCTAGAAACCTACGTCGCCCAGATTTCAGGTTCAAAGAGTATAGAGAGTCGATTTTTTCAACTCCACTACATTTAAGCAGTAAGTATGCTCCGTACGTTCCGTCGTCGCTCATGCTTGCTGTTAATGTTTTATGTAGGGTTTAGGGTAGATGTTAAGGTTTTTTGTCGTATTGTTTTTATGTAGGGATGTCTTTACGTAGAATTATCGAGAGAGTTGTGATTGTTACTCGTTATATTATTTCATACAACAGTTCAAAGTTTACCTCGGTTTAGTTGTACCTAGTAGTTTCATTGTTAGGCCTTGATTGGACCCTACATCATTAGTATTCTATATTGTCTCTCTTATTACACTTTTTCCTATTCACTCATGCGTAAACCTACAAGTGGTTAGTGCCGAGAGGGAGGACTTAAACTTCAAATGACCTTTGAAAGGTTGTCATGTTTTTGAGAGCATCAATCTCCATATAAGGATCGGTTCAGTGCCCAAATAACAGTAAAATAATATTATATCCAAACTAGTACAAGAAGAGTTATCTCATGTTGTAAATGCTTGTGTTTTTGTTAGTTTGTCCTTCAATCACGCCGCAGCAGAACAACGATTTGATGTGATTTTTTGCATGAACCTGCATGGAGAGAGATGTGAGCCCATTTGTATTACGAAAAATCAAAGAATTCCTATTTTAAAAGCCTTTAAAAATAGAAAGCCTTTACTTACACGGGCGAAGTTGCATCTCCTTGCTTTACTATAAAATAAGTTGATCAAGTGAATGTTTGTTTTTGTATTTGCTAGCAATATATTAATTGTTTACCTAATAATATTTTATCTTATAGGTAATCTGAACCTCTCAGTTTTCATGTCAGGTTTTGCTAATCTGCGAAGTTAGAACATCAGCAAGTTAGGTATACTGTTTCCATGTCTGCATAACTTTGTAGTTCGAAACTATTCTCAACAGAAGATGCCCGCGGCTTAATCCTCGTGGTTTAGTTTTTTTTATTACCACTCAACTGTCTTAATTTTCAGGTATAAACCTGTCTGTCTAGCCTGTCCTTCCCCGGGATACAACCTATCTCTGTACCAAATTTCATCAAATCGATTGAAAAGATGGGCCGTTAAAGCGTAGACAGACGGACAGACACACATTTGCATTTATAATATTTGTATGGATATAAGTGCTGTAGAAGACTTCGTATATTGAAACTGTAAAGTATGTACATGCTTGATTAATTTACCTACTTGCGGTTACGTTTTTACCTGTAACGGATTTGACGTAATTTGTTGCAGAGATAGAATTCATCCCGAGTAATGACGTAGGAATGAGGAAGGCTACGGGCTTTTTCAAAACCTAAATCCTTGTGGACGAAGTCACGAGCATCCTCTAGTTAATAATAATATATTATTTACAACTTAGCTTTTAAGCTCTTGCTCGCGCAGCCAAGTGCTTTGCTTATATTTTAATATATCCAGTGAATAGCTTTTTCCGTGATAATATTATGTAATCTCATACATAAGTTAATGCTAAGTAGCTTAACTTATTTCCGTACCTTAATATATTTTAATAATGTAATTTTGTCAATGTTACCATATGAAAAGGTTACTTATTATTAATTTGTGTTCCCAATTTCCCGACTCGGTGACACAAAGATGATAATAATAATGTAATTAAAATTTTAATCTACCTGCGCAAATAGCAAAGATTATTTCATGTCACGTTAAATTACAAGCTTTTTCACGGCGACTCAGTCATAAACTTATAAATGTGGTGTAATTAATCTGTCTCATGGTACAATTAAACGTCGCTCGTCTGCCTAATAATATAGATAACTTAGTCAAAGCAGTCATTTCGTTTTATCTTCTCACGAAATCACGAGTGTCGCCAAAATTTGAATTTCACATCTAAATAAACAATATCTACAATTATTAGTGCAATAAACTTATTGACATTTCACCGTGGTTTGTTTCGATGACAAAAAATAATAATTGGCAGTCATAGGGACTGGCGATATAAGTGAAAACAAATATGTAAAATATTAAAAAAAATTTTTTTAATAAATTAATTAAAATATAAACCTTAAAACTAAGGCATTCACTAAGTTTAATTTCGAATGTAGAACAACGTTCGAGCATGTCGGTCACGCGAGCATGTCGGTCACGGTCACGCGAATTCACAAGTTTACCCCCTACCGAAAAGTGCTCAACGCGGCTAAAGAAGTTTTCGCTTCAAAAAGCTGGCGCATATTTTCTATATTATCAGCCTGGCTGTTCGTATGTATCGCGGAAATGCAGCCAGAAATCATGCCGTCATTCCACGCAGGCATGGTTTGTATAGTTATTAAATTAGGCTAGCTCTAAGTATTCATTTAAAACGATTCATTTTAAAAAAAATATTCAATATTGAAACTTCACAAACAAGAGCTCTGAACAAGCGCTGTCGCACTTATTGTGCTTGGGCTGATGCTCTGTGTATGGACTACGGATATAGCAAAATAAAAATTCAAGTGAAATTTTAAATAAAATACAGCCCAAAAGGGCTTTATTTTTATTTATATGTGAAAACACAACCATCGTTGAAACAGGATTACAAAAATTGTTTTCGAGTTTCTGAACTCGGCACATTATATGTATCGTGGGAATGCACCACTCTGGACTTCTACATAAGTAAAAAAAATTAAAAATATTACTGCATAATTTAAAAAAACATAAACGTGTCAGAGGGATAATGAGGGCCTCTTGTAAAATACTGCGTGTTTTAAATTCTTTACGCACATTTTTATATAAAGCTAAATTTTTCTGAGAAAATAAGACAGCAAGTTACTGCTTTACACGGTTTAACAAAATATGTTTATGACATTTGAAGTTTAACAACACTACACTAACCATAGTCTAGTAGTTATGAAATAGTTATGGCTTTTTAAAACGACTTGTTTAATATTTCCCAACTAAGCACGAAGCCATTGTAAAATCTTGAGCAAAAAGTACTTTTGCTAACTCGATTTAGTTCTATTAAAGCCTCAAGTAAAAGATTTAAAAGCGTTTAGTGGAAACTAGCTCGGCGGTTTGTTCAACTAATAAAAACGATAAAAGTTTTGTGATTTCCGCTAACTTCGATTTGCATTGAGTTTTTTTTTATTTCTCTTCGAAATATAATATCCATGCCTACTTTGTCTGTCGGCCACATCTGTTCGACCGCTTTTGATGAAATTTAGTACAGCGATAGATTGTATCCCGAGGAAAGATAATAATACATATAGACCACTTTTTATCCCAAAGAAACAAAGATTTCCCATGGGTTCCCTAAATCCACTGGAAATTCGGGGCATCATCAAGTAGGTGCATAGTTAGTTATTTGGTACGTACCTTCTTACTATTTAGACATTTTCGGGTGTTTGTGTTATCAATAAAAGCTCTGCAGGCTTAATAGAGGCCAAATTGGCACGTATTTATACCCGATAGTGTCTATGAAGGAGTCCTTAGTAGGGGCTTAAAGTTTAGAAATAGTATTTAATACTTAGGGAGTGAGTCTTCTGTAACTATTTAGAGCGCTTTAAACATTATTCTTTGTCTTAAGTTTACAAATAACATAATAACTTCTGTTGTGGAACGTCATATAAAGAGAACGCGTTCATAACAACATAACGAAACCCTCTGCAACAAACGTTAGCACCAGTGCTAGTTGGAAATAATTCTCGCAAACAATGAAATTGTTACTAATTTATTTCCCAGCCGCAACAAAGCGAGATGTCACATGAAAAATACGTGGAAGCGGTTGGATGGGACATTCCTCGGATGAAACACGTAACATTTTATGTGTCACGCCCCCAGTTTTACGGTCACCATTACCACGTAGTCATAGTCTAATCATTTAGAAATCCATACTAATATTATAAATGCGAAAGTGTGTCTGTCTCTCTGTCCATCTGTCTGTCTGTCTGCTACGCTTTCACGGCTCATCCGTTCAACCGATATTGATGAAATTTGGTACAGCAGCAGGATGTATCCCAGGGAAGGTCATAGGTTAGTTTTTATCCCGGAAAATTAAAAGGTTCCCGCGGGAATAAAAATCTTAATCCACGCGGATGAAGTAGCGGGAATCATCTAGTAGCTAAATATTTTGATTTTAACTATCTGATGCTTGCAGCAGTGCCTAGTGACTAACGGTTAAATTACCATGAGAGATGGTATAATATTTTCTAAATTGCCTCTTGCCTACCTCTGCTCGCTGCTTGTTATCATTATCAGTTTAACCGAAAGGCAAGGATACCGCAAGGAGATGTGTCGAAATATTTAATTCAGAACATAAACATTAGACCTCATTCAGAATATAATATTATTTTCTTAACATTTACGGCACTTTCTAAGCAACCAGAGTTTAGGTTTAAGTCACATTAGGTTTCGCCTCTCACAGTGAACAATACAAACGATTTAAAACTTGGAGGGGCGCCGAGGAAATTGCGAGCAATTTATGACATTAATCTAGACATTAAATGAAATTTCACGGTCGTATGCAATCCCGGAAAATGTTTTGTTTTTCGTATTCTGGATGTATTAATTGTACCTAATAGTCTCTGCCGTATTTCAATTAAAACCAGTTACCAATGTATCAAAAAAAATTGTGAAACTATAATCACACTATAATCTAAATATATATACTCCATAATCTAAATATATATATATAAATCACGTGTCACGTTGTTTGTCCGCGATGGACTCCTAAACTACTTAACCGATTTTAAATTAAATTTGCACACCGTGTGCAGTTTGATTCAACTTGAAAGATAGGATAGCTTACATCTTAATTTATAGCCGCAATATTATTTTATGTCGGATTTGCAATGTAAGACGGAGAAAAAACGGTCGAACGAAAACGTTTCTTACGAAAAGCTCATTCCACGCGGACGAAGTCGCTGGAATCAGCTAGTAATATTATAAATGCGAAAGTGTGTCTGTCTGTCTGTCTGCTACGCTTTCACGGATCATCTGTTCAATCGATTTTGATGAAATTTGGTAAAGGAGTAGTTTGTATCCCGGGGAAGGACATATGCTTTTTATTCCGGAAAATTAAAGAATTCCAGCGCGAATCAAAAAACCTCTATCCCCAAAGACAAAGTCGCAGGCATCAGCTAGCAAAATTAAATAAGTAATAAAATTGCATGGAAGTAATCCATTTTGTTTTCGGCTGCATATTGTAATATTATGTATTCATATTGGGTATATTACAATTCTATTTTGAGGATATGAAAGGATTAACTCACAGCTCAAACCGCTGGTGTAGAAATTTGATATTTTTCAAGTTTTCTCTTTATAGGTAGGTGAACTCGCATTGAAAAATTATTTGTATAGTATGTTCACTTGTTCAAAGCTGGAGTACAACAGTTGATATGCCCTTGTTTGTTGGTGACAAAATGATGCCCACAACTTCGTCCGCGTGGTAAATTTAAGGTTTTGATTACCGCGGGAACTCTTTAATTTTCCGGAGTAAATTAACGTAGCCTATTTTTTTTTCTGATTGTCAATCTGTTATGAGATGTATTCTTGAATAATATTATTATGTTTTCTAAAATTATGTTTCTAATGTATTGATTTATTAGATAGTATTATCGGACTCTAATATTAGCCGATAATATTATGTCAATTCGGGGTATATGAAGCAAAGTCCATTCCAAATGTTAGCCAAATCGGCTCAATTAATGTGGCGTGACGGAAAAGTGAACATCCCAGCATATTATCCCATAAACTTAAAAACATCCAAACTTCAAAATATTACTTGTAAGATCAGTTAGATTGATATAGCTCTATATATATTTTGCGAGTGCCTAACTGCTGAGTTTCTTATTATATATAACTACTTTATGTATAACTGCTAGCTTTTTATTAGCTCTTCTCAATAAAAGCTGTTTTTAAACAAGGGCATAAAAAACCTTAAATTTTTTTTGCTTACTTATATTTTCTCTACACTCATCCACTCTACATTTACATTCTAGGGTAAGGTAAGCCGTAGGACATTTTTTTGTACAAAAGCTTCCCTTTGAATCCATAATTAAACAATAAATACAATCTTCAATACGGGACTTACCAATGGCACAATGATTAAATATTATTAAAATAAAACTCCAAACTATGCTTACACAATTACGTTAAAAATAGAAAAAAACTAAAATCTATATATATAAAAGCGAAAGGTCACTGACTGACTGACTGATCATCACGATATCTCAGGAACTATAAAACATACAGACTTGAAATTTGGAAGGTAGGTTCCTTCTATCCTGTAAACGTCAGCTAAGAAACGGTTTTGGGAAAATTCACCCTTAAGGGGTTGAAATGGGGGTTGGAAGTTTGTATGAAAGTCCTTTGTTTTTTAAGTTAGAGCCATGAAAATTGGCAATGAAGTTATTAGTTATAAATAATAAAAATCTGTATAAGAAATTTTACGGAAATCCACCCCAAACGGGGTGAAATAGGGGTTGGAAAGTTGTATGACGGTTCTAAGTTTTTGAAGTTAGAGTCTTGAAAATCGGGATTAAGGTTATTAGATTTAAATAAAAATAACATGTACATAAGCAATTTTCCAAAAATCTACTCCAAAGAGGGTGAAATGGGGGTTGGAAGTTTGTATGAAAATTCTATGTTTTTGATGATAGCGACTTGAAAATCGGGATTTAGGTTATTAGTTTTAAGTAATAATAACCTGTATAAGCCTTTTACCCACCCCACAATGGGTGAAATGAAAATTTGTATGAAAGCCCTATGTTTTTGTAGAAAGAGACATGAAAATTCAGCATTTCGGTTATAAGTTTTAAGTAATAAAAACCTGCATAAGCTATATAAAGTCTCTTTACATAGACTTTTTTGCAGTGGGAAAATTTCATAACCTTAAGGTGCCAGCGGAGAATGAATTGCCCATACAAACGTAATACCAAAATAATTAATAATTCGAGAACATTTCCACCAAAATGAGAGTTTATTTGGATTCAAATTGTATTTATCTAGTCCCCTGGATTTATATGTTTTCAAAATACTTTCCTAAAATGAAATGTAAATGAATTGCGTTTTGCATATTTTTACGACAAGATGGACATGTTTCCCTCTTATTTGTTTCATATTAAAACCAACGATATCTTACGTATTAATTGGTCAGCAGCATAGCCTATATTGTCAAGTTACAGAACAACAAAACGAAGTAAAAAGCACGATAAGTTTTCATTCATCATTTTTGGTATTCACGGAACAAGACTAAATGTATAACAAATTCTGTAAGCTCATATTGCTATCTCGCTTGAACGCGATCATGTGTCATCAGTGAAATAGAGATAGCAATATACCGGCAAATTTATATTTGCGGTTCGAATAGAAGTTGCGAGCGGCGCGAACCGGCCTCTTAAAAGAAAACAAAAATTGTACGCGGACGAAGTCGCGGGCGACCGCTAGTATATTATATAAGTCTACTTTAGTTACTTAAATTCTAACAAGACTCGCCATGTAACAAATACGCTCAATGCTTCTTGTTGCCAAGTGCACCTATATGTACGTAAGATACCACAATACTCGCGACGTCGACCGCAGTGCCAGTTCTTGAAAGCGGGTAGGCGTGAAATTAGGCATCTTCGATTTAATTTTTGCTTAGTTTTCGTGTATTTTTATGACTATAAATAGTGAGAAGTACAGTATAAATCATTTTTTCTAATAAACTGATTAAACTTTCAAGTCGCAAACCGCGAAGGAAATGGGCATGAAATTCTAGATACAGTTAACTATAGTTAGGATTCAGACCCAACCAACCATCCATGCAAAGGGCCAAATTATTACTTAGTAAGTTTTCTAGTAAGTAAATAGGTATAATGTAGATTATAATTGTATGGCTAAATGTAATAATTTTTTGGAAAATAAATTGAAATTGAATAAATGCGAAAGTGTGTCTGTCTAGGTCTGTCTGCTTACAGTTCACACAGTAAACAGATGCAACCAGTATGGAAACTACCTAGAAACGTTCGAAACAGGCTCACTCACACAAACGTGCGCCTCGACGAGACCCCAAGCGCTCGTCGCAGTGCCGTCAGTAGTGAGTGCCGCGTCATCGCATGTTCGATGCGAGACACACTTTAGATGTACTTTATTCGGACAATCCAAAAATCCAAAATAATAATTAAATCCATGCAGATGAAGTTGCGGGCATCTGTTTAACTATTTATATGGCAGCAGATATTATGAAAGTGAAGGTTTAAATGTATGCGTTTCATTATAACAACGACCGTCCTTTTATTATAAAAAAAACTGCAGTTTTAATTAAAAGCAGACCTGGTAACACAAAGGGAAAAAGTATAATTGAAGGCACACGGTGAGCTACTTACAAATAATGTTATCTATTCCCGATTGAAAAGAAAGATGACCTAATTAGACTATTCTGTGCATTGAGCTATACCGAGACCTTACAGATGCAGACCCAATAAGTCAGGTGCAAATGCTCGCTTCTCATGCTCTAAAAATATGTCATTATAGGTTAGCGTAGGCAGACCAAAGTTAACATTTAGCCTTTAGGGATTAAAGTATTTTTTTAAATAATTGTAGTCGTTACTAAGTTATAGGTAGGAAATGGGTAGTACAAATTTATAGTCTATGGTTAATATCAACAGCCCAAACAAATGTGACAGACACAGTCTAAGGAGATACGTTATTTCCTACCAGTCGTTCAATAGATTAATCGGCAACTGGCAACGCAAAGCTGCGGGGTGACGAAGACAACTAGCAGTTTTTTATAATATATTACAAAATTCTATCTCTCATGTCTTTTATGCAGTACCGTACATCTAGGACTGCTAAAATTGTCATGGTATGATGGTAGTCAGGTCTGTCATTTGTATGAGCGTCAACCCACTGTATGAAATGAATAAATATTTAGTTACGATATGTTAATACGATCCAAACAGAATCTACTTTTCAAAGTTCCGTTTTTGAAATAATTTATTGGAAAAAATTTAAAGAAACTTTTTTATAAGTAATATGAATTTATTTTTAAAAATGGAACTGAAAACGACCTTTTTTTTATCCACTACAAGCTAGCCCTTGACCGCGATCTCACCTGATGGTAAGTGATGATGCAGTCTAAGATGGTAGCGGGCTAACCTGTTAGGGGCATGGCAGTTATATTAAACCCATACCCCTTCGGTTTCCTAACCTACCTAACCTACCTAAACACTGCTGAGACTTATTAAATTATCACAGATTTAGGATTGGTCTAAATCTATGTAAATTGTTTACTACCATAAAATATAATGTCAAATCTGTGTGTCATTGGCTCCACGCAATCCTTAGTTGAATAATTTAAGTATGCATCATTGTATTAAATGTTACCTATCGTATCCTACAGCTCTGCCTCTATGTCTATGGTAGCTATTGTATTCTTTAACATTATTTCTTGGGATAAAATAAAGTTGGTATTGAGGATTGCTGCGAAATCTCTAGATTTTTTTGTAATTATTACATTTATTTATATTGGATGTTTAATCAAGTCAATGTGACTATATATTTGTTTACTAGCTGAGGCCTGCGACTTCGTCCGCACGTCGTAACTAATTTTTCCATATTTTCTCATCGTCTAAACCTTCCCTGGACTACGACAAACATTTCAAAACCAAAATCAGCTAAATCGGGCCGTTCCCGAGTGTTAGCGAGACAGCAATTGATTTATATACATACATATATATAGAAGATATCATCAAGTGAAAATAAAGATCTTTTTATTTTATTTTCTCGCAATCGAAGTGAAAAGTAGAGTGCTTACCACGGGACTAAAATTTCTGCTCGATCCCTCGCTAAACTCGGGAAACTAAACAACTCGTATGAAATGACTCATTTTAGTCCCTTGATGAACAATCTACAATTTTTCTCGATGACGAGGTAGCCCATCGCTATAATCCAACCTGTTTAATGTCGATGCAGTCTAGGATGAAAGCGGGCTAACCTGGAATGGGCAATATAATTTGTTTATTTCATAAAGGGCATACGGGTATGTGCCTGGTACCTACGTCATGTTTTGACTCTACTATAATACCGTTTGGCTAGTTTATTATTAGTTATTATATATAATTTGATGCAGTTTATTAAACCCCTTACCTCTCCTCTGTTTCGACGTAGTATGAGGCATCGTTCCGGAATGTTAAATTATTTTTCTTTCCAGGTTGCGTGGATAAAGTCAGATTCAAAAGCGATACTGGCTATCCATACAAATATGGTGGCCTTAAACCCCCGGCTATCTGTCACATACAATAACCACAACACTTGGAAGCTGCACGTCAGCAATGTCCAAGCAAACGACTCCGGCACTTATATGTGCCAAGTCAACACAGACCCTATGAAGAGTCAGGTAAGATACACCATTACTCAAACCAAACGTAAGTTAATAAAAATAATTGTATTTTAGTTAAACTCTTTCTCTTTTCCTGTAGTATAGATGGAGAGAGACTTACTAGCCATCCAATCAAGGAACACGAAGCATAATTCGCTATAATTCGCCGCGTTGCGTATTGCTAGCTTATTGGGCGGTGCATAATATCGCTTTGCATATGCATAAGCTGCGCGTTTACACCACATTGATTTGTCCGTTTTGTTTGGCGCATAATAGTGAATTAAGCTTCTTGTTCCTAGATTATCATGGACTTCCGCAAAGTAACGCCTACTTCTATCCCTCTATCTAACACTAGCCATCCCTCCACAGAGCACAGCAATATGGACAGTAACGCAATTAATAATTTTATCGCCCTATATCAAACTAAATGGAGTTATGGGGGTATAAAATCGTAATTGCCGCAACTTTGTGCCCCCGCGCCATTTGTGATCTGTTATTGACAGTTTATAGAATAAATCGTTTAAGGTTAGCGATTGATTCCCATTGATCTGTGAAGCTATTAAATTATTACTGCCTTAATACTCGCCCTACGGTTAATTGTAGGGCGGCTGTTACGAGGGTATTAATTTAATCCCTAGTCAAGTAAACGAGGTCAGGCCTTAAGATTTGTGATTCCATTCAAGACGCTTAGTGAATGGTTTCTTCATTATATTGTGAGTGTTGATGCCGGCGACTTCGCTGGTTAACGCGGGAACTGCTTAATTTTACGCGCCTCCTTTAAACGCGATATGCATCCTATCTTTGTATCAAATTTCATCAAAAATCGGTTTAAAAGTTGGGCCGTGAAAACGTAGCAGACAGACAGACAGACACACTTACTTTCGCATTTATAATATTAGTATGGATTAGATGATGCCCGCGAAATCGTCTGCGTAGATTAAGGTTTTTTTGAAAATTCCGTGTTAGCTTTTTATCTTCCGGGAAAGCGTAGCAGACCAACAGACAGACAGGTACACTTACGAATTAATAATAATATTAATATGGATATGGATTTAACACGCACTATTTTCCCAAACTTTTCAAAGAAGCAGCCTTAATTTATTCTTCCAGCGTTCCAAACTTGAACAGGGGGCATGCTACCATCGCTTAAAGCCGTATTGTTTTAATATTGTTGAAGCTCGTGTTTTAGAATTATAATCCTATTTTTAGGGACCTCAAGGTACATGATAAATGAATGAATGAAATGAATGATGAATTAATTAATGAAAAAATATTTATTGTACACCAAGAAACACATACTTATAAACAATTACAATAAAACTAAGCTATGGTACAAGCGGCGGTCTTGTAGCTTTAAAGCGATACTCTACCAGTACTCTGAGTTTTAACATATTATATATTATGCAAATACGATTGATCGACGTGAGAGCTCACCACGCCAAGTGTAAGCGAACGTTAAAGTAAAATGAATCTTAATTGCATTGGTTTAGAGCCAAATACTTTAAAGCAAGAGCTTTTGGGTCCATTTTACTTTGACGTTCGCTTACATTTGGCGTGGTGAGCTCTCATGTCGATCAATCGTATTTGCAATGTTAAAACTCAGAGTAACCGTACAGGCAACTATGCACACAATGGATTACCCTATCAAGAAAGCTTCAACGGTGTAGGTTATTTACAAGGAAAACTAATAATTAGTTCTAAACTAATAACCTAATCCTAGACAATATAAAATATCATACTAAATAATACATGTATACCTACACACATATACATATACACATTAAAAAAATTATATAAATACACAAAAAAAAAAAAGAGTAAATATAAAAGCCAACACAAAAGCCAACAAAAGACGTAAAGTAGGAATGAAGAATAATTATTAGAATCTTAATAAAACTGTCATTTTGAAATAATACTGCTTCTGCTTTATGCGATGGTAGTAACCCTGATCTGCTACTGGGCTCAAAACCTTCATAACAATAATTTGTACCCATTTGATAATAATAATATCTTCTCATTCCAGATGGGTCGCTTATCAGTGGTGATTCCTCCAGACATAGTAGACAGTGTACCAGAAGGCAGTTCAGCAACAGAAGGTGGCAGCGTGCGGTTGACATGCAGTGCCACTGGAGTTCCGTTTCCTTCAGTCATGTGGAGAAGAGAACACAACCGACCGATTGTATTCAGGCATGACGGCGGCAGGGAGAGAAAAGGTTTGTAAGAAGTAGTACCCATAAGTATAATAGACCGCTTGGTAATGACAATTTTATAACTGTTAAGATTTTTCAATATTACGCCTGGCGTATATGGCGTATAGTCTATGACTATATATATACATATATATATATTTTGTCTGACTGTTTGTCTCATTCGTTCACAAAAAAAAAAATTACTGTATCATAAAAATAACCGTTAGCATGTAGCTCAGACTTCGGAAATTGGAGCAATCCAAAGGTGCAACCACTTTCTAAATGACTTCAAACCGCAGTTGGTATGAGCAGGATAGGACGCACTTGAGACTTATTCCACATGTTTCGTTAATGCATCTTATCATTATCATTAGCGTGCATTATCTTACTTCTTATCTTACTAATATTATAAAAGCGGAAGTTTGGATGGATGTATGGATGTTTGTTACTCAATCACGCCCCAGTCGGCTGACTGGATCTGGTTGAAATTTGGTACACAAATAGATTATAGTCTGGAATAGCACATAGGCTACTTTTTATCCCAGAAATTTAAAGAGTTCCCGCGTGTACCAAAAAAACCTCAAAGCACGCAGACGAAGTGACGTGCATCCGCTAGTACTTAATATTGTAAATGCGAAAGTGTGTTTGTTTGTCCTTCAATCATGTCGCTACAGAGCAACAGATCGAAGTGATTTTTCACATGGTAATGTTTGAGGATGTTTGGACACTGTCATAGGCTACTTGTTATCCCGGAAAATTAAGGAGCTCCCGCGAGAATCAAAATAAACTGAAATCATGCGGACGAAGCCGCGGGTATCAGCTAGTGTATGAATAATTCCCGCACACTGTCATAGAGGGAATAGGCATCGCCGTCATTCCCTGCGTGTTACCTGCCCACTTAAGTATCAAAATGGGACACAAAATACATGCCTGCAAATGCCATATGTACGTACCTATGACACAAGAGTGAAGTGATAATGCATTATTCCGGACCTCAATGATAATTATACCGCGTTGGATTTATTTATTCTAAGGCGCCTGGGTGGGTGACAAACGGCAAAATAAACTCGTCGTCGAATGTCGTCGGCTTGTTTTACACAGCCGTGGCTTCTCTCGCATCTGGGCCGCAGCCTGAAAAAATAAGTTGAAATAAAATTATCAGCGTTTTCGTAAACTAGTTCAAGAAAATAATACAAGATAAAAAAGCGTATAATTGTATTGGCATATTCAGTAGGTACTCGGTCCATTGACTCGCTGGTATTGGCGTGATATTATGTTATTCGTCTCGTAACCTCAATTGCATTTTGCTGACTCTGAAACAACGATTAAGAACCACAAATTAAGTATTCTCACGCGTCTTAAAAGGAAAAAAATTAGGAATCTCTGCTTATCTTGGAAGCCGTTAGCGGGACGAATATTAATGTAGTAATAAGTTAAAAAATGCGGTAACGACTATAGTTTCTGGCGACAATTTGCAAAAATCTAAATTTATTCCAGTCGTGGATGCAGTCAAAGTCTTATTAAAATATGAAAGTTTCAAGGATGGCTCATTTCATTATAGCGGTGCTTGGATAGTTCGGAAAAGTGTACGGCTATTACCGTTTATAACAGCTTTGTTGTTATTACACTGTTGCCTACGATTGGTTTCATAAGTTTATCTTTATGAGCTAGCTTCATAAGATCATTATGGTTTGCTAGAACTAATATTCCAATTACTGTTTTGCACCTATATTATTCCATATGTTCCATAGCTATGAATAAAGCCTAATCAAAATAGTTTTATGTAAATTCATAAAACCAACAGATAAACCTGTAAAAGTAGTGTAAAGATAAAGCTTAATAACATAATATTATGTCATATGTGGAATGATTGACTAGACATTTTCATGCAAAAGATGTTAAATTACTAAAGTACCTATCTCAGAGAATTTAAAATAGCACTGCGCTTTCTTCAGGCAAGAATAAAAGCTCTAGAAAGACCCAAGAAAAGAAATAGCCAATAACCGATTGTTCCGTTGGACATTGATATTACTAGAATTTTTTAAAGCCTTTAAAAAGATTTCTTTTTAATAATATGTTTTTTGATAGGGATTCAAAGATATATAAGCCATACCTATAAGTAGGTAATACGTATGTATACTAATTAAATTAGTGTAAATCATTTTTGTGCACAAATTGTAATAACTCTTAAGTTTTAATTTAAAGTCACAGTTAACCACTCATGCAATTCTTAAAATACAGGTGTATCAAATAGATAATAATGTTCAATCACACACATATTTAAAAATTTGCATTCATTGCGACGCCACAATAACATGGTTCCGAATGATATATCCGATGTTTCAGTTATGTGAAATATCAATTTGTTGGCAGTTTGCTGACCCAAATTACGAGTGTAAGCAAATTGTTTTCTCGATTGTTGTCTGTCGACATTGATGTATGATTTAACAATTAATATATAAGTTCCCAAATTGTATAATATTATGAAAGAAACGAATATCTATCTTAAGTATCTATAGTCTCTTAGAGCCAGGTTTATAAATTTGTAGTGGCAACCGCAACCGCTCATCCATTCGCTACCTTACATGCAGAAAAATAATGCAATACACACCACTAGCACACAAATCCTCCAAGATTCACTATTCCTGTATGTAGCATATTATACGAGTGGTAGATACATAGTATCGTCTATCTATCTATTCAAAACACACCAGGGTCTTAATTGATTGGCAGACTGACAATAAGTCCACGTCACTCACTTTTCCATAGCTAATAATTATATATGAGGTGGTACAAGCGCCGTTCTCCTTCCACGTAGACGTTATGTGCAGACTTTTTGTCCTGTCGAATCTCTAGTGTATTTTCGCTCTTATCTAGCGGATTAAAGCATAATAAGCTAGTGAGTCCTTTTGTATGATGGTTTTCCGCAAAGTAAAGCCTTATTTTATCGAACATCCAACATCATTAAAATAAAAACATAAAGAAATGGAATGTGACAAAGCGGCAGCGTAATTCCAGTAAAGGATTTTAAATCTCAACTTTCAAAGGGGAAAACGTGAATAATGCGGTGACAACTTGACATAAGTAAATGGCTTTCTTTCCGCTTGGTGTTAACAGACAATTTTTTTTTTTTTTCTTTATAACTACAAAGTGCTTTCATTTCGAAGCTCAGCATTGTAAAACTCTATTTACCGTTAATAAAAAGGATTTGTTAAATTTTTGCATGTTGTTTCGTCAGATATTAATATTTTTATTCAAAACTTGTTTTTGCCACTTAGTATGTGCTTTTTTTAGAGTTCCGTAGTCAACAAGGAACCCTCATAGTTTCGTGAATGTTTCGACTCAGAGATCCATTTGCGCAATATTAAGCTTAGAGCTAAGTAATTCTTGAGAAAAATTTATATCCGTAAGTACCTAGTAGGTATGTAGATACTACTGCCATGTTTTCTTTTTTCGTTATATTATAACTTACGACTTACAGTAGGTACTTACGGCCATGAATTTTTTCATTATAATAATATTATGTAAAGAAGTTAAAAGAAAACTATCACAGCTAAGTAGAGTTTACAAGTTAACGAGTAATAGTCGACCAACGTATAAAATTTGTGCATATTGTGACGGGCAACTACGGAATACTACATTTTGCGTTGCCCGACACGTATTTGGCCGGTATTTTTAATTACCTTTGGTTTTGGTTGAGTTCTCGGGATGAAAGGTAACCTACATCACTCCTCGGAAATTCTTGTCAAAATCTGTACAGCCGTTGCAGATAAAACCAGACACACAAGTGGAAATTTACTAATACTTATTATATAATGCTTATAGCATTAATAAATTTTGGATTAGGAAAGAACATCCGTGCGAAGCCTGGTCTGGTGGTCTAGTTACGTAATATATTATTTAAATCGTTTATCCAAAATTTGATGTGATTACCTAATTTCTTTAAAAAAATATACTTTAGGAAATCACACCTCCTAACTTACATAAACTTCAACAAACAAGATTCCGACAATTTTACGGCATGCCGTTTGAAAGCTGCGAATAAAAAGGACAATTGCGCGTTCCCCACTGAATTTTTATGAAATACTAGCTGACCCGGCGAACTTCGTACCGCCTTAGTACCTATGCAAAATTAAATGTATATTTTTCAATATTTCTGAGAGATTTTCTTAATATTTTTTTCCGTAAGAACCTTCTCCTAGTAATAACAAATACAACAAAAAAAGAATTAGTGAAATCGGTCCAGCCATTCACGCGTGATGCCGTGACCAAGGAAAACGGGTTTCATTTTTATATATATAGATTTGTTTCTTTTGAGATTGTACTTCAGGCTACATTACAGTCCTGCAGGCAACAGGAGTAACGGCAAAGTTTCAGTACTGATTTTCTAAAGAATTTCCATTTACTTCGGACGTCTATTGTAAAAGTATAAATATTGCCCGTGGCTAGTCTCATAGAGTTTTAAGTATAGTACGCGCGAGCTCCGAGGAATCCTATGGAATAATAAAATAAGCATTTTTTTATTAAAAAACCGATGATAGGAATTAAAATCAAATAATATTATATGACCGTAAGATACTCGTAGTTGCCATTTTTATATCCAAAACTTTTATAAGTGTATATTTTTTTAAATACCACCACTATGATACTCGGATTAAGATGTGGTGTAATCTATTGCCCGATTCTGATTCGAGCAATAAATATAAAGACGTTTGGAACTGCGAAAGTTATGTGGCTTTAGATCGCTTGGCTGCACGTCTTTGCCGGTAGGGTGGTAGCTAGCCACGACCAAAGCCTGACACTAGGCCAGACCAGAGAAAATTCTGAAATTATAAATTCTCAAATTGACCCTGCCAGGGATCGAACCCCCGATCAGTGTCCGCTTCTACAATAGGCTCCCAGAAGACATGTTGAAGATGTCTCTGAATAAGTTCAAAGTTATTGTAAAACTTAAACTCATTGAAAAATCTTATTACCATGTAAAGGATTACTTAAACGACACGGAAGCTTGGCAATGATTTGCTCTAATGGCTCTGATAGTTTCTTAGTTAAGATGATATTTTGTGAGATGGTGATAATAAAAAACCCCTGCTGAGTTCGTTGTGGGCTCTTCTCAGACCAATTCGCGTTTGGAACCCTCGTAGCTTTAGTTTTAAGATACCGTAGCTGATTATCACCATTATGTTTTATAAGTAAGTAATTTTTAACGTCAATAAGGGTACCCACAGTGTACCTATACCTATTGAATAAATGATTTGATTGATTGGACCTCCCACGTTAAGGCAACAGAGCTCAACACTGTGCCAGAGAAGTCGTAAAATAGTTACAGGTAGAGAGGAGCTATGTTATAGTAAGACATAGCACAACAGTCAAGGAGGCGAATGAATTTCGAAAGTTCGACTTACTTGGAGAGGAATGGGTTTTTTTCGCTCCAACATAGACTGCTCATTATTGCTTTCTAGAGGCATGATTGTTGTCAATTTCAAGGCTACGAGTATCTTACAAAAAATAAATTATAAGCGTTAGCTTACACTTTTTGAAACTTATTTAAGCATACTACTTTGCTATACCTATTGGTCAACGTTTTTTTGAGTCTCGCATTAACAACAGGTTCACTTTAACAAACACTATAAATTTACTCATGGCTTCACAATTTATGATCACATCAGTGCACACAGGCAACAACCATTATTTTCAGCCTAAACCTGATGTCTAAACCCTGTTTTAGCTGAGCTAAACAAACAATTGGCCAATTGTTTGTTCGCTCTGCAAACAGCCGCATACCAAATGAAAATTTCACCTAACCATACCCTGCTGGATATCATTTGTTGCCTTAACTTTAACCAACCATTTGCAATTTTGCGTTTCAAAATTGCTCGAACGCTGTAATTTGCTTGTATGTACAATTTTGTTTGGCGTTCGAGCAGCGCACACGTTGATGGGATCTTTAATTAAATACATGCAAATTTAATTAAATACATGCAAATATAGTTATTTTTTAATTGCTCTCATATTGTCTCGCTTTTATACCTTATTTATAGAGATGTTCGAGGTCAAAAAAATTGGTAGAGAAAACTCTGCTTGAATGTTTTCTTGTGACCCATTTTCAACATCAAAATATTCTACAAGCCTTAATATGGTAACGTATTTTTACAAAAACGCTTTTGAGATAATGACAGAAATATTTTTTATTTCAATAATATCTGAAAGTGCTAAAAATCTTTCAGGCAACACAATATACTGTAATAATATTGGTTATAGTCTGTTTTGCCCGCGGCGCGGCGGAGTTAAAGGGTACCTAGGTAATTCTTTCAAAAAAAAAACTTAGAAATTAAGTTATCTTGTTGAGCTATGAAAAACAGCTTTTTAAAGTTGATTGTTTTGTTTTTTGATATTGAGTAATATAAATTGGCTACTTGGACCAATCGCGACTGTAATCCTGAATAAAAAAATTGAAAATAAATAAAAACCGACTTCAATAACCATAAACACTAAAAAATCATTTAATTTATTACCGAATATATTATATTTAGAAAAGTTAATGTATTTCTATTATAATTTTTTTTGGAGTCGGTGCCAATTATTAGCCGCACGTTTCGTTTATTCTTCATATTGTTTTGGACATAGAAAAAATACCCTTTATCTATTCCGTGGTTTTGGGTCTCCACATTGGCACCGACTCCAAAAAATATTATTAGAGAACTACATTAACTTTTCTTAATAATATAATATATTCGGTAATAAATTAAAATATTTTTTTAGTGTTTGTGGTTATTGAAGTCGATTTTTTTTTTAATTTTATTTTACAATTTTTAGCCGACACGGCTACTAGATGATGCTCGCGACTTCATCCGCGTGGAATAAGGTTTTTAATTCCCGCGGGAACTCTTGAATTTGCCGGGATAAAAAGTGTCCTAAGTCTTTCCCCGGGATACAATCTATCTCTGTGCCAAATTTAATCAAAATCGGTTTCACAGATGGGCCATGAAAGCGTATTAGACAGGCAGACCGACAGGACAAACTCTTATCCATAGAGGAGTTCCATTAGCCATGTCTGAAGATATTCATTAGATCTTCACCAAATTTATATGGGAACAAAAAGAGAATCATCAAAATTGATTCATAATTAGCGGATGAATCGCGTAACAAACATACAAAAACATACAGTCGAATTGATAACCTCCTCCTTTTTTTTGAAGTCGGTTAAAAAGTAGTTTTAAGTGTAAGCGGTATAATAAACGCTTGTTCAATGCACCTTTTTACTTACACGCGTATTTCGTTTTCCTCCAAAATAAATAACCACATAGCACTGAATATATTAAAACGCTTCCATTCAGACATTGTTCCGCCAGTTACGAGTGCTTTCTTTTGAAAGGAAAGAATTTTTAATTTGAACCCTTTATTAAAGCATATTTTGATAATAGTTTTTTTCAGATAAGCTAGACTTTTGTGCTCGTGAATACCTTGATAACACGAAAAGAGCAGTGAGGCGTGAAAAACAAAAATGTACAAGTTTAGCTTTAGTACTTTGAACGTGCCGATGTGGCATGGCGCTTTATCAAAAGAACTAGCTATTTACAGGACTTACATTTATTCATTCACTAGCGAATGCCCGCGACTCTCTGTGTCGTCTGCGTGGTTTGAAGTTTTTGGTTCCCGCAGGAACTCTTTAATTTTCCGGGATAAAAAGTAGCCTTTGTGCTATTCCAGACTATAATCTATCTCTGTGCCAAATTACATACAGATCCGTTCAGCCTTTGGGGAGTGATTGAGTAACAAACATCCATCCAGTGAGTGTGTTGGTATGTATGTGTATATCGTGAAATGTCTCTGTTTCGTGGATTTAATTAACTTACTATAGAACTCGATCTACTGAAAGACTACTGAAAGACCTTTAATATGGTAACTTATATGGAAAATGTAAAGATTTTGCTATTCACTAAATAATGATCTCTATAATAATTATAGAAAAACGAGATTCTCCAGAAGAATTTGACGGATTTTCTTTTCCCGTATGTACTGGAAATTCTTGTACACAATTGTATTTTCTTAAGCTTTTCTAAGGTAAGGCTTAGGGCAAAAGTGTCGTTTACATTGCAATTTTCTTAGCAATACGGGATACCTAAGTACATATAGTACACGCTTGTGGAAAAGTCGACCATACACCCAAACAAGTTGGTCTGGTACCAATTTGTCCCTCACCTCACTTCGCGGCAACTTTACTGCGAAATATATTGCAAATTGTTTTGTTTCGCATTTTCAGCTAGAAAACTTTTCAGGGGCTTTAAAATTACAATCCTGTGTGAAACTAGTGTTAAACTATGTACCTACTAGGTGTAATTTTATGTAAATAATTTTCTAGTGGTTTGAAAAAATCGATTCCACTGACAGTAATGATAATAATTTCTTTTCAAAAAATCTGAGGAAAATATAGTTAGAGATGCGTAAGAACGCGATTTTTTTTTAAATAAAATTTATAAATTAGCGCTTTGCTGCAATCAGACTTGCAATCAAAAATTGGATTTCAATTTATGCGCACACTGCCTAATGTTTCTATAATATCCTGCGTCTCACTATATACTTTTACTTTACCAAGCAATAACTATACAGTACATAACAATATAAATATACACATGTAAATATATATCTAGAGACGTGTGCATCGGACAACGTCCATTGTTAGAATGAGCGTATAAATTATACACAATGTGTTTATCGTAACGTTGTAACACCTTCAACTTTTAGAACCGCGATATCTTAGAAATGGTGATTGTTAAGAAAAAATATTAGAACCTTTTTTGTGGATAATTTTATGAACTACAATTTTTGTCTGGGCTGCTTTTTGATAAAACTTGCCGCTTTCGAGAAAAATCCAAAAAACCTAAAATTTTGACCGTTGACCTTGAATAACTTTTTTAGCAGATTTTATGAGATGGTGATAATAAAAAAAAACCCCGGCTGAGTTTGTTGTGGGCTCTCGTAGGTTTAGTTTTAAGATACCGTTACCCATTATCACCATCATGCTTTTTAAGTAAGTAATTTTTAGACGACAGTACAAAAGTACAGTGTACCTACAGTGTACCTATATTGAATAAATGACTTGAATCTTGAATCTTGAAAAGCACACATGGGATCGATAGGGACTTTTGGCACTTTATTTCTACTGGTGAACCCAAGGTCTCTAGCTAAATTCAGCTCCGTCGGAGTTTTTGTTACTTGATCACTATTTTTATGTCTAATTTGACCGGACTAGTAGGTATGTATTATGTATATACATAACAAAATACTGATAGGTAAACACCAATAGTTGTAAGAAGTTTATGTTTTAATATCCTTGTTTGTTTTGCGTTTAATAATAGCGCTTTCATTTCTACGTAGATTGAATCCTTAATTAAAAACGAGCGAGTGAACTTCCTTCCCCGTTGTTTTTAGTACGCTATTGCTGCATCTTCAATGCCCACCTCGGTTTTATCTTTCGACTCTCTCTGTAAAACGACGGCTTTTATTTTATGTTTCCGACGAAATGATGGTCTTTGATTCGAGATCCCTCGACATACGCCCGCATTTTGGTTTGCGTTAAATTGCGATCTACTTTAATAGTTAACATGTGATAATTATCTTCTGGGTTTTAGTAATAGGTACATGAAGCTATTGAATGTACAGGTTAATTTGTCGATTATTAGATGCAAAGAGGTAGTTATGAGAAGTTCTGAAATGCATGGCTATATTTAAGGCATATTATTATGATGAGTAATAATGTATATCGGTCGATAAAACTCTATCGACTCATCAATTCCATTTTGTCTCCATTGCGAATTTCATCAATCATATTTTATCGCGTGCAAGTCTGCAACAGTAGCCTTTCAGTTAGTGGCAACTACAGAAAAACTGGGAGACGAATGAAAGTGAAGAGCCTTAATCCATACAGGTAGGTACTAATAAGATACTGAGCAGATATTTTCTATTTTGACATTTTCTATTTATACTTTATTCAGTTACTATAGATTTATAGTAACTGAATAAAGTATGATTTGTATCGGAATAATCGATATACCCGCGATACACCCAATAGAGAGCAGACCATATTTTATACACTCCCCCACTTTGGGGTTTTACCCCAAAAAAGGAATACAAAAGTCGAATCTACTCTGAATTTCTTTGCAGCCGGTTTTTCTAGTGCGCTTTTATAGCTGGTTTCACGTAAATATTTATATCACTCAGCGCAACGAGCAGTGAGATGGAGTGAACGCCTGCAGATTTCAAAATTGAGTAAAAAAATAATGCCGATTTTAGTAGAAAGAAATCCGGTGTACTTGCCAAGAATTATTATTATTAACATTAGGCTTAAGATCATAATCTCAAACTATGGCCAGCTCTCGATAGTGAGTCTCCTCTCTGAATATGAAGGGGTTTGGTCATAGTCAATTAGGATGGCTAAACTACATATGTAGATTACCTGACTTTACACAACTTTGAGAACCACACAACAACAGAGCACCAAGCTGTCGTAATATAATGTTTGAAATACTAGCATACTATTCCCAGCCTTGCATAAATTTAAATATTATCACAAGAAATTATACACTATACCTAATGTTACAATAATTATTAGTTGTGAATCTTTTACTATAATACACCACAGTATAGTTTAGAAGTTAAAAGAGTATTCTTATACAGACAAACTTTGGCCTTATATTACAATTTGCAAGGATTAGGAGTTATTTTTTTTTTAAATATATAGGCTAGCGCTTGGCTGCAATCAGACTTACATGCAAGTGGTGATGCAGCCTAAGAGTTTAAAATTTAGTACCTACTAGGTGATGCCCGCGACTTTGACCGCGTGGTTTGAGCATTTATGGTTCCCGCGGGAACTCCTTAAATTTCCGGGATAAAAAGTAGCAATCCAGACTAATCCAGACTATAATCTTTCTCTGTGCCAAATTTCATGCAGATCCGTTCAGCCATTCTGGCGCGATTGAGTAACAAATCCATCCATCCATACCAAACTTTCGTATTTATAATATTACATAGTATATATAGTATAGATACCCAACGGAAGTTTGCCATATCGTTGTCTCTGAAGATTGAAATTTCCTTTTCCCCAAAGTGCCGAAAGCCTTAGCCTCTTTTTTCAATTCAATCTATTTACCATTGTCGCGACATCGCATGAAGCATTACACCTAGACCCATCGTCGCCCACCTCCCTTGCACTTATTCCTAAGCACCTCTTTCCCCAATCGATTTTATTTACGCAAGAGAAAGCAAGATTAATACATATATCGTCGGAGACAATAGGGCGGCTTTAAACGGGGTATAAAAGCTTTGAGTTACTCTTCGTTCCTTTTAGTAGGATTCCTTTGAAATGAATCGAATAATTTGCGGAGTTTATGCTCATCGTTAGGATTTTATTTGCGAAATACTTTGTTAAGGGTGTAAATAATGATCGCCGGCATTCGATCGTGCGCTCTCAGATCTTTTCTGCTTGTGTTTACAAAAATAAAACAAGATTACTGTACCCCTGTGTTTTATAAAGAAAATACAAGCGAAAATTATTTCAGCGTGAATTTATATTATTCGTGTTTTTGATAGTCTATATGCAGGATATACCTAAAGCATACTATCTCCCTTTAAAAATAATATCTTATACAACGCCGTCATTCTCATTTAGTATATGTATATCTAAATGAAAATGATGATTCTTTGATGACTCTTTCTTACGATTCATTCAATATCAATTTATCTTAATTAGAATAATTAAAATATGTGCATTTTCATTTTTTTTAAAAAGTGGATTCTCATGTGGCTTACAGAATATTCCACAAGGAACATTATGTTTTTATTCTCATAAAACGTGAGCTAAATCGGGGCAACTGCACGTAAACTTTAATTTAAATTAAAAAACTCTAAACCTTAGCTAACTGGTAAATTGGCTGGTAAGAAATGATCGAAATAGGAAGTACGCTAAATATAATTTTCTTATCCCAAACCTTTCCTGTACCGGCTTAAAATTTGTACGTGGATTTTCCAAAGTGAATGAAGTCGGCGTTTTCAGTAGGAAGTCGCAATTACCATTATTGCGGTAATTTGGCGATGCTCGTCTTGCAACTCGGCGGCTTTCTCTACCTTTTCAAGAATTTAATACAGGTTTATATGAAAACATTAACTATAGTGAATATAGTTAAAATATTTATTACTCGTAATAATAAACCTGTTTCGCAATGAATTTAATTGGTTAATTATTATAACCATTCTAAAGGTTCTTTAACGTTTTAAGGGTTCATTCATAGAAACTTTAAATATTATACTATTGAAGATATAATATTTTGCCTTCTGTAATCATATTTTCCATACAACACTATTAAGAATGCGAAAACTGATTTTAAGAGATGAACGTGGTTACCATACAACGCTGGCTCGTGCTTCAATCGGGTTCCAACCAGGGTTAAATTTATTTCATTTAAAACGACTGGTCAGACCCGATTTTAAACATCTCCTTTTATATTTGGTACATGGATAAGTTGAGGATCACTTTTGATTCCAGAAAACTAAAGAGTTCTCATGAAAACTATAATAACCTTAGTTCACGCAGAGGTCGATTTAAGTCTTATTTTTACTGTCTAAAAATGCTTTTGCTTACCTTCCTGATTATACAACAATTAGGTAAGAACGATACAATACCCCAAAGAAAATGGAATCGGTGTTTTGCGGCAGGAAGTCGCAATTACTTACCATTATTGTGGTAATTTGGTCGTGCTCGCATTGCAGGTTTGGTGAATTTAATTCGCTAGTTTTCAAAGAAATTAAGACGCCTACAAGACAACGGTATCCCATGATATCATAATATTGTATTAAGTTTTTAACCTTAAATAAAAACAAAACAACTTAGACTTTCCAGTTATATTATGATACCTACCTATACCTATCACATAGTTCATGTCATACACACAGTATGATAAATAAAATAAATCTAAATTAAAAACTAAAAATATAAAATACCATGTTTATCTAGCACCGGAAAGAGGCAGTGTACCCTCAACCACAGAATACTAATTACTATTAGGCCACTTGTTCACAGCACACGGTTTCTACCGTATGGCGTGCTTGCCACGCCGTACAATAATCGTGTGTGTGTGTGTAGCATATTATGACACGACAAGCCACCGGAAAAGAGATTACGGCCAGATACGGCTCTGTTGTGTTTCTTTTTGTGCCAAACTGCAGACGAGGGTCTTGACTCGTGACTCTTTTAAGAAAAAAAAATCATTGTTTATTACAAGTAAAAAAATATAAAAACGAAAAAAAAGTAAGAGGAGGTTTTGGATACATCCAATTTTAGAAAAAAAATGAGAAATTTGGTGCATTTCATACACTTATCAAGATTCAACTGTGGGACGAGAAAGATAAGTTTTATAATAATTATTTTAGAATGCAGAGTACCACATTCGACAATGAATCATTAATCAATGTAAAATTCTTGATTTATCTCCATTATAAAACTAAATTAACGTAGGGAAACTGTCACGAAAATAATAAACTCTGGCTGCGTTATCCCGCTTTATAATAATATGTCAAGCTTCTAATATGTTGTAATAGAAGTCTTGAGTGATAAACAAAAAAAAACAGTTTATTAATATAAAATGACTCCCAACGTGTACGGCAAGAAAATAGACTTCCTAAGTGATATACTTACTTATTTACTTATGAAATTGAAGAGAACTTTCGCGTGCACAATATAAAAAACTGAATCACTGAAGTATATTTTATTTAAATTAAAGTAGAAATCTTAAGGGATATGTAATTATAGCATTATATGCCATCATTATAATATAATGGACAAAGTTTCGTTGCGAGCATATTTTATCTAGTTTAATTTATTGGTATATATGAGGTTTATGGGCCATTTTACACCTTTTGCTTGCGTTGTTATTTATTGGTGTACAGAATAGCTATGCTCGTATAACTTGTTTTTAGCTCTTTTATGTTGCGGTAAATCTATACAAATATTATAAATGCGAAAGCTTGGATGGATGGATGAAGTCGCAGGCAAAAGCTAGTTACAATATTATATAATTCTAGATGATGTGAGCGACTTTATTTGCATAGATTTAAAGTTTCAAAAATCTTTAATTATCAAAAAACTTCTAGGGTAAAAAGTAACACATTTCCTTCTCCAGGATGTTAGCTGTCTCTCTGTATCGAATTTCGCCACAATCAGTCCAATAAATGAAATACAGCATATAGGCAGACAGATGAACAGAGGGCATTTATAATATGGATTTGGAAACTCTTTAAACTAAAGAAGAAGATTTTCGTATGAAAATAATAAGTTTCAATCAAAAAAGGATCGTCTGCGTTACCGCTAATACGTGTGGATGCCTAATTTGCCGCGTTAATTAAAGGTGCAAATATAATCCACGTACAAATAAGGCTCAGCATCGGAACAGAGAGTAAACAAGCAATTTATAATTTGCATTTACATTACCTAAGGCAGCCAATAATATCTGCCAGTGTTAACTTCCATTTGCTATGTAACAGTAATTAATAAAGCGAAATTATTACTCAATTGTTTGCATAGCGGTTTAATATAACATAGTCATATGAATGTGGACATTCCACATACTCAAATAGATCAACGCAAATTATTATCGTACGTACCAATAAAGATAAACTAAATATTGAACACTGAGAGAGAGGTTTTCATTGTTTCACATTATTTATTTTTTCTATGGTTTCACACATCTGATTGCGACTTTATGTGGCATTGGTGTGGATTTGGTAGCAATACATAAGGAAAGAATATTATTGACAGTCTAGTGTAAGTATGGCAGTTTTTACTATCATTGATATAATATCATATGCGATTTCGTACCTTAACTATAAAATAGGTAAGTACCTACAGGTATCCAACGAAAATCACTTGGCGATGTAATATTGCCGCTAGCACTGCCCCGACACATCATACAACCTCCATGGCGCAGTGTTGAGCGCTAGTGTCTTAACGTGTGGAGGTCCCGGGTTCGATTCCCGGAAGGGTCAATTTGGGAATTTATAATTTCAGAATTTTCCCTGATCTGGCCTGGTGGGAGGCTTCGGCCGTGGCTTTAGCGTTCCGGTACGATTTCGTGTAGAAACCCAGTAAGGGTATGGGTTTAAGATAACTGCCATGCCCCTAACAGGTTAGCCCTCTACCATCTTAGACTGCATCGTCACTTACCATCATTTTAGCCCGCTACCATCTTAGACTGCATCATCACTAACCATCAGGTGATATCGCAGTCAAGGGCTAACTTGTACTGGATAAAAAAAATACAAATAAGCGAGTGTCACTAATAGGCAGTTCTTAATATTCTCAATTGGTAGGGTGGTAAGTATAGCCACGGTTACACCCCTCATTAGCAGACCGGAGCCAATATAGAAATTTTAAAACTTCAAATAATCCTTTTATTATTATTTATTAATTTATCCATCGCGAGAAATCCTCTTCTAAGACCAGAGTACTCTGCGTCAAAGAACTCATCAGAAGATAACTTAGAATAAGCCAATTCAGCATGTATATTCTCTTCTTCTTCTCGGTAGGAATGTCATTCCGAACCAGTGGTAGATTCACTTGACGATTTAAAAGTACTTGTAAAAGTTTATTTGAATAAAAATCATTTTGAATTTGAATTTGAATTTGTATCATGTCACTAAGCCAACAGCTATGCATCCCCACGTAGTTCACCTTTTTGTATTTGATACACACCGAGAAACTTCTATTAATAACCCTCTGCACGTTCCCTATATTATCTTCTCACGCTTGCCCCTCATTTGTAATAAATAGCAATATTTTCTTTTATATTTACCAAATATAAGGATTATGGTCGGCTCATTATGCTGTGGCATACCTTTGTAATAAATATTCCCTCTTTTTAAGTATAACATGGTTAGTTTGAAGTAGCTCTTTTGAAACGCAAGTCTATAACCATCCATTATGGCTTAGTTTATAGTTATAGTGAATCTACCAGCGCATCAGCTCGGAAGGTACTACAGATAAGTTGGGTAGATCGATTTAGGAACCACAAATCATGCGATGAAATTCGGTGGTAGAACTTAAAACTTGTGAAGAACATTTATACTATAATTTCACGTACTTCAGGATATTCACAAGAAGTTGTTAGCTTTCTACTTTACATGAAAGTGTAACTGATTAGGATAGCAAGCCTCAATTATAACAAAATATTGTCAAAAGTCTTTCATCAAACAAGCTTTTTTTTTTATTTATTCAAAATAAAAGTGGAAATGTTACAATTTCAAATACTTGTACAAGCCTCCACGTAAACCGCGCAGGGTGTTTGCGCAGAGACTAATTTGACATTTTGTATATTTTAAAACTAGGTATTAGTAAGTAAATAATATTAGTTTAAATGTATAATTTTTTTTGCATGAGTTAATTACGTAAGTATATAACCTGAATAAAGAAATAAATATAGAATAAATGAATAATCTGAGTAGAGTCATAATTACTCATACGTTTACCCTAGGGCGTAAAGAATATCAATCAATCAATCAATCGTTTATTTCATTGATGTAGAATTTTTTTAGTATCTGTTTATTTGCTTGAAACATTGTACAATTATGATGACAGTTCTAAAGTAGTCCACACATGTTTCGTCAATAATGACGTGAAAATTTAGAAATTATGTAAGTACCTACTTAATTATTAATACTTACAATCTTTAAATCATTAGTAATCAGTAATAATAATAAATAAAATTCACTACAATATTTACCTGTAAGATGTTTATTTATTTATTAATTTTAAAATTGAAATGGAATTTGAACTAAATCAGTCTTTGGTTTACACCAGTGCACAAAAAATAGTAGTTTGTGTTAAAAGAGCGGTAGGTATATAGGTTTTGACATACGACTTGACTCATGTCAAAACCGAGCTGACCATCGTCACGAGTTTGTTAAAACCCTAACGCCCGTGTATCACACAATATTTTTCAATACAAACATGGCGCACTTTCAGAGGCTGTAGTTATGATTCGAAAATTGAATCTTTCGCATAGGCATCGTACTTTTACACGGTCGTGACACATGAGTAAAGAAAGTCGTGACTTACTTTTACAAGCTCGACACTTACTTTTGCAGTTTAGTTTTAAATTTTCCAAGTCAATTAAAAAAGTTTATTAGCAAGGAGTTTTCATACATAGAATATAATCGGATAGGCTTTTTACGATGAAAAATGAATGAATCCGTACGTTTTAGCATTGAATTTCCAAAATTCTTTTAAATGGTTGTTGATTATATTTAATTACCATTTTTAATTTAATTATTTTCAACATTTGACAAAAATCGAATAGGCTGTATACGCGTAGGTACGAACCCGTAGCCTAGTTTCGTTGAACAAAAAAAAATATGTCCAGGTGTAAATACGCGCCATTTGCTGAATTTTTTTATTTTTTATGTGATAAATCTACATCTACACTAATATTATAAAGAGGAAAGATTTGTATTTTTGTATGTAACGAATAAACTCAAAAAGTACTGGACCGACTTTAATAATTATTTTTTCATTGGAAAGCTACATTATCACTGAGTAACATTTTCAACATATTTTATTTTCAAAAAAATTAGAGATCCTTACGAAAATTGCAATAATGTGAACTAAGTCGGAAAAAATCGTCTCTTCTGAGAGCTTACGCGGCGTGCGCTGCGTAAATAGTTAAAGTTACGCGAAAACAATGTATGGTGGAATTGTTCCTCTTAAAAAGTTCTAAAAAAAGTCCGCGATAGCATATATCTATCTTTTAAGGTTGACTCACAATAACCATTTTTATGATTTTCAAATTTGGTCTAAACGAGCGTAGCGAAAAAATCCTATGTCTATGGTCTAAACCAATACTTTACTTTTTTCTCACATCTAAAATACCTAATTGTTGATCACTTAGACCACTTATACTTTAATAATTTATAAGAAAAACTGAATGAAACTTTTAAAATAGCGCGCACGGCTTTAAATGAGATAGATCTACGGTGCGTTGTTGTAATTGCTTTTTTTTTAATTGGCTTCATGGCTCTAGGTTCTAGCTCTTAAATTCCAGCCTGGACTATTCAGCCTTTACTTTTATGATTTATAAAACTTAAATTAATAATATTAAATACAATTTTTAATTTCATTAATTAATTTCATCAATCCACTTTTTTTTTTATCCACTACAAGTTAGCCCTTGACTGCGATCTCACCTGATGGTAAGTGATGACTCAGACTAAGATATAAGCGGGCTAACCTGTTGGGGGCATGGCAGTTAATTAATCCCATACCCCTATTCGGTTACTACACGGCATCTAAATGTTATTACTTATTAGGTTTTCTACATACTCGTACAAAGTCAATATAACCTTTTTACAAGAAAACTTTGTATTTAGAAGTAAATTGGACGTACAAAAATATAAATAAACACTGCAAATTTACTGCACGAGGTCAGTAAAACGCATCATATGCTTCGCATGTTGGATTTCGCAGTTTGTTGATAATAATGTGTCAGTCAGATTCTCCTTATAATACATTATGTATTATTTGGATTCTCTTAGGTACTCCATACCAATTTTCGGATTTCATCAAACACCTCACCTACGGGTCCTCGGAATAGTACCTACACTTCCATTGGCGAACTCGAGTTGAATGTCTGCCTTTGAATGCAAGTGAACATCCTGTTAGCTAGGTGTTTGCCATATAGGTACATTTACGGGTATTAATTGCTAGCGTGCAGTGATCCAAATCCAGTCTTTGTGTTATGACTATGAAGATATAATTCAATGGCGGTTTCCGGCTGTAATAGTGGTTCCAGATGTATGAATGTAAGATTGTAATGTGTATTTTATTGGACTGTGTATGTTTCTATCTGAATTCTGAGTCAATATTTTACATCATTTTCAAATTTCATTTCAGGCTATGTCCTTCCTCTGCATGCATCTTTTATCTGCACCTTTGGTCAAAATCGATTGAACATATTACCTAATATGTACCTGTTAAAACATAACAAATAGATACACTTAAACCTTCATAATATTAGTATGGATATAGATTATATTTCCCTTTTAACTCGAGAATGGTGGTTGAGCAGGGCTCTTGTAGACCCTTATCATGTTATAGATCTATTCTGATTGCTTATTTAATAAATATATGTTACGTATCCATTGCTAAACTGAAATATTGAAAAATATTGTTAGGTATTTCTCGGTGAAAGCAGTGTTCTTAACTTTGTAAATTGGTAGATTTCTATACAGTAACAACAATTTTCGACGATTCGCAAGCTCTCATAGAAAGGCAAAGCTTGAATTTCTCGCGTTTCTATTATTTTAAGTTTACATATTACAATGTAGTTTTCATGAATCTCGTATTATTCAAAGTATTATTTATTTAAAGAAGGTACAAGAACGTATTTTGCTTATAGCATTTATAAATGTCTACTTTAAGTGCAAGTGCAAGCGCCAAGGCGCTAAGTGTTCGCTTTGTACATTTACTTGCCAACGTGTTGTTATGCAAATCCAAAGCTTGTGCTACAATGAAGAACGAATTTAAAGGCGGTGTGCATTCGTATCGCGCAAGTGTGGATGGGATTTGGAAAGCGATTACCTTTCTATATTCAGTAGATGACTGAAGTAACGTCTTCTAATTCATACTAATATAATAAATGCGAAAGTGTCTGTGTCTGTCTGCTTTCACGGCCCTTTTTCAACCCCTTTTGACAAAATTTGGCACAGCGATTGGAGGTTGCATCCCGGGGAAGGACAAAGCTACTACTTCTTAATTCTAATCATGGGAAATCAAGAGATTTCGCGGGCGAAGTCGCGGGAATCATCTAAATATTTGATAATAAAATGTACTTAGGTAGCCGAGAAGGGCAATTCCGAGAAAAAGCTAATTTTATAAGTGAGGTAACGTGCGAACGTCACCGCAGTAACAGTAACCTTTTATTGGTCGTTTACTCCTCGTTTGAACACTCCGCATTTTTAATAAAAACGAGATATAGTTTTTCCAAGACTAGGAATGGATGCGCGAAGCCTCGGTATTTTCAATTTCAGAAATTAAATAGCTCTAAACAATTGCTGACTAAGGCGCTCGTAAAGGGTTTATGGTTTATTTTTCAAGAAAAAGGTCACTCGTTCGTATTCAAGATGAAACTAATAGTTTTTTTACAGATGTTTTACTTAATTCCCAATATAAATTAGTAGCTGTTTATAAAAAATATGCAGGTCTGACAGGTTGAAAAAATAAAATTATTTTAACTTGTTATTTTTACCCGTTAAAGTACCAAGGTATCGCAAAATAGTCTTATAGAAATGTACATAAGTTATACAAGACGTTAAGAGCATCAGCCAGTATAGTATCAGTAAGGAGGATAAACTTTAATCGTGATATAAAACGACAAACATGCCATATTCTGTGCTCCATTGTAATCCACTGCAAGGGGTGTAAAATGGCCCGTAAACCTCATATAACAATAAAAATAAATTAGATAAAAGCTCGCAATGAAACTTTACCCGTTACTCTGCCGGCGTAAAACACGAAATTTCATGAGATTGTCCGATTTAATTAATACAAATACCTCTTGAAGTCGTCTGAGCTCATTATCTTTAAAACTACTTGCTTATACTCTTACATTATAGCGCGCAGTTGCTTCCTAGCTAATCCTTTTAGCCTGTATGTAGCTAAGTAATCTTAACGTAAATCTTAATTAAACATGTAACATTTGTTTGCGAATCAGGGTGTTTTAATTTTATCGTGTGTGTATTAGAACAAAGCGCTAAATGGTGGTTTTATAACAACAATACATATAGTAGATTTTAAAGCCTTGTGTCACAATAGAAAGTAAAACGTATTTGTGTATGTGCACAATTTTCACTGTCTTGAAAACATTTTAGAGTGCAACATTTTATGTTTCTATTAAATATTTAAGTTAAAGGCATATGGCGGTTATTTTAATCATTAACCCTAATTGATTTTTATACGACATCGTAGCCCGGTAATTCGTACGCTAAACCGGTTGAAGCCTCTACCTGGACCAGACCAAAAAAATTTTGAAATAAAAAAATCCCAAATGGACCCTACGGGATCGAAACAGGGATCTCTCACTTATAAGACCACAACGCTCACCAATGCGCCAGGGAGGTCATCAAAAACCTACTAGGGCTGAACTGAAGTTTTAATTTTTTTACTGCAATCATTTTAAATTTCTGTGGGATTCTTCCTTATCGTTTCTCTGTAGACATCGCACTGTATAAACTTTTATCTGTTAACGGCTGTTAAGTACAGGTCCTCTGTTGCGGAGAGAGACGATATTTTCAATTCTAGCATTGTAACGAAACGGAAATAACAATTTTTCGTTTGAAAATACCATCTTCATTTTGTTCACCTATCTGTTCTAGACCAGACTTATTCCGTTCCCGCAACACGTACTTTTGTTATTACTCTAGCTTGGGAAAACCTTATTCTATAAATGATGTCTTAAATCAACGAGATTAGATTATTATCGTTTCAAAGGCATCCATATCAACTATAATTCTTATTTGTATTTTTAAGCTTTCATATTTTGCCAAATAAGCCTGTATTTTCCCACGTCTGGAAAATGGTGCAACAGACAACAGACTAAGATTTCTGAATTTTTCGCTCTCTCTCTTTTTGTCTCTATTCTCATTTTCTCTGCAGTTTATTCAACTGATCTACTTATTTAATTCGTCAAGCCGTCGCCGCCTCGTCCAGTCGCGGGACAGTACCTACTGAATTATTTTAATAAGATTAGATTGGATAGTGAAATGGTTCTCCACACTGTAGTACAGATGTAGACTGCAGTGTAATACAGATGTAGTTCAAATATTCAAATAAACTTTACAAGTACTTTTACAAGTACTAGTATTATGAAGAAATTCTAGTAGTATCTAGTAAATTTCTAGTAGTATCTAATAGTAGTAGTAATTATAGTTTCCTCCATGTAAATTTATCAAATTGGCTTTTTGAGTTTGGAGAATGTAGGTTCAAAAATCATTCTCTAATTTGTTTACCGTGTAGAGCAACCTTTTAATTTAAATATATTGTGTAGTACCTACTAGAACCCTTACCTATACCTAGCAGCTACAAGGCCACTGGGAATAACAAACAGAAATATAAAGTGAAGGCAATCTGCCATAATACATTTAATGAGATGGAGGATGTTTTGATCTTTGATTGAGTCATTAAGCTGATTGCCGTACTTTAAGAAATTCAGTACTAAAAGTTGGCAAAGTGTTTTAATTAACGTCTTAACTCGTTGCCAGCAAGGGAAATAGTATGAAGTTTACGAATTAACTAAAATATCCGCCTCGAAGCCGGCAATAAATTATGCGTCTTGTAATGTAAAGTTAGCAGAGTTTGTAGCGTAAATATTTAATATTTTATTTAAACTTTATGTAATTTTAAATTATTCGTATGTTCGCATGTCACCAAATTATGCAACTATAGGGTTCTGTTACCATTTAAATGTAGATGACATATAGCTATTCTTCTTATGCGGTTGAAAGAACACGAGCGTAGTCTAGTGTCTTCCAGGAAAATCAAAGTGACGTTTAAAATCCCCGCATATGCATTCAGGGGCATACTTATTACAAATCAGAATACTTAAACGAACATTGCGTATAATATATTATAAGATTATAATGTTACTAGCTGATGCGCACGACTTCGTCCACGTGGAATAAGTATTTTTTTAAATTCCCACGGAAACTTACCTGGATGGCCTATGTCACTCTCCAAGTCCTCAACTACACTCATGGAAAAAATTACGTCGATCCATTGCTCTGTTGCGGCGTGATTGAAGGACAAACTAACAAACAAACACTCTTTCGCATTTATAATATTGGTATAATCTTCCCCCTTTAGTCCTATTTTCAATTAAAGGGGTGCTAAATTGCGTAATATGAAACCATTGTTTCTCAAATTCCACATCAAATCCCTGACAGGGGTAAATTGTACACATTTTATGACATTAAGCTACACATTATGATAAGCCTGTATACATTCGACGTGACAGGAATGTAATATTGTACAATATTACCATCGTACGATCAAATTTAATACCGTACCTACCACAATATACCGCACAGTATAATAATATCGTATGCCAAGAATGTAATGTCTGACAGGGTACTCGTAACACATCTCTAGAATTTCCTATGGTATATTTTTTATTTACTATTTATAGTGCCCGCGCTTTCAGCCGCATGGTTCTAAAATCATGCGGTAACACTTTGATTTTTCGGAACAAAAAGTAGCCTATATAAGTCTCTGGGAACTTATAACAAAATTCTATATTTGAAGTTAAAAAATGCAGAGAAAAGCCATTAGAATTACAAAACGTTTACTTCTGAATCATCATGCTAAGAGTCGCAATGTCTAGTATAATATCACAATAGTGGCAGCTTTCACCTGATACAGACACGATGAGATGGGAGCATAATTATCGCTCCTTAGAGCGTCCCTCCTAATAGGATTATAGTAGGTACGTTCCTTCATCTTTCACTTCATTTTACAAAATAGTAAAGAAAATATCTGGATCGTAGAAAACTTCTTTGTACCAAAGATAACTAATTAACAGTAACTAGTAAGTATTCTGTGCTTCTACGTAATGCTATGCTCTTATATAGACCTCGTAGTAATTAAAAGATTTTAAGTTCAATAGCGGATGTAAGCGAAACGTAGGTACGAGTATGTCAATGTTCAACGAGACTGCAGCGGGACGATATAATTAGTCACAGATGAAACGTGGAACTGCGGGCTATCTGGGTCCAATCTAGTTTTCCAAATTCCAGTTTTCGCTACAAAATGTTTGCCAACATAAAAAGTATATCCTTAACTTTCGGTCTGCAAAACTTGTTTATTTAGGGGCCATATTTTTACCTTTTCCAATGGTCATATTATAATTTTATGTGTGTGTAGATATTAATTTAAAACAATGATCACCACGCTGGCAAAGTACGAATTGGCAAACTTTATCCACTATTGAGAATATCATAAAGATCTCTTAGCTATATGCTGGTCTCCCCACGACATTTTTAAACGCACTTAACTCCGAAAAGTTAGATTTACGTGCACGGAGGATTGAACTTGCTCACTCTTGAGTAGAAGATTGATGTCTAATCCGCTAGGCCTACCTATTACCACCATAGGTAGTGGTATTAACCACTACCTATGGTGGTAATAGGTGGATCGGTACGTGTAAAACATATGAAATGGTTTTTCAGACGTTTCTGGTTCTGATTCTTGAATAATATTTATTTCGCCCTTTCGACTGGTTATTGTTATCCCTCGTGAGTCTCATTTCTTTGTTGGAATTCATTGTTAGTGACAGTTTAATTCAAAAAAGTGCCCGTTTCATTCCAACGTTAAGTTGTACGTGATCAAAATAACACAATGACTTTATCCGTTGTGACTACCTATTAGTATTTTGCAGAAATTTATTTAAAAACAATATTTTGAAAGCAGAGAACTTAGCAATTAATTACTGGGATTGCGGAGGGTGAATCGTGCAATAGTTTCATTGAATAGTAGGTAGCCTAAAATTTGTATGGCTTTAAACCAATTTTACATAATCTATACTTAGAATAAAACTTTTTTTTTTATAATAAAACATATAATAATATATACAATTTCTTAAAAAATCAAATAAATAAAAATAAAATAAAAATCAGCCAGCGTTCTGGGCACATTGCCTCATTGCAGCGGCATAGATTATATTTTTAATGTTTAGTTTTTAGTTTTTAAATTAGGTTTAATTTAGATTTTAAAGAATAAAACTTTAACTATAAATGATAAATATTTTAGTGTATAGTACAAGTATAATATAAGTTAAAAATATTGTTATATTCCTTAATTCAACAGAAATTTATTGACTTGGGACTTCCAATTTGCTCTTTATGAGTCCTTAAAATTCCATTCAGGTCTACAAGAAAAAAGTAATTAACGTTGTTTCCTGCCGCGGCATAAAATGAATCAAATTGTTGGAAAGAAAATCCTTTATAAATTGCGATGTTCAAGTTAAAGGTAAATTTTATTATGGAATTAGAAAGAACAATTTAAAAGCATTTAGTTCTACTTGTCTTTTATTGTAGGTATGCCTTTACAAAAATGAACAGCGTAATTCTAATAGTTGAAGATTCTAATGTTTGTTACGCGTAAGTTTAGAGATTTTATTAATAAAATCAAAATTTTAAACCGTACTTCCATACTAATCTATACTAATATTATAAATGGAAAAGTGTGTCTGTCTGTCTATCTGTCTGCTACGCTTTAACGACTCACCCGTTCAACCGATTTTGATGAAATTTGGTACAAGGGTAGTTTGTATCCCGGGGAAGGACATATATGTTACTTTTTATCCCATTTAAAATTAAGTTCTCTAGGCAATCGAAAAATCTCTATCCACGCGGACGAAGTCGCGGGCATCATCTAGTAATAAAATAAGTAAAGAGCACCATTTTATACGTCATCTACTAAAACTGTTAGAAGGCAAGCAAAATATGAATTTGTTAACACGATAAGTAGATTATAACAAACCGGGTCTGTTTTTACACTACTTTTTGCTTGCGTCCATCCGTCCATCATTCTGTCATCGAGGCGAAACTTTCACACATTTGATGCTCACTGGAAAAACAGCCGCGAAGTTTTGCGGTCTGCTATACGAACGATGTTTTAATTACAGCGCCCGAAAATTACAGTGGGGCGTTTTTTTGAGGCTCTGTCGAATAGTAGTGGTAAATGATTTTAAATTACGTTAGCGTAAAAAATTACAGCGTATTGACGCAAAGCTGACCTAAATCGATGTCTGGATCGAAGTCGAAGCTTGTGATTATCCTATCCTAATCCTTCGTGGCTCGGAAAGTATGTAAAGCACAGCTTACGACTATTGTCATTAAAATCTGATATAACCATTTAGAAAACCTAAGAATCAAAAATGTACCCTTATTTAAGTTGTAAACGGAAAGATCTGAGAGCACGTCTTCGCCAGATCTTAAGAAAGTTCATACGTACTTGCTAGAGGCTCGTGCTCGTGCATATTGCATGGTATTCGACTAAGCAAAACGAACTAATACTTGAAGATACGCCCAATACGAAAACGCCTAAATGAAACGTAATTGGAAATATATTATTCAGCTAAGAGGCAAGTGAAGTTTACGCGACCTTATCACGGCCTGGCATCGCGGTTATGGCATTATTAAAGTAGACCTACGTATCCACCGACGCTGAAAAATACGTGACCGATTTACACAATTTTTTGCGGCTGAAGAATAGCTTTCCACAAATTTCAGGTCGGCACTGACGGTCGTGAATAAATTATGTTAATGAATGGTTTCGTTGCGCATCCGAAAGTTGATTCGGGTTTGGATTGTGCCACTTTTTCGACAACTTAAGTGCGTAATTGGTAATCCTATAAAAAAATTGATCAATTTCTAACACAATATAATATTGTTAGTTGTCTAGGGTCAATGCATTTTTAGATTTTATTTCCTACTAGCTGATGCCCGCGACTTCGTCCACGTGGTTTAAGTTTTTTTTAAATCCCGCGGGAACTCCTTAATTTTCCGGGATAAAAAGTAGCCTATGTCCTCAACTATACCCATGCCAAAAATCACGTCGATCCGTTGCTCCGTTGTGGCGTGATTGAAGGACAAACCAACAAACCAATATAAACCAACAAACAAACACACTTTCGCATTTATAATATTAGTATGAAGTTCAATCTCAAATATTATCGTATCAAATACCACCTAAAGTACCATTATCTTACGAATTCCTATCACAACCTTTTCGCAAGGAAATATTACTCATGTTTACAATAGTTTTAAGAGTCGCAGGTATATTTATAGTACGTAATATTACGTGGTACAACTATTAGGTAGACATTTAGCGGTCGTATTATTATACTAAACCACTCTTGTCTTGCGTAGCTGTTGAGTGAAATATTTTTCCAATGAAAAACAGGCCTACTCCAAATCAAAAGCCGTACTGAAGAGTGGAGACAGCGAATAAATTATGCTAATAAGAGGTTCGGAAGCACATCCGGGGGTAGATTTCAACGAGATAGAGATTTGAGGCAATTTTAATATCAAAATAGTCACAATATTAGTTGTAGGATTACTTGACATTATTTTAGCTGTATTGTAGTGTAGTTAAATTGATAATATACGAGATGATGCCCGCGACTTCGTCCGCGTGGATCTAGTTTTTTTGATGCCCACGGGAACTTCTTCATTTTCCGGTATAAAAATAAGCCTATGTCCTTTTCCGGGATACAACATATCCTTGTACCAAATTTCATCACACTTTCGCATTTATAATATTAGTAAGTAAGGGTTATAATTTGGAGTTTCATAATATATTTTCGTGTCATATTCTACCAAATTGTGGGTTTCCATTATGCTAATCTATACAGATTTATTTTCTATGAATATTATGTCAATATGAAAATGATCTTTAATGGAATTTAAGCATTCTATCATTGAAATCACGTGACCTTTTCACTTAATTTTTTCCGTTTAAAAGTAGCTTAAACACAGGCAATCCCCAAGCCCCAATCGGCCGCGCATAAATTATGTTAACGAACAGTTTGGAAGCGCATCCGTTCATTTTCACGATTGCGTGGAGGTATTCCGCAATTTACATGCCTAATAACCCTATATTTTCAGTGGCTGTAGTGGCTTTATGGTTTGAAAATTACAAAAAAGTAAGCTAAAAAATAAGAAAAAGCAACTGGACTTACTTAGCGTATTACAATGATATTATTATTATAGAATATTAGAGTCTACCTATTCATATTTACAGCAGATTGTTGAAACATAGATAAATAGTAAAATTCATGTACTTTACATTTTTTAAAGTAATTACGAGTACCTAAAAAAATTAATCCTTAATTTTAATAATTAAAAAATAAATAATAAGTAAAGGAATTAAATAAACAGACTACAGAGGTTCGGAATGCGGAGGCAAAATAAATTTCCGGTTTAATTTACTGTAGGTACTTTAATTTCTCAATCTTAATTGCTAACTCAGGTGATTCAAATTATCCTTAGATCGCCCGGCGGCGTCCTGCTAGCAGGACTTTAAGTCCTTCCGGATGGACGCAACTTTTTTCGACCACATTACCGTAATGGTATATTGATTTAGATTAAAAATAGCTTATTTCTGCTTTTTTTACATAGTGTAAAAATCGGCTAAATACAACTGACCTTCAGTGGGCGAGCCATGTCGCTTGACGCAGCGCGTCGAAACAGATCGAGCGACCGCGCGATCTGTTTCGACGCGGATATGATTCGGATATAGGCTGAAGATGCTGATGCCGAGCGGGAAGATTCGTCATCTTCGTCGTCGTTCGAATCAGAGTCAGAAGACGAAAATCATAGTACAAAAACATTAAAAAAATCTTAATAATTATTTTATTATAAATAAAAGAGCAGTGTTAAAACGAGCGAAAATAAATTTAAATTATAGGTGTCAAAAAACATAATAGGTATAGCTTACTGAAATACTAAGTTAGCGACAGACTGTGGGCGACTACAAATATTGAAAATGTCGACTTAAAAATACTAATTTGTGTTACTGGTTATTCAGAACGATCTGTTTAATAATTCTTAAGCGAACACTTTTCTATTTTAGGGACAATTTTATGGCTACAACATTATGCATACATTTTATTTCAAGAATGCTGCGTTATATCCTAATCGTGTTCCAAATATCATCTTGGGCAGTGAACCAAGGACTTACAAAAAAAATCAAGCCGAAATATAATGCGAAAACGGCATCACAAAAATGAGATAAGAGCGATGTGACGGCTTAAGTTTTAATTCGATTGATCGTATATCGTATTCGATTAATGTAAAATGTTTCGCAAATTTATTTTAACGCCGCTCGGTTTAGTATTAAAGTATTACTTCAGTTGTCAATTAATTTTATAGTCGCTCGATTAATAATATCCCTAAATATATTATGAAAATTCTTTAACCACTCAGTTTTATTTTAAGTAGGTAAATACCTACTCACTGACCAAATATTTCTTACTTCTGGCTAGCGTGAGTTTAAGGTCAAGGTCACGGTACTGCCGGAAGGACCAGATAAAATTTCACACAAATCGCGTCCTTCCAGCAGGAACCGCAGCAGGCTTCCGGCAGGACGAAAATCAGTCCTTCCGGAAGAGCTTCCAGCAGGACGCGTCGCATCGTAGTTTCCAATACACTTGCATAATATATAAATCGACAGTGAAATTATTCTTTCATTTATTTATCGATAGGTTAACTTTATACGCACAAAGTATGTTATAGGTTCTAGTTCCTACACCTAACGGTTTGTTAAACCAAACGTGACGTGAGTGTGGTATCGTGCAATGGACCCCTCGGGGAGCGACCCAAAGATTTTGTATATGACTATGGGCATCTTCGCAAGTAGGTATAATATCAAACTAAGCACGTTGAACTCCTGTCGTATTCTTTGGACAATCTTGCTTAGGCGCCTCGCACACTACGCAGCCACGACCGCAGTCAGTGGCCGCAGCGTCCAGGCAGCATTTCAAGTTGCAACACGCACTTGGCTTCCAATGATATGTTTGGCAGCATGCTGTGCTTTTCGACTAGACAAGACCTTCCGCTGCAGTAAAATTTTGTGAATTTGACTCTGAGCTTTCAAACGTACCGGTGTTTACCTATACTGTGCATGTTTTGAAGGTTTCCTTTCAGTGAGTGAAACTGAGCGAAACCCAAACGCTCAACTATTTTACAGTTTCCGCGTTCAATCTCTAATTCGGTCACTAATAATAAAAATATTTTTGAATCGAATAGTACTTAAAGTTCTGACAAAATTATCCTCTGTCTATCTTTAGAGAGCAAGCTAACAGTTGCCGCTCGGAAAAAGGAATTATTTTTCACCTCTGACCAAATTGACGTAGGTATTACCAGTCTCTGGCGTACATGACTTTACACTTATGAATACAATCCTAATGGAGGTACCATGTAAAACGCGTTAAGATTATTCACATTTCAAAAAGCTATGCGCCGTTCCGACTTTTATAGCTAAACTATGAACGGACGGAAAAATTTAGGTACCTAATAATAATACTTTCTTCCTCTGAGACCAACAAGATCAATTATAAATTAAAAACGACAATATGTCTCTCTATGCATCATTACACTATACCTACTTTGATTATAAATTTAAAAAAAATATATATACTGCTAGATATGTTAACGCAACAACTAAATCACGAGCCAAAAAGAGGTATTATTACCTACATATAAATCCACTGCAGACAGGCATATTCTATCTTTTATCCCGGAAAAATAGAAAGATATGGGTACTTAATGAGTTAATGTTTAGAAATACTACTTCTTCCTAAGTCCCTCTACTTTCAGTAGAAGGGCTTAAATAATTTTAAAAAATATTACAACTAAAAATATACGCATTTTTGCATCATGCATCATGTTGGTTTCTCAAAATCTTCTCTGAGTTGGTCACTAGTGAAAAAAAAAAATTGGAGTCAGTCAGTTCGGTCTTTTAAATTATTAGGTACTACTAATACAAATTCGATGATTGAAAGCTACAGGAATGCTACATCCCCAACCGTTAAATAAATTGTAGAGTGTATTTAATTTAGCGGAAAAGTACTACGGTATCGCGGAAATCAACGGATGCGCTACCAAACCGTCATTAGCATAATTTATTGCGTCCAACAGAGCAAGCTTTAGGCTTGATACACAAAAACAACTTTTTTATTATAATAGTTATACAGAAAAGTCGTCTGAAGTCTGAACTATTTATTATAAAATTTTGTCACTAACATTGATATGTTTAACACAATAATTTTGGTTGCTAGACGACAATGTTTAGAGCTAAGCGACACGACTTCAGGATAACCTTAGACTTATCTCAAAATTTTCATAAAAAATACGCAAATTGTCTAAAATTAATGAAAATGATAGAATTCTTGGATTTTTTAATCATTAAATGTGCATACAACGTGCAAATCGTGCAAATTCAATTTTTTTATTTACGATAAAGTCCAATGATATGAAAATCCGTGAAAAGTTAGGGCATTTGACGGTACCTATTCTGCGCTTAGGCTAACGATATATAATTAATTTGGTACAAAAATAATTATATTTTTGCATAATATATAATTAATTAACCAATTCGTTAAAATTTACTGTGCTGGTTCGATCTATATTTTATATTCGTATTGTTATTTTCAAATTAATATTTCGTTTGTATCTACCGGTTTTCTTGCGGTTCAACTAAACTGACACGTACTCGTACCACTGAATATCGTTGGGCTGCAAGGTTTAAGTGGTCAATACTCGTAGCTGCTACAGCGTAATGCGTTGCCCGCAGTTTGTGGTGGTATTGTTAGATCTATGTTTAATTACCTATTCCATTTTACTAAATTATCTAGGACTGCCTTTCTTTGATTGATCGTAAATCTACTGACACGAATGTATACAAACAAACTGCGACTGTCGTGTTAAAAAGGCGCCACATCGTCATTCTTGCGACAGCTTGATTGCAGTTTTGTGGTCGTATTACGTCAGGTCTGTAGCAAGCCTTAATTTTATGTAGTCACTCTTCAGCAGGAAAAGGTCGTGCACTCTACGTATTTTTTTATGATCGTTGGATAGGCACGGGCTAGTGTAATAATGTCATAACCACGATGCCAGACCTCGATAAGGCAGCATAAACACAGGTCACCTCGAACGTGTAGTGCTATTCTATTTTAGCTACGCGTAAAGGGTCCCTGATGTCATAGCTTTAACCAACCATGCCCGTCGAATGTAAATCGACTAAGTATGATGAGATGATGAGTTTGTGTGTATAAAATAGCAAGTGCAATAAGATGCAGTGTGAGTGGCGATAGCCTTTAATGCCGCGCCTATTTGGCTGGTCGAGGGTTCGATCCCTGGGCTTTAACTTTTCGGAGCTATGTGTGCCTTTTCGGAGCTATGTGTGCCTTCCTACAATTCTTGAGATTAAATTAGCTTAACATCCACAAACATTTTTGAATTCATTTCATGCAACTTAGTGTCAAAAAATACTTTAGCGGTGAAGGAAAACATCGTAAGGAAACTTGTAAGCCCGAGAGGTCTTCATAATGTTCTCAAAGGTTTGTGAAGTCTACTAATCCGATCTTGGCCAGCGTAGAGGACTATGACCAAACCGATCTCATTATGAGAGGAGCCTCGGGCACAGTAGTGAGCCAGTGGTGGTTTGAAATTATATATGTAGCCAGTGCAATTTTCAATGGAAAACCAACTGCATTTCGCCAATACTCGCTTCCGATCTTCAAATCACTAATTATTACGCGGCCGGCTTAATACCAACCTCAATTTTGCGCCCGCTTTTCCTATTAACATAGAATGCATACATCATAGTAATTACACTGCTTTGAATATGCACTTTGAAATGATGCCAATCCAAAACTAAAATCCTCTAGAATAATGAGAAAGTTTGTTCTTGAATAATTATAAACTGCGTAAATCTGCACTAAATAAAAAAAGAACGGTCAAGTGTGACTCACACTGGCCAATCGAGGATTCTGTAGCTGGTCAAGAAAGTAACACAATCCATATTATAAAAGCGAAAGTGTGTCTGTCTGCTACGCTCATCTACGGCCCATCTTTTCAACCGATTAACGAATTATGTCGGACTGAAAGTGAGCATAAACTTAATACGTTTTGGATTCGGTCTTCAAGCAACTATATTCATAAAATTTATTTACAGCCATTTTCATAATGAATTTAAAATTAAATAATATAATGCTAATATATTATTATAATGTGTATACTTACCTATCAAACGCCCTAATATAAGTTACCAAACCACAAAGCTCTTCGATCGCGTAGGTAATATTAAAGCTTCCAATTCTAAAACATAAATCATTTGCTACGTACCTTGACATTTAAAGTTAATTATGTTAATTTATCAGTAATTTAAGGTACAAAGATGAAATATTGTTGCTAATAATAAGTACAATCTTATTAAATAGGAATATTAAAATTAATGAGTAAAGAGTGTAGGTGGATTATAAATAACTAGTTGATGCCCGCGACTTCGTCGATCGAGGCTTTTTGGTTCCCGCGGGTACTCTTAATTTTCCGGGATAAAAAGTAGCATATGTATTATTCTAGATTATAATTATTGCCAAATTTCACCCAGATCCCTTCAGCCGTTCTGGCGAGTGGCGTGATTGAGTAACAAACATCCATCCATCCATACATCCATCCAAACTTTCGCATTTATATTATCAGAATATAGATACTCGTATAACGTCGATTGACAACTTAATTAAATCAAAGTTAATATTAGCTCAAAAATTAGAATTTCGAAATTAACTTATAACTAATTCCTTTATAAATTCCTCGGAACAAATTCATCCATGAATAGGCGTCCTTTTATGTCTGCGGTTCTATTAAAATATTAAAAGAAAATTTCAGTACTTAACCAACCGTCTCTGAGAGATCGTAATTTTCGTTCCTTCATTTTTATGGCAGCACTTTTACCCGTTCATTTTTAAAATACGATGTTCGACAAATTCACTTAATGCCGCGTTAAATGAACCGTTTTAGCATAACAAAAGATTTACACTTAAAAAGCGATTTCAAAATGGACTACATTCCTATTGAATGTGAAAAGTAGCATTCGATGTCGTTGCTTTACTTATTGGTCTACAAAAATACGCTTCGGCGGTTACAAATTGAAATTAGAAACGCACTATTTACAAACAAAATGTCGATTGTTTAAATACTGCTCAGTTTAAATGAACAGAGAGGGATCTTCCGCCGCGTTTGTACGTTACTTTCATCATTAAGAGAAGCGTTTTCATTTTCCACTACATTTCTCCTTTAAGTCCTGCAATAATTAGGAATAAGGAGCAAACAAAATAAGGACGAAATTCTCTGTGTATTTTGGAAAATCAAGTGGATCTTGATGATACTCTTCATAGAATACCTAGATCGCTTTCATTTTTGCTCCTTATTAGATCAACACAGCAGCGGGGTTTTTTGAGTCGAAAAAAAAGCACCACGAGTGTATTCTCTTGTATCAATAAATGAGCCTGAATAATAAAGATATCGTTTACTCCATTAAATATTCTCGTCCCTTATTTTTAAATCACGGGCTTAAATATCTATCATTTTTTGAGTAAAACATTTCGGTTGCCTTTTAGGTAAAGGATAGCGTTCTATTTCAATATTTTGGATCATTTTAACTAACTTAATAAAAAACTTTTATTGTATTATCTGAACCCTAAAAGCATTGAAATAGAATGAGTACTAGAAACAGGGTCACGAACAAAAAATATCGCAAAAATGTCCCAATTTGCACACACATAAACATTTGTATGCTGAGTGGGAAATGTAGAAAAAGGTATTATATTAGCAACAACTTCAGTTAATTATGCACCTTAAGTTTAACACATAAAGCTACATTACGATTAGAAAATATTAATTTTTAAGACGTTCTGTCATCAGAGAAAAGGTAGGAATAACCTTTCAATCCAAAACAAAAAGTAATTTTTAAAATAAGTACAAAAATATTTATTATTAAAATAAAACTTAATTTGTAAGCAATAAGGTACTTCATGCGTTGCCAAATTGATACCTTTACACTATTTTGGAACAAGACGCAACTCTTGGCATCACATTGTCAATATCAACAACGTCAATTTATTATAAACCTTAAAACTTAGAATTTAAGTTGAATTACGAATGTAGTATGTTTATATTTAAGACCTTTTGTCTTTGTAAAAAGGCAAAAACAAAAAATTCAATGGAACGAAATTCAAATAGAACAATGGAGACATGGAGTTGCTGATTTTTTAAAAGTTGTATATCGTGGTGGTATATTGTGGTCGTGTATATTTATTACTAGCTTACGCGCCCCAGCAACTCACTTATGTGTTATACTTGTACAGTATGTTTTATTTATCAAAATAAATATTGATACAGTTTTGGTGGGTGTTGAATTTCTTTATTTCAGGAAAAGAGGCATAGACAATAGAGTTATCCTAGACATTACAGATGATCATAGACACTATGTAGTTTACCACAGAGTACATATATTGGTTTACACAACATCTCCCTTTTTAAATATAATATTCTCTTTCACGTTACATTATTAAGTTAAACAGAATCTCAAATAAGTTACAAACTTGCAATAACAATATAGTAGACATTTTACTTTAATTAATGCAGAGTTGACTATACAATAAGATTTTAAGTAATTATAATTTATAAAAAATATTAAATAAGTTTTATGCTAACAGTTTGTTTTAATTACTAAGTTACAGATCAATTCTCTTAGGTATATTTACTTGTCTTCCGGATTTAGTTACATATTTGTAATATTCCTTAACATTATCACATGAATCCATAAATGAATCCTGGTCTGCTTCCACCTGACCCTCGCTTGATTCCTCTTGCCTTAAGTTAATTTGGTTTTTAGAATCATTGGATTGCATATCGGAATCGAACTTGTGACAGCTTTCATTAGAAGTGAACCTTATTTGTACCCTATTCCTCCTGTATCTATTACCTTTACTGTCCTCTATTATATATGACCTCTGACACTTTAACCTCTCTTTTACAACAGCTGGAAGCCAGTCAGAATTAGGAGACTTTTTGAATGTAACATGATCACCAGGTTGTAGAAGTGGTAATGGTTTTTTATTCCTATTATAATAACTTTTTGTCTGTGCTCGGTCTTTCTCAAAACTTTTTTTATATTCACTGAAGGTGACTACTTTAGGTTTAAGTTTTTTATCAATGGTTGGTATATGCATTCTCAAAGCCCTTGACATTAATAGCTGAGCTGGAGATGGAAAATTAGCTTTAGGTGTGTTTCTATACTGTAACAAAGCCATGTAAGGATCTGTATTAGATTCTAAACTTTTTTTTAACAAATTTTTCATAATTTTAACAGAACTTTCAGCTTGTCCGTTAGATTTTGGGTGATAAGGACTAGTAAGTATATGTTCAATGTCCCAATTATGTAAGAATGATTTGAATTCCGCAGAATTAAAAGGCGGACCTCCATCTGAGACCAATGAGACCGGAATGCCATGACGTGCAAAAATAGATTTCAGCTGTATTATTATGTTAGAAGCTGTATGTCTATTGTCCAACATTGCTAATTCAATAAATTTAGAATAATAATCAGTGACTACTAAATAAGTTTTGTTATTAAAATGCATTAAATCAATACCTACTTGCTGCCATGGAAATTTACTCACATTGTAGCTTTGCAATGGTTCTGATTGATTGTTAGGCTTAAATTTTGCGCAAATAAGACATTGATCAACTAAATTTTTTATATCTGCACTCATATTTGGCCAAAAAATAATATTTCTAGCTAGACTTAGGCACTTATTGATACCTTGATGACCTTCATGAACTTTTCTTAACATTTCATCTTGCATTGACTTTGGAATGATTAATCTATCACTTTTGAATAACAGATCATTAATGACATGAATTTCAGCCTGAATATTCCAGTATGGTTTTAATAAAGGATCAACTTGACTTTTACTAGTAGGCCATCCATCTTGACAATACTTTTTTAACTTTAGCAATTGACTATCTGATTTAGTAGCTTCTAAAATTTTATTTTTGTAATGTTCACTTATAGCCAAATTAGAATATACTGCATTTACATGATATGACAAATCAGACTCATAGTTTGGAATATAGGTTTCTTTTAACGCTGCCCTGGACAATGTATCTGATATGTACATTTCCTTGCCAGGTACATGGATAACATTTAAATCATAGGCCTGTAAAGCAAGCATCATTCTCTGTAGACGGGCTGGTACGTCGTGCAAAGGTTTTTTGAATAAGTAAACTAAAGGTTTGTGATCTGTGTGAACGGTGACCTTATTGCCATAAACATATTGGTGAAATTTCTCACAACCAAATTGAATTGCAAATAATTCTTTTTCTATCTGAGCATACCTTTCCTGAGTCGTAGTTAAAGTTTTAGAACTGTAGGCTATCGGTTGTTTATTTTGCATAAGAACTGCTCCTAATGCATTTTTAGATGAATCGACTGATAAAACTATGGGTATGTTTGGGTTATAATGTGCTAAGACAGGTGCATTTGTTATTGCATTTTTTAATGATTGAAAACTTTTTTCACAATTTTCATCCCAGACCCATACAGAGTCTTTTTTAAGAAGATTTCTCAAAACTTGAGTTTTTTCAGACATGTTCTGAATAAAAGGACCTAAATAATTTATCATACCTAAAACTCTTTGTAGTTCTTTGACATTAGTTGGTGTTGGCATGTTAATAATAGCTTTGACTTTTTCCTGATCGACTTTGGCACCTTCCTTACTAAAGACATATCCTAGAAAACAAACTTCTTTGACTGAAAATTTGCATTTATCTTTGTTTAATTTTAAATTAACTTCTCTTGCTCTTTGCATGACTTTATACAATCTTTCATTATGAATTTCTTGTGTTTCTCCATATACTAAAATATCATCGACAAAAACTAAAACTCCTTCAATATCAGCAAAGATATCTGTCATTACTCTATGGAAAATTTCTGACGCAGCATTAATACCATAAGGCAATCTTAAATAACGATAACGACCAAAAGGTGTTTGGAATGTACAAAGATCTGAACTCTCGTTGTCTAGTTTTAACATCCAAAAGCCAGAAAAAGCATCAAGATGTGAAAAATAAGAAGCACCTTTCAATATTGACCTAATCTCATCTATACTTTTAAGAGGATAATGTTCCCTGATCAAGTATTTATTAAGATTCCTAGGATCAAGACAAATTCTTAACTGACCTGACTTTTTGACAGTTACTACAACAGAATTTACCCACTCTGTTGGATATGTGACCTTCTCTATGACGTTCATCTCTGACATGCGATCCAATTCTTCTTTTAATTGAGTATATAATCCGAATGGAACTTTTCTGGGAGGATCAACACATGGTATTGCATTTTCTTGAAGCTTCAAATGACAGACAGGTGGTAGACATCCAAGACCCTGAAATACATCATTAAATTCTTTCAATATTTGACTTTGAGACATATTTTTACTGTTGATTGCAAAGACTCTTTGTAAAACACCTATTTCAACACATGTAGGTAGCCCTAAGACTGTAGAACAGCTGATGTTAGCTATAATGAATGTTATATTTTTTTGACACCCATTGAAATGACAAATTAAATTACATTGACCTAGAATTTCTATTGAGGACCCATCAAAACTTTTCACATTTGCTTGAGACTTTTTAATTAATGATTTTGCTAAATTTAACCTGTTAAATGTATTATAGGACATAATGTTTATATCTGCTCCAGAATCTAATATACACTTGACTTCTACCATGTTTATAAACACACTCAGATACCAAGATTTAGAGTTATTGTCACTGCTGTTTTGCACCATCCCTATAAAAAACTGTTCCGCATTACACATTTGTTTTTCATTATAATTTTCTGTTGATTCTATATTTCTGACATTATTTTTATTTTTATTGAAGAAACAAAATTTTGAAAAATGATTCAATCGATTGCATGTGTTACACTTAACTCCCTGGGCTGGACACTTGAATCGATGACGCTGACCACAACGTCCACAGTTGTTGTTGGGACTACGCTGATTATATGGACTCTGACTGCGCTGTCTCGACGACTTGACTTGACTGGTACTACTGGAACCATGAGACATATTTGTAGTTTTTGAACCTCGGGATCTTGACCTAGACCTTTGAATGTACATGACTGTATCAGAATTTTGTGAGTTGTCTATTTTTTGTGCATTTTCTTGGGCCATAATTACAGTTTTAGCAAGTGAAATTGTTTTCTCCAAAGTAGGGTTGTTTTCTTGAAGCAGCCTCTGTCTAACATTGATTAATTTTGAATTCATGTTTGCAATGAAAATATCTCTTATTAAAGAATCTTTTAGTTGCCCAAACTCGCACTTATTAGATAGGTTTTGAAGGTCTGTGATGAAACTATCGATGGACTCTTCCTGTTTCTGGAACCTTGTGAAGAATGTGTGACGCACCATGGTTATGCTTTTCTGGGGTTCAAAATAGTTGTCGAATTTGACCTTAATCTCGTCTAATGTGGTTTTCTCCAATTCTACATTGAATGAATTATAAATTTCGACTCCCTTTTCGCCGACCGTGTGGAGTAAAATGGCGATCTTCCTCTTTTCCGGTGCAGCCTCTAAGTTGGTAGCTAGCAAAAACATCTGGAAGCTCTGCCACCACTTTTTCCACTCTGTCGCGTTGCTTTGACTATCGGCTTTGGAGAACTTTGGTGCCGGTAAATTGTTGAAATTGATATGACTCGGGTGTGCCGACCACGTTTCACTGGCGCTCGCCGACGCAACACGTGTTTTGTCCGAATTAGACATTGTAAATTTCGAGATTTTTTATTAATGAGACGATATATTGTATTGAAATTGCTATTATAAAATACTTTTTTATGACTTTCGACCAATTTATCTAATTTAATTTTATAATTTTTGACTGAATTACGACTTCTGACACCATGTTGAATTTCTTTATTTCAGGAAAAGAGGCATAGACAATAGAGTTATCCTAGACATTACAGATGATCATAGACACTATGTAGTTTACCACAGAGTACATATATTGGTTTACACAACAGTGGGTAGCACTGCGAAAAACCACGTAGGTTTAAATGGCGTACTCTCTCCTCTTCTATCAATATTTATAACTATACAATGTTATGATATGCATAAGTATCTGTGTAAAAACATGAGGAAACTAGAACTAAACTACCTAACATTTGTTTAAGAAGTAAGATTTTAACTTAAAATTAATTTTTCCTTACTTAGTTTCATTTTAAAATTAATATCAAGGTTAAAAATCTACGTTTTATTGACGTATTACACGTAAACTTAAAATGTACCAAGAAAACTTTATTCAGATTTAGCCTTTGTGGCTTTTATTATTTTTTACTACATTTTTTTATAAAATATTTATGTAAAGTATATAATATCTCATGTATTTTATGTGTATTTATGTAACTAAGGTATGTGTGTTTCCAGTAATATCAATTTTATCAAAATGAATTTGAACATAATTAATGTTATCTGTATATTTTAGATGGCTTAAACAACTCTACTGCATAACGAAATGGATTACCAGGGAATCACTAAGCAACAATACTTTTAAAACACCAACACTACTCCATGCATCCCGTCTATCCAGAACAGTCAATGTTTGTTACAATATTTGACGCATTGTCACAAACATTGGCCAAAGGATATTAGCACACTTTTTATATGAGCACTGCAGCATTTTGACGCGTCGTTATGTTGGCTAAGGTTGGCTCATACTAGTGGCAAATAAGAGCACTTTCGTATTTGTGCCGTAATTTGTCGGGGACATTTTTGAAGCGCTAATCCTACATCTAGTATAGGTACTAAAAAAATTCTACATCAATGCCTAAAAGTAATTATTCTGAGCGCTTTATGTGTTCATTTAAAAAAAAACTTGATATCGAAACGTAAGATTGAAAAACACACTGGACAAAAAACTGGGTTGCCAAGATCTTGCATTATCATTGAAGTGTCAGGATACCAAAATAATTTCGAAACGATCGTTCCCTCCATCGACTAGAGATATAATATAAATTGTCGTACGGAAATAAATTAAACACATAGATTTATTATTGGGCTCGCGCGGTCGTAAAGACCAATGCTAAATCTATGATAAAACATATATTTATCTTGACTCTAGCATGTCTAGTTTAATTTGTTTGACACTAGCTTCTTCTGTTTCAGTGGTCGAAACCCACAAAGGCGAGGTTCTCGAGTTGTCTCATGTGCAAAGGAACGACATGGGAGCGTACTACTGCATTGCGAGCAACGGCGTACCGCCCACCGTCAGTCGCCGATATCACGTGCAAGTGCATTGTAAGTCTACCTCTATTAGTCTAGTCAACAAGTGCTTTTTGGGTCAAACTTTTTTCTCAGCCTCGGAAAAATATGAACGAGGTGTCGTTAGATTCGGAATTGCGTGTAGATCATTTTCTGACAAAATTCAAAACCCGTTTGCAAAAATTGCAAAAGTTATTAACAATTAACTGAAAAAAAATATGGAGTTTGGTTTCTAGATATTTATTTATATTAATGACAGAACAATGTAAAGAAGTAAAGAAATAAATTTAAATCTAAATTAAAAAACTAATTATATTTACAAAAAATACACGCCGTCCAAGTGTTCGTTATTGGGCATGGTGCCCAAAACATTGGCACTATTACCTCGTTGAATGGCAAGGCTAAGCGGTTGGGCTTTGATTTGACATTTTTCAAATTTTAAAAAAAGATTTTAAAAAAAACGTCCTGCTTCACGGAACTGTAGGACCAATATTTCATTCCAATATTCATCTACACGTTATTCCGAATCTAACGACACCTCGTCCATATTTTTCGGAGGCGGAGAAAAAAGTTTGACCCAAAAAGCACTTGTTGACTAGACTATATGGAGAAACTGATATGATACGATTTATTACTTTAAATTCATGCGATCTATGAAGAATAATATTATTAAAAGTCACGCGTTATTCCTGTTTGCGTCTGTCCAAGTCTACACCGTGTTTAGTTTAACCACCTTACCGGCAAATTACGTAGCGTTTCGATATAATGCCATGTAAAAACCGATTAGTTGCATTAGTTTAATATTACTTACCCTTACCAGATTAACCCAATACCATCAGGTATGATTTAACCGCATCATATACAACTCCAGGTGAAATATTGCAGTCAAAGGCTTACTTTGTAGTTAAGTAAAAAAGTTACTTTATAAAAAAATATTTAAGTACAGTATGTTTGCAGTTATCCCTCAAGTGAAAGTAACGAATCAACTAGTTGGAGCTCCTCTTGGTAGCCACGTGGAACTTCAGTGCTTTATAGAAGCCTCTCCCAAAGCCATGAACTCCTGGTCCCGTGAGGATTGTATGTACCTTTATATTTTGTAAAATAATTTGCATGAATATTTTCAGATATGAGTTAAGTAGGATAATAATGAGTTAGTAGTAGTAATAAAGTAGTTTAAGAAACTCCACATATCTGTAGGTTTAATGCAAACGTTTCATAAACTACTCGTAATCAACCAAACACAAAATACTTACTGTAAAAACGGAACTCCTGCACAATGCCCCGAATCGGAGGGAAGAAACTGGTCATGTCCTTAGAACTGTAATGAACGAATTCAGTCTGAGAAGCGAGTGTACAATTCGCGTTACTGCCTTCACACTCCGCAGTGCGACGTTCTTCTTAATCTTACAAAGGCATACAACTACCACAGCAACTACTCCTATCACAGTTTTACACTTTACTCGGAGAGAGAGGCCAAATTATAATTTTGAACCCTTGCAAATAATTTTTCAAATAAAGATTTTATTTGTTTATAAATAAATAGCTTTGTTATGATAGTGTCACTCTTTGCTGCAGTAATATAGGTAATGCAATAAATTGTAACATTTTGCCATGCGGCCAGCGTAAAAATAAACTCCAATAATAATCATATCTTACTTACATAATTACTTAGATTTTGATTTTATATAATAATACGCAAACAAAGACTTAGGTAAGTATTATAACCTACTTACTGCCTCGATATAAGATTTCGGTCAGATTTTGTAGCAAACTTTAAAACACGGGTACAAAATGAAATGTAATTTTACGACTATGTATTGTGTATCCATGCACCAAAGATTTATTTACATGAACCGGGAAGAAATCAGATAAACGAGAATAGATGGCTTCTACTGTATGAGGACACAAGATTATATGAGAGTCGAGCGATTAATCACGAAACAAAGCAAAATCTATGTAATTAATGATATCTTGCTCAAGCAACATATGGAGCACGGACTAGCATTATTAAATATTCGCTCAGAGTAAACTTGGAACAGCGCCAGATAATGAGCAAAGTTAAGGCATTGACCCACTACGATATGAGAAGAGGCTTTACTCTTATAATGCGCAGATGGTTCGGCAGAAAAAGCCCTTTGATTTGTTTTCAGTATGATCATAACGTCAAGTGATCTGAAAAAAAATACAGAACACACAAAAAATCGCCGATGTAGCATGACTTATTTCATTACAGTTCTTTGTATTAACAGGGGCGGCCTTAGCCATTGCGTGGCTCCGGGCGGTATATATTTTCGAGGGCCTTATATTTTGAGGAATTTATGTGAATTGAATGTATTTTTATTGCTTATAAATTTAGTTTAATTAATTGTAATTAAACTAAAATACGTACCATAATAGGACCTAACTATTTTATATTAATTTAATCTTGTTACCTCTACGCATTCTCGAGAAAAAGGGGGTTGACAGACAGACGGACAACAATGTGATAAAGGTTTACGGAACCCTTATTAAGTTTACAGAACGTCACGTGCAGTTTAACCAGCAAAAGGGTATTTTCAAAATTGACGATAGCGACCAATTACACACAGCGATCCAATTTAAATCAAATAGCAATGTTGCGTTTCACTCACACTTTGTGATGCTAATAGAAAAATAAATTATAAGATATAGTTATATGTACTCGGTTTTTATTTTATTACGAGATTAATTTATCCGACTTCCATGACTGGCATGAAATTTCGTCAGTGTGAAAGTGACAGGAAGAAATATTCTCAACATAGTTCGCGCTGATATATCATCTACGTGAGCATTGATGTAGAATTTTTTTAGTACCTATACTCTATTTCAATGTACGTGAGCGACAAACGCGACACCACGACTCGATCCGACGTGACGCGACTGTATCAAACAGTACCTGACCCTTTACGAGAAAATGACAAACTTGTCCAAACTTGACAAACAAGTTTGTCATTTTCTATGGCATCAATCGCATCGCGTTGCGTGACCTCATTTCAGTCGTTCACCTAGGACAACGGTTCAACGCAATATTATATTACGTTGACCGTAATCTAACTTGACGTAAGGGACAAATGGCTACTTTACAGGAGAGCCAAAAATATTTTTTTTTGAAATGTGGTCATAACTTTTTACTTTTTCAGGCTATATTGATGTGAGTTATATGTTTCTGTTCAACTTTTAGTCCTCTAATACTTAGTATAATCTATTTATACGTAAAAGATAGCTTGTCCCTCACGTCCGAAAAAATATATAATATGTCCTTTAAGCCCTACCTTTTAGATTGCATGTGTATTGAAAATGGTGTTATTAAGTTATCAACATTCTGTTATATAGAGGTAAATCAGCGTAAGCGTTATTAACAGTTTAAAGTATTACTAGTACCTACTACCTAGTTGCATTTTAGACAATAGACAAACAAAAGGTACCTAATAAAAAGGAAATAAATAAAAAACAAGTTGTTTATAATATTTTTAAGCCACAGAATCAACTTTTTAAATTTTTTAAATTTTTTTAAACACTTTTATAAACTAACTTAACTATAAGGAAAATAAGTTTTTATTTTATAACTATAATTTTTCATTATCACAAAAAATATATAAAACTGCCACATTCCATTCCAATAGAATTAAGTAATTTTATAATTATTAAGTATATCTTTTTCTAAGAATTTAATCTCATTGAAAATTTTTAAGTCTAATCTAAAAGATTGAAAGCTAAGCCGACTTCACCACACACTTAAAACAGTCAATATCTTGAAACTACTATACCGATTATGATGAATTTGCATTGTTCCCTAAGTTGAAGTAAATGTAAGCCAATGAAAAAAAATGGACACAATCCGATTAATAGTTTTACAGAAATCCGCGGCCGAAGTAACATACATACATACACCTATACAATTTTGTATATTATTTTTTTGAAAGCCCTTGTAGATGATGTAAATTTTTTGCAGTTTTACTAATATTATAAACATACGTGTTGAAAGATAACCTTCTTTTTTTCGAAATCGGTTAAATAATTTCCCTTTCATCATTATTGGTTTCGTCCTTGTCACTTTGTTATTATGTGAGACCTATTGCTTTGGAATGTGGCAGTTTTAAATATTATTTTTGATAGCATTTTAGTCGACATAATAATATTTTTTTAATTGTTGTATTTTTTCAATGGTTTTAGGAGTATGTGTTCATGAGGCTTTGATATTTTGTTAGACGATGAAAGTAAAATCTAGCCTTGCAATCCGCTTAAATGCTCAATTACTTACCTACTAAAAGTTTTACTCTGAAGCATTATTTTGTTCCCTTTCTTTTAGCTGTCCGCTAAAGTGAGACGGGCGTTACTATTAAGTAACTTATTCATAATACAGCAATATTTTAATGTTTAATTTTAATTGATATAATTTTCACAATTTTATTTAAGTTCATAAGACGTAAAAGCCATTAAGGAACAAACAAATAAGTTTCATATTGATGTAAGTCCTATACGCCATAGTTTTCTTTGAAAATTGCTTTAAAATTATAAATTTTCTGTGGCGTATCGGACATTTTTTGATTGAAAGCTATTAAAATGTTACCATTCAACAGAGCTCAAAAAACTGTATTGGACTGCATTCAAAGTTCATTTTGAGCAAAATGTCCCTTACGTCAAGTTAGATTACGATCGACGATTACTGACTACTGACAATTAAAATAAGTAAAATAAAACTTTTATTTGCAGGTAACGGATGTCAGCCCATATTTTGTTAGTAACAATCATTTAACCTATGCTAGTAAAAAAAGCAAAATACTTAACTACAAACAACTCTTATATTTAAGGCCTCGGCAAAATTACAAGGCTCTATGGGGCCTCATAGCGCGGATGTGTGCACCATTCCAGCACCTCCAGAGAGGGCTGTCCAGCTTAGTAGCTAATGCCATTACAAATTTTTGCACTCGCACATTGTGAGTTTTGTAATGCGCGGTGGGAAAGTGATTCAAATACACATTAATACCTAATGACTTTTTCTACTTGGCCTGTAGCGCGAGGGCGCGAGGCCCCTGCAAGAGCAAGGCCCTGGGCGATGCCCTGCTCGCAACCCCCTAAAGCCGCCACTGATCCAACACATGATCTGCATACTTTCGCGTCTTGTTCAATTTCTGGCTCAAGTTCTCTAGATTGAATTAATTTTGTAATTTAATTTTATGTAAACTTGTAATAAAGTTATAATAAGCCCATTTACTGAGTGTACGAGTCACTACTCACCCCCTGCTATTTTATCCGTGTAAAATAACATTGGTCAGGCAGGAGCTATAGTACTTAAATAGACCCATTTCACCAGTCCATTGCAACCCAAACCCGTAGACCGATACCTATCATTTGTTTCCATGCTTTGCAATAGTCCTGCACTAATCCGGGATTGTCCTTGGATGCACTCGCATAGTACATATAGGGATATTCGCCGTATTATTAGAGTAAAATCGACTAACGGGCCCCTCGTACGCCTACTGCCTAGGAAAAGAAAGAGCAACAGCCACAAGATAGTATCGAAAATTGCTACCTAATTTGTAAGATAATACTGACCTGCCAATAAATATAATAATATTTATTTATATATAATATAAAATTAAATAAATTTTTTGTTATTGAAAATGCGACTTGACATTTGACGTCGGTTGCCAGGTTTATTTATATTATTATTAGTATCGAAAATTGCTACCTAATTTGTAAGATAATACTGACCTGCCAAGTGAGCGAGCATCATTATTCAAACAAAGTCGCAACCCTGGCGAAATCCCGAACTCTTCAATCAGTTATAATTGAGCTATTAGCAGACTATCTAAGACTTTAATTATTCTGTTTGATAGGATTTGAACGTAGTTAATAAGTTTATAAGCATTTTTTTTACATATGTTCACATGACAAAATATCGTAAGTTGTAGTAATTCATATAGGAATTAGATCTATAGAGTCTTAAATCAAAGTTTCCTTATTACAACTTTGACGACCTCCGTGGCGCAGTGTGTCTTAACGTGCGGAGATCCCGGGTTCGATCCCCGACAGAGTGAATTTGAGAATTTATAATTTCTAAATTTTCCCTAGTCTGGCCTGGTGGGAGGCTTCGGCCGTGGCTAGTTATCACCCTACTGGCAAAGACTTGCCGCCAAGCGATTTAGCGTTCCGGTACGATGCCGTGTAGCAACCGAATAGGGGTATGGGTTTAATATAATTGCCATGCCCCTAACAGGTTAGCCCGCTACCATCTTAGACTGTATTACTTACCATTAGGTGAGATCGCAGTCAAGGGCTAACTTGTGGTAGATTTAAAAAAAAACGTTTCTTCATTAATTATTTTAAATATTTGCAGCGCTAGTAAGCGACAAATTGCTGGAAAATCCAAAATTCCGCATCACGGAAACGTCGGTGAACGAGTACTCTTTATGGATGAACCTCACGATAAAGTCGCTTGCACCGAACGACTACGGGACCTACGTGTGTGCGTCTGTCAATGCGCTGGGGAAGATGGAGAGCCAAGTCAGCTTACACAGTGAGTCCAAATTTAATACAGTACACATAAGTATCCGAGTGTTAAATAATTGCCACATAGAGAGTTTTAAGACGTAGTGAGAGTATAATTTTATTATTTGTAAATGTAATAATAAATTCATATTTAATTGATTTGCTTAATTCCAATATTGCGCGTAATTATCGCGTAAATTTATCAGCTATAACAATTTATAGTTAATGTGTGTTTTTAGCTAAATAACACTTTGCTTGTGAAGGAAAACATCGTAAAGAAACCTTTATGCCCGAGAGTACTTCAGACTGATCTCAATAGTGTTTAAACTTTTAAAGTCTGCATTTGGCCAATGTAGTGAACAACGCCCACAATTTTCTTATTCTGACAGGAGACTCGTAGGTTGACGATGGTTTGAAACGATGATACCTATTGTTGTAATGTTTCTTTAGGGCTAGAGCTCAGCTTGAACGGCTACGAGGACGAGCCCGTGGTATCGGGCGCAGCGTGGCAGAGAACGAGGAATCTACCAACACGCAAACGCCCCACCGCCGCATCGCACGGACATCAGTATTTGACACAACACCTGCCACCGCAATTGTACGCGTTGCTGTTATCAACACTGCAGTATGTGCATACGTTTTAAACTGCCAGGATTATAATATTCATCTTCATTTTGATCAACTGCAAGGCAACATTCAGTTTAAAATGTAGCTGATGGCTGTAGAAATGATAACTCCCAGCTATTATGTATTAGGTACTACTGCGCCAGAAACAAAGGAATAACATGTTGCTGGTTAACGTACCTCTACATAAGTCGTTAAACTACCTACTTGATACCTTTTCATATTTTTTATATTATGTTGGTTTGTTATTATATCCATACTTATATTTTAAATGTGACAGTGTGTGTATCTGTATGTTCTACTACGCTGTAACGGACCATCTTTTCAAGCGATTTTGCTGAATTTTGGTATGGAATAGGCTGCATCCCGAGGAAGGAGATAAGCTAATTTTAATCCCGGAAAATTTAGGAATACCGCGGGAGTAAAAACAATTAATCAACGCGAACGATGTCGGAGGCATCATCTAGTATGTTATAATTTGGTTTAAATATTAATTATATTTACGAGTATGTCACAACTAAAGTCTGTATATAAAAAATTACATCATTATTGTTAATATTAAGTATATAATATAATATAAATAAATCGTAATGTTTACACTAATATTATTAAAATTAATTGTTATGTTATTACTAGTCTTCTTAATTGCCAGATACTTTGATAAAATAAATAATAGACGAATAATATTATAGTCAATCCGTTTAATTAATACCAGTGTAGGCACTCGTATGTTTAGTAGGTAGCATGTTAAATATTTTGAGTGTTACTGAAAACCCCCCAAATTTTGTTATTTAAAAAATACTAAAAAAAATTAGTTAAACAAAATGTTAGTCATTTATTATTCTTATTTTTTAGTATTTTTAATAAAATCCGTGCTATATTTTATTGTTAAACTGTGCTTCCTTTTGTTTGGATTTATGCAATATTTTATGTAAGTAGTTATTTACTCCGAGGCAAATAATAAAAACCTGCCTTTCATTAAACTTAAACAAAGTTTTTCCATCCAGCGTACATAAATTCGAGTATAGATGTGTTAAATGTAAATTCTAGTGAGACGTAATAATCATTTTGAACTAATAAAATATTAAATAAGCAAAATATTCAATACACATAAGTCCATTTAGGTACTATGAGTATCACTAATTTAAATATGCATACAATATTATAATATAGTATAAATGCGAATGCACTTGATAATATAATAAACATTAAGAATATCCTATTAAGTTCTATACGATATTACTTGTAGAATTTTGTGGAATCCTCTCAAAGTTTTCTCGGAGTTGGACAGTTTTATCGTGATGATATCTTGATGTAGTGTATGTACGCCTTCAGAACTTTCTGGTTGTCTCAATATTTAACTCGAAATCTTGTGCTAATAAGTATGTTACGTTGACTTTGACAATAAATGTGTAATTTACAAACTGGTGTAAAGTTAAAAAAATAAAATAAAATTCTCAAAAATGCAAATTGTGTGTTTTTAAAAACCCTGTTTACACAGTACGAGGTACACTTACTAAAAACCACTATCAGTTAAGATTATAACAGCTATAAGCAGTAAAAATTATTATCGAGTAAGTATTATCGATATAACTGATTTCTATTTTCATTCAGTCTTAGGGTTAATAAAATACCACCTGATAAATGATATATGATTTATTTATTTCACAAAGGATAACTTGTGTCACATATGATACGTTAAGACTCTACCACCGGTTCGGAAATCCGGCATGATTCTACTGAGAAGAGCCGGCAAGAAACTCAGCTCTTTTCTTAAAAAAGAAAAAGGTTACAATAAGTAAACAATACAACATATACGTTACGTTTCAAGTATTACACTGACTTGTGACACTGGATGCGAGACTGGTTGCTCCCATGCAACTTTATCATTCAGAAAATTATCGATCATATAATAACCTCGACTTAACAAATGTTGTTTAACACAGTCTTTAAATTTATGTAATGGCAAATCCAGAAACTCTTTTGGAACCATGTTATAAAAGCGTACGCTCGACCCCACAAAGGATTTCTGCACCTTGCGCACACGATATGACGCTGTTACTGACTTATGGCTGTTTCCAGTACATCGATTGTGAGTATCACCTATTTGCTTTTAAAGATTAATGTTCTGCCTAACAAAGACTATATTATTGTATATGTATTGTGAGAACAGAAGAAGAAGGCACCGTAAGAACACCAATCTCTTTAAATTTTTCACGAAGTGATTTGTGTGATCCGAGTCTATAAATAGAACGGATGGCTCTTTTCGGCAATATAAAAATTGATTGGATAAGATAATACTTTATATATTTTACGCCCATAGGCAAAAAGTAATATTGAAACCTCAAAAGGACAAGAGGCGGGATGAATCTGAAATGTCGATAGCTTAAACTCTAGGCTGTAGGTAACTGTTACTCTGCAGCTGTACCCCTACAGTTTCCAATAGAGATGAGCTTTTTTTTCAGCTTTTTTAACGTCTGATCCTGTCATCTTATCTGCCACTTGACCAATAATGATGGGCTATTGAAAAACGACAAGTTTTTTAATATCCCCATCATATCCCCATCCCATAGTTATTCCCATAATTATTGGTCGAATTGCAGATGAGATTACGTGATCAGACGTTAATGAAGTTGAAAAAAGTTCTCTATTGGAACAGACTTTAGAGGCAGGAAAGTGTTAAACATGACTAACTAATTATTATAAAAACGGCATAACAATTTGAGATTGCCGAGAGCAATCGCTGAGTTTTGAACATCTTGTAGAATTACCTTTTCTACTAATTTGTATCAATTCTCAGTGACGAAAATTTTGTAAATATTTAGCCCTATGCTAGTTTTATTGCATGTCAGTTGGAAAAATCCCCCAAAAATTCCCCAAAAATTGGTTGGGGCATTAAAATTATGATTTTAATGCCCCAACCAATATTCCCGTAGGTTGAGCGTTGTCCAAAAGAAAGCTGGGACAATGACGAATGGCCGGCGGCCGCTAATGCATTTATCGTGTTGCACTTGAATTAATGCGTCCACGTTCTATTCCTAAGGCCCTTTATAGAGCTAACTAAAGGGAGGTTTAGAAAATAAATTGGACGCTATTCATTGCGCCTGACAAGTATTTTCACGACGTGACGCCTAGAATAAAATGTTTCGTTTATCTACAAAATATTTCATAAAAAAATAAAGTAAATAAATAAATAAAAAGTTAAAAGCAGAAAATATTGTGATCTTTTCTACAAACTCAGTTGGTCAAACTCAGTTTAACCAACTAACTAATATGACTAAGGTAAACAAACACATAAAACGTAAAATCTATAGTCAGTACAACCTTATTTCCCAAAAAAGAAAATACTTTAACTGGACCTAATAAAACGTAAACTATAGAGCTTTATAAAAAAGCTCGATATATAGCAGCCTTATCGTCCTCACGCGATAATAAAACTCAAACTAGAGTGTTATCCACGTAATTTATGCAGGATACTCTGTAAATGTCCCGGTCGGACGTTGCCGTAATTTTTTTGTATTCACTCCGTATCCAGGGCGAATTTCGGACTTGATGATTTTTCAGAGGAAAACATCGATTGTGCAACGCGGTCACGTAGTTTTTTAGCATCACTCCCGCCAGAGATGCGCTGAAGTTTAATAATGTCATAGGCTACTTGCTCCCTATATTGCTTCAATTTCGGTTACTTCACGTCCCGTTTTCTTCTTTAACGGAAAATAAAGAACTCATGTATTATTTTTGAACTTCTTTATTGAGAGTAACTGTTCATTTCTTTTTTCGCTTTCTCGGAGATCTGTTTTAGATAGAAATTTGAAATTATGGCCGTCATACAGTACCTACAGCTGTTTTGAGGCCGCCATTTAATACCGAGTTAAGTATTTTAAGGTACCAAGTATAGTTATTGTCATAAAACAAAAGCTCTGTTTTTACTGACTAAATGTAGCAGTAAATTGATGAAAAACAATTAGCAAAAATGGAACCCACAATTTTTTCCAATGATATCATAAAAGTTAATAGTTTTATCTCCATATGGTTGGTACCACTACAGCCCATTAACGTCCCACTGCTGGGCACAGGCCTCCACTCTTAAGAGAGTGAATTAGAGCTTAGACCCACCACGCTGCTCCAATGACTATTATCACGTTAGTGATAATAACCGGGACCGACGGCTTAACGTGCTCTCCGAGGCACGGGTGTGAAACACCGCCAACTTTCTAACTCCGGACTAGTACTGAGAATTATTATTATTAACCCAATCATCAGGCAGTCAATGGCAGTATAGTTTTAAATTCATTGTTATGGGTGACACAATGAATTTAAAACAATAGTGTGCACCGTTGCAACAAATGATTGTTTCTTTAAGAAATAGTGTTTCTACCACAATATGTAACACTTTTGTAATATGTCCCGTACTTAGCGATGTCGAAACGTTATGAACATTCGGGTCCACAAAACATTTTTGTAGACTGCAACTCATTGTTTCTAGAATTATGTAGAGCCACACCCACTCACTATTTAACCCAAGCTATCTTACTGGGACTGTGATGGCAGTTCTTTAGAGCCATTGTTCTTACCATTGGACCTAAACCATCCTACTTAACAGCTTACAGAAACAGTGATCACAGTTGTGTAGAGCCGTTATACTTTGTATTTGACCTTAACTCCATCTTACTGGAACAGTGAAGGTAATAAATTATTTTTACAAGGAAAAGGTAAAAATTTACCAACGGTCCAAGACTGGGGCCCTAAATTAATACAATGGGAAAACAAACCAGGAAAAACTTGGTTATGTAGACTTTTCTTGTGATGTTTCACTTTTATTATGAAGACAGGTAATGTTCAAAAAAACATTTTATTAGGCACATTAATTACTTTTTGCCTTAGGGGCCATGCTCTAATTACGTTACGCAAATTTTGTCGTGTTACCGTGCCTCCCGGGTCTATGTCAAAGGTCATTCGAGTATCTCATCCCACGTTTGTCAAATTGTGATGTTTTTTTTTGCGTCACCTAAAACCTATTCTATTATATTGGGGAGAATTTAAGATAAGCTGAAAAAAACTAGTAAGGATCATTAGCCTAGACTTTTAGAAACAGTAATTGTTAGACAGAATAATCTAATCTATACTGATATTATAAAGAGTTAAAGTTTGTGAGATTGTGAGTTTGTGACGTTGTAGGAGGTAATCTCTGGATCTAGTGAACCGATTTTGAAAATTCTGGTACCAATAGAAAACCACATTATTTGTGAGTTTCATAGGCAGTGTAACCCGAAAAATTAGGCAGCTCCCGTGTGAATTTAAAAAACTTATTTCACGCGGACTAAGTCGGGTGTATCTGCTAATAGAATAATAAATCTAGGAGGCTTAATTTTGAACCTATATCAGATACCTACCTCTTCTAATAATCTTATGATTTTAATGTGATTAGAGAAAATCAAAGAAATTCTTTGAAAGCTAATAAAAAACTTTTTGCATTTACAATATAAAATATATGAATTGGTTTGGATTGGAACAGCACAACTGTATTAAATTATTTATTTCATCAAAAACGAAATCCATATAAATATTTACTATCCACTAGAAATTGCAAACAAAACGGCAGGGAACTAGGAATTTGCGAATACAAAACCCATTTCACGTAGGAATTCAATAAGCTCCATTGCGGAGGCCGGGTGGCCGCGGCTGGTTATGATGCTGTTAAAGAGCAAAGCGGCGATGCCTGACGCTAAACATACGTGACTGTTTTATACGATCATATCTTCAAGATGATTTAAAGGCCTGAGAGATTTATACCGAACTTTTTATGTAGGATTTACTTGTTGCTGACGCACAATCATGGATGTACTTAAATTATACTTACACAAGTAGATACATGCGACCAACAGAGTCCACTTGAGTCCAGGAACCACTTGGGTTATATATCAAAATATAGGTAATTTTATAACAAACACGATTTTATAGCATTAGTTATAATAGCTAGGTATATTATACTTGTCAAAAAAAATTAAAATTTATTTAAAAATAGCCTGGACCGGATTTTGATAGGCAACATATTTTAGGCGTATTTATCTATTATTAAATAAAAATAAAAAGTAGGTTTCATCTGTTAAACAGATCGGTGAAGGTTATTGTATATCCGGCTCTAAGGCTAATGTTTATCATAAGACGGCATAAAACTTGTTGGAACTACCTATTAGTTCCATGATACCTAAAACTAGAAAACCCGTTATCTCTATTTGTCTACCAAAGCTAACGTGGTAACTTGTCTCGTTACGTCAAAATTAGAGATAAAAGTAATATTTCTTATTTGTAGGTACATTTTTCTCTACGAACCTTTACATGCCGACTATTTTGTAATATACCGCATTTTATGCATGTTAGGGTACTTAAACGAAAAATTAACCGGTAACGACAACATCTCTCTCTCTCGTCGCGAGATAATCTCGTTGTGCGCATGCTAAGCACACTGGTCACAAAAATACTTTGATTTAATTGAATCGTTAAAAATCATTTCCATACATACCGTAAACCACCAAAAAATTAAGCTTGATATTATACGCTACAAAGTAAACATCGATGAAATTAATCAACCCATACTCAAAGAGATGAATTGATATGATTAATACGTACGACTCTACTTACAGTTTATATAAAGTCTGTAAACCAAGCAGAAAATCCTATTACCAGTGACTTCTACTTAATACAAACAATTACATCTAGAAACGGGGTTAACTAGTATAAGAACCTTCAATAAACCTACAGAAATATTAAAACCTATTCATAAATTGGTTCGGGTTTTAGTACTGAAGTCTCCAATAAAAGTAATGACACGCTGACATTCAGCTCAAGGCTCAGCACATAATGACTTTAAAGGAAAAAACCAGCCAGTCATTTTATATTGGACAAAATAGTCCCTTCAATTATCCCCGGAGGTTGGAAATGAACGCGGCCAGAATTTAATGACCTTGTCAGGCTACAGGACATCTATTCAGACCGGAAACATAAAACTAATTTGACATTATCTTTAGAACCAAATAGAGGCAACACAAAACCACAGCAATGAGGAATACGACGCAAAGATAGATCGTAGATGTACCTATGTGTTAGTGATCAAAGAAATATTATTCTCTCAAATCGAACTATCGTAAGCTTCTTACTTTTAACCACACTAGTGGATTTTCTGACAAGAAATTTTCAATACTATTGGGCTATGAGAGTAAGAAAATAGAGAATGCACCTGTGTGTGCATACTTACCTAACATAATATCTCCCGCGTAGATAGCTATAAATTTCTGTCGAGATAGGCCGCCGAGGCTGGAATTTAGTCGGGATTAACCTTCTAAATAGGAGAGAGACTGTAGTTACACTTAAGTCTTAAACCAATTATATCTGAACGATTCATCGCACTATGTAATAAATACTACCTGCGCTCTTGTTTTTGAAGTTATACTTCTTTTGGCGCGTTAGGAAAAAATTATCAGAGTGAATTTTTACCAACCAACAAAATAAAAATAAATACATTTAGTGTTGAGTGAGAACTGATAACTCTTCATGATAATATTCAAGATATTTAATATTTGGTATCAAAAAGTATAACTTCTTGCGTGCGTACATAAGTAGATACACACTTTTTTTTGTTCCTTGTGTATCATGAACTTCCACAAAATAAACCCTGCTTTAATCCGAAAATAGGTAAAAATCCAATAAAAAATTTAGACGAAGTCCCAATTCTACGAGAGTCACGCCATTATTTAAGTTATAAAACATTTTTTCCTTCTCAGTCAACATAAAACCAGAGTGCCGAGCAACATGAATTATTCTGGTTTATTGACTGGAGCACATTTGAACAGGTGTCGACGAACAGGTATTGCAAAAAACAAGTTGAAGAATCACAAGCTATGACTCCTTTAACACTAGACATTTTTCATTGTATTGAATAAATTCTTGATTTCTTGAATAAATTGAATAAATATAAAATAAAATCGAAATTAAGGAAGTAGTGAAAACCCAGAAGGAACACCAATTGCCAGGCTTTCAAGGCGGGAAACCAACGACCAGTTTGCGAATATAAAACTGAATACTACCAGTGTGACACTAGACAAAAAAAATTGGGACTGGATCTGCCCGCTGTCTTCGTCGGATTGGTACGATGTTTTTCCCTGTCGTAAATTGGCGTGCAATGCTCACAATTACCTCAATTTGAATGCAGTCTGAATGAATAAAGATAAGTGATTTCAATTCATCATAACCATGGGCACCATGCCCATTAACGATCATGGGCGTGTATTTTTTGTAAATATAATTAGTTTTTAATTTAGATTTTAATTTATTTTTTAGTTTTAATTAAAATAATATGTATGTAATTATCAGATAAAAACAACGCATGTAGAATAATGATTCGATAAGTTTTATGGACAAAATCTTACTGAAAATTACAGAAAGTTCTGAGTACCAATATTATGAAGGTAAACCCCTGACGCGACATTTTCAGTTAGGAAGGTTACCATATTGCTTCGGAGGCGACATGAATCTCGAACGACATGCATTATTGTGGTTTATTGACATCGGTTGGGTGTCGTCTTTGTAATATAAAATTTATGATAAATTCGTAAGAAAATATTGTAATGCCCCAAGAGCTGTCATCAATCTTTGAGGCGGTATTTGAAAAAGTCAATGTTTGTGTACTGCTTGTATGTAGCTGCTATAACAAATTATATAAAATCTGTTGTGCAACTAGTCCATACAAGATCTGCCTTTGCTGGGTATCAATACCGACATAAATCTACCTACTTATATAATAAAGTTAACAAAATCCTGAACATTTACCCAAACAAAATTCATAACTGTAAAAGAACACTATCTTTTGTTTTGGCTACAAACACCATCTTTTGTTGAAACGGAGGCTCTTCTGCAGATTGTCCGGTAGGTGTAACTGTGGCTTTAACTGGAATATACATGGATACGTACACTCATACACACATAAACACACACGCACACACACACACACCCTTGCATGCCTGCATAAAACTTGTATCAAAAAAATTGTATCAATATTTCTATAATGCAATTATTGTTAAAATTGGAAGAGCTAGGCCTTCTGACACAGGTATTCTTATGCTTAACAAAGGCCTCAGCCGCAATTACTTGTTAATATTGTTTATGGAAATAAATCATTTTTCTTTTCTTTTTTCTTTTCTGCTTGTTCTGCGTTGCATGAATATGAAACACTTTACCTGCCAACGTATGGGCTTACAATAATAATTTTACACACACCCTATAAGTACCTGCTTGGCAATAAAGAAGTTATATTATGCAGTTGTCATTGAGAACTTTTAGTTGTATCTTAAACAAGCATTGGTTTTCTTACTATTTCTATGGTTATACCAATGGTTATAACTTTTATCCTAAAAATGTTATTAACAAAAGCACTAAGTAAAATTATACAAATATTAATACCATATATCGAAGAATAAAATCTTGTAACCGAAGGGCCAACCGCAGTCCAGTTGGCAAGTCAGGTTTACGAGTACAAAGATAACATAAAAGGACAACCTTGTTTACTTTGAGCGTAGCGGTGCATGAAAATTTACTACGGGCTCTCAAAGAATATCAAACGCCTGACGCATCATATTCAGTTCGAAAGGCTATACGGGAAGGTCCATATTGCTCTCGAGAGATAAAACCAAATGGTGGGCATTATTGCAGACACTTGTCGACAGGTGGTGACAATATTGTCGATTGTGTAAAAATTGCAAGAAATAGGACAAGTCACTAAACTAGTAGCAACTCATGTGCATGTATAACCTACTTTACTGATAACACTTGAGGATCACAACTTACAGTAATGTTTGAGCACCCATCGGTTAATTTGTTCAACCCGACTTTTCATAAGTGACGTCAAGTCGTCCTCTAGGTCGTCCTTCATGAAATAAAACATTTCATTTCATCATTTTTGACAGCTGCACCTAATATTTATCCACCAAGGAACTAATTCATATTTAGCCAGCAGGTGAAAAACTATTGTTCTGCTCCCACGCAGGTAACAACGACCTCAATTTACATAGACGGGCCCTTTTAAACAAAGAATGTGGACCTAATTTACTGACGCCATCTAGTCTGTAAAGCGGGACAGCGCTACGGCGGGGACAAAGACTGGGCTATACAGGTGAGGAGAACGCTCTAAAAGTCGGACGTCCAACTTTTTCTATGAAAGGGCCCATCTAGTACAGATATACATAAATCGATGGGTAAACACAACAATTTATAATTGTTTGCAATGTTCAGATATTTGTGCGTTAAAATATTCACGTTAATCCCGCGGGATTTAAATACAGAAATGATCCTGCTAAATTCGTGCGAGCGTGACGACAGGGTCAATTTGGGTATTCAAAATTTCTGAATTTTTAGTAGTTTTTTCCGTCGAAGCAATGTAGCGTTCCGATACTATGTCGTGTAGATAGGGAGTATGGTTTATATAACTGCCATACCCTTAACAGATTAGCCCGCTACTATCTTATACTGCATCATTACTTACCAGGTGAGATTGAAGTCAAGGGCTAATTAATAAAAAAAACCAGTACAATAGGATTGCATAAGATACGAGTATCTTACCAGGGTACAATAGATATTTATACCTAGTCTATGCCTCCCTACTGAGTAAAATAAAAATAATAATATGATCGTATAAAATAGTCACGTAATTTTAGTCTCAGTATCGACGCTTTTTCGCCTTAACAATATCATAACTAACCCCTAAAGCGATTGAGTCTATTTCGATTTCGGTAATGTAACTTATTGAATTTTGTCGTAAAAAGAAATGTAACTTTACTTCTCAAGAATTTGATGAAGGCTCTAACTCTATATTGTTTTGTTAGAACATTTTTGATTGGAAATATAACATCGGAGTAGGTCAAAAACGCTTTGTGGCAGAGTTAGTAAGCTTAGTTCCTACTAGTAGAAAATAATGAGTGAATAGGTGACCTTATCTGAAGTTCCAAATTCGACTTTTCCGGTTCCGGTTAATTGCATTTTATAATGATCTTTATATAGAAGGTACACAAGTAAAATACACATCTGAGAACCCACCACATCATTATCTCAAGAAAACCTTGAACATTATATTATTGTGATAACCTATTGGAAAGAGGTCATGACCCTCAGTAATGAGCACCTAGAGGGATCAACTGTATCATAGAGTCTATAATAATATTGCCAAACTTTTATACAGGAACGTATGATCCGGTAAAGTGGGCTTATTTAAATCTCTTTATATAGGAAAGCGCTTTTCCTCCTTGAGATAGGATCGTATAAAATAGTCACGTATTTTTAGTGTCAGTGGCTTCAACGCCTCTCGCTTTAACGATATCATAACCAGCCTACCGAAGCGATTGCTTTCTATTTGGATTTCGGTAATGTAGCTTATTGAATTTGATCTTATATAGGACTTTATTTAATCCGTTTTTGTTTTACGAAGATCTTAGATTAAAACAGTGATTTTTCCCTTAAAACAGGCTAGAAACTTTTAACATAGCTATTTAGACTAAAGATCTAAAAGGTTCTAATGTTATAATAAGCTTCAAGCGGTCTTTATAAGGTACGTAATATAAATAAGTAAGTACTTAAGCCATCGATTTAGAATTTTAGTGCCTATACTTCAGCTCTTGCATGTTGCAAGTCACACAAGATGTAATACATGAAATAAATCTGCTTCATCTAGGATCAATAAATAGAATAGATGGTAGTTTGTCACTATAGTTTGGATCTTCCTTAAGATAGGTGGGAGCAAGAAGGGAGATTTTCAGCAACCTGAAAAGGCGACAAAGGTATCATTTGATAATTTGACGAGTTCATAATCCAATAAACACAAACAGCAATGCTAATAGACAAAAATTTAATAAGAGACGTTTTCCATTTATATATTCCTACATCTATGTGTGATAATAATGTCATTTCATAAATTTTAGGGTGACCTTACTCTTTTGGACGCAAGTTTATAAAAGTAGTCTCTATTGTAGAAAATTATTACTGTGTACCTATTATAAAATTCGTTCATTACAAGGACTTGTAATCTCAATAGATCGACGAGACGTCTGACAAGGGCATTAAATTGGTTTTTTATAATTTTTGCTATCGGCGAACTTAATTTAAGAGGCAATCACAACGGACTTTTGCCTTAGCTTCTGGAAACTCAATTTGAAAGAAAACCCTATATTATGAGGTAGTAACTAATAATTTTTTAATAAGTATAGAATTAGATAGGTACCTAAAGTGGTTTTATTGAGAAGCCACAACACATGGAAAGAAAGAAAGAAAGAAAGAAAGAAAGAAAGAAAGAAAGAAAATGTTTTTTATTTGATCACAATCTAAGTACTAGTCAAGAAACTATCAAATCCAGCAACAAAGTTGTGTGACCAAATACAGGTCTCCAGCTCATCATCATGCTACAGCAGGCTGCAGCACTGGTTTTCAGTGGAAACCTTAATTGGTGAAGTCACGGACAAACTACGAATGTAATGAGATATTGCATTCGTATATTCTAATATTATGTATATGTAACATGGCTGGGGCACCTTTTCTCCAGTAAACTAAGGTTGAATGTGTGTGGTCTGTGAATATGTTTTTTTTAATCCCGTGGGGATCGTTTGATTTTCCTCGTAAAAGGAAGTCCTGACCTGTGCCTAGAGAATTCACCAGGCCTTTAACTATAATATTATTTTCACCTCTCATGCTCTAAAAAGATGTCATTAACTATAGCTTAGCGTATGCGGACTAAAGTTAGCACATATATAAAGGTTAGCAAAGGTTAGCATAGGGTCTAGGGATTCAAGTATTTTTTTTAATATCTATCCTCATATCTGTATGCGTGATATCCTCATTCGGTTATCCAAAATTTTTAACAATATGTTTACTTTCACCAGCCAAATAAATGTCACTTAGTTCAATGCCAATGTTACCCATCGTATACTACCACTATCCTACAGATCTATGTCTATGGCTATGTATACTGTATTTTTACACACTTTTTATTCGCTTCAGACGTATTTATGTTGTAACGGAATCTTTGAACATGATTTTGACCCCCTTTAAAACGTCGGATTAACTCAAAATTTGGCATACTTATTAAGAACCTTAGAATTTTAAACAGTTTGACCCGTTATCCTAACTAGGATAATCAGGATTAGCGATTTTTTGTTTTCCTGAGACCCGGAGTGTCTGCGTCAAAAGCGTGTTTTTTAGTTTTTTTAATTATTATTTTATTTTTAATTCCTTCTTGGTAACGATACGGAGAAAAATAAAGTTGGTACTTATCATTCTTTGATTTTATATATATTATATTTAAGGTAGCATTGATGTAGAATTTTTGATGGTTGCGGTTTGCCCCGAAATCATAGATTTTTTTGTTGTAATTAATTTAAGAATTTTTTATGGATGATAATTAATCCATTTCAAATTATTTCGATGCACGATACGTAATAAAAGGTGTGAAGGCAGTTAGGTGAATGTGACTATTTATTTGTTTAATATCATCTAGTAAAAATAAAGATCTTTCTCCTAATATGAAAATGTAACAGAAAGGCCATAGATTTAGGATTGGTCTTAAGACCAATGCTAAATCTATGAGAAAGGCAAAGAAATAATTATTTTATTTTCTCGCAATCGAAGTGAAAAGTAAAGTGTTTACCACGGGACTAAAAGCCATGCTACTCGATTCTATAGCATAACTCGCTACGCTCGGTAAGCTAAACATTTCGTATGAAATGGCTCATTTTAGTCCCTCGATGAACAATCTACTATAACGTATTTATACAAAATATAACATTGAACCACGGGGCGTGATTTAAGATCAAACAAACACATTTTCGCATTAAGAATGATGTTTTTTTCCTTTTAAAAAGTCTCTATCAAAAAGCTAAGAAAATAATGCAGTTGGCTTGTTTAGCCGTCATGAAATATTCCCGCTACTGACATAGTAAATCCTCTCAAGCGCTGACAATCTGACGGCGCAGCTGTCGGGACGCTTTTAAAGAATTATGGCCGCATGACAACGCTACCACTGTTGCATATTGTATTCTGCAGGCAAATGTATCAAGAGAAATATGCCACAAATCACAATGAACGTTAAACTTCTGAATCTGAGACTCACAGGTTTGGAAAAACCAAATTAACGAGTGCGGAGACGTTTCTTGGCCGTACTGAAACAATGAACTTGTTCAAAGTTTCGTCTGCCCGTTTGTTCTTCTCTCTATCTGTCTAGTATCTATGTGTCACAGGCATCTAAAAACTATAAAAGCTGTATAGTGGAAATTTAGTACATTTGTGGCGGACTGTGCAGGTTACCGCTTCGCAGAAGCATATCAATATTATTAAAAAAAAATCCTACGAACGAAACGAAAAGTACCTACGAACATGAAAACGAAACTCAGGATTTTTTCAGGTTAACCAGTAAAGCCTCGTTTTTTTATTTATAAAAATTTAAAATCATTGAAGTTTCATGTATTTTATCAGTTTCTTCTATAAATCCGTAGTTGCATGAATCATTTTCCTGCACGTAAAGTCGAGAATTGCTTCCCGGAAAAGGTATGAAAGCCAAACGCCTGCATTGCATTTTTGTGGTTTATCAATGTGAGGGCAGGTGTCGCCCCCAATTTCAAATACTGAATACTTGCCGAACGATCGCCACTTATCGCGGTGCCACTTTAACTGATTCATCGCCGTTTCGTTTGACCCAACAGTGTATTGCGATTTTATTTCGTAAATGGGTCGTGTCGTAAATGTACTAGAATATTGTATTTAGAAGAGAAGTGTATAGCGAGCGGTTTTTAGCCCGATAATTATGATTACTTAGTTGCAAAGCACACTCGCAACTTGGAGTAGCATTGAGACGCGACTGCTTTTTCTTGATAACAACTCAAACTGTTCTCTTTTCACTTTGGCATAACTGCCCACTGCTCGTCATTTAATGAGAAACTTTCCAGCCAACATTCCTCAGAAACATCATAGGTGGCGCTGTGATACACACTAAGGATATAAGAGTGCAATGAGGTGATAAATATCTTAGTCTAATGCTCTAATGCCTGAAAAAGTTTTTACGAAGAAAACTAAGGCCAGGCTTACTAACTTTTTTAGTACACTCATTTAAGCCGTATGTTACAGTAGACAACGCTGAAATAAGGTCCTTATAAAAAATACTTGCATACATACACTATAATGTTGATGTATGCATCAGCCCTCAAATATTTTTACCAATTTAATTCAGAGCATACAATTATTGCAGCTCTACCCAAGTATTTCCTTAGACAGTGGCTTTACATTGAAGGGACAATAATTATCGAAGGCCCAATTGCACCATCCTGTTAAATACGTTTTTAAGCAGAGTTTGAGTTTACTTTTTTATACTTACCCGTACCTGTCCTTTTCTTGATCATCCTTAAATAAACTAATTATAAACTGTCAGTAAAACAAAATTTAATTTAACCGAATTAACATAGTTTGGTGCAAGTAGTTACAAGCGAACTTAAGTAAAGAAAGTATAAGAACTTACCAGTTTTAACCAGTCTTTGTTTAGGTACATGGAACGAGTGAGCGTAAACCATTTCATGCGTTCACATAAATTATGTACCGTAATTATCGTTATTCCCCGATAATCCGTTTATTCGTGTGTAACTTTACTATGTTTCATTTCACCAAAGGTTTTAACCATTTTAGTAAACTTTAGCTTTACTTTTCCTTTGGTCACTAAAATGTACCTACCTCAATAGAGATTTTGTAGTATTGCGCTACTTCACTGTGAATTGAAAGCCAAGTAACTTATAATTTACTTATAATCTGATTAAATTGTTTGGAAAATAGTAGACACACTTTCGGTAGTAAAACCGAGATAAGACAGGATAAGAGACACTATTGTAGGTGTCCTATATGAATTTTATGCAGTTCGGGACTCGAGTCTGTACATAATTAGGTACATATACCTAAAGTTTCACACGGCCTAAATTATTTTTAGTTAAATACGCTCTTTACATATCAGTACACATATTTAATAACTCATTATTTGAATTATGCAGGACAGAGTTGTAAGCAAAAGCCGATTTAAAAATCAACGGCTTTACATAATAAAAGCAATGTTGGAATCTCTCGGAATATTCGCCATATTTACACTCCTTTTATACGTCGTTTAAACGGCAAGTAGAAATGTACTCGACGTCGCACTTATAACGTATGTTATTAAATTCTTTTCAGCTGATAGCAATCGTCTTTTTCAATTACGCGTCAAAAGGGCATAGGAATGGCTGACAATGAGTTGTAAAAGGAGAAAATGTCGCTATTGAAAATGCGAATTTATTTTATTAAAGCTCTACGTACTCCAAAGAATGTGCGCGTGTCATTTCATGCATTTTGAAATACTAGGTATAGACCGCGCGCGAGCTCCGAGGAATCCTATGGAACGTTAAAGTGTCGTTACTTTAGTTGTTTAAAGTACAAAACACACGTTACCCCAAAATTACACGCGTCAAGCTCGAAACTAGTAACTAGTAGAACTGGGAGCGAGCTGGATGTGGAGCGACGATCGGGGGTGGCGTACAGCCGTCGTTTCTTCGGAACCCGATTCCTCGGAGCTCGCGCGCGAACTGTAGTTAGGTACTAGCTACACTTATATTTTTTATTATTTGTACAAGCTAGCCCTTGACTGCAATCGCACAGCTGGTAATCATTTATTTACACGGCATCGTGTAAATAATTGTGACTTGTCGTTACACATTATTGGCGATAATTTAGAAATTATGTATAGGTACTTCTCTAGTGATCAATTTAACTTCTACCGGGAACTGAATCCATTACTACATCACCATCACCACTACATCTGGGAGGTCACCGGTTCACTAAATAGTCAACCTATTATTATCGCTGCATAATTAACACAATTTTGATTCCAATCTATAATAATAATCCAATGTTTATTTCAGTTCAGGGAATCACTAGGTATTTTAAGGCGAATCAGCCTGGCCTGAGCTCTAAGATGGAGCACTGATGGAAAATTACCAGCAAGATAAAAAAAGGTCAACAATCTTCCTTTTAATCTAGTGGATAATTTTAGTACCTACCTTATTATATTAAAATTTATGCCGAGAAAATATTTTTGTATTTTATTCATTTCTCCCTCAACCAAATTACTAAATTCATTAATCATATTTAACTTTTGATCTTTCACTGGGGTTTTGAATGCTACAAAATAATACAATATAAAATAATATGGTTGGAATTGGTTAGCAAGGTTAGTTAGGAATGGCATTCCGAACCAGTGGTAGATTCACTTGACGATTCAAAAGTACTTGTAAAAGTTTATTTGAATAAAAAACATTTGATTTGATTTGAATAGCACACGTGTGTTCACTTTCATATTACAATTAATGTAGTCTGTAAAACTTTATCTTAATTAATTGTACACCTAGGCAGAATTTAACCCTATTTGTATACAGATAACTATAAACTATCCATGCTATACCATGCAAATAAAGACCATTTATGTTAACTTTTTCACCTCCTAAAAACAAATTAGACCCAAACGATAGATTGATGACCAGTCATTCGTTTCTGTCTAGGGTTACCATGAGTTCCTACGAATATATCACAAGCTTTTTTCAAACATAATAATAATAATAATATGTATTATGTTTCAGATGACGTCATTTTGGATAAGTTTAGGATAGTTGAATGAAATAGTGTGCATATCCTACAAAACTAGCAAACTACAGTTCGCGCGCGTAGTCCGAAGAATCTTAAGGAATGTTGACGTAATGAGATAGAGTGATTTAGTCGATATTACGTTATCGATTACTAGCACGTCTTTAGTATCGGTGCGCGTGTATTGAATTCATTATCAAATAATAATAGGAGGATAGTATGTGCAATAAGGCAGAAAAAACAAATTGTATCATAATATTTAATTATAATGAACTGTACAAAATGAACGTAAATCTAATTAATCACTGTCGCAATCAGAATAATCAGTACTAGGAATTTAAAAAATTAAACAGCTATTTGCACACACAAATAATCTTTCAAGTTTAGTACTATTTATAGTACAATTTAACACTGCTATCGCAAAATTAAAGACAGGACTCGATAAAACGTACTCTCGCGTCAAGGTCGGCACTAGTATGGGAGTGTGCGGGGTAAAAAGTGACGGTCGGTGCGCACCCACCCGCTACCTCAGCCCCCGTTTCCTCAGAGCTCGCGTGTGGATTATACTTATAACATTTATATAAATACAGTAATACTTTTAACTATTATACATACTTAAATTAAAAATTGATCATTCATAATATTAATAGTTGTACTAAACTGATTCAGTTTGAACTAAACCATGTCCGGTCATACTAATACGACATGGTCACACTATCGGGACCCTTTTTTCGGTCAAAGACAATTTGAGCAACCTTTTCGGCCGCTGTCTAATGACTGGCAGTTTTATGTACTAAACTTGCTAAAGAGACGTACAGTCTGCAATTTTGCATTCTATTATGCTGCCTTTTTTGTGGATCCTTTCCTAGTCTTTAGACTGGAATTGGCTTTTATTTATTTATTCGGCAACTAAAACAGATTACAATACTGATCTAACCTAAAGCCTTAACTAAAAACATTTTAATCTTATTGTAATCCTACAGAGTCGCACTAAATCAATAAGGTTCTAGCGTGCAAAGTAAACCACAAAATAACAGACGATTAATAATACCAAGCGAACACAGTATTATACTACTTAACTATTTTATACAATTTATTTATGAATGAAGATAGCCTAGCGTTAAAAATATCACTTGACCTCTTTTAGCAAATACTCAACATAAATATTTTTTTCTTTTAATTGATTCACTTTGTGTGCTATTTATCTATACTAATATTATAAATGCGAAAGTCTGGATCTTACTCAATCACGCCAGAACGGTTGGATGAAATTTGGCAAAGAGATAGATTATAGTCTGGAGTACTACTACTCATAGGCTACTTTTTATCCCGGAAAATTAAAGAGTTCCCGCGGGAACCGAAACATCTCAATAAATCCTCAATCCATGTGAACGAAATCGCGGGCATTAGCTAGTTTTTATATTTAAAAAAAAATGAAATCATCAATCAAATTATTATAAATGCGAAAATGTGTTGTTTGTTGGTTTGTCCTTTGACCACACCATCAAAAGCAATGGATCGACGTAAGTTTTTGCATAGGTATAATTGAGGACCTGGAAAGTAACATTTTATCCCGGATAATTAAGGAGTTCCCGTGGGAATTAAACTTAACTTATTCCACGCGGTCAATGTCGCGGGCATCAGCTAGTTAGTTGGCATCAGTTAGTGAGTTAGCGCAATAGAAATGTGAGATTCTAAGTGAATTGAATATTAAAAAATACCCAAATCTGGACACAATCAAAAACCCATATAATTCTTACAAAACTCACGTCTTTATTTTATTTTTTTATCTGAAGCTTTTACAAACTTTTTCAAATAAATGAGGCAGTTTTTCTTTAGAATGAAAAATAAGACGATTTATCACAAAACCTTATTTTCGTATTCATCCGAATTGACATCCCTTGGCTATTCATTCGTTTTACGATTGTTTTTGAAGGTTGTTGTATGATTTCTTGAATTGTTATCTGTGAAAACAATTTCCATTGTCTACGGTTCATTTCCGTTGGTTAATGTAGAAATAACTTTTGATAATCCTGAAAGATAAATTTTAAAAGCCTAATTTAGTACTTTATTTATAAAGATAGATAAAGTATTCCTATGAACCCGTAAAATATAATTTCACATCAGCTGTCCGTTTCAGAAAATTATACTACATTTTTATAAAACTATTCTATTTTGTTTGTCCACCATGTTGAATTAATTATGACCACCCTTGTACTATGAAGCAATCTATAATAACAGATCCTTGGAAGCAATAGATCAAAATTCGTATACGCAAATGAACGAAAGATACCTAAATTCTTTAAACTACGACCGTGTTTTGCCATTGCTACGCCAAACTCTATTGAATAAGTCATTTATTGTTAAATAAGCTCTGATAATATCATTTAATTACTCGGGTAGATAGAGTCCATTCCACATTACATTGGCCTCATCACCAGACTTAGGTCAAGCTTCATCAGATGTACCTAATCGCGTCATGCAACTCACTTATCCCTCAATACGCGATAGAAACAGCAAACCGGCTGAGCTAACTACGAGTATAACCTTACCACTGGCACGTGACTAATAGACGTTTAATCACGTAATCATTCCTACCTTGAGCTGAAAATGGTTTATAATGGGCTTGTTCTTGAAATTCCTAATTTAGGTCCTAGTTATTAAGGGCATCCTTAACACTATAATCTCAACCAGTACCTAATCTCAACAAATCATCACCAGCCTACTACTGATTGTAGGTCACCTTAAGTATGAGAAGGGTTAGGGCTAAGACCTACTATACTTTGAGAACATAATAGAGAACTCTTATATATGCTGGCTTCCTTACGATGTTTTCGTTTACCGTTACAGTAAGTAATATTTAAATAATTAAAATGCACATCTTTCGAAATGTTCGACTTAGACTCTTAATAATTGGAGACCGAAGTCCTTGCCACTAGGCTATCACCTTTTCTTATAAGTAGGGCGTAACCTTATTGATACCAAGTGATTTGGTTCCCGTTTCGGAAAATTTAGAAAACGAAGTAGGTAAGATAAACATTCCTTAAAAAATCCTTTGCCAAGTAGGAAATGAATCCTTAACAATAAGATAAAAAGCCAAGTGCTTTTGTGCTCTCTAAAAAGTGCCCGTGAACCGTAGATCAGCGAACAAGAAAAAGCCTTTGAGAACACGTAGAATGGTAAGCTGATTTACCGTGCCCATGTTCATTTGGCCGGCAAATAGAGATCAGACAAAATGCTCGCGAATTGACTTTTTTCACAGTTTAAATAAGAAACAAAGGAGATACTTACCCTCTTTGTTATTTACTTGATCTTGTTATAGACAATGCCGTACTTAAGTCAATTTATTACAATAGTAGGGTACTATTATAACATATTCTGTGATTTCAAGTTCAAGACTAGAGAAATCAGGGTAGCCATCTTTAAAAAATTATAATGTATACAGCGTGATTCACAGCAGCATCTTATTACCTTCAGCTGGTAATAAGCTTCGTGACTTCAGAACTCATGGGAACATTTTGATTTTCCGGAATAAAAAGTATTATACCTATTATGCGCTCTCCAAAATGCAAAGTTTCAGCGGTTGAGCCACGTAAAGATATACGAGCACACTTTAAAGATACGGTTTAGGTAGGTATTATAGCTAATATTAGAGGATATTCATTTGAATCTTAAAATGTTTATTTTCTCTGTCATAAATGTTTGTTAAGCGATGTAAGTGCGTACAAGGTTGCAAAAAGATAACTTTGCGCATGTTTACCTTGCCACTATTGTAGGCGCTCCTCTGATCGAATACTTCACCATCGGAATAATTTGAGTAAAATTTAAATGCTAAAAACATAAATATAAAACGCTTTAAACGTTTAAATAATGTTAAATGAATATAATTTTACGTAAACGCTGTACCTCAACGCTGAAAGGAAAATGTGCTCATAAAAGAATTTTCAGAAATAAGTAGCTTACCATTCGTAAAATTACTGATGCTTATTGAATATTTCCGTTGCAAATGGATAGAAAATAATGTAAAACTACATTCAAACTTTTTATACTTGCCTACGCCTTGAAAGCTCAACAAACGATAACAAATTACGAGTTAACAGGGTTAAACACTGTTCCTTCTTACTTAAAGAAAATTGGAGCGAGCATTCCGACCGCAAGTGACTGGCAGTTTTATTTGTTAAAAGGACAGGATAGCATTCTAGATGCTTTTTTTCTAAGCATTCGTCTTATTCTCTGAGGTCGGTGTTAGTGGTTGTGCATCAGTTTATACTATTGCAACCATTATCGTTCTGTCTTTGTAATAATATTGTTATATTAATAATCTAATTGTTATAATTATTTTTATGATTCGATATACTTTATAGCTTTTTAATGTAAAAAAAAACACAGATTTCGCAGTCCCCGCAAGAATCGGAGCATTGAAAATGAATACAGAAATTCACGAAAGAACACTTCTCGCCTGCATCCGCATCTTTATTCACCATTACCATGACGATCGGTCAATAATCATAGAAGCTACATCACTTTTTAGGGTTCCGTACCAAAATGGTAAAATGGAACCCTTATGGTGCGACTTTTTCCGTCTGTCTGTCTGTCTGTCCGTCCGTCACACTCGATTATTTCAGTAACTACCGAAGCTATCGACATGAAATTTGGAATAGTTGTGTATATTAGTGGCCCAAAGACACTGGAATTAAAAAAAATTGGAAATTAATTATGGTCAATAGAAATTTATGTATATTTTACAGGAAAACTATAGCCAATGCTCTAACTAGCATAGTTTTTTTGATATTAACAGTAAACCTCTACAAACAAAGTTAGTTTTGCGGTTCATTAACAAAGGTAATTACTACCGTTTTACATCTTTGGTCGTTACATTTTTCAGTACGGAACCCTCGGTGCGCGAGTCCGACTCGCACTTGGCCGGTTTTTATATACGGAAATACCCAATTTTTTACAATTCCAAATCTAAAGGGACCATCAAAAGGTCACAATTATTAACCGCTTTTCAAAATTCCAATAAAAGTTACGCGCCGATTTTCAAAATTCAAAGGTTCACATGTGTCTCGATAAATTCCTCAACTCTTGGTACTATTCTCATCTCGAATTAAAAAATTACAAGCAAATAACGTAACGTGGTTTAATTTAATTCAAGGTGCAATGGTAAAACCTAGCGAAATATATTTAGATTTTTGTCTTGCTCGAATGGCGAGGGAAAACATCGTGACAAAACCAACATATCCGAGCTCTCCACAATGTTCTCATAGGTGTGTGATGGACTACGGCCTAACCCTTCTCATTCTGAGTGTAGACTCGTGCTCAGAAATGAGCCGGCGGCCCAGGGTGGTAATGGTAATGGGGATAAAAATTATTTAAAATACTGTACTATGTACTAGATGATGCCCGCGACTTCGTCCGCGTGAATTATGTTTTTTTAATTCCCGCGGAACCTCCTTAATTTTCCGGGAGCCTTCCCCAGGAGCTACTACCTATCCCTGTACCAAATTTCATCAAAATCGGTTGAACAGTTGGGCCGTGAAAGCGTAGCAGACAGACAGACAGACGGACAGACAGACATACAGATACACTCTCGCATTTATAGTATTAGTTTAGTATAATATCGAAGGATTTTGGAATTGTTTGCAAAACATTGAAACCACCACTTTAGTAGACAATAATATTTAGTTGAAAGTTTATAACTGCAAACTTTGAACATCGTCTTTTCTCTCATACACATTTGTAACATCTCAGGAAGGTCCTACACGGAGTTGAGGCCAGCTCAAGTGAAACAGCATTTCACTGTGGGTTGGCAGATTACACATATCTCGAATTTCCCTAGAGATATGGAAGTTTTCTCTTGATGGCTTACTTCACTGGAGGACGCGTGATGTATTGTACCATATAACGTCATGTACCTACATCAATGAGTTCTCATATTACTAGAGCAGACTCGTACTTTACTGGTTCACAAGTCTTGATTTTTGTGATATTATACGTGTTGATACTGTTCATCTTATATAAGTCTGTAAGTAACAATAAAGATATTAAATTAATTTTTTATTTGATACTTAGTTGTAAAGTAATTTATACTAGGGCTTTAAACTAAAGCACTTTTATTATGTGCATGATATTGTGTGAATTGTACTTGTTCTATCACAAAATGACCTAGTCGAATCTCCTTCGTCACGTATCTTTTGTGATATTTACGAGTATATATAAAGTCACTACCTAAAATTATCAAACATTTCACTAGAAGTCTCGGTGTAATATAAACAGGAGCAGGTATAAATAACATTTTAATATTTGAATATGTGTTGCTGAAAACGTAATAATATAAAATTTATGTGGCACTTTAGCTCGTAGAAAGCCATTGCCTATGAATAAAAGGCACCGAAGAAACATAAAATATACTCAATAACAGTCACAGTGGCTATGTGTAACTAAAGTATGTGTATTAAAAATATAACTAAAGCGTTCCTTGTTCTACAACCTTGTTTTAATTGAAATCCTACTTTTAATATCGAAAATGATACAGGGTGTTTGTTTGTTGGTTTGTCCCTCAATCACGCCACAAAAGAGCAACGCGACGACGTAATTTTTTTTGTATAGATATTTGTGTAACGTGGACAGTGACATAGAGTAAAATGAAAATAGTTGTAAGTACATAAATATGAAAATGAAAATCATTCCCCGTATTAATAAAAAGGTTTCCTAATTACCGATATCGAGCAAGAAATGCACCGTTGAATTGAGCAGTCATACCTCTAAAGATGCAGACACACTGCCGTATAGTACTGTGTTGCCACGCAACAGAATGCTATCTTCGGGACATTTTGTATGCAGACGGACGTACATAAACCAGTCTTTGTTGCGTTTCGGGGTGTTCCAATCGAGACGCGCTTTAATTGATCGAGTAGCCAAAATATAACGCTGCAACACACTACAATACAATCTGGGGCATCTGGAAGAAATCTCTTCAAGAGAAAAGTTGTCCTTGTCCATGTCCTTTCAATGGTTATGTTTTACTTTTAAGTTACTGGTACAGAATATATGAATAAAAAAATCCGTGAAAAAAATAATGTCCGTATGCACCTTGATATGTGGAGGGCGCAAACAAGGGCGCAAACAAAGGACTAATTGTCGTTCTCTTCCGATGCAGACGTCCTGTCTAGCTTACAGTGTAATTTCGACCTTACAAGTCATTGGCATGACTACGGTGGTATTTTCCCCACAAGAGGCTTGGCTGCTTGTTCATAACTCTCCTGCGGCTCAATATTGTTAGACTTTTCTGTGCTAATCCAATCGTCTTATCCAATTACGCGTGAAAATAGCATAGGAATGTCTGACAATGAGTTACGCGAGGTGCCTTATTGAAAATGCGAGTTTATTTTATTAAAGTGTAAGCACTTCAAGAACGTAGGTACCTATACGTGATTTTTCATACATTTCGAAATACGTGCTCTGTTTTATTTGCATTTAGTATATTATGATTGTGCAGGAAACAACTGTGCAAAATTTTCACTGTAATATTTAAACGGCTTTGAGATTTACTTCTTATCGTAAGCTAGGCTTAGCTGGGTTGCAATTTCGGTAAAATCCTTTTTTCGGGAGTTCTACAAGCACCTTGCATAAGAAATTACAAGGTTCTAAAGTTAGTACTCTTTAATAGCTATTGAAAAATACTAAATTTATTTTTTTAATTCGAAGTAGTTATTTCACCAAAAAACATAACAAGTAAGTACTGTTACACCACTACCACAACGCAATGGCGGCCTATTTACACTTGACCCTTGTGTAGGTAACCGCACGCTGTTATCAATGTGAATAGCCTGTACCACATGCGGCAAACGACTTCTACGGCTAATAAAAACGGCATAAAAAGAAATGTATTTGGTACATTAAAGGTACATAAACAAGTATACAAAGAAATAATAGTGGAGGCTGCTCAATTATCCACATAACATGTATCGGTCATACATAAAAGTCCACCGGAGCAAAAAGATTTTCTTTTGTAGCTCTGAAATTGTTTTTGGGCCTGAGCCGTGCTGATAAAAATACCATAAATCATTTACATTTGAGCTAACCTGATATTTAAATTCATACAATACAAATGTAGAAATTATACAAATCGTTACTTTAAATACAAATGGATTTCGAATTATTTTTTAGCCACAGACAAGTAATATGATCTCTGTGAGCCTGCAAAATACAACGTACGCGTATTGCCAGCGTACCGCAACAGCAATTTTTTTTATTCCACTACATTAACCCTTGACTGCAATATCACCAGGTAATTGTGATAATCAACGACCTCAATTTACATAGACGGGCCCTGTCAAACAAAGAATGTGGATCTATTTTACTAACGCCATCTAGTCTGAAAAGCGCTATGGCGGGGGTTTTTATTTTTTTACAATTACTTACTTAATATTTTTAATAAATATTTTCTATAATTACTTATTATAAGTAATACAAAAAAATAGCTGCGTTATATGAGAGATTTTTCACTGTTTTTTATATTAAGTTCCTGTTAGTCAACTTCATAGATATCTGAACGAAATATGGTTTTCATTTTCATATCTCCGGACAGTATCTACATTAATATCAAACTGTCACACTGTTACAACTTCTCCTATACAAATATATCATTGGAACAACTCAATAGCAAAGTTTGTTATAAAGTACCGCATTGCATGCATTACTTGTTTAGTTTGCATATGTATCATTTCATTGTAAACTGTGCAACACATTTTATGCAATAATAATATACACAAAGTTTGCTAAATATGACTGCCTCGTTGGTTTAGTGGTTGGCATGTTCGACTGCGGCCGACGAGGTCCCGGGTTCGAGTCCCGGGTTGGGCCATAATTTAGTATTGGGTTTTTCTGACCAGAAATTCTTAGTACTAGCCTGGAGTTAAGAAGTTGGCGGTGTTTCATCCTCGGAAAGCACGTTAAGCCGTCGGTCCCGGTTATTATCACTAACATGATAAAAGTCGTTAAAGACCGCCAACCTGCATTGGAGCAGCGTGGTGGGTCTAAGCTCTAATTCCCTCTCTCCTATGAGAGTGGAGGCCTATGCTCAGCAGTGGGACGTTAATGGGCCGTAGTGGTAGTGTGGTGGTGGTTGCTAAATATTATCGGCACGAAAGTTAAAGGAATGAACGTTTAATATCATCTCAATAAGTATTATTAATACAAAAGTCTAATGAAAATTAATAAAAAACTCAAAAAAAAACGTTTGGATTTTACTTCAATCACTTCACAACTAAAGAACTGTAGAGACCTTTTTCATCTCAGAAAATCTCTTTTATATAAATCTAGCAAACGAAGTCGCGAGCAGCAATCTGACCACTCATTATATAATCCTTTGAAATCTCATCTCAATCGTTAATAGCTATTTATGCAACTGTATCGTAATGAGGGTCATTTTAAATCGAGTGCTGTTTTTTGATACGAGGCTTGCCGAGTATCAAAATAGGATAGGATAGGACGTACAGTTGCATACAAGATTTTATCTACGACAAGGACGTCTTTATAATTTTTTACTTTGTAAATTAATAAAAAAGTCAAATCAATTGACTGGTTGGGAAAGTGCCAGAACCCAGAGCCTCTAAGCTATAGGTATCCTATTTATGAAGATAACCATATCGATACAGCTACGACTCATAACGATACAGCTCCCATACAACGAACTGTATCGTTATGAGAAGCAAACACGAAAGAGGGTTCAATTCGATATAGTTGTCAAATTCGAAATTGGAACTTTTCGATGCTGGAGTAGATAAAAATATTATCAGTTTTCATTCGTACGGTAAAAATACGTAAGTACGTACCTAATAGTTTATCTTCTATCTAAAAACTTAGCTTCCCTTCCAGTCCGATTGTTAGCGGGTCATAAAGGTAAAAGGAAGGGAAATGTTCTGAGTAACTAGTTAATAGGCATATTTAAATTGAGATGTATTACCCTTTTTGCCGCTAAAAAGTCGAATTGTGCCCAACGGATTGATTGATGACTGCCTGACGGGTCATTAGGTTCTGGACCCGTTTTTAGAGCAAAGACAATTTGTAGCGACCATTTCAACCGTTGTCTGATGACTTGCAGTTTTATTTGCCGAATGAATAGTCTGCATTTTGAACCGTTTACTGATAATATATTTATAGAAATTATTAAAAAATACACTTTTTAGTTTTCACAATATTATATTTATTTTGTGTTACTCATGTTTAATGATTTTGCACAAAAATAATGGAAAATTAATTTGATTAATCATTTATCGTGAGTAATCTATTAATAAAAGGTACATAAATATTATAAACTAGATGATGCCCGTGACTTCATCCGCGTGGATGGTTGCGCGTGGTTTTTTGATTGCCACGGGAACTCTTTAGTTTTTCGGGATATAAAGTAGCCTATGTCCTTTCCCGGGATTACTATCCCTATACCTACCGAATTTCATCCAAATCGGTTGAACAGATGGGCCGTGAAAGCGTAGCAGATAGACAGACAGACACACTTTCGCATTTATAATATTAGTATAGAAGTAATGATTATGTATATAGGTAAAAGGTATTGATACAATTTTCTATCAAAACAGGATCTATTTCTGCCATATGCTGACCCAATTGTAACAGTTATTATTTAATAAATCTTACTTCTTACTAATTTTATAAATGTGAAAGTTTGGATGGATGTATGCTGAACGAATCTGGATGTAATTTGGCACAGAGATTGTAGTCCGGAATAGCACATAGGCTACTTTTTATCACGAAAAATTAAAGAGTTCCTGCGGGAACCAAAAAACCTCAAACCACGCAGACGAAGTCGCGGGCATTAGCTAGTTTGTTATATTTTCCAAATTATCAGTTTAAATTCTAAACTGTTTTGTAAACTTTACTTGAAAAAGAAAGAGACACAGCGATTGATGACCGGCAGACGGGTCATTAAGTTCCGGACCCGTTTTTTCGAACAAAGACAATTAGAGCAAACGTTTCTACTGCTGTCTAATGACCAACAGTTTTATTTGCTAAAGCAAGAGTGCCGGCTCTGGTTTTTCAAAATATAAAAATGAACTTGCAATTCAATGCACTCTCATTGCTGCTTTCGACGGATCAAGATAAAAAATGCTAGGCAGTATTTCGCCTAGGGCACGGCGCGCACGGCTATAGGCGGTAGTATAAATCTATACAGATGATTTTTTAATTCAATAGCTTTTTATTTTTTTAAAGATTATATGATTTATGAAATACGCATTACTTGGCATTCAAAACACCTTAATAATATTAAAATATTCATTACATTGCTTTAGACCCTTTACGGTGAAAACCGGCACTCAGTTTACGAAGCAACAAATTATTATATTAATCTGTGACTAACTTCCGCACTTCGAGTTGCTTAATCATTACTTAAGGTACTCCTTAGTATAGATTTCATTATAAAATCTATTACTAAAGGTTCCATAAACGCAATGATTAACGAATCTGAGTGCGGCAGTTAGTAGTCTTTTAAGAAATAATTTAATCAAATGCTGGTCGCGTAAACACATTTAGCTAACTCTACAGCCTTGCCGTGTTTTGACACCCCCTTTCGTATATTTTAGTTTTTTTTATCATAAAATCAGTCAGTTTTTAGTTTTTAGCTTTGCACAGGTTAATTTATTATTAGCCTGTTATTTATCGGCCGATTAACAATATCCACTATTAGTGGATAGATCCACTAAAGAGTTTATTCGGTACTTTTAGTACTATCGATTTGGCACTTATAAATTCCCATTTTATTAATGTAATAATTTTGTATGACGTTCAATAAGTGTACAACTTGTACTTATTTTGAATAAAATTTTTGACTTTGACGTTGACTTTGATTTGAATGTATATGTTTTATAGGTATAAAGTATTTGTAATTAAAAGACATGAAATTCTATCTCAATTTTAATTTTTCCACCCTTAATTAATTATATTTTAGTAATGTAGGCACCATAAGAGAAAATACAAGAAACAAACATTGTAACTTATTAATAGCTGGATAAAGCTGCTAGTTGGAGTTAATTGAAAAATGTTCTAGAAGAGAAGGAAATCTAGTTATGGAGCACATAAATAAATAGTATTCTCTAACGCATCGTAACATACTAAGGCAAAGGTTTAGTGAAATCAGATGTAAATGATTAATGGACTTAGTTCAGCCGAGCTAATAACATACTACTATATTATCATAAAATATTATTAGGTTTATTATGAAAATATTATATTATTTGCTTGATAGTACGTGATCAAATCAGAAATGAAGAGACCAAAGATCGATATAGCTCGAAGAGTAGCGAAGCTGAAGTAAGTGGCAATGGGTAGGGTACATAGTTAGGAGAAGCGATGGACGTTGGGTCCCAAGGTGCTGGAGTGGCGACCCCGCACTCCAAAGCGTAGCGTTTGCGGACCCCACTAGGTGGACGGACGACATCAAGTGAGTCACAGGGAGTCGCTGGATTCAGGTGGCGCAAAACCGTGACTTCTAGAAGACCCTACAAGAGACAGCAATGTTCAGCAGTGGACGTCTATCGGTTGACGATGACCACGATGAAACAAACAAACGAACACTTACGAGAACAGCCAGAAACCGTCTGCGTTGGCATCCTTATGTGGTTGACGTCCAATCTGCCCGCACGAAACGTTTTTGCTCGACGTTTCTGATCCGAACCGCTAGGGTGTGGAACACCCTCCCAGCGCACGTGTTTCCTGCCACATATAACTTAGGTACCTTCAAGGCAAGAGTGAATAGGCATCTTCTAGGCAAGCGCGTCCAAACCTAGACCTCATCATTGCTTTGCAATAAGCATGATTGTCGTCAAGCGCAAGCCTATCTCTCAATAAAAATAAAAAAAAGAATACTTACCAACCTAATTATATAAAACTACTTGTCAAAATTCAAACTAGGGCCCTTTAACATGTAGGATATCGCTTCACCGTCGTTATTTTTTTTTATAAAGGTTACATGGCTGGGTCTGAAAATTTATATTTCCTTTGAGATCAAAGCTGACCCAATAACATCGAATGGGCCATCGAATTATCATATCATTATAGACCCAAGAAGAGCCCCATAGGCTAACAATTCTAAAACTATGTTCATAAATTCGGTAAAAAGGTGAATTTTAAATTCATGAAAATTTATTTAAGTCGCGTTCATTTTAACATTAGAATCGCAATGGTCGTAAAAACTGTCTCTATTTTTTTATGACTATGCAGTTGATGTTAAAATAACATATGCCAACTAGTATAACCTACACATTATTCATTAATCTTTCATCTGACTTCACGCCTGTCTAAACGTAACGGAACATTCTCACGAATTCATAATTCATCTACATCAGATTAGTAATGATACAGCAATAATTCATACTTTTTTGATTTACAACTCAATTCGATGAAAATATATTCTTCAACTTTTTCAGCTCAAACGATAGACTTCCACAGCTCGGCATAGGTCTCCTATCCTATCTAGTGGCTTTCTGAATCTCGTTTACGCCTGCCGCATCAATACCACTAGGAGGGACTTTCTTAATTATAATTAACCAACCATAAATAATTTCTTACAAAATTTTATACCGCCTTTATGCCTAAGTAACTAGTGGACAAATAAGTTTTGAAACAACACAAATGTAAAGGTAAGCAGACAGGCGTTTCCCTATCTCTGATTGACTGAGCGACCGGACATACTTTGTCAGTCGGTCCGTTTAAAATCCGTAGAGACCTCTGCTAAGTCAATAAAGGTTAATTTGATTAAATTTTGATATTAAGAAAAACGCTGTTCCTTGACTCCACTCCATTCTGCCGGTGTGCTTTGCACCTAACGCATTTCAAACTTCGACTTAAGTAGCTAAAGCCGCAAATAATCTTCTGACCCTTAGCTTTATTACTGCAAACACGCTTTTATAATAAAGAATCCGTTGCTATCCACCCATAGCTCATTCTGAAGTAACGTTTTTGCAAAAGAGGGATTAGTCTGCCCTTCTCATAATCAACCTTTCAGTGGCTTTTTATCATTGGGTATACTGCCTAATATGGGGTTAACTTTTAATCTTCCCTGTACCTACAGCTACATTAGTCTCTATAACAACGTTTTAATTTTAAGTTGTTCTTAGTACGTAAAAATGTACATAGTAAGTACATAAATGGATTGGGACGGGATTGGCTAACATCCATATCAATGGCGAGTACATCACACACCTACGGTTTGCCGACTTATAGTCACTATAATAGAGACTCTGGAAGACCTTAAATCAATGTTCAACAGTTTCTCAACAGGTGAGCCAGAAAATAAATATGAGCAAGGCGAAGGTTATGGCTAATGCACACGTTCCGCCCTACCCAGTGACCGTCAAGAACTCGAAATTGACAATTAGGTATACCTACCTATACCTACCTACTTAAAATTAGACCTACCTAGCTATATCTAGGTAGGTCTAATTTTAAGAAAAAGGTTAACCACCGAATCTATCTCGCCTGGGCAGCGTTCAGGAAACTTCGTGACAACTTTTCGTAATGAATGCCTGAAGACGAAAGTCTTTGAACAGTGCATGTTGCCAGTGATGAGTTACGGCTCAGAAACATGGTCGCTTACTATGGACTTGATAAGAAGACTTAAGAGTCACTCGGCGGGCGATGGAGAGATTTATGCTCGGAGTGATCAAATCAGAAATGAGATTAGTAGGTCTCCCGACGGATCTCTTCCCATCTGCCTTCATGAAATTTTTAATTTTTCAAACCATGCAAAAAGGGATTGCAACCTACCTCTATCGGTTTTAAAATTTTGTCAAAATCGGTAGAACAGATGGGCCCTTGAGGGCGTAGCAGGCAGATAGATAGACAGACAGACTAAAGCATTTAAAATAGGTAAACACCAATACATAATCCATACTAATATTATAAATGCTAACGTGTGTCTGTCTGGCGGTCTGTCTATCTGCTACGCTTTTACGGCCCAACTGTTCAACCGATTTTGATGAAATTTGGTACAGGAGTTTGGTAAGGACATAGGCTACGGTTTATCCCACAAAATTAAAGAGTTCCCGTGGGAATGGAAAAACCTTAATCCACGCGGTCGAAGTCTCGGGCATCATCTAGTATTACATATTTGGGAAAAGAGCCTGCAAATATTTAAGGCTTTTTCTCAAGCCAATAAAGATATGATAATTCGATTGCCCATTGTGTATCATTGGCCGGTCTCGGTTATGCTCCCGGGGGAAATATAAATTTTCCACGGTAAATGCGCAAAGGTAACACCTTGAATCTTTTTATAGCGATTGTATAAAAGCTATAACAGTACAACATTTTATAGTAATATTATTTTTAACATCTGACTTCGATATTATGGCATGTTCCATAAATCTCCACACACAATTTTCAGGAAAATTTTGGGTTTACCACGGGACCCCAAAACGATAGCATCATCATTTTAACCCATTGCCGGCTATCGAGTCTCCTCTCAGAATGAGAATGATTTGGGCATAGTCCACCACCAGGGCAAGTGCGGATTGGCAGACTTCACAGACCTTCGAGAACATAGTGGTTTCCTCACGACGCGATGTTTTCCTTCACCGTTAAAGTAAGACATCCACTACAGCCCATTAACGTCTCACTGCTGGGCACAGGCCTCCACTCTCTCATAAGAGAGAGGGAATTAGAGCTTAGACCGACCACGCTGCTCCAATGCGGGTTGGTAGGGTTTAACGACTATTATCATATTAATGATAATAACCGGGACCGATGGCTTAACGTGCTCTCCAAGGCACGGGGGTGAAACACCGCCAACTTCCTAACTTCGGGCTAGTACTGAGAATTTCTAGTCAGAAAAACCCAAAACTTAATTATGGCCTGACCCGGGACTCGAACCCGGGAGCACGTCGGCTGCAGTCGAACATGCTATCCACTAGTGACTATACCAACGAGCCAGGCAAAGTAAGACATGGTGATCATTAATTTCTTAAAATGCACATAATTCACATAATAATAGGTTTAATATAACTGCCTGCATGCTCCTAACCGCATGCTATCTTAGACTGCATCATCACTTACCATCAGGCAGTCAAGGGCTAACTTGTAGTGGATTAAAAAAAAACGAAATTTAAGAGGTGCATGCCCGGGGATCAAACCCACGACCACTTGAAAAATAGGTGGGAAACAACTAGGTACAGTAGGCTATCACCGCATTAAACAACACAAAAATGTGAATCTTGATAAAAAAATGGTATTTACTTTAATTTTTAATGTACATCCTGTCCATTAAATCCATTAATCATTTACATCTGATTTCACTCATGCCCAGACAATAAATATGATGGATCATTTGGATCACACGAGCCGTGTAAAAAGCGGCAGGATTAATACGAGTGCCGGGCTTTCTACAAATTTTTCGCTATGACTGGTAGCGATTTGCCGCGTCGCTTGCCACACGGCGTCAAACACGAAACTAGCGAAGGCCGAGCGACGGCGACAGCGGGGCGATGTGGTACGAGAGCTAGCGACGAATTTCGGGAAGGCCTGAACTGAAATTGTGAAAAAATATAATTTCGTCAACTGGCGAATCCAGTCCTGCCAGTCTGGTAGAGCGTTTGCAGTTATTTATCTTCAAAAATATTTTATTAAAATTCCCAAAAAATATACTTTTGGCAATCTGAAATAATTTTAATCACGTATTTATTGAGTAATTTCAATAATACCTGCAAGTCGCCAGACAAATTTTGCGATTTTAAACGTGAATAAAGTTTTCAAATGAGTGAGACAAAATTGCGGCGAAATTCGTCGCCAGCTTTCCGGCTAATCGCATCGCCCTGCTGCTGCCGTCGCCCCGCCGCCGCTCATTCCTTGCCCGTATACAATAATTATCTTCGCATCGCTGTCGCTGTCCTGTGTAGAGTACGAGTTGGCTATTGTTAGATAGAAGCAGGCGATCCATTGGAACAAAAAGCTCGTAATCAGTCATTAGTCAAACTGATAAATCAAGCTGTCTAAGGAGTGTTTTGGGAGAGTTTGCGTATAGACAATCTGCTATGAACTCCTTAATATAGTTACCTAAATAGTTCGACTCATCCGTTACACGTGGTTTGATAAACGTAACCATATACCAATACGCTTTAAGCAGTCAAATGAGTATAACTTTCTTTCATAACCGGGCCTTTTATTTACGATCTAAAGTTCTAGACTGACAGCAAGTGACGATAATAAATGGAAGCATACCAACTCTTAAGGGCATGCCCCTTAAGTAAGTTATAAGACTTAGGTACGGAAAATTGCTATGCGTAACATGTTCAGTGTTCGTATCTGAATTATTCTGGAACCGGCCGAATCTTCCCACCAGACCAAATCCAAATTCTCATCACCATGTCTATACTAAAGTACCATAACCTTAATCCTAATCACCATAGCCTGCCATAGTTTGCCTGGTGGGAGGCTTCGGCCGTGGCTAGTTACCACCCTACCGGCAAAGACGTACCGCCAAGCGATTTAGCGTTCCGGTACGATGCCGTGTAGTAACCGAAGGGGTATGGGTTTAATATAACTGCCATGCCCCTAACAGGTTAGCCCGCTACCATCTTAGACTGCATCATCACTTACCATCAGGTGAGATCGTAGTCAAGGGCTAGCTTGTAGTGGATTAAAAAAAAAATAGCTCCTTACCAAATCATAATTTATCACTACCATACATACTATAAGCTATTTCTCCCAGAAAACTAGGTTCCGATGAGGCCCTTCCTCAACACTGTGTTACATGAAGGTACCCCTTTGTCAAAGCATACTTAAAAAATCAAAAACTCAAAAAAAAACTATTTTTTTTTTAATTTTATAAATGCGAAAGTTTGGATGTATGGATGGATGTTTGTTACTCAATCACGCCTCAACGGCTGAACGGATCTGGCTAAAATTTGGCACAGAGATAGATTATCGTCTGGAATAGGACATAGGCTACTTTTTATCTCGGAAAATTAAAGAGTTCCCGCGGGAACCGAAACACCTCAATCCACGCGGACATCTTACTAATATTATAAATGCGAAAGTTTGGATGTATGGATGTCGGTATGGATGTATGGATGTATGGATGGATGTTTGTTACTCAATCACGCCCCAACGGCTGAACAGATCTGGATGAAATTTGGCACAGAGATAGATTATAGTCTGGAATAACACATAGGCTACCTTTTATCCCGGAAAATTAAAGAGTTCCCGCAGGAACCACAAAACCTCGATCCACGCGTACGAAGTCGCGGGCATTCGCTAGTATTCCATATATAAACTTCTTGTATCACATAATTATAAATTAGGTCACAAAAATTGCAAGTTCATCAAAGTTCAAGATCATCGAACACAGATCACAATTCGAGAAAAGTCACATACCAAAAAACACAAAAAATCTATGGTTTATAGATAAGAAAACTAGCCCGTTCCGCTCTGGCCTCCAGTACACCTGACATTTGAGACTTGCTACGGGACTTGCGAACGAACGAACAGCGCTAACGCTTGGTCCAGTAATGAGGAAACTACACGTCCCAACAGTCACTGTTTTGCATCTGTCGTTTGCAAAGATACGTCGATATGTTTTTCTGTTGCTGCGTGTGAATGAAGCATAAACCAATAAACATAGAAGAGATAATACTGTTATTCAAGAGATCCAAAGGAAGTAGGTACGAGTAGGTACTGATTATTCGGAATTCGGAATGGAAGTATCATTCGGGATTTCTAGACTCTCGTGAAACCTTTCACGCGAAAATATGGCGTAGTACTGTGAATAACGTGGACGCAATTTGCCAGCATTTGTCAGGTTGCCTTTATTTGCCGGCCGAGTGGGCCCGGACACGGTAAATCAGCTTACATTTTTTCAAAGGTTTTCTGTGTTTGGCGATCCGCGCATCACTGGTGCGGGTAGAGGGTAACTTGTTAACCGATTATATGTACGTTCTTACGTGCGTTATCTACCTCGTTGGTGTAGTAGTTAGCGTATTCGACTGCGGATGACAAGGTCCCGGGTTCGATTCCCGGGACGGACCATACTTAAATATTGAGTTTCTCTGACAACAAATTCTCAGTAGTTATAGCCCGGAGTTAGGAAGTTGGGTGTGCTTGCCCCCGTGCGTTGGAGAGCACACAAAACCGGTTCTCCGGTCGTGTTGGATTTACCTTATCGGGCTACGAGAGCGCGGGGCCAGAAAGCGCTCCTGTGATTGCGCACACACTTGTGCACTGTAATATCTCCTGCACAGGTGGCTAATCTCTGTGAAGATTAACTGCTATTTATAGGGCATATACTATTATAGTATTATCTAAGACACCGTGACGCTTACTGATTGCCTATATTTAATTCTTCCAGATTGAACTAAGCATTGTTGGACGGAAGTAACATCATTATTAGTTACCATGGTACAAACATGGAAACAAGAGCCCGCAGGAAACTTTGAGGTGTTTGGTGATTAAAAGTTAATTTTGGTTTGGCAAACTAGCCCTGGAATATTGTGGTAGTATTCACAGAATAACCGCTTTCACCGTCAAGCGGGTTCATTTACAGTCCTCTAAATATAATATTCTTCAGCTTGCTTCGTTCGCGTGGATTTTCGCGACGTTGTTTAAAGTTCCCGCGTGAACTCGCGGAGATGTTCTTTCCGTGTGAACTCTTAAATTTTTCATGACAAAAAACATCTTCTTCAAACAGCCATTAAACGATAGACGATAGATAAGACTTTTGTATTTATTATTTCTCAATACACTTGCTCGAAAAATGCACTTACAGAGGCAGTAAACAGGGCTAAAATTTACTGCCCGCGTGCAGTAAATTTACAGATTTATTTAATCACGTTACTTCTAAATAAATCGTTTTCTTGCAAAAAGGTTCATAATGATAATGACTTTGTATGCAAAGAGCCACTACGTTTTATTTGTATGTAGAATACCATTGATGTAGAATTACCATGGAACTAATAAGTACTACGTACACGTAGTACTTATTAGTTCCATGAGAATTACTCATTCTATTTCAATATAGAAAACCAAAAAAATAATGACATTTCTCTCTCTGCGTCGTATTCCTCATTACTGAGGGTCGTGACTCCATTTCATTAATCACATAATGGTAGGAGTTTTCTTGGGATATTAATGCGGTGGGTTCCCACGTCCTTCCGCATGCTACTCGACTAAGAGTATTTAAACCCTTAGGTTTGTTACGATTATTATCAGATATTAGTGATAATAACCGGGACCGACGGCTTAACGTGCTCTCCGAGGCACGGAGGAAACGAAAAGGCCAAATTTCAACCTCCAAGTTCGGTCACCCATCCAGTTACTGACTTGGGTAAACGTTGCTTAACAATCGCAATCGATTGATATGCGTTGTCACAGCTAGGCCATTCGTAATGACATTTAGATGACATTAAATAAAAAATTGTATTTAATATAATTAATTAAAATTGTTTTAAGCTGAATAGTCCAGGCTGGGAGTAAGAACTAGAACCTAGAGCCATGAATCCAATAAAAAAAACGCAATTACAACAACGCGCTATACCTAGTATATACTATCTTTAATCCAAAGAGTATATTAATATATAATGGGAGTCTTGTTTTTGGCGGGAAACAAGAAGCGCGTATTTTAAATTGAAATTTTAAAATACTTCTTTTGTTTTCGACTTCTGCAGGAAAATTAACTAATTTTCATTAATATATAAAGAAAAATGCCGTCCGATAGTGACGGTTTGAACACAGGCATGGATAACGACGCGGGCGGGAAAAGGAAACCGCCGAGGCGTAGTCAAGACCAGCAGCAGGAAAATGTCGATTTTTACAAGCCATACCACAAATTAAATTATAAAAGAGTTTTCCCTGAATCAGTAGGAATGGCTGAATACACGGTTTTTATTGAGAGTCGTAAAGAAGGAGTCAAACTAGGCAATACCAATCCCTTAATGTTGGCGGGAGTTTTTAAAAATGAAATTAAAGGAGTAATTAATATAAGACGAATAAACGCATCTAAAGTTGGGGTGGTGTTCGCGCGAGCAATCAACGCCAATGATTTTTTAAAAAATGAAAATTTCCTGGATAAATACGAATATAAGGCATTCATACCAGCAAGTGCGGTGGAAACGATTGGGGTACTCAGATATGTTCCCATAAGTATAAGTAACGAGGAATTATTCAAAAAACTATCATCAAAATATGAGGTTGTCGCTGTGCGTCGCTTCACCAAGAAAGTTAATGGTCAAATTAAACCGTTTAGTTCAGTAAGTATAACTTTCCTATCAACCAACTTACCTGAATATGTACATCTGGACTTGTTCCAATATAGGGTGCATCAGTATGTTGCCCCGCTCTTACAATGTTATAAATGCTTCAAATTTAATCACGGAGCAAGAATTTGTAAGTCAGTGCAGCGATGTTCTATATGTGCAGAGGAGCATCGCTACACTGAATGTGAGGAAAATGCGGTAATTAAATGCATAAATTGTGGTGGCTCTCACGTTGCAATATCTAGAGACTGTCCGATAAAAAAACAAAAAATGGAGGAAAAGTATAATAAATCTTCTTATTCAAAAGTTTTACAAACAAAACAAATACAAAATTTATTTAACAACTATAATGAAAACTTCCCTGCAATGAATAAACAAACAAAAATAGATACAGTTACAGTAGATAAATCACAAGTTAAACCTAATAACACTCCTAAAGTACAGAAATCAAAGACAGAAACTGCCCAAACTAATACCACAACTAATAATAATGAAACTCTTATTGAACAAATTATAACAAATGATACTATCTTGAAAGCACTTATTGGAGCATTGGTGGCCATGGGTAACTCAGGCCGTAAACTTACTACATCAGTTGTAAAAGAAATGCTTATTAATAATCTTAAAAACAATGGATAAACAATTTATTAGAATTTCACAATTTAATATACAATCTATTAATAATAAAAAACCTTTGCTTATTAATTACCTAGTTAAGAACGATATAGATATTTGCTTGTTAAATGAAACATGGCTGCGAGAAAATAGAGCTATCAACATTCCTAACTACAATTTCATTAATCAGAATGGAAAAAATGGACGTGGTGGAGTAGCAATTTTAATTAAAAATAGTTTCAAATATTTTGTTGTCCCTACACCGTTCTATGATTATATGCAGTCAGTAGCTATAACCCTTACTACAAGCCTAGGCAATATGTCCATTTTATGTGTTTATGCTCCACCCAGTGGGGGTCGCTTTAAGGTCCGAAGATTAAAACAAATTATAAACAGTTTACCTAAGCCACTTCTTCTTTCGGGTGACTTAAATGCTCATCATATTGCTTTTGGATGTCTTACAACAAAAACTAGAGGCACTGATATTTATAACATGTTGGATGAATGCGATCTTTGTATATTAAATAACGGATCTCCAACTACAGTAGGAAGTATTAATTTTAATCAATCTTCTATTGATGTTTCATGTGTTAGTCCTTCTATAGTTCCTTTATGTGATTGGCATGTATATGATGATCCTATGGGTAGTTATCACTACCCAACCATAGTCGACTTATATACTTGTGTTGAAAAGTATGATGTAGGAGAACCGTGTGAACATTTTAATTATAAAAAAGCAGACTGGTCAAAGTTCCAGGCTGAAACCAAAACGTTTGAAAACTTCACAATTGATACATCTAATCTGTTGGCTACTTATGAAAACTTTTGCACTTTACTTCTAGAAATAAGGAGAGATTGTGTACCTTTAATTACCAAACCTAATATGTTTGTTATGAGAAAACCAGTTCCTTGGTGGGACGCAGACTGTTTGAAAGCTGTAAAGAAAAGTAAAAATGCTTTAAGATTTTATAAATTAAACCCGACAATAGAAAGTTACATAGAATATAAAAAAATTGATGCCTTTAAAAAGAGATTAATCAGTGAAAAAAAGAAAGCAAGTTGGAGACGAATTTGTGCTTCATTTAATAGATATACTCCAATAAGTTATATCTGGAATTATATTAGGAGATTTAAGAGGATACCTGTACATAAGCCATCAAAAAATGATGATTGGATTCCTTCTTTCTTAGATAAATATGCACCCACAGTAGTACCATCTGAAAAAGAAAGCAATATTATAAATTTAAATTCAATATTTAATCATATAGGTAGTGACAGTAGTTCTTTTCTATTGAAAGCATTTACTTGGCATGAATTTACTGCAGCCATCCAATCAAGGAGAGATTCCACTCCGGGGTTAGATGATATTCCATACAAACTTATTAGCAACATGCATGTTAATGGACAAAAAACTCTCTTAAAAATCTTCAATTTGCTTTGGGACAATCAATGTATTCCAAAGTCTTGGAAAACGCAATGTGTGATACCTATTTTGAAACCTGATAAATCAGAACATGACTTTAACTCCTACAGACCAATTTCACTTTCCTCTTGTGTAGGGAAATTATTTGAATACATGTTAAAAAACAGATTAGACTATTACATAGAAGCAAATAATATTTTACCTGAACAGCAATTTGGTTTCCGGAAAGGAAAAAGTGCAGCAGACAGTTTTGCCTCTTTGATTTCAGATATAAATCATTCATTTGCCAGTCATGCAACCACAGTTTGTGCATTTCTTGATATACAAGGTGCATTTGATAATGTAGATCCTTCCATACTGGTCAATATTCTGTGTGAGATTGGTATTCCTGGAAAAGTATGTAAATGGATTTTTAATTTTCTATATGACCGAACTATGTATGTTAAATTTAATAACATTATACATGGTCCTAGAAATGTATACAAAGGCACTATGCAGGGTGCTACTATATCTCCCTTGCTATATAATATATATACATGTTTAATAAGTAAATACATTACAGATAGAAATATAAACTTTCTGCAATTTGCTGATGATCTCCTTGTATATACTGTAAATAAAGATGTAAATATAGCTGTAAATAATTTAAATTTAGCATTGGAACAAGTCCATGATTATTATTCAAATAAGTTAAAATTAAATATCAGTCCTAGTAAAAGCGGAGCTCTAATTTTCTCCAAAAAAAATAATTCATGTGATAACTTTGTAAAATATAATAACACAAGATTACCTTGGTTATTGGAAAAAAAATTTTTAGGAATATTGCTTGATCAGAAGTTAACTTTCCAAGGACATGTAAATAATCTATGTAAAAATGCCTTTAGGAGTCTGAATGTTTTAAAATCGTTAGCAGGTGTGCATTGGGGAGCTGACCCACAGTTGTTATCAATGCTTTATAAAAGTATAGTTAGAAGTCATTTTGATTACAGCACATTAGCATATTTAAATGCTAATAAATTGGTTTTAAAGAAATTAGACATAATTCAGAATAAAGCCTTGCGTATAATAACTGGGGCTATGTGCTCTACACCAATTCATGTAATGGAAGTAGAAAGTTGTATTCCTCCACTTTTAATAAGAAGACTTGAAATTGCTGAACGATTTTGTGTTAAATTAATAAGTTCAAAAAATAGTTTAGTTTTAGGAAAAATACTTCCCTATGAAGTTGCTAACTTTGATGATAGCTACATTGATGTAAATACGCTTTTATCTGGTCGATTACCAGACATTCTAAGGATTGTTTTATACTCACAGACCCAAACCAAAAATATGTATAAAAGCAAACCATGGCCTTTATATAAATTAGAATATGATGCTTTAATGAATGTCAATGTTACTATATGTCAAGAAAAAGTGAATTCTCAAGTGGAAATGTTAAGATATTTAGCTGATAATCACTTTTATACAATTTATACAGATGGTTCAAAATCTGAAGAGCATACTTCTTCAGCTTTTTATGACTCACAAAAGAAAATATCTAAAACTTTTAAAATTCATAATTTATGCTCTATTTTTACAGCAGAATGTTATGCAATATACTTATCTCTCTTGTACATTAATAATATTGTGAATTCACAGTTTCTCATTGTAACTGATTCGAAAAGTGTTATACTAGCTATTGAATCTAATAAAATAGATTACAAAAAAAAATTACATTATATATAATATAAGAAATATGCTATACAATCTTAATAAAAGAAAGAAGATTGTTACCTTTATGTGGGTCCCTTCACACTCTGGGATAACTGGGAATGAGGTAGCAGATGTTGCTACTAGAGATGTACACTCATCAACATGTTTAGATCACTCCTCAATGCTGGAAATACCATTCACAGATATATATGCCTTGTTAAGCAATGATTTGAAATCTTTATGGAAGTCATATTGGGAAGAAATAAGCAAGTCCAAAGGAATTTGGTACTATGAAATACAAAAAAGCCCGCCAGCCACTCCTTGGTATAATAAAAAAGGGATTAATAATAGAAAATTCATTACGACTATAAACCGAATGAGATTTGGACATAGCAGAGTGGCCACCCACCTACATCGCTTGGGAATGAAAGAAAATGCAGATTGTGAATATTGTGGCGAAACGAATGGCGACTTAAATCATCTTGTTTTTCAATGCCGTCAATTTGGTCTAAATAGATTACTACTCATTAGCTCCATTCAAGATATTAACGATGGCAAAGTTCCTGATACTCTTCAAAGTTTATTAGCTGATAAAAAGTTCTTCCGGCCATTATATTCCTTTATTTCTGGTGCTCAAGATATATAAAAACAATGAAAACAACAAACAGTGAACCGATGTAAACTTTTCAAACTTTTTTTGTAATTTTTTGACTTTTTGTGACCAAAGCTAAAAGATAGACTATAGAGTGATAGTGAGACTTGTTAATTTGTTATTGTAACTTCAGCCCGCCTAGGGTAATATTTTATGTTTATATTGTTCTGTGAACTTTAGGCTCAGAAGGACTGGAATCCAGAGCCGTTAAACCAGTTAAAAAAAAAAAAAAAAAAAAATTAATATATAATGCTTTAATCTGTGCGTGCTATTTTTAAAAGAGTCATTGAAGTTTTCTTATAAATTATCAATAAATATAAGTGATGTGGAATCATTAAATTAAATCAACAATTAAGTATTTTAGATCTTAGAAAAAAACCGATCTTATAATAGCCGCCAAAAATCTCGATATAAGTATGGGCGTGAAAAACTATTTTCTAGTAAGTACCTAGTGCCTACCTACTCGACTTTTATTTTCAACTTTTCTCACAAATGTATTGAAAAATAGTGTGTGATACACGGGCGTTAAAGTTTCTACATACTTGTGACGATGGTCAGGACATTAGTCAACTCGTGTATAAAAACCTATTTACCGCTCTTATATCACAAACTACTATTAAAATGGATTAGTATAGATTAGCGGAGATCTATTTTTTTATTGTATTATTTAAGCGAGCAAATGAGCAGGCGGGTTACCTGATGGTAAGTGATTACCGCCGCCCATGAACATTTGCAACACCAGAGGAACCGCCAATGCGTTGCTGGCTATTACAGGAGACCTTCGTCCAGTAGTGGACGTCTATCAGTTGATACGACGGCGATGACGATGGATTAGTATAATAGATGAAATATTTCCGAATTTCAATCTCAAAATTGAACTCCCGGAAAAGTCACGCGGTGTAATGCGGCTACGTCACAAAAGAGTGTAAATTCCAACAAAGCGTATCTATGAAAAATAAAATACAAACAAAAACTAAACCAGGCATAAAAATTCGTTCCAATTTTGCCCAGTGGGTCAGATAAGTTTGTGAGATTGTATTTTACTATTTGTAATAATAAAATGAAAATAATAATACTAGTGGTTCGCCCCGAACTGAGACCTCGCGGTATCCATTTCCTAACTATAATTATATTGTAATATTTAACTTTAAGCATTAACGCCATTTATTGACAGCATTGTGAAGCTCTGTTAAAAATACTGAGGCTCATTAAAAATTAAATAATTTCGTTTCCTTATAATATTTAATTTTAGTATTTGTTGTTCAAGTAGAGGATATAATCGAAATAATTAATCAAGTTTCAGGCTCAGCCTTTTAGAAAATTGAGAGTTTTGAGATCAACTTTGGAAGTTAGAAAATCTCCACTTTGAAAGCCCCCCATTTCGTCAATTTCAGGGGAAAAATAAAAAAAAAATATTTTTGGACTCTATTCCTAATTATCTTTAAAATGAACAACACAACCCTATGTAACGCTATAAAAAATATTTTACTTCGCATTCGCTTCTATGAGAGCCCCTCTGAAATAAAGATTTTTATAACTTTTTAAGCCATATTCGGCGGGAGGCCATCGGTTTACATATTATATTTAAATTTGCAGTAATTACGTTTAGTAATTCAGTTGTTATAAGGCTCTGACAGACGGACGGACGGACGGACAAGTGCAAATTCAATCAAGTAGACTCAGAGACCTTCGCTTTGCTCGGTCAATTATGTTCCGTGTTTGCGTTCAATCAGAATACATCTTTAAACTTATATTACGAATATTAAGTTCATTAGCACAGAAGTCCGATTATGAAATGGAATGCATTCATTGAGCAATTATTAGATTTCTCGGTCCACTGAACACGCTAATCACATCAATTTAGATGGCAGCCAGGATTGCATTGATAGGAATAGTTAAGACGGTAAGCGAATACCTGATCCATACTAATCTAATACCTTTAAACGAGCAATTGTTGTGCAAAGCTAAGTCATCCAGATATTATTATAAATGCGAAAGTGTCTGTCTATCTGTGTGTCTGGTACGCTTTCACGGCCCATCTGTTAATTTTATACTTAAGGTTAAGGTTTAAGGTTTTTATACCGGGGAAGGACATTTTTTATCCTGGGAATCTAAAGAGTTCCCGCGGGAACCAAGAAACCTAAATCCACGCGGAAAAAGTCGCGAGAATCATCAAGTATAATATATTTTAACAAGCTCTCATGTTCAATTTATTTCAATTTTCACTTCTTAATAGTGATTCAAAATAAAACACATGTAATTAGGAATTCCGAAAAAATTATATTATTTTATATAAGTCTGTGTTATCATATGAATGACATTGATCAATTCAATTACTTATTGTTATATTTGATGTCAGACTAAGGTATGACGCTTGTATAGTAAGTAGTCCGCGAGGCGTAAGGTGAGCTTTGCATTTGTGTGAGTGATCACTAAAAGTAGAGTCAGACAAAAAACTTTTAAAAATAAATTTTATTCGTAAAAGATAAATACAATTCAAATATGAAAAAATATTAAAATTCTTCTACATCGGACATTGCATCTTCATCATTTTCCTTATCATCATTTTCACTCTCGTCTGATGTGTCGTCTGTGTTAATAATGAATCGTTTCGATAAATCATCAAGAACAGCGTCGTGGCCTTTAAACTTATTTTCTTCTTTTACTGCGTGATCGCATACATTTTTCCATTCTTGTGCAGTGATACTGCCAACTTTTTCTGTCACTAACCTCATTATTACATCCATATTCATTGACACGTTTTTTTTCGCAACGTAGCCTTTTATCTTAGCCCAAATGTTTTAATAAAAAATAAAAATAAAATAAAATAAAATATTAAGAAACACGTCACGCTGCTACCAGTACAAGAGGTGAAGTTGCGTCAAGCGATGGACGCACCGCGCCTCAGGCCGATTGTCAAAAAGCAGTAAAAACCGGTTTATACCAAGCAAGGGACGCGCCGCGCTTTAGGCCAATGTTACACCTACACTATCTATGTACACTCACACAAATGCAAAGCTCAGCTTACGCCTCGCGGACTTGTACCACAAACTTATCTGACCCGCTGACAGCGTAGCTGGTGATAAATTATATTAAAAATATAATTAAAACTAAAAAGTCATAGAACATCAGCGAAATTTAGTAATAAATATTAAAAATAAGTAACTAGAAAAACTAAAGTCATGAAAATTTGTTCTAATTTTGGCCACTGAGTCAGATAAGTTTGTGGGAATGTTACAGAGTGATTTGGTTAATTAATGTAAATAATGACGCCGATTTAGATCTTTTCGATAATACCTATTACTATTACGGTCTGAAAATCCTTTTTCAATCTTCGTGTCCAATGTGACGATCAATAGCAAAACTAAATGACCAAGTAGGTACGTGCAATATGATCTACGAGGCCTTCGATCACCATCCATCAAACCGGGTCGGTTTTCGCCTGAACCTAAGTGTTGGAACGCACTAAGATCAATTCGCACGACAAAAAGTTGCTTTTTCAAATTCCACTACAAGTTTGACCTTGGCTGCGATTTCACTTGGTGGTACGATGGTAGCGGCTGAATTAGGTAGGGCTAAGAAGTCAGGTATATTAAACCCATACCACTGATCGGTTTCTACACGGCATCATACTGGTAAGCTACCTCGCGTAGCGGCCACTCTGTAGCGATAGGGTGGTAACTGGTAACTACCATGGCCAGAGTCTTCCACTAGAAATACTTACCGCCGTTACACTGAAAACATTTATTTGTATGTACACTATCTATAGTATAATCTTACTATATAATATTATAAATGCGAAAGTTTGGATGTATGGATGTCGGTATGGATGTATGGATGGATGTTTGTTACTCAATCACGCCCCAACGGCTGAATGGATCTGGATGAAATTTGGCACAGAGATAGATTATAGTCTGGAATAACACATAGGCTACTTTTTATCCCGGAAAATTAAAAAGTTCCCGCGGGAACCACAAAACCTCGATCCCCGCGTACGAAGTCGCGGGCGTCAGCTTATTATAAATGCGAAAGTTTGGATGTTTTGATGGATGGATGTTTGTAACTCAATGACGCCAGAACGGCTGAACAAATCTAGATGAAATTTGTCACAGAGATAGATTATGGTTTCGAATAATCTATTAAGCTATTTTTAATCTCGGAAAATTAAAGAATTCCCTCGGAAACCAAAAAATCTCAATTCACGCGGACGAAGTCGCGAGCATCAGCTAGTTGATATCATAATATTTAAATGGCAATTGTCACTCCCGTAAAAAAATAGTGTCAGTATGTCCGCCAATTACTGAGGTAATTTTGTTTTATTTACTAACTTACAGATTCACCTCACATAATATAGTATAAGTTAAGCCAAAAAATGTACAAAAAGTCTCCAGTGTTATTTACGATATGTTCACATGAAACCCGGGAAAAGCTTCGTAAAGTAGCAAAATTTTACGTTTACTCCATAACAATAGGGGCAAACTTAAAAGGAAAAAATAAGTCGTCATAGTGCCCTACCCTACACAAAGGTTCTTTCTCTGAAAGCCACTCAAGGTGACACTTCACTCCGATTAAAGTTATCGTTCTCCACCAAACTGAATACAATATGCAGAATCTCATGGCTTGCTTTGCTGTGCGCTTCATATGATGATACTAGTTAGATAACATTTTTAAGCATAACATTTTTGTAACACAATATATATTTTTATTTCCCAAAAAAAGACGTAGCGGAGCCCTAAAATTATTCGCCGTGTAGGTAGGGCCACCAGCCGACGCCTTTTACAAGAAAAAGCCAGACCTGATTCCGAAATTATTAAAAAAACTGAATTTAGTACTATAGATAGTGTAAGAAATTCCTTCATGTCATGGCTCCACAATGAAAAACCGGTGTTGAATTTCTCAATACTATATTATATTTGTCTTCATGCTATAATCTTGATCACTTTGATATAGGAAACATCTATCCCTGTTGCGTGCTTCAGACTAACTCTCGTCTCCTATACTTCCAGGATAAACCGACAATCTATCCATTTCTGCAATAATCCCACATACTATTCCCTACTCAATTCACTCTTGACTACAATCACACCTGATGATACAAACACATAATTATTCAATCTATAAAAGGTCAATGTAAAAAAAGACTATAACACTAAGTGCTTTAATTTTTCCTGACTGTACGATCACCTTGAAATCTGGTCAATGATAAACTCAAGAAGTACAAAATAGAACAAAAGCTATATAGAACAAAAGAAAGAGCGAAAGTTTGCAAGTCCTCCACTTTATGGTTTGGTAACTTTCATAGCTTTATTCTTTACGTGTAACATGTCATAAAAACAAAATTCGTTTATCTGTGAACAGGGCATAAAAGTTATACAGATATTGTCCCCAAATCCCGAATAAATTCAACTGAAGGAGATTACTTCGCAGAACTAAATTACCTAAAGCTCGTAAATTTTACCTTGACTTGCTAACTACCTAAATATTATGGGGTATATCTGTGCGAATCTAGTGTCCAGTTGAATAATTTACCTAAACAGAGTCTTTTCATCATACACCGTTTGACTGTAAGCTTATCCACACAAACTACTAAGCTTTTTGAACATTTTGATGATTAAATTTGTATACTAATTGACTGTCCCAATGAACATTGCCTCGAATTGCAAAGTCAAAGCTGATAGATAACTTCAAAGTGAGAGATTACTATTTAGTCGTAGTGTACATCAACACTGTTCCTTTGTGAATGATTAGCTTCAATCTAAGATAGGCGCACTCATTCGATATCTGTTCCTAAATAACTCAATAAAGCTGCTCGCCGATTGCCGATCACTGCAAATGTACTTAACACAATAACTACACGTAAAGTGCGTGCTTGAAGGTGCTCTGATAGCCTTCAAATCAACCCTATGGCGAATTCCATACAGCGACGTGCCCCGCGACAGATCGCGACGAGTGACGGTGACCGTGTATATTAGTTTGTATACAAAATACAAGAACCTTGAAAAAACTAGAAGTTTAATTCGCTATAATCCGCCACAGAAGGCAAATGTATGTGGTGCAGTGCATATCTTGAACTTGCTGCCTGCGATACTCACCACACCACATAAACCCTTGAAAATACCCTCAACGTAGGTTTCACTCCGATACCGGAGCTCCTCATACATCTCGATGCTCCTCATACATATCCTGAAGATGCTTATTAATAAAATACTATAAACTAATTATAGCCTTAATTTATCCCTTTGTGAATGAGGAAACCTCGACTTTATATGGGCACACTCCTTCGATATTTCTTCACCGTTTGTAAAATAGACGAGCACAATAAATGTTTATTGTCCTCGAATTACTCAAGTGAGAAACGGTATTGAGAGAAAGAATGGGGCGCGCGGAAGGGACCACGACAAAGGCGATCCTTCTCGGGACCGCCAGCCGTGACGACGCTTACATTAAGGTTATCGTCGCCCGCCAAACTGAATACAAAGCCCCGCCTGCGAAGAGCCCACTGATTCATGAAACTGACTCAGTATCTTATACTACAATTCTATATGCGAAAGTTTGGATGGATGGATATATGGATGTATGGATGTATGGATGTATGGATGGATGTATGGATATATGGATGTTTGTTACTCAATCACGCCCCAACAGTTGAAAGGATCTGGCTGAAATTTGGCACAGAGGTAGATTATAGTGTGGAATAACACATAGGCACTTTTTATCCCTGAAAACTAAGGAGTTCCCTCGGGAACCAAAAAACCTCAATCCACGCGGACGTAGTCGCGGGCATCAGCTAGTATATGATGAGATGTTGCCACCAACTACCGATAACTTTAGTGAGACGAGTTTTGTTTATATTAAGTTTTATATTCATCGCTACACAGGAGGCATTTACACTCACGGCATGCGATGGGAACATGTTCAACGTGGATTTTATAGAATATAGATTTTACATCCGAATACCTTCACACATACCTTCACGGAACAGTTGTAGGAAATATGAAAGGAATCACGAGGCAGATCTCCGACCCGCTGGTCTGACCAAGTCCAGAAGTTGATATTCTAAGTTTCTACGACAGACTACGTACTATGAGCGAGTGATAAGACTCGGTGTTAACAGATGCTGATAATATAAATCATAAGTGTATTCATCGTGATGGTGATCACCATAGAAAAAATAAATACAATCTTCATTCTTCAGTCATCGGTAATAGACTGCAGAGAGAAACCTCTATCCCCGAAACCATATGTATGTTTAAAAATGTGCTTAGCGAAGTTCCGTCAAGTTTTCGATCAATACAAAGTGTCTCTTGTTTAAAGGGCGAGCTGGTTCTAAAATCATATCGTACTAATATTACAAATACGAAAGTGTGTTCGTTTGTTGGTTTGATTTATCCACGTCGCAACAGAGCAACGAATCGACGTGATATTTTGTACAAGAACGAAGGTATACTTGAGGACCTGGAGAGTGCCAAATGTGACTTTATATCCGAAAAATTATGAAGTTCTAGCGGAAATTAAAAAACTTAGCGGATGAAGTCGCGGGCATCAGCTAGTATTAATAGTACATTATGGTACAAGTTTGTAATATTGGTGATTACCGCTGAGGCGCCATTGAGACCCGAGCCAATAAGTGAGGGTCTTAAGATAGCTGAGGACGGTAATCATCAATACACACGTGTATCATACGACGTTTTTCAACATACTTGTGAAGAAAATAATATAATACAAAAAAAATAATTTTATTTAGTAGATAAAATAAAAATAAAAACTATAACTCACTTGTGAATAATAATAATACTAAAAAATAATTTTATTTAGTAGATAAAATCAAATAAAAACTCTATAACTCACTTGTGAATAATAGTAATGAAAAAGTCACAGTTTGATTATAGGTGTCATTATGTGCCTAATTGCGGTGAAATTGGAGCCACTTTATGAGCAAGTGTGTTGAAAATAACTTTACAAAACTGTTTTAAATGCCATGTACGAGTAGAAAGCTTGAGCTGTTTGTGCACCGGGACTTAATCTTCTAGGTATTTTATGTTTGTGTATTCGCAGAAATATTATCTGAATAGCAATTCAAATTCCATGAAATATTAACTTCAAAGCGTACAGTAACGAGATTAAATTTCAGGTATACCTATTTTAGTTGATTCATTATATATTTCATAGTTCCTTTCCCCTGTATTTTAAAGAGCAACGAATGCTAGAGGACGAAGTCTAAACAACTTCAACGTTAAGTACTAAGGCTTGAGGCAAGGGAATAGCGATTATTTCCTTTTGAACTTCCTGGGGTAGGTTCTTTATTTTTCATCCTAGCAATTTGAACCAATTCTAATTCTAGTAAACAATAAACAACAGAAACAGCAAAAATTTTATAATCATGGTATCTTGCCAGTAATAGTAACATATAGTTGTAGCAACAATAATGAATTTATACTACTCTATATAAATATTCCAATAGGTGAAATAAATTTGTTCTTATAAATTATGATCCTCCAAGAATGAAAAGGTTTGTATCTGTCACCGTAAAATTGTAAAAACCGTTAGATTGTAATCTAACGCTTTTTATCTCGATAGATTGTAAACTATCGACAGATTGTGAACCGTTCAATGTTCTGAGTGTCAATTTTTGAAATATTGTCTCTTTCTTTTAGGTTAGGATAGGATAGGGTTCGACATAAATAATCAGGCTGGTTAGGTTCTATCGGATTAATATACCTAACAATCTAGCAAAAAAAAATGCGTTAAATTGTAATCTTTCGACAGTTTACAATCTCGCGAGATAGATTATAATCTGAAGGTTTTTAAAATTTTACGGTGACATATCCCCCTGGATCTATTTCATGTTCGTATACTATGGTTTAAAACTCACTATCGCTTCCTTTCAGCCCATGAATCCGCATACAATTCGAAGGGGCCTTAAACCAAGTGATACGTTATAAGCTATACGAACTTAGGTCGGGGAAGCGTATCTGAATACTGGAATACATCCGAAGCTAAATTGTCTAGTGCTGCTTCCACTTTCCATTAGATTTAATTCTGAATAAGTTGCCTTAAAATAATTGGAACCTTCGTTCCAATTATTTTAGTACAAATATTATTTAGAATCTCCAAAAAGCTTCTTTTCTAAATAATGTGTAATGAGTATATTTTGAACCGTTTTATGAACAGCAAAACTTTAGGTATTTTAATAAACTGTTATTAAATATTTTTTTATTGGTTGTTATTTATTCAATTGTATAAGCTTTTAATATCTGAATACAGCGCAGCACTATCATATAAAATCGCAAAGAAAAGAACAAAATATTGTATCAAATAAAATATCTTACCATCCCAATTATAACGTTGTAATAATAATTAATATTATTATCATCTATGCAATTGTAATTTGTTTCCGAATAACTACGTTTAAAATTGTTATCTTGATATAGCTGCTTACTAATAGTAATCATCAGAAAAATGGCTAGAAATGGAAATGAAAAAAATAGAAGAGAAAAATGGGAATGTAAAATTAAAATTTTACACTAGCGCGAGCTTTAAGTAAGTTCATTTTTTCTCAAACAGTAAAAGTAACACAATAAATTATAACGAGGCAAGTGTTATTTACCTATATTGGGTATAACTATTTCATGTCTGTGAACATAATCGTCTACTTGATAATGCTCTCGCCGTACTAATATTGAAGAAGAAGAAGAAACAAGAATTACATCATTATAGGTGTAGATGTACCCCACAGAATTATAACTGCTGCCTCACATAGATGCCTAGTAGGTATTATACATATATTATGAGGGATAATCATCATTATATTGTCAGCATGCGAATGTCCACTGCTAAGCATATGCCTTTAGGTCGCCACCACCCCACCACACCCAGTCCGCAGCCTTCCTTATAAAGCCACTTTTTTATGGTCGGTCCAACGTGTTGGAGAGCGCCCCTACTATGCAGCCTCCACTCAACTTCTAGCTCCAATGCTCCTACAAGCATAGCCAGCCTTCAACTTATTGATAGTTTGAGCTATGTCAATGACCTTTGTTCTTCTGTGGTTTAATGACTATTACCTATTTTGTGTTATTAATGAATAGTCAACTCTTGAATGAACATTAAATATATAAATAAATAAAAATAGATATATTAAAAATTAAAATATAAATAAAGATTTAAAATTGTGGCAGGATGAATTTGACAGATTGACTGTGAAACGAATGAGACCTGAGGGAGTCATCAACATCCAGAAATAATTATTCTGCTAAATATTTTATTAACTTTATTTAATTAATCCTTTTCTATAAACTCTCACAGTGTGGACATGAAAAGATTTGTGTTTAAAAATATGTTTAAAAGCTATTGTAATGCTTTAAGACATTATCAGTGTGATTTACGACGAAGTTATTATAATGTACTAGATGATTCCCGCGACTTCGTCCACGTGGCTTAAGCTATTTTGATTTCCGCGGGATACAATCTTTCCCTGTACCAAATTTCATCAAAATCGGTTGAATAGATGGGCCGTGAAAGCGTAGCAGACAGACAGACACCCTCTCGCATTTATAATATTAGTATGGATTAGTATGAATGTATGTTTTTTTTTTTTTAATTGTTACAATATAGAAGAAAGTCACCGATTACCTATTAATAGTATTGAGCTAATGAAAACTATTTCTAGAAAGAAAGATAAGCGATGTAAATTAAAATTATATTGGTAACTAAAATTTAATTCTGTAATTACGAGTAAGTGTTAATATTGTAACTTTACTATTTATGGTTTTTTCTTTTCCAAATTTATTTTATATTTCACTATAATAGCTATCGCACTATCAAACATAAAATTAGCTTATCAGATAATACCTACTTCAAAGGCGATTATATAATGATAATTAGATTTATCTATGTATTTTATGTTTTATATTTAAACAGGTGAAAGGTTAGGACTTCTTATCTCCTAAACTTTGAAATGTGTATGTAACATCATAAGAAATAGTAAAGCTAATTTACGGTTAATAAAGGCTATTTTATTTTTGTAGGTATATGTATTCCAATAAAAAGATTTTTTTCTTCTAAGAACTGGTCAAATGTGTGTAGAACAAGCATTAAGAATTCGTAGCCAGGCTGGTTGCGATATAAACTTTTTAAATTTCAATACAAACTTCGTGTAGCGCCAACAGGTTTCTATACCTGAGATGGACAGAAAAAGACTAAAATGGTTCCATGTTTTACTAAGGATCCCTAAACATTGAACCCTGTCAGAGAAGGTAAGAAGGTAAGACCATATCAACAATCAAAAGCGCTGCTCGTATAAAGTAGAAAAAAATCCGCGAAAGGAAAATTAACAATCTATTACTTGCATACTTTCCACTTTCAAACGACCCCATATCAAAGGGCACTGACATTTTTTGCAATCCCTTTGTAACAGTAAATAAAGGAGGCCATAAATTTTCATAGCTCGATCTCGTAATTTATTTATTTTGGACAAGGGTCGCAGCGAGGTCTTATTAAAGATAATTCGATAAGAATCCGTTTGATGGGGCTAACAAACCAATTTTTATACCTAGGTACTTAAGAAAAGATTTTAATCAAATATTAAAAATATTTTTTGTTGATATTCAATCACACCAAGAAGTAATTTTCCATTGTCGTCCTCAACCAATAGTAATTAAGTTTTAAATAGTAAAACATATTTTATGTAATGTTATTAAAAAGAGTATAAAGTTAATACCAAACCATTATTTCGTAGTAGCATTAAGATCACCTTCTTAAAGGGAATAGGTACATAATATAGGTAAATTAATAAAAGACTAGGAAGAAATCTCTCGGCGTTGTATTCCTAATTATTTGTGTTTCCCTTTCCATTAATCAAATAATGGTAGGAGTTTTCTTGAGATAATAATGCGGTGCGGTGGGTTCCCCGTCCTCCTGTCAGAGGAAGAAATAGATTTATATAACAAAATTACTTACTATCATAATATTACCTAGCTACGTAAAATACGACTTATTGAAATATTGAATTTCCTTAAAAATGCAGTCCATATTCCGCGGATTGAGTAAGAGACTGACATATTTCACAGTTCTTCGAGTCTCGGAATATTGATCAGCCAAATCTCTCATACCGCAACGCCAGATGCTCACCGAAAATTACTTTCGAATAAATCCGCTGAGCGCCACATAAGTGATATGCTCGTGCTCACGTAAAGCGTGCCACGACAATGGGAGTAATCAATTATTTATGAGATACATGGATCAGGTGATTTATTTCTCAATTTCGTAAAGCAGCATAATAACATACTTTTTATTTTTGCCTCAACAGCTGTTGTTCCTATACTTATGGTGCACATAAACTATGCGCATTATATGCGACATTCAACTCGCGCGCGAACTATACTTGAAGTTTCGTGTATAGTGACATGCGACAACTCAACTCACCGACTCGTAGAATTTAGAAATTAGCGGTAGATTTAATCAACGACTCAATAAAAAAAAACTTATAATCATCATCAATTCAACCCATTGGCGCTCACTACAGAGCACGAGTCATCTCTCATGAGAAGAGTTTGGCCATAGTCCACCCCGCTGGTCAAGTGAATACTTACACCATTCTGTACAACGTTTTCCGTATGATTTTGCTACGGGATTTATTCACATTTAGATATCCCATTATTTTTCAAGCGGATGCTAAAGCCACGTTTGTTCGTTTGTTCTCAGTACTTTGGTTGACCAATTTGTCAGTCAGGGGTGCCTAGACATTATAAATATTGACCTATAGTAAATCAGTGGATAGTGGAGCGATCTAAATCTCTTAACCTACAGGATCTGAATATTATCATATAACCCATCAATGTGCCTCAGCCCTCACCCCAGGCATTGTCATAAGAACACTAATTATAAGTTTTTCAGTTAGTTTAATGCTTAGAGCCATCATTCGTTTAGTCATTAATTTCAAATCGATTCCTAAGTGGGACAGTAAGATACCGATGCACTTTGTATCAACAAAGAAGTCCACATTGTACGTTAATAATTGTAATAATCGCGTCTAGCCGTTTGCAAATACACTAAAATAATCGTACGTACTCGTACTAATTTTCCAGTCCTAATTTTATGTTATGAATATTTAAAGAATAAATTATTTTAAACTAGCATTTGAGTCCGCAAACGGAAGCAATAAATAATGCGTGCTCGTGCTCCTTTTCAAAATATTTTCCCATCCCATCTTCTTTATCTTCCTTGACCAATACAAAAATATTGCTGATAATAAATATACTTACTGATTGTTTCACACTACAGTACTACAAACAAATGCTTACTGTACCTTTGACAACTTTGGTTTTCGGGAGAGTAAAATTACTCTACTGAAAATCAAAATTAATAAAAAATCACCCAATAGAATATAATATGTTTTATTTTAAATATACATAAAATGATATCAACATCTTAATTTTAACATTGATAAATATTATACGTTACATTCATACTAGAAATGTGTTAAATTGATATTAAAATATTTACACAAATTTACTAAAATTGTCGGATATTATTGTCATAACATTATTTTTACTATAATTAGTACATTTCCATTTATAAGTAAGTTACATTTTAGCCAGCCATGACTATGGTTATATCAAAATGAACTCTTATTATTAAATGTCCTAAACAAATGATATAAAAAATCTCTACATAGTTATTATTAATTATCTATCATTAATACATAATGTATACGCAAGAAAACAAATATATATTATTTTATTTAAAAATAAATTTGGCATTTGGATTCTGTTATTGTTTACGGTATCGTTTAATTCATAGCATTATATGAATGACTAACAAATCATGGAAACTTGAAAACAAATATATAAACAGGATTTAACGGGCATAAACAGGTAATCAAAACTCCTATTTTATATTGAATGGAATATTAAATGTTGATTATAATACGAAATAGCTTGTAGTTATGGTAAAACCTTATTCACTTATGTGAAAAAAACCTCGTAATACATACAGTTGAAAAATCTGCATAAGTAGCACACTGATAATATGCAAAGAAATCTAGTGAATTTTAGTTCCATAATTATTCTCTCTGCAACATTCAATGAACCTCGAATTTGTAATAAATTGTATAGTAAAGGAAACCTTAGATAAAACGTTATTAAACACAATATTTTATTTTCATACTTTTCCTGTAAAATAATACTTTCTTACATATTTCGTAAATCTAATGTACTTACTCAAATAAATGTATTGTCATAACATTACAGACAAAAGCGTTGTTCTAAATCTACAATAAATTCTTTGTTTTTACTTACTCGTACATACGTTTTACGAACAATAAATTACATACTACGTGTTTAGAAGTTCAAAAGAAACTTCAATTGCTAATAATTATTTTGGCTCGACTATAACGTTATGAGCCAAAACACGCTTTTATAGCTACACGGAAGACAAATTTATTAGGTATCATAATTATTATCCAAATGTCCACTTTTTTTAATCTAAAAATATAATATTATGTTATGTAAGTTATAAAATTAATGAATAATTCTAATTTAAAGGTCAGCAAAAAATTAATCCAAAGCCTTATGACCTATAAGCCGATAATATGACAATAATTTAATTAACATATTAGGCTTATTAAATTATTGTCATACATAATAATTATATTCAATATGCGAAATATAAATAGTTAAAGATAAAAATGCGCCTATTTTGTTTACAAATCAATATTTTGAATGACTGATAATAGTTACAATGAAAATAACTGTTAATGAATTGATTTTCCTCTGTGATCCATGAAACTCCTTTGTTCATACCTTTTATGTTAAATTATTTTTCCTACGGGTTTAACTATCATATAGACAACGCCAATGACTAAAATTAGCGTTATTCTTTCAAATGCAAAATATAAAGACCAATGCCATAATAATTTGTAATGGAGTGTAGTTCCGTGCAAATACTAAAGAGGCGTGGCATTTTTCTCATCAACTAACTCTTTAGCGCTAATTTAAAGTAGGTATCTGTAAAAATTCTAAAAATCTTTGTAAGATTTAACACTTTAGTCAATGATTATTATGTTCATATATTATTGAAAAATAAAGAATACCTTAATCAAAACATATGAGTACAATGCCTTATTGGTCCTGTACTTTTGTAGGAATAACTTAAGTACATGCATCAGGGTGACGTCACTTAAAAATTATTGCCATGATTTAGATACTGTACCTAAATACAGCATTAATTTATTATCTTAAGCAAACAACTTATATAATAAGTTTAAATAACTGTAACTATCGAGAATGTCTTGTAATTATTTTAAACATTTATATATGTTACACAAATATATTTGTCCTCGTTTTATGTTGGTCTCTATTATTGTCTTTACAATCATATTGTCATGTACAAAATACCACTACGTTCTTATTTTCTATATTTTCGAATACATATTTTTCGATAAAATCACGACTAAATGCCATACCAACATGATATTATTTTTAAAATATTACATTACAAATGAGTAATTTATTTATTCATCTCTCATCTACTAATATTTAATTCTAATAATATTAAATTAAATATATCAAAATTAATTTTATAAGATTGATAACTGTAGACAAAACTTCATTAAACTTTTTGTAATTAATGAATTGAAAATAATATTTTTCTAATTGTATTTATAATTTGATCAAATACAAAATGATATGATATTTGTGATATTTTCGAGAGTAGAGTTTTAGCAGTAATATCTGTTTATAATTAAATCTGTCCCATCCTATTTATTGTCAATATTTACTTATATATATTAAACTTACATTAAAGCTGATATTTACTTTTTAATATTTACTGACTGTCATAAATTTACGATTTACATAACAATTTCAACGTCGAAATGTACAGGCTAAATCGTTTACAACAACCTCCAAATTACAATAATCTTAAAAAATACAACAGCCATGTTTTATCACCTAAGTCAAAAAAAATATAAAAATGGTAATTTTTGTTTACAATATTAACACATAAGTTATGATAGAGATGATAACATGCACGTTAGAGAGTGTTCCTTTGTTGTAAACGACGTATTGTCGAGGCGGGCCGGACGGCCGTACTTTCTGCTTCTCGGTTCGCTGTGCGTATTCATTGTTCGTACTATTTGAGGGTCCTGCATTCACGTTGTATAGATTGAGAGCGTTGTTGATGCCGTGAAGTTCAACGTCGAGCGCATTCTGGTTCCTGTCTTGTTGCTTCTTGTAGTGTCGCTTCGGTGCCCGAGTTGTCGCCGTGACTGACGTTGTTGTGCGCTCCGTTGTCGTTGTTGTGGTTGTTGTTGTTGTTGTTGTTGTCGTCGTAGTTTTCTGTGGCGTTTCTGTAGAAAATTAAAATTATTTTTCCATTATAACAGTCCAACAAAATTCAAATATTTTTTTAGTTCGGAATTACATTTCTTGACATAATATTTTAAACTAATAAAAAGAAAGATGTGTATTTCTATGCTATACTTATTAAATGCAATCAACATTTTGTTGATAATTAAGGACTGGGTAGGTAGGTAGATATATTTTATCATTAAAATACACTTAGCAAAAATACTCGTATGTTAACCAACCTTTTAGTGTTATAGTTGCATTGGCTTTCCCATAAGCATTGCCGGCCAGACAAGTATACTCTCCAAAGTCACTCTTCTTGAGGCGATTGACCGTCAAGTTCATGCGCATCGCGTACTCGTTCAAGTAATTTTCCGATATGACGTACTTTGAGCTATTCAACAGCTTCGCACCTATGGAATAGCAAAGGAAATGAATTAATTATTAATACAACTATAACAACATACAAATAAAGTCGCAATAATTTTCTTTCCTGCAAAAATGCCATTACTATAATATAATTATCGCTTTCATCTAAAACAAAAACCGACTTCAAACTATAAGTACCAACTTAAACTAATAAGTAAAAAGCATTATCTGGGTATATATTTTGTTTTTTGTTGATTTTCTCAAAAAGCGCTATATCAATTTCGATAAAATTTATATGGGACCACCTCAGAAGTAACTGTGATCTACCAAACAAAAAAAGAATCATCAGAATTTATTCTTAGTTGGCGCAATGATCGCGTAACATACACACGAAAAAAAAACATACAGTCGAATTGAGAATCTCCTCCTTTTTTAAGTCGGTTAATTATAATATGTAGTTTTCAAGTTAACGTCATAGGGTTTAAAATTACAATTTCAATTACTGAAAACTTTCCTTCCGGTATCTATATGATATCTTTTGATTAATAGGCAAACTCCAAAGGGATTTTTTACGGTTGATAATATTTGATGACATTTACCATTCAGTGACTTTCCTCGCTGCCACATGGTCAGTGCCTTAGGAGAGGCCTCGACATAGCATTGCAAAGAGACCTGCAAGTCCGCTGTACGCCACACAACCATGCTAGCTGCTCGCACGATCGGCTCGACTAGTGTAAACAGACAAAAATCATACCAAATATATAAAATCCTTTCTCGGTAAAGTCAAACATGCGTAGGCATATAAAATATTGCCTACCCTTTGAGTATAGTATATTTTAATTAATGCAACTTGTAGAATAATTAAAATATTGTAATTATTAATTAATTGTATCTACGTTTCTGTTCTGCACTAATAATGTCTGGTTCACCCTTCATTCAAAATAGGAAAGAGGAAGCATTTTTTATGTGAGTGTGTTACACCTTAAATTCGTATAATTTTTAACAGGATTGATGAAAGTCAAGAGCAAACCGTTCAGGTATAGCTAATAATATATGAAGTAAAGTAAAGAAAACTTACATAGCACGGAAATCTCGTAGCGTCGACTCTTGGTTGGTGGAATGCCGTTCGCAGCGATGCAAAGGTATGTGCCCATATCACTCCGCTTTAACCCTTTTAACGCCAACGTCTCTCCTACATAGCTGTCCATCACTGAGTGACAAAGAAAAATATGCGTTACAAAAGTTTATATGTAAAAGATCATTGGTTACAAACGTACCAATAAATATTGAATGTGTAAGGGCTAAAATTTCGAAAAAAAAACAAACGTTTCTCTTTTTAATGATTTAGTAGAATATTCAGGTTTAATACATCCAATATTGAATCTGAAAAATATAACGAAGTTGCGGGCATCAGCTAGAAAAAAAATTATATTATTGTTACTCTTTGATTTACCGGTGTAAAAAGTATTATATTATGTCCGTCTCAAAAGTGCAAGCTATCTTCTTATTATGTCAAATTTAAAAATAGTAATGACTAATGTACTTGCAAGTAAGTATAGGAGAAAATCATTATATTCTAATTTCTAATCATTTAAATAATTGTTCAAAAATTATGAGTGCTATGGTACAAGCTCCTTTGACGGTAGCAGTTTAGTCAAAAGAGGTATCTCCTCATCCTACGGTATGAGAGGCGTTATAGAAATGGGAATCCGCTTATAACTATGATAGGTTTTATGACCCATACGTCATATCTAACTGTTTTACGTGACTTTGTACCTATTGGAATACTAAATCAACCGGTTTTACAGCTTTGCCTGCAGAATGATAAAAAAAACGGACCGTGAGAGAAGCCAATAGCTTTCGTCTCAAATATTGATGTAGTAGCCCATTAAAATTATTAATTTCATGCGATCGTAACCGCAGGCGTATTTCGTGGGTCATAGTTCATTCATTAATAGCCGAGCCATAAATGAAAAACCACTTGCGCGAAGTGCCAACTACGGGGGTAGCGTTGCCAAAACGTTGTTCACAGATGTACAGCACCCAAGAGTAACTCACTTTTACTAGTTTACTTTAAAATTTGATACGTTCTACAAATTTTGATTATAATATAAATAATAAGTTTTTACAAGCAAGTCAGTAATTTTGTTTTTAGGCTGATAAAAAAGGCTCCACGGAAACCCGGCTCTACGGAAAGTAGCACTCCTTCTAGAAAGAGTGTGGCGACCGCTTTGAGTTCTTGCTATTACAGCTTCAGATAAACCACCTCAGTCACCATAATAGAAAGATTGATCACTCATAGTGATAAGGCAGCCTTTACACCGTAACAAGTTGTAAATTTGGTAAAGTTGGTACCTATGTATTTATTTATCTATACATATTATAAAGAGGCCTCATCGTCTATGCCGACGTTTGCTATTTGGATGCAACAGAGGAGCTTCTCGACAAATTAGATCGGCTTCAGAATTTGTGCATCCGTTTTATCTATGGATTGCGCAAATTCGACCATGTTTCAGAATTCCGTCGAAACTGAAGTGGCTCCCTATTCGCCTTCGCCGGAATGTTCATATTCTAACACTACTTTTTAAAATATTAAAGTTTTCTTCCCCACCTTATTTACATGAGCATTTCCAGGATGCTCCTCCCCGAACAAGACCTTTGTGCACCTGTGTCATGATAAAGTCTCTCGAAGTACCCTCATGGAACACCATATTTTACGCCAAGTCGTATGCGGTGGTAGCAGCGCGTCTCTGGAATTCCCTTCCAGGGAATATCCGTGAGACTCCATCCGTGGGTGCTTTTAAATCTAGACTGAAGCAGCATTATCTTTCTTCTTTATATGATTAGTAACTATAAAATAGTTTCAATATTATTTTATTTTTATATATTTATGATTGTTTAATATGTTTAATATACTGTTATGTATGTATACTAGTACTTTATTTTGTATGTATGTTATTAATTTGTGTAGTTCACGTAGATATTAATATAATATGTATATGTTTATGATATTTATTATCATGAATAAAGCTTTATTGAATTCCATATAATTATCATAAGTCTTATTAAAAGTTTTTACTCTAGTTTATAAGTACCTACTCAGTTTTATCTATTTTTCACCATTCTCACATTCTAGGGCTGCTGGAAGAAATCTCTTCTAGAGATAAGTTGTCCTTGTACATGTCCTTTAAATTTTTATGTTTAGTTTTTAAGTTTGATACTAAATATATAAATAAAGTTTGTTTGTGACGTTGTAGGGGGTAATCTCTGGATCTACTGAACCGATTTTGAAAATTATGGTACCAATAAAAAGCCACTATATTTGTGAGTGTCAATACTAGGTAATCCGAAAAATTAGGGAGTTCCCGTGGGAATTTTTAAATTCCCACGGGAACTCCCTAATTTTACCTAACTTATTTCACGCGGACGAAGTCGCGGCTATCTGCTAGTATATATATATTAGGTCGTTAGTATGTATGCTCTACTTATTCTTCCTCCACAACCTTTCTCTCCGCCAAGAGTCAATGGTAGAAATCTCTTATAGAGATAAGTGCTTCCTTGCCCACTATGTATAGGTACCTAATATGTTTTCTTCATATTTTATAATGTTTTGGTACAAAAAATAAATTAAAATTTTAAATTAAATTTTGTCACGATTCGTGTTTGTTGTGTTCTGTTATTTGTTTGTGTATAATAAAGTGTTTTTACTTTCTAACATAATCCCACTGGTACTAGTCAATAACAGTATGAAACTAATGAATACAATCGCGTTTTTTTTATGTTAAGCATTCTGTAATATATTTTAGCTATCAGTGAGAGCGATGTCTTCAAATTTAGGTGGTTTCCGATAATTTTGATTACACTAGTAGCTGTCTAACACCTCAATGACACCGTGAAGTTTTATAATATTTGGAAAATAATGTGTTATTTATCCATACTTCCATACTAGTTTAGTAGTTCCATACTTTCCTTAGTATTACTTTTTCTTTCTTTAGTATTACTTCTAGTAGTTTCCATACTTTCTGGTGGGAGGCTTGGGCCGTGGCTAGTTACCACCCTACCGGCAAAGACGTGCCGCCAAGCGATTTAGCGTTCCGGTACGATGCCGTGTAGAAACCGAAGGGGTATGGGTTAATATAACTGCCATGCCCCTAACAGGTTATCCCGCTACCATCTTAGACTGCATCATCACTTACCATCAGGTGAGATCGCAGTCAAGGGCTAACTTGTAGTGGATAAAAAAAAGCTAATATTATAAATGCGAAAGTGTGTCTGTCTGTCTGCTACGGTTTCACGGCCCATCTGTTCAACCGATTTTGATGAAATTTGGTAGGTACAGGGGTAGATGGTATCCCGCGGAAGGACATAGGCTACTTTTTATCCCGGAAAAATAAAGAGTTCCCGCGGGAATCAAAAATCTTAATTCACGCGGACGAAGTCGCGGGAATTAGCTAGTTATAAATAAATTCACGTGAGGTGACAGATGTTGATATATATGTACATTCCGGTTTCCTTCTATAGATATAAGTAAATAGCTACAATTTTTTTTTTAATAGTCATGATGGAGTTACCGCGTGAACGTTAAGGCGAAACGATGCCAAACCGACGCTCACCGGATGTTAACTATCCGAGACTAACTCACTTATGCGAGCCTTTTGATAGACGATATTGTTGGGCCTCGTCTAAACGATATCAATTCCACTTTAAAATTATATTTGTAAAGGCATCCATTACATCTTTTCCTGTATTAAAAAGACAAAAATAATAATATAATGAGAAATTTTAAAACCTTTAACTTACATGTCAGTGTATAAAACTATGTTATGTTTATTGTTTAGTGTTTATATGGTACACAAAACACGAAATATTTACTAAAACATTTCAGGTAAGTATGAAATGATAGGATCGGTTCTGAGTTATAACAAAACAAAACATGTGCATACATCATGAGTTATACACAAAATATATAACATAAATAGAAAAGACTAGGGAATGAATGAGGATGGAATTAAATATATGATGGAATATGCAATGTACCTAATGTATTATGCAAATCGTTGCGTAGGTGTACAACACATTTAAGATGTAGCTAACAGAAATGTATAGGTACAATACATCTTTAAAATACGTCTTTGTATATCAATAAAATATTTATAACTAGATGATGCCCGCATCTTCGTCCGCATTTTTTTAGGTATTTTTAATCTCTCTCTATCTCTAGATTTTTCGGTGTAAAAAGTAGCAATAATATCATTCCCGGAATGCACCTTTACACCAAATTTCGTCGAAATCGGTTAAACATACCTATGGGTTGGGAAAGCGAGCAGACAGACAGACAGATGAACAGACAGACAAACTTCTGCATTTAACTTGTTAGTATGGATTTACAGTGTGAGTTTATAAAACCTGCACAGCCATCGAAATATTCATTTCGTACTAAAAACCGTTGATGTCTGGACCATTTTAGAATATACCGAGAATATTTTCTCCCTAAATCGCTCTCTCGTATGTATTCTCCTTTGCGGTAACAAGGTAACTAACTTTAGGTTGATAGTTTTTGGAGTCGCTTTCGTGTACACAATTTTTAACGTCGTTATGGCTACATAATCTGTTTAGTGTCGATACTCCATCGTGGTATCGTTTAAAGGCTGTGACGTATCACGTAACTGAATTACTCTTTGTCGTTAGGATTCGAGTCTACCGTGGGATGTACATGAAATGATGATAATAAATATTGATGCAAGTCAACATTTATGTAAATAAAAAGAAATATTTTCGTCATCGTTTTGGGGACCTTTTGAGTTAAGAAATAAAATTATTTATATTTCTTGCTAAACATCAAATTTTTTGTCGATCGATAAAAACTTCTTATTATACATACATAAATTTGATAGGTTGCATCCCGGGGAAGGACATTGGCTTTATTTTAATTTTAACCCGGAAAATTAAGTTCCCGCGGGAATGCGGACGAAGGTAGGTATCTTTTTAAAATATGTACATCCTAACTACTAAAATGCGAAAGTGACATTAGATATTTCAAAAAGCCCAAATAGTGAAATTAACCAAGCAAAACTACACTGTAAACGTTATTAGCATTTTGGAACGAATTTAATGAATTTCCCTTAATTAAGCATCGCTAATCAGGCGTGCTTTAATCAAAACATTACCCCGGCAATTCGCCGTTTAGCGGAGACTGTCAAATTAAATTTAAATGGAAACAATTTATAACTTTATTATGGCATACGACCCCGATCCTAAATCTCGGGGCGCAGACATAAAATACTGCGTTACGTACAGAGCAGCCAATTTTGAAAAGTTATCGAAGGAATATAATCCTTATTTTTAACGCGACAAGGATCAACGGGCTACTTATATATGTACGTGTTTAGGTGTACGCGTACAATATCAAAAGCGCCTGCATGAAATTGTGTTTTATTAACGGGTTATAAAGTCGGAACGCTACACGTCGTTGGCAACTTGTTACTCGATTCGCCCGCGATTTAGCCATTCGCCTTAATTATTACTTACTGGCTAATTGTTTTCCGATTCAATTATAGCGCAGTGTTTTCTTGAGAACACTTTTCTTGTGAAATGAGTAGGATAAGAATATAATTTAGCACTAATAATAATTAATTGTTTATTTATATAACAAGAAAATAGGAGGTAAAGGTCTCTGGACTAGGCCTATGTCGCAGGTCAAGAGGATGTTCAATTAAATATGTTGTCATGTTTTGTTTTAGTAACAACTATTTATTCAGCAATAAAGGTTATAATTATGATTACCTTATTATTTATTTAACCTCATTACGAACTCAAAACACATGTTTTTTGTCAGTAATTATTGAAAAGATAATAAAAAAATTGGCAGTCATAGGGAATGCCGATAGAAGTGAAAACGGATATTTTTTTAAGTTAAAATTATTAAAATATAAACCTTAACTGACGTTACAACAATAACAACGTATGACGTAACAATATGACGTTAAAGTTTAATTTCGAATGTAGTATATTTATATGTTCGCGAGCATGTCGGTCACGCCAGCATTTCGGTCACTCGAGCATGTCGGTCACGGTCACGCGAATTTACATTTTTACCCCTTAACAAAGAGTGCTCAACGCGCCTAAAGAAATTTTACACTTCAATATAAATTACCAAAAAGTGCTCAACGCGCCTAAAGAAGTTTTCACTTCAATTATTAAACAGATTAAATTTTATGGCGATGAATTCTATATTAAAGTTTTATTTTTGATCTATGGCTAAATTGTGAGTTTGTTGTGTGTTTTCGCTCTTGGAGTAAAGTTAATTAACTGACGCGAGTCCGCCCAGCGCTGCGTCGCAAGCTCGGCAACAAAGATAACTAATTGTAATTAACTAATCTGACTCCGTGCGTGTGTTTGATTAATTATACGATACACGGATACACGAGGATATTGTATAAATAGCTGCTTGCTTATATGTGACAAATAGGTATATTATTATTGGTATAATATTAAGCTAAATATCTGAGCTGAGGGCTGTGTTAATCAGTGAACGTTCACACTCCGCAGTACAACCAACAACAACAACAGGTACCAACTGCCTTAGTTAATTCATAGAGTGAACCTTTGTGTAAAAAGTTTCCAAATTTTGAGCTGTATACTTATTTATATTATATCCGTCATACCTTTTTACACGCTTTTTATTAGCTTCAGACGTATGTATGTTAGTACGAGTATGTAACGGAATCTTTGAACATGATTTTGACCCCCTTTAAAACGTCGGATTAACTCGAAATTTGGCATACTTATTAAGGACCGATGACAATTCAATATTTTAAACAGTTTGACCCGTTATCCTTAAATCAGGATTAGCGATTTTTTGTTTTCCTGAGACCCGGAGTGTCTGCGTCAAAAGCGTGTTTTTTAGTTTTTTAAAACTATTATTTAGTTTAGGTAAGTATTGAGATTAATGTTATTGTAAATTTTTAATAATGTGTGTTTTTAAAAAGACTGTAATTTGTATTTATTTAAGTAAGTAATTGGAAATAAAGGCTTTATTTATTTAATTATTTTTTTAAGTATTAAGATAGGAAAAATACTGTAAAGTTAATAAACATGTATTCGAACGAACTGAGTACATAACATCTTAAATTTTATTTGTAAGTGCCAAGTAGGTAGCAACTGGGGTATGAATCAAGAGAATGAACAAAACGCCCAAATGGCAATTGTGATTTGTTGAAGCGTGTATAACATGTCCAATTAATACTAAGGCAGTGCTCCCCCACTCTTTAACTATAACATCCAGCTTATGTTTACCCACGACCGCAAGTCTTTTGTTTACGCTTAATGGCTTAAATAAAACGGGTCAAATACGTAAAACAGTCACCTAAAAAGGTTTGAAATACTTAACTTTACCCATCCTAATTTACACCTTAAAATTAAACGCTTAAGGGTTAAATTATGCCACCAAATTGGAATAATTTCACATAAGTTCGCATTTTACTTGCGGATCGGCTGTATAAACGCGCCAAACTGCTGTCTTTTACCTCAGCCTACGTACAACTACAAAAGATAACAAGCAACAGCTTAGCCAAGCAGATTTCCACTTAGACATCCATTTAATTTCCTGACCGAAACCCCGATTGTTACATCACTTTGTTTAAGCAGCAATTGAGTTATTTGCGAACGTTTCTTTTATTTTGAGGAAATGAATACCAATCCCGCCGTCGCGTCGGAGAAGTCTTACTTTCGTAAATTAAAATTCGTCGACTAGTAAGTTCTTTCCTAAAGGTAAAAAGCCGTGTTTAATGTACCTAATGTATTTACCTAAACATAAATTTAGTACTATACGTCATATCTATATGGCAGATCGGTACAAAACATTAACCAATGTTAAATTTATGAGAAGTGCCGGATAACCTCCGCTACACATTCATTTTACTCGGTTTGACATTATTCAGACGTTCCCCAAGGTTGATAGCGCATTTATTACATAATATTTTGTGAGTTCTTTCCAATATCTGGAGGCGATATCTTAATAAATCCCATAAAACTCCAATGTTTCAACCACGCTAGCACCTGCGCCCGCTTCGGGCGGGCTATGAATGTAAAATTATTCGTGTTTCTTTTTTACCACTTAGCAGAATCCATCCATATGAAAATATAATTGAAGGGAAAATTGTCGCTTTATGTATCACTTTTCTAAAATTGACGTCTAAAGGAGGAGAATATCTAACGTTATATAAAAATCTGCGGTAGCTCTCGGAATACTGTCACGTTTAGTACAAGCACGAAGTGATATTATATTCTGATGAATGTGGCTGGCGTATTCTTGTATTTTGTTATATCACAAATTGAGTAATACATACACGCACAACAACATAATATTCTCACAAAACAATTCTCAAAGTTTTAATATAAATTAACCTTATAGCAATTTAGTTTTAGCCTTTCATTTCTCCTTCATCCCAAAATATAATTTTATCTCATTCACCAGTTCTTTTCACACACAGTAGGCTCTGATCCACAATCTGTGTAGTGCTACTGACTCTCCTTAAGGCACGCTAGATTCGTAAGTAGATATTGTGGCCAATGCTGTGTAACACACTCTCTAAACTAAAATGCTGCCCCTATCTGCAAAGAGTATTATGAAAAGGTTAGCAATACGAGTATTTTTAGTGCTTTCATTTCAGTTTAGAGATTGTGTACAACAGAATCAGCCCCATTATCATCAAAAAGAGTAGATTATCACACACAACATCACTAGAGTTTTGAAAGTTTACCTTTTAGTTCACTTCCATCTTCGTTCCGAAATATAATATTTCGTCCACCCGCTCTTTTCCAGGACACAGTAGGCTCTGGTACACCAGTAGCTGTACAGTGCAGCTGTACGGACCCTCCTTCTGGTGCGCTAGCCTCAGAATCGTCGTCGTCAGCGATCTCAGGAGATATCACGACAGACAGGTGACCCATCTAAAACAATAATAACAACATACGTTTTTTTATTAGGTATTGTATGTTAAAGTTTTAATATGCATTTTTAATATACTAAACTTATTGCAATTTCATGTATCAATATTATATACCTATTGGGAAATTCGCTGAAGCACAAAATTTGAAATAAAGAGAACCAATTTCACTAAATACCTATAGCCCAAACTATCAGCGAGCTGAAATGATAATTGGAGATTCATATAAATAGCACATTTCTTGAGAATTAGAAACGTAGGTTTTTTACTCCTACAGCTACTGACATTACGAAGTTACGGTTCAGAAAAGGATTTTTTTTTATCCGCTACAAGTTAGCCCTTGACTGCGATCTCACCTGATGGTAAGTGATGATGCAGTCTAAGAATATTAAGAACTACCTATTAGTGACACTCGCTTATTTGTATTTTTTTTATCCAGTACAAATTAGCCCTTGACTGCGATATCACCTGATGGTAAGTGATGATGCAGTCCAAGATGGTAGCGGGCTAACCTGTTAGGGGCAGTCATATTGAACCCATACCTACCCCTATTCGGTTTCTACACGGCGTCGTACCGGAACGCTAAATCGCTTGGCGGCACGACTTTGCCGGTAGGGTGGTAACTAGCCACGGCCGAAGCCTCCCACCAAAAACAAAAGTATTACAAAAAGTAATTAAAAAATTCTGTTCTTTTGTTTTTAGTAGTACCTAATCATAATATGAAATATTATATTTATTATAAGCTACATAATTATTGATATAATAGATAACAGGGAGTAATGGGTATGTTATTACATACCAAATGTTACTTTATCAACCTGCCAAGTGTCTGTGGTATCTTTTGTTTACTGCTAACATTATTATATTACGTTAAATTATATAACCATGAAATAAAGCCTTGAATGTGCCATAGCGTCTTTCATTGATGCGTCAGTTTCTCCAGGCTACTCAAAATAATATACCTACGATTGTATATAAGTAACTATAGGTACGTATATAAGATATATATAAAATAATATAATATTATAATAATTTGTACTTTTTTTCAGTGAACGGTCTGCAGTGTAGGTAGTTCATTTTAAAATCCCTCAGAAAATTAAATCCAATTAAAAAAAAATAGAATACTTGGAATCTACTAAAGTAATGCCTGAAAAGTGGATGTTTAAAGAACACATAATTCTCTGCATTTTAGGTCCTATTTAAAAGAATCAATCTAGCAACGTGAAATTTTGCTTTTTACGACCTTGACGTATTTGACGACGTTTTAAAAAAATACACCCTAACGTAGACAGTTCCAGGGAGCGTCAGCTACTTAGAAAATTAAAGTAATTATGCAGATAAGTAGTATTTTCATCGAATAGATATCGATATACAATTGAATTAACAAATTGTTTGATAATATTATGAGATAGCTAGAAGCTGGATATTATTATAAACCCAGCATCAGAGAGACTGGATATCACGCTGAAACTATTAGTTTCCTATTTCACAACATTATGTTGTTAAAACTGGGACAAGATAACCATTAGAATTATACTATTGGCTTGATATCATATCTTGAGATGTCTGACGTGAACAAATGGATTGTCGTGGACTGTTATTTTAGTTACAGTTACAGTTACAGATTTAGGATTGGTCTTACGACAGACCAATCCTAAATCTATGGGTAAAACATAAAAACATTGTCTAGAATAATATAATGTAATTACTAGCTTAATTCTAAACTATTTTTGTTAATAATTGTGGTAAATTATCTTTGAAAAACGTGTATGTCATTGGAAAACGTGTGCAAAAATGGTACATTTAATCTCTAATAATATTACAAATGCGAAAGTGTCTATGTCTGCAAATTTTCAACCGATCTTGACGTTGGTATAGAGATATGCTGCATCCGGGAAGGACCACAGATTTCTATTACTAAATCTATGGGAAGGACAGTCTACTTTTTTCTCGGTAAGCCATGGATTTCGGAAACCTAGTCTCACGCGGACGAAGTCGCAGGCGTCATCACTAGTTTAACATATTTGGCTCATTAATTTATAGATAATATTTTCCCACTTGAAATTCCAAATATCTCCTTCTTCTCAGAGCTGCTCAATAGTTACTTCAATAAATATAAACCCTCAATAAATATAATGAGGAAATATACTATTATTTTAATATCAAAAGCTAAAGTACCTATCCCTTAAAATTTTGGGGATAAAATCTTTTTGCAACGAAATTATATCTCTTTTACAGTAGGTTTATAAGATTTTTGTATCTGGTAATTTAGTCCCGCAGTACATTTTCCCCGCCGTCTTTGTACCTACGTGATCGAATTTTGTCAACAGAATCGAATTCACTCTATACAATGCAGTGGATAACTTAAGGAGTGCTGTGAATACCTTAAACCCTTTCCATCTTCGTACGCTGAGACACGTGAGCAATTCTAAGCACTCCTATGTGAAAAGAAGTAAAAGAAATGTTACTGTTTGGAATTCATTTAACTACATCACTCTTTTTTTTATTCTCAGTTCAATCAGTTTGAGTTTTCTTCTTAAATTCGATAAACGGTCTAGTCCAAAAAATACTATAAAGTAGAGCTGTCAAGCGCTTGGCTTTAGTTGCCTGGCATGTAGAAACTGATAAGACGTTTTAAGTGGTATTAGTATGGCCTTAGATATAGACACTTAAATCAGACAACTCAAAAGATCGGTATGCCAGAATTAGTACAGACGTCGAGCTCTTTTTAACGTACTTATGATATCGCCAGCTACAAAATAAAGCCACAGCTTTCACAGTTGTGAAACCTAAATTATGACGAAAATATTATGATTAGATTATTAATAATTACTAACGAATGCCCGCGACTTAGTCCGCGTGAATTGAGGTTATTCGGTTCCCGCGCGGGAACTTTTCAATTTTCCGGGATAAAAAGTGCTATGTGTTATTCCACATTACAATCTATCTCTATGCCAAATTTCAACCAGATCCGTTCAGCCGTCGGGGCGTGATTGAGTAACAAACATCCATCCATACATCCATACATCCAATCATCCATACATCCAAATTTTCGTATTTATAATATTATAGTATAGATAATATTTTCGTCACAATTTAGGGCAGCTAATATAAATTTTCTTTTAGCGTAGCATTACTTGATTATAATTTTGATAAAATGTAGCTTTCGCATATTTTTGAAGAGAATGTGGCCACTGAGTTGATTGACAACCATGATTATTTTAGATAGGATGGCAAGATGTAAAATTTTAGGTTAAAATTTCACAAAAAATAGGGTGAAAAAATAGGATGTTAAAATTTGCTAAACATTTACTCATTGGCCTTTATAGTTATTAATGTATTTTTTTGGATGTAACTTTTTATTCTATTTGGTAACTAGTTACACCTAATGTTATAATCTGTATCCATACGTTTGTGAGGCAAAACTTTGTAACACCGAAAAGTTATGGTTAAAAGGCGCTAAGACGTAATGTTTCACTTTGCTGACGAAACTTGGTAAGTAGCATACATTTTTCACCGTAGTGTACATTTTCGTATCACGAAACACCTTGAGCATGAATTATGCAAACAGGGGCGCGACGGCAATATGTAAATTCACGTTAGTTTAGGAAGTTCAGGAAGTGTACAAAGAATGTTGACGGAATGAAGTATCTGAATTGGCTAATGGAACTATTTTCGGTCTTCAAACTTTTTGTAATGGTTTGCATCAAAGATAAATTTTAGTCGAGGGCAGTAAAAAAGAGTTCGCTAAAAGCGAAAACGCCATAAGGACTGGACGGGACGGGAGAAATATTAATTAAGAACAATAACTTTTTATTCCAAATGACATTACTTGTTTACATATTGTATGCCATTCCCGCGACTTCGTCCGCGTGGAATGAGCTTTTCGTAAGAAACGTTTTCGTTCGACCGTTTTTTCTCCGTCTTACATTGCAAATCCGACATAAAATAATATTGCGGCTATAAATTAAGATGTAGGCTATCCTATCTTTCAAGTTGGATCAAACTGCACACGGTGTGCAAATTTAATTTAAAATCGGTTAAGTAGTTTAGGAGTCCATCGCGGACAAACAACGTGACACGTGATTTATATATATTTAGATTACCTAATTATGTATTTATGTGACAACAAGCTTTGTATTTACATGGACGTAATCCTATGAACAAAGATAAGACTTTATTTATTTAGATGAGATTAGACTGCATCATCACTTACCATCAGGTGAGATCGCAGTCAAGGGCTAGCTTGTAGTGGATAAAAAATAAAAAAAAAAAAAAAAAACCATAACAATCATAAAACAATTGAACCGCGGCGCTAAAAGTTTCCCCGAAATACTCATGAACTCAATTAAGTGAAACATTCTCTTACAGGGCCCTCTGAGGTAAGCTTCCAAGTATTTTCATGTTCCTTGCACGACAAACTGTTCGTTGTTACCAGGAACAAGTATTGATACCGTAGAATTATTATAATATTTACTTTGATGCTCTTGTTTTTGTTACATATGACCATAGATTTAGGACTGCACTCCGCTACCGGTTCCTGCTGCGTAGATTAATGATTGGTCTACGCAACGGAGACCAATCTTTAATCTATGCATATTACCTTATTATTTAAGCTATGCCCCACTGATTGTGTATTGGCCTAACGTGAGATTACTAATTTGTGGGTTTATTAAGGCACTTTTCAATAAATCAATGTTATACTAAAGTCTCTATTCGAGAACTGTCTTACTGAAATGCCTACCACTCTACTCAAACTAATGACGCAGAGCAACAGGCTTGAGAATATAGCATGAAGATATATGACTCCTTCAGCAAGAGACGCTCAGGACAGACTTTGACAAAATTCCAATAGAGTTGGAGAGACGGCGCACATCAGAGATTTATCAAGTTCCAGGTACAACCATCAATATAACTTTATCTATACAAAACACCACAAGCTTTTTTAGCCTGTAAGTTGATAAGTTTAAGGACTATTTTCAGACGAAATATTATGTTCTCTTACGTATAAAGATTTTTTTACGGGTTAGTTTTGTTCCGCAATAAATTTTCTCCAACGTCTATGTACGTGATCGAATTTTGTCAATACCATTCTGATCCACTCGATACAACATAGATAAGTCCGTGAACACCAGCTCTGAAATCCAATTTTTGGATGCAACGCGTCCAAAAAAGGGCCTTGGATTGTTGCTAAAAAGTTTTTATAAAAGAAAGATGAAAGACAGTTTGTTGGGTTGCATGTTCTCAGACCAAGGCGCGTATGGAATACCCTTAAGTTTGTTTTGTACTAAGATTATACTTTGCGCTTGAGTTACCAAACAGAGTTTCTTGCTGATTCTTCTCGGTAAAACGGCATTCCGAACCAGTCGTAGATTCACTGAACTATTCAAAAGCACCTGTAAAAGTTTATTTGAATAAAAAACATTGGAGTTTGAATGTGGACATCTTTTTTGTGACTTGGGTAGAAGCGCATTTGAAAATCGTAACCTGCATGACGATTAAAACAACGTTTACAATTTAATTATATTTTAGCTTTGCTGGAAACTTATATAATATAATACGATAGGTATATAATAATATTAATTTCAACATACTTGTTCAGAATTCGCTCTAATTTCACCGCAATTAGGCACATAATGACAGCTATAATCAAACAGTGACTTTTTCATTACTATTATTCACAAGTGAGTAATAGAGCTTTTATTTTATTTTATCTACTTAAAAAAATTATTTTCGTATGATACACGTGTGTATTGATGATTAACCTCCTCGGCTATCTTAAGACCCTCACCTAACGGCTCAGGTCTCAATGGCGCCTCAGCGGTAATCACCAACATTACACACTCGTACCATATTGAATTTAGAATACGACTAGATGCCCACGACTTAGTACGCGTGGATCGAGGTCTTCCCGCGTAAACTTATAAATTTTCCGGGATAAAAAGTAGCCTATATGTGTTAGTCCATACTATAATCTTTCTCTGTGCCAAATTTCATCTGGATCCGTTCAGACATTCTGACGTGATTGAGTAACAAACATCCATTTGAGGTTTTTTATTTCCAGCGGAAACTCTTTAATTTATCGAGATAATAAGCAGCATATGTGCTATTCAAGACTATAATCTATCTCTGTGTCAATTTCATCCAGCTGTTCAGCCATTGGGGCGTGATTGAGTAACAAACATCCATCCATCCATCCAAACTTTCGTTTTTATAATATTAGTGAGATATTATAGTACATTCTTCATTGCAGTTTTCACTCCATCTCTGTAATACCAATATCGATTACTAAATTATTCTCTTCATCGTATTCATCAGCGTGGTTAGTAACCCCTTCCATTAATCACATAATCGCTGAAGGATTTCTAGAAATAGTAATGCGATTGGATGTTAAATTCTATTAAAAGAACTATTACGAGAGACTGTTTTATTATTATCAGGTGCTTGTGAAGTCAGCAATAAAGGCTTAGCGGGCTTTCCAAGTAACTGACAAAAAACTGAGCGTTAAAGTCATATTACCTACTAAGCTACACACCCTTAACAAACTAAAGCCTCGCGTAATCGGTCAGTTGCCGAATAACAAATTTGATCTCGCAACAAACACCACTTAGAAGCACCACCCTTTTAGAAGTTTACAGTTTGAAAAATAACATCCATGTATAATTAAATACTATCCATAAAAAAACAAACAGTTACCAACAGAGTAAATAAAATATGAATACATCTGTGTGCAAATTAGAGATGACTATGAGGCTATCCTGTCTATTTTATTATAGTGAGATGAACTATAACCCATCCCATTTTCGCCAGCTTGAGCTTAAATATCAACCTTAAAATAAGGTCACTATTAAAGTTCTTCGTATCAGTAATCGGTGTTGCAACACATTATGATTCGGCTGTATGCATTCGCTTCCAACTCACCCTCAAAACTTTTCGCTTTAGCTCGTTAAAGGAAAAAGGATAACAAAAAAGATACGTTAATGCTAAGAGTATCTAACAAAGTTTTTCAGGAGCCCAGTCGGGTATGAAATGTTGCTCAAATATAACTTTTGCATATTTGAGAGGGGAATGTGACCCATTAAGCTGTGCCGAGGTCGCTCGCTAGGAATTCTGTCAAAGTACGAGACCGTCCAGCGGCGAATATTCAGATTTTCTACAAGATGACGGTGCATGCGGGTCCGCTTTTATCAGCATAATAATGTGATAATCCTTCACATATTCTTTGAAAATTTATTAGATCATATTTTATGAAAGCACTGCGTTTTAATTTTCCGTAGTCTAAACAAGGAACCAAGTCTATCTGTCTGTATAACAAAGCCATTAAAAATATATATAACTAGCTACTACTCGCGACTTCATTCGCGTGGACAAATTTTTTCCGATTCCCGCGGGAACTCCTTAGTTTTCCGGGAGCCTATGTCCTTCCCCGGGATACAACCTATCCCTGTACCAAACGTTATTACTAGCAGATACCCACGACTTCGTCCGCGTGACATATGTTTTTCAAATTCCCACGGGAACTCTCTTATTTTTCGGGTTAATATATATAGCCTATGACACTCACAAATAATAATAACGTTAGCCGTGTAATAATCTGTCTGGACGGCAAAGGACAGACATAACGTGCCCGCTAACGTAAATCCCAAACCTGTTATTTTTAGAGATTAATTCAACTTTGCAGTATCGGAAAGGCAACTAAAATAACTAAAAGGATGATTTTATTAGTTAAGGTTTCCAAAAACATTATTATTAGGGAGATTCCCAGAGAAGCTCGATCACTCAAACATTATTTTATTATTTGGTCATTCCGGAAAATAGAAGACGATATCGAAATGGAAAGTTTGACTGCAAAATAAATAGAACCTTATTCACTTGGAGTTAACATACAATTTTCAGGTGATGTTTAAATCGCGTTATGTTAGACCAATTATTCGGAGGGTGAGCTGACATATGCTATGATGGATGACCGGCTGTTTATTACGTTTTTTGCCATTGACCTGTGCATAGGAGGAAGCCCCAGCGTATGTATGTTTTTGGTAGATTTGAGTATCATACTAATACTACAAACGCGAAAGTTTGGATGGATGGATATATGGATGGATGTTTGATACTCAATTACTCCAGAACGGCTGAACAGATCTGGATGAAATTTGGCAAAGAGATAGATTATAGTCTGAGATAACACATAGACTACTTTTGATCCCGAAAAATTAAAGAGTTCCCGCGGGAACCAAAAAACTTTAGTCCAAGCGGACGGAGTCGCGGGCATCAGCTAGTAATATTATAAATGCGAAAGTGTGCTTGTTTGTTAGTTTATTGGTTTGTTGGTTCATCGGTTTGTCCTTCAATCACGTTGCAACATTGAAATGGGTCGACGTGATTGCATAGGTGTAGTTGAAGACCTGCAGAGTGACATAGGCTGCGTTTTATCCCGGAAAATCAAGAACCTCCCATGGGAAGCACAAAAACGAATTACACGTGGATGACGTCGCGGGCATCAGCTAGTTATTTGATATGATAAGGTCTCTAAGTATTTTAAAATAATTGTAATTTATTCAACTAGATGATGCCCGTGACTTCGTCAGCGTGGATTTAGTATTTTCAAAATCCCATGGGCACTCACTCACACACACTCACACACACACACACACTGATCTGCGGAATTAAAAGTGCTTTAATTATTATTACAAATAGGTAGGTCTTAGTAGGGTCCGGGACCCTAAATTTAAAGTATATTATTTATAAGTATTTTATTATTTGTGCTCTCTAAGCTTGAATCTTTAAGGCGCTGTGAGCTCACGAGATCAAAATACAGGCGCGCGTGAAATCGAGCAAGCGCATGTCGCGAAAAATGCAAGAAATCATTACTAAAAAAATTAATATTTAATGTTCAATACAAATTAATCCGACAATGTGTTTGATTTAGAAATGTAAATATTATTTTATATTTCTAGAGCAAATTATTAGTTTCAATAAGGAGAAAAATTGCTTTAAAAGGTAAATTAAGAGGTATGTTTAAAATAAATTTCAATGCAGAGATTTTTTTAAATTGTGATTTGAGATGCGTCAATGGCTGCTTAAAGGTCTTGAAAACAGCAAATTATTTTTACAAGCATACATTATGTCTCCGTTTGATGGATACACTGCTTTTAAAAACCCTCTTTTATGCTACACAGGGCCTTACGTAATAAATGATGTCACATCTTATGTATCCATATTAATATTATAATATAAGAAAGTGTGTGTCTACTTGTCTACCGGTCCGTCTGCTACGTTTTTCACGAACTATCTGTTCAATCGAGTTTGACGAAATTTAGTATAGAAATGCTTCTTCAAGATTTAGATACTACTTTTTATCCCGGAAACTCAAAAATTTCCCAAAGGACGCACGGAAGCAAAGTTATAGATAAAATAAATATTTATACGCTCACAACATTTATTTATACAGCCATCAAAATGTTACCCAAGTATTTAAAATGACGAGACATAAAAATATATTTCTTTAATTAGCGTCCTAACCTAATTTTTATTTTAATCTGGGATGTAAAATGCTAACATTTCTTCTAGTGACTGAATAATATTTTATGCAAGGAAAATGATGTACAAATGTAGAGAACCCATTTAAAAGCGCATTTTGTAGCTATACCTACGTTTAGAATTTGTATAAGCAAGTTTAAGACGAAGCATTAAGCTTAATTACTTTCAAAAGGGCGACTATTTTAACATTTTCTTCAACGAACTATCGACGGATTTAATGACCATATTTTTTTTATTGACTATGTTTACTTAATAAAAGACCATCGAAATAAAGTAAAAAATAAAATTATTAATAAACAAATTTATAAATGAAAATGAAAATTAATTAATGATTTATTTCACGTAGGACAACTTGTGCCAGTCATGATAAGTAAGAATCTACCACAGGTTCGGAAAGCTGATTCTACTGAGAAGAACCGGCAAGAAACTCAGCAGTTGCTCTGATCATCATCTTATTCAATATTCATGACAAGGATGAAACTGTCAAATTTCTATTACTCTTAAAAGAAAAATGCTTTATGAACTGTGAATAAAATTATTGATTCACGCGCATTCTAACACTTTCGCATTTATTATTAAGTAAGGATGTTTCGATCGTTACACCGAATAAAACGTATGTAAATAAACAGCATTTTACCCTCACCATAATATCTTTTATGCAACGTTTTATCCAAAAGATGAGACCCTTATGAAAAAGTAAATACGTCGTGGGGACGCACCTGTGGCACATAACAAAGGAGCGCTGACTAATGCCTCTCGATTTTTCGGCTAAGAAATAACTCACTTGTTGATTCTCTTTCGCAGCCCTCGACCTTCCTCGTTCTCATACAATATTTCACTTTTCTAAGGGATTTTACTCAAAAATGTTACTTTAAAAGCTTAGAAACAAGATTTTTAGAAAGAAAGGTATAACAAAGCAAAATAAATACGTCATTCGAACTTCAAATTAATCGATTAAAACGATCCATCAACTTTCATGACCCAAACAACCTCTATGATAATTACATTTTAATTTTCACGGTTCGTCTTAGTAACGGACGTAAATTCTTTGTTCCGGAATAACCAAGAGTATCCATGGGATTAAAAGGTAAGTAAGGAATAGTACATTGTTCACCGAGGGGAGAAAGTGACCGATTACTACCGAGGGTGTAGTTTGAGGCCCGAGGCGTAGCCGAAGGGCCGCAATACACGCGAGGTAGGAATCGTACTTTCTACCTAGTGATACATAGTACTTTATACTACACCTGCGAGGAAAATAAGCGATAATAATTAGTGATTAAACGAACTTACAAAGTGAAGTTCTATCATAATTATATGAGTCGCTTCATTCGAAGCTTCACTATCAAAACTAGACTAGGTACATTTTGAGGATTATTTCAATATAGATTTCGATATCGACAATCGACATCGACATCGACAATCGATATCGACAATCGACATCGATACCGACAATCGACTACCATATCGACAATCGACATCAACACTGATATCGACTATCGATATCGACATCGACATCGATAGCGACAATCAACAAAGATATCAAATCAAATCAAATCAAATCAAATATTTTTTATTCAAATAAACTTTTACAAGTACTTTTGAATCGTCAAGTGAATCTACCACTGGTTCGGAATGCCATTCCTACCGAGAAGAACCAGCAAGAAACTCGGTGGTTGCTCTTTTTAAATAATTCATTTACAATTACTATATCAATGTGTACATAAGTAACCGCTGTCCCCAGCATTGCTGGAGCGATCAAATCCATGCTCCTCTATCATTTACATAATCTTCAACAGTATAATAAGCTTTTTTCAGGAGCATACTTTTAATGGATTTCTTAAATTTGTTTATTCAATTCATGTCAAAGACGGGCAGACAGAAAGTAGCCCCATTCCCGCCGGTGGCACCCGTTCACGAGCATGACGTTGACGTCATGCTCGTGAACGGGTGCCACCGGCGCCACCGGCGGTTGATATCAATATCGACATCGATGTTGACAATCTACATCGATAACGACATCGATATCAACAAACGACAGCGATATCGACAATCGACATCGACAATCGACATTGACAATCGACATCGACAATCGACATCGATATTGACAACCGACCACGACATCGATATCGACAATCGACCATCAAAATCGACATTGATATCGACAATCGACATCCACTATATTTGACTTTTGTATGTCAAATGTGGTGAAGCTGCTTCTACCTAATACTATATATCCATAAGGACATACCCAAATTCTCAACGTCCATATACCTAATTTACTTAAAATTAAAAAAAAACAGCGCGTTAGAAATGGATTTTCATATAGTTTTTCTCCCCGCTTAGCACGTTAGAAATGAAATTTCATACATCTTTCCCTCCCGCATATTTGGTTTGTAGCAATGACGTACTTTCTACCTCGTTTTTAAAAAAGAATGAAGGTACTTTCCGAGCGGGTGTAGTATAAAAAACGTTACTCCACGCGTACAACATCACAGAGTACTGCAACGTTGTCCGCGTCGTCCCGCGACGTTGTCGCTACATCATCATCCATATAATAATAGGAATATGATATCACAGATAAAAAAAATTATTTAACAAGACGATACTGCCTATAAAGTTTGACTGCAACTATTTTAGAGCGGGTTCTCATTTCCTTCAAAAGTACCGCTTAGCATGTTACGGTAGGTACTACATCCAGGGTAAGACTAAAGTAAATTGTTAGATAATGCCGTAGGAGCTTAACCATAAATAATCCTATAAATCGCAAATCCCATATAGGATATACGAGTAGGAGCTTCCACAATTTAGGAGTGACAAAATTTTAGCCGCATTGTTTGGCATCGTATTATATTTGGTAAAACATGGAGAACATGGCCTATGTAAAGCCAACATACGCTTTAAATTGCTTCTGACCTCTGGGAATCATGCAGGTGGGGATACCGCAATAGACAATGATTGGTCCTTCGAAACGATAGTGAACACAGAACCCACAAGTTTATGAATTTTCATAATCGAAGTCTAGATGACGTGTTGAATTTTTAACCGACTTCCAAAAAAGGAGGAGTTTCTCAATTCGGTGCGTATATATATATATTTTTTTTTAATGTATGTTGGTGCATATCTCCGTGGTTTCTGAATCAATTTGAATTTTTTAATTTTTTTTCTATCAGTCTTTAGAGGAAGCTCTCGAGGTGGTCCCATAAAAACTTCTGACTCCAAATCCTCAACCCTTACACTAAAAAGTTAAAAATAAAAGTTATTTACAAAAAACCGACTTCCAACGCCACTGTAGAGTAATAAATAATTTTTATTTCTACCCACTATGTTGAAGTCGGGCGGGTATAACAAGGATAAGCAAAGTTGACGCATCAGGCTCACCCGACTTCAACATACTGGGTAGAAATAAAAATTATTTATTACTTTACAGGGGCGTTGGAAGTCGGTTTTTTGAAAAGAATTTTTATGCAAGGTATTTTGAAGTAAAACTTGGAGGTCGCGCTGAGATAAGTTAGTGTTAAAGTGACTGAGCTGTTGGCAAATAGTTAATAGTTTGCCGCTCAATATGATTTGGTATGGCTGCTCTAATGGAATAATATCACATTTGCGTATCCGCGAAGGGTTGCGAGCCGGGATGCGACCTATATTGTAAGATTTTACATATTGCATCGCATATAATATATATTGATAGGAATCTAATATCAAAACACAATATACAGAGTAAAATGGAAATAAATTTCTTATTTGTTTGAAAGTGGAGCGTTCAGTAAGTACGACTGATTTTTATTTATTACATTTTAGAATACTGTAGATTTATCGACGAACTTGAGTTTTAGAACAAGACTGTCAAGGTCCGTTTTACTATGGCCTTAAGGCGTTACGGTGCGGAACTGTATCAACGTTACTAAATTGTAAAATCTTGTTCTACCCCTATTCTTATTCGTTCTCATCTCGCTAGTATATTGCTATGCGCTGCGAGGTTCGATATGTAAATTCAGGGTAAGTGTTATGTTCCCGATGCATCGGGCAAAATAATTGAGTGAAAGCCGCAGGTCTGCCCCGTTGGTCTAGTGGTTGGCATGTTCGACTGCGGCCGACGGGGTCCCGGGTTCGAGTCCCGGGTGGGGCCATAATTAAGTGTTGGGTCCCTATGAGGTCCCGGCAAAGACATGCCGCCAAGCGATTTAGCGTTCGAGTACGATGCCGTTTAGAAACCGACTAGGGGTATATGGGTTTAATATAACTGCCATGCCCCTAACAGGTTAGCACGCTACCTTCTTAGACTGCATCATCACTTACCATCAGGTGAAATCGCAGTCAAGGGCTAACTTGTAGTGGATAAAAAAAAAGTTCCCTCTCTCTCTCCTATGAGAGAGAAGGCTAGTGCCCAGCAGTGGGACGTTACTGGGCTGCAGTGGTTAATGGGCTCCCAGACTAGATTCCACAAAGAAGTCTGTAAAATTCCTAAGTTTTAAACTAAATGCATTCAAGGTTTGTTGCGGCAACGCATGTAGATATATTATGTGTTTACACGGTGTCAAGTGCGTAGCTCTTTAGTGGTTATGATTAGGTACCTGCTCACAGCTTCAATACCTCAGTTCACTTACCGTCTTTAATCTTACTAATATAATAAATGCGATGTATGGATGTATGGATGTATAAATGTTTGTTACTCAATCACGCCCCAACGAATTTCAGCGACATTTCATTCATTTGGCATAGACCTGTGTAAATCGATCATTTTTCGTGACCCGGGTCGATCATGACCCATTCGTATGGTGATCGGGTTAAAAAGATTCGATCATTTCAATCATTTGGGTCGCAACTCGCAGTTCATTTGTATAGGTACTTTGATACTTTGTTTTGTATGATCGAATTCGATCACGCGATCGATAGGTCGCGACGCGACACGAGACACGGTGTGAAAGAGTGCGGTGAATAAGAAAGGTTGTATTTTGTACGTAAACGAAAGAGATAGAAGACATATTGTTTGTTACGTCGTTGTGATTGAATGCACGAGTCACGACTCATTCGATTGTATGATCAAGCAATTAGTTACGGTAAAATTAGACAAATAAAGTTCAATTTGGCTTACCTACCAAATCGGGTCATAAAACCCGGGTCTTCTAGAGATCCATGATCGAATCGCTCGTGTATGGGTTGTAATCGAATCAATGTGACCCGATCAATCGTGATCGACACAGGTCATTTTGGCACAGAGATAGATTATAGTCTGGAATAGAGATATATAGATCATAGGCTACTTTTTATCCCGGAAAATTAAAGAGTCCCGGTACACAGTCAATCTGGATTGTGACTATACTGATTATTGATAGCCGATCGCGGATCGCGGTCCGCGCGCCTTAAACAAAATACCTGAGCAAAATACTCTCTCAAAATACTTTTACAAATTGTTGAGCGTACCTACGCAAAATTAATATCTTCATTTAGGGATAGTGATATCTAGTTTCGACACTGAGTACAGAGAAAGTATTAGGTGCAAAGCAACGTGCAAAACAAAATGACATAAAACATAAATAACTACTAAAAAACCTTAAGGATTAGTACCTTTGTCATATAATATATTATACCACACATCGCCACCTTAATATTGCAGAAAGCCCACAATTTAGGAGTGGCAAAATTTCAGCCGCATTGTTCCGCTTTGTGTTAAGTGTAATTTTAATGCGAAATAATTGTGTAATAACCTTGGAGTCCATGTCTTGCGAGGTGAATTCCTCGAAGCAGTCTGATAAATTCCCGAGCTTCCTACTAAATGCTTAGCTAGTTGTGACAATACGGCAAGTATGTGTCGAACAATGTGTTTATGGTGCCAAGTATCTTACCTATAGGCTCTAAGCGGAGATTCCTCGGGTCATACCTCACGTACGGCTCACTTTGTAGATAAATTAGTTATTACAAGCTCTTCCAAAACATTCCTGTGTAGTAGTTACGCGCCAGTACATCGACTGTAGTAAGTTTGAGAGTTTGGTAGGTATTCCTCTAAATAATTTTGTTTGTTTAAAGATTCCTATTTTATCAAACGAAGTGACCTTTTTGTTCCATGGGGGACCTGATTATACTAAATTAAGGATCCTAACCATCAGAGATATAAGGAGCGGTTAATATTACGACATCTGATGAATCTATTAGTAAATAAACATATCCAATTAGGTAACCCTCGTAGATCAGATTGCAAATGTTCTGAATAAATAAATTTAAAATATTCTACGTGATCATGATTCAAAACTGTAAACAAGCTAGGTCGTCGATAAAATACATTAAACTTCACTTTTAAAACGTCCTTAGCAGTAAGAAACGAAATAAACCCTTAATCATATTAAATCGGGCATCTATCGCAGATGGGCCCGATTTCGGCAGTAAACATTCGCAAACGGACGCTAATCCTGGTCATAAAAGTAATCCCCACATAAAGTTACGCGACGATGGACAACATAAGGGTAGGGATTTGCTCGCACGAAGATTTCGAAGTAATTAAGATAAAATGCCAGGAGTTTTATACGCAACCGGAGCTACTCGTTTTTCAACGCTCATACCGAGTTAATCCTCGAGTATGCAATAAAGCCGAGTATTTGTGTTCCAGGCGAAATTACCCATATTGAAAATACCCTTCGGCGCTAACAGCCGGCTAAAGGCTTATTTAAAGACTAGCAGATCCCACTCAACTCCGATCGTGTGCTTAAATTTTACGGACATCAACATTAATAAAATTGTTATTTTTAAACAAAAGCAAAGCCCAGAGACGGAGTGGAGTACTCTGTCTGGAAATAATAATATTATGTTTATCATAAAAAAAATCTTACATTTATGTATTTAGAATAATTTGAGGGAGGCCTCTACGCATGTTGTAAATGTAAGCAATCTCAAACTGACCGTGAAAATGAGTATATTGAAAATACAGACGTACTTAACAACCGATCCAAAAAAATATCCAAGAATATTCCTATTTTATACGGACGTGCTCCCGCGAACCTTATTCTATAAAGCTAAGTAACTGCTTACATTAAATTCCAGAGCATTTTCGAGCTTCTCCGACTCGATACAGTTTCAATAGACTTACGGACTCGATATCGATTTGCAATTATAATATCGCTTTTGTTTAGATTGACTGCGCAAAATATTTGGAGTAAACCTTAATAGCTGTTTATTGAGTATTCAATATAATGAAATGAAATGTTGTTTTTCTTTCACGAAGGATCACTCGTGTCTCTTATGATGGCGCGTCGGTATTAGTCGGCCTTAGGCCTTAGGCTACCATGCTGGCCAAGTGCGGCAGCCTTTACACACCTTTGAGAACATTATGGAGAACTCTCGGGCAAGCAGTTTCTTCACAATATTTTCCTTCACACTTAGGTATAACAAGCGATATTTATTATCTTTATTTTTTTTTAATTAAATTAACAAGTTTTATTGAATCTAAAAAAAAACACGGACTATTGTTTGTAAAAATATTCCATGCCTTTACCTACTACACCGGGCCATGAATCCTGCCGTAGTCGCAGGCGAACTACGCAAAGCCCAGAAAGATAAAAATGAACAGAGAATTTATATCCTAGGCACCAGATACGAGGGCTTAGTCTATTTGCAGAAACAGACTATTCAAAATAGTTTTAGTTTCCCTTCAATGGATGCACGACAAAAAATGTACAAAATACCATTTCAGCTCTGTGCCCTTTACTAGGTAGTAATGCAGTGAACTCGGAATTTTAAAACTTGAAATGCGAAAAATTTTCATCTGTTATGAAAACTACAATTTGAATTACAAATACTTTTTAGATGCGAAGTGAAAAGTTCTTTAATATTAAGGAAAATACCACCGACTCCAGCAAAAGTATTTTTTATTATGCTAAAAAATATTATAATTATGCTTACTACACATAACTTTTTTATTTGATGTTAAAATGTAAAAATAGTTATATTTCGATCTGTTTTTAACTGCCTTTCGTTTGCATGATCCAAAAAGCGTTTAAACTGTCTTTTTGTCAACAGAACGCTTGCGTTATATTTGATATATCGTCATTTCAACAATGGACCTACTGAAACGAGAGAAAAAGGTTTGAAAAAGGTCATCGATCACAACTTTGTCAACATGCTTGCCATCAACGCCGCGAAAACAATTAGTAGGTTAATATTCATTTCATACCCTTTATTTTTTGTACGAATGTATAAATATAAAAGGAGAAACTGACTAATTACTGAAATAGCTACGCGAGCTTATGCGAATGATAAAACTAACTTAGATTAAATTAACTAGATTTTATGAAACAAAGCCCTCATCAGTAAGTACTTTTTCTTTTCAAGGCAAAAATACTATTTATTGAATTTTACACTTCAAAATATATGCAGAAAGCGTAATTACTGTTTTTTAAATTTTTAGAAAAATAAAAAATAAACCACTTTTAAAAATGTTCTCTCAACTCAGTTGCGAACGCAGAGTCAGAACTATACTACTAGAAAACACGCGGCTTCTCAATAACCAATCACAGCGCGAGGAGCTGGGCCCATGGGGGCCCAGATAGATCAAAGCTACGAGTAGCTAATCCAGGCTTGCCGGCAGCTGCCATCAGCTGCCGGATTAGCTATCTTTGTCGCACCTATGGCTGCGTGTACGACTTTTTTGTCGTACTCATTTGAAAACTTTATTCATGTCTGAGAATTGTTTAAAACTGCAAAATTTGTCTGGTGATTTGCAGGTATTATTGAAATCTTACTAATATTATAAATGCGAAAGTTTGGATGGATGTATGAATGTATGGATGTTTGTTACTCAATCACGCCCCAACGGCTGAACGGGTCTGGCTGAAATTTGGCACAGAGATAGATTATAGCCTGGAATAGCACATATTCTACATATATATATATATATATATATATATATATATATATATATATATATAAGGCTACTTTTTATCCCGGAAAATTGAAAAGTTCTCGCGGGAACCGAATAATCTCAATCCACACGGACGAAGTCGCGGGCATTCGCTAGTAGTAGATAATTACGCCTTAAATAGGTTTCTTATCAAAATCCTCACCAGGTTATTTTTATATTAATTAATTTTAATCAATTTTTTGACAAGTTTATTGTTGCCATTCTATACCATCGCGTTTGTTATAAACCTATATTTTGATTTAGGTATAACTCAAGCGGTTAACAACCTATTACAGGCATATTTATCTATTATTAAATAAAAATTATAAGTAGGTTTCATCTGGTAAACAGATCGGTCAAGGTCGTTGTATATCCGGCTCTAGGACCAATAGGTCCTATCTTTAGTAATGATGATTAATTTTGGAATTTATGTCAAACTGTGGATGCATAGGTATTGGCTATTGATTCTGGAATTATAATCCTGATTCGTATCTTGTCGAATATTTACCGACAAACCCAAAAGCAAATATTTAATGATGCATAATATAATGCAGCGGTAGATTCACTGGAGGATTCAAAAGTACTTGTAAAAGTTTATTTGAATAAAAACCATTTGAATTTGAATGTTAATAACGCCGCCCATACTTCAAAGCAGCAGTTGGAAAACATGTTCTTATTACAAACAATCAAATGAAAATGTGCAGGAAAAAGCTCCCTGGCATGTTTGTATAACTCGCTTACTTGCAGAAGTAAAAATTCTGTAAACAATTCCACTTGTGTGGAAGGAATGTTAATTGTGCTCTTTCACTTAAAAACTTCACCGCCCCCCGACGGAGTTAGCAAATAAGTTCGGAAAAAATAAAAAGCAACAATGCGCATACTTAAGTGTTACGACTAACATCTTTCTACTTTCAAAATATTTGTGTAATTGTGCGGTGCTCTCTCAAATTTACTTTTACACTTAACAAATGTTACATCCCCGCTTCGCAAATATAAAAGAACCTTTTTCTGCGTTGGTGTACAGAACCTAAGCAAATACGATGCGGCTGAGTGAGATGAGCAATCTGTCTCCCGAGGCTCAGTCAATACAAATACATAGGTACATTTTGAAGTATAGTATTCTACCATATTTCATTTCATGAAAATGTTTTATGTTAACTCAGATGAAAGTAGGCTTTTCGATGTGGAAGAGCAAAGGATTTGCTCGAAGTAGTACATGTTAAACAACAAAGTATGGCCTAGATCGAAAAATATGTTAATTACACATAAGTTTTTGTATGATATAATACATATATTTATACAAATATTTTGTACCTAACCTACATAATACTAAATACACAGATGCGCTATAAGAGTATTTTAGTCAATTGAGCTATAATATAACCTTCTGCATCTTCGCATTCCTTTATTCCGTTGTTACAGTCAAACACGTGGTATAGAAATAGAAAAGAGACAGTTTTAAGTTGTAGCTATAAAAACAAGCTTTTCGCACAACCTCCAAACGAGAATGGGGACATAACAGCTGTGTAGTGAACATTTCAAAAGTTGTTTCGCATGAAGATGTCGCGGGCACATTCCAGCCTTTGCACGACATTCCCGAACAAAATTCCACGTCCCGCCTGCCACTGTCAGCTTTACAAAGGTAAATAACTTAATAAGTGTCCGTTAAGTGTCCATGTCCAGCCATTATCTACTGTTTTCAGGGAATATACACATGAAAGTAAACATTAAAAAAAATAAAAATAAAAAAAATATATTAAGAAACATTAACCAAGGACTTAAAGGCATAAATGAACGATAATCCTACAAAAGTTAAAAACTGCGTTGCAGTGATTATCGCCCTCCTCAGACATTGTTTCATGCGTTTCATGTTAGATCTAATGGTTACAGAAACTAAACTAAATCATTAATATTAAGTTACACATATTCACAAAATTTTCTAATATCTAAAAAACAAAAGTTTAGAAACATAAATTTGGAAATAATTAAAAGTAATCTTTTTCCGCAACGTTTTTAGTTTCTATTTAACTTTTTAATGATTGTGACGGGCACGTATATATACGTACCCATACGTACAATGATCCTGTTGGGAAAATCCTTTCTTATTGGAGGTCTACGTTATAGAGAAAATTTCCCATTGATTTAGTAGGAGCTGTAAAAATTATATGACATCATCGTACAATGTGGTACGCTGATATCATATAATTTTTACACAAAGACATGACGTGTCTCTTGTAAGGATTTACACAAAGGTTTTGTTTAAAAAAAAGTTTGTATTTAGAAACATTGATATAGACAGTTCTATCTAAGGTGTAAGGACCTAGAATAACCACGTGATCAAGAAATCACAAACAGATTTAATATTAACAAGCGTGAATAATTTATATAAAACAAAAGTGGGTTCTGCAAAATTTAGTAACGATTCATTAGAAGAGCCAATTAACTTTAATTGATCGAGATTTAGCGCAAAAAGGCCGTAATGAAAGAGAAAAAGCTTCGCGCTAGTGTCGTTTAATGTTTACTGTTTCTACAGTAAAAACGGACAGCTTGCAGTATATTTCTTGTACTCGTAACTGCGAGATAAATAGCTTTCATTTGTAAAAGAGATTTTTCTTTGTCCTAGCATATTCCTGTTACCTATTTACTCCGGGTCTTACGAGGCATATTATAAACTAAATATGACAGACCTAAGAAGTTTTTGTTAATATTCTTAGAGTATTTTGCAGCAATATGTTGTTTTTTTGTTATTTATACAGGAAAATAATGTTCAAAACCCATGCCGTCGTTAACTTATAAATGTCGAATGCTGGAGATGAGTCACTCTCATTACTAATCTCAAAAATACTAACACCGCGCTACTACTTTACGCTTGGAATTCGATTTTTAGAATTCCCGTGGGGACTCTTTGATTTTCTGGAATAATCACGTCGATCTGTTACTCTATTGCAGCGCGAATAAATACACTTATCGATTTTTAATAAAGGTAGGGTATTAACAAAATTTACATCAAATAATTTGGCCAAAGAAAGTACTGATATGACGTAATTTAACTGAGTAAAACTGTGAGTAAAATACTCACAAAACTTTGTAACAGTAATGAATAATTAATACTATTCATGGAATATTGAGATTTCATAGTAACGTCTTTTGCTTCTAATTATTTCAAGTTGTTTAAAGGGTTAAAGTTTAATATCGACCTTTGACGACCTCCGTGGCGCAGTGTGTAGCGCTGTTGCCTTAACGTGCGGAGGTCCTGGGTTCGATCCCCGGCAGGATCAATTTGGGAATTTATAATTTCTGAATTTTCCCTGGTCTGGTCTGGTGGGAGGCTTCGGCCGTGGCTAGTTACCACCCTACCGGCAAAGACGTGCCGCCAAGCGATTTAGCGTTCCGGTACAATGCCGTGTAGAAACCGAAGGGGTATGGGTTTAATATAACTGCCATGCCCCTAACAGGTTAGCCCGCTACCATCTTAGACTGCATCATCACGTACCATCAGGTGAGATCGCAGTCAAGGGCTAGCTTGCAGTGGATTAAAAATAAAAAATATCGCATTACTTAACGAAGATAAATTAAAATTGCACAAATGTTGCCTAAACTCAGGTAACACTATATTCCCTCACTTCCATACTCGGATAGGACGACAGCCCGACACGAACGGAATGAGATCGAGTATAAAACAACCGCTTTACGTACTTTCCTGGATACAGTACGGGAGTGCACCAACAATTTCCCAACTTTGGTTTTCTATTAATTCTCGATAGAAAATCCCAGTTTGTTTAGATACTTCCTAGTGGATTAGCTAGCCCACAAGATCAACGAGGCAGTTCAAAATGCAAAATTAAACAGCAAGTTAGGGTTGGTACACTTTAAAAGCAGGAAAAAAGATACTCCGAATATAAAAATTCCTCCATTCAGTAAATTAAATTACAGACTTAAATTAAATAAAAAGCTTCTACAAGGAGTTGCATTACCAACCCTCAATTTGCTTAGCCTAGAGTGCCTTTTGTAGACTTTTTATATAGTCAAGCAGAGTGCAGTACTAGAACAAGCTTCTTGTTTATTTGAGTTACTTTTTGAGTTTATCATTATTTATTGTTAGAGACTAGTTTGGGTAAATCTTGCATGAAATATAGAGATTAATTTTCGGGAAAACGTCCCGATTAGACCTCTCCATTTTCATTGATACCTAATGCCTTAGTCAATGTAAGAACGAATCCCAAATCACGCCGTTGTCTGCCCATGCCTTGAAATGCTATTGAATTTGCTTGTATACAATGGACGAAAGTTTCTTACTTTTTCTTCATTTACGGACCTAATTAGACGAACCATTTAAATGGGATATAAATCAGATTCGAGTAGCATTAGATTGCATTAAAATGGGACCAACGGAAATTGTTGTATATATAGCAGTTGGTCAGTCCCGCTAGACTAGGGATGTTCCGATACCATCGAAATATCGATACCTACTCATATCGATACATTTTCTAATACAAATTAATTCATGTTAAGTACCAATATGCAACAATTGGTTTCTCACATGTTATTTCATCTTTTCCTTCTTCACCTGCCTCTCTATTACTGAAGATCAGCAGTCAGTTTTCTAAACTTCTCCTTTTCCGTGACTCGGCGGAAAAGTTCTCCGCGGAGACACGGACAAGGAGATTTGGGGAGATTGTTTTCATTCCAGTTCACTTCCTTATGTTACGAATTCATGACTACTTCCCATCCCTCTTTTACCAGCAATTCACCCCATCATTATAGTTTTCAGTAGGCGGTACCTGTTGTGTCGTAAAATATGGCCTACGATACGAGATGAACGATACGGTACGAATATGGTACGAGATCTTACGCTACTTTATGGTTCTAATTAACTCGGTCTGCTTCTGCATGAAGGGAAGGGCCTCAATTTCAATAGATAGATTAATGAAATACTACCGTACGTATTCGTACGTATTCAAAAATCAGCCGCAGCGATTTATAGCACTGGAATACTACGCTAAAACGCCCAAACGCGGTGCATTATCAAAGCACTCGCTAAATTATTCAAGAACAACGTTCTTATAAATCTCTCCTCTTTGTCACATCCTTTATTTAAGAGTATTTTGTAAGATTACAAGCGTTTTTGCTAGCATCAGCTTTCTGATATATGAAATAACTTTGATGGAATATTGACATGACCCATACCCCAACCGACGGTTTTTGCAACATTTCTGCGCTCTAAATTCGCCTAAGGCCAGAGGATGAAAATTGTAAAACCATGGCTGGCAAAGTTGTAGTATATTGCTGGTCCCTCATAATGACGTCGATTTATTAAATACATCGTCTGACAGAAACTGTGTAAAAATTTTGCATCTATACCGTGTACCGTACCGTACCGTCGTACCTAGCTGTCCGGTCGGCTTAACTTAGCTCGAGATTTTGAAAACCCTCTCTAATAGTATTTATATTATTTAGTATTTATTTTTATTATTATTTTTGTATAGGATTATAGACCCAAATTGAACAGAAAGGACCTACAAAAAATCTCATGTTCCAACCGAAGAACATAATTATTATTATTATATTGCGCTTCCGGTTATGTATTTATTTTTTCTATGGGTTAGCCCGTGACCTCACTAGGGGTCATGCCTGAAATTCAGCGCTGCAGTCGACTAGCTGCAGCATCAAGTTGAGGCAGCGCCTCGTTTAGCCAGTAAATATAGATTCTAAGTTTGTTTCAAGGAGTGAGTGCCCGGGGGTCTCATGGAACCAAGGTTGGCTTAAATCTTGGTTGGCACCTTGGTTCCATGAGAGCTGTGGTACTCCATGTAATATGTTTCATTTTTAGTTGTAATTTTTATTTATTTATATTATAATCACTTGGACCCAACTTTTGATGTATTCATCCATATGTTTATCTTTTTTCATCGCACTATCAAAGAAGTAACAACATATTACAGTCGATTTCAAAGAAGTCAGTTGTTTCTAATTATGTAATCTATTCCCAAACCTTAGCCTGAGAGACCTACGATAAACAATGACACTGAATGCTGGCCAAGCTATAAGTAATTAACTAAAGCGCTCGTGAGCTCGAGTCTTCGAGCCCTCGGGAAATAGGTACTAAAATTATTTACTAACACATATTCCTAAAAGCGCACACCGTATCCTGTAGAATATTAAATTTAAAATGGGCCATGATATTGAAATATGTTATTTTTTTACTGAAAATACCTATTATCAGTTCGGTTTTGGCCGCAACTGGAGAATCGAAGAATATTATGTGATTATTAATCATAATTAATTTTAAACAATATCTTAAGTCGTTTGGTAAGCGTATGATAATTTTAAAATCAAAAGGCGTTATTTTCGAAAAATGTATGAGTTGGAATTTGTAAATATTATTTCGTATACCCTACATAATGGTCTAAAATGTGAAAACATGATGTTATGTATATTTTTACATTGATTCAAGTTTTCGAAAAAAACAATAATTCAGGTTGGAAAGCATAGACTTATTATACCAATGTGTTGCAAGGACATGTATAATAATAATAATATGTAATGAAGCAAGAATCAAGAGCAAGCCAATCTCGTAATAAATAATTAAAAAATTACACTCTGTAATTTGAAATAGGTTACTCATACATCAACTTATATGTTATTGAATGTCTGTCTAATGTATTGGTTCTCTCCATCTGCAGCCCTGTCTAAAAAACGAAAAATTGAGCATGAAACCCTACGCCTAACCTTTTTTACGTTTGAAGGCCTTTCGACAAAATAAGAAAAAGAGGTATTATCGCAAGTAGGATATTAACTTTTCATAAACATTTAGTTTTTAATTTAATCCACGACTTAATAATTTTTATACCCTATGTTGTTTCTGAGTGACTAGGTACTTATTAGTGAATAAAGCATGTTTCATAAGTATTAAGAATGAAGGTTTTACATTACTAATAAGTAAGTAATTGGTACAGGATTTCAAAATTGCAGACGTTATTTTTAATACCAGCTGAGCAATAGATCAAGCAGTTAGACATTATTTCTACACTTGCTTCATAAAATTACATTCGCACTCGCCTTCATTGTTATCTTTTGCCAATTGCAAGTCTTTGTATTTTTCCATGCTTAAGAAATCGGTGTCTATCAAATTAACGCTCTTACAAATCTACGTCATAAGAAACTCGGTTTTACAATATTACACTTACTTGACTCTTCATTGGGTCTGTGTTGATCTGGCACATGTACGTGCCGGAGTCCTTCGGCTGCACATTGGCGATGTAAAGCTTCCATGTGTTGTGACCGTTGTGAGTGACCGACAGACGCGGATTGATGTTCACCATGTGTGTGTGCATTGCCAATATCATTTTCGTGTCTGATTTTAACCAGGCTACCTGCAAACGACGCTATAATGTTTCAAATGGAAGGATATAATAATTGCAAAAGGATGTTTGTTAAAATATGTAAATTTTCAACTGTCAAGTGAAAACAATTTTGTCAATTTTCCACCATCATGTACGTAGTTATTTTTAATAAACAAAAACTTCTACTGTTGTAGCCTGTCACTTTTAAATTGTATTTTACAATTCGTAACGTTAATTAAATAGGGGATTGGTCTTTAAATAATGCTTACCTTAAAGGTGCCGAGATGATTGACGGTGCATGTGAAATGAACGTCACGTCCCTGAGCGACGGTTATGTTCTCCAATGGGGACAGGAATTCCGGCTCCGGGTCGCCATAGCCCTGAAGTTGACCTGCAAAATGACCGGTTGAATGCTCACCTTCCAAACAGTATTTTAGAAAGATAACACTACTATTCAGAGGGACAATACACTGTTTTAATTAAATTTTGGGAAATATACCAAAAATAGAGAAGGGTGTTTGTTTTAGTAGTAGGTAAGTCTTGTTTGTAGACAATGGGCTAAGTACGAGAATCTATTCATATTTCGCAAGTTGTAGTCACGTGTATATTAATTTGCTAATTTTGATATTTTATTATTTTAAACTAAAACTTATTTTACTTTGTGTTATAACTAGCTGATGCTCGCAACCATGTCTGCGTGGATTGAGGTTTTTTGGTTACCGCGGGAACTCTAATTTTCCAGGATAAAATTAAAAAAATTACGGGTATGCGTTATTCCAGACTATCTTTCTATCTTTCTTTGTGCCAATTTTTATCCAGATCCGTTCAACCCTTCTGGCGTGATTTAGTAACAAACATCGATCCATCTATCCAAACATTCGCATTTATAATAGTAGTATAGAGTAGGTATAGATAAGTTAATCTATGAAATACGTTAAATTGATAGCTCGATTTAGAATTCGTCTACTTATTTAGATACTACTTAAATAAAGTATATCAAATTATTCTTAGAAATACGTATGCAGTTTTCACCTTTATCTCAATAATAAACACTATAGCATAAACACCAAAAGACAGAAATTCAGGTTACGCATCTGTTGCAGCCGGCCAGCTAAGTTATCGCTTTAATATCAGTAATGCGTTCCATTGTGCTCTGCTTCTTAGAAGCTGCTTGTGGTCAAGTGGAATTAAAAATTTGCAACACATATTATACGAGTAGCTATATATTTTTATTCATTTCTTATGATTCACTAGCGGTTATTCATAGGTTTTTTGGTTCCCACGGGAACTATTTAATTTTCCGGGATAAATGTTATTCCAGACTATAATATTTCTTTGTGCCAAATTTCATTCAGATCCGTTCAGGTGTGATTGAGTAGCAAACATCCATCCAAACTTTCGCGTTGATAATATTAGTATATATTATGTCACCAGATTGCAATAACCATTAGATTGTAATCTAACTAGCGAAATTGTAAACTGTCAACATATTGTGAATCGTACAATGTTCTGAGTATCAATTTTTAAATATTCATTGTATTTACGTTTTCTTGTCTCTTTCATGTAGGTTAGGTTAGGGTTCGACATAAATAATCAGGTAGTCCGCAGGCCGGGCAATTAGGTTTTATCGGGTTAATATACACAGATTACAATCTACCGAAAACTAATGTAATCTGTCGACAGTTTACAATTTCGCTAGTTAGATTACAATCTAACGGTTTTTGCAATCTTACGGTGACTTAGATACTTCTTTTAATAACTTTTTAGTTGATTACGAATTGATATGGCTTGTGTTTAGTTTGAGATAATATGAGGCACAACCCTAAAAAGGTATGGACATCTCAAAACTTCGCGTCGTGATACTTTTCACTACGGTAGTATGTTCTAAGTTTAAGGTCGATGACAAGGGTCTGCCCGCGAAATTCAAATTTAATTTGGTTTTTCACAATTTGTAAACTAATACGACAAAGTAGGCTTATGGCATTCAAATTGCGAGCGTAGGAATATCATCTTCACAGGTTTATATAAAAATCTTTACTTGAAAGTGTCCAGTTTAAGAAATTAGTCAAAATAATGAGTTTGACGTGAGTTACTCACAAATTAGTCATTAATTTGACTAATTTCTTAAACTGGGCACTTTCAAGTAAAGATTTTTATATAAACCTGTGAAGATGATATTCCTACGCTCGCAATTTGAATGCCATAAGCCTACTTTGTCGTATTAGTTTACAAATTGTGAAAAACCAAATTAAATTTGAATTTCGCGGGCAGACCCTTGTCATGCACCTTAAGCTTTTCCCACTCTTACATTGTACGGTAGGTATTATCGACAGAAGCCTGCCTTTCCCCTGCCTTTTTTGAAGCCTTTTCCCTAGTCTGGCCTGGTGGGAGGCTTTAGCCGTGGCTAGTTACCACCCTACCGGCAAAGACCGTACCGGAAGCGATTTAGCGTTCCGGTACGATGCCGTGTAGAAACCGAAGGGGTATGGGTTTAATATAACTGCCATGCCCCTAACAGGTTAGCCCGCTACCATCTTGGACTGCATCATCACTTACCATCAGTTGAGATCTCAGTGAAGTGCTAGCTTGTAGTGGATTAAAAAAAACGTGTATCCCGCACTTATAGCCCGCGATATTCACCGAACCACAGAAATCTTCCAAACTACTCTCAGTAGTTAGTACCTCAGAGCAGAGAGTAAATGTCGCGAATTATAGCGAATTAAACTTCTAGTTCCTTCATTGTTCTCTTGTTATAACGTTTATAAACCTTCTGAAACTAATTACAATTCTGAACACTTCGCTCTACCTCGACCCTAGCACTTGACCGTTAAGTTATCACTTTAATATCCGAGCCTGCGTTAAAATTGCTAATGGTACATTCCACTGTTCCTGTTTGGTCGGGTTCCACCATAGTCTCGTATTGGCATTAATTTAGTGGCGCTCTAAAACGGATTTAAATTTCGATATTGATAATCGATTTGGCGCTATTCCTAATTTCATTGGTTTGCGATTTATGCCACTAAACTCTTGTTGTTGCAATTGTGGAATCGCACCCACTCAATCAATTATTTGTTTTCCGAACCGGTGGTAGGACAAACAAGTCTAGCATAAGAGACAACCTATATGTCTTATAAGAAATTAGTATAGGTAGGTTTATGACAACCTACACTCTTCGGATTAACCAACACAAAAATACTGTATTCAAAAAGAAAGGAATATAATATTATCATATTCATTTGATTTTTAATGAACTAACTATTTGATACCCGCGACTTCGTCCGCATAGGTTTAGGTTTTTGTGGTCTCGTGGGAAAAATTCTATTTTCCGGGATAAAAGTACCCTAAATCCTTCTGGCACGCAACCACTCTCTGTTCCAAATTTCGTCAAAATCGGTTGAAAAGGTGGGCTGTGAAAGCGTAGCAGACATACACGCTTTCGCATTTATGATATTGTATGGAAGTACGTCACATTTGTTACGGTGAATTAATATTTTTTACAGTTGATTATGTCCACCGTTTAGTAGTTTGGTACATACTTCATAGCAATTAGTTTAGTAATCAGAATAGATAATACCTACTTAGAAGAATTTTCATTGTTTTAAGGCAAGTCAGCTGCAAATCCGTCAGGAGGATAACAATTAAAATTAGCAGATGAATAAATCAGCTTCATTTTCCACGTAGCCAAATTTAAACAAAAGGAGTAGGTACAGGTCGAATTGGCCTTTCAAATCGGTGAAAATCGGGTCAAGCTTGCACAAACAAAATCATAAATGCCGATGTTACTGAATCCAGTAACAAATGTAATCGATTTGCCTTTGCTTATTTAAACTGTATGTTTACTTTTAAGCTCCCAATGATTACAATTTTTTAAACAATTGGGCCACTGGGAGTTGAAAAAGTTTAGCAAATGAATGACATTTACGATAATACATTTCCTAAAATTTCAGGAGTCCTACGAAAAATTTAGTTTGTCGGAACTGTAAGGAATTTTTAGTATGTAGTTAAGGACCTGGAGAGTACCATAGGTTATCAGGAATCAGTAATGTTTTTTGCTAATGCATCGCTTTATTTACATTTACCAAAGAAAGTAGGTAATAAGTACACCAGCTACTCATAAGCTGTCTTCTATTAGATGATGAAAATAATTGTTATCTTGATTTTTAATATAAGTATAACATAACGATGAAAAAAGTGTTTGAATATTTAAAGAAACATTTTTTTAGAAGTGGAAACTTCTTTAGGCGCGTTGAGCACTTGTTGGTAGGTAGGGGGTAAAAATGTAGATTCGCGTGACCGTGACCGACATGCTCGCGAACAGCGACATGCTCGCGAACTATAAATACACTACATTAGAAATTAAACTTTAATGGCTATGTGTTAAGGTTTATTTTTTAATAATTTTAATTAAAAAAGAAAATTCGTTTTCACTTCTATCGACAGTCCCTATGACTGCTAATTTTTTTTAAATATAGTATGTTTATTTTATTAAAAAAATATCAAAATAATTAAAATATAAACCTTAAAACTAAGGCATTAAAGTTTAATTGCGAATTGCGATGTAGTATATTTAATATTTAAGACCTTTTGTCTTCGTAACAACGCGGGCATGTCGGCGACATGCATGTCGGTGCGGAGCATGTCGGTGACGCGAATCCATAAGTTTACCCCCTACCAAAAAGTGCTCAACGCGGCTAAAGAAGTTTTCACTTACAAAAAAATTGTAGCATGAATATAAGAGATACCTACCATATGACCGTACGAAATATTGAACATACCATACCATACCAACATAACATTACTGTATCCGAGCATATTATATTTTATCTATTTATTGTGTACTAGCAGATGCCCGCGACTTCGTCCGCGTGAAAAAAGTTTTTTAAATTCCTACGGGAGCTCCCTTATTTTTCAGGTTAATACATAGCCTATGACACTCACAAATAATGTAGCTTTCTATTGGTAACAGAATTTTCAAAATCGGTTTAGTAGATTCAGAGATTACCCCATACAACGTCACAAAGTCACAAACTCACAAACTTTATGTTTATTAGGATTAAAAGTAAAAAATATAGATTACGGCACATGCTATGTGCATTTATAATTATTTTATTAATCATTGTATTGAATTATCAAGTCCGAAATAAACGCTGCGACTGTAGTTTTTCGCAAAATGTGTAAAATATTATGTGTCCTTGCCATCACTCGCATCTCCACAATCTCGCAATCTGTTCGACCACAATTGAGTACTTATTTGACAACTCGACAAATCAGCAACTCTATTACAACAAAACGCACATATTTTAATAAAACAATGTATCTGATTTAAATAGATTTTGATTTAAAATAATCTTATGAAACGTTACTTTAAAAATTGTTTCGAATAAGTTTATATGTATGTATTACCGGGATAGGGCCTGGTGACTTGAACCACAGGCATTTGCTTAGCTCAAGCACCAGTCCCCACATTAAATCTATCACATAGAAATCTAGCTATAGTGTATTGTATTTAAAGTAATGTGTGGAAAATAAAGAAATTCATTCATTCATTCATTCATTCAATCGTCGTCGTCGTCTTCGTCTCAACCTATAGACGTCCCCTGCTGGACGAAGGTCTCCTGCATGGATCGCCACAGAGCACGGTCTTGTGCCGCTTGTTTCCAGCGTCATCCGTCCACCTAGTGGAAAGTCGTCCAACGCTGTGCGTTTCGGATTTTAATAATTACTAGAAACTAATTATTTATTATAGACATAGGAATCATTCCTATGAGTGTCTGCTGTTTGAATTCGGCCAACCGTTGTACTAACACCCGTGATTTGGTTTTCGGCGTTCGGCCTTCGGTGATTAGGGACGGGCTCGCTTAAAAAGGGTCACACTAAATGTCCCATACTGTGACATCAAAACGATTAATGGGTTCATGCGGGTTTTGGAACTCCGAATATTTTCGTTCAATTCGGCTAATGCGGAACTCGGATTTTTACTTTTATATATTTTTTTACTGACCTAAATTCTAAGCCTAGATGATTTAAGGAATGATATATAACGTAATTGGGTATTTGACTACTAGTGAAATAAATTATTTTATAGTGATTATTAAATATAGGATCTCCCAAAAGTCGTAATATCCACGTCCCCTGATAGTTTTATTTTGAATAACCATTTTAAACTATCGATTAAAGTAAAAAAAGTGCGTCGAACTTGGATGACGTCATAACTTAAAATTTCATACAAAGTCATACTAAGCACGCGTTTGGACGTTTGAAAAAAAGTTGCTGATTTGACTAGTTGTCAAATACCCAATTCGTTGGATGCCATTTAGTTAATAAGATAATACATTAAGTTACAGCCAGATCCCTTGGTTTTATTAATTTTATAAAACAGGTCCAGTAACAAAGCAACTCATAAAAATGGTAAATGGGTACTATTTAAAAAAATACATAAGAGCCAGATTGAATTCGTACCTAAATACTTAATAGCCTACTAACATGGACTAACTCATTAGATAAGCACAGATACTAATCTTGGACGAATCAAACACTAATATTATGTTACCTAATTTTAGGAATATATTTGTATGTGGTAGACCGATATAAATATCCACCGCGTCGCGTCGGTGCAATAATTACCCCATTAAAATTGTTTGTGTACACGGTTTGACGTAAACCACAATGCAATTAGTAATTGAAAACTCACATAAACTAGATTTCTTACTCAATACTCAGTAGTTTATATAATAGAATGACTTGTTCAATATTATTTTAGAGCCTATGCACACAGTGTGAATATCGGGCCACAATTGAGTACCTATTGGGTTTTTCTGAATAGAAATTTTCATAACTAGCCCGGAGTTAGGAAGTTGGCGGTGTTTTTGCCTCGGAGAGCACGTTAATCCGTCGTTCCCGGTTATTATCACTAACACGATAATAGTCGTTAAAGCCCGCCAATTTGCACGCATTGGAGCAGCTTGGTGGGTCTAAGCTCTAATTCCCTCATTCTCCTATGAGTGTGGAAGACTGTGCCCAGCAGTGAGACGTCAATGGGCTGTAGTGGTGGTGGTTATGGTGGCACACGGTGTAAATTGTCTACGCACAGATGACGCGATACAAACGCGATTCTAACGCAAACCTTACGCGCGACAGTCGCTGCCAGAAATCTCTGCACCCCTCCACAAATTGAGTCGCGCGTTTGTATCTATACAATCGCAGAGGCGCTTTGGACGCCCGTTTGACCCGTTTACGAGTAGTTACGAAGAAGATTGTGACAAACGCGCGCACAACGCGATTCAGACGCGCTTTTAAAGCTCTTACAATACAATTAATACGATACAATTAATACAACAATCTGCTTTTTTAGACTAAAAATGAGCACTCAATGCACTTTCGTGAAACGCGTGTTGTCAGCGGGTAGAAAATCCGCCATGTGCATAGGCTCTTATGTTATACAAAATGAATTACCTAGTACTCGTAGTAAGATTAAGAGGTTGAAATAAGCTTAAAATTAAATATTACTCATGGTCATCAATTTGGGAAAACTGTTTCATTACAAAATGAAATATGAAATCATTATCGCTGGATTGGAATTTTTCCAGCGTTTTAATCCCAATTTTATCGGTACGAATCGATTCAATAACAGCCGAGAATGCGACGGAATGACATCATTTTGTTTGTAACGAAGCCAAGAGTCCAGGGGATCGCTGATCACGTGGCTTCGTACTTAAGGATCAGGAATCCCCTCGCAAATTAAACAAGAAACACACCTAAACTTGGCCAGTGTACCTTTATTTACTTCTACATAATAATGTGTAAGAGACAATCCAGAAGTAGATATTTATGAAAGACTTTTAATATATTTGTATACTCTCATTTGGAACATGCACGAGTAAATAGTTAAATGGTAAAGAGAGAGAGATTCCACGAGAGATATAATGTAATTAGATAAAAGTTGGCTAAACTTAAAGATAATATTCATTTGATCCGGCCACGATTGCTACCGTTAAGCTCTAAATCAAAATGCGATCTAAACACAAAAGTATTCAATAATCGCTAAGCCTGCCGGCAGGAGACTGAGTTACCATCGTTCAAACACTCGTATTTATACTAACTATTTTCATGTGGCGTCCGTATCCGCAAATTAAATCGATTGACATGAAACGAGTCAAATTGACCGATATTATACTTCCTGTTTCATGAGATATAATGACAAACAGTAATAATGCTAACAAATGCGTATAATATCTAATTTACTCACTATGTTACATATAGGTAATACGGCTCGGAGTGAGCTGTTCAAACAGGTGGCAACATACCAAGGAATATTCGCGCACTATAGTAAACCGCTGCCGACTTGATTTACGAGTGCGAACGGGAAATTACAAAAATTAGTCCCTTAATTTCTTACATTACCATAGGGATATCACCACAAAACGGGTACTCGTACAGGTAATTAAAGAAATTACTTCTTAATCAGATATCAGTTTTTTTTTAAATTCATCATAAGCTTATGATGATGAGGCTTGTGATGGGACGCGCTTGCCTTGAAGAGGCCTATTCACTCTTGATTTAAAGATATCCGGATTGTAATTGGTGGGAAACACAGATTTTTAAAGAGTGTTCAAGATCCCTAGCCAAGCTTAACAGGAATAAAGACTGGACATACTTGGGGCCCCTTAGGGGTGGAAACTCGTTCAGCGTTTTGCGGTACCATAGGAAAATGGTGAAGGTCGACGACGACGATCGAAATTTTGCTTACGACGCGACGAGGACTTTTTTCGGGATTAAAAGTAGCCGTCAACGTCCAGGGCTTAAAAAGGTACCTACATAATTAAGTTTCAATGGTAATGAGCGAATTATAAATAATGAAATTATAAATAATGAAATCACAAATAATTGATAATAATTTCAATAAATAGAATTTGTTCGAGCTTAATTAATCCGATAGAGAACTGTGGTGTGATCAATATAATATAATTATCTACCCGCATATCGATGATGGAGCAATCAGCGTTGAACTCGGTCCATATCCTATTTCCCATTTCCGTAATAATTATTATTAATCTATATTTTTATACCGGTGATAGCCTAGTGGTTTAAGACTTCGTCTCCTATTAAGGAGGTCCTAGGTTAGAATCTCTGGCAACCTTTTGGCTGTTACTCTTCGGAGTTACGTGTGATTGAATATCACTTTAACAGTGAAGGAAAACATGAGGAAACCGGCACGTCTGTGAGTTCTCCGAAATGTTCTGAAAGATGTGTGGAGGCTGCCAAACTGCATTTGTCAAGCGTAGTGGACTATGGTCAGAGCCCTTCTCGTTCTGAGATGAAACCAGTGCACACTAGCGTGATAGTGAAAATGATTATGTTTTACGAATTTTAAATGTGTCTGTCCAAAACTCAATCTTAATATCGGTTTTAATCTCTTAACGGCTTAAAAGCGTCTTTGTTAATAACTTAGAGACTGTTAAAGATTATCATCTTTGACCTGCCCCTATCAATTAACACCTCAAGCTGTTGATCCGTTATCTTGATGTATGTCACCGGCAATGGGAGAGTACTTCAGTAGACATATCACTGCTTCACTACCTATATTATAATTATGTTAGTCCTTCAATCCCGCTGCAATTGAGCAACGTTATTTTTTGCATGGATATATTGATATTGGGAGTGACATGGCTACATTTTATCCCGGAAAATCACAGAGCTCCGTCGGTATTTTACAACCTTAATCCAGGCAAATTAAATCGCAGGCATCATATTGTAGTAAATAAAATAACAACAACCTTTAACATATTGATAGCTTGGTCCTCCTGACCCTGTAAGTGCATCATGACAGTGTACTACAGAAATCAAACTGCAAGGTAAAGCTCAACCAGTGCTCTAAGTTCCCACATTACTAAAGTTCGCGCACGGGTTGAACGCAGAGTAAATGTACGCGTCACCATACATTTACTCTGCATTCAACTCGCGCGAACTATTTTCGAAATAATAATAATTAAATCAAGGCCCTTTCCGTTTATCTTCTTTGGCATTATTAAATATGTTTCGACGCTCGATTTCAATCAACGTTGGCAAAATTCAAAAATTTGATTTGCCCACTGCCCACTGGCTTTATTGGGTATAGAGTATAGACTATTAGGATTATTAGTGCTACCCGTGCGAAGCCGGGGCGGGTCGCTAGTATCATATAAAAAATTATTCACTATTAGTCTAGTCAACAAGTGCTTTTGGGTCAAACTTTTTTCTCCGCCTCCGAAAATTATAATGTTTTCAGTTTATTGTTAATAACTTTTGCAATTTTTGGAAGCGGGTCTTGAATTTTATCCGAAAATGATCTACACGCTATTCTGAATCGAACGATACCTCGTTCACATTTTTCGGAGGTGGAGAAAAAAGTTTGACCCAAAAATCACTTATTGACTCGACCCAATGTGATATATTTGAACTTGACTAAAGATCATAGTTATAAGTGACCTCACTATTACAACTCAGCTGTTTTATCCATTTGCCAATACATGCATTTACTGGTCCCATTTTATGTTAACTACGCCACTTAATTAGTATGTTATAGTGACTATTTTCCGTCCCAAAACAGATATTTAATATGTGACTTGTATAAAATTCATTCAATTTACTTGCAGGCCTTGCAGCGTACCGTTTCGAGAATATAAAACGGGCAGAAAATTAAAACTGTGTCAACTCACTGTCAGTTAATGGGTTTCCGGATCAACTGCTGATATGACGTGTGTGAGTGATATGACAACTTTTTGACGACCTCCGTGGCGCAGTGTGTAGCGCTGTTGCCTTAACGTGCGGAGGTCCTGGGTTCGATCCCCGGCAGGGTCAATTTGGGAATTTATAATTTCTGAATTTTCCCTGGTCTGGCCTGGTGGGAGGCTTCGGCCGTGGCTAGTTACCACCCTACCGGCAAAGACGTGCCGCCAAGCGATTTAGCGTTCCGGTACGATGCCGTGTAGAAACCGAAGGGGTATGGGTTTAATATAACTGCCATGCCCCTAACAGGTTAGCCCGCTACCATCTTAGACTGCATCATCACTTACCATCAGGTGAGATCGCAGTCAAGGGCTAGCTTGTAGTGGATAAAAAAAAAAAAAAAAAAAAAAAAAAAAAATATGCAGTTATGAGCGTTAATTAAATCACTTTACTCCATGAACAGGTAATTTAATCACTCAATTAACGGAGTACTATGTTAATATTAGGAAAGCTAATATGAATTAACTATAGCTTATTAAAACGATTTGGTCCGTGGTTTAATGATCCCTTAATTCAATGATTTCTTTTTCCGAGGCATAAATGTATTTTTAAACAATAAGCTTGCATATTTGAATAATCTACTGTTTAGTTAAAAAGTTTAGAAATACTTACTTAACTATCTTACACATCCAGATTTTTATCTTACTGTAATATTATTATAATATGTATATATTATCTTATTATAATATGCGAAAGTTTGGATGTCGGTATGGATGTATGGATGTATGGATGTATGGATGTATGGATGGATGTTTGTTACTCAATCACGCCCCAACGGCTGAACAGATCTGGATGAAATTTTTCACAGAGATAGATTATAGTCTGGAATAACACATAGGCTACTTTTTATCCCAGAAAATTAAAGAGTTCCTGCGGGAACCACAAAACCTCGATCCACGCGTACGAAGTCGCGGGCATTAGCTAGTATTATTATAAAATACGAATAAAGGAGAACAAACTAAGTCCATCTTAGAAGCTAATTAGTATTAAATCGACGAAAAAAAGATATTATAATTATGTATATTTATATCACCGTAAAATTGTAATAACCGTTAGATTATAAACAAACGGTTTCTATCCCGGGAGATTGTAAACAGTCGAAAGATTGTGAACCGTTCAATGTTTTTCGATGGAGTGGATACTTACACATACATTTACTCTGCATTAAACTCGCGCGCGAACTATAGGTTAGGTTAGGGTTTGGCATAAATATTCAGGTAGTGCCCTCAGCACTTAGGTTCTATCGGGTTTAGGTTCTATATACCTAATATATTACAATTTACCGAAAAATAACGCGTTAAATTGTAAGCAGTATGTTACGGTTCACAATCTGTCGACAGTTTACAATCTATCGAGATAAAAAGCGTTAGATTACAATCTAACGGTTTTTATAATTTTACAGTGACATATATATAACATTTTGTGAAAATTAATATAAGCCTTCTTTAAATTATTATTAAAATATCTATTAAAATTAGAATAGATAGTCGAACGACACACAAACTGATGGTCGTGTTTTATTTAACAAACAAACAAACTTTTATAGTCTATAAGTCTATAGTAGTATATAAGTCGCATAAGAGTCGTCAGTCGCGTATATTAATTAGTAGAAGTCTTCATCTGAAAGTAAGAATGTTTTTACTCAAAGAGCAACGCCCATTGCAAGATTAGTCCGATCTGCAAAACGACACTAGGTACTAAAGTTTGCAATCGTTAAAAGTTTTTCCAAGTTTGAAGCTGCACCTTACCGAGATAAAAATGTGTCTTTAACAAAAAATGAGAAAAAACATACTTTTTTCATTTTGATTAACATACTCTTTCATTTTGATTAACCGAATAAACTTTATTTTAAAATATTAATCGTTATCATTTTACAGATGACTCTAAAAAGTTACTGCTCCAGACTATTAAGAACACAATTCCCCCAACAATCCGGGTTTATGGAGATAATGGAACTAAATAGCCCAAATGGTTCCGCCAAAATGCTTGAATTTGTCGCTGTGGATAGTGCTCTGTAGTGAGAGTATTTACTACCTTGCAGTAATGAACAATATTATGTCTTCATAAATTATTATTAGCTAAATAAGCCTTTGGAATTTACGTCTTTCCTTCTTTCTTGAAAACATAGGTAGATATTTTTTGTGGAAATAAATTCCTAATAATATCCCTGATTGTTTTTAATATTTTTCGTCTCACTAGCTCGAAATGGTCGCCTTTGCTACTTATAACCAGTAAGCAAAAGACGTTTTTGCTCACTCAGTGAAAGTATTTTGACTTTAAAACCATTGGAGTAAAATATAATGCAGTAAATTGTTCAATGAAGGTAGGTATAATATTTTCCTTATACCTTTTATTTTCTGGCTAGTGAGGTGAAAAGTGTAAGTATGTATCACATGACGCCAAAGTTTTTAACTAAATTATAGGTACGGTAGGTAAAGAAACTTTGAAATTGTAGTAACATAAGTAATGTGTCTGTAAACTACCAAAATCCATCAATTCCACCAATATCCAGTCACGGTTCAGACTGATAAACATTTTCAGAACGCACTGTACAATGTACAATGTACCTACCTACATAGCAATCTACTATGAATGTTACTATATTAGATAAGATAACTATTGAGAAAATGACTACTAGATATTTGTTTATAACTATGTATATATTAATACTAAATAAATAATAATATAATGTTGTTGTTGTCACTCGTTCAGAAGGTTAAAAGTTTTATCACCATCAAATGAAAATTAATAACCCTTGGCAATGGCTGGCCCAGTAACTTTAACGAGCGACGACCCCGTTTGTCTTAATCTACGACTAAAAGAGATAAAACTACGTTTATATACTCAGCTAAAAGTCCAAATATTATATTACATAGGGATGTATTCATATATTATTTTGTACCTATTAATATGCCTTAGATATCTATATCCACTTTTCGTCAATATTATATTATTAAGATGATTCATCATTAAGTTTCCTTACTTGTAAGTAGTAACGCATATTACATACTTAATAATACAGTATAAATGTACTAAATCATAAATCCGATCAGCATAATGGAACACTCTTACACAATATTTTATGAGTTAGATAAGTATAGTAAATGTATGAAAAAGTAATAGCTAACATTTAATATAACGCGAAGGTATCCAATATCACATAATCACACCCATTCACACGTATTGCCATAAGGTAGGACAAGTTTAATCAAAATATATCATTTAACACATTTCGTGTTTGGTTGGAAATGTATCCGATTACGCATTCCAATTATTCAGTATTTCACGCTCATCGACGCCTATAATTACATTCTGATAGAATTGCATTGATTTCGACGCGTTCGTTTACTAATTTCCTTTCAATTTATCCAATGATTAGCCTTAATTCAGTGCGGTTTTTAATGTCTATCAATTGCAAACCGAATTATTTGCGTGTTAAAGCTCTTTCAATTTTGGTTGGACGATAACAAAAAATGGGGAAATTACACGGAGCGCCCCCGATTCAGAAACTTACGATATCTTAGATATCGATCGATTCTGTTTGTTATCGTACGATAAGATGTATTTTCAATTCAGAATAATCGTATCGAGGATAAAATTGCCGATATCGATACCGAACCGAACCAACGTTGTTGTCGTTCGATAAACGCTATTCAGAACAACTGCAACCGAACGAGAATTACCGAACGTCGGATTAATTTGCCGGTTGCTTATCGAATGCTACAGGGCATTCGATAACCTTTCCGTTTATTGTTTTTTTCGTAAAAACAAGGTAAAACCCAAAACTTAGTATGCAGAAGATTATAAAAAAATGCATAGAGCATTTTTAAGCAGAGGAAGACGCCATTATTAATAGTACACAAGTCTTCGGAGACCTAGATATTCCAGATTAATTCTGAAGTTTTTATTGGATAATGTCTTTCCATTAATTCTGCAGCTTAGTTTAATCCTGTTTATTTAAAATTAAATTTAAAGCTTATTAAGAATTTAATAAATAAATATTTTTAATTTAAATATCATATATAAAATAATAATAATTAAGTAAAAATAATATAAAAAATTTATGAAAATAAATATTATATTTATTATATAAATATGTAAATATAGAACTAGATGATGCCCGCGACTTCGTCCGCGTGGATTACGGTTTTTTGATTCCCGCGGGAACTCTTTAATTTTCCGGTATAAAAAGTAGCCTATGTCCTTCCCCGGTATACAAACTATCCCTATACCAAATTTCATCAAAATCAGTTAAAAATAGGGGCCGTGAAAGCGTAGCAGACAGACAGACACACACTTACATATTTATAATATTAGTATGGATATATGTATATGTGTTTTTTAATCATTCAAATTTCGGGATAATAGCAAACTTCGTGAATTAACACGTTGTCTCCATGTAACTCGTCGATACCGGTATCGATCCCGATATCGATATCGAACTCGAATCGTATCCTCAAACCGAACGTTCTGAATTGCACGACAAAAAACTTTCGATACGAGATCGATATCTAATCGTATCGATTCGGTATGTTATCGAAGTGTTGTGAATCGCCAGAAAGTAAGGGGAAGCCAAGAACGTACGACCAGGGACTGAAAAACAGATTCATAAAGGTTGCTTTGATAACAGAATCAAATCTGTAACCGTTTTCAATGTTTTTAAATCTGTTAACCCAAAACACTTATATTTCTGTAACAGAAATTAATATGTAACAGAAATGAAAATGTTCAACAATGTTTTAAAGTGTAACCGGAATAGCGACGTTGCCAAATTTACTGTTGACGCGTATTCAAATTTGAACCTAAGGTGAAAGCCCCGATGGTAGCAATTATTTTAAAACATGGCCAATGTTTTTTCAGTGTGTATAAAGTCCAATGAAGTGAGAAGACCGTGTTGACACACCATGCAAATTGTTAGGGCAAGTACCTATTATAGGGTTACAGAAATAAACGGTTACAGATAGATTTAGTTACAGTATCGTTTCTGTTTCTATTATAAGTGTTGCTGTTCTATAACAGTTTCTAAAAACAGTGTTTAAAACACTTATTTCGGTTACTGTCCGTACATACTACATAGCAAGTGTTCTGATTTTTGATGTAGCACCACAAAATTTGTAATACTGGTAGCACATCACACGTATTTTTATTTTTTTTATTAAAGAATAGGCTTGCGCTTGATGACAATCATGCTTATTGCAAAGCAATGATGAGGTCTAGTGTGGAGTGCGCTAGCCTAGAAGATGCCTATACTCTTGAGTTGAAGGTACTTAGTGTATTGTGTAGAAAACCGAGTAGACACCTTTAACCCTGGTTTAAGTTTTCAAATGAGTTGAAATTAGATAAAATGAAAAGATTTCTTTAATCCCTATTCCCTATCCCCTACTAAATATATCCGAAGAGTATGCTTTATTGTTATAAGATTAGGTACATGAATTACAAACTGACAGATTTAGGTGTAAAAGCCGTTTCAATTTAGGTGCGCAAATGAAACAATAAAAAGTTTATACAGTACAGAGATGAGTTGAGGGCCTTAAACAATTAAAAGAAAAGGCTATATAAAGTGTTTTCAATTAAACTTGGAATCCGCTATGGCAACGGTTCCGTGCGGGTTTCTAACGTCAGGCGTGCCGGCTACGTGAGAGAATCTGGGGTATTGCTTTAAACTGCAATGCTTCCGTCCGTGTACTGTGGAGTGTAGACGGTCATTAAAGTGCAACAATTTGCCCGATCATGTAGAGTGAAGTTAGTTTTATTGGTCCTTTTGTGGAACTAGTGCAAATTTACTTTTATGGTGATTAATACAGTTTCATAGTCATCCTCACAGTAGAGCTCATATATTTATCCCTAAGGTACTTATTATTGATACATAACTATGCTGTGTGTATACGACAAGATTTTTTTAATTAGTCAGACTAGATTCGTATAAATATATTTTAAAAACTTTATATTGTTTATTGATATTGAGTAAGAGGTGATTAATGTTAAAGTTTTAATTTATTTACAAAAAATTATATTCCCTAGATTCCCTTTGGGTGTTTAAATCGCCGATATCCCATTGAAGTCAAGAAAGGAATGTTGGAAACTCGTGTACGGTCTCAAAGCACTCGCATTAATTTATTCAGCGTAAGGAAGACGACCTCCGTGGTCCCGGGTTCGATCCCCGGCAGGGTCAATTTAGGAATTTATAATTTCTGAATTTTCTCTGGTCTGGCCTGGTGGGAGGCTTCGGCCGTAGCTAGTTACCACCCTACCGGCAAAGACGTGCCGCCAAGCGATTTAGCGTTCCGGTACGATGCCGTGTAGAAACCGAAGGGGTGTGGGTTTAATATAACTGCCATGCCCCTAACAGATTAGCCCGCTACCATCTTAGACTGCATCATCACTTACCATGAGGTGTGATCGCAGTCAAGGGCTAGCTTGTAGTGGATAAAAAAAAATAAAAAAAAAAGGAAGAAGTAAGTAATGTTTTCAAAGGGACGCTAATAATGGAAGGCGCAAGGCGTTGGAGTATTAAGATTTTCATAGTAGTTACTCGCTAATGGCTATTAACATCTACCTATATATATATAAATGAAACCCGTTTTCCTTGGTCACGGCATCACGCGTGAATGGCTGGACCGATTTCACTAATTCTTTTTTTGTTGTATTTGTTATTATTATGAGAAGGTTCTTACGGAAAAAAATATTAAGAAAATCTCTCAGAAATATTGAAAAATATACATTTAATTTTGCATACTAAGGCGGTACGAAGTCAGCTAGTGGAATATAATTATAAAAGTAAGAAACTGATATAAAGAGCCTACTACGAATATCATAAATAGTATGGGTTTAAAAAAAAACTGTCATACCCTTTCCGGGCTAGCCCGCTACCATCTAAGACTGCATATCACTGACCACCATCCAGATAGCAGAATAAAATAAAAAAGTAAAACGCGTTTTCATACTAACACTTTCTACTCCTTTCAATATATTTTAAAAATTTCAAGTTGAGAACTAGAGTCAAATAATATTGAACAGGGGGTTACTACCATCGCTTAAAGCAGTATTATTTGAAAATGACAGTTTTATGCCACGTACTTTGACGTCCCTAAAATAAGGATAATAATTCTAAAACAGTAACGTGTACAATATTAAAAATTAATACGGCTTTAAGTAGTATGCCCCCAGAAGATATTATCAAATGAAACTATAAATCATCGAACCCACAATGTCAGTGGACTTGGAGAAGGCTTCAAAGGGATTGTGTTTATAAAACAAAATTGTAAAGTAATAATTTTAATTTTTATAATGTTTCAAAGCGTCACAAATGCACACTTTAATTAAAATATACTTGTTTAATTATATATACGTTCGTATATCAAATATGCATTGAAATTTAGCTTACTTCTTAATATTTTATGCTTGTAATTTATATACCTAGAGAATATTTAAGTTGTATGAAAATGTTTCTCTTGAATTTCAACTAGCGCTGGTTTTAATTAAGAAAATTTAGAAATATTTTAGGAACTTCCAAATGAAATTGAATCAAAGCATTTTCAATTTAGGATATCATAGAGGATTCGAATAAAATCACATCCTGTTTTACAAGCTTGAAGGTACCCCAGCAAGTTATAATTATATTATGGTTATCTATAAATAATTCATGAAGCACAAACGTAACTTTACGCTTTGTTTGATGTTTCTGATTTTTAGCATATTTTACCATTGCATAACAATTTCTCTCTTTGCGTCGTATTCCTCATTTCTGTCTGTTAAGTCGCTTATTGAGTAAATTACGAAATGTAAATAGTCTTGTAAGTAAGTCGCAGATTGTTTGTAATTAATGTTACGTAACAAGGCGTAAGTTTGTAACATTCATAACTATGAATGTTACAAACGTACGCTACTCACGTAAAAACGTATACAAGTGTAATAAACTATAAAATATCTAGAACCCATAGCATAGTGTTGCTTTACTTGACCAGTAAGAATCAGCAAGAACTCCTTTTTGTTTCAAAATAATAACAAGCGGAGGGATGTAGCAAGATAATTAATTAACGAATAAGCCCATTTCACTGGAATTCCTTTGCTTATTGAAGGAATTACTTGAGACGTAAAACTCTGAACAATTTTAAGGAATATTATTCTAACAAAAAAAAATAACCTTCTTTATTTCATAATTATTATTATTACTTTGGAGTATACAACTAACTCTTAATACTTAATAAATTTTATTTATTATCCTCATTTTAAGTGCAAAGCTCTAGAAGCGCCTGTAGGTATCTATTAAAGTACGTACATGTTATTACATCTCAAACTACTATCATAATGCATACCATACAAATATAACAATCTATATTATCTATACTAATATAGTAAATGTGAAAGTTTATATGGATGGATGGATGTATTTATGGATGGATGTATGGATGTATGGATGGATGGATGGATATTTGTTACTCAGTCACGCCAAAACGGCAGAACGGATCTGGATGAAATATGGCACAGGGATAGATTATAGTCTGCAATAGCACATAGGCTACTTTATATCCCAGAAATTTAAATAGTTCCTGCGGGAACCAAGAAACCTGAATCCACGCAGACGAAGTCATGGGCATCAGCTAGTTATATATGAGAAAGTCCGTCTATCTATCTATCTTGCTGTTTACCGTCTATCTATCTTGATGCAGAGATAGGTAGCTTTGTAATTGTACCTATCCGGGAATCGAACACAGCGACATAGGAAAAGCTTTATAAAATCTTGAATGCACGCATTGCTTATTTATAGTATACAATTATAATCTTAAGCAATAAAAAGAAAAGTCCTGAAACACTCACTGACTGAATCATAAACGCCCAGCCCAGCAACAAAGCTAGAACTAGAAAGCTGTGCACAAAAGTTCCCATTATGGTATGGAATGTAGTGTGTAGGAATAAGGCAGGATTTTTCGAAATTCGCAAGGAACAAAGCCGCAGGCGGTCGCTAGTATTTATACTAATATTATTATAAATGTTAAAGTTTGGATGGATGGTTGGATGTTTGTTATTCAATCATGCCAGAACGGCTGAACGTCGATCTGTATAAATCTTGGCACAGAGATAGATAAGACATAGACTATTTTTTGTCCCGGAAAATTAAAAAGTTCCCGCGCGATACAATTAATCCTTAATCCACGCGTACGAAGTCGGGGGTATCATCTTGTTACAAGATCAAATAACTGTTCCAAGTTTCCAACCACAAAAGGGATAACTTTCTGATAACAGCTACGATCTGACACTCACCTGCAACTATAGTGAGAAGTGCGAATGTGGAAACCAGCGGTAGTCCCCCCGTTTCCATGGAAACGGCTCTCGTTCGCCTCCGTGGTTTCCCAGCCATAATGTCAACAGTCATCTGATATTCCGAAATCCAGCTGAATCTTACATCTCGCTCGTTAAGACTCCCTTTATATTATTTCTAGCCCACCGTTTGCTAAATTTGTTTGGCGGCTTAACTATCACGTGTATTTTTCCTTGTTTTTATAATCATGTAAAGAATTTTCCCACAATTTTCCAGTTATATATCGTATCTAAAAGTATAGTGAAGACTTATTATTGTCATATTTATTTGCTCGTTCTTCGTTCGATCTGAAACAATAAAACAAATATTCGTTATCTAATAGAGTTCACCATAGAACGCAATGATCTTTTAAATGTATAATAAAAGGTAACTTTTTCTTTAGGTGCTTAGTGTTGCAAATTAATAAAAATCGAATATCAATCTTCATATTTTTACTGCAGTTTTAAAATTAATTACATTATTAATTAATTCGGAGGTCGTCAAAATAATTTAAGATCACAATAAGTAGTCCAATAAAAAAGTTTATGTTTGATGAGAAAGAATACCAAGCGTCAATAACAGGAGATCTCAAAATTGTAACAGTGCTCTCTTTAATATGAGCTGAGAGCAAGGCTGAGTTCTTGGAAATGAACATCGTATTCCACAAAATACAAGAATTACGTTGAAGACATTTTTATTGTCATATTGCAGTTGCTCTTTGTTTAATTTGAAACAATAAAACACGTTCTTTTATCAAGAACTTCTTCATTACACTCCAATCTAAATATTCTTTCTACATTTTACAACTATTGTTCGAATACTCACTAATTACTGTGACTTTTTATTGACCGAGAGCAATTATTTTCTTGACCTAGCTAGACGTAATCATTTATATTATAATATCTTGGATTCATAATGTAGAGTGTAACTATTTTAGTATTACTTTCCCTACCTATACTTAAAAACTATCCTTCTATTTTTTAAGTGGTATTTTTCCAACATAGTATAGTACAATTATGCGTATTTCTTTCAGTTATTATTTCCTTAATAATGCCCGCAAATTCATCCTTTAAAATCCTGTATAATCCTTTGATTTTTTGGAATAAAATATAGTCAGCTGTTAACAATAATGAGTAATTTCTGTTCAAGTCTTTAACGATATCCATGAAAAAAATCATGTCAATCCGTTTCTCCGTCGTGACGTGAATACGTGATTGAAGGACAAATCACCAAACATAGACACTTTCACATTATTAGTTAATAGGAGTACTTAGTGAGTCGTCTTAAGTTTTAATTAATGGTAGGTACTTAGCTAATCTAAATACACCTTTTTATGTGGGCCCAGCTGCGGGTAAAGTCCATTTGGCTTAGATAAAACTGTCAGTGCTAAATTAAACGAGTAGGTACCCACTGAACTTTTATGAATTTAAAAATGTTATATTAAAATATCTCATTGTAAGACTAAAAGATCCCAAAAAGGAACAGACAATAGACTTATAAGAGGTTTAGCGATGAAACAAGGAGCTGTTCAAATTAATTTTGGTGCCAAGTTGATATCAATAAAAATATGTAAGTAATTAAGAAAACAAGTATTCAATATCCACCGTCACCCACTACAGCCTATTAACGTCCCACTGCTGGGCACAGGCCTCCACTCTCATAGGAGAGAGGGAATTAGAGCTTAGACCCACCACGCTGCTCCAATGCGGGTTGGCGGCTTTAACGACTATTATCATGTTAGTGATAATAATAGCCGGGACCGACGGCTTAACGTGCTCTCCGAGGCACGTGGGTGAAACATCGCCAACATCCTAACTCCGGTGCTGGCACTGAGAATTTCTGAATTGAAAAACCCAATACCTAACAATTTTTCTGCCCGACCGGGAATCGAACCCAGGACCTCGTGATCCGCAGTCCACTATGCTAACCGCTAGACCAACGAGGCAGTTGCCGAGAGTTCTTCATAATGTTCTGAAACGTATAAATCTGCCAATCCGCACTTAGTCAGCTAGACTTCTCATTAAAGGAAGACACTCGTGCTAAAAAATTGTTAGCTGGCAACATCGATATAGATGTAGGTACTAGATGGGTCCTTTCATAGAAACAAATTGGGCGTCCAACGTTTAGAGCACGCTCCTAACCTGTATAGTCCCCGCCATAGCGCTTTTCAGACTAGATGGCGTTAGTAAATTAGGTCCACATTATTTGTTTGATAGGGCCCGTCTATGTAAATTGAGGTCGTTGGCTGGCAATAGGTTGGAGTGATGACGGTGATAAAATAGGTAGGTAAAGAAGTTTGCTCCTATACGTTTTTCTGATCATTTCAAATTTTCCATATTCTTGAATGTCACTACTGATGGATCAAAAAAAAAGCTACCAAGACCACACAAATGTAGTCTGACGACCTCCGTGGCGCAGTGTGTAGCGCTGTTGCCTTAACGTGCGGAGGTCCTGGGTTCGATCCCCGGCAGGGTCAATTTGGGAATTTATAATTTCTCAATTTTCCCTGGTCTGGCCTGGTGGAAGGCTTCGGCCGTGGCTAGTTACCTACCGGCAAAGACGTGCCGCCAAGCGATTCAGCGTTCCGGTACGATGCCGTGTAGAAACCGAAGGTGTATGGGTTTAATATAACTGCCATGCCCCTAACAGGTTAGCCCGCTACCATCTTAGACTGCATAATCACTTACCATCATGTGAGATCGCAGTCAAGGGCTAGCTTGTAGTGGATTAAAAAAAAATCTACTATATACTTACTAGAGAAACTTACTAAGCAATAATTTGGCCATTTGGCCATGGGTTGGGTCTGAATCCTGACTAGTTAACTGTATCTAGGATTTCATGCCCATTTCCTTCGCATTTTGCGGCTCGTAAGTTTAACCAGTTTAATAGATAAAATAAAAATTCTTTCCAAAAAACCGACTTCCAAAGCCACTGTAAATTAGAAAATAATGTTGATTTCTATACACACTATGTTGAAGTCGGGCGAGCACCTCCTCCTTTTTGGAAGTCGGTTAATGACACGGTACTTCTCACTATTTATACTTATAAAAATGCACGAAAACTAAGCAAAAACTCCACAATAAGATGCTGAAGAAATTGTATGCCTTCTCACTTTCAAGAAAAAGATTAGACGCACCTAGCAAGAAGAGGCACTGAACGTACTCGTTACTTAATGCGTATTTCTTGTATTACAATATTTAAAAAATCCCCATACAAGGATACAAGGTACGTTTTAAATACGTACGTCTACGCGCGCACAGTAGTTTTTTATTATACCCAGTTTCCGCGGCGTGGCGTGAGCAAACTGAGATAAAACAGAAATGATTGCCGCTCTGTCGGTATATTGTTTTAAGTGTTTTGTTTCATCGCAGCTCTTCTGTGCCGATGTGTTCGTATAAATGCCGATCTGTTGAACGTACGCCCCGCGTATTTAACGCGTGTCTGCAATATGTATAACGAATGCACGTCCCAGTAAGTTGTTTAATTAATATCAGCTTTCTATATATAAAATTCTATATATAAAATATTTATTTGTTGACAGTGCAGTGCAATGCTTCTTATTACGCACAATATTGCGATTAAAACTCGACAACTAATTAAGTTGACGAGAATTGACTTCATGGAAAAACTATGACGTGGGAAACATTTATATTTCTATTAAACCTCGATATCTGCATGTGGAGATTGTAGGAATAAAGTGAGTTTTTTTTAAATTATCAACAGTAAAAATACCAGTTTATTCCTGTCATGAATTTTTATTTTTTTCCTCTAATACACCAAAATATTATGCTTCATTATAATATTCTCGTTGTCACAGTATAAATGTGTTAGGCACTGCGGTAGGTGTGCGAAAGCCTGATGACACACTCGTAAAGTGCGGATAAGTATCGTTTGCGGCGAGGCATATAATAGTTTACAGTGGGCGGTCGGGTCTATCAATTGGAACACGCTCTCGTGGCGGCGACGTCTTTGGCGTACGGCATCGCGACAATAAACAATACAAACAACTCTGGCCTGCGTTTGACACCAGCCCGTTCGAAGTGGATTAGAGCGCTCTACAGGGAGTTCGGCAGCATTTAGGGAGCGTAATAGCCTGCCGTCGTGACCTGTTTTAGTTGCGACAAATAGAGATTTACGGGATTGCCTCCCGGGGATTTCCGAAGGGAGCCCGTTCTTTCCTAATAAAATTGAATGGCGTTTACTTTGCGGTTACTTTATACGAAACCGTTCGCCGTTCTCGCAGAAGTACGAGTAATTCAATTTATAAACTTTTATGAATTGGGAATCGTATTGTCAGCCGATCCTGCACTCATTCTACTAAAGTGTCCAACAAAGTTTCGAACGATTTAATTTCCCTTGAATTATGTGGGGAAAAATTCTCGTACAGAAAGGGAAGAGAAATCTCATCACGAATTTTAATGAAAACGACGAGTCGAAATATTCTCATTTGGGCAAAGTTTTGCATGGCAACGAAATATGTACCTGTATATTATGACTATGAGACGATAAAATTTGGAAACAACATAATCCTGATTCTGTTGTTTCAGAAACATTGTTTACGAAAAACTAGTCTTTTCGTAATCCTTAAACTGCTAATAAGATATAAACAGATTAGATATTTGTCGTTAATCCTATTTTGCGAGAAACGGAATAAAAATAAACAAGAGTAATCTTCTATCTGAAAATATTACAAGCCAACATAGCATCGTCTCCCCAATCGAAACCGAATCCGAGATTACGTCCAACCTACTCATCCCATGGATCGTTATATTCATAAAATGGGTATTAACCCTTAATATTAGGGTCGGTATCTCCTTTAAGACACTTCGTCGCTTAATAATTTTACATTTGTATACAAAGACGCCGTGTTCGGTTATCTCACGAGTGCCACACACCGATACGAGCCCAACCAGCCCTCGCTCCTCATTCCATTGTAATATTTACATTGAATATGCTCAAAACAGAATTAAGATTAAGCTGGCAATAGAACTATTTTGAAATACTATTTATACAAAGTTCGTCAAGGGATTACATATACTCCGTTATGTATTAATAGGTATATGTTATTATGAATAGCTGACCCGAACTCAGCTTTGCTCAAAATAGCGAACTTTCATATCCTTTCATTCCCTATTTAACCCCCGAGGTGGAGTTTCCAAAAATCCTTTTTAATGGATGGGTAGAATAAAAAATTACTTACTCGCTTGGATCGCTTTTAGGAAATAGTACGGTTCTTATTACGATACTTTCGAAATAAATCCGTAGAAATAAAGAAGTCTTTATGTGAGGGTACAAGTAGCTTTTTAAATTGCATGTAACTAACGTCATCAGGTCAGATGTTGATATACCGGGTAAAGTAGTAAAGCCTCCACCCGGAAATTAAAAAATATCCAAAGAAATAACGATTGGGACATAAATCCCACCCTGGCAGGCGGCCAGAGTAACGTTATATATTCAAAGTGTTTTAGACACTTTATTTGGCCTAAAAAATGTTCCTGAGAAGACCCGGGAAACTGAACTAGTGACAGTTTCCTGGGTCTTCTTAACTTGAATGAACTACATACAGACTTAAAACTCAAAATCTGTCTGACAAATAAATGGCTACTCTCATAGAAAGACATGCTAATAAACTGATCCATACAATACTAGTTGCTTTGGTCGAGAACTTTTATTAATCTGTGCTCATACTGTTCTGTTTTTAATCTTTTCTAACGCGCTATGTATGTGAATTAATCTTATCTAACCTTCGTGAATAATAAAGTTCAAATTGACATCTTTCATATACATTTTTATCTTTTACGTCCCTTTGTAAAGATGTTTTTTACCCTCGACGAAACGGAGACGGTATATGTGTTTGCCCTAAGAGGTTGTGTGTTTGTTTGTTTGTTTGTTTGTGCACTTTTTTTAATGAAGTGTAGCAGAAGATCAAATGTAATACTTAACGCAATGTTAATTGAGCTAATCTACAAGCATAGAGCAAAAACACTTCAAAATAGATAATTGCATTTAAACTCTTAAAGTTATTATCCCGAAACATTAAACAACTTTTCATGTAATTAATTGCGATGCCATGTCCAACCTTTGCATCCGAGGCACACTTTATTTTAAATCGTAATTGAAATGTTAAATTGTCCGGTTAATAGCACAATGGTGTTATGGTGGAAAACCCTACGGTTTAGGTAAACAGGTGCGGAATTCCGTACCAAAAGTTTTGCAACGCGATATCTCGTCGTGGTACATTTGTGGAGCATAAACACACTACGGACCGGACGGACAGGTCAAACCGTAGATGGTAAACAATAGTGTGTGCGGCTCTATATAAAACTGAGTTCAGAATATTTTCGTACCAAGCACAGACCCTAGCTTTGTAATAAGCAGATAAATTTTCTGTGTTTGCACGCTAATTGTCAGATTGCCGGAGGCCGACCGCTTACGGCGGACTTGTGACATGATGCGATTATTATTATTGTAGTCTTGGTTTTTAATACCCATATAGAAAAGTCAAAGTCAAGGTTTTGAATTACTTAGCTATTGTACGCCCTCAAGGGTTGAATTTTCAAAAATCATTTCTTAGCAGATTCATACGTCATAATTACAATCTGTATGCCAAACTGCCCGATCCGTGCACTGGTTTGATCTGTGCGTTGATAGATCAGCCAGTCAGTCACCTTTTCCTTTTATATATTTAGATATGTCTTACTGGAGAAACTTATAGACACATTATATCAAAGCACTACTCAAACCACTGGTAGTAACTTGACTTTTTCTTCTTCTTCTCGTACCTTGGCCGTTAATATTTTATACGTGTTTTATACGTAGGTTTTCATGCAACTTTTATCAAAGGCCTTATTCATTACTAGCTAATGCTCGCAACTTCGTCCGCGTGGACTCTCTAATTTTCCAGGATAAAAGTAGCCTATGTGGTATCTCTGTGCCAAATTTCATCCAGATCCGTTCAGGCGTTGGGGCGTGATTGAGTAACAAACATCCATACATCCGTCCAAACTTTCGCATTTATAATATTAGTAAGATTTATATTTATTTATTTGAATAGCGAAGAAACAGGTTTTCCCACGAACCTAGTAAATCACTATGACTAATTAGCTTATCTTTTTCCGTCACGCCCGCGCCGGTTGAATAAAAAGGGGAAGAATTTCACGTTTTTCCTTAAGATGGTAGTAATCTTGAATTAATTTGATAGATAAAGTGAAGACCCCGGGATCAAAGGACTTACTGACTAAGCGGTCTACACCTTACCAGCAAGCACATTTCATACATATTCAACTCATACAATGGAGAAGTGATTTGACCGTTACTATGTACATAATTTAACATATTTAGTTACCTACAGTTATAATCATTGTCTGATAAAATCTTCAACATTAAACCACTAACAGCTATCGTAAACAGTGACGAACTTACAAAGTTCTCAATTAATTAGATTCATTGCAGCCAGAAGTTTGCTCGTTAACCAACAATCCCTTAAATTTTCATTCAATTTACTGTTGAATCCTTTTACCAAACTTTTATTAAGAGCCGCCTTGTCACTCGCATACAAACATTAATTTAAAATAATATTTCCGAAAAAATAGTTTGCGTCAGCTTTTAGTTAAAAGGCGAAGTTGTAGGTATACAGAAATTATGGTAAACGGAGACAGTGTATATGCAGTTTGGACGCCATAGTTCTTACATGATAATAATATGACATTACATTGTACACTATATTAAGGGACACAATGGCCCAGTTCGCTCTGCACATGGGCTACAGAAATTTCCTTTTTTGTATAATATTATGCCTGTAGCCACAGGCATAAAAAAAGGAAATTGACTGCGCCATGTATCCGCGTAACACTGGTGTGGGTACCTAATGCGACTCCATACTATTTTATCCGTAATCCATACTAATATTATCCATGTGAATGTTTGGATGTGTGAATTTATGGATGGATGTTTGTTACTCAATCACGCCATAAACGCTGAACGGATCTAGATGAAATTTGGCACAGAGATAGATTATAGTCTGGAATAGCACATTTTTATCCCGGGAAATTGAAGAGTTCCCGCGGGAACCAAAAAACCTTAATCCACGCGGAAATTGCGGGCATCAACTAGTCATATCATACATCATACTATCATACTAATATACTAATACTAATAATATTATAAATGCAAAAGTGTGTTTGTTTTGTTGGTTTGTTGGTTTGTCCTTCGATCACGCCGTATCGGAGCAACGGATTGACGTGAGTTTTGGCATGGGTATAGATAAGGACCTGAAGAGTGACATAGGCTTTTTATCCCGGAAAATTAAGGAGTTCCCGCGGGAATCAAAAAAACTTAAACTACGCGGACGAAGTCGTGGGCATCAGCTAGTAATATAATAAATGCAAAAGAGTGTCGGTTTGTCCTTCAATCACGCAACAGGGTAACGTTACGAATCGACGTGATTTTTTGCATGGCCATAGTTGAGAGCGAGTGATTGTAAGAAACAGAGAGAGAGAGAGAGAGAAAGAAAGTGAGACTACTTTAACCCGGAAATCCATAATTTCCACCGAGATTTTTAAAACCAAAATATATGCGAACGAAGTCCTTATATTACTATAATAATAATTGATTATCTGACAAAAGTTATATTAGATCAACTATATGCCTACTACTAGGTATACGTGAAAACATACATAATACGTTGAAAGACAAAATTAAAATGCGAACCCAATGAAAAGGATAATAGAGACCTTAAAATTTTTATACTTAAAGTATAGGAAACGTTTGTATAAGGGTCCGTCTAGACGACCACAATAGCTCTTTTAGAGCCTAAACAAAGGACACAATGCCAATCGTAAAGTCTATTATGTACAGCAATACACAATAAGGCGGTTTTAATCATACGGAATAATGAATTTTAATCAAGGTAAAAGTTCACAATGACAATATTGTCGTTTTGACCTTTGTTTACAATAATACGAGTTTTATGATTGTTTGTTTACATAATACAACTTTTTTTTTGTCTACAACAAGCTAGCACTTGACTGCGATCTCACCTGATGGTAAGTGATGATGCAGTCTAAGATGATAGCGGGCTAACCTACTTACAAGTACTGATCTGCTACTTGTCTTTGCAACTTAAAACGCAGGTACATGCACGTTAACATAGGCCTTACACGTACCTTTTATGGAGTGGTGATAGTCTATGGGTAAATACATCAGCTTCCAATTGGGGGGTTGAGACTCGATTTCAAATCGCTAACTTTTCGGAGCTATATGTGCGTTTTAAGCAACTATATATCACTTGCTGTAACGGTGAAGGAAAATAGTATTAAAATACCCGCATGCCTGAGAGTTCTCCATAATTTATGAAATCTGCCAATCCGCAATTGATTAGCGTGGTGGAATGTGGCCTAAGCCCTTACTCATTCTGAGAGGGAGTCTCGTACTTAGCACTAGGGGAGCAATGGCTAGATGATGTTTATAATACTGATCATGTATGTTCATAGCACCTATCTTTGTGGATGTGAATACGGTTTCATTACACTTGAAAATATTTTCAAGAGGAAGTTGTAAAAACTCGCTTAAAAATTATTAATTATTGAGTTAATACCTTACTTAGAAGTCCACGCATGCGGCGTTGAGAATAGGTAATTTAGCCCACGTCTTTACTAAAATAAAGCTTTTCAAAATTTTGGCCCTACTCTACCTAGTTCTACCAAAGAAATTTTTATTAAAGATCACACATCTATGATAAAATTGAACACTTGGTGTCTTATTATATAATTTAAAAATTGAATGTACCAACTTTCAGTTCATATTAATATATTTTCAAGCTTGCATACAAAGTCAAGTGGACTTTGTAGCGCGTAGGTATTCGACTTTAATTAAAATTACATGGAGAGATAGAATAAAAGATTCAAGATAACTCTTCTTTGTAGCTTACCTTTTGTTCGACTTAAATGAAAAGAATATTCAAGTGTTCTGTTGTGTTGGTAAAATATGAACGTTCAACTGATAATAAAATATTTCATCACATAAACATAATCACACACAAATATCCAAAAACCTGATAAAGTAATCTATTGTAATTATTTTATTTAAATAATAGACAATATTGAAGAAGTTACTTACACGAATACCTGCAACTATAATTATAATTGAATAGGCAAGTTAACAAATAATGAAATCAAACCGTATCGAATGCAATAGTTCACAAACAGTGAAATTTTGAAATGGGTCATTGCGGTGAACTACTAAAAATACAAAAAATAGAGAAATTAGCTCCGGGCAATAGTAATTGTAGTTAAAGACAGATTTTATATTCATTAGATAGACCAGTATAATTGTAGTATCTCTTATAGAGAACTAGAAACAAAATATTTGCTTGCGCCTGTCTCTATTTATATAACGACAATACACGGAAAAATTTTCGTCTGGGTTAACGCAGTTAATTAGATGACGTCTTATCCAAGGTACAATAATTTTACCTATGCATTACAACTTCAAAATATTGAACCTACAGTTCACTAAACGCCTACCTTTTGAAGTCTTAAAAAAAATATTGGAATTAGGACCAACACGAAATGACGCTAACAATTATTTCTATTCATTTCACGACATTTGAATGTCGCTAGACCTTAACATAGTGTGCTATAACTTGTTGTTATTTGGCTGGCTGTCTTTAACATATACAGAAAATTTATTGTTCTCCGCCAACCGACGTCACCGTTGTTTTTCCACAATTTTCCTATCGACAATTTCAGAAAACACATTCTAATCGGTCCTCTGTGAAGCAATATACTTGAGGGACACATTCTTTTATGTAAATGGGTCGAGCTATAAAAACACGTAAAAAAGGGGAGCGTCCCTACTCCATGTGAATTCCAATTTGAAATTTTATACGAATCATTTTTATATCTATCATTAACCTTTTGTAATAATTGAGATAAATAACTTGCATTCCAGGGACATAAAAGCTGTTATGCTATAATTGGATATGCTTTAGAAGCGAGTAAAGTTTGTTCTAGAACTGGCAGATCTATCAAGTACATAGTGCCAGTATCCATATCACTACTGAGCGCCGCCAACAATTAGTGAAAAATTATTCAAGTTTTTTCGTCACTTTACTCTTCAAAAACTGCAAAAAGTATAGTTGGTTCTTAAATTCAACAAGTCTTTTAAAAATATAGTTTGTGCTCTTATAAAAGTACGCTTCTCTACAAATACTCAAAAATACTCGTTTTTCTAGTTGTAGGTAGCCGTATAACGGTATATTTAGGAGCTTAATATCAGGTCCGCGGTGAAACCCCAGACTCGTCCTTTATTTTCTGTTGACACTGTTTGTTCTGAACACAATGGACCTAATCATTGTTCTTACATTTCGAGAAATCCCGTATCGCGTTTTCGTACTAGTTATACCATTTTCATTCCAAACTTATCTTACTTCATACCTACCTACCTTGAATACTTGACTTCTAAGAAATTTATATCTAGCACTTTACTCCTCGGCGGTGATATTATATAAGCTAGTTTTCTTAGATTAATAAAACGGTGGACTCCTGTCTCTTAGATCCTCCCATATAAAAATCATGGTAAAATGGAATATTTAGGTACAATTCTTGTGGACAAAGTTGCGGGTAACGCCATTCCATTAATTCTATAACCAGCCCCCCCTATTCTCTAATTCAGTGGCCATCTAACTGTGAAAGCCAGTGACAAATATTTTTCTCCGTTGAAAGTTTGCTATGAAATAATTATTACATATTTTATAGCAAACCTTCAATGGATTAAAAATATGTCAGTGGCTTTCATTATTTGAAAGCCACTGACTGCTTCGCTCGGGCGAAGATTCCAAAAATTATTTTTATTGCAATCTGCGGCATGGGAAAATCTTGAGAGTTTTCTTTTTCTTGAGACTTTCTGAAGTTATTATTATAAGCAGAATATTGATAAGTATGCCAGTCAGTCAGTTTATCTGTAGGTACCTATAGACTTAGGAGTTTGTGAAAATATGTCGCGACGTAGGGAAGTAGCTACGCCGTAGGGGGCTCTTATAGGGGCTTGTATTGGAAAATGTCTGAGTTATTATTAACGCAGGGAGGAAAATTCACAGCGCTAATACCCGTCTCGTGTACACTTATTGAAGTTTTATTAGTAAATACCATCTTAACTTGAACCTGAAAGAATGCCTCCTATTTATTAATATATATATATATATATTTAAATTACTTGTTTAATTTTCTCTATTATATAGAAAAAGAATTTAATTGTAAGCCCCTAAGGAACTCCATTTATATGTAGACTAGGTGCCTACATTGGTTAATTTATCCAATAAAAACCAAAGCTGAGACTCATAGATAACAATGGACGAATCCGCATCATTTGACCACAAAGTCGTCAAGTTTTAATTAAGTACAACTATAGGCTTTTAGGCTCTATTTGTGTTTGTAGGATGCAGTAGTCCACAAGTAATACAGCTTGCAACATAGTACACACAGGCCGACCGAGTTCAACATCCGAAACATTCCGAGCAAATGCTCGTATATATACCTATATAGTCCAATAGTATAGGCGGGATTTCAAGATTAAATCTTGTTGTTTCCACACTGTATAGATGTTCGGTAGTGCTATTTCATGTTAGCGGGTTTTTTTTGCAACGAACTCTTATTCGCGGTTCCTTTTTCGTGTTCCGGGCCGAAATTGGCATTTCAAACATTTATGAAATCACACTGAAGCTGTGAATTCTTTTTCGACAATCGTTCCTCGTTCTGAAAATGTTCTACAAGACAGAAATTTATTACAGGACTTTACTTTAAACTAATTCAAGCTGTACCTACCTAATTAATTTTAATTTTGTGTTTGAGAGTTTTACTATAAACACTAACTGTTTCATGAAATAATATTCAATAACTAAAAGGAGTTCTTGGCTTCCGAATCTAGTAAACTGTCTAGTCACAACTTGTCTTCTTGTGCGACTTCTGCCCATCGAATCTTCCTAGAACAGAGATCGGGCGCGCCCGACCCGCTCCCTCTCCCTGTGTGTTTTGCCCTTTACTGCCATCGCTTAAAGCAGTATTACTTCCAAATGACAGTTTTATAACACATACCTTGACGTCCTTAAAATAAGAATTATAAATCTAAAACACGAATGTCGTCATGTAATATTAAAACAGTACGAATTTAAGCGATTGTAGTATGCTTCCAGGCTTCTTTCATGACTCTCATCGGTCATCCACCGAACTTGACAAAGAGACCTATGGTCACTATTAGTTATGCAGGGTCACCTGAATAACTAATATTATAAATGCGAAAGTGTTTCAGTCTACTACGCTTTCACGGCTCATCTGTACAACCGATTTTAGGATAGGTTAGGTACATCTCGGGGAAGGATATCATAGGCTACTTTTTATCCCGGAAAATTTAAGTTCCCACAGGAATCTAAAAACTAAATCCACGCGGAGGAAATCCTGGGCATCATCTGGTACTGTAAAGATCATTTTCCTGTTGATCAACCCAATATTAATAATTATCCTCTTCATAAAATTGTTTGAGTAAAAATACACCCACCGGTGTTTAATATTGCTTACTTCAAATTATTCTTTATCATCATCGATCAACATTTGGAACCAGTCCAAAGTAAATTCATGTTAATTTCAGCTTAGTCGGAAACGATCGCTGAATTCGTAAGTCCTAAATACAGTTTTATCAGCTTTTAATGTTTATCTTAAACCGGATTGCTGATAACGGCTTTCATTAACTAATTGCGATACTTATAATAACTAATTCATGCTGTAAAATGGAAACATAAGATTATAAATCTTCTTAAAAGATGCTAAACCTTCGTAGTTCTCTGATTGTGTTGAGATCTGTATTGCTGGTTTGCCATATTTTCTAACAATAGTTATTTGTTCAACCAGATATGAAAGTTCGTTTTTGTTGCGAGTACCTAGTTTGAATCCTGAGCGAACGAAGGGCTCTTTAATAGAAAATGAGGGTAGCGAGTGATTCTATGTTAAAATCCTGAGTACTAGAGATTTAAGGCACAAGAAATAAAAACTTTGGTAGTCTGTGCCCGCTATATATTATTGTTTTAAGCAAGAAAAAGGAACGTTCGAAAAGTGCAACATACATAATTTACATTTTCTACTTTACGTTTGAAGTAAATAAATATCATCTTTGTAAGAATTAAGTTAAAATATTAATATCAATATAATATTAATACTCAAAAGAATCATTTTTCTACAAGCTAGCCCTTGACTGCGATCTCACCTGATGGTAAGTGATGATGCAGTCTAAGATGGTAGCGGGCTAACCTGTTAGGGGCATGGTAGTTATATTAAACCCATATCCCTTTGGTTTCTACACGGCATCGTACCGGAACGCTAAATCACTTGGCGGCACGTCTTTGCCGGTAGGGTGGTAACTAGCCACGGCCGAAGCCTCCCACCAGGCCAGACCAGGGAAAATTCAGAAATTATAAATTCCCAAATTGACCCTGCCGGGGATCGAACCCAGGACCTGTAGCGCCACGGAGGTCGTCAAAATAAAAATCATATTAAAATGTTTTCAGTAATATGTTATAAGCATATTAAAATATTGCATAAGATTAAATATTCCATAATATTGTAATCGAATTTCTACGGTTGACAATGAAAAGAAATGCCCAATCCACTAAATTCAAAATACTTTTTCTCACTGGGTGAACAATAAGGACTTTTGTTCACTGGTCTTAAGCAGCAAATTCGCGCTTTTCGAGCTAGAGAGGTGAAAATATAATATTATGTAGCTATCGTATTATATTTAGTTCGGTAAAATCGTTATTCAGGTAAAATTTTTACGTGAATGTGCGGTAATTACCTAAGTACCTACGTTACAGTTCTCATAAAGCATTTTTGTTCCACTTGCACACACAAGTTGGCCCTTGACTGCGATCTGAAGCGCATATTTTATGAAACAGTGGTAGATTTATTTGACGATTCAAACGCACTTCTAATAGTTTATTTGAACAAAAAAACATTTAAATTTGAACGAGTAGTCTACTCATTCCTCGTCCATAATCGCTTGTTTCTAACATCGATATTGGTTTGTAATAGTTTATTTGAATAAAAAAACATTTAAATTTGAAATGTGAATATTTCCTTTTCGTTCAATTTATTATTCTTCGTCACTTGTTACTATACTTGTTATTTATAATATTTTCCTTGTCAATCTGACCACTAAACCAGACGGCTGGCATTTTTACTATGAAATGCAAAAATGAGTACAACGTTATCTTTAAAATTCTTCATAATTAAAATGCTTGCTCTGCTAGACAAAGAGACCTTACTGGAGCTTAAAAGCGGCTACAGTCCAAACAAATTACCTAGGTACTGAAAGTCTGAACTTGTACAAACTCTGACGAGGATGTAATACGTTATAATCTATACAAATATTATAAATGCGAAAGTTAAACTTTTAAGTATAACTTGCGCATCACTACTCAATCTCACCAAAACGACTGAACAGATCACGATGAAATTTGGTACAGAGACAGATTATAATCTGGAATAACACACAGACTACTTTTATCCCGGAAAATTAAAGAGTTCTCGCGGAAACAAAAAAACCTAAATCCACGCGGAAGAAATTGCGGACATTAGCTAATATATTATCATGTACCTGGGTGACGGGTGACCGGTATTTTTTTGGTAAATATGAATAATGTTTTTCGATTTATAATATTCGGTACATAATAATAAAAAAAATTGAACTAGTTATTTAAATAAAAAAGCACGAGTGCAATTGGGCTTCCAATAATAGTTTTTCTCAAAGAAGGAACTTGTAAAAAGGGAAAAATATAATCGGACTGGAGACATCTGGACTCGAACCGGGGTCTTCTGGTTTCGGGACCGCTTGAATTCCCACCTGAGCTATTAGAACTTTGCAGATAGTAACGAAATTTATCTTCGTATTATAATGATATTGTAGCAGTTTTTCATGGCCTGAAAATACGGATAAAACGACATTTTCTAAAAATGAATCCTAGCTAGAACGATTTATCGCCCCCGAAACCCCCTGCATACTAAATTACATGAAAATCGTTTTAGCCGTTTCCTAGATTCAATTCGCGTTTAAAGGTACCTATTAGATAGATATCTATGAATATTTTATTTATAAATACAAAATGATATCAAATTATAATCTGAGTACAGAATAGCTTATCGAGTTGGTAAACGCGTTACCTACGCGTGAGTCTTACTCAAAATTATACGAGAAGTTATGCAAAGCCACACGTAGACAAGCTTCATTACTTTCCGATCAAGCTAATGCACGTTTTGTGCCATCAACAGTAAGGACGGTTTGCAGTAGGTACTAAAACTCAATGTCGCGTGAACAAACCTATCCCATAGTATAACACCTATGTATAAAACCATTCGCAAGTGTTTTGAAGTCTGCCCCAGTCAGAGGACAGACGCCTCCGAGGATGACAAATGTTTGTTAAATTTATATAACATTAAATATCAGCTGTATGTGTTGATATAAATTAAGACTGGATATTAGCACCAGCTCAAAGTCACACATACGATGGTATTATTCAAATAAATTTTACAATTGCCTCAACTAAATCCTTCTGCGAACAGTACTAATATAAAGTTGGCGATATTATTAATTAATTATATTACGATATTTATTTGAGTTTTTCGCATATTCATGTTGACTACCCACTTGAAAATGATAATGTTCATATCGAGTAAGTTTAAGTATATACTTTATCTACTCCAGCATCGAAAAGTTCCAATTTCGAATTTGACAACTATATCGAATTGAACCCTCTTTCGTGTTTGCTTCTCATAACGATACAGTTCGTTGTATGGGAGCTGTATCGTTATGAGTCGTAGCTGTATCGATATGGTTATCTTCATAAATAGGATACCTATAGCTTAGCGGCTCTGGGTTCTGGCACTTTCCCAACCACAGAGTTCTTAGTATGTAGAGGAGCCATACCTACATCATGGCGGATGGTGGCACCCGTCATTGAATATGTACATATTATATATTTCATCTCCACCTACTCTATACTCTATGTACCCAACCCACTCTATGGTTGGTACTGCCACTCTTACTGCCAATATTAAAAAAAAATTAGAAAAATTACGCGGTAAACGGATTACTTTTGCAACTTGTGAAATTTGTATTGATTTGACTTTTTTATTAATTTACAAAGTAAAAAATTATAAAGACGTCCTTGTCGTAGATAAAATCTTGTATGCAACTGTACGTAATTAGTCATTTTAATTCTCGTACTATCCTATTTTGATACTCGGCAAGCCTCGTATCAAAAAACAGCACTCGAATTAAAATGACCCTCATTACGATACAGTTGCATAAATAGCTATTATTTGATACAAACCAATATAGGTATTTTAGATAACAGTTTGAATAATTTACTTTTAGTTTTATCAGATTAAACTAATCTCTACTTAGCTTTCTTTGAAAATTGAAGCTTATCAAAAAAGCTTTCTCTAGAGAGTTTGTATCAAAAGCATTAGCTTTTGAAACAACTCCGGGGCGAATTTTCGTTTATGTCTTGAATATCTAAAGTGATAGAAAAAAAGTTCAGCTTCTTGAATATCTGAAATAATCCGTAAATATAATACATTTTTTAAATACTTATCACTGTTGCAAATATCCTGCCATTGTTGAAATATGTAAACCCGGGAGACTTATGGAATTTCCAAAGACATTCTTAACAAAAATACTTTCAGAGGGCGCAAGACAAATTTTGAATATTGCCCGATATTTAATATAAAAACTTTTGCATAAATACGGTTTTTGTCCAAAAAATAACAAACCTCAATATTGTTATCCTTTAAGAAAAACAGAATATCGATACGTTTATCTCTTCACCGCATATTATGTTCACTGCTAAAGGCCCTGTGAAGCGTAAAAGGGGGTTTTTAAAAGCAGTGTATCCATCAAACGGTGACATAATGTACCTATGCTTGTAAAAATTATTTGCTGTTTTCAAGACCTTTAAGCAACCATTGACGCATCTCAAAACACAATTTTAAAAAAATCTTCTGCATTGAAATTTATTTTAAACATACCTCTTAGTTTATCTTTTAAAGCAATTTTTCTCCGTATTGAAAATAATAATTTGCTCTAGAAATATAAGATAAAATTATTTTTTAGGATAAATTTTTCGGATAAATTTGTATTGATCAGTAAATATTTATTTTTGTACAAATGTTTTCTTATATTTTTTGCGACATGCGCTTGCTCGATTTCACCCCCGCACGCCTATATTTTGATCTCGTGAGCTCACAGCGCCTTAAACTAAAGGGAAGGGAACTTATAATTGCAGATTTATTAATTACAAATGTGTTTTTTTTCCACTATAAGTTAGCCCTTGACTATCTCACCTGATGGTAAGTGATGATGCAGTCTATGAAGATGATAAAAGGGCTAACCTGTTGGAAGTTTGGCAGTTATATTTGACCGATACCCCTAGTCGGTTTCTACACGGCGTTGAACTGGAACGCTAAATCGCCTGGCGCCCTGGCGGTACATCTTTGCCGGTAGGATGGTTCGAGTAACTAGCCACGCCGAAGCCTCCCACCAGACCAGACCAGAGAAAATTCAGGAATTGTAAATTCCCAAATTGACCCTGCGCGAGGATCGAACTCTGGACCTCCGACGTGTCAGCTTTACGTTTTCAATTAAAGTAGAAAAGATAAAAGATTATTAATTTATTTACCGAAGGTTTAATTAAACCGATATTTGACTCATTTGATGTATTTCAGTCGGTTCGTTCTTTGGCGGGGATACGCCATAATGGAATAATTTGCATAAATACGTATATTTTGACGTTTGGAAAGTCAGTCTCCTGCCAGCAGACTGAGCGATTATTGAATACTTTTGTGTTTAGATCACAATTTCATTTAGACCTTAGCAGTAGCAACTGCAGCTTAATCAAATGATTAATTTATTGTTGTTGTGATGCTTTGGCCAAGTTTTTTTTATAATTAACTGTTTACATTAAATCCCTCGTGAAACCGCTACACGTTATGACCATTCGCTCGTGCAAGTTTTAAATACAAACATATTTTAAAAGTAATTTTAATTATTCGCCCACTTCTGGAATTATGCTTACAAATTTCAAAAGTGGGATGTATCTCACGTTGTCTTGATTTAGCTTCGCCATCAGCATATTTGTTTTGTTAAATTTCAGAAGTGGGATATATAGCTCACGTTGCCTTGATTCGCTTTTGCCATCTGCACATTTGTTTTGTTTAAATTTTGAAAACGTGAGTAATTTGAAATTAAATTTTTAGAAGTACCGTCATTAGAAATTTATATCAGTTTGTGATAGTTTTGTTGACTGATCGGTGGCTGTGAAAAAGTAATTTTGAATGTTAGACGCCACCGAGTTTCTTGCTGGTTCTTCTCGCTAGGATTGTGGTATTCCGAACCAGTGGTAGATTCGCTTAATATCAATAATGTGAAAGTACTCGTATTATTTATTCGAGATAAAGTTTTGTGAGGTTAGTGTCTTAACCTCAAAATATGTTTAGTTTTGTGAATCATCGAATGAGGTGAGTCGTTTCGGTTTATTGAGTGATAATAATTCATGAGTGTTGATAATGACTGAGAGTTCGGCAGTTTGATAAGTGTTTTTACATATTATTATTAGCGAAATAATCGTGAGCAGGAGCGGCCCAGGCCGCCGGCCATGACCGCCTAATCATGAATTCAGGCAAGAACGCCTGACCTTGATTTGGGGCCTAATCGCGCATGATATGACTTGAACAAGAAGACGTGTTATTTGCAGTAAGTAATTTTAATTATTCGCCCACTTCTGGAATTATGCTTACACACTTTAAGGCATCAGCACTGAACACTGCGCTTGGGAGGTCGTGTGCTGTACTATTCTCCAGGAATCCAACGGTCAAACCAAAGCTAACGTGTACAATATAACGCTAGCTTGCTTCGCTCCCTTTGGACAAACAATTCGACATCCTATGAGTACGGAACCCTAATTATACATTTTCGGATTTTTTCCTATACTTGTGCTGTGATATCTTGCTTCTTGCCAAATTGTGTACCCTATAGGTATTTTTTGGCTAGTGTCAAAGTTTGCGGCATAAACGGCCGTATTTTTTGCGTTTTGATTGCGTTGAATTAGAAGCTTGATTTTTTAAAGCTCTAATTGACCGTAGTCCTTGTTATTTGATATTAATTTTAACTTGATAAACGCACTCCACGCGTTGTTTACAGGGTGATTGATAGACAGACATACAAACAGTAGCAAGTAGATGAACTTACAAAAACTACTCGGTTAGGCAAAATAAAAAGTTGAAACCACGCTGTAACTTCGTTTTATTTTTAAGCCTGCTACAAAGTTTTCAATAAGATAGAACAACACACACTAGTCAGTCACATCTTGTCAGCATTTCAGACTGAACTTTAATTGAATTTAGTTTCGAGAATTAAATCTGCTTTTATAATAGACCTTCCAAAATAATTAGGTACGCTTTGGTCGCTATCTTAATTAACTAAAATAGTCTAGCGATAGAGATGGTATTGTAAAAAAAGTGAAAAGCCAAAAACCGTTTTCATAGATTCAACCAAATGAGGTTCTCTTTTTCTGTGATAATTAAGCTTGACCTTTTGAATACTCAAAGGGGCCTGCAACATATTATAATTTTCTTGTTCATATGGGTGCGGTACACATCTGGCGTATGCGCTGCACATGCGCTACACGTGCGCTGTTACTGCACCTGTTGGTGCGCCTCTCACACAAGACTCGCATAATGCGCGCGTACAGATAGTGCGCATATGTATTTCAGTTTCCCTTTATATCCCTCTACTACTCCTTGCGTCGTATTCCCCATTACTGAGGGTCGTGACCCCTTCCACAAATAATTATTCTTCTATGGACGATGTCGCGCTATTTAGCTCTGTTTTTGCGACATGCAAGGCTTCGTGGAGCTTGCTATCGAGAGCAGAGCGTATTTGATCTAACCAACGCATCGGGCTACGTCCCCGAGGTCTCTTTTCGTCCACATTGCCAGTGATGACAATCTTTTCAAGATTGTGTCCTCCCTTCTGGCAATGGCCGAAATAATCAAGGATCCTCTGGAGGGAAGTGGTTGATAGGCTTTTCGTGATTTTTAGTTGTTTGAGGAGTTGTATCCCTCTATTATAAGGTTTCTTTTTGACTGTAAGCAAGCAGCGCTAGGTTCATGGGCGGCGCAGCGCGCGAACAGATCGCACCACGCGTGAAGCACGCGTGCCACTGCCTCGTTGGTCTAGTGGTTAGCAGGTTCGACTGCGGCTGACGAGGTCCCGGGTTCCAGTCCCTGGTCGGGCCATAATTGAGTATTGGGTTTTTCTGACTAGAAATTCTTAGTACTAGCCCGGAGTTAGGAAGTTGGCGGTGTTTCAACCCCGTGACTCGGAGAGGGTCCCGGTTATTATCACTAACATGATAATAGTCGTTAAAGCACGCCAACCCGCGTTGGAGCAGCGTGGTGGGTTTAAGCTCTGATTCCCATGAGAGTGGAGGCCTGTGCCCAGCAGTGAGACGTTAATGGGCTGAAGTGATGCAGCTCGCGAGGCTTTTGCACACAGGCGCATTCGCCATATGTATAGGCACCGTAAGATTACCGCCATGTTGCATCCACTGCTGACCGTAGGCCTCTTTGAAGTAGCACCAATGTTATCATCGGGTTTCGCATTTAATCGTCATCTACCATTTATAACATTCTTTGTTACACGCGACCAAGTCTTTTAGCCTTCAAAGATATCCCCAGGTTACAATAAATATACATTACACTTACGAGTACTTATCGTACCTTTATAAAATACCTGGTTTACAAGATTGGTGTAATCGTATTCTACTATTCGTTTATTTAGCCTGAGGTAGGTTCAATAGTGATTGCACCCATATAGGAGTTTCAGTCTATGTTATCACAGCGAAATGCCACTAGAATTTTTCCTGGCTATTGAATCTTGATTCAATCAATCGAATACAGGATATACGAGTATCATTATTTTAGTCATACTACAGTTTAGAATTATTTTTTAAATATTTTTTGTTCCTCTTTTTTTCGTATATTAACCGATTATGAAAAGCAGTTGGACGACCAAGCATTCGTCACTGTGGGGAAAAAGAGATTCACAAACTATGAAGCAGATAAGGTCCAATGTCACAATTAAGCCCAGAAGCTAGAAGCTTGAAGAGGTTCTAAATAAAGTGCGCCTAAGAGACAAAGCGGAGCTATGGAGTAGGTGGCGAGCGTAGTGAGCTTCTGACATCGACAGCTCAAAAGAAGACGACGAAACAATCCCTTGTCCTATTAAAAAACCTTGAACCCTTTGGTACGCTGTATCACCGTTTAATTAACACTACTTTATTTTTACGAAGGTTTAAATATACCCGAATTGGACAGTTCCATGGCTTAGCAGTTTGGTATAGTTACGGATCGTTAACCAGATTCAACTCAATGACCAGTTATCAACACTTAAGATTACCTCATTGATGACGACGTAAACGAATCCCATACTCTAGCGGTAGCAAACATAATAACACTTGCACAAAATTATTTCAAGAGTGCTTGTCAAGATTACAGTTATGTGTCAGCCCGGCAATGGGTCTTAAGTTGTGCTTAAGTTTCCTTGGACATTGGTCTGCTCTTACAGTATGTTATATACGCATTATCCTTTCACTAAAGTATGGCTTCTGGAAGTTGTACCTAATCATAAAGGCGCCAGGAGCGCTCACTCGTGCCGCTCGGCTGCCGTTGCATGCTGTTTCGATTATACTCGTTAAATAATAAAAGTAACCAACTAATCACGTGTGCCATACCGCCGCCGACGCAACCTACACGTCTTTTATTTTTGATCCACTACAAGTTAGCCCTTGACTGCGATCTCACCTGATGGTAAGTGATGATGCAGTCTAAGATGGTAGCGGGCTAACCTGTTAGGGGCATGGCAGTTAATTAAACCCATACCGCTATTCGGATTCTACACGGCATCGTACCGGAACGCTAAATCGCTTGGCGGCACGTCTTTGCCGGTAAGGTAACTAGCGGCCGAAACCTCCCACCAGACCAGACTAGCGAAAATTCAGAAATTATAAATTCCCAAACTGACCCTGCCGGGGATCGAACCCGGGACCTCCGCACGTTAAGACAACAGCGCTCAACACTGCGCCAGCGCCATCGGAGGTCGTCAAAGTTGACGTCACGTTGTGATGAAGTTTAAATATCAACGAGGTTACGATCCTAATGAAAACGAAAATTCTCCAAAGATTATTCGATGTATTCCTAACTTTAATTATCCTTGACCCGTGAAAATCTTCCGTGAACCTATTTTAATAATAATATTTAACTATTTGAATTATGAACGTAAGTAAACACATTGCTTGAGGTATGGTATTTACTTTTTAAATTTTTCATGGAACATCTACAGGACCAGCAAACCTACTCCATTTCTCAGTAACTATGTTTTTTTATGTTCATTGACATTATCAAAAGATAAGCATTGTTACCGTCATAGCGTCATAAGCTCAAGAACCACGGGTTACAATTTTGATCCTATTTAGGCCAATCCCTGGTCATTTACTCGTATATACCTATTACCTACCTATGTAGAATAATAAAAATTACGGATGTTCATTAAAATTTTTGCATAAAAGTCCTTTTACGTTTTTATTTTTGAAAAAACTGTCGCACGGCTGATTGGAAGGTTTTTGTTGCTCATTGGCACTTCGTTCATCTCAACTGAAGCTTGTGACAGATCTATTGTGACCACGAACAATACCCACCACTCGAATTTGTTACAATCATTTTGTGAAACCCTCTGAAAGAACCTTTTAACTACCCTGCAACGTTCTGAGGCGAATATGACCATAATTCAATTTTCTCTCATGAAACGCTTGCTGGATATCGATACATTTTCATTTCATCAGTTAGGTATTACATTAGAGCTAGGTAAACAAATATATAATAAGTAGCCAGATACGTGATAAGTGCTAAACAAAAAGTTTCTAAAATAATGAGGTATAAGTATCAAATTAATTAAGAATTAAGTGTTAGTGAAATGGGTAAAAAATAATACGAATAAACATCCGATAACTAAAACGAACACTTAAAAAACAAAGTTGGTATCTAATGAAAAATTAATGAAGACGAATGTTTATAAACAAAGCAACTTATTCTCAACTTTCGATGGTGATGCCAATTGTCAACTCAAGGATAACAGGAGTGTATCGAATTGCAATTCTTACCTTCGAATCGAAGGCGCCTGCAATACCCGCGGCCGTAGCTCGTGACTTGAGGCGCGAGAGAGACAGCGGCTCTCAACTTTTTTGCCAGCGCTAAGCGACACACAGCGCGACCCGCGGGTACCGGCGATTCATTACCAACGAGCGTGGAGGCTGCACGCCGCCCGCGCCCCGCGCCCCTCTTCCCGCATGCGCCGCGGCCCCCTGCCGTCCTGTTGCATCTGACGTCGCCGTCAAAACGTAAACGCTATGAATACGGTTAATCGGCGGAATCTGGCGACAATCGGCCATCGCGAGATTTCGCAGCCTCGAATATTATAGACCGCACTTGAGTTTGAATTTGATTAATTTTGTCGGTGCCTATACTAACCTATAGTTATATTTTTCTAACGATTACTGAAATACTTTCATAATCTTGATTTTGCATCTCGTCTTCTCCCTATTATTAAATTGTAATAGTTTGTTTGTTTGATTCTCGAACCGGATGGTAGATTAGGACATTTTGTTTTTATTGCGTCAGGATGTAACATTTGCAGTTCAATTTTTTTTATTTTACTGTCAAACTTACATGCTGCTCTCAATAGATAGTAGCACCTTCTAGGTTCTAAAACCCGGACATACCTTGTTGGTAGATGTATCATGTATGTATACTTATGCATGTAGGTGATCACAAGTCCTCCAAGCATTTTATTATTATGATAACAACTGATATGTCACTATATTTTAACAATATTACTATAATTGAATATCCCCAGTCTTATCTGGCAGGTCAATACAAAGTTAGATTGAATTCCAAATCAGATATAATATTCAGACTATGCATCCGACAGGACAATATTCCGAATTCTGATAACTAGATCTCAGATCTAGTTATCAGAACTCGAAACAGATTAGTTTCGGACTCCACCACTGATGGTGGGTCGATTAACTTTCAAGTTTTCCCAATTGGGTTATTGTTTCCGACTATAGGAAATAAACCTAAAAATGGTTTAGTTTGGTACGATTAATTTTCTGTAAACAAATGAGCGGTAAAGAAGTAGAGTATTTAATCAGTGCTATTACTGACATGCTACATTATTAACCGACTTCTGAAAGTAGAAAGTTCTTCATTTGGCACGAATTTGTGCAAATATTAGTATCCTAAACTAATTGTCTGTATTAGTGTTTCATTAAAAAAAATAGATAACTTTTATTCCTTACCTACCATATCTATACAGATAATTTCGCTAAGCGGAAACAGTCGTCCCCTAACGTAGGTATATTATATCTGAGATGGATAAACGAGCAATCGTACTGAAGTTTTTAATAGCTATATATTTGGTATTTATTGCTAGTAAGTATTATCTAGAGTGCTTTTACTGCACCATGTGTAAATACATTGGGGCTGATTCTGTACTGCACAATCTCTAAACTAAACTAAAATTAGAGCATTACAAGTATTGCTAACCCTTTCATAATACTTTCTACGGAAAGGGACAGAACTAGATTTAAAGCTGCCATTTTAGTTTAGTTTAGAGATTGTGTTATACAGAATCAGCCCCATTATCTTGCTAAAGGCCATCTAAATATAAAATCTACGCTTAATCGCCATGAACCTTCATCAGAGCAGTACAAGCTAATACTTAATCCTTTGAAACATGTAAGACCTTATTTATAGCTGGGCTAATAGCATCTAACCCAAGACCGAGCTTTACCGAAAATTGAACAGAAAACCATTACTCTAGAAAGATGCAAAATACGGACAGAAAATGTATTTATAAAGTATTAATTCTCTGCCGTTTATAGTCCCTCAGGCATTCAGGGTTTGGGTATTAGGTACTTACGTTTTATTTTGTTCAAAGTTGTTGAAAAAATAATATTGTTACGATTACGTGTGACTTAATTTGTCCAGAGCGTATATTATTGTGCGTGAGGGCATTACAGGGGGTAATAACTAACGTCATGATTAATTTGAATAAAAAATAACATACCAGAAGTAGAATGGAACAAAAGAGTTCAACAAACTTGTACTAGATACTTATATAATGAATTATTTGCAACTACAACCAGATCCGACAAACTTTTAAAAGTGACCCAATTACAAATGCACGGATACTAAGAAAAACAGACCACTGAAAAGAAGATTCACATCTAATTTCACGTAATCAATGGAACGAAGAAAGTAAAATTGTACATAGAATTATTTAGGATTTACTTAGTATGATTTGATGAATATTTGTTTGGCGTAATATTTAGAGAACAAAGTGGATAGAGACACCGTACATCTATGGTATTGACAATTTTTTTTCTAAAAAACGATCCCAATAAGATAAGGAAGAAGAAGCAAAAGGTACCGACAAGAAATGTTCAAATCTAAAACCCAAAGAAAAGTTGGGAGCGTCTACAAGGTTTATCATTCTACAGAAATTCTTACGACAAAGGAATGCTAAGGCAAATTGTAAAGTTGTAGTAGCCAAGCATTCGCAGAAAATCTTGGTTTAAATACAATTCATAGAATTTCAATGAATGAACGTTAATTTAGCAAAAGAAATAAATTATTGTAGGTTTCAAACATAACACCTAATAAATATTTAACTGCCTTTATATGGTTCGTATTGTATTATTTCAAAATAAGTACTATAAGGAAAAAATGCGGATATTCGAATCTTAATGATAAGCTTCTACTTACTTTCTGGGAAAGAAAATCTGATAAATAAATGCCCTTGTGTATTTAAGGTCCTTTGAAAGAAGATTTTGAATATAAAGAAAAATGTGGACAGCAGGCGCGCGTTGAAGTATGATACCGCCAAAACCTTCAAAAAGAATCCCTTTGAAATCTTTTATATTATTATGAATATTAAGTAAATCCTATTAAAAGATGAAAAGGGAGTAAAGAATAGTACACAAAAATTGCGAAATGCCTTTTAACCTTCGTTCCTTTGCTGTCCAATTTAGTCGCATGTGAAATAAGAGGCGACTAGCATCCAATCAAAAAAGGCAACTTAAAAAAAAAGAAATAAATATAACAGTTGGGTATGCTTGTGATAAAAAAAATCTTGTTAAAATAACTAGTGGTTCGCCCCGAACTAAGACCTCGCAGCGCCATCTATTGACATAAATGTGAAGTTCTGTTAAAAATACTGAAGCTCATTAAAAATTAAATAATTCCGTTTCCTTACAATATTCTAATTTTAGTATTTGTTGTTCAAGTACAGGATATAATTGAAATAATTGATCAAGTTTCAGAAAATTTAGAGTTCTGAGGTCATCTTTGGACGTTAGAAAATCACCACTTTGAAAGCCCCCCATTTCGTCAATTTTGGGGGAAAAATTAAAAAAAAAATATTTTTGGACTCTATTCCTAATTATCTTTAAAATGATATACCGCAACCTTATGTAACTTTATAAAAAATATTTTACTTCGCATTCGCTTCTATGAGAGCCCCCTGAAATAAAGATTTTTATTATTTTTTAAGCCATATTCGGCGGGAAGCCATTGGTTTACATATTATATTTAAAGCTGAAGTAATTGCGTTCAGTAATTCAGAAGTTATAATGCTCTGACAGACGGACGGACGGACGGACGGACAAGTGCCAATTCACCCAAGTAGACTCATTGACCTTCGCTTCGCTCGGTCAACTAAAAGGACTGGCTGAATTTTTATTAGTCTCATTCTTTTAGAATTCTCATACGTCATGTAGAATTCTTAACTTCCTTGAAGGTTTGAGTGCCGATATAAAAAAAATTATTGTAAGTATATAGAGTAGCTAGTACTCTATGATGCCCGCGACTTCGTCCGCGTGGATTGAGGTTTTTTGGTTCCCTCGGAATCTCTTCAATTTTTCGGGATAAAAAGTAGCCGATATGTTATTCCAGACTATAATCTATCTCTGTGCTAAATTTCATCCAGATCTGTTCAGTAGTTTTTGCGTGAAAGAGTATAAAACATCCATACATACATCCATACTCACAAACTTTCGCGTTTATAATATTAGTAAGATTTAAAAGTCTTGATTGACTAATTCCATTAAATGCGGAAACAGGTACAATCTGTTGAAATGAGAGTAAAACCTATAAACCACGTCACATTATTCATTAAGCCACATTTGTATGGTCCATTTATTTTCGTTTTGGCTCCCGAATTAGATTAACGCTAACGCGACAAGTTAGTCCGGCGATTAAACAGGTAACCCTTCTACCAAATTAGGCCGGCTCTGAACCTTCGTCAAAGTCAAGTTAAAAGTCAATCGAATAACAACTTCGGAATCCTTGGCCTTTTCAAGTTTAAAAGTATCTTAAAATACATGTACCTACATGTTTAAAGGAAGTTGGTATAAATACAAATAGGTGTCTACACAGTGTTTATGAAACTTTACTGTTTAACTGAAAACATATTATAATATAATATTTACTCATTTAAAATACGTACGTAAATAAACTGATTTAAGAAATTTGAAAAGAATGAATGTTAGGAAACTTTCTTAATTAACAAAGGAACGGAATCTCGTTGGTTATCCCTAATATTTCAAAAAATATGAAAGATAGTTAGGATTACAGATATAAGATTAAAGAGCATGATAATAATAATAAATACTAAAAAAGATAGAAAAAAATGCTGTCCAATTTATTTAATTTTGGAAGTTACTTTTAAGTACATATCATAGGACTAATATTATTAAGACCCATACCCACTGTCTATACCTATAAAGTGCTTGTAAAATCTAACAAAATTAAAAGGGTCCAGAGTGGCACACGTCGGTGAAATCAAACGTAGAGCAAATGGATCCCCAATATATTTGTACTACTGGGTGCACCGATTTTAATGTTACGGCTACGTGAATTTGTAAATAGTAAATCATAACATACCTCAAAGTATATAACTGTATCATATTTCATTCTTTAATTTCTAGATAATATTTAATAGCTATTCGGATCAATACCGAATGTTGTAGATTGTAGGTATATCGGTGGTAATAAGGTGATTCAAGATTATGTTATGATAATAATATATGCTACCAACTCCAAATATTTTCGTCATGAAAACAAACTATTATAATGCTATGGGTCATAAATAAAAATTTAATATAAACGCAAACACATAATTTCACGGGGTTTCGACTCGCGGGCTGCCATCGCGTCGTTTGAACGGTGATAGGAATAAAGGATACGACGAAGGGACCAATAAAATATGTAGATTTGACTGCGGCCGTATTTTTCTCAGTGTAATCTGCATTATTCAGGCTTTGTCACGAACTTCGACAGTTTAACAGCGTTTATCTCTCGCCTTGCAAATTGAGCTACGACTTTAAGACAAACGGGAGTCACTTTCATTACCATAATGGGGCTGCCCGATTCTTTGTTGGTGAACCGTCGATAGATTGGAGCTAACGTTCAACTGTAGATAGACTTTTATTTTTAGTACTTTTTAGTAGTGATCCACTGTCATCAAGGTGAGTACTTAGAACTACTAAATAGGATGATTTCTTCTCTTTCATAACAAAGAAAAATTTAGAGAATTGATCGTAGAAGCAGAAGGCAAACGTGTTGTGTGTGAATTGTGAGTTGGTATTATAAACTCTTAATTTTTGGGGATTAAAAGTAGCCTATATGTTATTTCAGTCCATAAACTATCTCTGTGCCAAATTTCATCCAGATCTGTTCTGTTATGTTTGCGTGATTGAGTGACAAACATACATCCATCCATCCAAACTTTCGCATTTATCATATTAGTATTTAGTATAGTATAGAAACTCCGTGACTAGTTTTGCAGAGTTGCAGAAGTTGCAGAAGAATTGCAGAGTGGCAGACACATACCACAGTCATGTATTTTTCATCATGGCTTCTTCTAAAGACAATACTTGAACTCGCGTGCCCGCTATTCTAGGAATGGAAATTCATGTCACCATAATAGATCATATTAATTTCAGTACAATTATACTGAGCTTCACAATATAAAACATTTAATCTTCAAAAATACATAATCTTTAGATATACTTTATAAAGATATTATATTTCTTCCATATTCCTGTATGAAAGGCCTTGAAACGAATCAATAGTTCACTCGGTGGCCAACGCTTACCCACTCTATCAGCGATTAGTTATGGTCTGGTGGACACTTGGCTTTTTCCAACATCATACAACTTATATTTCATATTTCCTAATAATATGTCTCCACATATAAATTACGTAACACATATCATAATATGTTGTGAATATTAGCATGGAAACATATTTACAATCATTTCGGCCAGTAGTCGCGCGTGTAATGAGACAAACCAAAAAATGTAATTTTAATACATTTCTAGCAGCTGCGGAAACACTTAAGAGCAACAGTCAACAAGACACACAGTCAAAGCTACTATAAAAGGTTTGACAAACATCCTGGTAGTTGTGAGCATAAAAACTGCTAGAGGTCGATTCCCAGGAGGTAGTTAGGTAGTTTATTATCTTTTAATTAGCTTGGTTTGGTCAGGTAGCAAGCTATGGATATTTACCCTGAAAACTCCATGCCACCAAGAGATTTAGATGTAGAGGTAGGCATGTCTAGGTTTACAAAAAGTACCATACCCTTGCCTAGTTCTTCCGCTTAAATCTTAGACTGCAGTAACATTCACATCTACCTAAGAGAGTTCGCAGTCATAGGCTAATGAATGAATCCTGAATCCTGTTATCGAATGAAACAAGGTACCAAAGAATAGTGAAAAAAAAAACAAATCAGTTAAACACATAATGGAGAGGTCCATTGTCAAACTTATCCAGATACAGATTTTTGGAACAGCTGCTGACATTTGCACAGTAACAGAAACTCATTATCAAGTTCTTAATAAAAGAAACGGCAGCACTGGTAAAGTGGCAAAAACATTGAATCTCAGATTTGTCGCAAAAAATGTGACAAGTCATCAAATCTACATATTTTATTAGTCTCTCCCTCCAAGTTCGACCCTCTGCTGTCGGTTGGGTCCGATCGTTCAAAGGGATGTTCGTTATTATTAAAAACCATATATTATTATCGACATCGATATAATATTTTTACTGCACAAAATAGTTCTTGTTGAATAAAATAATTTATGGAAACGTCACTCACGACGCGTTTATAATTTTTTTGTTAGATTGAATATATTAAAGATTGTCTTGTAAATTTTTCAAGGTCATTGGTTTTGTAGTTCAGAAATTACAGACATCACAAACCTCAGTATTAGTTCCATTTAACTTGAAACCCGTAATTTGAAATTTGGAGAGAATATTCCTTGAGCACCCTAGAAGTGTACTAAGGGAGAATATTTCGAAATTCTATCCCCAAGGGGATTAATTATCCCAAAAGGGGATTATCGACAAAAGCTAGTGCATAATATTATTTTGGTGAGAACTTATTATGCAATAGCATGTCGTATACTTTTAGTTTTGTGTTATTATTTGTTTAATTACTATGCAATTGCCGAGTTTATTGCTGGTTACTTTCAGAAGGAAAAACATTACGAGTCAGTGGCATATTAATTTGACGCTTCAAAAGCACTCCTTAAAAAAAGTTTTGAATAAGAAACTTTTCAATTTCTATTTCATACAAGGTACAGAGTACAGACTATTTTTAAAAGACTCGTTATCAAACAAAATAAACACGTAAACGAAAAATAAAATAAGATTTGTCGATAGTTCGCACGTGCAGCAATATCCAATATTACAGGACTTTCAAATAGGTATCAACGACAGGCGGCGGTGGCCTCTGCCGACTGCGGCGACACTTCATAAAGAATACTTTTATACCCAAGCCTTTTATTTATGGTGTCCTTTCATATCTTTGGCTTCGTTTTATTGTCTGATATAGGAGATGTCCTATTGAGTTTCCATTGTATCCTGAAAAAAGTCTGTACACAGACACTATCTTTTGAAAAAGTTAATGTAATTGAAAATGAATGATAAAATCTAGATTTTCGGAAAACTTCCCTGGAAACTCTTAAGGCTTTCTGGGAAAATTTATTCCAGGGTGCAATCTATTTTTGTATTAAAAAAATTTCAAGATTAGTTTATCTTTTCAGCCTTGGGAAGGTAACGGACAGAAATAGTACAGACACAATTTCGAATTTATTATATTTTTACACGTAGGCGAGAACCAACACGCTAAGATATCACACTAGACCAGAAGCACGTCTCGTTATAGTGCTCCGCTGTGTTAACGTCTTCCTAAGGTTTATATTGAAACTAGTTCAGTGTCAGACACAGACGCAGCCTGAAATGAAGATGATACAGACTAATTAATCATGCGGATCTATAGACATTTGCAACTTTTGTAGGTGTCGTATTTTGCTACGTCCCTACAACGTAAATTTGTAGATAGGTAGGTTCTACAAAGAATTAAAGAGTTGCTATAATATATTATTCAAATCAGAATGGCGGAGGTCTTTTTACTGTGGAATGGCGGTCGCGCGGTACATCGCTCCGCACTTCGGAACGTGACCGAGTAGCCCGGAATCACTGAGCATTCGCATCACACTAGAAGGAACATATTTCTTTTAACCACTAGTGATATAAGTCTAGGAAAAACGAAATAGCAGAGTGAAGCTAGGCAATCAAGGAGAACATATCGACTACACACTAGAATTTCACTCAAATTCGCACTTAGCTAGCGTGGTGGACTATGGCGAAAAGCCTTTTCATTCTGACCTGTGCTCAGTAGTGGGCAGGCGATGGGTAGAAATGATGATGTTTTAGGGTTCCGTAGTCAACAAGGAACAGTTACAGTTATGGCATGTCTGTCCGTCCGCGGCTTAGCTCAGATACTATTAGTACTAGAAAGCTATAATTTTGCATGGGTATACACTATACATATTAGTCAGTCTTATACATATTATTCATATGTATTTTTCGATTCTATAATCCGTTTTCGAAATATTAAGCTTTAAAGTTCTAATTCAGTGTGCCCTCACTGCCAGCTAAACGAATATACTATAAGTAGACTTTACAAGTTTACGAGTAATAGTCGACCATCGTAAAAAATGTTTCCGCGACAATCGTTGTGTTGGACAATAGGGAACCCTTATTATTGAAAATGAATGATAAAATCTAGATGTGGCCTGACAGGCAGAGTAGGGCCGTTGGCCCTTGGCCTGTGGCCGCTGGCCGTTGGCCCTTGGCCGTTTTTTAGACGACTTTAAGTAACCTCCGTGTGAATTTATAACCAATTGACTATCCCTTTTATTTGATAACTAGTGGGCCCGGCAGACGTTGTCCTGAACTGAACCTTAAACCCGATTGCAGCGCTCCCCACCGAGTCCAATTATGAACCATCAAGAATAAACCATCCCTGGACCCACTCAAACACACACAAAAAATCCCATCTAAATCGATCAAGCCGTTCTCGAGTTTTAGCGAGACAAACGAACAGCAATTGATTTTTATATAATATAAAGAATATGAATCCCTTGAGTTTCTGAAAATCTGTTTTTAGTGATTTTCTAAGACGTATGGATTAACCTAGTATTGGTAAAACCAACATAATAAATCACAAGTTTATAGACGTAGCGGTTAGAACTGTATACCCCCGTTCATTATTTTGTTCGTCAGCTACCTAGTTAGTTCTTTTACCAACTATATAAAATTCAAATAAATAGATAGTTATAAATATAAGAATGTTGAGTTTATGACAACACAACACAGCTGTTTGCGATAGCAATGAATTCTTAGTATCACTGACGCATGTACCTACTTAACATCACATGGCGCATTCGGAATTAGGTCGAACAATGTAATAAGTGCATTAGTGTACCAATCTAGTTGTTAACGCTTCTCTATGTGTTCCCAAATTGTGGGAATGCATACTAAATCACCCTCTCCATGTGGACATGTCGGCTAGAGATATATAGTAATATCACTTCATCGATGTTATTTAACTGATTTAATGATTGATGATTGAGGTAGTATGTATCAAATATCTATAAGAGACCAGCCGACCCTTCCCGTCTTCGCTTGTGAGATTAATATCATGGACGTCATCTTTTGGTGGAAGCCTACGTTACTAAGAAATTCTGCCTACGAATAGGTACAGTTCGCGCGCGAGTTGAATGCAGTGTAAGTGTATGTGTCACCATACATAAGCACTGCATTCAACTCGTGTACGAAGTAGGTATACTTAAGTTTGAGGACCGTTAAGTACCGCTGTAAATCTCACACAGTGGTGAGGATTGCTTGTTTTTTCAATTTGTTTTTAATAGTGGGAGGGTGAACGCTGCATATCGCACTCTCGTTAGTGAGTCGTATATTCCTGGATATCGCTTTGCCGGTAGGATGGTAACGAGCCACGGCCGAAGCCTCCCACCAGGCCAGGCCAGGGAAAATTCAGAAATCATAAATTCCCAAATTGAACCTGCCAGGATCGAAACCGGGACCTCAGCACTGCGCCAAGAAGGTCGTCGAATATCCTTTACATGCATGTGGCATTCTAAAGTCAAATGACCATAAGTATGAGCGTTCGCCGTTCCATTTGTTCTGATGTCCATGATCAAATGTTTTATTCCAAACCAGTGAAATGCCGCGAATGGGTCGGGACCGAATTACTTGGTCACAAATATTGTACGGTTAGATGGTTGGAAATAATGGCCATCTGATCCGGAAGGAATCAAAACTTCGTAAGTAGTAATGTACCTCCATGATAATTAATAAGGTATGTAATGAAGAAAAATGTATATGTCCTTTCGACCAAATATCGGCCACGGCGGCAAACCGCCAGAGAGATAAGCCATCGCGGGACACATATTTTTAGTACACAAGTGCACTCACTTGTGCACTTGTCAAACACCGTCGTCGTCGAGGAGTAGAAAAATAACTATTTAGCGAAATACTCACTCAGAAATTCAGACCGCCTGTAGATACTTTTTTGTGTAAATTACGGTCTGAATTAATTCTTCACAATCTCTTATTCAGACGATACCGCTCAGTTTGTAGCACCGCCGCAAAGCCGCCTGCACATCGGTCTTCAGCTGTACTTTGGAGAGTGTGCTCAGGAACTTCACAACCTCATTACTATGGTAAACAATGAAGGCATTGTTTACCACAGAAATGAGAGAAACCGAGAACATTGGCAATGGTCAACGTCTTAATCTATACTCGTATAAAACGGTTTATTTTATCACATTTATGATACGCTACGTTTGGAACGCCCTTCCGGCATCGTATTTCATACCACGTATGACTTAGGCACCTAACCTAACCTATATAAGTACCTTCGAGGCAAGAGTGAATATTTAGGCATTTTCTTGGCAAACGCGGTCAAACCTAAACCTCTCTTCTCGTAATAAAAAAGGTAAATGATTTAAGTACAATAAAGCATAACTTTATTGCACTTAAATCTAGGCAATAGTGCATAGGTCTTTATTCAGCCCAGCGCCGCAACTGGGTAGAATTGAAAATTCCATTGAACTGTAAACGCGCGCAGACTGTGGAGATCAAAACTAAAAGTCGGACAACACCTAATGCTTTTTCTAGGTTATTCCCCAGAGGGATTTTGCTCAATGGAATTTAATTTTTGTTTTGCTTCTAGCTTCTATTAATGGTCTCTGTGAACGAGTATGTACTAGGTACTATAATTATTAATACGCTAGCTAATAAAACTAGCTAATTATTTCCTAACAAAATAAAATCTTATTCAAATTCTCCAGTTTTCAAAGCTGTATGTGCTTATCCCGTTTGCAAAAACATTTAGTTTAAATATAGCACACTGGTCAAAATAAGCTCTAGCTTACGGAACAAATAAATGGGCACCTCTTATAATGAAAATAGTTGCCCCGTTGCACGGCTTTGGGTAAATATAAAGTGGATTGTTATTTGTGGTCATGTTATATCTAAATATGTATGAGCCACTCTAATCCTGTATGTGTGCGTTATGTACTTATTTCTTTAGAATCAAAAAATATTTATTTTATAAAAAAATGGTAATGTGTCACCAAATCTTACGTAATTTTATCCATTTTTTTGAACGAAAGAGCTGATTCTATGGGTTTCACGTAGTTTAAATCATACCTTTATTGATAACAATATATAAAAACATTAATGTTGTTATATAATATATAAAGTTTTGGTAAAAATAGTGCAGAATACATATACATTCCAAAAGTATGATTGCATGATGCTAATAGATTCAGCATTTTATTACAACATGCCATTTACTTTTTGAGCTATCCTTTATTTAAGAGGGATACATTTTAAGCAATTTTAAGTAACTGGATGATGCCCACGATTTCGTTTGGTCCGCGTAGGTTACGGGTTTCTTTATTTTCGGGGAACTTTGCAATTTTCTGGGATCAAATATAGCCTTTGTCCTTCTCCTACGCGTCAACCTATCTCTTTACCAAATTTCGTAAATACAAATATCAAAATTGTCAAACATTTATACACAGTCCCACGAGTAAGGTCAAGTTAGATATTGACGAAAAGCAAACAGTCTTTGGAGAAGTTCCATTAAACTGGTGATTAAACTTAATATAATACATAGTTTGAACTATATTATAACTATATTAGATTATTAGCCCTCGAGCGATACAAGTTCGGCAGTTAGGGACTTAGTTATTTGAATAATTGGCGTAGGGTCTACTATTCGAATTTTTAAAAAGAGGCTCATGAAAAACTAACTAGTACCCTCTAATTAGTACCTATAGACATTTTCGTCTGAAACAAAGAACGTCCACTGCTGAATCATACTAATATTATAAATTCAAAAGTATGTTTGTTTTTTGGTTTATTGGTTTGTTGGTTTGTTGGTTTGTCCTTCAATCACGCCGCAACGGAGTCACGGATCGATGTGATTTTTGGCATGGGTATAATTGAGTACCTGGAGAGTGACATAGGCTAATTTTTATCCCGGAAAATTAGGGAGTTCCCGTGGGAATCAAAAAACTTAAACCACGCGGACGAAGTCGCGGGCATCTGCTAGTATAGGCATAAATGAAGGGATCTTTCCTCCGCGTTCTTGATCGACAGTGCAGTGTGCTTACTCTGAGTTTTTACATTGCAAATTCGATTGATCGTATTGAACGTTCGATCACATTAGCGTCAAAGTAAAATGAAAGAGCTCATTTCATCATTTCGTGTATTTATTCACAGCCAGCGCTCCAAACGCTGAATTTGTGACTTTAAAGCAAGAGCTTTAGGGTCCATTTTACTTTAACGCTAATGTGATCGAACGTTCAATACGATCAATCGAATTTGCAATGTAAAAACTCAAAGTAACTCACACTGTTTTGTAGAGAAACTGATCAACAAAGTGGCGAGATGCGGGTTGGAAATTTTTTGGCGCGTATGAATTATTATGATAGGGCTCGCATGTCTCACTAGTCATGGAGGTATGAAGGATGGATTATTACGGATTGTAATGTAATATCATAGCGCTCTCTACCTATTAACATTGCTTATTGACTTACAATTTAAAAATTCCAGTCTTCTTCAATATTAGCAGCACCTTTTCATTTTATTCTAAACACTAATCGCCATTTACTTTTCATCACTTTACAATTTACCATTATCGCAAAATGTTTCCACTGAAAGCTACGTCGAGCGACTCAAATCCGCTACTGGGAGCGACAATCATCCGACAGGTATCAGTTGAGAACCCATTAACGCGCCTTCCACTGACTGCGTTGGTACACGTAAGCGACAGCAGCCTCCTACGTAGCTCTTACTAGTCCAAACTTAAAGACTATATTGTTATTCACATTGGTAGGTACATAACTGTGTACGTACATCATACTTAATATTATAAATGCAAAAGTGTGTTTGTTTGTTGGTTTGTCCTTCAAGCACGCCGCGACGGAACAACGGATCGACGTGATTTTTCATCAGCTAGTATAGTATATATACGAATATTTTCGTTCTTGCGGTAACAAGAGAATAATAGTATTTACCTTTTTCCCACATGACATTGGCAAAGTGCATGGTGCTGGTGTGGCACTACTAAAAGCCACTAGAAGAATAGTATTACCTCGGTCGATGTACTCGTATTACCAAGTATTACCTACAATTGCAGATATCGAGCTAAACAGTAATGGAAATAGCACGAAATGCAAGATACTTCTGCATTTTGTAACACCGCATTGGAAATAAATGGAACACGTCGCTTAGCGTACTGATATCGGCTATTTATGAAATCATAAATTCACGCCTCTTCAATCGCGCTGTGGGAGAATTGATACATTGGTTGATTACAAACACAATGCAGGGAAATTTTCATAAATTTATCAGCCCCTTGACTGTGATCTTATGACGATATTATTAATATGGTACCTAAATATCGATGCAGGATAGAAGTATTAAAATTTGAAAGAGACAGTGAAATTAATCCATACTTCCATACTAATATTATATGTAAATGTGAAAGCATGTCTGTCCGTCTCTGTCTTAACAACCGATATTGATGAAACTTGGTACAGAGATAGGTTGTATCACGGGAAAGGACATAGGCTATTTTTTATCCCGGAAAAATTAAGGAGTTCCCTCGGTAATACAAACAAATTAAATTCAGACCGACATTCATAAAGCGGTGCTCATCATGGCGCCTAGAATGTCGATGTAAATTCGACATACCTACCAATAGTCCATATTTCCATTCAAATATTATATTTTTCACGGCGCATCTGTTCCACCGATTTTGATGAAATATGGTGCAGGAATAGGTTGTATCCCGGGGAAGGAAACAGGCTATTTTTGATGCCGGAAAATTAATGAATCCCCTTGATTGCCCGCGGGAATCAAGAAATTAAATCCACGCGGATCCATCTATATTCTATAGGTATAGTTAGTAGGTATACAGTTCATCAAGTAACTGGGCTTAGTTTAATATTCAGCTGTAATAGTTTCTGAATTTAAAGTTTAAGATGATGTTATAGGTACAGACAGATGGACAGAAATAACCAAACAAGTTATATAATTGTTTTTTTAAGAAAGGGGAAGATGGTCGATGCTTATTTAAAATACATACATAGTACACTGTACAAGTATAATACTTTTGTTAAAACACTTCAGAAATGGTCATTTTTTCACTTACCTATCCATTATCAACTGGTTAATTAATAAATTAACAATAACTTCTTCAGTGTTCAGTAGTGAAATTGCTTAGTAGAATTTGTATTCCCAAGTTGAATCCGAAATTAACTCGTCCTATTTCAACCGGAGCAAAACAGAATCGAAAATTTTAAATGCTAATATTCCACAGCGAAAACGTTGCTCTCCAGGATTAGTAATTAAAATCCGTCCGTCAGTGCAGATAGCAAAACATTGGCTTCCAACACTACTATCTAGCTTCGAAATGGGCTCCGTAAAATAGAAAACGGGTGTAGTCGGCCGACGAAGGAAATTGGAACAAACATGGCAACATCCCGATCCGGCACTCAGTAGATACTAGTATGTATTAAAAAACCGGCCAAGTGCGAGTCGGACTCGCGCACCGAGGGTTCCGTACAAACCTGTAGGTATTTTTATTGCTAAATAAAATCCAAAACATTAGTAAGTAAAAACTTATTAAAAATATTTTTATTATATGATGTAACTAAAAATTCATGCTTTTCGCAATTTTTCCTTTATCTGTGCTATAAGACGTTGCTTCATACCAAATTTAAAGATGACGGGAAGTAGGTACCCTGTAGGGTTTGATTCCCTTGCGAGTGTCGAAAATTTGCAGCATAAACGGCTGTATCTTTTGATTGCGTTGGCTTAGAAGTTTGATTTTTTCACAGCTCCAAGGGACAGAGTATTTGATTTGAATTTCAGCTTGATACCTCCATGTGTCCCAGAGAAGAAGAGTCTTGACGGACAACAAAGTAATCCTATAAGGGTTCTGTTTTTTCCTTTTGAGGTACGGAACCCTAAAAAGCAATTCAACATGTCCGAACCCCGTAGCGCCAAGAATCATAATATTGTGGGAATTATGTTCTCAGAAGCAATACGTTTTTCAAGGTAGCTTAAATTGCTTCTTGCTTTACCTGTATTATAGTAGCGGGAAGGTTAATATTAAATGGAGTTACAGGAAAAATTTAATAGACATTATTTTTTCCTTAGGTAAAATACCTAACCTATCAGAATATAGTTTACTAGATGAAAACTTCGTCCACGTGAATTAAGTTTTTTCATTCCCGCAGGAATTCCGGGATAAAAAGTAGCCTACGCCCTTCCCCTGGATACAAAATATCCCTGTACCAAATTTCATCAAAATTGGTTAAATAGACGAGCCTTGAAAGCGTATCATACAAACAGACAGACACACTTTCGTATTTATAATATTAGTATGGGAAGTATGGATTCGGTATACACTGTCCACTTTTTGAACGAGAATCATATATTTAAGTATAAGACATGATGGTGATAATTCATTACGGTATATTTAAACTAAACCTACGAGGGTTTCCAACGCGCCCTTGTCTGAGAAGCGCCCACAGTAAACTCAGCCGGGTTTTTTTTCATTACCCCCATCTCACAAACCATCTAAAATAAGACTAGAACAAACAATCAGAGTCGCTAGAAGAATGATATTCATCGCTAGAACCATTAATTCCCAAGCTTTCTGTCATTTTTAAATAATCCTTTAACATCGATGTTATTTCATATTTACTGTCTATAACGTAACGGAGAAATTTTGATTTTACTCCCCATAAATTATCATACCACGGCCTTATATATGAAAATCGATTCTTAAGGAGATAAACTCAGTTTTGACATATTTTTCCGCGTTCCGTTTCTACTGAATTTTGGTAGATTTGTCAATGGCCACTAACAGTTCAAAACATAAAGTGACGCAATGAATTCCATCGGATTGAGTTACTCGACAAACAAGCAAAAAAGTTTACGATTCAACATTTTAGTTACATTTCCACGGGCTGCGTTCCTTTGCAGTTCAATGGAATTTTCAATCTCATCCGTTACTGAGCTAGGTACTCTTAATAAATTCTACGAATGCATTGGCTAGTTTCAGAGCATTCGACGAGATGAGATCTTTTTAGTCAATTTTGTATGAATCGTTTATTTGTTTTTTCACTTTACTTACAGTATGGTTCCATAGTATTAGTAAAACAATGATTTGGAAAGGACAGCTGCTACTTATGTCTTATGTATTCTATAAATTAATGAAATTGTAATTATTTATTTTTTTCTCAAAAAAGCAACCGCCGAGTTTCTTGCTGGTTCTTCTCGGTGGGAATGGCATTCCGAATCAGTAGTATAGATTCAGTCGACGATTCAAAAGTACTTGTAAAAGTTTATTTGAATAAAAACCATTTAAATTTTGAACTTTGAAAAGATTTTTGTATGACGATGATGTATTGACCATATTATCAAACTCGAAGAAATAAGAAATCAGGTTTCTTTCTGACTTTATGTAAACTTTTTCTCACTATTCACACGTGCGCAACACCCTGTCATGCAACCAATCTCTTTTCTTAAAGGTTTCGGCTGCCTTTACACCGTAAGAAGTTGTAAATTCTGTCACGATTCGTTTTACCTGTGTTGTTATTTGTTTGTGTGTAATAAAGTGTTTTTACTTCACTATACTTCAAGAAAGTGGAGATATAGGTACATCGCAAGCCGAATACCTACATTATTTGATGTTGAAAACCATATTTTGAAACCTATTTTTTTTTAATTATTAATTTTATAAAATTAGCATAAAATTGTGTTAGAAACAGTTCCACAAAAACCACAGTCGGTTTTACTGTGCACCGTGTTATACATAATAGGTAAGACATAAAACAATAATTAATTAATATGTATCTAAGGAAATAAGAATACTATAACATACAAACTTAAAAATATAGTGGGTAGGCTACAAAATTTTTAACTCAGCGCTTAGCTCATCGCGTGGCTGCCAGTGAAACCGGTTTTAGGTTGCAGTTTGTAAGTGACAACTATTAGCTATACAGGTTATACCGAATATTACCATTATACCGAAAGTATCATTCTTACTGAATATTTATAGCACCGGGATCTAAGAATTTCCTGAACCTTGATCTAATGTACTTTTTGTCGGAAAAACGAGACATAACGAGCCAAACCCAGAATAGTTTTGAAACTAGAAGAATTTTTAAATAGAATATTCTCATTGTACCTAGAATAGGTACAAAGATCACCTCACCATATTGAATAATTGAGAAATACGTGTAATCAAAACTTCACTATCCGTTTGTACGAGTACGTATTGAAAAAGTGAAGGACTTTTTCAATCGGACAAAAGGACTTAGTCGAATGAAACAACAAATAACGCTGAAATTCCTGTAATAAATTCTACTTCCCGTGAAAACACACAAGCTTATTTATCCTCGAGCAATGTCCTTAAAATTTTACTGATATTTATTCAATTTGTTAAAACCTCTTTTTTAAAATTCCGTGGAAGCCATTTTTTTTTTTTAAATATAGTGCATCTTTTTCCATGATGCCCAGCTATCTATTTGCCAAATTCGGCCAAAATTAGTTTTAGTTGTTTTAGTCAACATATTTTTTTAAAAAGTAAAACAGACAGATAGACATACTTTCACACTTATAATGTTACTACGGGGTTGTTTCACAACATTACAATAGACCCTTATTTACAGAACATATATAAATAGCAAGATTGTAAAACCAACGCATGCGGGTCAGGTCAAGTTGCATATTCCGAAAAAGCAAACAGCTGTTGAGAAAGTTGTAGTAAGTTTGCGAATTCCGGAAACTTGCAATATGATAATATACCCTCCGGTGATACAAATTGCCGTGTTTGAGAAGAGAAAAGGTTATTTGAATACAGAGTCCCGGTTAGACTGTTGGAATTAATTACTAAGCAAATCTAATTTGTGGTTGGTGAATGGTGATGTACTGCAAGATTCAAGGAATTGCAAACTATAGTCTCTACTTTGTATTGTAATTAGGTATATCATTTATTCGTCCAAGCATTTATGGCATGGTATAAGGTTGAATTTATGTCTCGTATCAATTTTTTTTAATGAGAAGAATAAGCAAGCGCTCTCCACCTTAGGCTGCATCACCACTTGCAAGCAGGTCTGACTGCAGCCAAGCCTAAAAATAAAATAATATAAAATAAATATTAGACACGTGCTCGCCTGAAGAAATCATACAGTCAAGCGCTACACGACTGCCCACAAAAAAGTGTAATATTTTCAGGGTTCATCTCGTAACTTCCAAATTCATGCAAGGGGTATTACATCCTCCCGAGTGACACTGGCTCTAATTTTTTGAAAAAATCAATGTGGCAGGGAAGTCGTGTTTTTTTGTAAATTATGTTCACCTGCTATCATTATCTACTTTTTATACCCATAAAATATTTTAGGCCTTGAAAACGATGAAGGTTCCGCAGCTAAAATAAGTTATTATTAGCTATTAAAAGAGTGAGGTTTATGCTAAGAACATCCATTGCACAAAAATGAGACAATTCTAGTCGTGCTTTCTTTAATTATATTTTTCTAGGTCTCAATCTTTTTCTATCTTTGTTTTATTTATGACGGTAACTAGCAACGAGAAAGTTTGGGATGCGTCGCTGCATAGAATAACAGTGTAACTTTTGATATATATCGGTGACACCCGCAAACAAAGCGCACCGCCACAATGCCAGCTCTCACTCTTTACCACCCTCACCATACACCTGCAACAAATGAACTGACTTGAAATGATTCTTATTACAAAGCCAAAGAGCTTAATATAATTAAAGTTTATTCGGCATATCCAACTTTGACAAAACAATCCCACATACACACACGCTAAAGATAAGAACACGTCATAAAAGAACACCCGTTACCGAAACTTTGTTAGAATTTCTAAATAATTTGACAAACTTAAATAATTTAATTGTGATTAGTAAAACGGTATACCTACCTACCTAATTTCAGATTCAGCGAAATTAGAAGACAATTTACTTTTGTAACTACCCTTGGATTGGAAAATGTTGTAAGGTACATAATAGGTATACATATGCATTCAATCAGTTGACTGCCAACCTATAAAGGAGGGACACGAGAAGAAGGAATCATAAGCTGTACTTAATGTTATCTTTGACTCTATTTTGGTCTCATGGTAAATACTAGGGTACATTCAAACAAGACGAGAGAACCGCGAGTGGTTGGATACGAAAGAGGGGATTGCTGTTCGTTGGAAAGTTCAACCGCGAATGCCCGGCGCGGCGGCTGATCTTCGTTTGACATAACGCTACGACAGTGAAACGATTGAAATCATACTTTTCATCATATCACCGAAATCCGTGGTCTTATAATGCAAGTCAACACATTAATAATATTTATTTATATCATACTTGCTCAGTAACTAGGGATTACTATGGTGGAAAGTCTCCTTGTAAGTTGGTGTTTGCAATTCAAGGCAACATTACGTCGCACTATGCTTGAATTGTAATGTTCACATTACAGTTCAAGCTATGCAAAACTCCTTGGTAAACAATCTCTTTTCTTATAAAATGGTAAGAAAACTTTTTACTGAAAAAAAAACACTGAACATGGCGGCATTTAATTTTCATACATTTCAAACTATGCAAAACTCCTTGGAACTCAGAGCCGTAAAAAAAATGGAAAACTATTTACGAAAAAAAAAGGAAATGGCGGCATTTCATTTGATCTGAAAGTTTGTGAAGTTTGTTCGTAAAGTGATTTAAGTTATTTACAACAATGTCAAGCACTTCATCAGATGATGAAAAAGGAGGAGAGCCTGATTTTTGTTTGCTTGAAGCAGAACAAATGATGCAAAACCTTTTGCCGGATAAGTCCGAGGCTACACGTGACGAAGATAGTGTGGCACTGTTTCAAAACTTAATTCAAACAGTGCACTTGCCTAGTCAACCAGTATCACAGCATTTTCATAATTGCAGCAATATTACTATAATTAATTATAATAAGTAACCATTTTTTTCTATTTTTTCTCTAAATTTGCTAATTATTCTAATTAAAATTTTATTTTGCATTACCAATGTTTTATTTACCTCGCAAGAATGATATAAAGTAGAATGCTTACCTCGGTTGCAAGTAGCTATTACACCCTCGAACTATATTCACCCTCGCTCGCTGCGCTCGCTCGTGTGACTAAATATCTCGGGTGCACGCGATCCATTAGCGCCCTATGCGAGCTGCGCTCGCACTGGCGCCAAATTGGATCTTGTTCTGTAATAGCTTACTTACGTCCCTTGTGTAACAATCTACTATTACGAATGGATTGGAGTCCAGCAAACTCTCCGCAACTTGTAAAATTGCTAGGTAGTTTACTAATAAAATGCAACAGTATCTACTACATGAGTGTATGAATAAGCATACTTTGGTACGTGAACCAAGGTGTCTCTACCTTGACGAAGAAAAGTAAGCTTAGTGCTGTTTTATACTTGAATCGTTGATTTACGGCAAGCGGAAAAAGCTGGAAAGCGTCGGGAAGCCCTTGACTGAAATACACCTTGCGGTTGTGCGGTAAGTGCATTCATCCTAAGCAAGTTAAATTTAATCCATACCCCTAATCATCCTACCGGAGCTATAAATCGCTTGGTGGTTTGCCTTTGCGAATTATTATATAGAAGTCGTGTCGTGTGTTGAGAAGCAATTTTATCTGTATTGCTTTCTAACGCACAACGAGTGTTTGTAGACAGAGATTGCAATATTATGTTATATACCAACCTCGAGCCTTTCCCGACAGATGCGCAGCTACATCGCGCTGTTAGAAATATTACCCTATTGCCTATTGAAGCAACAACTTGTATTCTGATTTGATTCCGCGTTAGCAAAGATATCGGAACGAGATTGCAAAATATACGTAGGAATACAGAAAGATCGGGCCGTCTGTTCTTATTTTATTTTATGCTTTAACTTTTTGAGTTCACTCAGGCTAGGTACTTAACTTTGTGAAATACAGTTAAGCTATGAAAATAGGGGTGACTCGTCACTACGGTAGATTTCTACCGTAGTGCCGAGACACAGCCATATTGATATGGCTATTTAGAAATATAAATCTGAACATATTGTATATAAATATTAAAAATAATATTTGTAGTATTTTGGGATAATTTTCATCTCTATCAGAAATATTCAGCTGAAAAGTCTTTGCAGCCAAATAAAATGCTCGTCTATCTTACTGTTTTAAAACGAGGCATATCTTATAATCACAACAATATGGTGCAGATATACATTTCATGATAGGTTGATACTCATGTTCTTCAAATAGACGTTAAAATGTCCTCTAAAACATTTTTGAGAGCTGTCGATTGAGTTCGCGACGATGTTTGCTCAGGGCTCAACTTTCTCCCTGTTAAAAGCGCCTTTGCAGTGTGACGTGACTGAACAAAACTTGACTTCAGACACTAAATATGTAACGAATATAGCTTCACTTTATATTTTGTCTTGTGATTAATACGCGGTTCATCGGCTTACCTAATTTCTATCATTCAAAAACACGTAAATTTGTTTACAAACATAATTATATTATTAGCTTAATAAGCGGTCTTAATTAAACCAACGTTATTTGATTTTGTGTGATTGAAAAACTTCAAGGAAGATAAGTGATACCTAACATAAATAGATATACTATACGTATCTTTACTAGACTTGGCGACATTTGGAGTCCACATTATTTGAAGGCTTAAAAATGATGCCTACCTGGCAGGGAATTGGCCAATATATTTTTGATAGGAAGTTGGCTATATAGTTTCACATTATAATACTTTTCTGTGATATTTTTTACGGCTTGAGGTATGCTTAAACAAAATAAAGCTGCTGATAGCCTGCACAGAAGCAGAACTTTTCAATAAAGATCCATGTAAAAACCTATATTATATGCCCTACTGTGGACGACAACGAAATTCCGAAATTATGAAGAATGTGGCGAATCCCTTAGGTTAGGTATTGTACCAATAAGTAGAATAAAAATTTAATTGTTATAAAATTTCACAAGAAGATGTGCAACTGTTGTCGCGATATGACTTAGTGGTTCGTAGCGAACGCCAGTCGAGATTTACTAGCACTCAGTGTGGTGATAACTAGCTCTGTTTACACAACATTTAACTTGGCAAAGAGTTTCCATTGCAGGCTAGGACTTGTAGGATTGTTTGTTTCAGTGAATGTTACTTGAATTGAATAATCTTAGTATTTGAATTGTGTTGGACTTATGATTTGTTTTTACTTAAAATAAATATAGGAAATTACAGTTAATTAAATAAATTCATCAATAAAATATTAACATACTTATTCAACATGTCAAGGATTCTAAAGGCTTGGTAAATAGGCAGGTTCGGGACGATTGATCGCCATCCATGGAAGTATCAAACACAATATTAATATTATTATATTAAAATTATATTGTTTCTTTAATACTAATAAAACATTCAAATCTAAATTAAAAACTAAAACAGAGGGAGGGCTGGCAGTTACCTCGGCCAACATATAAGTTTGGCTATTCAGCGGGGTAACGCAGCCAGCGTTCTGGGCACATTGCCTCATTGCAGCGGCATAGATTATATTTTTAATTTTTAGTTTTTAGTTTTTAGTTTTTAATTTAGATTTTAAAGATTTATTAAGAAATTGTATATATTATTATATTATAATGTCTTGTATGACAAAGAACCGATCAATTATAAAAGAAAGAACATGTGACAAAAAAGTTTATAATCCCACATCTCGACGGAACCGGTATTGTTTTTCGTTATAAAAATATCCTATGATAACCTAAAGTTTGCTATTGCTACGGCAAGTTGCATTCAAGTCCGTTCAGCGAGATGTGATAATAGGAAGACATATATATATATATATATATATATCTACAAAATAAAAAGTACTGTTTTAGGCTGTACCGATATTAAGTTTCCTTCAAATAAAATTTTCAAAATGTATAAAATAATCGCCCGGTTCATTACTAGCAAATATAGCACTATTTTTACTAGCAATAAACTGTATGCAAACGTAACATAATAATAAGTACCTACGATATCATTCTGCGTAATGAAGCGTTCTGAAATCAACTCTTTGGTTTATTACGCGTCACTATTGAGTTCTGGATGTTCCGTTTCCGTGTCCGGCTCTGTCCGCTGTAAGCGACGCTTATTCGGTTTGATCAATATTTAACTTTCACAGTGGAACGTTGCGTTCGATATAAATAGTTCCGTTGCAATATTCAAATTGCGTTGCTGTAACCTACAATAAAATTATATTCTGTGGCCACAAAACCTAATTACTTAACTGGAAAAATATTCCTTAGGATATTACATTCAATACTTTGTGCTACAAATTCATAATTTATTTATATTTCGTATAAAAATAACCACTATATACAAGGGAAAAGCATAGTAGATAAACTAAGAGTGAAAACTAGTATGAAAAATAGTACCTATACCTATTATGTAGGATCTATATTAACCATCGATATATATGTAGGTACTAGATGGGCCCTTTCATAGAAAAACGCCGGGCGTCCGAGTTGCTGAACACGTTCCGCACCTGTCTTATGCCTGTCTTTGTTCCCGTCGTAGCGCTGTCACGATCGCTCGTCGTGCAGATAATTTGTTATTATTAAGTTAACATCTAAAGTTTAATTAGTTTGGCACTGAATAATTTTTATTTTAAGGTAAGTGTTTCAATTCACAATTATACATTTCCAAAAAAACGTAATTAAATCTTCCTATTTAATATTTTTATCCATTACGCAATCATTTAATTTCCGCGGCAAACTATGATATTTTTAATTTTTTTTTACTAACTGGCCTTATAGTTTCTATGACTATGACCTATATTATCTATGACCGAGTCATACGTTTTCAAGCTGTAATTCACGATTATTAATCTATGGCATTAATATGTTGCAAGCAAGTTCCCGTTTTTCAGACCAGATGGCGTTATAAATAAGCCCACATTATTTGTTCGACAGGGCCCGTCTATGTAAATTGAGGTCGTTGATATTAACTACTAGCGTATGCCCTCGACTTCGTCTGCGTGGTTTGAGGTTTTTGGTTCCCGCAAGAACTCTTTAATTTTCCGGGATAAAAAGTAGCCTGTGTGCTATTCCAGACTATAATCTATCTCTGTGCCAATTTCAGCAAGATCCGTTCAGCCGTTGGGGCGTAATTGAGTAACAAACATCCATACATCTATCCAAACTATCGCATTTATAATATTAGTAAGAAGATCACTGGAATATCCGAAAGCACTTGTTTGGGGTAAAATTATAATTAATAGCCTACTTCACCATATGCCGCGTGACGACACAATGCTTAATGGAACCCACGCTGGCTTTTATCAATTTGTTGCCCCATTTCCATGAATTCGTAAATATTTTGCGCACACCGCAAATTCTTTATTGATGTTTAATATTTCTCATTTCATGAATACTTCGGCAAATTCAATAAGCTTTTTGTGATAACTCAGACTCATACGGATGAATATTATTCGGGTATTTAATACTAGAGTTACATATGAAAGCAAATAATGTGCTGTAATAAATTAAAATTTTCACATTTCTTATTTTTGCCGCTTATTTACGAGCCTAAATGATATACTTACACGAAAAACGACAGAATATACACATAAGGAAATCATATTTTATTCTTTTTCCTCTTCCCTCCTTGTTTATGTATACTAAAACTATGTAAAATAAAAAGAGCTAAATAATAAGTAGATAGAGAGTAAATTACATACTAATGAGTATTAATAGGTCGGTAATATGTAATAGGAATACATAAATCATACACAGATTCACCTCCTATCACAGGCAGTCAAAGCTGTGTAATGTAACGTTCGTGAAATAAATCGTTTATAATCAAGTGACGTGACGTCATCAACAACTGTCTGCGGCCCGACATGTAATTTCCCGAGCGTCAATTATTATCAAGAAGCCACGAGATTCTACTACAGGGGGTTCGATCGCCCCATACCTACTTTAATTTACGTAAAGATCCCTGATACAGATAAAAAACAAGACATTTTTCATTAAAAAACGTATTCTGACGAGTTTTTAGTGAGCCTGAGCTCAAAATTTTTGTAATCGAACTTTTTTCAATGCCAAAGGGCTTTTTACTTGCGACTTGGAACTTGGATTGCACCTTAGAATACCTACTTCAAATAACCAAAAGTCGAAATAACAAATGAAGAGTTTGATTTAAATTATGGATCTGCTATGTTTCATATACTTTTTTCTTTCATTTTATACTTAGTCAGGTTGTAGAATACAAACTGCGTCTTTTGGATTAGAAAACATGCCAATAATATTCTAAAATGTAAGAATACGTTGAAACTCAGCCTCAATTACCGCAAACAAATCTGCTATCCCGCATCTATAATCCAATCTGGAAGCAACTTAACCCCAATGATTTCCGAATCATTAACCCTCTCCCTGTCCTGAGTAAGACAGACAACATCAGCTTTAGATCCGTATCGTGTAAATCTGTGGCCCAGAGATTAACCGATGCCTAACTGAAATAATCAACCGCGGACGACGAAGAAATCGTGCTATCTCTCCGTAATACAGGCTTAGGGGGCTCCAATCAAACTAAACAAACCAGACTAATAACGATTCCGTTCTGTATTTGGAGTTTCGCGTGTAGGATTAGGGAACAGACGAGCTCGGAGTTATGGTCCCGTTACCTCAAATGACTCGCAGACGTTTAAGCGCTGCCTCGTTTTATTGCTTTTAGAATTGGAATCTGATTTTTATAATCCGGTTTATATAGCAGTTTTGTTATATTTAAAGCACCACCACCACCACTACAGCTTATTAATGCTGGGCACGAGCCTCCCTTCCTCTCACAGGAGAGAGGGAATTAGAGCTTAGACCCACCATGCTGCTCCAATTCGGGTTGGCGGGCTTTAACGACTATTATCATGTTAGTGATAATAACCGGGACCGACGGCTTAACGTGCTCTCCGAGGCACGGGGGTGAAACACCGCCAACTTCCAACTCCGGGCTGGCACTGAGAATTTCTTAATTGAAAAACCCAATACCTAACAATTTTTATGCCCGACCGGGAATCGAACCCAGGACCTCGTGATCCGCAGTCGACTATGCTAACCGCTAGCTAACCAACGAGGCAGTTGATAACTCTACAGATTTACTTAAAGGTCTTATATTATGTGGTTCGAAGAAGTTCGTTGGAGTGCCAAAGTGCTAGAATGTCAACCCGGAAGGGCAGCGTTGGTAGACTCCTTACTCTAGGTTGACGGATGACATCCAGCTAATCGCAGAGGGGCAAGCAGCGCAAGTCCACGGCAAGTGGCAGTCCCTGCAAGAAACCTATGTCTAGCAGGCCTTATCAGACGACGTATGTATTCATTTCATCAGTTACTTGTAAATTTCTTAGTAAATTCCAATGCGGTTTGCCCCATCGTTTAGAAATTCATACGCACATATTTTTGGGCTGACTTTCCGTAATGGGAAGCAGGGTGAGTTACCTAGATCTGTGTTAAAACATTGATTGACTTATATATGACTTAAAGCTAACGATCCTATTAAATAAACTATGTACATCAATAAAATCTTTGTAGACGCTATTCATCTTGTGGTATCTCTTGTGGCGGTGCAGCTGTATTCTTTAGACATAATTAATTGTACCGCCCAGCAATTCATTACATCATCTTGATAGGCTAAGGAGGGAAATCATTTAATCTATTTTACAGTACTCAGTCTTTCTTATTACTACACTTTCCTTTGTGTAACATTTCAATTCAATTCGATTCAAATCATTTATTCAATATAGGTAACACTGTAGGTACACTTATTTTATTTAGTGAAAGTTTGGATGGATCATGGATGGATGTTTATTGCTCAATCACGCCAGAACGGCTTAGCAGATCTGGATGAAATTTGGCACAAACCTGGAACCATAAAAACCTCAATTCACGCGGACGAAGTCGCGGACATCAGCTAGTTACTTATAAAGAACTGGAAACAAATTTTGTGATACATGTTTGAAGCAAAACCTTCTGCACAAAACCTTCGAATATTACACACACTTATTAGTACACTTTATTGCTAGGCAGTTTTTCAAGTCTAATAATATGATTTTAATTATTTGCTGCGTTATTATTTTGATGAACTAAATTTGAATCGATTTTGATATCAAAGCGCATGATTAATACAGTTAATCTTGTACCTAATAAAAAATGCATTATTTATTAAAGCAAGATACAGCAATCCGATAGTATCAATTTAGCGTGATTAAAAGCAACCCAAAAAAATATACACTTTTGCAGTGTTCAAGTTTAATATTACGTAGGATTTGTAGAACACGTATCAATTCACAAAGTTTTGATCGATCTACGCGCAATAAACTCGCAATCCGGACCGCAGCTCAACAAATTTACTGACCAAAATGAAGTCCCAATTCTATAGAATCGGTCTGATGTCAACAGGCCACCAGTTTTATTAGTCGCGTTCATTGATGTTGCGTCACTATTGAACTCCGAATTTCGATGTCCCGTTTCCGCGTCCGGCGCTAGTCCGACCATTGCTGCCAACTCAACTAAAATAGCGCTTCCAGTGTTACAAGCTCACTAAAAGCAGTAAAATAGACGTGATATAGATTACTAGATGATGACCGCGACTTCATCCGCGTTGTTTAAGTTTTTTCGTACCCGGCGGAACTCCTTAATTATCCGGGATAAAAAGCAGTGTGCCCTTCCTCGAGATACAACTATACCAAATTTCATCAATTTTCAAATCAAAATCGGTTGCTGGGCCGTTACAGCGTAGCATACAGACAGACAGACACAATTTCGCATTTATGATATTAGTATGGATATGGATTTATCATTATGGATTAATGGCATTAAGATCATATGCTAACTATCATATGCTCCAGCATTCAAAAAAAATGATATTTTAGGTTTCTTCAGTTACTATTCAAATAAACAGATACGAAAAAAAATACATGCTCAAACTTATTTTCTTTTTAATAGTTTTTGTTTAAATAATTAAAAAAAATAAAAGCACAAAAAAATTCGGTAAACTTTACACCATAAAGTATAAAAAGCAAAACCCCTCTCAACCATCTTAATTCATTCACTGTAACAAGTCCGAGGTTTAAAACCCCCTGGCGCTCCACTAAATGTTTTTATTCAAATAAACTTTTACAAGTGCCTTTGAATCGTCGAGTGAATCTACCACTGGTTCGAACTTAGCAAAATTCATGTTAAAATGCTTAACAACTCTTTATGTGGATGAAGCTCTTATCATAGTAATATTATTATTTAAACGCAGCAAGACGCAAGCTAGTTGTAGATGAACTACCGGATAATCAATTAACCGCTGACCGGCTGCATCCGGCTGCAGTTGAACTATGACGAGGAAGTAAATGGCTCGGAAATCTGGCTCTTACATGGTTATACGGCCGGTTATGCTTTGTGCACTGTGTGTGCAATAATTTCCCGTTGTTATAGCCGGATATACTCGTAGTAGTAAATGCCTATGCGGGCGGCATTCTCAAGAAAACAATACAAGTTTATTAAAAAATATTATAAGTGAATGAAGTGAGAGTGGAAAAAGTAAGTATTAGGTTACCCTGATAGTTTTTGTAGTAAGTGTGCTGTAAAAACTATCAGAGATTCATCATTTATTTTATTGAGTTTCTTCGGACTGATTTTATCCAGAGAAATTCAAACTATTCTTAACCGGTGTTTAAACGTTTTCAGCTGTCTAACTATCAAAACAAATCTTGGAAGTCGTGTTTGACCAACTTTTTAATGTCGTATCGATTTGAAACTTTGAAAGATACGTATACTCGTATATGTAATTTAGCGAAAGAGTATTTAAGGTAAATCTGATTGGGTTCCGGGAGAGTTGCAATCGTTACAATATAATAGCACTGCTGTCATTTTACTGCCTCGTTGGTCTAGTGGTTAGCGTGTTTGACTGCGGCTGACGAGGTACCGGGTTCGAGTCCCGGGTCTGGCCATATTAAGTATTGGGTTTTTCTGACTAGAAATTCTTATTCGTAGTTAGGAAGTTGGCGGTGTTTCACCCCCGTGCCTCGGAGAGCACGTTAAGCCGTCGGTCCCGGTTATTATCAGTAACATGATAATAGTCGTTAAAGCCCGCCAACCCGCATTGGAGCAGCATGGTGGGTCTAAGCTCTAATTCCCGATTTCCTATGAAATTGAATATTCCTATGAAATTGAAGATGCTGGGCACAGGCCTCCACTTGAGAGTGGAGGCCTGTGCCCAGCAGTGGGAAGTTAATGGGCTGTACTGGTGGTGGTGGTGGTGGTGGCTGTCATTTTATCGTAATAGTAAGGAAGATGCATGTTATTATTGTATTATAGGGAGTCCTAACTCCTAAAACACATATATGCCTAGCGACACCGAATTCATCACCTAAACTCGGAAAATAAAATAAAACCCACCCCTAATCATATCCCTTTCTTAGGGTTCGCATCATGCCATCTACCATGGGATCGATGTTGCATTGATGTGTAGTGATGTGAGAATATGATCAACAAAATTTTTCGAAATTAAGCAATTAAATTATAACCTACAACAGTAAGTATTCAATACAATCTTAGTATACCTTTTTAAACGTTAAAAGTAATTATTTTGCGAACGAGAGATAAAAATCTGTTTCAACAAGTTGGTTGATCTGAAAACGAATAGAACACGAAGCAAGAACATAAAAAATAAAAACTACAACCTCGAGGTTTACTTAACGGATTGTTGTTGAAAAATAAAAACAACAATGTAAATCTGTTCTGAGAGACGTAGACATGCAGCTCTCTCTGTATTTAATTAAAATAAAATAAACTGCTTCTCTTCTTCTTTTTCATTTATTTCGTCGTCTCAACTATTCGACATCCAATGCTGGATATAGGATTATTGTAGGAATTTTCTAGAATCTAGATTGTACAAATTACGAAATACACGCGGCGCTTGCGCCAAACTCTCAACACATAGACCGTAAGTCAAATAATAAAACCAGGCGGTTCGACATCGGTTCATATTACTTTTCGGTCAGAAATTTTGGTGGGCAACGTTTAAAATTGCGAATTTATTGCAGTTCGCCACTTGTTTGTCAAGTCGATCAAAGCTTTGTATTCCAGGCGGGGTAGCCATCCCGGATATAAAAAATGTTTTTAAAACTAGGAACCGAATCACAGCTGCTAGTGGTAAGTTCCATACACAATTTTAGTCCTATGAAGTCCGTTGCCGGATAACTCGGAACAATGACTTATCTGTTTTTTTTATCCAGGTCGTAAATTGTTTTGATGAACTAAAGCATTCACACTGCGAAATGCGCGACCATGTGCTGGCTTATTGCCAATTCATACTTACACACTACGGACACAAAAAATGTAAAACGTGTTTCTCATACGTCGCTACGTTTCGTCCTGTTCTGTCTGTCTATCTGTCTGTTTGGCCCAAATGCCGATTTTACACAAAGCTAAAGCTGCGATTCCAGAACAGTGAACAGAGTTACAGGAGGTACTGCTACCATGCAATGTGAACGCGCGTTTTGGAACGGTACATCTGTTGCAGAACACACTTTTACACGGTTGCAATAGGTACACTTCTTTTTACATGCGTCCAGTGGCTGGGCAAGACCTAAATTTGGTAATTTGGTGTGGGCAAGTTACTTTTTGCGAAGCCCCCTGATGGATGATTACTTGACATTTTTTACCACGTTTACTTGGTACTTGTTTCCAAGTATATCTGGCACTTTTTACCAAGTAACTTTGTACTTTTTCCCAAGTAACTTAGTAATTTTACCAAGTATAGTTACTTGGTACTTTTTACCAGAAAAACTTAGTACTTTTTAACTATGTTTGCATATTAAAAAGTACTTTATAATTGTCTCAGTGTAGATTTTTAAAAAACGAATGTGGTCGGTTAGTATTGCCAGATACTTGCTAGCCGGTGTTTTCATATCTATACGTTTGCGTTCGCGAGCCTTCGAGGCGCGAGGCCCCTTGGACCGCGAGGCCGTAGGCGGTGGCCCACGTCGCCCACGCCTCATGCCGCCTCTGCATGCGTCACTCTGTTAGAAGTCCCAATGGTGCAGTTTCCATCCCGCCCCGCTGCTGCTGCTAATTAAACAAGAAGATGAAAATCTCATATGGGGAGAGTGAGGTAATTGCGAAAACCTAAAGGAGAACTGAAATAAAACAAAACCAAATTAAATTATGAATGCCATTTATTACTGAAAGTTTACTTAAAGTCTTTAGTTCTCATAATTAATATAGATTTTTCAACGTGAAATGAAATTCTAAGAAACAACAAAACCTTTGTGTCGAGGATTACCCTACAGTGCGTGGGGTAATCCCAGACGTAGTGTAATTGGTACAGGAGTCACAGATGAATCCTTGATGTGCTGGCACCACTCATGCAGTTTTCGTGGGCCCATATAATAATGTCCTCCTGACCGAATTTCGGCCACGGCGGTCTATCCACAGAGAGATTAGCCATCTGCGCGGGAGATATTATAGTGCACAGGTGCTCTCTCTGTTCCTTTACTCTCATAGCCCGATTGGACGGAAAATCCGACACGACCGGTGAGAGGTGACGAAGTGAGCCCATATATTACGTTTTTGTGGTACCTACCTACGTAGATATTAATTGATTAGTTTAATTCTACTTAGTTAATCTTCACCGCAAATTCAAGAGATACAGATTTGAGGCTGGTGTTGTCTGTCTTGCTTATGGCGGGGTGACGCTTAATGATTCGGAAATCATTCGGGTTAAATTCCATTGGGATCGGATTGAAGGATAAGAGCCGACATATTTGTTAGCTTTAGATTTGGGTGAATTTTGAATCGAGACGGGTAGTGTTTTGGTTTTAGTCAGAGTTGCAGTAGACAATTGTGTGAGTTCTATTTATAGGTCTGATTTTGTTTGCCGTAGCACTACACGGCGGTAGGTATAGCATGAATATTTTTTTTATTTTTGTGTATCTGTGGCATCGTAGCTCCCAAACGGATGAACCAATTTTGATTTAGCTTTTTTTTTAATGACTCGATCGAGACCATATCGAGACCATCCTGTAACTTCAAATGTCGGGATGTTTTTATATTTTCAAGTTATACAAATATAAAAATATATATTACAATATTTTGTTTAGCGTAGCTTTTTTCAACCGTGCCCGACCGTGCTCCCAACTGTTAAGATAATTGTTTAGATCGCATTTTAGGCGAATTTCTTACTTATGATTAAATGGCCGTGACGTGGCATGAACACGATGATATAAAATACTTGGTACTTCAAGAATATTTACTTCAATTATAAAAATAAGAACTCTACAGCCATATAATATAACATAAAAATAAGAAAATAATGTTCCTGGCAGTTATATTGCCCCTTTTTACTAGTTCACTGCAACGACGGGATATAATTATATACAGGCAAGTTTTGTAACCACTTTGCTCGTGCATGACAGCTGATTCGTTATGTACATAATATTTTGATTTTAAATGGCGCGTATTTTTTTAATAGTTTTATGACGACTGATCTTGACCTGACGGTTTGATATTAACCTTCGGTAGATTCAGGATCAGCGTCGAATTAGGATTAGACATGATCAGACCAATGCCCAAGAATCTTCAAGGTCTTTAGGCGCTCCGCTCACGTCAGACAATCGGTGACCAATTTTTATCGCCAATAAATGAAACATACGGTTTGCAATATTGAGACGCACACGTCCTACATAAAGTCAAAGTCAAAGTCAAATAATGTTTATCCAATATAGATAGGTACAATACACTTATTGACGTCTAGTTATTTATAAAATATAATGGTGATAATCAGTAACGGATATCTTAAAACTAAAGCTACGAGGGTTCCAACTTAGAAACGCGCCAAATGTATGATTCGCGGGCGAGTTGAATGCATGTATGGTAACACAAACATTTACTCTACATTCAACTCGTGCGCGAACTATAGGTACATGTGCTAGCGCATAGATACTACTCACCGACACTATAATAATTCTGTCAACTGTCTGTAAACAGTTCATTTATTTTAGCATATTTGGGCTGGGGAACGGAACAAGATGAAATTTGGCACACAGATAGATTATAGTCTTGAATAATATATAGATTATCTACCTGTTATCCCGGAAAATTAAAGAGTTCTCCCGGGAACCAAAAACCCTAATCCATACGGACGAAGTCGCGGGCATCAGCTATTCGTACATAATATTAATTCCTCGAGAGTAGTACCAATTATCGCTTGTGTGGCCCTATTTACTGAACTGGAGGTTCTTGCTGAATGATTATTATGAATAATAACATGAAATAATTTATCTTATGTACCACGTTATCAGTGCAGCGGTGCTGCTGCTTTTTAGAAACTAATTAAATGTACCAACGATTAATTGTTACGTCTAAAGCCATGATAGATTAAGGAGCGATAGGTAGCTAGGACAAGGTGTCTTGAATTGAAGTGAAAACTTCTTTACGCGCAATTTTTGGATAGGGGGTAAAAATGTGGAAACGCGTGACCGACACCTCGCGTTGTTACGAAGACAAAAGGTCTTAAATATAAATATAGTACATTCGTAACTAAACTTTAATGCCTTAGTTTTAAGGTTTATATTTTAAGTATTTAAAATATTTTTACTATTATTATTGTTAGCTTTACAATAGCAATATCTAATAATATATCAGCGCATAAAAAATTGCCGCAGACACACTTGGAAAGCGACGAGCTGAGCAACTAATGTGTGATATCAATAAAGGTACGTACTTGATTCTCACTTGAATATTAAGCTACTACCCAACTACTACCAGAACGCTGACACTAGCGACCTCACCTGTAATATTGTATTATTTAACCGCTGTAAGCTTATGTAATCGTGTCTTCAGGTGGCCGTGCTATTTGTGGCAATGGAGTGCGAATATTGTTGTAAAAGAAGAATAAGTTTATTAGAAGTCTTCTCATTTTCCCGTTGCTTAGTTATAAAATCAGAATGGCTATATAATAGAAAACAGGTACCGTGGCTAAAAAACATTCTGCGGCTTGACTTATAATATCCCATTTTTATATTCTGTGCCTATCCTACACATTAATAACTTTCATATTGCATTGCAAAAATCACGGCACGATGCGATGTGAGCGATCACCGGTAAGCCGAGATTATCTGCGGTGGCTTTTATCCGTATTTTATATCCCTACCTCTGTTTAATATTATGCAACCTTTAAAATTAAATATTTTATTACTGGATTCGTCTGCATGGATTTAGGTTTTTGAAAATTACGTAGAAACTCTTTGTTTTTCCAGGATGAAAAGATTATGTCCTTTCCCGGGATGCCACCTAACACTGCACCAAAATTTGTCTAAATCGGTAAGACAGGTGGCTGTGATAGCGTACCAGACAGATACAGTTTCGCTTTTAAGATAGGTGATATTAGCATGCATTTGTGACTACAGACTTGTCCCGGCTGGTGACCTTTAGTGGGTGAATAGGAACCTTTAGTTATTGCAGGGTACCAACGGTGAGCACTAAAATAAAATTAAAATTAGTAGAGGGTAGACGGGTGAGTCAGAGCCGGTAAGCGTCTTGCACAGGTGGTACAATGATACACAAATACAGAGAATTACGGAGTCATTACAAAATATGAAACTGAAATTAACGCAAGTAAGAAACTTGCCAAGCGCCGCGCGCCATACACAATGAGGGGTGCGCCGCCTCACACCGCGCCGGGGGTGTGGCGAGACGCGGCGCGGCGTAGGTTCAAGACGCTGCTTTTGGTTAAAAGACCTTCCTTCCAGTTATTCCAGACAATAATCTATCTATGTGCCAAATTTCATCCAGATCCGTTCAGTCGTTCTGGCATGATTGAGTAACAAACATTCATCCATCCATATAAACTTTCGCATTCATAATATTAGTATAGAATAAAAAACACCATATTATAATAATATTGTAAAAGCTATAGAAAAGAAACCATAAAGCTACCAATAGGTGGCGCTGTCTGGTGTTACCTCGCGCTTTAACTTCGTGTCATCTCTTATTGATATTAAATATCAATACTCACCAAACAAGACCAAGTAACAAAACTTCATACACTGAAATATTATTTTTGCGATAGATACCCTTTCTGGTATCTATAAATAAATGATATTCATATTATGAAATAAAGTTTATAACAGTACCTACCTAATAATATCTATATTAATGTTATAAATGCAAAAGATGGGATGGAATTGGATGGATGTTTGTTACTCAATCACGCCAGAACGGCTGAACGGATCTGGATGAAACTTGGCACATACATAGATTATAGTGCTGTATTCAGAAAATCAAAGAGTTCTCGTGGGAAACAAAAAAACCTCAATCTACACGGACGTAATCGCGGGCATCAACTAAGACACTAGACATAAAAGAAGACAGTTAGACCTCGTCGACCCCTGGGAAACCGAAATCCCGAAATCGACCCCAAGGGGATCGACCACTTTGGCAGTCGCGTGCAGTTCATAGAGGCATAAATGCACTGCTTACCCTAGTAGAAATACGTCTATGCTCATTTTTTATCAAGAAGGCCGGTAAATAGGTATTCTGACTTACCAATGCCTACCCTAGCTTCAAACCCTGTGCACGCCACTGCACTTTGGGAATCCCTGATAAAGAGCCACCTGCCGGTTACCGTCGCAGTTGTGCATAACGAATCGCAGTTTATACAAGTCAAGCGGTGGGTAAGTAGGCCGGCTGTATAGCTCAACATAACTTGCGAGGGGAATAAAGACTAGTGTTAACCAATTTACTGTTCTCCTGAGGATATGTCCTTGTTTGTGAGAAAATATGCAGTGCTGTACTTGTCTACATTTCTAAGACTGTGCAGAGGCATTGTGGTATGCGAAACGCCATTCTTCTGACAGAAACTGCGTGCTGACTACTACTTCTATACAGGTATATCGCGCCAAAATGTTCCCCAAATAATTTCATAGACTATGGCCTATTAGACCATCCATATTACGTATTATTGCAGACCTAAATATCTGGATGTATTAATATTAAAACTAGTTCGTACCCGTACTCAAAATAAGAATCTTGAAAGTTATGTAATATTGTCCGATAGAAATTTAAAATTTTAAGTATCGATAGAATACTCGTGATGAATGAATTAATGATTAGTTTAATCTCCACTTAAAGTTTTCAATACCTATGTTTCAAACCACTCAGCGTCAAACTAAAGAATTAGGTACATTCGTAAACCTTATAATAAAACTTTACCAAACGGACTTAGGTAAAACAGTTCCTAAGTCAGCACTCGGCAGGATTCCACTGAGTTACTGTAGCTGACGTAATATTTTAATCTTATCATTCAAGTCAAGTTTCACGTCTCACGAGGAAACTTTGATCTGCGGTAGGTACTACGTTCAAGAGGAACTCACAACTTTTGTCGTAGTCAGGCGATCCCTTTCGGTTTTAATGGTGCATGAGACCCATAGGTATAGTGTTTGCTCCAAAGAACTTGAGTCGCGTGAGTTAATCCTTGCGACCTTTATTCAGTTTGCATAAAACCGTATTTATTATATTCAATAGGAACGTCCGGGAAACTTGTTGCCCCACAAGACACCAGTTCTACTGCGACAGTGCGACCAGTAATGTTGTAATTATCACATTGGTATACATTCGTGTTTGGCCTTAATTATAGAATGGTTGATGCTGATGCTGTGAATTTTAGCCAATCACAGGTCATTGCGGCAATTACCTCTTTGCCGAGACAGTCATTGTCGTAATTTGACGGGCTATAGTGTGACATTCCGTGACGATGATCATAAAATCCACTGATGAGTACCTACGTAGTCTCATATGCAATGTACTACTTTGAGGAAGACTTTTAAAAACAAAACGGTGTAGGTTAGGTTACCATAGATTAAGTACTTACTATTTTACAGTCGACTCTAAAGAAAATATGAATAAAATGGTAAATAATGTATTTATATACACTTTTATTCCTGCCAAGTCGACAATAAAATACACATCACGCCGATATTTGTACCGTTCCACTGAATATTTCTGCCTGTCTCTTTCACAATGACGAAATTTCGTGTTGGGCAAAGTGGGCCTCGCAAATATCTACTTACCGCCCAGAGCCTCGTAATGGTTAAGGCCGCCCCTGCCTATAAGTAGGTATATTCGGTATCTACGTTATACAAATTTATCGTCACTACCCCTAATTGCACAATTTCTGTCTTAGTAAAACTTATCTTTTGTCGTGCAACTGACTCAGCATGTTCGAGCCTGTCAGCTTGTTTGGTCGACCGGTATTTGTTAAGCCTGTGACCGGATATTTACCGGATAATTAATGTATAGAGCCACCCTCTGATAGGTAATTTAACAAAGTTGTGTTAGGATGAAATTGATTGAAACTTTTTTATTGCCAATCTTGATACAATAATATTCCATGAAGCTACGTAAAGTACTTAACTTGATATTCTATTATTACTGCTAAATGGATATAGATTCAGATAGATTCGCTAATGTCTAAGAAAACTTTAGGTTGAAAAGGTAGAAAATACCAAAATAAAGAGCTTTAAACCTTAATGAGTAAATAAAAATAATTGAAAATCTATCTAATAAAATAGAACGATGAAAAAAGCTAGTTGCACTAAAAGAACACAAATCCTAGGATTTAAAACAGCGCCAAGCTTCTTTCTACGGACAAGATTGAGAAATAAATGCCAGCCACTTATATTATTTTGCAACAATATTTAACAGTGGAAATTACAAGAAATTAGTTGAAATAACTCTTAATTACTACCAAACTATATTATTTAAAAGTATAAAAGTGTAAATAAAAAGTTTAAATCATCCCCATTTCCATAATATGTCGATGCCACAAGTTTGCCTGTTATATGTGGACTTAATTTCGTGTATTAAAAATATCGTGAACAACGAACTTTGCTACAGAAGTGTTATCTGCAACAGTATCTTCTGGAACGGAATCCTCAGTAAAGAAGCTCGAAGACAAATGCCGTAACCAACAGCTTGAGGTAGTTTATGCAACCGCATAATATGACTGTGGCTTCATCGCCAGTAAATGTTATAAGATAATGCAGATAATGAAAACCTTTGATTTAATACGTTTTCCCCCCACGGTCACTCACTGCAATGCGGTGTTCACCTGTACATATAAAATATGATTGCCTGTACCGTAGGATTTATTTGTGTAACTTGGCTACACAATAGTTTTATTGGTCAAGTTGCTAAAAAGGAAAGGAAGGAAAAGAAGCTTAATCACACTTCACACTAATATTATAAATGCGAAAGTGTGTTTGTTTGTTGGTATATTGGTTTGTTGGTTTGTCCTTCAATCACGCCGCAACAGAGCAACGGATCGAAGTGATTTTTGGTATGGGTATAGTTGAAGACCTGGAGAGTGACATAGGCTACTTTTATCCCGGAAAATTAAGGAGTTCCCGCGGGAATCAAAAACTTAAACCACGCGGACGATCACTGACAATCACGCTCCGTTGCAGCGTGATTGAAGGACAAACCAACAAACCAACAAACAAACTGACTTTCGCATTTATAATATTAGTATAATATCCTTTACGTGAAACGTTTACGTTCTACGTTTTCGTTGTATAGGTTAATTAGCTATACCTGAGAGTCTATTAACACTCGATTGCATTTCAGAGTCCTGCAAACAGCTTTCACGAAAGCGTGACCATTTAGCTGAATTAATCTGGTCCACAGAGACATTAACGGACCCTCGTCTATGTTTTGTAATGCTCTTATTCGAACGTTTTAAGCCACTCCACTCCCGAATTAGTCACCTGTTTGAACGTTAAAATATAGGAGAAATCTTTTTTTTATCCACTATAAGTTACCCCTCGACTGCGAACTCATCTGATGGTAACCACATAACAGTTATGGGATACAGTCTAAGATGGTAGCGAGCTAACCTGTTACGGGTGTAGAGTTATATTAAAACCATACTCTTAATCCGTTTTAAACGGCATCAAATACGAATAAATCGCTTGGATCACCTCGTTGAAAATATGCTAAATTTTATTAATATAGGCAAGACATCACCAAACCTTTTTTATTCAATTCTTATTATCAAGGCATAATAGGTATCTAGGCTGAAACGCATTATTATAGTGATAAACAAATCAATCGAGTTTGAATAGGAACGGTTCATACCCCGAAGAGGACGTTAAGTCTTGTGTCCCGATTATTATCGTTTTCATTAAGATAATCGTTAATCCTACCCTAAAGCGGACCCCGGTAATTCGGGATAAAGTTAAGTAGGGAAATAAGAATTACATAATCCTTAACCTTCCAGTTAATCCCTGAAACAGATGTGTATTTCAGATGGCAATCTCACTGTAGGTATTTCTTGACTAAGTAGGTACGCTCTATTTGCACTGGAATATTACTATTAATCACCGTATTAGGAACATAATTATTATGGACGGCCATACAAGGTAGAGAAGTGTAAGGAAATCGTTAGGAAAGAATGAATGAATGTTAAAGAACTCTTATAAAGAACAATACTTAAACCATTATTTTCTGTTTAATAATTAAATTCATAGGTGTACGCTTATCATGGTTTGGAATTATATTATAAGCTTTTGCGTGGTCTCCTTATAGCTTCTATTTTAGAGGATTTTGAAATATTCCAGTATAATATATAAAGTAAATGAAGGGAACTTAATAAAATGGAGCAGTTTGATAAGCGAGTTCAGGATAGAATATTGAGTGATCACAATAGAGCCAATCATGCGGCTCTACTCCAACCACGAGGCACGTATTACACTTTCTAGTTGAAGGATACACGACTGAAAAGTTTTGTGGATAATATTAATTATTAAGAATCATGGATATTTTATAATATAGCCTTTCTAATCTGTATTTCCTTTTATGCCCACGAAGGAACGAAGACTATATTTTTTTTTTATCCACTACAAGCTAGCCCTTGACTGCGATCTCAATCTTTATAGTTATGTAAAATATTATATCACATTAAAATAACTGCCTAATTGAGAACCTCTATAGGTGTACCTAAATGATAACCTAGACCTACCTATTAAAAGTATAAGACATATTATTATTATAGTATAATAATGATTCATCATTTCATCATATTTTCAACATACCTAACACCGGTTCACCGCTATAAGGAGTCTCCTCTCAGAACAAAAAGGGTTAGGCCATATAGTCCATCATGCTGGCCAAATGTGCATTGGCCTGGCGGAGTAGGTATGTAACTTCAATACATACTATAAATATACTATTGTAAACATCAATTCTAATTTATCGCAATATAATCGTTTTCCGTGGAACCGTAGATATCGATAAGGCCTCAGCGGGTCCGTCGCGGTCACACGGTGCTGCAAGTGACAGGTAATCGATGTCAGATGTGGTTTACCAGTTTATTCGGCTATCGATACAGTTTTGGACAAGTTTATCTGCCCGATACATGAGTAGTCTATGCCAATAATCGATATCGATAAATTTACTTAGGCGTCAAACACGAAACTAGCGACGGCTGAGCGACAGCGACAGCGGGGCCATGTGGTACGAGAGCTAGCGCCGAATTTCGGGAAGGCAAACTAAAAATATGAAAATATATTATAATTTCGTCAACTGACGAATCCAGTTCTGCCAGTCTGGTAGAGCGTTTGCGGTTATTTCTCTTCAAAAGTATATATTGAAATTTCCAAAAAATATACTTTTGGCAATCTGAAATTTTAATCACGGATTTATTGAGTAATTTCAGTAATACCTGCAAATTTTGACAAATTTTGCGGTTTTAAACGTGAATAAAATTTTCAAATGAGTACGAAAAAATTGCCGCCGTCGCCCCGCCGCCGCTCATTTCGTGCCCGTACATTTAATTGTGACTTGTGAGTTCGAGTGAAATTCGCAGAAGTGTTTTATAAGTACGATTACGTTATGTAGTAAGTTAAGGTACGTAGATTATGAAATATCTCTCTGCTCAGTGGTTTTAGCATTAGCTTTGACTAGGAATTTGCTCTGACCAGGACGAACTTATGAATGTAATAGCGCATTTAGTATTCTATCAACCTGAAAAGTTTCGGTGATCAGATATTATATGCACAGATATAAATCTAAAATAGCAGTGTTTACGTAGGTACAACATGATAAATCGTATCCTTAAACAATTTCAACCGTTTTAGGAGTTACCTACACATTGATCTCCATAATAATATATTCGTCAGTCCGTCTGTGACAGAAGTTTTCTTTAAAATAGAGAAGTCTGTCTAAGAAGCAGTACCAAAGCATGACGAGATTTCCAAATTTTTTTTTGTTTTTGAGGCAACGACAGAGCCCTCAAGCTCTGAAAGGGTATAAGGTAAGGGTAAGGGTAAAATAATAGTATTTTTGAAGTGAAACTTCTTTGGAATCGTTGTGATTTGAAAATTCGATGAAACGAAAAACGAAGCGAAAAAGTGTTAAAGAACAGAGTTCGTTTTTATTTGTTTTTTTTTTATTATTGTAATTATTGGTTTGGCTTTGATTGTCACCTTCTGTCTAATATAGAAGAAAATTATTATTAAATGAATATGGTTGAACAATAAATTACCTAATTCTTTTTAAAACAATGTGTTTCCTGAGAAAATATCCTAGGCCTCACTTCAACAAAAAGCGACACCAAAAAGAGAATAACATATATAGGATTTAGCCTGCCAGAGATTGAGATAGAATACAAGTTATATTTATCTCATTGTCTCGTAGGCTACTTTCCTAAAGTTTCACTTCTGCAATGTGTGAATTGCACACACTTTTTTTGTTTTACTTGATAATACGTAAGGTAGATCTTTGTACGGTAGATCAGTAGACTCACTACTCTGTATTTCTATTTTTGTTAAAATTATAATAATTATATGCCTTCCATGCCATAAAGTAGGTGAGGTAACTCGTTGGAAAAGTCGCGAGCTGTTTGAAAAGTTTCATACGGATCAAAGTTTTCTCGTCAGACACGAAACTTGACTCGAATGATAAGATTAAAATATTACAACGCGCACAGGAGCTCACTGAGAATACCTGCTAACTTTGTAACAGTTTTGTTGTAGCCCGTTTGGTATAGCAAATCTCTTAAAAGTTTATCTTTTGATATTAATGCCATCATCATAATTAGCGTAAAAAGGTATTACGTGCTTATATTTCCCTAATTAAAGTAGACCTGTATTTTATGCCAATTTACTGGACCTGTATAAAGTACTAGCGATTCGCCCCGGCTTCGCATGTGTAGCAAAATAATCCTAATAGTCTATACCCAATATAGCCATATATGGGTAGTGGGCAGGTTTTACATTTTAATATTACATTGAAAGACTGTACGCCCCGTATCGCGGCCTTTTTTAGAACTTTTTGAGAGTTACAATTCCACCATACATTGTTTTCGTGTAACTTCAACTAAATTTTCGTGTAACTTTAACTAGGTACATACTGTATTTACGCGGCGCACGCCACGTAGGCTCTCTCGCTCTAGAAAAGACGATTTTTTACGACTTAGTTTACATTATTGCAATTTTCGTAAGGATCTCTATTATTTTTGAAAATAAAATATAGCTTATGTTACTCGCTGATAATTTAGCTTATTATAGGTGAAAGAATTTTTAAAATCGGTTGAGTAGTTTTTGATTTTATCCATTACAAACGAACGAACGAACAAACAAACAAACAAACAAACAAACAAACAAATCTTTCCTCTTTATAATATTAATTTAGATTTACTGATTACTGATTGGTGTCCTTGACCTAGGTGTCCAAGGGCACCTAGGTCAGGGTCAAGGTAGGTAGGTACTAATTGGAATAAGGCGCGGTTAGATACTAACAACAATAATTCTTTATAAAATACTACATGATTCCCGCGACTCAGTCGTCCGCGTGGGTTAAGATTTTGATTCCCCCGGGAACTCTTTTATTTTCCGGAATACAATCTACTCCTGTACCAAATTTCATCAGATAATATTAAATACTTATGGATTTTTTTGCTAAAATATTTTATTTTTAAGGTTAGATTAGCTAATATATAAAAATGGATCAATATGGATGTGTGTGTGTGAAGTGTTCAAACATGCTAAATTGATAAGATTAGAAACGTAAACAACAATATAAAATGGTGAGATATTCACCAGCTCTTTAGAAGATTAACTTTTATTGTGCGCAAACTAGTGGTTTGCCCCGAACTTAGGGTCAATTTCGCGTAAAAACGATGTTGCTTTTTATAATATTACTAGCTTATGCCCGCGACTCCGTTCGCGTGGATTAAGGCTTTTTGGTTCCCGCGGGAACTCCTTAATTTTCCAGGATAAAAAGTAGCCTATGTGCTATTCCTATCTATCTTTGTGCTAAATTTCATCCAGATCCGTTCAGCCGTTCAGCCGTCAAACATCCATCCATACATCCATAACTCCATACATCCATACATCCAAACTTTCGCATTTATATTATTAAGTATAGATATTTTTGCTTTGTGATGAAATTGTAAGATATTGTACTACGTTTAGCCGTTTTACAATATGCCATTTGACGGCTGGTATAGGCACTCCGCACTTCATTGTACTGTAGAGCCTGCGTGGAGCGGTGCGGACGGATCAGCTTTCACGCTAAGAGATTTTAAGCACGACCATTTCTGAACTAATCCGCTCCAGAGAGGTATTAGTAAACCCTCACCGATGCATTGTTCTGCTCTTATTCTAATGCCTGCCAAGGAATGCTCTTAGCGTTTATGTGAAAATGAAGATAAATAGACACTACTGTGCTCCAAATTTATTTGCCAGTATATCTTAATTACATTTTAAATTGGTATACTAAACAGGCTTTAGAGGTCGTTGCTAGGAAGGTCGTTGACTTGAAATTACACATTTGAAATGTCAAGTGTGACAAAGTCTGTGTATTTTAAAGTACTAATTACCACCGGTTCATAGCATATATATATATATATATATAGTAGCATACACATACATATTGTACCTATGACCTAGAAAACTTTATAACCGAAATTTGTGTTCGACTAATTTTCTCTTCTTTCTGTAAGTTAGTGATAGCGAAATCGTTTTGCGAAATAATCCTTGCAAAGAGGTATTAAGCGTCTCGGTGTAAACCACGTCAGACAGTTATATATACCTACCTAAGCCAGTCGAGAGCCTATCAGATACTTCGCCTTTCAGCACTACGTAGTTTGCTTGCACTAGAATTTGAGCGTGAGGTGTGGTGAGGTCCTGAATCCCATGACCTTTTCAGCAGCTATGTCTTTTCATTACCTATTTTCTCAACCATACGTTATGTACCTACGTACCTACTATATCCAAACTTATATTATACTAGCTGATGCTCGCGACTTCGTCCGCGTGGAATAAGTTTTTAAAATTACCATGGGAACTCCCTAATTGTGAATGTCAAATAATAGACAAATAATTTGCAATAAAATAATATTGCGGATGTAAACTATCCTATCTTTCAAGTTGGATCAAACTGCACACGGTGTGCAAATTTAATTTCAAATCGGTTAAGTAGTTTAGGAGTCCATCGCGGACAAACAACGTGACACGTGATTTATATATATTAAAGAAGAAGATAATATTATAATAAGTTTGAAAGTGTCTGTCTGTCGTCTACGCTTTCACGGCCCATCTGTTCAACCGATTGATGGGTACAGAGATAGGTTGCATCCCGTGAAAGGACGTACGGTACTTTTTATCACGGCAAATCAAGAAGTCCCAACAGGATTTTTAAAAATCACGCGACATTAGTTTCGGGGAATCATCTAGTTTTAAATAAACATCCAAAAAATTTAACAGTGATTATGGTATAACAATAAATATAGGTACCATAATTTTATAGTAATGTGTACTGAACTTTAAAAGTTTGTGAAATACCTATATTTAAAGTGTAGATACTGTAGTTCAGATGCTGTAAAAATCGACTAGGTATTGCCATATTTACACTCACGGCTGGCCACTTATGAATAGCGATATTTTCCTTCATTTGCCTAAAAGCCACTATTGTCTGGCATCTCACAGAAATGGCCGAAATCACCATACTACGTGAGGACTAAAAACTGCAATGGGTACTGAATGCGGATATGTATTGGCAGCGGGAAATTTTTCATTCTCAAATATTTTCTATATTTAAAAAAAACTGGACACACGTACAAATATAACGATGCATTGTTTATATTTTTATTCCGAATCGACACACAATGGCTTTTTTAGTAGAAAAAAACACTTAATTTGAATAGGTTCCTTTATTTTGTAGAAAACCAAGCCAGTGCACATTTTTAGTCGCGAGATAGAGCATTAAGTTTTTATTGAAACTCTTCACAATAAAACATCATTGGCTATCAATTTAAACGAATCAGACTAAGCGGATGGACATCGTCATACTCATAACTGCGAGACACTGCTACTTACCTATACTGCGTAGGTTTACTCATCTCATATAACTTATTTTTTACTAGCTGATGCCCGCGACTTCGTCGGCGTGGATTTAGTTTTTAAAATCCCTCGGGAACTCGTTGATTTTCCGGGATAAAAAGCCTATGTCAATCTCCAGGTCCTCAACTATGCCCATGCAAAAAATCAAGTCAATCCGTTACTCTGTTGCGACGTGATTACGGGACAAACCAACAAACCAAAAAACAAATAAACACACTTTTGCATTTATAATATTAGTAAGAAGTGAGATTAATAGGATTGTGCATAACCGAATTTACACTATTAACATATTTTACACCAAGAAATTAAGAAATAAGTTAAGATTTATGTATACTTGAAGTTTATTGATACTAAAGATAACTGCTAACCGATATGCACATTATAAACACAATAACATTTTTTTTGATACAAAGCAGATGCTCATGTTTACTTAACTATACATCCACAATTTCTTATTTAATGAACTCATTCTCATTTTAATTATAATTTAATTTCATCTAATTCAATTCAATTCTTCAATTGTTATTCCAGAAATTCATGACCTATTTAAAGATTACCTATGCCGGTCTCAACGAACGACGAAAGCTAAATCTGTGCTGAACGTTAAAAAATAGAGCCAAAATATATAGTGGTTGGAGGCATGAAAAGATGACAGAAAGACAGATACACTATCGCATTTATAATATTAAAAGATCAAGTCAAGCTGTACCTGCGACTTCGTTCGCGATCGTTATTCTTGCGCGAACTACGAAAATATTAACTAAAATAGGCCTTGCTCCCCACTATAACGTTAAAACAGGAGCCAACCAAAGCCAAGTGAACAAAATATCTAAGCTTATCAAGAAAGACGCAGATGTAGAATTTTTTGAAGAAAGACTAAGATGCGTCAATGGACATTTTCTTAGTACATAAGATAAATTATAAGTTAAGGTTAAAATAGCTAATTAGGCAAGATCGTAGTTAAATGAGTACCTACTTCGCTGGTACTCAATAATAGGAAAATTTTTTTTTTGATATAGCACAAAAAAAGTGTAACAAAAAAAAGAAGGAAAAGTAAACATTTAATAAGATGAAGCGATTCGGTTAGCGTCATAAGATGGAGTATTGACTGTCTACAATAGGCCAATCAGGCGTCTCCAACTTCCAAGACCTTTGGAAGCACGTACCACACTTCCGAGTTGACGGATACGACACCGCAGGATTTGGTGTTAGTTAAATGAGTGATTGTGATTATTTTAACACTAGCTATTGCCCGCGGCTCCGCTCGTGCTAAGATCTATTTTAAGTGGTAAGTAAATTTCAAGCCCATATCTTACCCCATTTTCTCAAATTCTTTCTCGGATGCCTACGTAGCTAAGTACCTACCAGATCCATCTAGTATATATTATTTAGATAATTCTGCAGTGCCCTGTTTTTTACAACAGATTTACTTGTGAGCGATTAATTGATAGAATTATTCAATATACGAGTACCTTGGAAAATTATATATTTTTTAAAGAGATTTAAATGAATTAGGTAAATAATTATCAACGCGACTTATATGGAAACTGTCACATTGAAGTCCATTTATTTAAAGAGTTTAGGAAATCAGGATCACGGACCTGCTGTGGTCACACAAGCTGCCAATGACAGAAAATCGATGTGCAGCGCTACTTTATTCGGCTATCGGTGCCTACAGTTCGCGACCGAGTATCTGGCCGATTTAATCGATGGAGATAAATCGATCTGGCTGTGGATTCACAACTAATTTTGTCCACGAAACTTAACGAATAACCACAGCTTTTATATTAAGAAACTTTACTAGCTATGTCGCTCATAATTAATTATTATCATTGACAAAAAACAGTCCAGCAGACTAAAATATCTGGTATTATTGAACTGCATACATATAGCGCGACAGTACAAAACGTGACGTAGCGCGCGGACTTTTAGTTCTTCCAGTACCTAGCGCGTTTTCGCTAGGGAAGGAAGGAAAATAAAGTTGTTAGAAACCTCTCTTGAAAGTTGAGGATTTCCTCTATGGAAGTTCAAAGTTTCTTCATAAGACATGACACGCATAATGAGTCGCAACTGTTGAACTTGCAAGCTTTACACACTCCGCTCATTGAATTTGCAACTTCATAACCGAGACTATGTTCATAAAGAACTAATCGGAAATTCCGGTTTTCGAAATACACAGAGAAAGGGGGAGAAAGAAAACGTGTTAATTATTCAAACCCTGCACAAAGAAAATTAGGCGACGAGTTGAAGGTTTAAAGTAGCATAGTAGATAATTGAGCGAAGGTATAATAAAACTAATTTGGGCGACCGCTGACTAGTAGGTAGATATAGAAGGTAGGACGGTGCCACCCTGGGGCGTCATCTAATGAGCATCCTGCACTTCACAATGTACCGAGATGATATTCCTCCGTGCCCCGACGACTATTATTATATTCCGCCGCGCAACCCGCCCCGGGCTCGCCGTGAAACCTTTATAAAATAATCTTCGTTTCATATATTCGTGGCTAAAAGTTAACTAAGTAATGGTTCTAAACGAAAATGTTCTGCAATTTGTAAAAAAAAGAGTTTGTTGGGACGAGAAATTAACACGAGTAGTATCTTTCCTGTGAGTGTTTAAAATTGCAGTTATTAAAATGAGTACCTATCTAGTATTTACTAATGGCAGTAACCAAATATGTAAAACTTATTCGTACCTATTGATCATCTCTGCTAATGTGAATATATAATAATTTTTGTATTTTAAAATTAAGTATGAGTAGGCAGGTATGTAAAACAGGATTGAGCAGGGCTTACACAGGGATAATTTAAAAATACTAATAACCTACTTCTGCTTTTACAACTTTTAAAAGTTCTGGGAAGTTTTTCACCTCTCATGCTCTAAAAAGATGTCATTATAGTATAATAGCGTATGCGGACTAAATTTAGCATTTAGGGTCTAGGGATTAAAGTAAATGCTTTTTAATTTTTGCCGTACTATCCTCATATCGGTATGCGTCATGCGTAATATCCTCATTAGGTTATCCAAAATTTTTAGTCTCAACAGCCAAAAAAATTATGTCACAGTTGAATGTCAATGTTATCGATCGTATCCTATAATATACCTACATATTATCTATGTCTATGGTACTACTGTATTTTTTTTAATTCCTTCTTGATAACGATACGGAGAAAAATAAAGTTTGTATTGCGGTTTGCCGCGATAACTACCAACTTTATTTATTACCAGATGATTTTTGATTTTACGTGATTTTTTTGTTGTAATTATTTTACATTTATTTAAATGGATGTTTTATGGATGATAATTAATCCATTTCAAATTTCGATGCACAATACGTAGATATACAAATACAAATACAAAGTGAAGGCAGGTAAAGTGAATGTGACTATTTATTTGTTAATATCATCAAGTAAAAATAAAGACCTTACTCCTAATATGAAAATGTAACAGAAAAGCAAAGAAATAATTAAAAATCGTTATTTATTTTATTTTCTCACAATCAAAGTGAAAAGTAGTGTGTAGTAGTACTCGATTCTATAGCATACCTCGCTGCGCTCGGTAAGCTTTAATTTCTCGTATGAAATGGCTCATTTTATTCCCTCGATGAACAATCTACTATTTTTTTCAAACAAATAAAAATATTTAAATTTGCTGCTCTAGAAAGCTCTAGATGGCATAACTCCACGCCATGCTTGGCAGGGCTTGGCATGCGGTGGCAAATCGTTTTTCTCCTCTCATGCTCTAAAAAGATGTCAATATGGCTTGGCGTAGGCGTTAGCTAAAGTTAGCATTTAGGGCCTAGGGATTAAGGTATTTTTTTAATAATTGCAGGCGTTATTAAGTTATAGGTAGTAAATGGGCACTAAAAATTTATAGTCTATGTTTCATATCAACCGCCCAAACTAATGTCACAGACACAGTCTAAGAAGATACGTTCTTTCCTACCAGTCGTTCAACGAAGCCATCTAGACAAAGCAAAGCTGCGGGGTGACAGGGGCGTAACAAATGAATCTAGCAGATTTTTTATAATACAAAAATTCTATACTCTAATGTATTTTATGCAGTACCGTACATCTAGGACTGCTAAAACTGTCATGGTTTGATGGTAGTCAGGTCTGACATTTTTGTGAGTGTCGACCCACTGTATGAAATGAATAAAAAGTTACGCTATGTTAATACGATCCACTCAGAATCTACTTTTTATGTTCCATTTTTGAAATAATTTGCACGCAGTCATTGGTTGAATGTAAGTATGCGTCAATGTGTTAATGTTACCCATCGTCACCTAACAATGTCTATGTTTCTTAATGTAAGTTTATTAATTCCTTCTTGTTAACAATAAGGAGATAAATAAAGTTGGTATTGCGGATTGCCGCGAAATCTCTAGAATTTTTGTTGTAATTATAACATTTATTTGTATGGATGTTAAATTAATCCATTTCGAATGTCGATACACAAATACGTAACACAAGGTTAAAATAAAGATCTTATTCCTAATATGAAAATGTAACCACAGAATAGCCAATAAATAATTTAAAATGGTTATTTATTTTATTTTCTCGCAATGAAGTGAAAAGTAGAGTGTTTACCACTGGACTATAAGCCATTCTACTTGTTTCTATAAACATCTCGTATAAAATGGCTCATTTTAGTCCCTTCATGAACAACCTACTATTTCGTTCGACTAGTTGGCAACTAACTACTAAAAACACGAAGTTGAAGAGTGCCCAGAGCCTACAGATAAAAGATAAAAGTTAAAAAAAAATATGTTTATATAATAGACTTGCAAGCAAATCGTGATATAGTCTAAAGTGGAGTTAATATTTATTGAGTAAAAACTGTAAGTATTATGCAGAGCTACCTTGCCCTTAAGGCGCTGTGAGCTCACGAGATAAAAAACAGGCGCGCGGGGGGAAATCGAGCAAGCGCATGTCGCAAAAAATGCATGAAATAATTTGTAAAAAAAATAATATTTACTTTTCAATACAAATGAAACCGACAATGTGTTTGATTTAGAAATATGAATTTTATCTTATATTTCTAGAGCTAATTATTGGCTTCAATAAGGAGAAAAATTGCTTTAAAAGGTAAATTAAGAGGTATGTTTAAAATAAATTTCAATGCAGAGTTTTTTTTAAATTGTGTTTTGAGATGCGTCAATGGCTGCTCAAAGGTCTTGAAAAGAGCACATTATTATTACAAGCATACATTATGTCACCGTTTGATGGATACACTGCTTTTAAAAAGCCCCTTTTACGCTACACAGGGACTTAAGTAGTTATCTGACGTCAAGACGAGCCAAAGGAATTAGTATTTCTAAATTAGCCCCGGACCTATATTATTTATGCAAAAAAATTATTGTTATGTATAAATTACTACTCACTGAATGCTCATTTAATAATGTGATTACATTTAACGTTAATTGTTATCAAGTAGACTTCGTTAATTGTCTGACTTAATTAATTACCTTCCAACGCCGCGCTGGTTAGATAAATGAATAGTGTCTATGTTACTGTCGTGACTCGTGACACATACGGCAGAGAGGTCATAGGAGTAAATATTTTACTGGAGGCTTTCATTGCTTTGAACGTAATAATAATCACACTGGTGCAAAAGATCGTAACTACTTTTGAATGTTAACGTGCTCAGTAAATTAGGGCTATATCTCTAAGCTTGTTAATAACATCTATCATTACAATAACATCCTTATAATTTATCAGTCATATGACGCAACTGCTATTATTTTCTACAAATGTAAAAAGAGTTAGATAGAATAGAATATAATATAATATGATAATGATGCATAGCTGTTTTATTGCCACACAAAGAAAAATAAAGAAATTTAAAATAAAGTGCGCAAAGATCTTCTTAAGATAACCCCGGTTTTTTAATATTGGATGGAAGCAGGTGTTATTTTGCAAAAATCCATGATAATGAAGGAACTAGAGATCTTCCGAGAGAGAGGTAAATCTTTGTGGTACAGTGTGTATCTTGCACTTGTAGATTGCGATATGTAGCACACAAATCTTTCAAATGAGTCTCAACGTACATTTCACTCCGACACTAGATCTATTTCAGGAGATGTTGACTCGTTAAAGCACGATTGTCTTTACAATCGATTGTAAAGACAATCGTGAATTGTCGAGTCAGATATAAATTTATACCACAGAATAGGTACATAGTACAGAAAGTCTGTAGATTGTACAGAATGAATGGGGTAAGAGTATTAATTATATTGTTCACTAAAAAGATTAATTAATTCCATGTATGTATCCATGTATGTGATGATTATAATAAAAAAGTAGCGGTCTACCTCTCTACATATTATTATCTAATGTTCTACAACTCAATGACATGCATAGTAGCTAGTAGGTGAACGGTTTAAATCCTCCCTAATCTCGGCTTACGAGGGTTCATAGCAATCGTTAAGCCACCGTGATATTTGCACGCATGCCGCTACATAGGTGTATATTGTTTAAAAACTGAGCCCCAGGTACCTAATCCTATAGTTTAGAACAATAGAACAAGCTTTCCTCGTACATTTTACCTTATCTTCTTAGCTTAAAAAAAAGAATACAAAAAAAATAATCTATCTATCTATCTAAAGTATAAAGTATCAAGTATGTTCGAACCTTCATCAAATAGGTAACTGAACATTAACAGTTATTGTAAATCTAGATCTATTGAGAATCTACAGTTATTGTAAATATGCAAAATATTATAACACTTATGTACTTTGTGTCCTTTAATATATTTTCATTGGATTAATTTTCTTTATATTATTTTCAGATGAAGCCTGGTGGAAGTGGTTAATTAAACTAAAGTATCTCAAAGATAGAGAACATTTAAGATGAGACAAAATATTATTATCATTAAAATTATAATAAATGTTTTATGAAAGGTTTTGCTGGCTAAATATTAGTGAGGTAATTTATATTAATCAAAGTCAAACCGTAATAAAATCAATCGTTTTGGTTTCTCGGCTCTTATAGCCATAGTTCACAATGAAGCCAATCAAGCATACATATCAAAGTCCTTTGGAAGCACGTATCTACTACACTTCTAAGTTTGTGGATACGCGACTGTTTTTTGGAATTAGGTTATGCGAGATAGCAAATCTTAAAGTTGTGACAATCCTTTTTTTAAAATTACGTTCTTTTTTACAAAAAAATCTTTAAGTTCATGTTTTTTTCTAACTTTTATACCTTTAATTATATTAGTGGGCAAGTAAGCGAAGTCGAATGGCCTTGTTTAACTAGCTATTCGACTTACAGCCGTTTTTTACAGTTAAGCTTTGGGTGAGTAGTGAGTACGATAGCGATTGGGGCTAGATGGGTAGTTTTATCTTTCCCATCGAGAAAACCTGTAATGTAACGTGCTTCATGGCTACGATGAAACGTAGCTTACGTACCGTACCTACTGTTATACTATGTTTTTACATAACAGGGCAATTTAATTATTTGTGGCTGAGATGAGGAACTTACACCGGGCCCTTGGTCCGTAATATATTATTTACGCCCTAATGCCCTACGTGAAAGCTACGATTTACGAACGTAGCTGCTACTACGTAGCCACGTAGCACTCTGCCTTCTAAACGGTAAATTATAATCTTTCTATAAAAATTACAAAATACACAGAACAATCTATCAACTAACAAATAATAAATTATCATTAGGTATCACTACATACTATAAAACAAAGTCCTCCTGCTGCATCAGACTGTCTGAACGCGATAAACTATAAACCTACCCAACTGATTTTCATACGGTTTTCACCAATGAACGGAGTAAATTCAAGAGGAAGGTTTATGTGTATAATTCATTAATGTTTTGTCTGTATTGGTTGAAATATGACGATGATTGTTGAGATGTCGGAAAAAATCAAGCGGACGAGAAGCTTTCTTCGAAAACGCTGCATAATCACTTTGAGATATAACAATGAATAATCTATGATTGTATTGTTTCTCTTTTAGAGGTCTACAGAAAAGTCTGCGATGGCATATAATGTGTATATTTTTAGAATAGCTTATCCATATAAATGAAATAGTCACATAATGTTAGGTACTTAACTTATGTACCTACTTTGAACCTTAGGAGTTAGTGCAAAATTAAAACGAGAATTTAAACTCCACTCCACACTTTACTCCACGTGGACGAAGTTGGAAGCATCGACTAGTTATTTATATTGATAAATAATAAAAAGTCGGAATTCTAATCATAGTTATGATAGCGTCACTGTTCTGAATGCGTGAACCAACTTAGCAGTTAATCTGAAACTGCCGAAACTCTCACTAACAATAACGTTAAGTTCTATAGAATATAGATACCTAATATTATCCTAGCACAGCACTGAGCACAATACATTATCTAAATACATCACATCTATGTATAAACATAGATACCTAGTAGTCGTATCCCCATTGTGCAAGTTTGATAATTATATTAACAGCATTATGATATCTGTTGCATTTCAGGTTCTAGCGCTCGGTGCTACAACTTGGCACTGACCTATTTACTATACAATACAAATTATACCTTTAAGGGCCTTTGCGCACTGCATCCGATCCGAATATGCGTACATGCAAGTTAGGTATATTATGGTTAATTCGATCCGTGAACAACCCGCCGAATTGGAGATTTGAAATTTGAAAAGAAATTTAAAAGTTTCGTATTCGGAAAACGAAATTCGGATTTAGTGCGAATCCCTTCATACAATTAATAATACTACGGCTACTTCGGATCGAGAATCTCGCATTCGGATCGCAAGCAGTGCGGAAAGAGCCTAGGACTGTAACTTCGGGCTTTATCTGATAGATTTAGTTGATAGATAGATTATAGGGGAAATTCGATGAGGACTCTGAGATTGAATGTACGGTGTACCTACCTCTGACTTTTCGGAGTTATGTACGTTTTGTATGGCAATCCGCCACCGAGTAGTTAACCTTGTATGGTCTGTGCAATCCGCACTTTATCTCATTCAGCATACCTACTAGCGTGGTATCTCATTCAGAGAGTTGTTACGTTCCCTCAAATATGGTCGAGCGAAGCAATGGCTGGATCATGCGTCATGCTCGTGAACGGGTGCCACCGGCGGGAATGGGGCTACTTTCTGTCTGCCCGTCTTTGACATGAATTGAATAAACCAATTTAAGAAATCCATTAAAAGTATGCTCCTGAAAAAAGCTTATTATACTGTTGAAGATTATGTAAATGATAGAGGAGCATGGATTTGATCGCTCCAGCAATGCTGGGGACAGCGGTTACTTATGTACACATTGATATAGTAATTGTAAATGAATTATTTAAAAAGAGCAACCACCGAGTTTCTTGCTGGTTCTTCTCGGTAGGAATGGCATTCCGAACCAGTGGTAGATTCACTTGACGATTCAAAAGTACTTGTAAAAGTTTATTTGAATAAAAAATATTTGATTTGATTTGATTTGAGAGAGAGAGAGAGAGACTCGAGCTCAGCAGTCAATTATATGGCTTATACTTTATAGCCTTAAATGACGATAATAATATTTTGCATGTTACTTGACGAAACATAATATTGTAACATCTATGTGCACAATATTTCTTGCAAATACATAACGTAATTCAATTCATTTCATTAATTCATCTAAGTAAAATATTATATTTTTACACTGTTCACCTCAGATGTCCAAGCCTAAAAATAAAAATAGCTAAAAAATTAAAAAATAGACTCTAAAAACCTTTTGAGTTTCAATTATTTACAACAGTACATAGATAAGTTAGGTAGGTACTATATTTACTACCTTTACGTTATCAATCTAGAAAATAATAGGTTGAAATTCGCAGTTTTGGTCTTATAGAACAATGAAGAACTTTATCTTGATGATGAAAGTTTTCTACACTTTTAATAAGAAACCCATTCATTGCATACTTTCGTCAGAGAGTGAAAAGGGGAACGGCCTTATCGCTGTAACTCGTGACACCAGAAAATTAAAAGTGCCCCGTCACGGTTGGGCTATCTTAGGGAATAGGGTGACTGTGCTCTTACAAAGCTTAATTAATTGGTACTTCAACTGGCCTGGACGTCTCTAAAATATAACTGCGGAGCAACGCATTTTTTTAGTTTGTCGTTTGAAGTCAATTACTTACTTAATTTAATTTTAAAAAATCTTTCTTATAAGCTCGACCCCACTACTGTCCGTCTTGTGCTCACGACTCGTGCCGGTAAGTAGGTAGGTATATATAGTTCAGTAAGTTCCTACTGCAAACTTCAGCTTTCAGTATGATTAGTTTCCAGAACTTTAGTAGGTAATTTAAGTTTACATTATTGTCTTTTATCTAAGTATAAAATTTGCTAAAGACTTCGGCATGTTCCTGAACTCTACCTCCTTGAACTAAATAAGAACCGCAAGTACCTATGTGCCCACGAAGAGCTATCCGTCTGTCTGCATCTGAATGTAGTCCTCTGACATACTTACATTTGGTTAATTGTACAATCTTGTGGTTCTACGACAACTTTGCAAAGTTGTGTGGAAACTTAATTTAGCCAGACTGGTTTGCGGTCACTGGTGAAAAGTTTCAGCGAGCTTTTACTAATGGAAAGCGAACAATATCACTAGAAACTGAGTTAGAAATATATAGGTATTTGTAAGTCGTGCAACTCGAGCAATTTGTGCAATTTGACTGTCAGCGTCAGGGGCACCGAAAGTCGGGAACTAGTGTAACAATTAGTGTGGCATTTTCAAACTAATTTAAACTTATCACGAAAAATCAGTCAAATGTCTGTTTGTGGTAGTTTACATAGCATTCGATTGTTCTCTATTTTTGAAGCTATCTATTACAGTAGGTATTTAGGTATGTTACTGTAATTTCTTTGTAACCTATAGAATTTAGTCGGTACCTACGCCGACTGTTTGCTGCTATTACGAAAGCAATAAGCCGTTCTGCTCTATGAAATGTTTACGTTTATGTTTACGCTATGTGGGTAGGTAGGTAGTGTAGTTTGAGATATCTACCTATTATTAAAAGGAAACACTCAAACCACTTATTACCATTTATTTCCACAATAATTAATGTCACAAACACGGCCGCCGTTAGTGGCTAACGGTTAGCCATCAGCATCACCCATCGCTTTACCCAAGAGTTCCTACCCTGGTGTTGCCAGCTCTACACTAGAGTCGACCACCGTAAATGCGATGCCATGAACACTCTTGATTTTTCTCTGTAACGCTAAGTACTTCGTTCAGGATTTCTGCAAAGCAAACTTCTGGTTTCGCGCTTTACAAAAACACTCAAGGGGTAGGACGGGCACGACGAACTGCTCTGGTTTCATTCTGGCTTAGTTCTGGCAGACATTAGAGGTAGAATGGTTTAATTAGAAACTATACCTACCCGCAAGTTCGTTCGCATGGATTTAGATATTGACAAATTCTGTGGGAACACTAGGACTAGAACTTAAGCCTTAAGTAGGTATTCCCTGAGATGCAACCCATGCATGAGAATCAGTTGAACACAGTGGTCGAACTGTGAACATTAACATTTTAAACAGTGTACCTAAGTATAATAGACAGACATACACACTTTTATATTTACAATATTAGTCGATATGGATTTAATAATTTTACTTAATACTTACTGCGAAGAAGGAACCAACCTATTTTCTTGATTTTAGTGAATGTTTGGGCTCATTAGTTACTTAACTAACTAGTTAGTCTGAAAAAGAAACAGTTACTTATTCGCACTTTTACGGTAGGTAGGTGGTACATTTGGGTAACATATTATTAAGTAAGTAGGTAGGTATGTACGTACGAGTTGGGGTTAGTACTAGTAGCTAGCAATTATAAATTATAATACATTTTATAATAGCTCACTGGCTTAGGTATGCAGTTTAAATAATATTGAATCGACTTTATCGGTTAGCAGACAGGCACCTACTTACTCATTAGATTTTTAAATAAAAAAATATCAAACTCATAATTATTCATTGAACCAAATAAAGTGTACAATACGGAATACCTAAATCGTAAAATGCTTTCTCAACCATTTGCATCGCAAACCTCAATCCCCATTGGCAAACCTTAGTAATGAGGCTTATACACGACTGATGACGAGAGCTGACTTACAAACGAGTTATGAATGTCAATTTTAATAAATTAAACAATCGTTTCTGTGTATTTCAAATTATTCATTAAATATTGTTGTTGCATTATAATCTTTTATTAATGATGGTGTATAAATTGTTACCGGTTTTTATCGCTCTACATCACAGTGCTCTAGATTGATTGCTCTTTGACAATGGACAACACTACGCGACGCGCCGCTAGATTTACTAATGTCAAATTCTAAAATTAACACAAAAAGAAAAATCAAAATACGTACAACATTGTAATACCTTTTGCTTTCATCCTAATAATCACAAAAACGTAGTTAATTTGTATTTTTAGTGATAAAACTTACATAATAACTCATGTAGTTTTTGACTCCAATAATATTTTACCATTCTTACAATGCAAAAGAACAAATAATAAGAATCTCAAAGTAACTAGAAATGGACCAACAATTCTCATTGTCTTGGAACAATTTCCACGGAAATCTTAGCAAAGGGTTTGCAAGTTTACTAGGAAACGGGGAGTTCGTCGATGTAACCATTGCTGTGGACGGTCATTTACTACAAGCACACAAAGTTATACTTTCAATATGCTCTCCATATTTCAAAAAAATGTTCCAATTAAACCCCTGTCAGCATCCAATTGGTAAGTAATTAATTGTTTATTGTACTGACATAATGTGTTGTATAACATTTACTAATTAACTATAGCCTGTAAACTAATTTAACAATATACACATGGTAGACACTGGGGCTGATTCTGTTTAACACAATCTCTAAACTAAACTAAAATGGCAGCTTTAAATCTAGTTCTGTCCCTTTCTGTAGGAAGTATTATGAAAGGGTTAGCAATATTTGTAATGCTCTAATTTTAGTTTAGTTTAGAGATTGTGCACTACCGAATCAGCCCCACTGACTACTTAGACATTAGCAATTCTAGTATGTAGAGACCCCATTATGGACCTAAGTTTTCAATCAGAAAAACTGCAATTGTTCTTGCATCCAATCAGGAATCTATCATTACTAACCTTTCCAGTGACTTTATCCTTGAGGATTTAAGTTGTTAAAGATACAATTGGAATTTCTCAAAATAATTTATTAGATACATTGTATTACTTAATAGAGAGAACCTACATGAAATATCTCAAGATTGTAGGTATTTGAGCTATATTCTCAGTTAACAAACAACACTGGTTTTACACATGCTTTAATGTTATTAGAAATTCATGTTGATCAATTGTTCAAATAATTTTCCCAGTGCCATTGGTTAATGTATTAACCTTCTTTGATAGCATTTAATTTGCCACAGACCTTTTCTGATAGTGATCTTGGAAGGGCATTACTCTGTTCAATTATTTTGTCCAATATTTCCAAGGACTGGCACAGAGGAAAGTGTTTAGCTTCTAGTCTTTCAATGGGCCCACCACCATTCCTGTGTATTGCAACACTCCTAACAAATTTAACTACTAAACTAAGCACTATCAATTAAAACATATTTTATGCACTTGATTATGGAAAACATGGAATTGCATGTAATCTGATTTCTAGTAATTGGTATGTCAGCCAGGCAGTTTCATAATTGTATCATTTATATTTAACATTTTGCAGTTGTCTTAAGAGATGTCACACACAAGGCCATGAGAGATCTATTGCAGTTCATGTATCATGGTGAAGTCAGTGTGAAAAGGGAAGATCTCACTAGCTTTATAGGCACTGCTGAAGTGCTACAGATCAAAGGATTAACTAATAAGGAGGTATGTAATTACTATGCTATCTATTGTTGTACTCACATAATATTAACTGGGCTTTCCAATTCAAACCATCAGCCTGCATACATCTACTGCTGGAAATACTCCTTTTCAAAAGTGTGCTACTAACTACATTCAATAGTAGTCACCTTTTTTTTTTTTTTTATTGCGTGATAGGCTTGCGCTTGACGACAATCATGCTTAGTGCAAAGCAATGATGAGGTCTAGGTTGGAACGCGCTTGCCTGGTAAATGCCTATTCACTCTTGCCTTGAAGGTACTTAAGTTATAAGTGGCAGGAAACACGTGCGCTGGGAGGGTGTTCCACACCCTAGCGGTTCGTATCAGAAACGTCGAGCAAAAACGCTTCGAGCGAGCAAATTGGACGTCAACCACATAAGGGTGCCAACGCTCACGGTTTCTCGCTGTTCTGTGGTAGTACAGAGAAGGTGGAACAAGGTTATGAAGTTCCAGAGCACACTCCCCATGGTATATCCGATAAAAGACCGATAAGCAGGCGACATTGTTGACAATGTCGCCTGCTTATCCTGGTGTTGTAGACTTAGCAATTTCGTCTGCATGAGTGATTGATCGCCAATTATTCTTCGGGTCCGGCGATCAATCGAGTCTAATGTATCGAGTTGGTACTAGGCGAATCGATCCCAAAGGTGGCAGTACTCTATATACTCCATGCCAGAACGAACCTTCACATTGTCTAGTGATTGGAGTTGTCAATTAAGTCTGCCGATCCCTTGAACTATGTCAGTCATTTTAATGATGTCATATTTCCTCACTAGCATTATACGTGGGAGAAATACCTAATATAGCTTGCTCCCTATCACACTGGAAGAATTAGTGGATAAGCCTATCAGTTTCCTTATTATTTTGTTTAATGTCGTTTATTAGTGCCCCACCCCCACAATGCAGTTGTCAGTTTCCATTTTTCAGGAAATCTTGTGCTCTTATTATTACATACTAGTTGATGCCCGTGACTTTGTCCATGTGAATTAAGTTTTTTTCATTCCTGCGGGAACTCTTTAATTTTCCGGGATAAAAAGTAGCCTATGTCCGTCCCTGGGATACAACCTATCCCTGTACCAAATTTCATCAAAATTGGTTGAACAGACGGGCCCTGAAAGCATAGCAGACAGATTGACAGACACACTTTCGTTTTTATAATAATAGTATGGATGTAACATAATATAGAGCATCTGAAGCCTCATGAATACATAACTTTGTTTCTGTATAGGTCTATACCTATACAGAAACATAAAGTTACATTATTGCTTATTATTATAATACAGTATTATTTTCTGTATTCATATCATTGGTACACTTTTAATTACAGACTGAAGAAGTGTTTGAGCCTGAAAAAGAGGCACCTAAACAAAGACAAGATCCTCAAAATGTCAGTCTAGATGCAGAATCGAGTACATCTGATGCATATGACTCAACAACAAATGAAATACAAGATAATAATGATATTGATTTTCGAAAACAGAGACAATTCATTGAAAAACTTCAAAGACTTAGTAGTTTAAAAAGAAAATCTGATGAATTTCTACAAAAGAATTATTACTCTGATGTTATCAATTCAGAAAAACGGCCAAAGGTCAATGATAAAACTGCATACAGCAAATCAAATAATCAATTACTACAATCCAGTAAGGTTGAGAATATTAGGAATTTATATGAAGAAAATGCTGTTGAAATTACTACATCTCTGAATCCTAGTATGCAAAAGTCATGTGCAGAAAAAGAAGTAAAGGATGATAAAAATAATTGTTTACCAGACAACACAGTAGACTTAAAAACTGAATGTGATGATAGTGATATTATAGTGACAGATCCAGCTGTATGTACCACTCCAAAAATCTATGATAACTCGAGAGATGGGAAGCCGCCAAATATATTGCTGCCCATGGAGTATCAATCTCCGCAAGAAAGTAAGTATTTTCAAATGCATTTTATTGTAATTAGTTCATTCACATCAACTATAACTCTTAGAACAAAAGTTTCTAACAAATTTCTGCTTGAAACATATGCTTAAAAACAATAAATTAATGTAAGTTGTTTGGTAGTAATTGCACATGAAAACAGATATTTTTGATGATTTTGTGATGAATTATTTTTTAATAACTTTCTGAGAGTTTGTCATATTACCAAGATTTTATCTTGAGCACTATCGTGTGGGCGATCTTTGAAAGCTTACATAATATGTGTCGACTACTGCACTTCTAAGGATTAAAGTTTGATGTTTTTTTATATTAGTATGAATAATTTTAACTAACATAAATTTGTTTATTTATTAATATAGGTTGTTTCACTTATAAGTACAACCATTTTCTAGATCTGAAAAGAATATAGCTATAGTCTAACTGAAATTAAGCAAGTTTTCACAAGTTAAATTCAAGTTACAACACACCTATTTTTTTTATAAAATGCCTAGATAACCTTTTGCGGTAAGGCTAATAGCACATGGGAATTGAGATTCCATGTCATATTCTTTCCCTATGTGTTTTGCGGTTAACTCCTAAAAAAGTGTGCCTTTTTAAAGTTTTACTTCAATGAGCTTGATACAGTTGGCGTCGGGTGAAAAGGCCTCTAAACTTGAACTGGAACCTGCGCCGCGAACTGATAGATTTTTAAGGTGGTACTTCTAATGTGTCTGTTCCATGGTGCTCTTGACACATCCCGACCAAAATCACCTGTTATTTATTGTGGTAAAATGACAGTTACTATGTAACAATCTCATTAATTGATGCAGCTTTTTCGTAATTTGGTATTTGACAACTAGTCTAATCAGCAACTGTTTTCAAAATCGTCAAATCACATGCTTAGTATGGCATTTTGTATGAAAATACGTGTGACGTCATCAAAGTTCGACGCACTTTTTACTTTAATCGATAGTTTAAAATGCTTATTCAACATAAAACTAACAGAGGACATGGATATTACGACTTTTGGGAAACCCTTTATTTAATCACAAAAAAATATTTGACTAGCAGTCAAATACCCAATTAATTTTATCATAGCCAGGCAGAGCTCTTTTTAACAGTCGCCAACTGTATTGTCAACCTGCATTTGTGGTAAATTTTTCAGCTTTTGATTTGTGTTAAACTAATTGAGTATTGCTTGCTAGCTTATGTTTCTTTAATGTAGGAGTAGAGATTGTGTTGAAAATGCAATCATTTATTAATTTTTCTAGCATTTGTTGTTTTCTTTTGCAAACTCTTGATGCTATGAAAACACGATGGCATTTTCAACATTGTCGGTTAGTTTCCTAAAACTTTTTCTAAAATTACCGTAATATTTATTGAAAATGCCCATCGTGATTTCAGATTACACCAGTCTGAGCGCATTGTTCATGGATCTTAAAAACTTAGTGAACGGTAAAGTCACGAACACTTTAAAGAGTAATGTGGAATTTCCCAAAAATGCTATGGAACATCGTCTCGTGACAATTCCACAGAAAGAAGATGGGAAAAAGAAGTATCCACAACGGTCGTGCAGACTCTGTTGGAGAATAGGTCGACGTAGAGACACTAGGTTTATGTGCAGCGTTTGCGAATTACCGTTTTGCAAGTCACCTTGCTTTGAAATACACTTTAACGATATGTTTAAAATGTCACAAATTCAAGGAGATTATTATGCTAATTAGTTGATAGGTTTGCTATTGCTTCTAGCCTCTTAAGAGGTGCTTAATTTAAGGAAAAGTATATTTTTGTAATCACAAGTGATAAAGCATAAAACATAATAGAAGAATCATAGATTCATTTAAGATTGGGACCAAAATGGTTATGAAAGAAAAATTATCCTAAATTGTATTGAAGAAAATATTAAAATAGGTAGTTTCACTCAGTTGAGTGACAAATAATCTATATTTTTTGTATTTTTACCAGTGGTATACTAACTTATAATGTTAGTAGCCTGTGATAGCCATAAGAAACTTCTCCAGTGCCAATACACTCTATTGCTTAGTTTCTTTAAACTCTGTGAATATAATATTGTGCCATCAATCCTCTGCCATATTATTCAAGACTTGATTGCTCATATTCTAGTCTATTTATTGTATTTAATAAGTGGTTATTACGTAAGCGACTCAAATACATATAAGGTTGTGTTGCATTGCTGTAAAGTGTGTATGAAATAAACATGCAGTATTTTGCTACACTATAGACATTTTATAAAGGTCTTTTCAGGCGTGACACAGCGTCTCTATTATAAGTTTCAAGAGAAAAAAAATGTATGATTTTTTTTTCTTTTTTCAATTTTTTTTTGCGTGAATACTCACGCATACGATAATTTGCTGTTGCGTTCAACGATTGTCGCCTGTCGTGAACTTATGACAAATAGCGACCGACAATAACCGCACGATGTAGCTGAACTATTCAAATTAGTCACGACTCACGACCAATGCCTGGCGACATTACTGCAATTATTGTGTAGGTCTGAGTAGACTCTCAGCAAAAGAATAAACACAACCTATGTTACGTCTTACCCGTGACAATTATGATATTTAGTGATCTCTATTTTGTATCGGTAAAGTGAAATTTTGAATAAAAATTATATTTACATTCCAAAACGTGATAAATTATATTCAATTCGTATTGTATCGGCTAAGTTAGCCGATAAAGTATACTTAAAGTATACCAAAAGTATACTTACTTGTTTTTGTGTGTTTTTATAACGAAGTATACTTGAGTGTTTTATATTATGAATATTAAAGGATCTATACAAATATTTTCGATTTTATTTAATTTATATATTAATTCCTATTCTGACATGGCTTTTTATAAACAAATTTTTAAAGACAAGAAGTATTATTGGGCACAGCTTTATTTTTGTCTTAGGCTGGCTAGACATCGACTACTATCGCGTGAGCTTGAGTTCGTATAAGTGCAATAAAAAAATAAAAAGCGTTGGTGGCTAACCTTATTCTTTAAAATATTATTACCTTTTATGCATTGCATGCTGCTTGCTGTTGTTGCGACTGTATGACCTTTGTAATCTTGCGTACAATTGGCGTCAGACAAAAACTGCGCAGTGGGTGATCTATCTATACTAATATTATAAATGCGAAAGTTTGTACGGGTGTTTGTTACTCAATCACGCCAGGACGGCTGAACGGATCAACATGAAATTTTATATCAGCCTATGTGATATTGTGATCAAATCACAATATCACATCCCATGTCCCGGAAAGTTACAGTTCCCCCGGGAACAAAAAAACCTCAATCCACGCGGACGAAGTTGCGGATATCAGCTAGTCAGTATATATTTTCTTGAGGCCCAATGGCGGGGTCTGTACTCTTGTTCCGTGCTTTCGGCCAATTGTACCGACGTGCCGCTGGCACAGTGGGTTTTTCGCTACACACACACGGCTGGGCAAAATAAATGCTTTGGTTTAATTTAAATACAAATAAAAAAAATACTGTATCGCAAGTAATTAAAATACAAAATATCTTTAAGTAAGGTATTTGAAATATGAAATACAAAATACTGTATTTTAGCTATTTTTAATTGAAATACAAATTACAAAATAACTAAGTAATCTAGACCAGCACAGGCTGAAAAATAGAGGAAAACAAGATTAATTAATCAGTAAAACCAGAGCTTCCTTTCATGAACGTGGCTCTATTTCGTATGATTCTAATATCTTCTTTATGCATGCATCATTACACTCGCCTCGCCTCAAAGAAAGCCTTGAAGCCTCAAGTATATGAAATACTAATTACAAAATACCTCTGCGTCAGGTATTTGAAATACGAATAACAAATTACATTTTAAAGAAGTAATTGAAATACGTATTTGTATTTCAATAAGAAGTAATTCGTTTTTAATTACAAGTAATTCAAATACTACCCAACCCTGCAGACACACTGTAGTACACACGCTGTAGGAAAGTACAGTACCCATGAGCAGACAGTCACACCTCTTCACAGAGATGGTTTCAGGTAAAGAAAGCTCTGTGGTCTTTTTACCTCACGCCAACTGACTCTAATTCATATAAAAATAATCATTTTTTCTTATCTATTACAGATGCCCTATCCTTGGTTATGAACGGTACTTGTGAGTCCCAGTTACCAGTCCGATACAAATATATTTACAGTAGAAAAGGACATAAACAATTAGTCTACATGAATTTCGTTTACACCAAGCACTCGACCACTCATGGCAAAACTTCATGGAGATGTGTGCAGTATTTCTCTCTGAATAGATGTCCAGCCACCGTCGAAACAATAGACGACATGATATACGCTGTGAACCACAAACACAATCATGAGGATTGTTACGAGAAACTGTTGAAGAACAAAATTTTCGAAATGGACGGACTGCAGAATAAATAAATTTTAAATTATTACAACTAGATGGAAGGACAATCTCAAAGGAGTCGCTAGGAACTACTCGATGCAAGTGACAAAGACTATTCTGTTGAACTTCCTGCAGGAATCTTATGTCCAGCACGTCGTAGTAAGTAGCGTTGACGTAGGACGTCTATCATTTGAGGCGACCATGGAACTAATAAGTACTAGTTGTACGTAGTACTTATTAGTTCCATGGTGGCGACGAATAACATAAAAGTTCTTAATGTTTGAAATAAATAGGTTAAAAAAAGTCAAAACTGAATGCAACACATCCAAATTTGTGTGCGCGGCGATTATTTTATTCGAATCTGGCGGCTGCCAAAGAAATTCGGATGGTAGTTAGTACCTAGGTAACATTGAAAATGTTTAGAAAATGAAAAACGGCTTAATGTAGAAAGTTGCCAATACTTTTATTGTTTTTCGAAGTAATCTCCGTTCCTCTCTACACATCGTCGCATTCGATGGAACTACTGAGAAAAGCAGTGGGCCCATTCTTCCTTAGGGGTCTCTTCTATGGCATTTTCGTACGCTTTCACCGCATCTTCAGGGCTCGTAAAGCGAATACCTCGAATTTTATCTTTAGTTCTTGGGAATAAATAAAAGTAGCAGGGCGCCAGGTCAGGACTGTATGTCGGATGACTCATTATCTCGACACCTGCCATAGTCAAATATTCAACAGTCCGTTTTGCGGAGTGTGCTGAAGCATTGTCGTGGTGAAGGAGGATCCTGCTTCGAGGGCGCTGCTGTCGAATTTTTTCCAACACAACAGGCAAACAGCGATTGACATACCAGTCTGCAGTAACTGTCCTTCCATCTTCTAGCACAACTGTCACGAAATGACCTTTCCGACCAAAGAATGAGGCAATCATCTTTTTCCTTGACTTCTTTCTCTCTTTACCTTAGTTGGCCGATCCCCGAAAGGAAACACCCACTGAGCTGATTGTCTTTTGGTTTCGGGTTCGTAGCAATATATCCAGCTTTCATCGCCTGTGACGATGTCAAATACAGCATTTGAGTCACCGCCGTTGAACTTATCTAACATTTGGCGACACCAGTCCAGTCGAAGGTGTTTCTGGCCGTCGGTTAAAGTATGTGGAATCCATCTGGTACAAAGCTTCCTGACGCCTAAATGTTCGTGTAATATTTTTTGAACTAGACTCATACCAATGCCTAGGCTTGCCCGTAACTGCTGATAGGTCACTCTCTTATCTTCCTCTATCATGCGTCGCACAGCACTGATGTTATCTTCTGTAGTCGCTGTTAAAGGACGTCCCTCACGCGGATCATCATTGAGATTGCTACGTCCACGCTTAAACTCGTTAAACTAATTGTAAATAGTGGCACGAGATGGGGCTTCATTAAGAAATGCTAATCGCAGCCTATCATAGCTTTGTTGAGTAAGCCCACAACGAAAGTCATAATAAATCATTGACCGAAAATTTTCTCGCGTTAGGTTCATTTTCACGTGTAACAAGAGTTTTAGATTTGCCGCCAATTCACAAAAACAAATGACAAATGAATGCAATATACTATTATACATTAGGTTACCAGAGCTTTAAAATTGAAATTCAAAAAAGTTTTCATTCGCAATGTTTCTAACTGGCCAGTTCTAAACATTTTCAGTGTTACCCACGTATGCATTACTAGTACTGCTGAAAATACGTAACTTGTTTCTCGCCTAGTACCCAATGTGCGGTTAGCCTAATAACATCTGTACATTGAAAGTGATAGAGTAGTTTGTGATATACATACATGGTTTTTACATACGAGTTGACTCATGTCAGCCCGATGACGCCAATCGAGGGCTGACCATCGTCACGAGTTTGTAAAAACCTTAACGCCCGTGTATCACACGATATTTTTCAATACATTTGTGAGAAAACTTAAAAATAAAACTCGAGTAGGTAGGTACAAGGTACCTACTCACTAGAAAATGGTTTCTCACGCCCGTTCTTATTTCGAGATTTTAGACGGCTGTTTTTTTCTCACATCTAAAATACCTAATTTTTGATTTAATTTTATTATTCCGCATCACTTTAAACCACATAAATTATTTAATAATTTATAAGAAATACTCAATGAAACTTTTAAAAAAGCTTTTTTTAGCGCGCACAAATTAAAGATTTGTATGAATTGTATCTACGGCGCGTTGTTGTAATTACTTTTTTTAAATTGGCTTCATGGCTCTAGGTTCTAGTTCTTAACTCAGTAACAGCCTGAACTATTCAGCCTTTACTTTTTTGATTTATAAAACCTAAAACAATTTTATTTAATCATATTAAATACAAATTTTTATGAATTAATTTCATCAATTCACATCTAAATGTCATTATTTTTTAGGTTTTCTACATACAAAGTCAATATCATTATGAACCTTCTTGCAAGAAAACTTTTTATTTAGAAGTAACGTGGACTTACAAAAATTAAAAAAAACTGCATGAGGGCGGTAAATATACAAGCCCTGTTTACTGCCTCTGTAAGTGCATTTTTCGAGCAAGTGTATTGAAAAATATTTATACCTCTTTTTCGTTCTGGCATTCGTTTGCTTAGCTTTTTTACTGACTCTAAGGGCCGCTTGCACAAGGACATTTAAACTGATTTAGTTAAATTTTATAATGCTGTCCCTTTTTGGCAAATGCACGTTATAGTTACCAAAGAGACAGCATTAAAATATTTAACTAAATTAATTTAAGAGTCCTTGTGCAAGTGGGCCTAAAACTACTGAACCGATATTAATAAAATTTTTACTGGTTAATATAAAAGCACAAACCAGATCAGAATAAAAGTATCATCAGACCGTCAGTAAGGTTAAGTGTGAAAAATTATGAAAAAAATTAAGAAGAAAGTATTATAAATAAAAAATAGTACATAGAAAGTGTAAAGTTCCTACCATATTTTAATTAGATGTAACATGTAGCTATTACATAGTATTTACTCAAAAATGTTTTACTTAAAACTGACTATTTTATGGCATAATTTTACTAGAAATTGTACATAGTTTCAAAATAATCATTGTTTTAATTTAATTTTTGGACATAATATCTAGTCATAATATTTCATTTTTTTAAATTATTACTTTTGTAATAACTCATAATAATTATTATTGTACGAGTAAGAGGCAGTTAAGTGCGAGTAAAAAATAAAAATACGTTTAAATACTTAACATTTATTTTGTAACTATAATACATTTATTTACACTTATTACAATAAATTATTTAAGTTTTACATAGTTTTGATGGTACTGTCGTGCCCTTGTTTGCTAGAATCGATGCCATCCTTTTCCTTGGTCTATGCTTTTTACTGAATCCTACACCTGAAATCAATTTTACTGTATTGTAAAAACCCACCAGGTTACCAAATCATACAGGCGGTTCCGCGTAGCGCGCAAAAATATCAAACAGACGATTAATTTTTTTACATCCATACAAATATATAAATCCATACGAGAGAGATCCTTTTGTCACTTTTCACGGCTTAAACGAATGGCTCACCGATCACAATGACCGATAGTCCAAATTTGAAAAACAAGATAAATTGCATTCTGTAGCACTATTCCGAAAAAAACATCAATCATGGTTACAATCTCAATTGTTCTGATTGGCTGAGTTTATCTTACTATTATTATAAATGGGAAAGTTTGGATGGATGTATGGATGTTTGTTACTCAATCACGAATTTTTTCTTTCGGATTTGTTTAATTTTTTTTGGTGATTTAAAATTTACATTACTTTGTTCATCTTTCAGTTCATTTCCTTCTTTTATTATTTTACATATGGTAGTCACCGAAAGTCCTGTAGCTTTAGCAACAAGTTTGTTTAGGTTTACGTCTTCAAGATACTCTGTAGAATTATGATCTTGTTTTCTGGCTTTAAAAAAGGAATATACATTGTATGCTATTTGTTTAGCTTGCTTGTTAATTTTTTTCGCAAAACTGGAAGAGCGATTCATCTTGAGATTTATCTTGGCAGTCGTATACCTTGTGCGTTAATGTCCAAGCGTCCGTAACAAAAATACAAACCGCGCGCTGCGAGCACAGCCAGCGCACTGCCGCAGCCCGCACTTGATGTAAGCTCTCCGCTCCGCGCACCCCTTTCACCCATCCCCTAACATCTCCCCCCGCTCCCTTCTTACCGCGCAGGCGATACGCGAGTTAAACGATCGGCCTATAGTAATAAATTCAAACTCGTATCATACTAATATTATAAATGCGAAAGTGTGTTTGTTTATTGGTTTGTTGTTTTGTCCTTCAATCACGCCGCAACGGATTGGCGTGATTTTTGGTATGGGTATAGTTGAGGACCTGGAGAGTGACATAGGCTACTTTTTATCCCGGAAAATTAAGGAGTTCCCGCGGGAATAATAAAAACTTAAACCAAGCGGACGAAGTCACGGGCATTAACTATATTATGATAAATTATAATACTCACGAATATCAACATCTGGTTTCTCATCGAGTCCGAACGACCGCGCAACTGCGTCTAGATCCATATTGAGTAAATTAAAGATGTGCTTCAGCTTTTTGACTTCGAACGCTCGTATGTAGCCTTCGAAAGCTTCAATCGCTAGCTTGCGGAATTCAGGACCCTCCATTGCTTTATTCATCTGCATAAAAAAAACAATTAAAATCAAAAATAGAAACCTAATGTTGTTGTAATGTTGGTAATAATAATAATATTTGGGCAAGCATATTTTTTTAAACCAGTCTTTTCAAATTGATACAATCAATAGTTACTGAAATAAGAAATTAATCAACAAACAGACGGACGCGCTGACGTAGTGCCATAAAGCTCGCCATTGACGGTAAGTTATTTAACTAAACTCAGATGGATGGACGTCCGAATTTTGTTGCCCTCTTTTCTCTGTCGAGGATAGGGATGATGCCTGTATTAAAAATAAATTATTTCTAACTGATTATTAAATAGAGGGACTTCCAAAATACCTAAAATTCACATCCTCGGTTAGTTTTAAGTTTGATAACCATTTTAAAATATAGATTAAAGAAAAAAAGTGCGTTGAAATTTAATGACGTCACTATTGTGAATTTCATACAACTCCCATACTAGAAGTGCGTTTTTAAGTTTGATAAAGAGTTGCTGATTTGATTGAGTTGTCATCATCCCTATTGGCACTTCGCACGCTCACGGTCCGCGCGGTTTAATTCCATGGCACGCAGATTAAGCACTTACGTCCTACGGGCATAGACCTATGCCACAACATGCCCTTGTCTTGACGCCAAATGAATTAAGGTCGTGGTTTATGGTGGGTATTACCGTGGATTGGCATCGTGAAATCTGTAAGGGCGACAAAGATCGTGAATGTGAAGTTTGAACACTCTGGCAGTCAAAATTTACTTACCGTAATTTTATCCAATTAATTACCATAAATCGCGAGCTAATTTTGGTACGAAACCCTAAAAAAGGATATTTGTCTGTCGGCTGGTTGGCTCACCTTCGCCGTCAAATCGCTATACCGATCCCATAGCTCGTATTTGTCGAGATGCACCCTCGCGTCTCGAAGATGCGCCACAAACTCCCGCTCCTCGGGCCGCAGCAGCAGCACCGCGCGGCCCTCCGCCCCCAGCCCGCGCGCCGTCCTGCCCACTCTATGAATGTATTCCTTGAAATATATCATACTAATATTATAAATGCGAAAGTGTGTTGGTTTATTGGTTCGTTCGTTTGTCCTTCAATCACGCCGAAACGGAGCAACGGATCGACGTGATTTTTGGCATAGGTATAGATGAGGACCTGGAGAGTGACATAGGCTACTTTTTATCCCGGAGAATTAAAGAGTTCCCGCGGGAATCAAAAAAACTTAGAACCCTCATGTAAGCTTCCAATCCCTACTTCACCCTCTGTGGGGTAGATTTTCGTAAAACTGCGTATACAGTTTATTATAATTTAAAACTAATAACCTAAATCCCGATTTTCAAGTCTCTAACTTCAAAAACACAGGACTTTCATACAAAGTTACAACCCCCATTTCAATCTCTGTGGGGTAGATTTTCCTAAAATTGTTATTTCTAACTTAAAACTAATAACCTAAATCCCGATTTTCAAGTCTCTAACTTAAAAAACTTGGGAGCCCTTATGTAAGCTTCCAACTCCAATTTCACCCCTATTGGGGTAGATTTTCGTAAAATTACTTAGATAGGTTTTTATTATTTATAACTATTAACTTGATTGCCAATTTTCATGTCTCTAACTTCAAAAACAAAGGACTTTCATACAAACTTCCAACCCCCATTTCAACCCCTTAGGGGAGAATTTTCTAAAAGCGTTTCTTAACTGATGTCTACATCATAGAGGGAACCTACCTTACAAATTTCAAGTCTGTATGTTTTATAGTTCCTGAGATATTTTGATGATATGTGAGTGACCTTTCGCTTTTATATATCCACACAAACATACCTAGTTGATACTCATTTAAATATTATGAACCAGTAATAAATAAATAAATAGTAGGCCACGATTAATTATACTTGCAAGTTTTTACGTAAGTAGATCACGTAACTTACATAATTAACATTTGCATACGATGATACGATACGCAAACTGCAAGACTGCTAACATTTCGTAAGTTAAGTATGTATTTATATCATACGGCAGTAAAACTTAGTAGTCTAAACCTAGCCTTATAGGTACAAGCAGGTAAACGGCTATATGTATTACTTACATTAGTATCCGAGGGTGGATCAAACTGAACAATCCAATCCACAGCCGGTATGTCCAGACCCCTTGCAGCTAAATCAGTACAGAACAGAGCCATCTTTTTCGCATTGTAGAAATTGTTTATTGTAGCTGTTCTGTCAGTTTGATTCATTTTCCCCTGGAATAAAATAGAACAGGTATTTTAAAACTGAAAATAATTACTGAACGTTTACAAAAACAGGTAACACTGTGGCAAATGTCACTTTAATAACTTCACCATAAATTAGCTTGCTTCCGCCTGGTCTTGATACTAGAAATTCCTAGTTTATCCAGAGCTACACTACTAATTTTTTAAGTGACTTCAAAAGACCAGCTCTATCAAACCGAACTGACATGGAAACTATTTCAATAAATAATTAGTTTTTTTTAATTTTTAAATTGCCATTTTTCACTTTTTATTACAACATAATAAATCAATCATCACAAAATCACAAGACAAAATAGAAAATCTTTACAAGCTTTTCCTTACAGATAGGCCAAATTCCTGTATCCATATTCCTGCCGCTCCCAAAAACGCCCTGATAATAATTTATTGAATATGGTATACTTACATGTATGCATAGCACAGGAATGTTGCAGTGTTTACTAAGAAACTCGTGGTGAAACTCCACCGACTTGCAACTTGAGAAGAAAACCATAATCTTTGAGTTCTGAGTCTTCTTCAACAGTTTGTGTAACCAATGCAAGCGGAATTCAGTATCGCATATTACATACCTACAATATAAATTAACAAATCCATATCAAATGCAAAGAAAACTCTATATATCAATGTTTGGGCATTTCAAAACCTAAATCCACACGGATGAAGTCACAAGTCTCATTTTTTTGTTGAAATGTTACATTTAAGAGGCCTATTCAACAGTTAATTCTGCATTAGTTAGTCAGATGTTGCCCACGCCTTTGCTCACGCTAAGTTCGATTTTGGTTGTTAATTTTCAAACCCCTATTTCATTTCCCTATTTAGGGATTGAATTTTGAAAAATCCACATCATAAAAGCTGTCTGTATGCTCAGCCTAATTTGTCCGTTGGTTTGAGCTGTGCACTAATATATTAGTGAGTCAGAAAGTCACTTTTTACTTTTATATACTTCAGTGATGAATAGAGAACATTAAAATGTACCAACCCTTGCTTTAGTCCTTCAACAGTAGCTCTTTCATTGTCTTCGTTAGTGTTAATGGCCAGCACGTCTTCTTTCATGGCAGATTTGATCAATGCCTCAGTTGTTTCTGACTGTGTCGCACTGAACAACATGGTTTGTCTATTTTCTATAAACAATTTGTTATGTTAATTACATATTTTGTTATGGGTAGTTTAGAATAATTATCTAGAAATATAACACAACTAGCGGATGCCCGCGTGCGTGGTGCTTCTTCTGTGTGGTTTGAGGTTTCTTGGTTCCCGCAGGAACTCTTTAATTGTCCAGGATAAAAAGTAGTCTATGTGCTATTGCAGACTATAATCTATCTCTGTGCCAAATTTCAGCCGGATCCGTTCAGCCGTTGGGGTGTGGACATCCATCCAAACTGGCATTTATAATAAGTAAGATTAATCATAATATTATTGTTTATTTAAATACTAGATGATGCCAGAAATCTTGTCAAAACTTTGCTCTGCCATAGCTTACACCCTGGGAAGAAACACAATTGTCACTTTTATCCCAAGAATACATTTCTAAAATATATATTACTAGACTAGCCAATGCCTGCAACTCCATTACATGCATTCATGCATGCATACCTCATTGCTCGCTCGCAGCATCGCTCATTTTCGGTCATTACCTAAACATTACACATGTCGTTATAAATTATATTGTCATTGTAAGAGTTGTTTTGACTGTATTATTTACTGTAAAGTGTAAATAGTGTACTCACTTGGGAGACGGCTAATGATTTGTTTTAAGTCCTCTTCAAAGCCATACTGAAAAATTTTATCAGCTTCATCCAATACAAGACAGTTAACATTTCTGTAATCAAACTCTTTGCTTCTCATGTGGTCAAACAACCTGCCAGGTGTAGCTACCACTATGTTGACTCCTAAAAGAAGAAACATAAAATCAACCCACAGTCGATCCACTGCTGAACAAGTTTCTTCTCAGAATGTGATCTTTTTAGGCCATAGGTTTATCCTTGCTAGCCAAGTGTGGATTAGCAGTATTCACACACCTTTGGCGTAGAACTCTTAACGCATGCAGGTTACCTTACAATGTTTTCTTTCGCCATTTACAAGTGTGTGAATGCACACAACTTCCAAAAGTTGGAGTGAAAAAAAAAAACATTTGACTATTAAGATATTAATCATCATATTTTAAGCAGAGGAGACTCAGAATGCCATTAACCCAAATCAAGGTCCACCACCCTGGCTAAGAGTGGATTGGTACCTTTTGAGAACATAATGGAGATAGTCATATCTAACAATTTGCATGGTAACTTGCCAGGTAATTCCCACTAGTTCAACTGATTACTTCAATCATAAAAGTAGTGTATTTTTCCAGCAGTTCAACTGCAGATTTAAGCTATTTCAGCTTACCAAATTACCTTTCGCTAACTCAGTACTTTGTGCTTTTCTGCTCTCTCCCCCTATCACAAGTAATGATGTGATAGATTGACAATAAGAAATTATTTCTTGCAGTACTGTATATGTTTGTGTTGCTAGTTCCCTTGTTGGTGATATTATTATGCACAAGGTACCTGAAAATGTTTACCTTCAGAAGTAAATAAAATTTTTAAAAAAAATTGTAGTACAAAAAGGGCAATACGTGCAATTTACAATTTAAATCTGCGTGATTCTCTTAGAGAGAAATTTAAAGAAATTGGTACTGTTACTTATGTACACATTGATACCTATAATAATTGTAAATGAATTATTTAAAAAGAGCAACCACAAATTTTCTTGCTAGTTCTTCTTGGTAGGAATGGCATTCCGAACCAGTGGTAGATTCAGTTGATGATTCAAAAGTACTTGTAAAAGTTTATTTGAATAAAATAAACATTTGATTTTGATTTTGAATTCTTAAATTAATTCCTAAGAAATTTTAGTACTGCTCGATATCTGAATAAGTAAAATCCATACTAATATTATGAATGCCAAAATCTGTCTGTCTGCTATGTTTTCCACACACAAAATAGTGGTTGTCATAAAATGTAAAAAAAACATTATTATGAATTATCACTTGAATTATTATTGGCCTTATGTCTGCTAATCCATCCAGTGTGTTGGATTATAATGAAAATTTGATGATAATGTAACAGTTGAATAAACATAAAACATATACCCTGTTTAGATTTGCCTAAAACATTTGCCACCAATTCAACAGCTGGTATTAAAAAGGCTAATGTTTTTCCCGATCCAGTCTTAGCGGTGGCAACTACATCATCTCCATTTAGACCTTTTGGAAGTACTTCAGCTTGAATATCTGTCATATATTTAAAACCCATGTTTTTAATAGCGCTCAGAATTGGCTTTGATATTTTGTCCTTTAAGTCTTTAAATTTGGGCTTTTTAGTTTTCTCTTCCATATTTACTCACAGTAAATGTAATTTTAGATTAGAATCGTAAAATGTTGTTTTGTTTGGTGGGTGGCTTTTGTATCTCTATTTTAAAATGAGTTCTTTTTATAGTTCCATAATAAATAAAATATCAAACCTCATTTATTCCACTTTTCTTTAAACAGAAACAATATATTATTCGGTTGGTACTGAAACAAATAATATTTTAACTAATTTATAATTTTTAAGGTTACAATTCTCTGTCCTGTGAATATTATAATTAATATCAGTAGGTATGTGTTGTGATGTATTATTTGCCCAGTTCAGTTTAACACAATGAAATCTGAATTAAAATATTTGTTAGTTATTTTAGAAATACTAAATTAATAATTATTAATTAATTTAATTTAATTTTTCGAAGGGATATAGGTAATTGTTACTTGTCTCTTGCTTGTCTCTGACACGTCTCTGATGTGATGACTGATCTTTTAATTCAGTGTATTTGTACTCTGTGACTGCCAGAGACAAGTAGATACTGCTAGAAAAATGTTAATTGTCAAGTTGTCCATTGTTTACCACCTCAGATTAAATCTGAGGGTGTGGATATGTCATAGATTTTAATATATTAAAATCTATGGGATATGTTACTTGTCTTGTCTCTGGCTGTGGATGTACTTGTTGGCACAGGTGCATGTGCGAATGTGTAATTTTGATATAAATAATATCTAAAAATGCCCACTCCGGACAAGATACTAATGCGAAAAATAAAGAAACGTGAAAAGAAGAAATTGAAACTTATTTCACAAAAGGCTAACGGCGTTACTAAAAATGACTCAGGTAACCTCAATTTAGGTTGGACTTCTTTAAACTTTAAGAACTGTTAAATGATTTATCTATTGAGCTTTATTTAATAATATTCTAATAAGCTAGCTATCAGGTGTGTCCCTCGTACTTAACGAAATACTGCAAACCTAGACAGCATAAATTCTCTGCATGTTTTTGTTGTAATAATGAATTATTTTATTATTTGTCATATTACTTTCCAGTCTTTGCTCACTACGACTGGCTTAATATTAACAGAGTTAATGTATTATTGCCTAGTGCCTAGCTTCTCCGAACTTGTGTGAACATTAAGCACTAAGGACCTGCGCATGGTAGCATGGCAAGGCAAAGGATTTTTACCGCATCGAATAGAAATAAAACTTAACAGTATGGCAATCAAATTAAAATTTCGATGCCTATAAAGCATACCTTAGAGAGCTTTTGTAGTCTACAATGATCATCATTGAAACTTTAATTTTACTGTCATACCTACTATAACTTGTTATTATTAAGTTATATTTCTATTTGTTGCATGAAAATCCTGTACCGTCTATGGTCACAGGCCCTAATTCTGTAAACTTTATTAAACACTACTCAAATGCTTACAGTCCTGATTTAGCACCATTGCCAACTTTTGTCTACATCTAAAAATGTGGATTTGTTTTTGCTCACATGAAAACTAGATAAGTACACAAATTAAATATTGTCATTGGTGCTCAGCCACTATCTATTTAGATGTGAATTCAATAGTCCATAAAATAATGCTGCCAAACATTTAGTTAGTTGGGTTGGGTAATTTTATATTAAACAACTTCTAACATACCAATATCTCCCACTAATGAAGTGTTTTCCAAAATTAGGGGTCAACTAGTGATACTGATTGTGATTGTGATTATTATTATCATTTCTATGTTTGTAGGCACATTGATAGTTACTTTCAGTTATGTTTTTCTCACTGGGTCCTATATATTTTTTTCTTTTCTAGAACAATCTGAAGGAACTGAAGCGAGTGACGTTTCTCAAAAAGAAGTAAAGAAAAGGCCATTAGAAGAACAACAAACAAATTATGTTACATTGCCAAAAAGTAAGTTCTTAGTTAACCATTGATAAATAATACATATGAAGTATTTTATTATGTAATTTCATAACAAATTATTAGTTATAATTATTATTAGCTAATGCACTGCATTACAACTTGTGTAAGTAAGATATTATGACTCTTGATCATAATATTATGTAATTAAATTACATAGTTATTATGTAACTAACTCAAGCCTGCGTGTTTTTCAATGAAACTAAAAACTAGCTATTCAGATAAAAAAAACTTCAATAGAAAATCAGACAATAATTTCCAGGTTGTATAAGTTCCACATGCAACAGCTAGCACCTTATAATTTGAGTTTATACTCAACTTTTATTGCCGTTCTTTTTTACCTAAAATAAAATAAAATAAAAACAGTGAAAATTATACAAAATTTTGTTTAGTTTAAAGATTGTGTATTTGTCATATTAACTCCAAAAAAACAATTATATTCATGTTGATCCTTTTATAACATTGACATTGTTAATAGAAAAGAAAAAGAAGCAAGTAGCATCCAAAGTGGAGCTGGAGGAGATAAAGGATGAACCAGCTTCAGATAATGAAAATGACCAAGAACAGACTGAGGACAACACTGAACATGAGGTTAAAGCAAAAGAGGAGAGTCAGTGTAAGTAATATTTTTCTTTGTAAAACATTTATGCAAAGTCAGGGGGCTAGTAGGTTGTAAAATCACATTGGGACTGTCAACAACACAATTATAAAATCAAATTATAGGCAGAATTTATGGCATACTATCTAATGCCCAAAAGTCGACTAAGCGTTTTTTTCTTCCTTGGGACAAAACCTATGACTGAACCAAATTTCAGCAAAATTGATTGCAAAGAAAGGCTGTGAACGCGTAACAAACAAACTCACACTCACATTTATAATATTAAAATGTAGTATCATTTAATTATTTAAATGATACTACATTTAAAACAGAAGTATCTTTTTCCAAAAAGCTGTCTATGCAATTATTGTCTGATAGCATAATGATTTTGAAATGCTAATAAGATGTGTCATTTGACGGGCTAAGTAAGCCAAACAATAATTTCCACTTGCTTTTCAGGTAGCAGAGGCCTCTAATGTAATATGCCTCTATGTAGCAGTGACATCTATACTAATATTATAAATGCAATAGTGTGTCTGTCTGTCTGCTATGCTTTCATAGCCCATCTGTTCTACCGATTTTGATGAAATTTGGTATAGGGACAGGCTACTTTTTGTCCCGGAAAAATACAGAGGTCCTGCAGAAATCAAAAACCTTAATCCACATGGACGAAATCGGGGGCATCATCTAGTATTTCTATTAGTGTTTTAACTTCACAGCACTTGTTTCATTTCTAATTGATCTTTTGATTTAGATTAATTTATTTTTCCAGTACCAGGCTCAAGTTTATGCCTAGGAATCTTATCAGATCAGAAGTTCTCAGCACTAGAAGGCAAAGTGTGTGAGGCCACTCTCATGGGCATCAAAGACATGGGTTTCACTACAATGACTGAGATACAAGCTAAAGCTATCCCCCCTTTGTTGGAAGGAAGGGACCTTGTTGGAGCAGCGAGAACTGGTTCTGGGAAGACCCTAGCCTTTCTTATACCTGCTATTGATCTTATATACAAATTAAAATTCAAGCCAAGGAATGGTAAGCTTTTTCCATTAATTTAATGGTAAATTAGTATTTGTTTGGAAAACAATTTGAGTCACTTAGTCAATTTGAATTAGTTACTAGGTAGTATGAACTATTTTTTATCTGCTAATGGAAGAGATATGATTTTTGTTTTGTAGTGTACATACATTCATTGATTTCCTCATAAACATTTTTTTTTATCCACTACAAGCCCTTGCCTGCGATCTACCACTTTTTAAATATATGTATTTACATTATCTTCATTGGTATTCTGTGTGCCTTATGGAGCTATATGACAACATGGCTATATAAAAGTGTTAAAAAACATTGTAATAAGTATTAGAGTGGGAATCAGTTTCAGTTTCAAAATAGTGCATTAAAGTGATGACAAAAAGGCGAATGTGAAAATTGGACCCCATAATGAGCCTGCAATGAGACAAAAACAGGTAGAGCATCCAGCTAAATACTGTAGAGGCACATCTCTTTTTGTTTAATTGCAGTTCCACTAAATTATGGTATGTCCAGAGTTATTTCATGAACAGAGAATGGATATCTGATTGATTTAACTTTTCAGTGTTAAAATTGAGTTATTTACTAGTTTAGACTTAAATATCTATGAAATTTTAGGTACTGGTGTCATAATTTTGTCACCAACTCGGGAGTTGTCAATGCAAACTTTTGGTGTCCTCATGGAATTGATGAAGTATCATCATCATACATATGGGTTGGTTATGGGTGGTGCGAACAGAAGTACAGAGGCACAGAAACTTTCGAAAGGTTTGTGGACATACTGCTGTTTGTTTTTAATGTAATTTGGTTTCGCATCTTTGTTATCTTTGTTAATACAACTATAGTCCGCACGCGAGCTCTGAGGAATCGGGGGCTGAGGTAGCGGTAACGTCGCTTTTGCGATAGCAGTGTTATATTGTACTATTAAATGTTTAATTTTTTAATTCCATACTACCGTATGAACGTACAGTACTGATTATTCTGATTGTGACAGTGATTAATTAGATTTTACATTAAATTTTATGATACAATTTGTTTTTTCTTCCTTATTGCACATACTATTCTCATAGAGTTATCATTTCATAATTTATTCAATGCACAGATACAAAAGATGTGTTACTATCGATAACGTAATATCGACTAAATCACAACTCTATCTCATTGCATCAACATTCCTTAAAATTCCTCGGACTGTACCTACCTTGTCTACCGGTTCAATTTTTTGTGAAGTACATTTTTTTTTCACAGGTATAAACATTTTAGTAGCAACACCCGGTAGATTACTGGACCACTTGCAGAACACACCAGACTTTTTGTACAAAAACCTGCAGTGTCTTGTTATTGATGAGGCGGACAGAATACTGGAAATTGGTTTTGAGGAAGAAGTTAAACAGATTATAAGACTTTTACCAAGTAAGTATAGTGTTTTGTTGGTGTTACTTTTTTGAGTGTTTTTAATACAGCCAGGAGTTCAGAGTTACGCTGTCATCTTTGCAATGACATGACTGACAGTCGAAAATAGTTGACCGTAAAGTAAACTGTAAATTCAGCAAAACGTCATAATAGTTCATCCTTTATTCCTCACTTTTGAATTTTCAATATTTACACGCGAGGGATAACTGGGTCAGCTAGTTCATTCGTAAATATTGTCATTGTACATCATTATCAATCACAAATCTTAAATTGTGACATTTCAATTAAATGCAACAATTATTTAACTCGATCTAATAGGGATGATGACAACTTAATCAAATAAGCAACTTTTTAACAAACTTAAAAACGTGCTTCTAGTATGGAAGTTGTATGAAATTCACGGCTCAGCTATAGTATACTACCCGCTGAGTTGGACGTTCATATTTTTTTTACAGAAAGACCTTGATGTGGTAAGCCTTGCACTAAAATATTTTACGTCGAATTCTAATACTTTTCGAGAAATAATTTTTTGAAATTCGCAAATTTTGACCACTTTTCACTATTTCTTACGACATTTGCCATAGATTACAGACTCATTGACGTTTAGTTGACGTACTAAAGTTTCGTTTTACGTATTTTAATCCGTTCCAAACATAAAAAGTATTACAAAATGTTAATAATCGAGTAATAATCATATTCAAACAAAAACATTATTGGAAAAACGGAACGCGTGCGATGGCGCCAAAGTGTCCAAATGATTTGAATTCAAATCATGAGTCATCGTTTTACGCGCTTTTCATATGAAAGGTTATAAGGTTAAAAAAAAACGTTTATAGGTTATAGGTATAATTAACTATAAAGGTTTAAAGGTAGGTTATTACATGTATAATTAGGTTATGATATGATTCACAAAACCGAATCAGCACACCCCGACTCCACGCAGTCTTGTCTGCCCTACCCCTAGAGTGTTTTTTTTAAGCGCGAAGCCAGAAGCTCGCGTAGGAGGTCCTGAATGAAACGAGCCTACGAGGCCGAGTGGAGCGAAGGGGGGAGGTGGCGAGCGAAGCGAGCCGGCGACCTCCGCAGCGAAACGAAGGTCGAGTAGGCGAAGCTTCATTCAGGGGCGACGAAGCGAGTCTTCTGGCGTAGCCCATTGCAATTAAGAAATTAACCTCTTCCACTACCTTAAACAAAAGGTATAAAGGTAGGTTAAAGTAGGTATAATTAATTAAAAGGTATAAAGGTAAAACTAACCTCAAAATTTTAAAAAATTAATATCTCGGAAACTACTAAAATTCGGAACGTCTTACTTTGAGGGGGGGTATATCCCCTCCCCCCCTTCCCCCTCCCCCTCCGCCACCGTCAGTATACTATTGCCCAACCCCGAATTCGGTAAAACTAACCTCAAAATTTTGAAATTTTAAAAAATTAATATCTCGAAAACTATTAGTTTCCGACGAGTTTGGCTTACAGGGGGGGTATACCTCCTCCCCCCTCCTCCCCTCCCCCCCCCCTCGCGGGTAGTATACTATAGCCCAACCCTTAAAACTGACCGAGGATGTGAATTTTTGGTCTTTTGGAAAACCCGCTAACAATCAGTTAGAAATAATTCATATTTGATTGCTCGCTCGGTCACTTTCTGGTTTCTGCCATTCCAGCTGTGACTTCTGGTGTTGATGCCAATGTCAACACTTTGACACATTTGATTTCAGAACGTCGTCAAACAATGGCAATAAAATAAAGAATTCACATTTGATTTCAGAACGTCGTCAAACAATGCTGTTCAGTGCCACACAGACTAAAAAGACCGAAGCGTTAACAGCTTTGGCTGTCAAGCACGAACCTGTTTACGTCGGCGTCGATGACCACAGAGAACAGGCCACAGTGGACTCGTTGGAGCAAGGGTGAGAACATACTCATAATATTAGAATTTTACAAAGGATTTTACATTTTGACAACTTCTATTGCCATATTATTGTCTTTTGATTACAGTAAAAGTAAATCTATGGTAAAAGTCCCTATTTACTCACTGACTTGACTTATAATCCCAGCCCAATATTACTAACTAGCAGATGCCCGCGACTTCTTCCGCGTGAAATAAGTTTTTCTAATTCCCTCGGGAACTCCCTGATTTTTCGTGTTAATATATAGCCTATGACACTCACAAATAATGTAGCTTTCTATTGGTACCCCCTACAACGTCACAAACTCACAAACTTTACCTCTTTATAATATTAGTATCTAAGATAATAGCAACGCAAGAAAAAATCATTTAACATGAAGAAACTTAAAAAAGTATGGTAAGCACAACCAAATTCTAGTACCCAAGGAATGGCATTAAGTTGTTAGATTAACTTCAATAAATTCAAAAAAAGTATTTTTGAAGTTCTTTGGTTAAAGTGAATAAATAATAATCATATGTAAAATATGAATTATTTTCAGATACATTGTATGCCCATCAGACAAACGCATGATGGTACTATTTACATTCCTGAAGAGGAACAGGAAAAAGAAGGTGATGGTTTTCCTGTCCACATGTATGTCGGTCAAATACCATAACGAACTATTCAACTACATTGACCTGCCTGTCATGTCTATACATGTGAGTATCACTTGACTTGTGACACTTGAGCTTTGACGTTATATAGAGGATCTTCCAAAAGACCTAAAATTCACATCCTCGGTTAGTTTTAAGGGCCTCCAAGTTGCCAATGGCCTTGAGCGTTGAGCGTCCCTTCGCTCACGATTTTTATTTTCCCGCCAACTAGTGGAAATGGACTGAACTTATTGAACATGGCATGAGGTCATCAACGCGCCATCTCGCGTCATTTCATTGGGTCTCTCTATTCCGTGGCGCCATCTCTTATACCATTCTAGTTTTCACCGATACGTATCACCGTACCATAGAGCGAAGTAAGTGGTCGGATGCGGTAATGTCGAAAATTCAAAATTAATGTTTTATGATGAGAGTTATGTTTATTATTAAATAGCCTAAATTAAGTACTTTTATTAAAAAAAGATGTCACAAGATTAGAAAAGATGGCAAGTGCCAATGTTGCGGGAATCGAACCCGGGTTCTCCCCACTCAAATGGAATGGATACCTTCCTTAAAAATATCAGGCTACAAAAAACTACACAAGTTGTTTGGAGATACATACTTACACAATAAGGTTGGACGATATGAAATAAAATGGTTGTTTGTATTTGTAAAAAATTATTTTCACAGTAAAACACACAGAAAAAATTACGGTATATTAAATTGTATTGTACGTTGTATATATACGCTATATAGCTACGCTTTCACGGCCCATCTGTTCAACCGATTTTGATAAAATTTGGTACAGGGATAGGTTGTATCATCATGACATTTTTATCCCGGAAAATTCAAGAATTCCCGCGGGAATAAAAAAAATCTCTACAACCGATTTTGATGAAATTTGGCATAGGGGGTTTATTTCCAGGGGAAGGACATAGGCTACTTTTTATCCCGGAAAATTAAAGAGTTAAATTTACAAAAAGCGCACACATCATTTTTTAATTTGTTAGTTATGGAACATTTTATAAATATTCACGACGGGACTGTTTTTATGAAAGATTATGATATTAGAAAACAAAATATTTTCATCGAATATATGCATTAGCCCACAACAAACTCCGCCGGGTTTTTTTTTTCATTATCACCATCTCACAAATCATCTTAACTAAGGAACTATCAGAGCCACTAGAGCAAATCATTGCCAAGCCTCCTTGACATATTTTAAGTAATCCTTTACATGGTAATAAGATTTTTCAATGCTGTGAAAGTAATCAAAATAAACTAATCTCGCCGTTTCTATATCTATCAACTGGCGAATCTTTTTAACCGCGTATGCAGCAGAACTAAGCCTGTTCGATAAGTCATTTATGTGATGGCCCTATTGGAGTTTTAGCCCAGGCTACTTGTGCAAGCTATGTATGGGAACCCTAAAATAAAAAATGTAAAGCTGATTTTTGGCACAAGCGTTCCTTGGGGTCTGAGAAGTACTTCTTAAAAATTCCCCCCCCCCTAGGCCGCGGGCTTAACCCCCCACCCCCCCAAACGTCTCCCCAACCGCAGTTTTTTGTAATTTTCTCAAAAAATATTAGTGCTAGAAAAAAACCATCTATGGCGAAAATAATTAACATTAAATAATCTACAATATGACACTTAAATCATTATGATCGGATAAATAGTTTTGCAAATATGCCGGCCTATTTGACGCATTTGTTTTTTTTTTTTTAAATCGTGTAAGTTTCTTGTGATTTGCACAAAATGTATAAGAGCTAGGAAAAAACGATAAGAACAAAATGAAAGTTCATAAAATTTTCTACAAAATGCTTTTTATTTCATTTCAATCGACCGAATACTTTCGGAAATATGACGATCGAAAACGTGCATGACAGAAAAATATTTTGCAATAATTTTGACTTTGTACCTACACATTCTATTTGATAATGATCGATGCTATATTACAATAAATTAATAGTAGGTAATAATCATGAAATCTTTATCTACAAAACAACACCACACTCAGTAAATAATATATTAAATATTATTATTTATATTCGTTTAAAGTTCTAACAAAGACAAGGCGTCGCGTCGGCCGAAGAATAACGAATAGGATTGCAAAGGAAATGCGGGTGGAATGACATGGTTCGTGTGCAAATGTTACCATTGATGGGGAAGAAGGTGATGATGACGACCATGATGATGTGCTTTAATAATACTAATATAATAATAATAAATACCTACGTCTCGAAGTCCTTTCAACTATATGTAGGTATGCAATATGCATCTATCTAAAAAAATATGTAAATGAACCACCAACATCCAACAGCTATCTTGCAGATAATTTTATCAGATTAACTTTTAACGGTTAACGGCATTCCGAACCAATTGGCACCGATTTCGATTCAAAAGCACTTGTAAAAGTTTACTTGAGTAAAAACATTTGATTTGATACTTGAATTGTAATACGATTACAAAAAAGCACAATCGGCTAGATATTTGAGAGGGGGAGGGGGGTCGTGGTAGGGGGGAGATGAGAGGGGGGTTGTGGGAGGTGCGAGGGGGGTTGTGGGGGGTGCGAGTGAGGTTGTGGGAGGGGGGAGATGGGAGGTGGGAGGGGGAGGTCGGAGGTGGGAGGGGGGTTGTGGGAGTGGGGAGAAAAGAGGACATCATTTGCGCCTAAAATCAAAAATACGTTATTTATTTAGAGGTTAATTTCTATTTATTCCATAGTACTATGCTAAGTCTACATGACTACCACCGGTTCTTACACAACAGCAAGGTATATCTCGAAAACTATTTGTCCTATCAAAATAAACTAAACACTATTTTTTAGGTAAATTAATAATCTTTGTACTAAGTCCTGACAGCTTTTTTCCTAACTCTAATACTTTTTCTTGAAATTAAAATAAACATTTACGGATTTTACAAAGGTTTAGTTTTTTATTCCAGTTAGGCAGCCATATTTCCGAAACTATTAGTTCTATCAAAATAAACTAAAAATTATTTTGAAGATAATTTAATGAAGTTCATTTTTGCTTCTTATGTTTTTTTTCCTAGTTCTAGTAGTTTCTGTGAAAATTCAAAAATATACCAACGGTTGTCGAAAAAAAAAAATATTCTTGGAATATAGGTTGCCATATTTCTCGAACTATTGGTCCTATCTAAATTCACCATAAGACTTTTTTGTGGGTAATTTAGTGAAATTAATTACTCTTCCGAGGATTTTTTCCAGCTCTAATAGTTTTTGTGGAAATTGCAAATAACATAGGATTCTAGCAATTTTTTTATTTTATTTCGTACACTATACATGGATATATATTCGAAATTATTAGTCCTATCTTTATGAACTAATTTTTTTTAAATAAGTGGTTAAATGGTGTTTATTTTTACTTCTGGGAGTTTTTTGCCTAGCTCTAATAGTTTTCTAGAAATTACAGAAAACATATAAAATTTTGAAAAATATTGCTTTTATGTTAACTATGACAGGTATATTTTCGAAATTATTAGTCCTATCAAAATTACCTAAATACTATTTTGTAGGCAATTTAACTATGTTTCTTACTGCTTCAATCAATTTTTCCTAACTCTGTTATTTTTTTTTTTCGAAAATTAAAAACAACGTACACGATATTTGCATATTATTTTCTTTATCTTACACAATAGGTAGGCATATCTCCAAAACTATTACTCTTATCAAAATAAACTAAATATCATTTTATAGCTTATTTAATAGCCTTTCATTTTGCTTCAGACAATATTTTTGTAGCTCTATCAGTTCTTATGGAAATTACAAGAAACTACATTACAAAAAGCCATACATGCAAAATATTTTCTTTTCATGCACAAAGGGTTAACATATCTCCGAAACTATTAGTCTTATGGAAATGAACTAAAATATTATTTTGTAGATAATTTAATGAAGATAATTTTCACCATAGAAAGCTTTTTTCTAGCACTAATATTTTTTGAGAAAATTACTAAAAACTGCGGTTGGGGAGACGTTTGGGGGGGTGGGGGGTTAAGCCCGCGGCCTAGGGGGGGGGAATTTTTAAGAGGTACTTCTCAGACCCCAAGGAACACTTGTGCCAAAAATCAGCTTTACATTTTTTATTTTAGGGTCAATGTTTATTAGTCCCGTACTATTTAGCATCTAACGTTATTCCGAGAAAAAAAGCGGTATCCACTAAATCTAATTCCTCATTATCAAGTTGTACAGTGGTTTTTACCTGTTTGACATTAGGTAATGTAAATTTGATACACTTTGTCTTTTTTCCATTGAGGAGTAGGTTATTAGCTACAAACCACTGTACCACTTTAGTGAGAGAATTGTTTACTTCGTCAAAAGTTGTTTCGTAACGATTTATTTTAAACAAAAGTGATGTATCATCAGCAAACAACACTATCCCCTGATTAACTTTGACAATTGTACGAATAAATCTACAATATCTCAACATATAATAGTAGATTGTTCATCAAGGGACTAAAATAAGCCATTTCATACGAGATGTTTAATAAATACAATACCAATTTTATTTTTCTCCGTATCGTTATCAAGAAGGAATTTAAAAAAATACATTAGTACCATATGCAATTGCTTTACAAAATAATCAATGTCTACAATTATTCTTCTGCCATATTTCTTCGGATTTGGGTTAACCGCTTGTTCAAATTCTATTTAAAGCTGAAACAAGAAATGCACTAATGTAAGCAAATTTAGGCGTTTGTCTGTGTGTGCAAATATCGCAGGGTAGTGACAAAATCAGGGGTTGAACAAAATCCATTACAATTGACGTGATCAGCACCCCAGTTTTTACGATTTTACGAACTGACAGCACCTTAAACATTACCTACCCAAGAAACATTATTCAATTAAAATACCTTCCTTATACCGCATCGTAATTTCCCTATACCGTAGTTTAAATTGGATAACGTACCATATTATTCTCATTTGTAACATCGGATTGATTGATCTCATCAATGAAATATATATTATGAGTTTCTGTAGTTTCTTTGTTTATTATCTCATTTTTTCCATCGACATCCTCGTTAACACTAGAAAAAATATATAAAACACAATTCTAAAGACGGTAAGTACAATTTAGTTACAATTTAGGTAAACCATTTAGTTATAAAAATATAATAAAAAATAAAAAATAATTGGGTTCGGCGAGTCGGTCAATGCTGGGAATTTCTGACAACGCTTTCAGGTTCGTTCTCACAAGAGTTTAGAGTTTAGACTAACTAAACTCTAAACTCTAACTAAACTTAAACTAACGAACCTGAACCATGTAACCTTTTTTTAAATAATATGAAAGCTGTGTTCAGAAAGATTTTAAAGTAATCTCATAAACAGGTCAGGAACTAAACCCGAATTAATATCTCTTTATTTTATTAGTTAAAATTTTCGCTTCAATTCACCGCCATATCCATCCATAATTAGATCGTATTTGAAAAATGAAGAAAATTTTAAGACTTTACTTTGATAATATTAATTTTTTTTTAGATTTATTATATATTTAATTACTATTATATATATCCTTATTATTCTTAGCGCCGATAAAGATTCTTCACTTTGGATAATATACATAATATTATGTAATAAGCATACTGGAGAACCTCCGCCCTTTTTTATTTGCCGCCTCCATAACGTTTATGAGCCATGACGCAAGGGAACTTACATACCTAATTGTGTTATTCCCAGATTCGGAATTCGGATTGTCGGTGTCCAACCTCTGACTCTGGAAAAGCGATATTTTGGTCTATTGGTTGGAAAGCTCGTCTTTTTCTCGCTTTTCTAAAATAAAAATAAACATTAGATAGTATCCATATGTAAGTACCTACCTATTTGCATAATTAGGTAGAGCAGTCAGTCTGTCAGTCTTTTTAGAAGTATTTACCTACCTACTTACTTGGATAGGTACGTACTAGGTGTAGATTATGATATTATATTTTATATCAGCTTGTAAATGAAAGAGGCTTCTACAATAAGTAGGTAAGTAGATCTAGAATCTACAATAAGTCTGAACACAAACTACCTCTATGCTACCTACCTACTTTATTAATTCCTTTCGATGTAGGTACTATGTAGAGGTACTTACCTATCTAGGTAGGTTTATAGGTAAAAAAAATATAAAAATAGTTAATCCATACTTATTCCTACTTATTATACCTACTTACCTATATAGGTACTTATTAATATTATAAATGCGAAAGTGTGTCTGTCTGTCTGTCTGCTACGCTTTCACGGCCCATCTACATATCCGATTTTGATGAAATTTGGTACATATACAGGTTACATCCCGGGGAAGGACATAGGCTACTCTTTATCCCGGAAAATTGAAGAGTTCCCGCGGAAATAAAATAAAACAATCCACGCAGACGAAGTCGCGGGCATCATCTAGTTACTTACTAATTACTTAGGTACTTACTTATTTTAGGTGGAAATCAGCCGCACTAGCCTAATAATATATTTTACATAAATACCTAGGTACCTACCTACTTTTTGAAAAGGGCGGCTCGAAATACCTACCTGCATAACTATAGTGAATATTTATATTAGGTACCTACCTACATATTAGTAAGGTACCTAGGTTACAAGTAAGTAGGTATCTAGTTAGTACGGTCTAAACAGGTATCCCTACATGTTAGTCTAGGTTCGACTGGGTGACGATGTCCAGGGTCAAATCCCGCGTCGGACTAAATATTGTTTTAGGTGTGTTCTTGAATTTTTGCCATGGAATTTTCAGTAGGTAAGGATCTAGGAAGGTACTAGTCCTGACTCGTAACATGCGTATGTAGAATATTTATTAAAAATTACGTACTTACCAGCTATCAAGGACAACAATATTTATAGCAAGTAGGCACTTACGCAGCATTCAGATGTTCAATACTTTGTTTTTGATATCGTTTTAATTTTGTTATATTGGGCATCTTGATGAGTAGGTAGGTATTGATTATTATCACAATAAAAAAAGAAACGAAAAAGTACAAAAATAATAATAAACGTCCAACAGTGCTAAGATGTAGTCCACTAATCCTATCCTAATATTCCTAACCTAACATGCACAAAACACAATTCAAAACTAAAATAAAAAATGTTTCATAATCATAATTCAGTTCTCATTTACTATGAACACTAAACAATATTTTATTTATGATAACTCTCAAAAACGCATTATTACGTAAACAGGCGCGTGTTGGCGGGAAAATTGTGTACATCCACTCCGTCTGAAAGGCGACTGCCATCTGCCGCCCGTCGCCCGCGCAACACCCGCTAGGATTATTTGGCCGAAATATACGTTGCATATTAATTTTTCGTAGAAAAACTTCGAAATCCAAAAAAGTAACTGCACACGATTTACTGCAAAAATATTCTGTATAGTTATATGAAATTTCACTTTCGTTTGTGCACGGGTAAAGAAGTTAATAGACAATCTAATGCGAATCTACTTATTTTTAAATTGCTTGTATTTATCTAAATAATCAAAAAATTAAAAAAAGGCTTCCACACAATTGAAGAGCATGAGTTTAAGTATTGCACTACATTTTTTTCAAAATTATGTGATGTCATTTGAAGAAGGAGATAGATATTCAATAACACGGAAATACGCTTGTAAAGCGTCATAAGCGCCTTAAGTTTGATAAACATTTTAAAATATAGATTAAAGAACAAAAATGTGTTGAAGTTTGATGACGTCACTATTGTGATTTTCATACAACTCCCATTCTAGAAGTGCGTTTTTAAGTTTGATAAAGAGTTGTTTATTTGATTGAATTGTCATCATCCCTATTGCGCTATGTAGTTGTAAATTTTTTGGAAGGCAGTAGACGTGACATTTTAGAAAGATCTTATTATAAACCGTTTAGAAAGATGTTTCATAAATTTAGAACCATTTGATATTTTAAACACTTGATAATTCGTAATATTTTAGAATTCCCTCGAGTTTCGAATTAACAAGAGTCTGTATATTGATTTAATTTATTAATTCACAGGGAAAACAGCAGCAAGCAAAACGTACAACTACCTTTTTCCAATTTTGCAACGCGGAGAGTGGCATACTTCTGTGCACTGATGTGGCAGCTAGAGGTCTGGACATACCGGCCGTGGACTGGATCGTACAGTATGATCCACCGGATGATCCAAAGGTAAAATATTACATGCTAAATCACGAGATGGACAGGAGCGGGCGTTATTTTACGGAAGTCCATGATACAAAAAAAACCAGCCAAGTGCGAGTCGGACTCGCGCACCGAGGATTCCGTACAAACCTGTAGGTATATAAGTAAAAAAAAGTTATGGTATTTTTATTGCTAAATGAAATCCATAACATTAGTACGTTTAAAATTATTAAATATATTTTTATTATAATGATGCAATTAAAAATTCATACTTTTCGCAATTTTTCCTTTATCTGTGCTATAAGACGTTGCTTCGTACCAAATTTCAAGATTCTGAGTTTACGGGAAGTACCCTGTAGGTTTCGATTCCCTTGCGAGTGTCGAAAATTTGCATTTCAATTCAATTCAATTTATTTCAAACATGTAGGACATACAGGTGTCTCTTATGCTACGTCATGTTTCGACTCTACCACCGGTTCGGAAAGCATCATATAGACTATAGTAGACCTGAGTATTTGATATGAATCTCAATTTGTGATCTTATTTTCGGATGGTTTTAATTACCATATTGTGGTCTAAAGTATTTTTAAACCTACCTCCACGGTGGGTCGAGGGTACGGAGTAGGGACGATGGTTATTAGTTCCGACTTCCAAAAATCCTGCCTGTTTTAAATGTGTTACCCTTTTGGTTTTGCACAATATAGTCCAGTCATTTGGTACTAAAAAAGGGGGTTACCTGGAAAGATTCTCGGGAAAATTTGGAAATCTATAAAATACACCAATTTTCAAAACTACTGAGAAACTTTCCAGGTAAAACTACCAAATGACTGGACTAATATGCTTATGACTATACATGTATTAGTTGAATTGGATCAATCTTGACTAAACGAAAATAACCCCAATATTCTTACCAGTAGTAAAAAAAAACACACGCGCCGAATTGAGAACATCCTCCTTTTTTGGAAGTCGGTTAAAAATGTGGTTTTTTCTTGTAGGAATACATACACCGAGTTGGCAGAACCGCAAGAGGGCTTGGCACGAGCGGCCACGCGTTGTTATTCTTACGCCCCGAGGAAATTGGATTCCTCAGATATTTGAAGCAGTCCAAAGTAACCCTCAACGAATTTGAGTTCTCTTGGAATAAAGTATCGGACATACAGTTACAGGTAAATATAAAACTTACACTGACCCATGTCAGCAATGGATGGTTGATTGAACTTCAAAGAATGGTCAATGTAGCTTTAGCAATGAAAGTTGTAAAATCCCTCATAGTTCCCGCGAATTCGTTTTGTTACAGTTTTTCATTCCCGTGGGAACTCTTTAATTTTCCGGGATTAAAATACCACATTCTTTCCCAGCGATACAACCTATCCCTGTACTAAATTTCATCAAAATCGGTTAAACAGATAAGCCCTGAAAGCGTAGCAGACAGACACACTTTCGCATTTATATTATTAGTATGGATTTCGTCCTTGTTCAACGTCATGACTGCTTGTTTTATTGGGGTAATAATGCAGTGGCCCTATAGATCCTTCCGGAATCGGGTCGACGAGTCCACCTTCCACTGTAAATTTCTAAGAGATTTACACACTTAAAAGTCGATAATATGTTTTTTCTTTCCAGCTTGAGAAACTGATATCAAGAAACTACTTCCTGAACCAATCTGCGAAGGAAGCGTTCAAGAGTTACATAAGGGCGTACGACTCGCACCATCTCAAAACGATATTCGATATCGACACGATAGACTTAGCGAAAGTCGCTAAGTCGTTCGGTTTCACCGTCCCGCCGGCCATTGAACTCAAAGTTGCCAACAAAGGACCTCCGCAAAAGAGGAAAGGAGGCGGTGGCTTTGGTTATTTCAAGTCACTGAACGCTCCACATCATAAGAAAAACGAAAAGACCAAGGTTTACAGACAAAAGGGTAACAATAAGAGATCTGTAAGCTAAAATTGTGTGTGAAAACAAACTAAATACTTGTGGCTGTATTCTGTAATTCAATGAAAATATTGTTTGTTAAATAAAACACATAAGTTAACAATTCTGTAGTTTTATTCAAATAAAAATATAATAAATATAATATTCAATGCCGTCTTTCAGATGTCGCATTGCTTTCGGTTTTCTTGCGTTTTCTGGTTTTCACTGAATCAAAAAGTTAAGGAAATAAAATTAGTAATCTTTATAATGAGCAAGCATGACAAAAGGACACATTAGGCGATCAATATTAGTACCTTCGACGACTGTACCATGAATCTTACTAATAATATCATAAATGCGAAAGTTTGTATGGATGTTTGTTACTCAATCACGCCCCAACAGCTGAACGGATCTGGCTGAAATTTGGCACAGAGATAGATTATAGTCTGGAATAGCACATCTATGTGCTATTCGGGAACTAAAAACCTCAAACCACGCAGACGAAATCGCGGGCATTCGATATAAGTATTTAAAACTACTGACAGATCTCTTTGATTTTCCGAGATAAAAGTCCAGTGTCCCTAACTGTATCAGTTCCAAAAATCACGTCGAACACTATAACTGAAGGACAAATCAACAAACGAACTCATTTTTCCATGGGGAGTTATTTAACAGTACAGAATGTTACCGAGTGTAGAATAGAATATAATAAATTTATTTGTCTTGAATATGTGTTACAATGATGGTTACAGTATGAAAAGTCGCAGCATATCCAGTCAGGCAACCCTGACTTACAAATTTTTAAGTATGTATTTATATTTTATATGTAGTTTTTAAGTATTTATATGTGTTTGAAAATGTAATAATTAAGCTAGAAATACACTACTCTGACGCTGATCTGTCTGGTACATGGTTTTTTTATCCACTACAAGTTAGCCCTTGACTGCGATCTCACCTGATGGTAAGTGATGATGCAGTCTAAGATGGTAGCGGGCTAACCTGTTAGGGGCATGGCAGTTATATTACCCCTATTCGGTTTCTACACAGCATCGTACCGGAACGCGAAATCGCTTGGCGGCACGTCTTTGCCAGTAGAGTGGTAATTGGTCACGGCCGAAGCCTCCCATCAGGCCAGACGGGAAAATTCAGAAATAATAAATTCCCTAATTGACCCTGCGAGGAATCGAACCCGGGACCTACGCACGTTAAGACAACAGCGCTCAACACTGCGCCACGGAGGTCGTCGTATAGTAAGAGGAGTATCTAACAAAAAACATAACATTTCTTCCCCTTAATAATATTATATTGCCTTTGAGACTTGATTTATTTCACTCATTTATAATATTACTAGTTGATGTCCGCGTGGAATACTGGTACTACTTTTTTAATTCCCACGGGAACTCCTTATTTCCGGGATAAAATATCCAATGTCACTCTAAAGGAACTATACCCATTCAAAAAATCCCGTCGATCCGTTGTTTTATTGAGACGTGATTGAAGGACAAACCAACAAACAAACACACTCTCGCATTTATATTAGTATGATGAAAAGGATACAAAAATCAACATGTGGTTGCTCCAAAAATCCGAACGCTTTCGCTGCAAGCTTCAAGTCCAAGTGTTTTATATTGAACACTTCATTATGTGAATGTTTATTGTAACATCGCAGAAATGAAAGGTATGCTCTGCGAGCGAGAGTCTTCATAGTGCCGTCCTTTCGAATTATGTCTTCTAGCTGCGAAATTCAAAATAGCGTTTTATTCAATGACAAGTCATCGTTTCATTATGATCTGGAAGTGGGCCTAATAGAAATCTTTCCCTAATATTATAATCTAACTAGTGGTTCGCCCCGAACTGAGACCTCACGGCGCCATCTATTGACAACAATGTGAAGTTCTGTTAAAAATACTGAAGCTCATTAAAAATTAAATAAATTCGTTTCCTTACAATATTTATCTAATTTTAGTATTTGTTGTTCAAGTACAGGATATAATTCAAATAATTTATCAAGTTTCAGGCTCAGCCTTTCATTAAATTTAGAGTTCTGAGGTCAACTTTGGACGTCAGAAAATCTCCACTTTTAAAATCCCCCTTTTCGTCAATTTTAGGGGAAAAATTAAAAAAAATATATTTTGGGACTTTATTCTTAATTATCTTTAAAATGATATACCGCAACCCTATGTAACGCTATAAAAAATATTTTACTTCTCATTCGCTTCTATGAGAGCCCCCCTGAAATGAAGATTTTTATAACTTTTTAAGCCATATTCGGCTGGAGGCCATTGGTTTACATATTATATTTAAAGCTGAAGTAATTGCGTTCAGTAATTCAGAAGTTATAATGCTCTGACAGACGGACGGACGGACGACGCGCCTCGATGCGACGCGACGCGACAATATCAAACAGTAGCTGACCCTTCTCATGGCCAACATAGTTATCTTTTTTGACGACCTCCCTGGCGCAGTGTTGAGCGCTGTTGTCTTAACGTGGGAGGTCCTGGGTTCGATCCCCGGCAGAGCCAATTTGGGAAATTATAATTTCTAAATTTTCTCTGATCTGGCCTAGTGGGAGGCTTCGGCCGTGGCTTGTTACTACCCTATCGGCAAAGACGTGCCGCCAAGCGATTTAGAGTTCCAGTACGATGCCGTGTAGAAACCGACTAGGGGTATGGGTTTAATATAACTGCCATACCCATATCAGGTTAGCCCGCCTACCATCTTAGACTGCATCATCACTTACCATCAGGTGAGATCGCAGTCAAGGGCTAACTTGAAGTTGATAAAAAAAAACTCTTATAACGTCACGTTGCCTCACATCGCTTTTGTCGCTCAGCTCAACGACTTAAAAGAAAACCTTACCATTTTCTGTACATCATCGGATGGTTCGCCAAAATTATATTTGTCTAAATAAACTTTCTCCCTTTTCAAATACTCAACGAATTTCTCTTCTTCTGCTCGCAACAGAATGACAGCATTGCCAGTGTTGTTCAAACCTCTCGCCGTGCGACCCACTCTGTGAATATATTCCTACAATTATACAAAAATACTTCAAAATGACACTCCTTTTGACCTCAATTTAAGTTTTCGACCGCTAATAGGTCAACAAAGCTGGGCTCTTGACTTAGCGATAGAAAAAATGTGAATTGTAAATCAACAGCATTGTGGAAACATTAACCCAAAAGCATTAAAGTTTAATTTCGAATGTAGTATATTTATATTTAAGACCATTTGTCTTCGTATAAAAATCGTACTCCCCGCATTTTCGTTACTCGTCCCATAAGGAACTTCGTTCCAAAACTATACTATAATTTCGAAATGTAAAATGACCAATTGCTACAAAACGGGAATTATTTCGTGAGCTGAAAGCAGAACCTCCAGCCTATTGGATGCAATGATAAAATATTTAAAGCATTGCTTTCAAAATAATAACATTTGAATTAAACTCTGTTAATTTATTTTTTTCATTATTTCTTAAGAAGCCAAAGGTTGTTAATCTCACTAAAGGTTGTCTGTGAGAGATCACTAAAAGTGATAAGACCACCTTTGCATGCAAAACTTTGTACTGTGTTTCTTTTTACTTTGTAAACTATTTCCTGTATTTATGTGCAATATTCAATTCAATTCAATTTATTTCAAACATGTAGGACATACAGGTGTCTCTTATGCTACGTCATGTTTTGACTCTACCACCGGTTCGGAAAGCAGATTCTGCCAAGAAGAGCCGGCAAGAAACTCAGCAGTTGCTCTTTTTTTTTTCTTTTTTTTTAAACAATCTATTACAATACATAATAAGTATGTAAGTTAAATAAAATACAATAGTGTAAGTTATTATACTATCCTGTGGGGAGCAGGACCCAAAGTCGGTTGCTTCCAATAATAAATAAACTTTAAATAGTAGGTAAGGTTGTTTATAGGTTTGAAACCTCTTCCAGTGGTAACTGCTGAGTAGTTACCTTCATGTCTGTAGGGGGGTCAAATTGCACGATCCAATTAACTGCCGGAATATCCAAGCCCCTGGCTGCGACATCAGTACAAAACAATGCCCCTTTTTCTACTTCAATAAAAGTCTGGAATGCAGCTTTCCTTCTTGATTGACTTTGTTTACCCTAAAATCCAATACTATATAATACAATCTCCACCACCACCACCACTACAGCCCACTAACGTCCCACTGCTGGGCACAGGCCTCCACTCTCATAGAAGCGAGGGAATTAGAGCTCTAAACCCACCACGCTGCTCCAATGCGGGTTGGCGGGCTTTAAGGACTATTATCATGTTAGTGATAATAACCGGGACCGACGGCTTAACGTGCTCTCCGAGGCACAGGGGCGAAACACCACCAACTTTCTAACTCCGGGCTAGTACTGAGAATTTCTTTTCAGAAAAACCCAATACTGAATTATGGCCCGAGTCGGCCGCAGTTGAACATGCTAACCACTAGACCAACGAGGCAGTTTATGTATATAATTTATATAATACTAAATAGATGATTGTTGCTACTTTGTTCACATGGATTTAGGTTTTTTAATAATCATGGGAACTCTGATTTTCAGGGAAAAAGAAAAAGTGAGCCTATGTTTTCAAAATAAGAAGTCTGTACCAAATTTCATCAAAATTGATAGAAAAACTGGGTTGTGAAAGCGTAGCAGGCAGACATACTTCAGCAATTATAATATTAGTATGGATTTTACTTCAAAAAATGTGATTTACATAATAGTCATAGTCATTTATTTATTAAATATAGGTACACTGTAGGTACACTTATTTTCGTCTAAAAATTACTTACTTAAAAAGCATGATGGTGATAATGGGTAACGGTATCTTAAAACTAAAGCTACGAGGGTTCCAAACGCGCCCTGGTCTGAGAAGAGCCCACAACAAACTCAGCCGGGTTTTTTTTTAATTTATTATCACCATCTCACAAATATTCTTACTAAGGAACTATCAGAGACATTAGAGCAAATTATTGCCAGGCTTCCTTGTCGTTTAAGTAGTCCTTTACATGGTAATAAGATTTTTCAATGAGTTTACGTTTTACATTAACTTTGAACTTATTCAGAGACATCTTCAACATGTCTTCTGGGAGCTTATTATAGAAGCGGACACTGTTTCCAACAAATAAATTGCTAGTTCTAGCCTAGAAACAGGCATTACAAGTTTATTTTTATGTCTAGTGTTGACATTATGACAATCACTTTTCTTCTTGAATTTATCAATGTGCTTATGCACGTGTACTAAATTTTCAAATATATATTGGTTGTGCACTGTCATAATATTGATTTCTTTAAATTTATCTCTTAGTATTAATATTATCAACAAATCTGGATTTTATAAAGAAACAAAATAAAGAGGCACTTCTACCCGCCTCACTAGTTATTACTAATTAAGCATGGTTAGGTAAAGTACCACCAAACATGCATAATTATCACTTGCTCAAGTTTTACTATGGAACTAAGAGCTAAAAAACAAGGAGCAGGAACATGCTTTTTATTGATTTTATTACTGACCCATTTTAAGAAATCGAGGTACCCTAGCATAGATACATATCTATTTAATAAAATAAAGCAATAGGGTTTACTTATCAAGATGTAATACTCACATGTATACTAATCACTGGAGCCTTACAATGCACTTTGAAGAACTCATAATGGAAATCAACAGATTTGCACGAGGAAAAGAAAACCATTACTTTCAACTTTTTGCATTTCCTAAGCATTTTGTACAGCCAACATAATCTCTTTTCCACAGGACAAATAGCATATCTGAAATATAGTAGGACACATTATCATTGCTACATAAGTAATATAAAATTATTTCAATGGTTTGTGTTTTAGAGCACAATCTGGCAGAAGCCTAATTATTGATAATAATTAATGATCCGAATACTTCGTCTTCTTTTATGTCATGTTAAAACGTAAGATTAAAAACCTATATAAGATCCAAATAATTACCCTTGTTCAAGACCTGATGCTGTTGACTGATTTTCATCCTTCACTGAAATTAATTTGGGATTATCTCTTAGAGCCAATCTTGCTAGGTTTTCAACTTTTTCATCTATTGTCGCACTAAATAATACAGTTTGTCGGTTTCCTGAAAAATAAAAACATTATACTATGGACATGAAAATAGTACATTACATCACGAGACCGGGAGGTACGCGTTTTCTGGTCGAGGTGTATATAGTGCTTTTCTAAGAAATGAAACAAGTGACTTTTTTTTAATTTATTATATTACGTAATTAAAAGAAAGTAAATAAGAAAGCAACCTACTTAAGAAATATTAAAAGTTAAATTAGTTATATGCTGAACGCGTAATACGGTAGAGTTCCAAATTTAAACTATTTAGGCCAAAGAACATTATAACAAGTTACAAGATATTCAGGAAGAAAGATTCCAAATTCAAACTTATGATATGTAATGAAAATACAAACATTCTTACATACATACATACAAACATTCAGAGTTCGAAAGTTAAACTTCCCGGCCTAGGCCTATTGGCCTAGGCCGGGAAGTTTAACTTTCGAACTCATTTACAGGGTATGAAATGTGCACATTTCATATCATGTTTTAGAAAAAGAATTAACAAGCTTACTTGGCAGTTTTCTTATAATTCCAGCTATGTGTTTTTCAAATCCCGCCTCAAGTAATTTATCAGCTTCATCCAAGACAAGGCACTTAAGATTATCACAGCTAAAATCACAAGTATTCTCTAAATGGTCTAGTATGCGGCCAGGTGTCCCAACTATAATGTTAACACCTGCAATATAAATTACAATAATAATTTGACACATGATATAATAAAGTCATGATAGACAGGTGGAATGTTTGGATTTCTAATCTATAACTACAAATCATAGTAAAAAACAGTATGTATTATTATTATTAGGCCTTAAGCCTTAAAAATCGGGCTGGGACTATGCTGTTCAATACAGATCATTTTGTAAAAATGCTCAATATATCACTGGTTAAAGCTGTATTTAAAATGTTAAATCGTTATATGATAAATGCTAAGTTACCCTTTTGCAATGATGCAATTTCCTTTAATTTCTTCTCACCACCAACAACCAAGCTATGTGTTAAATTCATATCAGCCAAAAGTTTCTTCAGTACAATGTATGTTTGGAGAGCCAATTCTCTGGTTGGGGAAATGATTAAACAGCCTACACCTAAAACATAAGTAAATAATAACTATAGGTCAAAATTAACATTGAAGCCTAGTGGTTTAGGTCCAGCTTTCTATTTGGCGGTCAGGGGTTTAGTCCCCTGGCAAGCACCTCTAACTTTACCTCTAGTCTAAGTCATGGCCCTTCTTCTTTTCTTGGTTTTTGGCATTCAGTAGTGCCAAAACGGCATAGTGCACTTTGCCAATGTCAAGTAACTTGAGGGAGGCGTTATGGCCCTTAGAGAACCAACAATGGGTTGAAGTCATGGAGTACACATATATACAGGGGTATACACCCCTAAAGATGACAATAGAGAATGCGAACATCACACTGACATCTAAATACGTCAAAACAAAACTGCTTCAACAGGATAGTCCAATACCTTTGACATCCACTGAGGATGCTTTGGTTGCAAGAGATAATCGTTCAAGGTACAAGAGTAATTCCTCGAACCATAAAGGCAATCAGCAGAAACAAACGCAGCAGAAGTGTGAGAAGCAGAAGAAAGAAATAAGATGCTTTATATGCAACGGACCGCATAAAGCATTGACTTGTCCGAAGAATCCTAATGCAAACAAAGAGAATAAGGGTCAAACTTTACTAGCTGCTTATAGCACCATCAAGAGTAATGACAATGAATGGTTAGTGGACGGTGATCACAATAGATCGGAGACGGTCGCAGTGATACAGGTCGCACGGAACTGGCCTTGACAACAAGAAGAAGAGGAAGAAGATGGGTAGTGGACTCAGGAGTGTCCTCTAACATGACATACCGCAAGGATTGGCTAGCTAATTATAAAGACTTTAACAGTGTTGTAGATATTAATGTAGCAAACAGTCAAAAGTTGTATGCATGTGGATCAGGTGATGTCATTAAAGATGAGAATATGCAATTTCGAATGAGAGAGGTAAAGTATGTTCCTGGATTGTCTGCAAATTTATTAAGTGTGGATACACTGGTAAGTAGAAACTTTCTAGTCGTTTTTTCCGAGAAAGGGTGTGATATATATGACAAGAGTGAATGTTGTATAAAAGGAGAAGTGAGTTACAATTATTGTAAGAGTGAGAATGGATTTACAAATTCAAAAGTCTTACAGAACCTTACTCAGCCCTTGCAGTGTTGATGCAAGATGACTATGAGCTTTGGCATAAGAGATTGGCACATCTTGGCATACCCAACATGAAACTGTTGAGAGATGGTATGTGGCATGAGATATTTTCTTTTGTTTATTGATGATAATACGCCATACACCTTTGTTTATTTCTGAGACCAGAGAACTTCATCCCATACAAAGATTTCCCTTATCAGAAACTTATAGGTTCACTTATGTACCTAGCTGTTTGCTCGAGACCTGACATAAGTTTTGCCGTTGCCTACCTTAGTCAGTTTAACAGCTGCTATACAGGTGAACATTGGAGCGTAGCAAAGAGACTGTTGAGATACCTGAAGGGTACAGCTCACTACAAACTGAACTTTGAGAAGACAGGAAAAGATCTGACTGGATATGTAGACGCTATCATGCTGGAGATATCAGTGATAGGAAATTATTTTCCGGATATATATTTATTTTAGGAAGAGCTCCTATATCCTGGGAAAGCAAGAAGCAACGTAAAGTAGCCTTATCCAGTGCAGAAGCTGAATATGTCGCCATATGTCAGAGGCATGCAGAGTCGACGTTTCTGAAGAGACTTATAGAAGAATTAACCGCAAAGGAACGCCATCCAATTGTGCTCTATAGTGACAGTCAGTCAGCAATACAAATCGCGAAGAACCCTGTTCATAACCAACGGACTAAACAAACAGATGTGAGATGCCATTACATCAGAGAAGCATTGAATGATAAGATTGTGAGAGTGGAGTACCTGCAGACTGAAGAGATGACTGCAGATATTTTGACGAAAGCTTTACCGAGATGCAAGAACGAGTTCTGTGTGAGCGAAATGAACTTGTGTGCTTGATGATGATTAGTAATGTAGTGATACCTTTTTTTTTTGTGGTTTAGTTTATGGTTTGAATACTAATGGTTTTTTGTTTTTTATTCCATTGAGGAGGAGCGTTGTAAAAGAAGGTTGGTTGCAATTGAAAGAGATTCAATGTCGACTGGCCGTACATGATGTAATTTGATGTGACAGAGTTGTCATATCATTTTGTGTTTTTTTTTACTGTCATGGTGAAAATCTCAATTTCTATGTAATATAAAATAAATCTATTTTACATTACAAATGTGTGTTGACTACAGTTTAACTTACGCCACTACTCTGCATTCTGCTACATCAACAATTCAAATCAAATCAAATCAAATCAAATATTTTTTATTCAAATAAACTTTTACAAGTACTTTTGAATCGTCAAGTGAATCTACCACTGGTTCGGAATGCCATTCCTACCGAGAAGAACCAGCAAGAAACTCGGTGGTTGCTCTTTTTAAATAATTCATTTACAATTACTATATCAATGTGTACATAAGTAACCGCTGTCCCCAGCATTGCTGGAGCGATCAAATCCATGCTCCTCTATCATTTACATAATCTTCAACAGTATAATAAGCTTTTTAAATTAATTAGGAAGCTTAATTAGGAATCATATAGCAAGTTTAATGACAGGAATAGTGTAGTATCACAGAAAAAGGGATCTGCTTTGTAGTAAGTATGTAGGTAGTAGGTTTAAGGTACAATTGTCTAATCAATGGTATGATATAGGTATAGTTTCATCACTGAGTAGTGAGTAGGGAACAATGAGTAGGGAGTACGGTATATACTTTACAGCAACAACACTGATCACTTCAAAACTTACCATGTTTCTTACTAAATCCCAAGTTGATTAATTTTTCAACAACTGGTATTAGAAAAGCCAATGTTTTCCCACTGCCTGTCTTCGCGGCACCTATGATATCGTCACCGAGGAGCATATGAGGCAATACTTTGGCTTGAATTTTTGTTGGCCTAACAAATCCCATCGATTTCAGTGATTCCAAGATACGACTATCAACTTTACTCTCTAACATAGAAAAGTTGAACTGAGAAATTATTTCATCACCTTCCATTGCTACTCAAAATACCTACACTTTTAAATTTAAAAAAAACTAGTTGGATTACAAATTTATTTTACAATTTCTAACCTCAAAACGTAAAATGTCAACAATTATTATTAGTCAATGGTCTGTGACCTATATTTTTTTATTAACTTGCTCTAACGGCTCTGGGCTGCAGCCATTTTGAGCATAAATTGGTTAGTCTGTGAAATTGGTCTATCAGAGAAAAATACTATGTATAATATTTTATGTATAAACGCAAAAGTTTGTGAGTATGGATGTATGGATGTTAGTTACTCTTTCACGCAAAAACTACTGAATGGATTTTAATGAAACTTCGATTGACGTAATAATTTTTAGTACGGGTATAGTTGCCATTTATCGGCTTTTCCACTGCAACTTCCGAGTGAACACTAGTGGCCCAGTGGGCTAGTAGCGTTCAATCTATCGCTCTAATATTTTGTTAGTCGAAGTGGGATAGCGATTAGTAGCAATTTGCTTTTGAAGTAGATATTATGAATAAGCACTCCAGTCTTTACCTATAGCTTCGTGGTCATCAACGACCAGAAATGAACACAGATTTAATAACTAAAAAATCGTCATTCGTCAGCAGCAGGTCAGCAGTCAGCTGTCAATTTTCTACACGTTCTATCAAGTAGAGCTATCAAGCTTATTCGTATTTACGAGGTATTTACTGATTACTTGTGCAAGAAGAGGTGTTGTATTTAATCATGATTTATTCTGCTTGGATTAAACAACTACAGTCGTTAACAATAGTCATATTTACGTTTATAATTTCCGCCCAAACCGATGTGCCGCGTCCGCGCGGAGTTTCTTTATCTAAAGCGTCACTGTATTCGCCGACTAAAGATTTTACATGTTTCGACGGAACAAGTACCATTCCTTTTAGTTATGTAAACGACGACTACTGTGACTGCTTCGACGGTAGTGATGAACCAGGAACAGCAGCTTGTTTGAACGGAGTTTTTCATTGCACAAATGCAGGGCATCGGCCGCAGAACATTCCAAGCTCCCGGGTCAACGATGGGATCTGTGATTGCTGTGATGGTACAGACGAGTACGCTATGCCTGGCTCGTGTTCCAACATATGCGAAGAATTAGGTAAAGAGGCCAGAGCCAAGGCACAGCAATTGGCTGACCTACACAAGGCTGGAAACCACATAAGGTTAGAGCTGATAGAGAAAGGCAATAAAAAGCGAAGTGAAATGGCCGAACAGCTATCACAGCTGGAAAAAGATAAATCTGAAGCTGAAAAAATTAAAATAGAGAAAGAGGCTTTAAAAAATGAACTGGAAGCCAAAGAAAATGAAGCTTTGCAAGTGTACAGAGATGCTGAAGAGAAAGATAGGCAGCGCAGAGCTGAGCTAGAGCGTGAACAAGAAGAGAAAGAAGCAACTGAACAGTTTGCTAGGTTTGATTCTAATGGTGATGGTATATTAACTACTGATGAAATAAAAGTAGTTAATGTTTTTGATAAGAATAAGGATGGTGAAGTAGATCAAGATGAAATCCTACATTTCTTTGGTGACAAAGATAGTGTAAATAAAGAAGACTTTATGTCAACAACTTGGCCAATGTTAAAACCTTTGCTGATGGCAGACCAAGGTATGTTCCGTCCAGCAGTTAATGAAGAAGAAGGTGAAGAAACTGATGAGGCTGATGAAGAAGAAGATACCCAGAGAGTTGAAGATGCAGAGGACTTGGGTGGTGATGATGAGAACATTGATGAAGTCCCTCATGATGATGCAGATGAGCATGATGTAGAGCCTGACCACTCCAGAACATATGATGAAGACACACAAAAACTGATTGATGAAGCCACAGAGGCCCGGCAGCAGCTTACAGATGCTGAACGCACTGTAAGGGAAATAGAATCTAATATAAGAACATTCCAGCAAAATCTTGAGAAAGATTATGGCTTACAGCAGGAATTTGCCACTCTAGATGGTCAATGTTTGGAATATGAAGACAAGGAGTATATCTATAAACTGTGTCTCTTCCAGAAAGTCACTCAAAAATCAAAGAATGGTGGCATGGAAGTTGGGCTTGGTGATTGGGGAGAATGGGCTGGAGAAGAGGGTAAAAAGTACTCTGTTATGAAGTACACAAATGGAATAGCCTGCTGGAATGGGCCAAATAGAATGACAACAGTAAATATAAATTGTGGTTTAGAATCGAAGGTGACTTCAGTCACAGAACCATTCCGTTGTGAATATAAAATAGAGTTAACTACACCAGCTGCATGTGATGATTCTAATCTCTCACAACAAACTTCACATGATGAACTGTAGGTCAACTAGATATTTCTTTTTCTATGTGATGTGTGTTGAAAGTTAGATTTATAGGTCACTCATTTTGATCAAATTTTGTCACTAAGTTTAAATGATAATGTAGATTTGTCAGGTCAAATTTGTAAATCTAGTTTAGTTATATACTAGACATAAAATGTAGACTTTTATGAGTGTTCTATAATATTTGGTGACTGAAACCCTAAAAAACTGCCTTGCTTTAAACATTGGTAATATTGTTTCTATGTGTGTTACAGAGGGATATCTGCACTGCAACTGATAATAGGTCTTTACCTATGAAATTGCCTTTCTTCAGTACTGGTCATTTCAAATAAAAAACAGTTTGTAATGGCTCTGTATTCTAAATTCAAATTAATTTTGTTTTAAAACCATGACATTCTTTTTACAAACTCAGTCTTTTGTTTTTCGATTAGCGTTGTATTTTCATTACATTTCAACATTTTTCGTCATAGTGGATACTTTAAAAATTCCTGTAATTAGGGAATATGAGTTCCGTCGTGGCACCAACGCGACACAAACGGCATGTAACATCAAAAACGTTTACGGAGAGAACTGTAAAAACGGACGCACAACCCGTTATTGGTTTTCCCAGTTCCGTTCTGGAAATTTTGACTTGAAAAATGAACCTTGTGGTCGTCCGGAGACTTTGGTCAACAATTATGAATTAAAAGCGATTGTGGAAGCTGACGAAACTCAAACTACAGCTGAGCTAGCAGCAGCTTTTAATGTAAGCATCAAAACAATATTGATCCATTTGCGACAAATTGGCAAGGTAAAAAAGCTTGATAGATGGATGCCCCACGACCTTAACGATCGCCAGCGCAACGTACGCGTCGAGGCCTGCCTTGCGCTGCTCAACAGGCAAAGAAATGAAGGAATTTTGAAACGAATTGTTACGTGCGACGAAAAATGGATTCTGTTCGACAATCAAAAGCGCTCAGGAAGTTGGTTAGATCCTGGTTCAGCACCAAAGCAATGCCCTAAACCAAAAATGACCCCTAAAAAGGTGATGGTCACTGTTTGGTGGTCTAGTGCAGATTCACCACAGCTTTTTACAAAACGGCATGAGCATTACTGCAGATGTGTACTGTGAAGAACTGGAGAGAATGATGGAGAAGCTTGCACATCTGCAACCAGCTTTGGTCAATCGGTTGTCCCCACTGCTCCTTCACGACAACGCGCGACCCCATACTGCGCAACAGACAGTCTCCAAGCTGCAAGAGCTGGGGTTGGAAGCTCTCCCTCATCCGCCATGCTCACCAGACCTTGCACCTACCGACTATTACTTTTTCCAAAATTTAGACAACTTTATATTGGGTAAAAAATTCAATTCCCGAGAGGCAGTACAAAATGCCTTTGAAGAGTTTGTTGCCTCCTGTCCAGCTGAAACAAAACGGCAATTTCATAGGTAAAGACCTAATATTTGCAATGTTAAGAAAGAAAAGTAGGCCTATACTATACATTTTAATAAACATTGTTGTTGAACTTGTAGCATTTATCATACATAAATTACGTAATATGTTTAAGATGCCTTATTTATTACACTAAAAACAATCATTTCAAGTGAAGACTGACCTGGCTAACTATTGTTTTTACACATTCCTAAAGTTTAAAGTTGTATTATTTTCTTCTATCAGTAGGACGATTAAAAATCAGAAAATATTGTAAATGATTAATAAAATATTGTTTTAGATTTTTTTGTAGTTTATTTATTACTATAGCCTAGACTAGCTGATGATGCCCTTGATGTGTCTGCATGGATTAAGTTTTAATTTGATACCCTTGGGAGCTCTCTGATTTTCCGGGATAAAATAGCATTTCCATCAAGCCAAATTGGTTGTCATTATGATGTGAAAACATGGGAATAACAAACAAACTTTAAAATTCACAATAAATTTATAAATATCCAAATTACAGTAATGCATGAAACTTCAGTGCTGATAATCACCAACTAGAAATAAAACCAGAATTTATTGGAATCTTTCCAATTAATTATTATTTTTCCAAGCTTAGAAGCTTATTTTTAGAAGCTTAGTCGAACTTTAGAAATCTTCACTTCTTATGTGAATGGCTTCACTCATGCACCAGGCACAAATATTTTGCCAATGTCACATTGAAGGAGAGTACACACTACTGGAGAAACCGGTGAACTTGTCTCACATTTGCTAGGGTTCACCTTGAGTTAGTGGACAACAACACAAATAGAAATTATTAAATAAATAAATTATAATACAATTATTATTTATACATAATATTATTACTTATTATTAATAATGAACACAAAAGTAATTATTATATTAAACATAATATTATGTTTCCAACATATGTTTAATATATGCACAATATATTATATTTATACTGTGCAGGAAAGGTGAACTAGATCAAACACTTTGGAAGAGACAATTAAACTTTAATTTTTTTGTATTCTATAAATTTGCTTAAAAATTTTGCGAAGGGGCCGAAAACAAAAGATAGTAAAGATTTAATGTTAGTTGGATGAGGGAAGTTAGGGGGAAGGCAATCATGCATAGATATGTGGAGCTTAGGACAGTTAAAAAAATATATGGTCCGGGGATCCTTCATCGAGCCCTTCGAGCATTCGGAGATACAGTTATCCCTGATCCGTAGCTTAGCTAAATGTACCGGAGTGCAAGAATGACCAATCTCAGTCGAGATTACTGAAATAATCTTGCGATCAAGATTTATATGGCGGAAAAACCAAGGTTGGAAGGGAACCATTTCCTGTATATCCCCATAGCGCATGCCTTTCAATAATCTTGAGATAGCCCACCTATTATTCCATGAAGCTTATAGATCTGATTTGATGGCTGAGGTTAGATCATGTGAATAATTTTTAAATTTGTAGCACACCCGAATGGGTGGCAGACTTAGCACAGCAGTCTAGTTTCGTTAACGTGGATACCTTTATGGCTGGGGATCCATCCCAATATGACATGAAGGCTCCTTTGTTGACAGACAAAACTTCGCGAATCCTCAGTATAAGTGGAAATCTATTTTTAGATCGAAATGGATTTTGGCCAATAGCCTGCAGGACTATCAGTGATGATCAAGACTTTGTGCAAGTTGTGAGACTCCACATACCTACTTAATCGCCTTCAATATTACCACAGCTTCACCAGTGAAGACTGATGTCTGTGGGGGACATTTAAAAGACAAGACTATACCATATTTGGGGAGCCAGCAAGCAGCCCCTAAAAACCCATTTGCAGAGAGTTTTGAAGCATCAGTGTAAATCGCCAAAAAATCCGGCTGGTGAAAAGAGGGTTTGAGGGAGAAGTAAATAAAGGAGAAGGAAGTCTGGTGAATTCGAGGAAGCTAAGAAGTAATGGTGGATATTTATCTACAGACCTTAATAATTATAAATAATAATATTATTAAGGAAGGCAGACAAGACCAAGACCAAGGAACATATTTACTACGGGGGTTAAGAGTAAGACTGTTGAGAAAGGGATGAAAGCTGAGGAAAGGCACCGACCAGATGAAAGGATAGTTGCAGATGGTTGCAGAGCTTTGGCCATAAATCTGTCAGAGAGTGTCTACGGAGGTCAAGGGGATTGCCACCTACCCCTATATTCAATTTACTCTGTGGTCACCACCTTCCACCTGCAAGGCATTCATTGGAGACGATTTCATAGCTTCCATAATAATTCGCAAACATATATATACTTATTGTATTTTATCTAATTTATTAAGTAGCTAATTTACTAATGGGGTCCTTAATGAAGAGACCATAATCCATATAAATAAAATTTCTTTCCAAAAAACTGACTTCCAAAGCCGTAGGTGTATATAAAGAGTATATTACAAAGATAGGCAAAGTTGACGTGTCAGCACAGGTCAGGCTCGCCCGACTTCAACAAAGTGTGTAAAAAACCAAGAAAAGAAGAAAGTGTGTAGAAATCAAAATTATTTTATACTTTACAGTGGCTTTGGAAGTCTGATTTTTGGAAAGAATTTTTATTTTTAACTTTTTAGTGTACCTACTCTAAATCCCCAGAATGCAGTACCCTGCAGCATCAGAGTTGAGGAGTTGGGACTTGAGTTTAAGTATGAAGTCGTTACTTGACACCTTTAATATGACTTCACCACAAAAACATCCTAAATCGCTATTTTTATGGAGTTCTGTACCCTGCAGCATCAGGGTTGAGAAGTTGGGACTCAGAGTACCTATTATATGAATTCACCATCAAAATTTCTTTATTCCCTAGTTTTGAGGATTTCATGTAGAACGGTACACCTAGGTACAGCATCAGGATTGAGGATTTGGAGTCAGATTTTTTTATCACCTCCACTGAAAAGAAAATTTTTCAAATCGGTTCAGAAACCACGGAGATATGCACCGACAATCGACATACATTAAAAAAAGAGAACCTCCTCCTTTTTTGTAAGTCGGTTAAAAATAACTCACAGAAACGTACACCTCGGTGCGTACAGTGTACACCTACCAACTGATCAGGCAACGAAGTGAAGTCTTTTTGGAAATCATATCCAAGGAACCTCAAGGAACATATTTACTAAATTACTACGAGATCTTATCTGTGGTAGACAAAATAGTTAGTAGCGTCAAAGACCAAAGTAATTTCGGCAAATGTCAAAATCATTGAGTTTACTTTATTGCACCGGTTCCGGTTTATTGATCGATTATTTTGAATGCACATTGAAAGTAAAGCTTAGATTTCTGATTTAGGTTTTTAATTTGGTTTTTAACCATTTAAAACAAGTATTTATCCAAACCAACATTACATCAGAGAAAAGAACTACAGAAAATGGAGACTATAATATTAGAACAACAACGAAGTTATCATGAAGAAAGGGAACTGGCTATGGACGCAATGGTTAAAGAGATTTTACGTAAAAAAACTGGGGTAAGTTGTACTAATTATCCTTCTGAATCTCCTATTAACTTGAAACCAAAAATAGGGGAAATGTAATCTAACTTAAAAATAACTTTTTCAGCATCGTGAAACAATCAATGCGGATCATCGTTTAAAAAATTTACATGATGTAAGTTTAGCTGATTTCGACCCACGACTTCCGCGTGGTTTAAGTTTTTTGATTCCTGCGGGAGCTCCTTAATTTTCCGGGATAAAAAGTAGCCTATGTCACTCTCCAGATCTTCAACTATACCCATACCAAAAATCACGTCGATCCGTTGCGGCGTGATTGAAGATTGATTCAAACAAACACTTTTGCATTTATAATATTAGTATGATTACGCTTCTTTTCCTTCCTTTCCTTGGTTTTTTAAGCGACAACCAACAAAACTATTGTGTAGCCAAGTTACACAAATAAATCCTACAATACAGGCAATAATAATAGGTCTTTACCTATGAAATTGCCTTTCTTCAGTATTGGTCATTTCAAATAAAAAAAAGTTTGTAATGGCTCATGGTCGTCCGGAGACTTTGGTCAACAATTATGAATTAAAGGTGATCGTGGAAGCTGACGAAACTCAATCTACAGCTGAGCTAGCAGCAGCTTTTGATGTAAGCATCAAAACAATATTGATCCATTTGCGACAAATTGGCAGGGTAAAAAAGCTTGATAGATGGGTGTCCCAGAACCTTAACGATCGCCAGCGCAACGTACGCGGCGAGACCTGCCTTGCATTGCTCAACAGGCAAAGAAATGAAGGAATTTTGAAACAAATTGTTACGTGCGACACGGTTTTGAAAAATTAAATGGATATAAAGCATCTAAACTATTTAATAATATCAATGCGGTTTAAAACTAAGGTAATTAGCGTTCACTTTATCACTTATTACGATACTGATAAGAATAATGTAGTAAGTCAATACGATATAGTAAAGTTCATTCATTTATCTATTGATATCATATTAATTTTATTGATAGTAAAATAAATGACATGTTCTCAGTCTCCCCTAATAAACAAATTCCTTGGAACACAAAACCTATTTCCGGATAAAAGTAGAGGTTTTGTGTTGCAAGAAATAAAGCTGTTATGTATTTATGATTAATTTTTGTTATAATAATTAATCTAACATCAATGAACTGTTTACAAACATTCTATAATACAATGAACAATTATGTTATACTTATTAACCCCCGACGCAAAAAGAGTTTTATTTACTAAGGCTTGATGTGAGAACAAGAAAATGGCTTTACTTATAAAAAACTCTTTGATTTTCTTGAATAAAAGGGGATGTCTGTGCTTGTGATACATGCTGTTTCTGTACCACACTTAAACTTGTCAAAATTGGTTAAACCGTGAAAAGGTTACAGACAGAGTACAGACACTTTTTTGCATTAGTATAAATCACTAACATACGAGTAGTATAAAACAAAGTCGCTTCCCGCTGTCTGTCCCTATGTATGCTCTTTCTTCTGTCTTTCTAACTAGATCTTTAAAACTACGCAACGGATTTTGATGCGGTTTATTTTAAAATAGATAGAGTGATTCAAGAGGAAGGTGTGTATATTAATATCAAATCAAATCAAATATTCTTTATTCAAATAAACTTTTACAAGTACTTTTGAATCGTCAAGTGAATCTACCACTGGTTCGGAATGCCATTCCTACCGAGAAGAACCAGCAAGAAACTCGGTGGTTGCTTTTTTTAAATAATTCATTTACAATTACTATATCAATGTGTACATAAGTAACCGCTGTCCCCAGCATTGCTGGAGCGATCAAATCCATGCTCCTCTATCATTTACATAATCTTCAACAGTATAATAAGCTTTTTTCAGGAGCATACTTTTAATGGATTTCTTAAATTTGTTTATTCAATTCATGTCAAAGACGGGCAGACAGAAAGTAGCCCCATTCCCGCCGGTGGCACCCGTTCACGAGCATGACGCATGATCCAGCCATTGCTTCGCTCGACCATATTTGAGGGAACGTAACAAAATAATGTATAATACATGCATAATATAGTAGAGAAACACTGATAATTTTAGAGGTTTCCAATGTGATGTCGTAAATAAACACATATTTACACGCAAACGCTGGCTGAACCCTACAAGATAGATCAAAATAATGTACTGTCATATTGTACAGTTTAAAAAGGTCTACAAAAATAGTCCGCGATAGTATATATCTATCTCTTAAGGATAACCCACAATAACCATTTTTTGTCCTTCACTTTTTACGAGAAATAATGGCTTATTTACGAATTCGAGCGATTTTAAGCAATACAGCATTAATCCTTATCCAATTAAGTATCTTATAGACATTCTGTAGTATATTTAGGTATTAGTATCAGCATTGCACCCGTGCGAAGCCGGGGCGGGTCGCTAGTAAGAAATAAACTTACTTTTTAGCTCCGAATTTACATTACTAACTAGCAATTTTAGTGTGATTTTAGTTACAATTTATTGAAGTGAAAACTTCTTTAGCCGCGTTGAGCACTTTTTGGTAGGGGGTAAACTTGTAGATTCGCGTCACCGTCACCGACATGCTCGTTACGAAGACAAAAGGTCTTAAATATAAAAATACTACATTCGAAATTAAACTTTAATGCCTTAGCGTCCATTTTGCATTTAGTGTTTGCTTTGATATGATTTTACATACATTGGCATGTATCTATGTTATGTAACTTGTGATTAACGTGTAATATGTAAAAATCGCTAGCGAACCTTGTGAATAAAAATAAAATAAAATAAAAATTTCACTTCTATCGGCAGTCCCTATGACTGCCAATTTATTTTTAACCGATTTCCAAAAAAGGACGAGGTTCTCAATTCGGCGCGTATGTTTTTTGTTGATAAATTGTAACAAAATATTTGCATTACTTTGTATGTATCGAGTTATATTGTTCCGATAACGTACCAGGTTAACGAGTGCCTTGATAAGTATGTTTACGTGATTAATGTATCCGTTTCGGTAAAGGGGTGTTTTGTCGTAGATTATTCAGCACGAAAGGTCAGACAGCGCTTGACAAGTCGCTGGTCGCGAAGAAGGGGGCCAGTAAAGCCAAGGCCACAACGCAACAGCGGCACAAGGAGGTTGCAGCTATTGAAGCGCAAGTTTACAGGTGATTTAGGTGATCCCCTCTTCTTCTCGGTAGGAATGGCATTCCGAACCAGTGGTAGATTCACTTGACGATTCAAAAGTACTTGTAAAAGTTTATTTGAATAAAAATCATTTTGAATTTGAATTTGAATTTGAATTTTTATTTCTTTTAGAATGTTCCAACCTTAACTGGATATGGCATGAACGGGAAACCTGGAGAATAGATATTGAACAATTATATTGCCGTCGCGCTGCTCCTCGAATAGAATTCTCGATTCCACAACTGCAGCTTGGACTGATAATACCTATGAAAAACAGTCGAATTATTACTCTCGTATTTTTCTGTTTCCTCCTCCAAAACAGAACCGATTTTTTTTCAAGAATAGGTAATTTAAGCAGGACTCAGGCTATGAAATAGAAAAACATCCGATCTGTCACATTTATTTTCGGGATGTCTGATGATGCTGCGAAAACTGGACCATTTTTGCAACTTTTGAAGGTTCCTTGGTCTTAAAATTATTAATTTATTTAAAAAATCATAACATAGGAGCATGGCACGGACACATATGTATTTTATGGTACAAAAATATTTTCTTTACACCACGGAGGAAACAGACAAATGTTTTTGTATGGAGAATCCGCCGGGAGAATAGGGATGATGCCTATATCAAAAATAAATTATTTCTAACTGATTATTAAATAGAGGGTCTTCCAAAAGACGTAAAATTCACATCCTCGGTTAGTTTTAAGTTTCATAACCATTTTAAAAAATTAAAGAAAAAAAGTGCGTTGAAATTTGATGACGTCACTATTGTGAATTTCATACAAGTTGTACTTAATATTATAATATCAATGTGGTGTTATTTAATCATGTACATAATTCTTGACTCTTGGATAGCAATTCATTTATACCTGATAATTCAGTTAAAGATTGTGTGAAAGGAAATTGATTGCTTGCAATTTGATACAATTCCGTTTGTAACAATAGTTTTTTGGCATTGTTGTATCGATAGAACAATTCATAAGTTGGTAACCAAACAAATAAATAGCAAATATATTTGTTTTTGCATTTGACACGTGGATATAGAAGCTACGCTTTGATAAACTCTTTCATCATATAAGTCAGAGTAATTAGCTCTATTATTAAAAGGCTGATATAATTTTCCTCATACTATCAAAACATTTATCAACGTTTTAAATATTCCATTGTTTAATGGGAAAAAAACATGTATACAATAAGTGTGCTCATACAGAAATGGTAACCGCAATTAAAACATATAATATCTTCAATTTGTAAACTGCCGATAAGTTACTTAGCATACGTCACAGTGACTGGATATTACTTAATTAGTAACTGGCTGACGCCTGCGACTTAGTCCGCGTGGAATTTGTTTTTTTATTCCTAATTTTCCCGTCTCTTCAAACTCGATTCGTTGCTCTGTTGCGGCGATATTGAAGGACAAACCAACAAACAGTTACACATTTCGCATTAATTAAACTATGTACTTGTGTTTAGTCATCAATATTCACATGCATCAGTAACTTCAGAACGTCTATGAAATGTTTTGCATAATATTCATATCAATACACATGTCCTATTAAATTAACATATAAAAAACTTCATTTATTTAAGTTAATTGTTAAGTTGAATGCGTAATTATCGTTATCATGACTGTTTTTGAACCAACTGAACCAATAGTGAATACTTGAATTTTCCTGATGGAAAATGTTTTACTACTATAAAATCTGAACAACATTATTTTTTGTTAATGAATTCTTTATTTAGTTAGAGTTTCTCTACGTCATAATATTTATATGTATACGACGTTTTCATCTCTGTCCATACAATTTTTAGCCGTTACGTTTCTTCTTCAAACCGCTTTGACGGTTTTTTATTTATTGCATTTTTTTTTTAATTTTTGATGTGATAACGTCTTATAAATCGATGAACACCGGCTGCACGCACGAAAAAGTGTCACGTTCCTCCTGAGCCTGAACGTGCAAGTGAGAGCGCGGAACAAGCGATAGAGAGGCACGATCGCGTGACGTCAGAGCTAGTAGTTCGAATAGTTCTGCTACTGGAGCGCCGCCATGCGAGCGCGCGAGGTAACTTCTAGTTAACTCGTAAAACTATAGTCCGTAAACCGACTTTACAGACATGAGACAACCGTAATTTAACATAGGTAAATAACACAATTTTTATACGACTGCCTGACAAAAGGAGTATATTATATAAATGTATATAAATGTATGTATGTATGTATGTATGTATGTGAGTTTGTATATTCCACCATAACTTCTATACGTCTGAACCGATTTTGATAAATGAGGTATCGTTAGAATCCCTAGCTTATTCCGGGTGACATACGCTAGTAAAATTTAAAAAAAAATTATGGGGTGACCATGGTCCCGCATTAATTATTAGTCTTTAATGCGGGGCCATCAATCAATTATTATCCCATCAATTTTTTCAAGTTGAAAAGAAAAATTCGAAAATAAGATTAACTATATAATCATTAGAAAATGATGAGTAGATTCCATAAAGATATACTTATATAACACTATAGTACAATATCCAGTGATTCTTAACTTTTTAGTTTGTTTTTGGCAGGGCAGTGGTGTCTTTTATTTTTTTTTTTTTAATCACTAACTTGTTTTGCTATAGGTTCGCGAACATAGTAAGCAATGCCCGTGCGTCCACAATAGAGAACGTTACGAGCGAACGGGCGAGCGTCGCGACGGGAGCGATGACGATAGTGACGCCTCCGTCACTGGCGATGTGGATTCCGATGACGATGAAGTGCCTTACAACCCCAAGTACTTACCGCTGGGTTGGGACGGAAAGGTGATTGCTACGGTTAGGCTGAGATCTATAGAGCGTACTTTGACTTGGCTCAGACTTTACTCAGAGTCAAAACGAGATGGACTTATGTGAGTAACATAAATCTGTCTCGTTTTAACCATGTCTTAAGTTTAAGCAAAGTCAAAGTTCGCTCCATAGATGTCACACTTAGAATAAGGTTTATGTTATAAGCGACTCGATGCGCGGCCCGAGCCGCAGGCGAGCGTCGCCATCCATTACTGGAGACGTCGACTTCGATGAGAGATCGATGGTAACCAGTAAGAGCGCTATCACTGTAAATGCGAAATTGTTGTCATTTCGAAGTTGTCATGCGAAGTTTGGGATCATTGTAAATTTTAGTTACAATTTTATTCTATACTCGCGCGACTTTGTCCGCTTTATTTTATTTTATACCACTACAAGTTAGCCCTTGACAGCGATCTCTCCTAATGGTAAGTGATGATGCAGTCTAAGATGGTAGCGGGCTAACCTGTTACGGGTTTAAACATTGTAAGGGGCTGGACCCAGGTAGATGTCTAAAGGCCTAGCGCCTGGCGACTCTAAGTGAGATAAGTCAGTTGACACCGCACCGTCTTCACCTGAGTTCAGACGTGCGATATTAAGTTGTGTCTCACACCGCGATCTAGGGTATTATCGCGTTACAAAGTCACCCATTGTAATATTATTAGTGATACGACTTATTCATATTTAATCGTCGTGTGTATAATATTAATATTAGTAAATAAGATTGAGACATTAGTTACTTTGAGAGTTTAAACAACCGAAAAAAAATTAATTATTCCTATCTGTATTTTCAGCCTATCCCTTACTGGCTATACAAACTGCATGGTCTCAACATAAGTTACTCGTGCGAAATATGCGGTAACTTCACATACAAGGGCCCCAAGGCGTTCCAGCGCCACTTCGCAGAGTGGCGCCACGCTCACGGCATGCGCTGTCTCGGCATCCTCAACACGGCTCACTTCGCTAACGTCACGCAGATTGAAGACGCGCTCGCGTGTAAGTACACCCCGTGGACACCGCACATACCAGGGGCCAAGGCTTTCCAGCGCCACTTCGCAGAGTGGCGCCACGCTCACGGCATGCGCTGTCTCGGCATCCCCAACACGGCTCACTTCGCTAACGTCACGCAGATTGAAGACGCGCTCGTGTGTAAGTACACCCCGTGGACACCGCACATACCAGGGGCCAAGGCGTTCCAGCGCCAGTATGGTTTAGTTGATTATTGAATAAACAGAACATGTACGAATTTAAACCGAAATTTTTTGAGTGAGTGAGTGTCCTATTAAAAATGTTTTTTTATTACAGTATGGGAAAAAATTAAAAACCAAAAGGAGGGTGAGAGGTTTATAGCAGAAAACGACGAAGAGTATGAGGATTCGCAAGGAAATGTTGTTAACAGAAAGACGTATGAAGATTTGAAAAGACAAGGTCTTCTTTAAAATTAAAGTATTATACATACTTACATGTTGGGATAAAATAAGTGTATGTGGATTAATAAATAAATTAATAAATCATTGCCTATGTTATGTAATTTACAGATTTTCCTAGAAATAAATAGAATGAACTGAATGATATTGTTGTACAATATACCCTGCAACTACTTCAGTACCCAAGTTCATCTGCAAAGAAAACTAAATCGAGTAGGTAGCGGTTGCACTTCAAGGCTATGTTTCATACAGGATAGGCTTACTCTGAGAGGATAGGTCATAGGACATAGGCATAGGCATTGGTCTTATGATTTAGGCCTGTTCCGATATACACTGCGAGCACTGTAAGTTGTGACGTCAATTTAGTATACTGCGAAGCCGTTCTTTTATAGTTGGCTATAGTGGTTACTGTTTAAAGCACAACGCAGTCCAGCTGTTGATCTCGTGACCAAAGCGCTGAGAGCTCAGACTATAGCACCTCACGTCGAAAACGCCAGTGTTCATAGTACAAAAATGGCGACGATTTATGACGTCATAATATATTTCCCTAGGATACTGCGGCAGTATACTGTCAGTCCATAACAGAACGAATTTCTCCCCAGTAAGAGCACTGAACAGTGCTCGCAGTGTATATCGGAACATACCCTTAAAATACGTTATAACTGACGTAAGCAGAGTTACAATACGTCTTATTTTTAACCCGGCGTCATTGTGGGATGAGGTGGGTCAATATAACCCGTGTATGTAATGTACGACATTATTCGTAATCTTTGTCGTTATAAAGTTTATTTACACTCTGATCTTAGGAATAAAAGAAAAAACATATGAATCACAGAACATTCATTCAAAATATTTAACCTTTTACTCAAACTTTCAAAATATTAACAAAATTGAGATCCCTTAGAAATTCATCACCTTAATACCTACGCTAAAATATAGTTTTTTCAGTCATAATTGCACTAAAATAATAAAATCAAAAACATGAACGTAAAAAACTTGAATAAACACAATCAAATATAACACACAAAAATAAGGCGCGAAATTTTGTTACGTAAATTGTGAGCATGGGTCATATTTACCCTTTTGACAAATAAGCACAATTGGCTCCCAGCGCGGTCACCGTTGGACTCATTTCTTTTCGGAAACATTTAGAACACAGCGTTGGCTCCACTACTGAGAAGACTGGCAACGCCGCTCGCTCACGTAAAAATATACCTGGGTCACCCTTTTTTTTTTTTTTTTTTTTTTTTTTTTTTATAACGCTGGGAAATGCGTTTAGGCATCCCCCCCGGAGATAGTGCAGGAGTCTGCACTCCCTCCAGAGGGGTATGTGGGACTCACTGACAGTGACAGAGCAGAATACCCACTAAAACCCAGCGGACCCGTCTTCCGTAGTAATGGGGCGGCACAGGATCACAAAAAGTATTCTACTGTGCCGTCTCAACGGTAGAGCCACTTTATTATATTGGCCTCTACGGGGTTCCCTGACCCAACCTCAATGACGCCGGGTTAAAGAGGTCTTCATGACGTATTATTACTAGCTAGCAGCCAGGAATCTGGAGCTTGGCTTGTCTAAATTTTGAAGCTGTTATACTCTTTAAACTCTGAGTTGTTAGCCAGATGCAATGACTAGGGAAACTATTAGTGGCCAGATGTTAATTAAAAAAAAAAAAAAAAAATTGGTTACCTTGGCTTGTCAATGTCAAATGTTAAATATAACGTGCTCTTTTGTAATAAGTGTTCTATGTCACAGTGTCGGTGCTCCGTAAAACGTAGTGGTTATATTCTCTTTGGTGCTCCGTGCTCGTCATACTTGTCTCTGGTGCGAACAACAAGGGGGAAACGTTGGAAGTAAAAGGCGCGATTTTAGATAATATTTTTCAAAAAATTTAATTTTACTAGTTTTTCTTCATAGAAGTTGACTGAAATTGCATTTCGGTGCCCCCATCATGAGGGGCGCCAAGGCAAAACGGAAAAAACAGGAGACGTCGATGAGTGATGAGTCCAGATCTTCAAGTGACTTGGAAAGCGAGGACAATAAATATTTACCTTTTAAAATTCACAATTACTCGAGAAAATATTCCGAAAATAGCCGCGGAGAGGAATTTATTGTGTTTCTCTCAAGTAATATTGCAGAAAAACCTATCGGAGAGAAAGACAAATTGGCAATTTCGTCAGCTATTAGACAATATTGTGTTAACGGAGTGAAATACCTGAAAGCAATTAATAAATACAAAATTGGCATTGTTTTCGACCTTGCAAATAACGCGAACGTATTCTTAAGTAATGAGAAATTCCATAAAAATGTGAATATGACACCAAGTATCCCAGCTGCTGCCACAGAAATCACCGGAGTCCTACGGGGAGTTCCTCTTGGATTATCGAACAAAACAATATTTTCTCTATTGGCCAGTACAAGCAACGTGATTCAAGTAAGGCGTCTTATGACGAGGACTAGGGTAAATGATGATTTCGAATATAAGCCTACAGGAACGGTGGCTGTGACATTTGCAGCTACTCAACTACCTCAATATGTTCATTTAGACTCTTGGAGACACGAGGTGAGTCCTTTTATTCCTCCAGTTAAGCAGTGCTTACAGTGCTTAAGATATGGACACATTGCTAAATTTTGTAAAAACCCAGTGAAGTGCTCCATATGCACAGAGAATCATAGTTACAAAAATTGCACTGTTGAGACTTCGAGTGCAAAATGCTACAATTGTGATGGAAACCATATTGCTGTATCAGCGGAATGTCCGATAAAAAAACAAAAAATAAACGAAAATAAAACTAAGGCGAGAGCTTTTCAATATGTAGATTTATTCGATGAAAAAACATTTCCAAAATTAACAAATGACCCTAACAAACAATTACAACATTTACTCAAAACAGATATTTTTATGAATTTAATTGTAGAATCAATCGTCAAAATCATATCCACTAAAACAGATAATAATCCTGTTAGTTCAGAGACTATTAAAAACATTCTCCTTGAAACTTTCCGTAAAAAAATACCCCATTCAAAAAAATAATGGACTATATTAATATAGTCCAATGGAATGCTCAAAGCTTACTATGTAATCGACATATTTTAACTCAGTTTTTATATGAGAATAACATACACATTGCTATAATTAGTGAAACATGGTTAAAACCTGAACAGAAACTTAATATACGCGGTTATAAAATTGAAAGAAAAGATGTAGGTAGCAAACACAATGGTGTTGCACTCATAATACACAACAGTATATCATATACAAAAATAGATACATATTGTGACAACGCTCATCAAAATATTTGTATAAGAATTAAGCTTTATAATCAAGAAATAAGTATTATTAGTTTTTATAGCCCACCTAATGCAAATTTTAATAAAAACAACTTAGATACGTTAATTAAAAATATTCCGAAGCCTCTTATCCTTGGAGGCGATTTTAATGCTAACCATACATGTTGGGGTAGTAATACTATAAATTGCAGAGGTAGAGATCTTCTTGATATTATTGATGATAACAATTTAGTACTTTTGAACAGCGGGGAGCCAACTACAGTTGGTTCATTAACGTGGCGCCCAAATGCTTTAGATTTGTCCTTAGTTTCTCCATCTCTTGCATTAGCTTGTGATTGGTCAGTGCATGATGATCCTTTAGGCAGTTATCATTTACCTGTAATTTTAAAAATACTTATTAATAGCAATAATGACGATGCAGACAAAGATAATAATAATTTACCAAAATTTCCAAATTATAAGTGTATTAACTGGGATATTTTTAAACAAGAAGTTCAAAATTTGTTGTTAGATTTTAGTGTAGATACAGAATTTCCTCTAAATTCATATAATAAATTTATTGAAATTTTACATAAAGCTGTTCAAAAGTCAATCCCTAATAATTATAAACCTCACAATAATAGTGTAAATAATAAACGCAAAAGGCTGTGTCTCCCCTGGTGGAACAATAAATGTAGTGTTGCAGTTCAAAATTGTAAGCAGGCATATGTAATATTTAAAAATGACCCTAGACTCGAAAATTATTTAAGCTTTAAAAGACTGCAAGCATTAAAGAAATTAACTCTAAAAAGAGAAAGGGAAAGTAGTTGGAGTGAGCTGTGTCATTCCTTTAATCGCAACACCCCAATGACCATAATATGGTCATTTATGAAAAAATTTAACAAAACTTATTCTTATAAAAAAATGTATAATAAAAATGATTGGATTTTGAATTTCTTAAAAAAGTACACACCAGATTATGTAAAAATAGATAAATTACCATATGTAGAAAAAAATAATCCTACCAACGAATTTATTTTAAATCCCTTCACAATTAAAGAACTTAAAGCAGCTATATATAGCAGGAAAGACACAGCTTTTGGCCTGGATGGCATTCCTTATGTTTTGTTAAAGAATTTGGATGAAAATGGACTCAGGATTTTGTGTAATATTTTTAATCATTTATGGAAAGGGAACTTCATCCCTGATGATTGGAAAGTTGATTGTTTGATACCAGTCTTAAAGCCTGATAAAAAAGAGTTTCATGAAGACTCTTATCGACCCATAACTCTGACTTCTTGTATGGGTAAAATTTTTGAACAGCTTTTAAAACAGCGTATTGAATACTTCATTGAAAAAAATAATATATTACCTCATAATCAATATGGATTCCGAAAGGGAAAGTCTGCTCAAGAAAGTATTGCTTTGCTGCAACTTGATATTCAAAAGTCAATTGCTCAAAAAAATTTCCTTGTTTCTGTTTTTCTAGATATTGAAGGTGCTTTTAATAATGTTAATCTTAAGATTCTTTGTGAGGAACTTATCAAGATAGGTTTACCTGTAAAATTAATAAAATGGATTTTTAACTTTTTATATGAAAGAAAAGTATTTGTTAAACATGGAAACCTATATGGACCTAGGTATTCTTCTAAAGGTGTTTGTCAGGGAGGAATATTGAGCCCTCTAATATTTTTACTATATATACATAAATTAAATATGAATTTAGGATCTTTTACATATAATTTACAGTATGCCGATGACTTAGTTATTTATTTATCTGGAAACTCTTTAAATCAAATAACAACTAATATTAACCAAAGTTTAATGTATTTAAATAGATATTTTAATTACTTGGATTTACATATTAATTCTAAAAAATCTAAAGTTGTTGTCTTTGGTAAAAGAAGTCATCCTTCTATTCATATTTATTATAATGAAAATCAGATAGCTCAGACATCAGAGGTAAAATTTTTAGGTGTTCTATTTACTAGTAATATGTCATGGAATAAATATGTTGATTACATAGTGGCTAGAGCTACTAGAGCTTTGAATATCTTGAAATCACTAGCTAAAACCTACTGGGGAGCTGATCCCAAAATTCTATTATTACTTTATAAGTCCATTGTCCGAAGTCATTTTGAATATGGTGCTATATGCTTTGCTTCCAATAAAACTCTAATTAAAAAACTAGAAGTTGTCCAAAATACTGGTTTACGCCTTATTACAGGTGCCTTCAAAACAACACCAATTAATGTTCTGCAAATTGAATGCAATATTCCACCTCTTAGTATACGCTTTACCTATTTAAAAAATAAATTATTATTGAAATTATACTCATTGAAAAGTAATAAACTTTTTATAAACATTTTAAATGCTCATTCTGCAATGTTAAACACAAATTCCTTGTTCTTGCTACATAATTTCTCTGAGTATTTACAGTCACTCGAATCCTCAAACATTCACAGAACAGAGACTACTTGGCCATGCTTTGAAGGAGCATATGAAAGTTACTATTTGAATATTAATGTAGAAATAGATTCTTCTCTTTCCTCGAAAGAATTATTTTATGACAAGCTTTCGAACTGGGTAAACTACAGAATTGTATACACTGATGCAGCAAAGAATGAAAATAGTACTTCAATCGCCATTTATGATACTCAAACAAAGCTTGGTTCTGGTGAAAAAATTGATCCAAATGCAAGTATTTTTACAGCGGAGTCACTTGCTATCTTGTCAGCTTTACATTATATAGAAAATAGAAAAACAGAATCGTCAAAATGGGTAATTGCCAGCGATAGTATGAGTGTACTTAGATCTATTTCTAACTGTAAGATGGATGCTAAACTAAATTATATTATTTATGAAATCAAGAAGAAAGCTTACCAACTTTACCTGAATGGTTTTGATATTGCCTTTATTTGGGTTCCGGCACACTCAGGAGTAAAAGGAAATGAAAATGCAGATTTCCTTGCAAAAGCCATATCAAACGTGTCATCCGAAAATAGCACTAGCTGCCACTGTCAAAAAACCAATGCTGCTGCCCTCCCTTATACAGATATACATAAAAACCTAATAAATACATTGGAGAATAACTGGCGAGAAATGAGGAATTCCCCTGAAAATGAGCATAAAGGATTGTGGTATAAAAATTTAAATGATAATATTAATCAAAAGCCATGGTTTTGTAAAGAGAAGATTTATAGTAATCGGAAATATTACTCTGTTATTTGCCGCTTAAGGTTTGGACATTGCCGCCTAAATTCACATTTACACAAAATGAAAATATTAGATTCGCCGTCATGTAATTTCTGCAACACTAATGAATCCCAAACTCTGGATCACATTTTCTTTTCTTGTTCATCTTTTGGCATCCAGCGCCTTGTGCTAATTGATGACCTAAGTTATGTTTATAAGAAGATTGAAGACGTACCGCGCTCATTAAAGGAGTTATTGAAGAATCCATTAAATTATAAATATCTATATAAATTCGTTACAAGTACTGTTCAAGAAATTTGAATAATGATAATGTTTAGACCTGGATTAGACTTATTTTGAAAACAAAGGAGAGAAAAAGAAAGATACATTCAGATGAATCCTTAGGGATTATACAGTATAAAAAGAAAATACTAAAGAAAAACGATTGAATAGGCTTTGCCTTTATATAAAAAATAATACGGAAAAGAAATATTACTGAATAGGCTGTATGGTCTTAGACCTTTGCCTGTCCCGAAAGGGGACAAAATGAAAAACAACAACAACATGTCTCTGGTGCTCGTGCTCGTGGTAATGTCAAGTGTCGAATGTTCAATAAATTTTAGTTAAAATTTCTTCGATTTCTTCCCTTTTTTATATAATAATCAGCTATGTGTGTCGTAGTGATGCAGTGAAAAATTAAAATGGCTGAGGGAAAAAGTCGTAGTCAAATATTTACCGGTGCCCGAGTGTTAGGTTATGTTAGTACACAAATACCTTTTATATCCCGATTTATTAAACGAAGAGGCGAAACCTTGCTATGTACTAGTGTAGGTAAATGGTTTCATACATACGGATGCGATAAATTTCGGTTGTTAAGTGTAAGTGGGGAACATCCAGGTCCCATAACATGTATGAGTGGCGACAGCTATCACGTGTACACAGCGAGTGGAAACAATATTTACGCGTGGAGACGAGGCTGTGAACTTAAACACGTTTATAAAGGCCACCAGGCACCCGTTCGCCTAATCTTACCTTTCGCTATACATATTATATCCATAGACAGAGCTAATGTTCTGAAAATATTTGATATAAAAGAAGAAACAGAGTTTCTTGATCTCCAATTTAAAGTGAAACACTTTAAGATATCGACAATATGTCATCCACCTACTTATATCAATAAAATATTGCTTGGCAGCAGACAAGGTCAGCTGCAGCTTTGGAACATTAGAACTTCAAAATTAGTGCATACATTTAAGGGATGGAAGTCTTCCGTTATTGTAACAGAGCCAGCACCTGCTATAGATGTGGTTGCCATCTCTTTAGCAAATGGGAGAATTATTCTTCATAATCTCCGCTATGATCAGGTGGTTATGGAGTTTCTCCATGACTGGGGACATGTTTGTAGTTTATCATTCCGCATGGATGGGGTACCCATGATGGTAACCGGCAGCACAAGTGGAAACTTAGTCATGTGGGATTTGGAAGAGAAAAAAGTGATGTCACAAGTGCGTTCTGCACATTCCTCTAAAATAGATGGCCTGCAATGTCTCATGTCAGAACCATTGATGGTAACTAACTCTCGAGATAACTCTTTGAAGATGTGGATATTTGACTTACCTGATGGTGGAGCGAGGCTGCTTAAAAAGAGGTATATTATGATCCATATTTAATTTTAAATTGCAGTGAAAATGAACATTTAAATTAATTGTAAATAATTAATTTAAATGTTCATTTTAATTTTTTTTTAAATCTAAGTAAGTAATAATTTAAGCAAAACTTAAGTAATGGTTAAAAAGATATTTACACATTACAATCAACTTAAAAATAATGAAGTAAATTCTTTTTTTGTAGAGAAGGCCATGCTTTACCGCCGACTCTGGTGCGGTACTGTGAGCCGACAGGTGAAAACATCCTTGCTGCAGGCAGGGACAGCAGTCTCCATATCTTGAATACAGTCACTGAAACATTCAACAAAAGCATGGGAATAGCATCCACAAATAGAAAAGCTTCCAAGAAGAAAGGTAAAATATGAGCCTTGAATATTATTTAACATACAATAAAAGTACACTCAGAAAAATAAACTCACTCACTGACTCACTCATCAAAGCCCAGACCAAACCCTAAGTCCCAAGAAAGCTGAAATTTTGCAGAGTAGTTCCCTTTATTAATTACTAGCTGAGGCCCGCGACTACGTCTGCGTGGATTGAGGTTTTTTGGTTCCCGTGGGAACTCCTTAGTTTTCCGGGATAAAAAGTGGCCTATGTGTTATTCCAGACTATAATCTAACTCTGTGCTAAATTTCATCCAGATCCATTCAGCTGTTTGGGCGTGATTGAGTAACAAACATCCATATATCCATCCAAACTTTCGCATTTATAATATTTATTTGATAGTACTTTATAATTATTTTGTAAAGGGAACTACTGCAAAATTTGCACAAGAACTTGGAGCAGATTTTTAGAAATTCATAGTCTGGAGTCCTATAGCTAAACCGCTGTAAGCTTGACTCTCCTGATGGTCTGCAGGATGCGGGGCGGGAGCGCGCTCAACCAATCAACTAGTTTGCCGGTGTCGGCCGGCAGTGACTGACGTGAACGCTAGTCTGCTTATGAAATTTTTCTAGCGATTGCTTACACACGATAATATTAATCTTGCGACATGGATCAGGATAACCTACCTACTCTGTTTAATAAAAAATTGAATATACAATCAAAAATTATATTATTTAAATGTTGCCAAATTTATTATGATAATATGTATATATTTTTCTATTTCCTACTTTCAATTATTATGTCTGTGATAAATAAATAAAATTAATAACGACCATTTTTTATTAATATTAGTTCTAATAAATGTAAAATAAACTTTAAAAAATACTTAAAATAAGAAAAATATATTTCATTAAAAATATATCATAGGTGTAAATATATCAATCTTAAGATCAATTAAATCTCAAGATACGAGTCATTAAGTCGTATCGTGTATAGCCGGTTGCATCACCCGCCCCGCGCCCCGCAAACCATCAGGAAGGCCATGCTTACGGCGGTTTACCTATAGTCTTGAGCAATACCAAGAATGAAATTGATAAAATTGACATTTGAATTTAATTGATTAAGTTTTGCCTATATTTCTCTGATTTAATACATTATAATAACATGTAAGTTAAGTCCATTTTTAATACATGCATATATACTTTTAACAGATAAAACAAAAGTAGATCCCCTCATTCTACCACCAATAACAAAGTTGAGTTCCTGCATGCAAAGGGACAAGCAATGGGACAGCATTGCATCACTTCATGAGAACCAGCACATTACAACTACATGGTCTTATAACAAAGTATGTATGGGCAGTCATATACTGACACCTCAAGGAATCGGAAAAAGTGATGCAGCAACTTGCTTGACGGTTACACATTGTGGAAATTTTGTTATTATAGGTGAGTTTTTCCTGCTTTGTCTAAGGCTAGAATGAAATAGTATTGGTTTTGTTTTTTTATGCACTTTAGGTACACTGTAGGTACACATATTGACGTCCATTACTTACATATAAAAAATGATGGTGGTAATTAGTTACGGTATCTTAAAACTAAAGCTACGAGGGTTCCAAACGCGCCCTGGTCTGAGAAGAGCCCACAACAAACTCAGCCAGGTATTTTTTTCATTATCACCATTTCACAAATCATCTTAAGTAAGAAACTATCAGAGCCATTAAAGAAAATTATTGATATTGTATTGCTGAAGCACTATAAAATATGACTTGCTGGTCATTATCCTGGAGAAAAATTATTTATTCTTCTTCGTTCTTCGTGTCCTGGGATAATTTTCCGCACTTGGTTGTAGGCATCCGCTGTGCGTGGAAAAATAAAAAAGATTTATTATTGGTACATGCAAACAGCCTTCAGGTTCTAGAAGTTTAAGCATTTAAGTCACACTAAATTGATTTATTGCGTGTAAAAAAGCATTTTTTTATAAATCACAGTAAGTCCTGTGTGCCCTGTGTATTAATCTACTTTAAATTGATCTCCGACAGTTTGTATGAAGGTAAAGTTCCATGTAAATAAAGCTTTGCATAAAGATCTGTCTGCATCATAATCTTTATTATTATATACTATATCTATATCTTTATTATTTAATATTATGGAAGTTAGTATTGTAATACCAATGTAATGTAAATGAAATATTATGTTGTTCCCCATAGTTACTTTATTAAAAACCTTTATTTTCAGGTTACAGTAATGGTCAGGTTCACAAATTCAACATGCAGTCTGGCATACATAGGGGTCACTATGGAAATGAAGACAAGAAAGCTCATAAAGGAGCTCTACGAGGAGTTGAGACAGATCTGTGCAATCAGAGAGTGATCACAGTTGGCGGTGATGATAGACTCAAGTTTTGGCATTTTAAAGATGGTATGATTTTTGTTTTGCATGCTCATTGATTGATAAGGATGTGTTGTTGATCTGAGAAAGGAGTGAATACTCGGCAACTAACCTTACTAAACTTTGTTTTTAGCAACGTCTCCTTACCACGTGTTAAGATTAGAAGAATCAGTGAACATGACAAAATGTCACAGAGACAGTGGTTTACTGGCATTAGCAAATGAAGACTTCACGATTACCCTTATTGATATTGACACAATGACTGTGGTTAGGAAGTTTGAAGGCCATGCTGGGATAATTAATGACATTGATTTTGATTGCCAGAGTCGGTAAGCTACTTTTTATCATTGTTTATAAAGATGATGTCTGTGATTTCACCTTTTGGTTTTCAGTGGGAACTCTTTGATCTTTTTTTCGGGATTAAAAGTATCGATGTCACAGGTTCTTAACTATATCTATGCAAAAGGTCATGTTCCGGTTGCTCATGTTGTGATGAAGGCAAAGGTGGTGTGAAGTCACATTCTATTCTTCTTTACATGTACTAAAGCTATTGACACAATGTACAATGTTGGCACAATGGGATACACGTGACACTAATTTAACTTGATGGTACAGAGTCAGAAACCTTCACGCAAGTGACGACAACTGTACGAAGATTCAGATCTTTTTGCGCTATGTAGTTTTATTTGAAGGATTTCTCCATTTTAGATGGCTGGTTACCTCATCAATGGACTGTACGATATGTACTTGGGATATACCTAGCGGACAACTTGTTGATATTTTTTCGGTAAGTAAATTTTTAATTTTTTTTGAAATATATAATTATTTTTGTCTAAACATAGAATAACCATATATTCCGTAATGCTATTATGGTGTATTACTCTTGCAAAATAATGCATTATTTTATCTTATTACTAACTGATATTATGTGCAACTTCACAAATCTTTTCAAAAATCATGGAAATCTCCCAGGCATTCAGGTTTCCTCACAATGTTTCCTTTTCTGTTAGCAAGTCATATTAATTATTTATACGATTTGCATAAAAGTTTAAAACTCACATAACTCCGAATGGTTAAGATGCTTGCTGGGTGATCGTAACCATAAAAGTCCTAATCGTCGTCGTAGGCGTCGCCGTCTCAACCTATAGACGTCTACGTACTGCTGGCCGAAGGTCTCCTGCATGGATCTCCACATAACACGGTCTTCTGCTTTCACCTACTCTATTTATTAAAGTGAAAACTTCTTTAGCCGCGTTGAGCACTTTTTGGTAGGGGGTGAACTTGTGGATTCGCGTGACCGACACCGACATGCTCTACATTCGTAATTAAACTTTAATGTCTTAGTTTTGAGGTTTATATTTTAAATATTTTTATTTTATTATTTATTCTTTCAAATTTTTTTTAAATAATAAAAACAATATTTAAAATAATAAAAAAATAAAATTAAAAATATTCGTTTTCACTTCTATCGGCAGTTCCTATTACTGCCAATTTATTTTTAATTCTCGGGGTGGGGGGTCGTCTAACGCTGCGCTCTTTGATGCGAGGCCGCCATTTAAGTACCTTGGAACCCCAATGCTTTTTCGTCTTAATCACTCAATTGCAACTTCTTTTACCCTGGGCAGTGGAATGCAGTTGTCTGTTGTGCGTGAGACCTGTGCACTAGGCTATCTTCATAGTCATCTTCATATGGATGTTGTTAACAGGTGGAGCATCCATGCACGTCGCTAAGTATGTCCCCTACGGGAGACTTCTTAGCGAGTGCCCACTCGGGCGAATTAGGAGTGTTCCTGTGGGCCAACAAAGTATTGTACGAAAAAGTGTTCCTCAAGCCCATCGATAGACGCGCTGTTAATATTCCGCGACTGAGTGAGTTATCTATAGTTTTTAACCTGTTTTTTATTCCATTACAAGTTTAGCCCTTAACTGCAAATTGAATCCAGGGTCACATCAGACCACAGCGCTCGCGGCCAGAGATAATCATCACACATCAATTCAACCCATTACCGGCTCGCTACAGAACAACGAGGCTCTCCTCTCAGAATGAGAAGGGTTTTGACATAGCCCACTGGGCAAGTTCGGATTGGAAGACTTCACTCGACACTCACTTTTGAGAACATTTTGTAGAGCTCTCGGGTATGCAGGTTTCCTCACGCGGATTTTTTAATTGTCGTCGTTGAGAGAAAATAATAAGGTGTAATAAATTTTACTTTTACTATATCATTGGATACCTGTTTTCCTGTGTTAAATCCATCGAAATAGAATGAGTACACTAAAATTATACATCAATGGTTAAATCAAACGTGCAATTAATGTGGGGAATATTTCTTTAGGCATCAAAAGTTCTTTAGATAATTTTGTGATATCTATAAATTTACTTGCTATCTTTTTGTTAACAGAACTACCATCCTCCGCTGTTGAAAAACCGGATATCGAAGACATTGGCATTATTGATATAGGGGACGAACCCGAATACAAGTCTCCTGAACAGATCAGCGAAGAACTTCTCACTTTATCGGGACAACCCACTTCTAGGTGGCTGAACTTACTCAATCTAGACATAGTGAAAAGGCGCAATAGACCACAAACACAACTGACCGTGCCTAAATCAGCGCCGTTCTTTTTACCAACGATTCCTAGCCTCGAATTAGAGTTCGATTTAGAGAAAGACAAACTTAGCTCAGATAAAAGACTCCTGATTCCCGACTCGCTATCAACATTAACTGCTTTCGCTAAGAAACTTAACACTTGCGATAGTAATGAAGAATATAAGGAATGTTTGGACAAGTTAAAAACACTATCTCCGTCTTCGATTGAAGCTGAAGTCACCAGTATGGCACCAGACGTCGGAGGATCCATAGACGTTATGAAGAAATTCCTCAAAATGATCGATGTTTTATTGAAATCGAATAAGGATTTCGAGTTAGCTCAATCGTATTTGAGTTTGTTCCTGAAAGTGCACACAAAAACTATTTCCGAAAACGAGGAATTGAGAAACACGCTCGAATCTGTCGAAGCGTCGGCAACGCAGGCTTGGTCCAAATTGCAAAGTCATTTGTTGTACAATATTTGCGTGGTTAAAGCATTAAAGGACATGTAATTTGTTAATATTGTTTTAGTTTTATTCCTTTAGATTTAGATTCTGATAAAAATAAACCGTGTTCATCTCTGGGATACAAGCCAATTCCAAACAATCTTTTTACCAAATTTCTTACAAAATCGGTTAATAAAATAGGCCGTGGAAAGGTAACAGATAGCTGACAGACACACTTTCGACACGCAATACGTATCCTACATCTATGATACGAATCTACATCGAATTTCTGAAATTGAAACGTGTCGTGTCTGTTTTTCAAAAACATCAGGACAGAATAAAATCACATTAAATCTCATACCGATATTGTCGTTCAAATCTAAAACTCAGTCGCTTTGAGTTCCGGAAATTATTCAAAGGCGAGTGCTGTACATGAGGGAATTGAAAACGCGGGTTAATGCTACCGGCCCGTCATAAATATTCCATATGAAACCCTTTTTTGTCATTACGTATGTTAAAACGAACCTCAATAATCCAGTTGCTAATTGTAGAGATTGGGTTATAAAATGCATGTTATATTGGGTGTCTTTTTCCAGATAGGTAAATGTAAGTGGTTTTTTAACCGACTTCAAAAAAAGGAGGAGGTTCTCAATTCGACTGTATGTTTTTTTTTGTATGTTTGTTACGCGATTTCTCCGCCAATTATGAACCGATTTTGATAATTCTTTTTTTGTTTGGTAGGTCATACTTCAGAGGTGGTCCCATTTTAATTTGGTGAAGATCTGATGAATATCTCCGGAGATGGAGAACGGAACTCCTCAATGGATAAGAGTAAATTGCTCGCGATCAGTGTGATAGTTTTGTAAACAGTATGTTTTAACCATGCATAACATATCTTTTTTTTTAGGGTTCCGTATCAAAATGGTAAAAATGGGCCACTAAAAAAGTTTTACTTTTTAGTGTTTGTGGTTTTTGAAGTCGGTTTTAATTTTTGTTTGAAAATTTTTGTATGCTGTTTTATAGGGTAGGTATCGCGTGTTCTATACTATATTTATTTATTATAACTAGATGATGCCCGCGACTTCGTCCGGGTGGATTAGGTTTTTTTATTCCCGTGGGATCTCCTATATTTTCCGGGATAAAATGAAGCATGTCCTTCCTCGAGATCCTTTGTATCACTATATCAAATTTCATAAAATCGCTTGAAAAGATAGGCCGTGAATGCGTAGCAGACAGACAGACACCTTCGCATCTATATTATTAGTATGGATTAGTATGGATGTAGGAAGAATATGTATCTAATAGAGTACCTAAAGCTAGGTACGTGGTAGGTAGGTACCCTACCTAAAACCTCAGTCTCTCAGGTATATACCTAATATACTTACTTAATAAAGTATCTAGGTACATAATATTATTAAGTAGGTATGTAAACTACTTAAGTACATGTGAAAGACACCTACGTAAAGCAAAAAGCATCAACAGGTTCCTTTTTATTTTTAACCGACTTCCAAAAAAGGAGGAGGTTCTCAATTGGGCGCGTATGTTTGTAAATATTTATGATAGGTAAATAGGTAGGTACATTTTTTTTTTAATTTTTACTATGACATCCTTTGCATGGCTGGAGGTATAACTTATCTTCCTATACCAATTAATACGTACTACAAAAATACACTGACATACAGCTCTATCTCACCTTTATAAAAATTAAAAACACATTGTCGTTCGATCTCCGTGCACTGTCGAAATCGACTGAGGGTAAATACACAAGATGTTGCATCAGGCATCAGATCAGGCCATAGAGTTATTATATAGCCTAACTAATTATATGGATCAGGCCTTTAGAAATTGCGCGGGCCCGCTATGTTATGTGTAGTTAGTTGTAGACACACAAGCGTCAAGCAAGTAAGCGTTCTTATGGCTGTTGAGTAAGTACGCCAAAGTACACGTAGGTACTCGTACCTACTATGCTGTGTCTGTCGACCGCTTATTCCAGATGTTTAATATTTCCCGATTAGGTACCACACAGCTGCATCAATACAGACATTACGACAAATGAGTTAAAACATATAGCTAGATAATATATTGTAATCTCTGTATTTCACATTTTGTATGATTATGATGGTGTATCGATACCTACCCTGGTATATTGCAATTAGGTAAGTAAGCGCGCAGAAACGAAAATAAACGTTTCGCAATGTAGTGCACACAACGTACTAATGTTTGGTTTTAATTAATCTATGACCAACACCGCGCCATACACTTTTGATGAAACAAGTCTAACAAGGCTACAGAGAGTGCGCTTTCATAATGAAAACATTAATTTCTGTGTGAGTACAGCTACCTACCGAACATTACAAACATTCTCTGAGCGGTGCGGCCGGCGTAGGCAAATATGAAGTACTTAGGTTTTATCATACGAAAGGGCATAAAAGAAAACAGGAGTTGTTAGATGGTCTCTTTTTAGGGACTGGGCCAAGACATGGACATAAGACATTCCAAACGTCGACCAATTAATAAAAGGTGCTTGTTGGTTCTAATTTTATGCCATAAATAAAAATCAATTGAACGATTTCAAAGAAAGGTAGGTACCTACAGAGATAGCTTGCTTGGACATACCTACTGAAGGTAGTTTTGCGAACCCGGGTCTTCCATATAACATGCCTAACCACTGTACCGGGGAGGTCGTCAAAAATACATATAGGTAAACAGTTTGTTACAAACTTAAAACAGTCACGTACGGGTATGTACACGTAACGTATGGGTAGGTAAGTACACTTGTAAAAATCTTTAAACAACGTAGGTAAACCAAAACTTTCATTTTATAGCCAAAATAACAAAGTTAAATAGTAAATAGTAGCTAGGGGTACGCAAAGACAGACCTAGGTACCATTTTCTACCTATTATACTCGTAAACGCGAAAGTGTGTTTGTTGGTTTGTCCTTCATTCACGCCGCAACGGAGCAACGGATTAACGTGATTTTTGGTATGGGTATAGTTGAGAACCTGGAGAGTGACATAAGGTACTTTTTATCCCGGAAAATTAAGGAGTTCCGGCGGGAATAAAAAATCTTTAATCACGCGGACAAAGTCGCGGGCAACAGCTAGTAATCAATAAAGGAAACTCAAGAGGAAATCAATAGGTAGGGGATAGATTTATAAGTCAAAGGAAGCGCAATCAGATTTTCATTGCAAACCTCTCCCCTTACCTATCGAAGAAATGAATACTTATTGGAAATACGAGGAGGCCATTAATGAGAGTTCTGTCGTCGTGAAAGATTGGCCACGGTTTAATTCCCTTCAAAAAATATTCAATAAACGGCCCGGAGCGATTGTAGATTGAGTCTCAGTAGACTATAATTAGGTACAATATGCAAATCTGGTCGTTGTATTGGCCAGAATCGACGAGATCACTCGAATAACACCAATAGTTGTGTTTAGCCAAATTTCACTTAACCACACACGGTCATAATATTATTATAGTAGGGGAGCCCCAGAGGGGATTTTTGGATTTAAGTACTCCAGCGCGGCAGATTAATATAAAGGGGGATTCTTTGGACCCTGTAGAGTACCTTCACTATATATGAGCCCTGTATATATTGGTGGGTCCGGGCCGGCCGGCTAGGACAGCAGATCAAAATATCAAATAAATAAAATCGGTCATCAAAAATACTCGAGCGCGTCAGATTAAGGTAAGTTGCATGAGTTAATTACGTGCTGAAAAGTGTACATTCAAATAATCTGACGATTTGAACGAGACATAAAGGAGTTGGAGAGTTACAAACTTAAAAACCACCAATATACAGGTCTCACGTATGGTGAAGGTACCTACTCTACAGGGTCCAAAGAATCCCCCTTTATCCCCCCTATATCTACCTTGCTGGAGTAAATCCAAAAATCCCCTCTTGGGCTCTCGTACCATTATGATTTATGAGTAAAGATCGATGCACTGCGCGGTTGGACGCGCTGCGGATTGGCATCGCGTCACGTCGCGGTTTTGACTATAGACCTACTGGCAGATTGTAGCGCTAAAACACACTGCCTGATGTACTTAAATAACCCGTCATCCTTGTATTTTTTGGTGATCCACGAAAGCTATTGGACTCGATACCATAGACTAGATAATAGTATCTACTTACTTATTACTAAAGCGCGATACTTCTCCATAGAAAATGACAAACTTATCGTATTTAGATGCGACAGCGTAGGCCAGTGGCCACTTGAAGGGTCAGCTGTACTGCTTGACACTGTCGCATCGTATCGAGTCGCGTTTTCGCGATGTGTCAATAATGTCTGAGAGAATAGTAATCATTTGAGAGCGAGAGAGAGTTCGAATAATTCGTGTGAGAAACGTAATTTAGGTATTACGTTCCTACGTTTTCTTACACAATCGCACTACTGATTTTTTTTTAATTCACTGCGGTAGGTAATTGATTCTTGCAATTCTAGTGGGTAATTGGGCAATTGGGTTTGAGTAAGTGAGTGGTAATTGAGCTTTAAAAAGTATAATAATTGAAAAAAAAAGTAGGTACAAATAAAATGGCCCTTGCGTACGTAGTACGTACGGTACGTGGCCCTATACTTATAAAATTTAGGTACTTACTCTGTGGTAAGATGTTAATTTACTAAAGTGTCTTACGTCGCACTTTTGCACGCCAAACCTGGCAGGATAGTTATGTGGACTCTATAAATTTATTAACATCTTTGTCAAAATGTTGCATGTACCATAATATTCTGGCAAAAAAAAAATTATCCCCGATGATGATTATTATCGATGTCCCGCCCCGGATCATGGTAATATGTTTTATCAGTATGCAGGTCCATTGAGTCCCAATGTTCAAATGCAATTAATTTTATCTAACTCCATAGTTGGTACCAACAGATTTCCCGTCCAGAATTAGTTCGGACTAAATAGAGTTGCTAATTACATTTTGAGCGATTTCAGATCTATTGTGAATTTCTCTTGCATGTCTCGGTCGCGTTTCTCTAATTACGTTTTACAACCTACTAGTACCTTAATTAGATTCCTACTTACCAACCTAATTTGGAAATAAAACAAAGAGCTTTTGCCGATTTATATTTATGTACTAACTTAAATCGTTTACAATAAGAATAAATTAAAATATAGAAAGGTTAATAGGTTTTGATTATAATTAATAATATTTATATGTATCCATGTTATTTTTCAGGTACTTACCTAGTAAAGACTACTTATTTTTTAAAGGCGTTTCTGACGTCATCCAAGCTGAGCTTACACTTCGGTAGGATATTATTATTAACTATTTTCAGACATGTTGTAATCAAAATTGTTGCTTTTTGTGATTAGTTAATAATGATTTTGAAACTATAAAAGAAAAAACAGATTAGCGAGTTCAAAAGAATATTGTAGTCCAATTATACGAGATTGGTATGTGATCAAATTCGACCTGCGTACTGATCAGTGCAACGTAAACTGGAATGTTTGCTTTCAATTACCCATCGGTAAACAGCCAGGTACGCTCTATACCCACACTTTATGCTGTGCCTTGTTTGCGAGCATTTTACGAACTGGTAAATTACTTCGTGTCAACAATTCCTCAGCATTAACAAGAGATTAAAACTGATTGCCTCATGATTATGTGATGAACTCCTGCTGTTTGGTAGTTAATTTGTATAGTGTTCGTTAAATGGGTTTAGTTCGCTACATACATGTATGGTTTAGCTAGGTACTCGAAGTCAACTTAGGTATCCTCAGTATTTTGGTACCAGGTCGAGTAGAGGGTACAGGCACGTCGTTCCCCAATAAGGTTGCCTGACGACTTATATTTCGCCTTTGAGGGTGGTAAGGTCGAACTATTATATTCTCTGTTCAGTCGATGGCTGGGTAGTTGCGACAGCGCTACCCAGCCATTCAAATTACATACAAATTTGGTTCGGGTAATCTCACCACCACATAAGTTTGCCTATATGAGTCAAAATCAATCTTTATATCATACTTGCTCAGTAACTAGGGATTACTATGGTGGAAAGTCTCCTTGTAAGTTGGTGTTTGCAATTCAAGGCAACATTACGTCGCACTATGCTTGAATTGTAATGTTCACATTACAGTTCAAGCTATGCAAAACTCCTTGGTAAACAATCTCTTTTCTTATAAAATGGTAAGAAAACTTTTTACTGAAAAAAAAAACACTGAACATGGCGGCATTTAATTTCCATACATTTCAAACTATGCAAAACTCCTTGGAACTCAGAGCCGTAAAAAAAAATGGAAAACTATTTACGAAAAAAAAATGGAAATGGCGGCATTTCATTTCATCTGAAAGTTTGTGAAGTTTGTTCGTAAAGTGATTTAAGTTATTTACAACAATGTCAAGCACTTCATCAGATTATGAAAAAGGAGGAGAGCCTGATTTTTGTTTGCTTGAAGCAGAACAAATGATGCAAAACCTTTTGCCGGATAAGTCCGAGGCTACACGTGACGAAGATAGTGTGGCACTGTCTCAAAACTTAATTCAAACAGTGCACTTGCCTAGTCAACCAGTATCACAGCATTTTCATAATTGCAGCAATATTACTATAATTAATTATAATAAGTAACCATTTTTTTCTATTTTTTCTCTAAATTTGCTAATTATTCTAATTAAAATTTCATTTTGCATTACCAATGTTTTATTTACCTCGCAAGAATGATATAAAGTAGAATGCTTACCTCGGTTGCAAGTAGCTATTACACCCTCGAACTATATTCACCCTCGCTCGCTGCGCTCGCTCGTGTGACTAAATATCTCGGGTGCACGCGATCCATTAGCGCCCTATGCGAGCTGCGCTCGCACTGGCGCCAAATTGGATCTTGTTCTGTAATAGCTTACTTACGTCCCTTGTGTAACAATCTACTATTAAGTATCTACTGTTAAGCTTCTACTTTACTGTGCAAAGGGTAATTTAAACTGTAGCAAGAACCTTCAGAAGACTAGTGTCGTACTTTAATATTCCAAATCTACATTACGATGTTAAATCATAAGAAATAGACTGCTGCTGCTTCTCATTTGTTACATGTCGCAGTCTTTAGTTTCGGAGTCAAAATAGTATCTACGGTCTATATTCCTACTTTTAAGAGTCTTGCCTTGCTCTTAAGAGTAGTAGATAGATATGTTAGTAGAGATAGGTTAGGTCTTATGCAAAAGGATTTGGGAGTCTAAGTTTTTTCCCAAGATTAGTGAACTTATTAAAGGGGTCATGAGACATGACACTCAGCAATGCCGTTTAGATACGACATCGTTATTATACGAGTGGGAGAAGTTATGGACGTGAGTTTGAGCCAGGTCAGTAGAGCAAGACCTCAAACTATTAGTCTAAGCATTAATAATTCATATTTTAATAGTTTCTCGCTGCTTACTTAACACATCGCCCGTTCAGTCCCTGCGGACACAGTCGACCGCAAGCTGTGGCCTTTCTCAGTGTTCCAGTTTAAGCGAAAAGTCAACTATCGGGGGAGAACGTTAAACGGCTCGGAACGGCATCAGTAACTAATAGAAATGGAAGCTTTCATTTCCTTATTCGGTTTTATATTTTTGAAAATAATTCGATACTGGGTAAGCGGCAGGTAAAGTTTATTTCCTTTTTAAATTGAAAGTGAAATTATTTACTAGTATGACCCGCCTTCAAAAACTACTACTAAATATATAAGTTTTGTTCATTGGCTGAGTTAGTTCAGTAGCTTTATTGGATGAAAGTTATTAAAAACTGTGTACCTAATGCTTTGAAGGCAATTTTTTAAAGTTTTATTCTAGGCTTTTTTAGTTTCGATTTCAGTACGGAACCCTTCAAAACAATTATATTATTTTCACTTTTTATTATATTGACGACCTCCGTGGCGCAGGTTTATTTATTTAATCGTATGGCGTTTGGGCGGTGGCGCAGTGTGTAGCGCTGTTGGCTTAACGTGCGGAGGTCCTGGGTTCGATCCCCGGCAGGGTCAATTTGGGAATTTATAATTTCTGAATTTTCCCTGGTCTGGCCTGGTGGGAGGCTTCGGCCGTGGCTAGTTACCACCCTACCGGCAAAGACGCGCCGCCAAGCAATTTAGCGTCCCGGTACGATGCCGTGTAGTCGAAGGGGGTATGGGTTTAATATAACTGCCATGCCCCTAACAGGTTAGCCCGCTACCATCTTAGACTGCATCATCACTTACCATCAGGTGAGATCGTAGTCAAGGGCTAGCTTGTAGTGGATTAAAAAAAAACTTCCACTTAAAACAGTTGTTATTAAGAATACCTACGTTAACTAGAAAAAATGTTAGGTACCTAGAGGTTGACTGAACACAACTTTACAGTTACTTAATGCAAGTCTTAAAAGAATTTAATTCACAACTTCGCAGTTTTCCATAATCGTGGTTCTTTGTATTGAATTGTATGCAAAGAAAAAGTTCTCCCCTATAATATTATTTCTCTTCTTAGTGTTGAGCGGGATCTTAGTGCGTTAATTTTCTTAAGATCGACTTTCTGTGGTTGGAATTGACATAAAATAGGTGCTAGGTTCAGTCTAAAACACTTCTATTATTTCTAAAAAAATATATTTTATTCCAAAAATAATAGGTTGCTATTTGTTTATTTAGCTTTTTAATCTTACTAATATTATAAATGTGAAAGTTTGGATGCATATGTATGGGTGTATGGATGTTTGTTACTCAATCACGCGCCAAAGGCTGAACGGAACTGGCTGAAATTTGGCACAGGGATAGATTATAGTCTTTAATCGCTTAAGGCTACTTTGTATCCCGGACAATTAAAGAGTTCCCGCGGGAACCAAAAAAACTCAAACCACGCAGATGAAGTCGCGGGCATTCGCTAGTCAATAATTTAAAAAAAAATTCGTATCTAAGGTATACCTACTCCTCATTCTGTGATTCATAATATAAGTAATCTACCACCAATTTAACAATAATAAAATTAATCTATTTTAAGTTTAGTGACAGTGAGTAATTAAGATTTTGAAGGAGATAATATTATGTGACCATTGTGAGGTCTATTATTACAAATATCTCATAATAAGACCAACAAATTAACAGAAAAAGCGCTGTCACTAATAATATTCTCAGTTTGAATAGCTTTCGAGCGATTTTTTCTTATTTTGTCTCTCACTTCGTCCACGTTTCGTCTAAGACGCAATTAGGGAAATTGTGGACGAATGTAATAAGGTTTCCCGCTGCTGATAATGATATGATGAGAACGAACCGCAACGAACACAATCCTCTTTAAGGGGAGTTGCTGTACAACGAATTCATGAGCCAAGTTACTTGCCCTTACGGCCGTTACCAGAGGTTTCATGAAAGTCGTTTTAGGTAGTATTTGAATTGTGTAAAGTTATTTGATGGACCGTAGTATCGTAGAAAAGGAACGGATGTCTGAAAAAGTCTATTAAGTGTTGAACTTTTTGTATAATTTTGGCGAATCCTGGTTTATCCAGTATCGGCGAACCGTGAATAATTCTGAGTATAGAAACGGATATATGCTACTTATTAAGGAAAACAAAAGAGGTTACATGGGATTTTAAAATATTTTATCCATTGAAGTCACGGGCACCATCAAGAATCCTTCATATTTTTTCTTGAATAGAAAAAAGAAAGACGCATTATAAAAGACGCTTCAGTACACTTAATTGTGTTCCTTGCACAAACAATGCTTTCATAGACGATATCTAATGTCACAGACCATACAACCACAAGCAACCACTCGGTGTCTAATGTCTACTCCTTGGCTTTACGTGGAGCCCAATGAGTAAGAGTGAAATGTGGATGAATTTCTTGCTTTTGATGTGCCTTTGGCGATGGCCTTTTCAATGCTTGCTCGCTCTATGAACTTGCATTATGAAAGTAGTAGGTACATTACCGCCCTACACTAGGCGAGCTTGCATATGATGATTGGATAACTTCTACCAACCTTGGTACCTACTCGTAGGAATCCATGGTGAATGTAATGTGAGTTTCACCCTGCATATCGTTAATTATATCGCACCACTAGCTGATGCCCGTGACTTTGCCTTCATGGATTTAAGTTTTTTGGAAATCCCGTGGGAAATCTGGGATTTTCTGGGATAAAAAGCTATGTCTCTGCCATATGTCATAAGCTTATGTATGTGAATAAGACAAAAAGAAAAACATCTTACGTATTAAGTACTGTATATTAAAGCTAATTACTTAAAGCTCTGAACAAATGAACAAGAATTAAGTTTTACTTACTGATTTAGTTTAAATTAGGCGCTTTCAGAATGAATATTTAATAATAGCATTAATCCTTTGAATATTAGGCATTGTAGTTTGCATCGTCGTGATAGCGTTGTCAAACGACAGAATGTTGTGGATATAATAGACTGAGAGTTGGTAGGGGAATTGGAGGTAATTAATGAAACGGAAATATACGATTTACGCACGCACCATCACACATCAATTGCCTATAGTAACTATATTTATAATAGGTAAGTACATAATTTTCTACATGTGTTTCAATTCACGTCCGGAACGGACACCCGCTCCACGACCATGCATCCGCGAGTTTTACCGCACGCCCTGAGAACCTCCATAAAAATTTTCACCACCTCTGGCTATAAATGGTAATTCATCGTTAAAACTTTGTTTGAACGAGGAATATTATTCAATGCATTAATATTTATTCCTATGAAACTCGGATATTGTTATTATATTATTGTGTCGGTAAACATAAAATATTTAAGCATAATATCAGAGAATAGGTGATAATATATTGCATGTGTAAAATTATTCAAACATTATGAAGCGTGTTTTTGCCCGACTAAACTGGAAATAGGGTAATGTTGTTTGCATGTATATTATGTATGTAGCTGATGCCCGCGACTTCGTCTGCGTGGATTGAGGTTTTTTGATTTCCGCGGGAACTTTTTAATTTTCCGGGATAAAAGCCTATGTGCTATTCCAGACTACAATCTCTCTGTGCCAAATTTCATCCAGATCAGTTCAGCCGTTCTGGCGTGATTGAGTAACGAACATTCATCCATCCATCAAAACTTTCGCATTTATAATAGGAATATTAGTATAGATTAAAAAATGTTTGGCAGCCTCGGGTTGATCGATATCATAAAGGAGTTGATAAGATTTGTCTTGGTTGTAAGAGGAGTACCTAGGAGTTTTAGCAGGTGGAGAATTTCAACGAAACATGAGAAATGAAAGTCAAAAAAAATAAATCTCGTATAAATAAATAACCTTGTAGAGAATTTGTACGGTTTTTCATTAGAGCAGTCTGAGAAGAAACATTAAGTATGCTTCCGCTGTTGAATCTGGGTCAATAGTCACATTATTAATTACATCCTAGTATCTAAATGAATATGCAATTGATATAGTAATTAACATATCATTCCGGCAGTTCACACAGTTAGTAATCGTTACAGGCTCCTCTAACGGAAAATCCTCGATTTACGACCGACGCTGCGGAATCGGTTCCATAATATAGGAAAATATAGCGATAATAATTTTTAATGTAATAGTTTTCAAAAAATATTTGTCATATTTGTTTGTTTAGAGTCCGTGAAACGTTAGATAGGTACATTAAAAATATATATATATATAGCGAGCAAACGAGCAGGTGGGTCACCTGGTGGTTAGTGATTACCGCCGCCCATGAATATTTGCAGTACCAGAGGAGCCGCGTTGCTTGCATTTGAGATATTTGTTTATCCGCCCCTTGAAGAGCCCCATATTATAATCATGAGGGAACACAGAAGATGAGAACTAGTTCCATAATATGCAGGTACGTGCCACGTGGCAGAATTGACCTGGAATAATGGGAGATGGAAGAAGAACAGGCATCCATGTGGTGAGGATGAAATTTGTTTCTGCGACGAAGGGTGCGATTGGTGAACACGGAAAGTGGTATTCCGTATTAGATTAAATAACGCTTCAGAGCACTCCCTATTGAAGAAACGGTAGAACGCGTTGCTTGCTTTTGAGATATTTGTTTATCCGCCCCTTGAAGAGTCCCATATTATAATCATGAGGGAACACAGAAGATGAGAACTGGTTCCATAATATGCAGGTACGTGCCACGTGGCAGAATTGACCTGGAATAATGGGAGATGGAAGAAGAACAGGCATCCATGTGGTGAGGATGAAATTTGTTTCTGCGACGAAGGGTGCGATTGGTGAACACGGAAAGTGGTATTCCGTATTACATTAAATAACGCTTCAGAGCACTCCCTATTGAAGAAACGGTAGAACACACAAAGAGAACTAACGTCTCTTCGGTACTCTTGGGACTCCAGCGTGCAAGTAATTTGCACATTGAAAATAACGTGAGTTTTTTGCAAGATAGGATACTGGATAGGTTTGCACTTGACTACCATGCTTAATAGAAAGCAATGATGAGGACCAGGTACGTTGGCGTACCACGTGGGACGATGCGGTCCCAGCTGCGGCTCCACAAACCACAACCTTTCATCGGACAGCGTAGCGTTGGGAGACTCTTTACTAGGTGGTCGATCGATTAGAAGTGACATAACAAGTGTCGTGAACTGTGATCATCTTCTGTGGTGTCTATCGGTTGAGCACACGAAGCCGAAGTTTGAATTATATTAATTACATTATATTATTATTTATTATATTATATTACTGTGTATATTAAATTATTACTAAAGAGTAGAAATCGCTTTATTCAGACCTGCAGTGCGTTGTCATAAATGCCGCCTATTCAGTTTCATTTGTATTTCTAAAATATTTTCTTTCATAACTTGGCAGCTCCTGTTGAATGTTTGGTTTCGTTGAATACATTTATGATTAGGTACTCCCTAGAATTATGTGTTTACAATTCTCTGTCCGGTGCAGCCCTCTACTTTGAATTGCTAATCTTCCTCAAAGCTTATAGGTATTAATCGTCGTGAGTACTTACGTAAATTTTGAAAACCTATTATACGTAAGTACTTACTGTAAAATATACCTACACAAAAAATGGTTTAAAAACATTAATTACTTACTATTTAGTCTTGTGAACATAAACTGACCTAACGTAATGCTAGCTAGGCACATGGCAGTTTATGAACGAAAGTATTCTGTAGATATTTAAGAGTTTAGTAGCAAATAGCAATAGGTATATTGTGTTTACAGTAATGTATTGTTCCTTAAAATACCCTTGGTATTTGGTTGTACTAAAGATGGCTGCGATCCAAAGCTCTGCACATTCGATCAGCTTGTATTGCCTCCCTATAGTGCCTATTGCTTTAATTATGGGCGTACAATTTGGCTAGATATATCAACGTGGGTCGGAATAGGGCTGTAATTGGTGCTCCAGTTAGATGTAAGTTTATGAGGTCTAGTACTTTCGTGTAACCATTGATTTAGGTAGGTATCACAATAAATTTTCGAGCCCATCAACACTAATATAGCTAAATAAACTTTGGCCACCTAAATAAAAAATATTTACTCTTTTTTTTCTCAACCTCTTGTCTCGTACAAATAAACTTTTCTAACGAATAAGATAGTGCCTAGTGGAATTAAAAAAGGTTAGAAAAACAATGGGATCCATTTTTCGTTTTCATTACTAAAAATAATAGGATCTTTTTAATATTCTTCGACGTAGAGTTCTGAATAATAAGAATAAGACTGCTCGTATCGAAGGAAAAAAAAGGAAGGAAAAAAAAGTTAAAGAATTTAATTTAAAAAGTGTCAGAAATCAAAGATGTTATATTAAATTAGATATACATCTACATGATGTATAATTTTATACTTTCTATTGTCTTCACAAAAGGACAATGTTTGTAGGTTGTAGACTAGTTATAGCAACCAGCATTTTTTGGGATGTATATAATATTTATTTCGCAAATAAATTGGATCAATTTAAGAAACCGTCTTCTCGACCTATCGAAGATGTACCTGTTTAGCCCTCTGGTACGATGTCCCGAGGAAACTGATTATGGGCATATGACTTTCAACCCGTTTCTATCTCAGATTACATCGGCTCTTATAAGGTTAGGTAGGGTCACAGTTAAATGCTAAAATGTAGTAAAAAAAAATTGACTTTAACTCAAAATAGTGAAAACACCTAGAATTATTTAGTAGCTTAGAATTAGCCGGTAGAATTTATCTAATGGGAGGATAGACAAGTGACAAGACGTGTTTGCAGTGCTCGATTTAAACATAAAGAGGTACCTACAGGGAAAGGATTATTTTTGCAACGTTATTACAAGGTTTCACATTGAAACCTCAGCCCCAAAAATAATTATCGCGATCCCTCGGATATCAAAGAAAAATATTTTGCCACACCTATGTTAATTATTACGACTGACGTTCATGCGACCCTTTCAGCGTATTTAAATTTGCAGAATTAATTGGTTCAAAAAATTTGTTTTTAATTTGAACTTGTAATTTTACACCTGTCGTGTCGTCCATTCGCATGTACTTTGTATATGTACCTTAGAAGCTCATTTATACAAAAGAGGCAAAACAAAAAAAAACACTGGCGGATAAAAAGTACGCGTAATTCACTTAAGATGGTGAGTCCATCTTTAGTGAATGAATACGCGGACATGACGTTCGCGGGGGCGAACACAACCACGACATAACAGAAAGGCGTCGTTCAAACATTTTGCCCTATCTGTCGAACCTTCGAATTGACCGTGTTTGAAAAGTTTCAGCAACCTCAGTCCTCAGCACTTCTTAACTAACTCTGAGTAAACACAGTACGTACAGTAGTAGAAATCACGCTATAACTAAAATGCATAACTGAATTATTGCGTGTTCATAACTTTAATATCAATATTATTATGACATAATATCTGCTTTAAAGGCTCACTAAAATATGAGCTTTATCACTGCATTCCATTGGGGATTGGAAATCCACTGAAATTATGTCAGAAATGTACATCCGATTTTCATAGTGCAACGTTTAGAATTACAAAGGAAAATTCAACAACTGTGCAACCACGAAGTAATATGAGTATTGTTTACGATAAAAATATGCATGGCAAAGTTTCCGCTTCTAATTTGTATAAACAGCAAAACACAATTTAGTGAAAAGTAAGTTTTCAGTGTACAGCGACCGTTGGTATGTAACGATGTCTCTGTTCTTCAAATGTCAAGTAGGTGTAACAAGTTTTTATAATAAAACTTATAAGTAACACCCCACACCGTCATTTGAAACCGCTACAGGTGCGATGAATCTGTTTTTTTTTTATCCACTACAAGTTGGCCCTTGACTGCGATCTCACCTGATGATAAGTGATGATGCAGGCTAAGGTGGTAGCGGGCTAACCTGTTAGGGGCATGGCAGTTATATTAAACCTATACCCCTATTCGGTTTCTACACGGCATCTTATACCGGAACGCTAAATCGCTTGGCGGCGCGTCTTTGCCGGTAGGGTGGTAACTAGCCACGGCCGAAGCCTCCCACCAGAAAAAATATTGTTTACATTTGTATTTGCATTCAATGTTCACGATAATCATAAGATAACCCGAAGGCTGCGTGTTTATTGATAAGAACTTACCTAGATTACGCAATCAACTTGATTAGTAGATACACAAAATCTGGTTCCTATGATAATGTCTAAATATTGCATGTTTAAATCTTTTACACCTTATTGCCTTAAATTTGGCAATGAAGTCAAAAGAATAATGATTTTTTCTTTAATAATTTAAATACAAGGATACTTATTATTATTTATCAAAAATGATCTCCTGCGAATGAACCATGAGGCTTCTGCTACATTGGTTCTACAAAATCCACTTTAAAGTTATAAGGAATCTACCAGTATGCAGATTTTAGCCATGGATGCTTAAAAAAATAAATGATAACTTTTAGAATAAAATATTTATGGTCTAGGTATAGTTTTTAGGGAAAACCTAGCACTTATTTTGTTTTGCTTTCGCGAAAGTATGGAAAGTCGCATGTGTCCCTCGCTCGAATAAAACCTAGGGGAATTGCAACTGTGAAACGCCGCACAGACTCCTGAATGAAAAACTCTTTGTGTATTCTCAACGCAACGCAACAGTGGCAAGTTTTGCTCACGACGGTTTCAACTGTAACAACTTGCGAGATAGAGAAAACCTTTAAGTAAACAGTTTAAGTGTCCCGTATTCTTCTTTACATGTATAAGTAGGTACTAACGGATGCTCGCGACTTCGTTCGTGTGGGATAAGTTTTTTAATTCCCACAGGCGCTCCTTAAAAAAGCCTATATATAGCTATCTAGGTCCTCAACTATGCCCATGCAAAAATCACATTGAACCTTTGCTCTGTTGCGGCGTGATTGAAGGACAAACTCTCTATTTTCAAAAATTGTGAAACACGTATTACTTTATTTTAAACCAGAAGCTCAAATACCAACTTTCATGGCTATAACTTGAAAAATGAACCCCTATTTTACCCCTTTGGGAGTGGAATTTTGAAAAACTGTCACCAGTCACATACGCACTTCCGTAAGCCAAAGCCAGAATACCAAGTTTTGTTGATATAACTTGAAAAATATCTTGAGAAATCAAGACATTTCATGCCAACTTTCATCCCCTATTTCACCACTTTGGGGGTAGAATTTTCAAAAACTGTGAAACACGTATTTCTTCATTTTCAACCCGCAGTTCATATACCAAGTTTTATGGCTATAACTCGAGAAATGAAGGACTTTCATATAAACTTGTCGAACGCTTACTCTGAAAATGCCTACACATAAAATAAGTTTTTCGGAATTGTGGAATGCACTCCCACTGAATATAAGACAGTCTTAATCGCTGGGCGTGTTCAAAAATGCTCGTAAAACATATTGCAAGCTTGCAAATTGAAGACTTCAGTTTATATTTAATTTTATTGTAAGTAAATGTATGTAGGTATAGTATGTAATTATTTATTGTATATTTAAGTTTAGGATATTGTGGTATGTATATATAAATATACATTAGTTTATAATATTATATTAAATGTATGCATTGTATGTATATAAGGTATTTATTTGTGTATTGTTGTCTATGTATTGTTATGTAGTTTTTTGTATGTAGAAATAGTATAATTTGCGCCACCTGCAGTCTGATTTCCTTGCGTTCTTCTAATAAGTTTGCCTAGAAGAAATCGTTACCTACCCTACGATACGATAGATAGGGCCGCCCTTTGTACTTATTTGATTTATTTTATGTTTTATGTTATTTATTTTTGTTATGTGTGGTACAAAATAAAAATCATATTATTATTATAATAAACATTCACCCCCTATTTCACCCCATTAGTAGTGGAATTTTGAAAAATCCTTCCTTAGTGAGCGCCTACGTCACAAAAGAAACGTACTGTCAAAATTTCAAGTTTCTAACCCCAGCGGTTTTGGCTGTACGTACAAAGTTTCACCTAAATATAATTTAAAGCATAGAAAAGGTAATTGAAATAGACAGACACACTTTCGCATTCATTAGGCATATTTGGTTTGGAAAGTAGGTATGGATTGGTACTACTTATATGGATTTTTAAAGGTAAGTACGTATTAGTGAGAGTTGAAAACACAAGATCTCAAAGTAAATCCATACTAATACTTTTATAATAAATGCGAAAGTGTATTTGTCTCGTAAGCTTCAAAGGCCCATCCTTTAAAACCGATTTTGATGAAATTTGTACAGAAGTTGCGGGCATCAGTTGTATAATACGTGATTATATATAAGTACGTACCTACTTGAATAGCGCCCTAATTAAAATCACCAAAACACTTTCTGACAAACTTTAACCGAGCGAACAGTTACACCCTGCACCCATGTCTTAAGGACACGACTTAGGAGTTTGTGAATTAATTTGCCAAATAAAGGCGAGACACGAAATTTAAACTTGCACAGCTCCGCTTGTTAAAATAAAGACATCAGACGAAGTGCATAATTAATTACTGAGTAAAGTTCGAATTGAAATTACATGATTTATTCACAGAATATACATATAATATCGCTTAAGTACTAGTAGTAAGAAAAATACCTACATATTTTCATTGCAAGAACTTAAATGGTATAAACAAAATAACTAAAAACACATAAGACCATTTACTTACTTTACTTTAATTTTCCTTATTATCTGAAATTGTTATCGATTGATTATAATATCGTAAATAAAGTGATCTGAAACTGTTATCTGTTATATGTATATGAAATAAAGATAGCTTTTATAATGTTTTTAGTAGAGCTACAGTCAAAAAGTCTTCACTGTTTCGTTGATCTAGCGGTTAGCATAGTCGACTGCGGATCACGAGGTCCTGGGTTCGATTCCCGGTCGGGCATAAAAATTGTTAGGTATTGGGTTTTTCATTTAAGAAATTCTCAGTGCCAGCCCGGAGTTGGAAGTTGGCGGTGTTTCACCCCCGTGCCTCGGAGAGCACGTTAAGCCGTCGGTCTCGGTTATTATCACTAACATGATAATAGTCGTTAATGCCCGCCAACCCGCATTGGAGCAGCGTGGTGGGTCTTAGCTTAATTCCCTCTCTCCTATGAGAGTGGAGGCCTGTGCCCAATAGCGGGACGTTAATAGGCTGTAGTGGTGGTGGTGGTATCTGACGTATGGTGTGTAGAGGTAAGGAGTAAGGGAGAAAAGTTGAAAAAGTGTCCAGTGGTTGCTATAAATAACAGTTCATAAACCTTCCACAGTGACGCTGGTGTAGCAAAGGGTATGGTATGAATGTAGCAAATGTAGATTGAAGTGTTAAAATAGCTAATTAGCGAAGCTGAAACGCTAAAATAGTTAATTATTAAAAATTTCAACAACTTATCCTCTGTCTACTCCTTATCTTTTACACTCCATAATCTAACTATGTATGCATAATAAAACTTATACGGCTTCACTATTTGTAGCGATACACGATCTTCCTATTGAAAACAATTGTTGAAACAGGTACTCTTTTCTCACCCCTCTAGCTTTTAACTAAATTGAATCAAACGCTCAGTCCATTACTCCACTCGACTGTACACACTGTAAGTACGTAAAGTAGCAGTGAAACGACCACAAATTGTGAAATCAGTTTCTGAGCGCCATTTTGCGATAGCAAACACGCTTCGCCACTGCGTTGTGACTGACGTCCATTTGCAATGTCAAAGCTAAAAAGTGTATTTTTTTATTATTTTTGTTAAAAGCTGATTTTAAAAAACATTTTAAAAATAATTTTGAATGATACTCTATAGTCATTCCTAAATATCTTGAAGACCTGTTTCATGCAGACTGTCTGCGTAAGTGCTTAGACCATTATAATTATCCTATACCTGTTGATAGTTCAAGCCTTTCTATAATATTTGGTATTCTGTGCCCTGGGCTTGGTTAACGTAGAGTAAAAAAAATACATTAGAGATGGAGTCAATAAAGTATGTATGTGGCAGTTATGAAAGGGCTAGATTCGTAGCAATCCTAGCTTTAACTCCCGAAATGCTGAATAAGAAACCTAACTAGTTTATTTGTCCACTTCTACAATAAGCTCCCAGAAGACATGTTGAAGATGTCTCTGAATAAGTTCAAAGTTAATGTAAAACGTAAACTCATTGAAAAATCTTACTACCATGTTAAGGATTACTTAAATGACAAGGAGGCTTGGCAATAATTTGCTCTAATGGCTCTGATAGTTCCTTAGTTAAGATAATTTGTGAGATGGTGATAACGAAAAACCCGGCTGAGTTTGTTGTGGGCTCTTCTCAGACCAGGGCGCGTTTCGAACTCTCGTAGCTTTAGTTTTAAGATACCGTAACTGATTATCACCATCATGTTATTTATGTAAGTAATTAACGCCAATAAGTGTACCTACAGTGTACCTAAATTGAATAAATGAATATTTGATTTGAAAAATTCTACCTATAGCTAAATAGTTCCGTAAAATCAAAATTTATGATAATTACTGTGCTCAAACTTTTCAAAACAAACGTGAGCAAAACAATCACATAGGTATGGACATGATAATATTTTTCACTTTATTTATAAATCAAGAAAATAATTATAGGTACCTAGGTACTACGTACAAATATTTCACTCTAGGCTAATAGGAGAAGCTAACATTAGGATATTCAACACTTATGATATGAAGTTGGTTTACGATCTAAATATTATATCCAAGATGTTTCTAATAACATTGTAGGGTAGTTCACAATGCTATCAGTTATCACACTTATAATGCTATACATAGTACTGTAAGAGAAACAAGCCAGTCGTCCTATAGACGTTACTGTAATAGATTGGATCTAATCCGAATATTGCAGCAGAGAATTTCCGTTACCGTCAAACTGGTAGTACATAACAAAGCCATTACCGATCTATATATGTAGCAAATTTATCTGCCAAGTTTTGCATTGGGTTGCTTCGTGTTAGCCTAGTTTCTTCATCAGTTTATTTAGAAAATTTTCATATTTCTAAATGAGATTAATCAATTAATTATTAATAATTAAGCGCGTAAGCACGCAGCACCTTAGGCTGCATCACCACTTGCAAGCAAGTCTGATTGCAACCAAGCGCTAGCCTATATATTTAAAAAAAAACAATACCTATTCATTTTAATTTATATAAGTGCACTACGCTTGCTCTATAATCTGACGCAAAAACATTTAGATCTGGACATTTTTCACACCCCACCGCTCCAACTCATTAAACAAATAAAACCTTTTTTAGAGTTTTTAGAGTATAAATAATTTAGCTGTTAATTTTTATAGTCATGTTAGTGTAATTTTATCTGTAAATATTTAGTAAGTAAACATTTTTTTTTCTGTAAAGATTTAGTTATGTAATTTCCTATATTATTATTATTATGTTTAATTTGTAATTGTTGTAGTTTTAGGTAATTATGTAGCCAGGGGAGACGAATTGGGCAACTGTAAAGTCTTCCCTGGCATGTTTTTATAATAATAAAGAATAAAGAATAATTTAAGCTCTATCGTAATAAAGCATTTATTTAGGTCTATAAACCAATTTCTACGTTATATTACACTTTTATACGAATACTTAGTACTTTGAGTTGAGTTTTAAGCAAGGTTTATAAGTCAATGCTTCTTATAGTCAGTCCTTTTAAAATAGGTCAAAAGAATTAATGAGTAACAATTGAAAGCTATATTAATAGTTATTCTTAGTCGTAGATCATCTTTGCAGAGTGGTTTTAAAGTTGCATTGTTGATCGATGCTGCAAACGCCGCTTTCCGTTAAATATTCATAGCAGTGTTTGCATTGGTCGCACTTTGATTGCGATCACGAGCGGGTGGGTAAAGCGCGCCCACACCAGATTTACCGCAATTATTGCTGATTTCCCGCCCGGCGCCAACAAATATACCTACTTCGATCGTGAAATGCGATTGTTCGTTGTGGCCGACACATATTATGTTAGCCTACAGTGCGTTAATGTTGATTCGATTTTACACAATCAGACGTAAATAAATGCTTTCCTTAAAATAAATTCGCAAGGAATATCGTGATAAGGATAGCAATATTTTTAGACTGTAATATGAGAATCTTACATTCAGGAAAAAAAATCATCCACGTACCTACCTAACAGCTTGTTTTGTTCTTGGTAAGTGCACAAGATATTTTTCAGTGCAATCAAAGATTAAGCTAATTCTTTGGAGGAAATTTTTTATTAGGTTCTTATCCACTAAATACAAAAGCTTTCCTTCGATATCGGGGGCAATCTCCTAGATTACAATTTTTTATCGATATTTCTCCATAATTCTATCGTTGTAATAACAGCCCCCATCAAGAAATTATTTCCAGAAACCACCCAAGCGGAGGCGTGGCGAATGAACTAGTTCAAAAATAAAATAAAATAATCATCATCTTCAACCACATTATGATTTTTTTCTGTAAAAATGTAAACACACACACAGATGATTTATTGTATAATTCACCATGTTCACTTATTTTATGCGTTTAATACTTGTAACGGCGATTTAGTTAACCCGGAATACCAATCACAATTACTGGCGATAATAATGATTAGTGATTACACTTTCACTAACAGATAAAGACTGACTCAAATACCGCCAAACGATCTCTTATTTATAGAAGACACATTTAGTATGATGACGTTTTTGTCATGACATCATATTTCTTGAATCCAATTTAAAGTCAAATGAGCTCTTATTATTCATAAACGCTAACAATAGGGTGAAGGGGCCCGAACTATTTCACAAAATACCTAACATCTGCTTGTGACCTCATAAGAGGGAATCTGCTTAGTACTAAGCTCTTCTGTTCTGTACTGGTGACAATAGTGTCGTAATATGATTGAAACGGGTTCAGTATATCTTTGTGACACAGGTTTGTTTTCCGGTTGGATTATATTATTTATACCCATAAATATATAAATATGTGTTAGAAGAGTTACTATCGAGAAAAAAATCGGATATATAATATAATATAAGATATCATAAAGTCATCAGTGGTCCTCATGAAGTCCTTTGTCTTTTACGAGTAAAAGATTTACAATGATGTGTGTTAAATTAGATGTTTTAAATAAAAGGCCGTGGAAAAACTGATGAATATTAATTTTTTTCAGATAAGATAGTTAAAAAATAACAGAAGAAACGTTTTCATTATAAGAATAAATATAATTTTCTCGTAAATATAGTGAGCTGATTGCTGTGTCTATGTTTACCTTTTTAAATCATTTCTCATTATAATAGTAATTGAGTGGCGCTCTTAGTTTTCTGCTTCATGTTTTTTATGATGTTCATAATAATGTAGCCTTTAAGATGAAATTGCTGTTTTGATTGCCTTGCTTTTTCGCAAAAGAATTTGCTGAATATGTACCTACACTTTACTTTGCAACAGATCTAGAAAATAATTTAAGTTCTTCTTTTTTGTTTAACAGGCAAATTTATCAAAAATATTTGTAAGGTAGTCTACTCGGTAAGGTTAGGTTAGGTAAGTGCTGTCAGGGAGTTCCAGGCACAGAACAAGGAATCTGCTGTGGTGCCACGCGCCAGCCAGGTAACCTTCATGTGCTCCTGAGTGTTGCCTTCGGATTCGGACCCCCTATCGGATACGTTCCGATGGAAGAGCAGCGCGTGGAGCGGTATATCCCGGTAACAGAGTTAGTAATTTTCACTCAAAGGTCAGCTCAACACCTGTCAGGTCAGTTAACCATGTGGCTAACCATATAGCCACATGGTTAACTGACCTGACAGGTGTTCGCCCACGTTGAGCCCCTGTTTCTCAAAAAACACACACCGCTGATCCTACACATGATCTTTCTCTCTTCGTGTCTATTTTTTATATTAATTCCGTCCCATCTGACTATGAGAGTGAGGCAATAGTTCACTTATGTTAATTTTTCAAACCGTGCATAACTATAGTCCTTTTGATTGCAATAAATAGCTTAAGTTACTTCATATTTCTATTTTTAGGAGTTGCGGGCGCTTTTTCTAAACCTAATATAATGTACATAAAAGGATTCACATTTCACATTAGTATATTAATTTGGACTCAAACAACAAACAAGGTATTAAAATTTCAGTAACAGCACGTGTAATTTCATTAAAATTGCAACACGTTTAAATTTTAAGCAAAAGAAGATCCGTTTTCATTTTACTCCAAGACTTAACAAGATTAAATAAAATGAGATTTCTTCAAGCAAAATGCACATGCGGCTTTTAAAAATTATGCTTTTAAGATTTTTGTTGACAGTTATCTTCGGCATAGAATTAGATCGAAATTTCATCGGCATATACCTATTCTAGTCAAACATAAAGTACCTTTAACATTACAAAGAAACCTAAGAAAGTTGCCTAGTTTTAATCCTGAGCGATTGAAACTAGATTCGAGTTTTTGAACGAGCGACGGAGTTGTTTGTAAGAAATTGAAAAAAAATGCTCAATCCAGAGCGTTCTAAATTCAATATTTTTTCTCACTGTGAATAAAAACGAGTTTTGCTCACTGATTTTAAGCAGCAAAGACGCGCTTTTCGAGCTAGAGAGGTTAAGAAAGTTTAAAAAAGAAAAAGGAGAAATATAAGGAGGGGAATGTAATTATCTACTATGAGTTAGAATGTACTTATGCTGACACAGAAAGCAATAAAGCACCTTCCGGGATCGCTGATCAAATGGCGCAATAATAGTGTCGTTGCAAAAGTCAATGGTTGAACTTTAAAAGGTCTACTGACTTTTGTAATAAAACTGATCTTATTGGAGCGTATCGTGTTAAACTTAATTGTTCCTATATTGACACCGGTTTAGGTAAAGTTCAATGTATGTACTGCCAAAAACCCAAAACAATACCTAAGCCTTTTTGATCATTACTTCGTATAAGGATAATGTAATTTAGGCCATTGGTTATACACTTTAACTATTACGTTACATACCATAAGGTAAACATCTTGCACAGAACAGCATCATATCTGAAGACTCCGAAATTAAGAGACTTAAATATTTATCTAATTGCGGTGAGCTAATATTGCGGAATAGATAACCGATAGCTACAAAACAAAAAAAGAAAAAGCTGCCTCCGTTCAATGGTGAGATCAGCCGATTCAGCTAACCATTCTAATATTATATTAGAAATGCGAAAGTGTGTTTGTTTGTTGGTGGGTTTCTCCTTCAATCACGCCACAGCAGAGCAACGGATCGACGTGTTTTTTGCATGGGTATAGTTGAGGACCTGGAGAGTGTCATAGTATTTATGCCGAAAAATTAATCTTTTTAAATATATTTTTAATGATCATCACAATTTAAAAATATTACAATTAGATTAATGGTTGCAATAGTATAAACTGATGCGCAACCACTAACACCTACCTCAGAGAATATTGTACTAGTAAAGGATAACATTAAAAAATTATAATAATAATATAAGTACACATAAGAGAATACATGTAGGTCCCGTGGGAATTAAAAAAAACTAATTAAATTAATTATTATAGTATATATCTTTGTAGTTGTTCATATAGTATATTATATATATTTATATAATATTATATTTATGGTATAATATTTATTTAGAAACGTACATAATTATGTAGGTAGTATTGTTTGTAGTTAGTATGTATAATATATTATACTTGTAGTTTGCGCACCATCCCGTTTGTATTCTCTTCTCCTGTCTCCAAAGGTTGTCTGGAAGAGATCGCCTCAGGCGATAAGACCGCCTTTGCATACTGTTTAGTCCTAGTTCGTAGTTTTAATGTCTTTTTATTTCCGTTCTTTTATGTGCAATAAAAATTAAATTATAATAATAATAATAAAACTTATTACCACGCAGACACAACACATACAAAAAAATAGGCAGTAAATATTCGAATACCGAGTGTTAATAAGAATAAATTGAAGAGCTAAAAGATCACAATTATTATTGATATCGCGGTCCGTTTATATCTGCCAAGCTCATCGCTATTCCCTAAGCTTTGCGCCCTTGTCCGCCCGCGGGCAATGTTCTATCTATTTCTAGAGGTTTACGTTTACGTAACTTAGTTTTGGTATCTATGTATAGCAGTGTAGCTTTTTGCACAACCTACCGCAGAAACTAAAAGTAAATTTGCTGTAGTCTATTATAATATCTACTTTAGAATATCTAACGTCTATGAATCTTATTATGGTAAAATATATCCCTTTTATAAAATTAATTACGTTTTGTTATAGTATTCAAAAATATTTTTGTAAAGGTAACTTCAATGCGTGATAATGAATTTCCCCGAAAACTATTTTTCATAGTTGTCGTGAGAAACATGAACTATTTTTCTGAAAGGACTTTAGCAAATAAGTTCTGGGTTAGGGGACGAAACGTGTAAACAGTTTGATTTGAAAGGATAAGTGTGTTTTGGAAGGAATCAGCACCCTCGCTACTAGCTATGTGTAAGCATTTTCTCCTTTCTATGCCGTCAAAGCGTTCCCCAGTCTATTCAGGACTTCTCTCGACAATATGAAACACGTAAAGTGAATAAGAACGATTCAGAAAAGCTCTTACAAAATAATATATACCTAGGTACCTACCTACTTATAATTTATATTATGTTTACCATATTAATTGTAGCTATAAAAAATATGTACGAAAACTTCAAAATTTTTAATATTTGATATACGATTATTTTTATAAGCTCTGGATTTATTTTATTTTCGGACATATTTTATTTTTATTTTTAAACTACATGCTCTCTAAGCTACTCTTACTGCTGTAAGACTGCTGACCTTAGTAACCATAGAGTTAATTTCAATAATAACTGCAAATCGCCAGACATATTTTGCGGTTTTAAACGTGAATAAAGTTTTAATGAGTACGACAAAATTGCGGCGAAATTCGTCGCCAACTCTCCGACCAATCGCATCGCCTCGCTGTCGCCGTCGCCCCGCCCGCGCCGCCGCTCATTTCGTGCCCGTACACTAACTAGAGCTAACCGTAACTAACAAACGAATCGCGGGAATCTTGCCGATAGGACGACAATCTGACAAAATTGGAATTTGGAGGCAGAATAAGTCCAAGAGTCAGGAACGATGGTTTGTAAGTGGTAAGGTAAGTGCTCAGGTATAGGCATAATCGTAACATCGCCAACGTTTCAACTTTGAGCTACTGCTGGGATTACGTCATATCCAAAAATTTTTTACTGGCTTGACTTGATGCGGGCTTGCAGTTGTTGATTATGGTCAAGAATTATTTCTCTCAGTGTATCTTTCCTTATTGCTGAAGGTCGAGAATCTTTGTTATTAAATTAATAATGACAGTGATTTCCTTGGAATAATAAAGCACAACTAGTGTGTTTTTTAATTATTTATCCACTGCAAATTAGCCCTTGACTGTGATGATGGTTTGTGGGCTAACCTGTTAGGAGTATGGCAGTTATATTGAACCCATACTCCTAATCGGTTTATACACGGAGTCGTATCGGAACGTTAAATCACATGGCGATATGTTTGCCGATAGGGTGGTAACTAGCCACGGCCTCCAACTATATCTGACTAGAGAAAATTCCGAAATTATAAATTTCAACAATCAAAACAGCGCTCACCACTGCGCCAGGGAGGAGATCAAAAAGCGTGTTTGGTTACGATCTAAAGTATGAATCAGCTTCATACAGCGACGTTGTTGGTGCGACCGCAAATCAGGGGTAAATCAGATTTGAGCGTCCGTTGCCCGTTTGCATTCGTGAGGCCGGCACAAACGGTGTCGCCGCTTTGATCGATGGACGTAACAACTTGAATATTTACCCGACTACGCTAAAACAAAGGGTTAGAGAAAAAATACACAACTAGACCTGGCAGGACAAAACACGCGAAACATCCGCGGCGGAGGGAAAATACGATTTGTCCGGTCGCCTAGTCACTAGTGCGTGCGCTCTATGTGAATAATGCGGTATTTGTGCCCGCCAAGTTTTTTTTTGTTCGTAATGTTTTTTCCCCTCGAGGGTAATAGTTTTAATAGTAAAGTCATTTATCTATTGCCTCATTACTCGAACTGAAATTACAGCCGAAACTACCAACTAACTCATAATAATAGGCAGAAAGAATTTTAATAGTCGTAGAGTTGTAGTCGTCGGGTTTTAGAAAAAGCTGAAAACTACCTTATACAAGTTTTTACTTCCTCCAAGTAAACTAGCATTCATTTACATCCTGATCAAAAGTTTATTTTAGGATCATTTGTGTTTATTTAAGCGTACATTATATTAATTTTTTTAAGCTTAGGTGCCTACATTTTGTAATAAGTACATCTTTATAATCGTAGAATGCAGATAGGTAGGTACAATCTTAACATAAAATTTTCGCCATCTTAATTGCCACGATTATTTTACAGTTATACGAGCGGAGAATGACTCATGACGTATAAGCACAGGCAGAATATTTTTTAATAAAAATAATATTAATTCCAACAGAATAGTTTTTCCACATGACTGTACACACTCAAAGAGCATAAAGTAGCGGGCAGCGGCAAAATAGCCACAAATTGTGGACAAATCAGATTCTGAGCGACGAGCGACTAGTTCGCGATAGCTAACACGCCTTGCATTGTTTCACTGATATTCATTTTTTACGCATTTTTACACGCTTTTTATTAGCTTCAGACGTATGTATGTTAGTATATGTAACGGAATCTTTGAACATGATTTTGACCCCCTTTAAAACGTCAGATTAACTCGAAATTTGGCATACTTATTAAGGACCGATGACAATTCAATATTTTAAACAGTTTGACCCGTTATCCTTACTAGGATAATCAGGATTAGCGATTTTTGTTTTCCTGAGACCCGGAGTGTCTGCGTCAAAAGCGTGTTTTTTAGTTTTTTTTTAACTATTATTATTTATTATCTATTTATTTGGGTTTACAAACAACGACATGTCCTACTTAAAGGATTGAGATACACAACAATTATTACTCCATCTAACCACAGATTCCTACTTTTTCAAGTGTACATAATAAAGGTTTATTTTTTACATTATGAAATAAAATATGCATATACTTACTTAAAAATAAAGTTAGGGAAAATAAAGGCTTAGTAACTAGGTATTCTCGATCTGCTTCTTTTCCATTTAAACTAATAATAGGATTGGCATAGTGGTGGGTATACCCAAATTCTCCTCGTTTTGTTTTGAAAATTATGTCAAAATAAATGAGAAAAGCTGCGATAAAGTTGTAATCAACGAGCCTTACCTTCATTTAGCGGATATGCGTTATACCTTACTTATGCCATTTATATACCAAAAGATGGAAGTATAGACAAAAATCTTAGCTTCGACGCTAACTTCATAGGTTTTATCTAAGGCGCGTGTACTTGGTCTTAGATCTCTTCTTCTCTGAGCGGCATTTTAATGATTATGCACAATATTTTGGCTAGTAAATAAAATAAGTAAATAAAAGAGAAGAAGAAGCCATGGAAAAGCGCAATAATAAAATTTTTCTGGCTGGTTGTAGAAATAATTTTGCTGGCTCATTTAGCGCAAGGATTAGCGTGACTGGTTAGCGTGAAAAAGTACTCAGAATTCTTGACACCATTCCACGCGGGTATTCTGTACACCTAATTAGATTAAGCTTGGTATTTAATGTTTAATTGCAATGAAAAAAGTTAATAAATAAATCATGTGAGAATAGTATTTCTTGAAATTTTCATTTCATTGCTTGTATTACAACTACAGCAAGTTCAAAGAAATAATTAAAAGCGTAATTTAAATCGTCTGTTTAAATACCTACTTTGCTGTTACCTCACAAGCGGTTCTGAGCGGCGCAAGCTGCTCGGGATACTAATTGGTTCTTCCGCTTCTTGACATCATTATCTCTGTAATTACGCTGAGTCGCTGAGCGTCATTGTTTCTATACCGTCCATGAAAATATATCTCTGAAATATCAATTGTTTCATTTTACACCTTCTATAACCAGTTTCGTAAAGCCAGAAACATACAAATCGTGCGACGGTAAATGTTTTGTAGACGGGTAAAAACGTTGCACTAATCGCTTGGGTACTGAATCTATTCGTAATTATACACAAGAAACAGTTGTATGAAGTACATCAACCTGTAAGGCGTGCAAAGCATAGAGATAATATTACGCTATAGAGATAATTTATATTATTACGATAATATTGTAATAGCATAGACATAAGCTGACGGAACGATGCTTATGATCCTACCCGTGCCTACTGTTCCTAATTTGAAACACGCACTCTTGGTTATATTATATATCTAATATGGTGCAAAGTGCAGTGTGGCAACATACATAGGCCAGCATGAGTCCTACGGTTCGTGTACGCTCTACGAAATTCGTAGTTCCTCTACGATATTTCATAAAGCTTTATCTATGCTAGCCTTCCGTATCGGCGAAGCTATATTTTCTTGAAGTTGATACCAAAATAAACTTTTGCACATTAGAGTAGACTTTAATACATTGCCGTGATAAATAAAACACGCAATGCCTGTGTTAGCATGTCTCCCTCGATAAGCTTTCAGCATGTCACTGTTAATTTTTTATCAGCTTTGTTTATAATGCATTTCTATACCGAATGATATTCAATAAGCATTTCACTATATAAATTGGATAGTCATGTCCATTGTCCATATTACTATCCAATATACATCATAAATACACAGATTAGATTTGAAATAAATTGGTAGATGAATTACCGGAAATCATGTTTTATTACTGAGGAAGTCTACGTTGTTGAAGTAAACAGCTACATGCAAAGTTTCTAGTTGCGTCGCGTCTGTTTAAGATGTTACCTACACGTAGGAAGCTGTTACCTACGTGTAGGTATATGTTATATCCAGTGGTTTCTCTGCTCATATGATATGACTTTAGTTGATGCCGTTGATTGAGGTAATTTGAACATTCCGATTGCTCTGATTTGTCAGGATGAAAGATGTCAGTTTCCAGAATGGAAGCTTCATTTCCTTAGCTCCTCAAGTTCGGTTTAACGATCAATCCATAAAAAGAGAAAATATGGACTCAGAATCACTCTTGCATTTATAATAGGGATGATGCCTATATCTTCCAAAGAGTCTTCAAAAATACCTAAAATTTACATCTTTGGTTAGTTTCAAGTTTGATAACTATTTTAAAATATAGATTAAAGAAAAAAAGTGCGTTGAAATTTGATGACGTCACTATTGTGATTTTCAAACAACTTCCATACTAGAAGTGCGTTTTTAAGTTTAATAAAGAGTTACTGATTTGATTGAGTTGTCATCATCCCTATTCTTAGTAAACGAATAAAAATAATACAACCGTATGTTTAAATGATAAATGATTTATTTATTTCATTTAGGACAATTAGTATCACATATGATAACTCAAGGCCCTACCACCGGTTCGGAAAAATGATTCCAATGAGAAGAGCCGGCATGAAACTCAGTTAACTCTCACTAGTTAATTATCGAGGCGGCTTTTTGTTCAGGTTTGTTTTGAATTTGTTAAACACTTAACGTCATAATGAAAATATTTGGATAATGAAAAAAATTCTTTCTCTCTCGTACATAACTTGAGCTGATTACTTTGTACGCCATTTGAGTCGAGTAACTTTTCCATTATGAACTCTGCATTGCGATCTCAACGTTTCTTGTTCTGTTAATTTTATATTTAGTCCTCCTAACATCTCATACAGAAATTGCAATTTAGATTGTGTACTTATTCAACAGTGAAAATAGGTAAGCCTGGCTTACCAAGCGATGGAGAAAATGACTTCCACTAATGACTCCTTGTCGCATGACTCTGTAAGTACTCATTTCTAATTTAAATCATAGCATTGTGCTTTAGATTTCAGTATAATTAAAGTTATAGCTCGTAAACCACTTTCAGGGAGAGACCGGAAATTTTAAGACAAAATAATGCTTTCTTTATTAGCTTGATTTGATATAAGTACAATACGTTAAGTTACAATAAGTTTTTTAGAGACTCCCAGACACGCGTACGGTTTAAAAACAGATGGAAAGCGCAATAACAGCTGCTATAGTTACCTATCTACATAGAAAAAAAACCGGCCAAGTGCGAGTCGGACTCTCGCACCGAGGGTTCCGTACTGAAAACTGTAACGACCAAAGATGTAAAACAGTAATAATTACCTTTGTTAATGAACCGCAAAACTAACTTTATTTGTAGAGGTTTACTGTTAATATCAAAAAAACTATGCTAGTTAGAGCATTGGCTATAGTTTTCCTGTAAAATATACATAAATTCCTATTGATCATAATTATTTCAGATTTTTCGATTGGTAAACTCCGGAGATAAGGGGGGGGGGGGAACGGTATTTTTTTAGACTTTTTCCCCGATAAATCAAAAACTATCATGACTAAAAATAATTAAAAATCTGTTTTAGAATGTACAAAGTAAACCCTTTCATATGATACCCCACACAGTACAGTTATCTCACTTTTAAATTTCAACCCTCCGATTTTCCCCCCTTTTTAAATAAGAACAAAAATAATTTCCATTTTTTTTAATTCCAGTGTCTTTGGGCCACTAATATACACAACTATTCCAAATTTCATGTCGATAGCTTCGGTAGTTACTGAAATAATCGAGTGTGACGGACGGACAGACGGACAGACGGACAGGCAGACGGAGAAAGTCGCACCGTAAGGGTTCCATTTTACCATTTTGGTACGGAACCCTAAAAACGCAGTAATCACACACAGTAAAGAGGCAAAATGAAACATTGAACACGTGTACGATTTATAATACTCGACACTCGTTCGTCAGCAGCGCGGTTTGCATTTTGCAGGAGTTTTTTTGCCCTGTGAACGTCTTCAAACAGTCCCTTATTTTCATAAAGTTGGCAATATGTGCGTAATTTTCATTATTAGCCGCTTTTATGCTCATATTATTTACTCATATCTGCATGCAAATATGAATACAAATAAGTGTATTTTGCATAAACACCTACAAAATTTTACACCCCGCAAACAAAAATAAATTGAAATTTACGTCCGTTTCAGAACAGCGGCTTATCGGATTTCAATAAATGCGACAGTTTTCACTTTGTGCTATATAACTGCGGTTTCAAAACACCAAAAGGTTTGCAATAATTTGATAACATTGACGAAATTTTATGGAATAACTGTGGATGTTAGTTCATTTAAAATAGATAACAATCATCATTTACCACCCTTAACGAACTTATAAAAACAACAACAGCCTATAAACGTTATTCATTCTTCTAAAGCGGAATCCAACAGAAATAGGTGATTGTTTAAAACGTAGGGGTTTCTTCGTGCGTGACTACGAACACAACGCATTTTTTATGGATAGTGGTGGTGACGACACAGCGCCTTTCAGCCTCCCTCGTGTTTTGTTTTCATTGTTCTAATTTAAACGGTGTTCTAAAGTAAATAACGTTGAACTTAAGCTGTTATTGAAAGAGACGCTGCGGCTTTAGCCCAATTAGGTGTGTATCGATTTAAATCGATACGCTTCATTACTAGCTTTATTACTCAGCAGACCTTTCAAAGTTCAGCAATTGACATTTGCGACGACACTATTATGGAAACAATACCGACCCCCATTAACTATTATTTTCCCTGAAATTCGGATTATACTGAAGTATAGCGATTTATTAACAGTTCACAAACATTCTGCTTGAGTTTCATTTATGTGGCGTTAAGATAAATTCCTTTTGAAATCTGTTTATAGTTGGGAGTTTATCGAAGTATTGATTTTATTGGAGCTTCAAGTTGGTTTAAGTTGCTTACTAAGTCGTTAAGTGATTTGTCTTACAGATTTACACGTAGGCCAACAGAGGTCAACATAGGCATAGATAATAATAAAGACATCGACACCTACACATTCACACACACACACAAAACACAAATATACACTTCCAAGTTAGCCCGCTTCTATTAGAGACTTTTTTTTTTTTTCATTATAGACTTACGCTTGACCACAAACACACCTGATGGACAGAGACTGCATCGTCACCTTCCACCAAGTGAGATCGTAATCAAAGGCTTTATTTCATCAAATTAAAAGAAGGTTTATTATTATAATTTAATTTAAAAAGAAAGAAATCATTGTTCGGGTACAGCTGTACGATTACCTATTATGTGATAGGTACTACTTTAAAAAGAAAAATTGCAAAATGAGATTTGATCCTTTAACGGTCTTCACTCAGCATGACGATGTTCAATTAATTGAATCCATTAAGATTGCTACATTTAGTCGATGAGATCGTAGGGAAATATAAGTAACTAGTTGATGCCCGTGACTTCATCCGCGTGGTTTAAGTTTTTTTGATTCCCGCGGGAACTCCTTAATTTTCGGGATAAAAACTAGCTGTCACTCTCCAGGTCCTCAACTATACCCATACCAAAAATCACGCCGATCCGTTGCTCCGTTGCGGCGTGATTGAAGGACAAACTAACAAACCAATAAACCATATTAGTAAGCAATATTTGTCATAAATACATCATGTATTTCCCAAGTCAGTCCAACTCTTTATAGAATTTGCTTCGACGGTAAAGTGCTTTAATTAAAGAACTTTAAAACAGACACTTATGACACTTTATGTGAGTGATCAGTGTACAATTACTGTGCTATTTACTCAGCTGTAGCACTTATCACGAAATATATAATATTAATAATTAGCGCATTAAAGACATTGTACCGTACATCATCGCCAAAGAGACCAGAATATCTTACGGTAAGAAATCGAATAAAAAATACTTTCGAATAAAAAGTCGATTCGAAACGACGGCTTACATGGCAAACTGAAATGAAATCGCATACGTCGACTTGAGGCTGCTCTCATTTTTTTGAATAATGCAGTATAGCGTTGCTCAGTGCAAAAAAAAATACAGATTTCGTAGTCCCCCCAAGAATCGGAGCATTTAAAATGAATACAAAAATTTAGGAAAAAAATTCACAGATTTCGTGATTTGTATTTTTCAAAACTGTAATAACAATTCAATCTATCCTACAATGTCAAATCATATATACACAGTACTCCAACTGCTGGTAATTCTGAAAAATACAAAACCTTTTTCCAAAATTTTTCAAAAACTTATTAACCAATTTTCAAAATTCCAACTCGAATGCACTTCTCGTCTGCGTTACCATGACGATCGGTCAATAATAACTCCAGCTTTTGTAGATTCTTACAAAAATAAAAATTTCTTCTTCAAAATTATTGATTTTTTTTAACCGATTTTTTAAAATTCCAACTCGAATGCACTTCCCGTCTGCATCTGCATCTTTTAACATCATTATTATCGGTCAATAATCGTAGAAGCTACATCACTTTTATATACGGAAATACCCGTTTTTCTACAATTCCAAATCTAAGGGGACCACCTACAGATCACAATTATCAACCGATTTTCAAAATTTTTTCGCCATTTTGTAACTAAACTTATTAGATTAAAACCTAGTTACGGTATTACCTTAGGACCCTCTTTTCTTATGTCGGTTTTTTTTACAATTTAGTAAACAACACCCCCCCAAAAACCCGACTTTTAGCAGCCGATTTTCAGCATTCAAACGCTCACACGTGTCTCGATAAATGGCTCAACTTTTGGTACTATTACCATCTCGATCCTCCCACAATCCTCGGAGCTATGACCAAAAATACGTCTCAGGCGATTTGCATCTGATAACCATTTTCAATGGTAAAATAGATCACGGGAAAAATAATAGATACATATTTTGGAAATGTTAAAAGCTTGCATTTGGCCTGAAAAGCTCTACAACCTTTATATATATAACAACGCCTGAGTCTGCATGAAAGGCCTCATCCGATACTAATAGAATAGGCTAGTAGCAGCCAATTTCACTACCCACTACTACACTCGTGCGAGGCTTTCTAAAATGAAAAAGTCGAGAGTGCTTTTCAGTAGTCAGTACTACGCTCCGCTGCAATGGTGCAAATGAATATTTCCTGTGAAATGCTATAGCATAAATATAAATTATTATCAAGCATCATAGAATCTACACGCAAATAAAAAATGAATCCAATACGTTCTTACAAAACTTCATCGGATTTTTTAAATTTGTTGTCGGTATATCTATAGACTCTATTTGAAATTCTTTTAGAGGGGTACTTGGATACTTCACTATTTTTATACAAATGTTAGTTTAGCATTCCCTTTACTTCGTCTGCGTGGATCTACGTTTTTAAGGTAGCCCCACCCACTACAGAGGCGTAGAAGAAACAGAAGCGGGCAGAACGGGGACACGTTAGATAGGCAACCCAAATTATCAATAAACATTGGAGTCCCGAGTTGCTGGTATGGGGATCATTATAAAACACAATATTAGATATTTATAGACCCCAATTACGTCATGTTCAGACGACATCAAACGAGTCAGGGAGCCGCTAATGGAGTATGAATACTTTTAAGAGATGTATTTCCAGTAGTAGACCAACATAGTTAATATTATTAGATGGGTAAATATATTTCTTTGCTTAGTTGGGTTTCGCATCGTCAGTATTATTACTAGAAGTTTCTCAGTTAGATGAAAATAAACGTACCGTACGATTCCTCCAGGATTTTCTGAAGAAATAATAAAAACAATAAGTCGAATAAATTCTGAAGCGCAAGCATTTAATTAGCTTTAGCGTGTTCTCGGTATTGTCCTCTATTATAAAAGTTAAACAAAAGTAGAGTTAAATGAGTGCAATCAATGTTGAAAAACAGACCTATACATACTTATGAAGTAGGCACTACTTCGTCTGATATATTGTATAAATTTTACCTACAGCAGGCACACGAATTGAATGCATTCGGGCCCTGAGTTAAAAAGCAGAGAACCTCGTTCCATCGTCAATGCACTTTACTTGCACACTTGCATGATCGAACGAATTTATCGATAGTGTATCGAATACTAGGTCCCGGAATAGCACGTATAGTAGGTATTTCTCGAGATAGGAGGAAACTTAAAAACTAATCAAATAAACTAAATTAAATTATTTATAATTGGTATAATAAACTAAATTCTACAAATTCTAAACAAAAGTAATTAAGTATCAGTGCCAAAAAATTTTTACGAGATATTTCACCGCGGTTAATTGCCTCATCTGGTGACAGAAGGGCTGGCTCATTTTTTGCGCAAAGGATCAGCCTGGCTGTCCAGCGCGGAAATGCAGCCAGCATTCTTGCCACCATTCCACGAGGGCATGATTTATATAGTAATTAGGTTAGGCTAGCTAGCATTAAGTTCTATTGTATTATTTTCAATAAAGGTTTAAAAAAAAAGTATCATAAAAAAAGAAAAAAATGTGTCATAATAATTGATGTCATCCAACAGAAAGAACCACATTCATAACTTGCCGCTATTACCGAAGTGCCGAGCCAAATCCAATGTAACTTTATTATTCACGTAATAATATCTAATCTTGATTCAGCACGCCTGATTCGGCACGCCTGACTCGGCTTAACAAAACGCAGGGCTTAACATTGAAGGTTGTCAAAATTTAAGCAACTAAACACATTGAGTAGAGTGCATTGAAACTCCTATCAAAATATCTGCGCAGGAAGCTCGCGTGTCGACAGACTGCAGCCGGAACACAACAAAGCCATTACTAGTGGATGCTCGGTACAATCTTATTTTCGAACTTTAGATCGAACTGAAAGTTAGTCGGTCGCACGCGACGATGTTTCGAAACACACATCGAATATTAAGGAGTCTTTCAGTTGCTATATTCAATAACCCTGTCTATTCTACAGAACGACATACTGAAGTTGTAGAGATGATCGAACAAAGAAAAAGCTATAAATATCCCGGTCTAGCTCACGTGTGTGTTATGAATATCCACAACAACAACATAAAAAAGTTTAAAGATCTTAAACCCGCCTCCGTGAAGTTAGCTATATGGACTATGGTAAGTTAAATAGTTACCATAGTCCATAGGTAACTTCACGGATCTGTTAACCAGATGAAACCTACTTTTTATTTTTATTGAATAATAGATAAATACGCCCAAAATAGGTTACCTATCAAAATCCGGTCCAGGCTATTGTTTCTAATAATTAATTTTTATTAATTTTTTTTGACAAGTTTACTGTAGCCAATGTTATAAAATTACCTATATTTTGATACACGGTCGAGTGTCCGCCATCTTACGATGTTTTTCCGTATTCGTGTATCATTACGTTTTCATCGATAAATAAATAAAGTATTAGTCTGTATAAGTTACTGTAATCGGTATCAGAATTTAATCAGTGAGAGGCAAAAAAGTGGAAAGGGCTCCCTCCACTGAATTTATATCAAGCGAAAAAGTGCCCGACGATTTTGCCTTTCATTCCGGCGCGACGTTTTACAATTGAAATACTTACGGTGCAAGATTCGTCGTATTCTCAATTGAGTAGTATTAAGAAGTATTGCAAATAATAAAATTAAACAGTAGGTTTGATCTAGCAGCTGGATGGAAGCCTATTTTAATCGGTGCTAAGAAATTGTCTTACGTAAAGTAATTCCTATAGCAGTCAGCTTCCGATTGAAAATCGTATTCATAGAAGTCTTTGTGAATTACGCACTAAAGCAGTGATAAGAGTGAACCTAATATCGAGCACCTCTTCTCACCGCTTGATGATTACATTAGGCGGTGAGAAGAGAATTATTCGCTTTCATCTAAAACAAAAAACGCCTTCAAAACTATACCTATAAGTACGAACTTAAATACTGAAAAGTAAAAAACATGAGTATACGAATTTTTTTTTCTCAAAAATCGTTAAATCAATTTCGATCACATTTCTAAGGGACCACCTCTGAAGTATGATATACCAAACAAAAAACAATCATCAAAATTGATTCATAATTGGCGGAATGATCACGAAACATTCATAAAAAAAAACTCTACAGTCAAATTGAGAACCTTCTCCTTTTTTGAAATCGGTTAAAAATAGACATCGCCAATATAATAATATTAAAGGTCTTTGCATCACCATCAAATATTTGAATTGAATTGAATCTAACAAAAAGCAGTTGCCTACGTTAGCGTCTAAAGAGTTCAAATATTATAAAGAACTTGTTGGAAAAGTAAAGTGTTGCAAAACAATGCTCACGTTTGTTTGTTGTCGACTGTCTTGCTCGTCAAGCGATGCTATGAAAAGTAACGATCACTCATAATCCCAGATCAAGAAATAAGAACACTTTTGTTTTAGGAAACGGACCGGAATAACTGCCGGAGTTGGGCGTTGCTATGCCGACAAATGATTTGATAGGCTTCATGAGAAATTGAGAGCTCTCGGATGAAATTTCTTTCGGGACCGTCGTAGTATATAGTGATAAACTTGTAAAAGTTGCTGCATTTAGAATCTAAATAAAACGTGCTCTGCTGTAAGTAAGTTAATGAAAAAAACAACTTCTATCCATAGTAATATTATAAATGCGAAAGTGTGCCTGTCTGTCTGTCTGCTCCACTTTAACGGCTCATCTTTTCAAACGATTGTGATGAAGTTTGGTACAGAGATAGCTTGTATCCCGGGGAATAGGCAAATAACATAGGCTAAATTATCCCGGCTCATATTACCATCGGCTATATTATAAAATGACGCTCATCGGCATCGGCTCGTCGCGTCGCGGGCTTCATTTAGTTATAATATAAATAACCAGTGATTTATATCCCTTAATACTTCATTTTACAAATACGATAAGATTCTCTGGCTGTGTTTTGTTACTCGTTAAAATTTTCACAACCTAACGATTTCAACAGGTTCATAACTTATAGGCAACACTTTCAATATACCACGTTGACGATGTCATGGAAAGCATAAAGCTAATTTTAATTTAAGTTTTAATGCGGCACAAATAAATAAAGAGATTTACCTATTTGTGCCTGCTTTTCATGCTTACTTATAAGGAAACTTAAGGGACACGCTTGACCACAATTTAAACTGATGAAAAAAAGTTTGCCTAGACAGTTAATACGGTGGATATTCTAAAATAAGGCTGAATTGGCTATTCACTTTAATTTAAGGATAGCCAGAGTTTCTTATCACACGATCGCTTTATTTAGTTTTTGAAAATAAATGCTCCATACCTTATCATAGTATTGTTGACTATTAAGATTTAGGAGCAGCTTTAAATAAACTTTTATGTAGTTCCTTGGAAGAGTTTTGTATAGACGAGAGCACCTGAATTGGCAAGCAGCCCTTTGACGTCGTCGTGGGGAAAATCTAAGGTGGTACTTATTATCACACTTCACTTATAAATATTCAAGCGTAGATTTCTTCAAAATACACTTACATGTATTGGGTTTCAACGAACTCTCACACAAACACATTATAAAAAGATTTTATGTTTTCGCATTTTTTTCACAACAACAAAAAATGTCTGGCTGACAAGTTTTCGGTATTCATTTATGTAACACATTTGGGGCAGGAAAAAAGGTTTTCTCCCTCTCGGCGTTTCTTACGGATGTTTTGTCGCTAGTGTGTTTCCACTTTAACAGTTCCCTAAAATATAAGGGAAATGCTTTTGAATGGAGAAATGAATACCACTAATTAGAATTGTCCATTTAACCGAGATGACTAGTTGTCGCGGTAAAAAGTACAAATGAGAAATATTATTCCGGAAAAACAAACGGAGACGGACGCAAGTTTTGCAGTAGTTCAATATTACATCGCGGATTTCCAGCTGCAAGAAGAATAATTATTGTAATAATGGCAATGCATCAATCAAAAGCTACGTTATCTAGGGGCAGGTCAAAATGATTAAGCAATTCACATTAACGAGTGTCCCTTCAGTTGAGTTCATTGCAATATTTAAAGTGGGAGTGAAGTGAAAAAAAAGATATTAAAATTCATTCGTGATCGAATTGAAATGAAATTTACTGCGAATCAAGCTCTTATTTTCTGCAGAAAGTCGTGAAACGCTTTGCATTCGTATTTAAAATTCCAGTGGCTCAGTAGCTCTAATATTGAAAGCTTTATTATTTTAAGGTGTTGATTGAAATCTGGAATATTGCGATGTTACATACGCTTTAAGTACGGATTTTTCGCAGAAGTTATGTGAAAAATTAAATAAGTACGTCCTAATACTAGCTATAATTTGCACTACGAAATAAGTAAGAATAAATAGACGAAATAAGAAAACACTGAAAATAAAGACAGTACGTAAAGTTCAAAGCCAACGTTTTGTTAACTGCCTTCATAATAGTTGGAAAGCTCTCTTGAGAGTATAACTTTACGTTGGCAACAAAGGCTGTCCTTTAGAAATTACTTCACTTGTCACCGTAGTTCTCCAAACTAGCCATTACATATTATCTGCACTTTCTGCACATGAAGGAGTGCGGTCAACATATACGAAAGTTAATTAAATCCGTTTCGAAATAATATATTATTTCAAACGGATGGAAACGGATTATTTAATATATTATTTCTGAATGCCTTGTGGTAGATTTCCTTCCCATTCGATCGCGAAAACGTTAACTACGATTTGGATGGAATTGTCAGGCGCTTGACAAATCCATCCCGGAAGTTTCCGCGACAATCAAATTGCAGGTCGCGAAATTGTTGGAAATTCGACCGTTAAGGGGTTCCAGCGGTTAGCAAAGGGGATGAAAGCCTGAAAACCCGAGCGAAGCAGGGGGGGGGGCAGCTTGTATTGCAATAAAATTTAACGACTACCACAAATTGCTACCGCTCGATCTAATTAAATCTCATGTAAATCAACGTGTTTAAAAAAAACAACATTTTTAATAGAGCAGAGATGTCACTTGATTATCTGAAATAATGCAACGTAGGTACCAACAGTTCGCGCGCGAGTTGAATGCAGAGTAAATGTATGTGTCACCATATATTTACTCTGCATTCAACTTGTGCGCGAACTATATTTGTGATGCAAATTACTACAGATTGGACGCACCTGTTTAAACCGCTCCCGGCGCGGTGTAGGGAAATGTTTTTAAGAAAAAACTAATTGTGCTTTCTTGGTCAACAAATTTAAGCTTGTATTGTTGTTGTATTGCTCTCCATACAACAACACACAACTTAACAGTGTCTGGCTTCTCCAGCTGCGATTCATGAGGTCTTGGGTTCGAGCCCTGCGTAGGGCCAAAACAAATGCTAGGTTTTCTGTCCAGATATTCTCAATAGCATCTCTCTCCGGTGGTCTTTGAATATGACAGAGGACAGAGAGGCAATAAGTGTTTATACTGTGTAATATCTCCTGCGTGGTGAAGTAGATAGTAACCATCGAGATAAGGTAGGTAATTGGCATCATTCGTTATAAACACTAAGATATATTTTATAAGTTCTGCAATGCCATGCAAATGCCAGAAGAAGTAGAAAGCCTTAAATTTCATATTAAAGTTTTAATAACTTTCACAATTATTCTTTAACTTTACTAGCGGAAGATTAGTGAGATCTACGTTTTAAGTTTTGTAACATTATCTTTTGAAAGTCGCCATTCCACTTCATGAGTAAATGAAATGACCTACGTCGTAGGTATATTTCTCTTAAATTCTGTACCTGTCTCTAAAACTATTCAGTGGATTATAAAACTCTAGTTGGTATATATGTATATATTTTTTTTTTGAAGTGGAAACTTCTTTGGGCGCGTTGAGCACTTTTTGATAGGGGTAAACCTGTGGACGCGCGTCAGCGACACCGTGACCGACACCTCGCTGCCCCATGCTCGCGTTCTTACGAAGACAAAAGGTCTTAAATACAAATATACTACATTCGTAATTAAACTTTGATACCTTTGTTTTAATGTATATATTTAAAAAAATTTTTAATAAGAAAATAATTAAAGAAAAAGAAACGAATTAAAAGAAAAATTTTAAATATTTGTTTTCACTTCTTTCGGCATTCCCTATGACTGCCAATTTTTTTTATTGAACTACATTACTTTTACTTTTTTAATTTATCGTGAAAATATACATTTACCTAGGTGTATTCACAATAAGTTGTAGGTAGATAGTAGGTATATTAAGTAATTGTTATAGCTTAATAAACTATAGGTACATGAAATTAATGGACAATATCATGACAATTTCCAAGAAAATAATAAGGATAATAGAAAAATTATTGTGACGTATAATATAATAACCAATTATAACATAAAACGATAAAGTTCATTTAAAAAAAAATACGTTACTAAGCGGATCTACTTACTTAAATTGTAATGTGCCATGGTAGTCTAATGTGTACCTACCACGTTTCTACCGAAGCCATGCATGCCATATCCATATTTATATTATTATAAATGCGAAAATGTGTCTGTCTGCTACGCTTTCATTGCTCGTATTTTCAACCAATTTTGATGATTTAATTGATGAATGATTAATTTTCACAGGAAGAATAGGCTATTTTTTATCGGAGAAAATTGAACAGTTCCCGTGGGAATAAAAAAAAATTGGCAGTCATAGGGACTGCCGAAAGGAGTTACAACTATTTTTTTTTCTAATTATAAAAATATTTCAAATATAAACCTTAAAACTCAGGCATTAAAGTTTAATTACGAATGTACTTTATTACTATACTTAAGACCTTTCGTCTTAAAAAGAACGGTGTCGGTCTCGCGTACCTATTCCACATTTTTACCCCCTATAAAAAGTGCTCAATGCGCCTGAAGAAGTTTTTACTCCAAAAAATACTCCATCTAGCTATATTATAAGTAGCCAGAAGGATCTAAACTAAATGAAAACATCCAAATGATATTAGTTTTCAGTGTTGCTGATTAATTAAATGTCGTTCTACGATTACAAAAGGTGGCGTTAATCACGCTGTCAGGCTTGATTAACTCTAAAATACGAGCTGCGGTGTCTATAGAGACAAGCAAACAAATAGCCCGCTTAAAACTTGTCACAACGAGCCAACACCAAACATTTCAAATAATATCTTTCACCGCCAACCAACACCTGCGAAACAAAAGAAATACAAACGACCGACCCAGCGGGAATTAATTCGGAGGTTTTGTTAAATAAACACAATATTGTATTGAGGTAGGTATAGTTAATCCATAAGTTTACATTATAAATACGAAAGTGTGTCTTTTTGGGTAGGTACACTACACTTATTGACGTCCAGTTACATAAAATATGATGGTGATAATCTGTTTCGGTATCTTAAAACTAAAGCTACGAGGGTATCTGGTCTGAGAAGAGCCCACAACAAACTCAGTCGGGTTTTTTTTTCATGATCACCATCTCACATATTATAATCTTAATTAAGGAACTATCAGAGCCATTAGAGCAAATTATTGCCAAGCTTCCTTGTCATTTAAGTAGGTAAACCTTCACATGGTAATAAGATTTTTTTTAGTTTAGTTTTAGAAGACACATATTTGTGTGTTCATACATTTTGGTACTTCAAAACAGCTATTGCTGTTTGGAAGTAGAGACCAGTAGTCATAATAAACGTATGACTATTGGTCATAAATTTTGTCAAACTGTTTCATTTTATGCCTTTGATAAATGTAAGAAATTGAATATTATTTATTTATATATTATGGATATATCTAAATACTTATAAATATACAATAATAAAATCAAACTATGCAATAAATTTAAATCAAATCCTTATATACCTACAAAAAAAAACCCTAATCATAAAGACCACCCCTGGTTGGCCCAGGGCCAAAGGTACCCATCAAACTTGCAGCATTGGCGCTGAATGGCCATGGATAACCTTTGAACCAGGTAAATAAATTATTTAGACAAAACTATACTATTATAGTAAATGCGAAACTGAGTCTGTCTGTCTGTTCGCTATAATGACCCATCAGTTTGCAGCTAATTTGGACGGAAATTTAGTACAGATAATATAGCTTGCATCCCGGGGAAGGACATAGGCTACTTTTTAGTTTTTATGCAATTACAGAGAATAAATAAATTAATGAGATCCCGCGGGAAACCAAAAACCATCATCTAGTGTATTAATAATTTTAAAAGTAAAATTAATTTTTATTATTAACTAGATGATGCCCGCGACTTCGTCCGCGTGGTTTAAGATTTTTTGATTCCCGCGGGAACTCTTTAATTTTCCGGGATAAAAAGTATATATCCTATATATAAGTATAAAGCCTATGTCCTTCCCCGGGATACAACCTACCCCTGTACCAAAATTCATCAAAATCGGTGGAAGGATGAGCCGTGAAAGCGTAGCAGACAGACAGACAGACACACTTTCGCATTTATAACATTAGTATGGAATTTAAGTCGGTAGTTAAACTAAGATCGAAACTGAACAAGTTAAAAAAAAAGAAACTCTACTAAACAATAAGTTGCCTACAGAGTTCGCATTGTTCTGCTGGCGTAGTGCTCACCTGTTGTTGCCGTGTAGCCGCATGTTATTACTATTGCGACATGTTTGTTGTCCAGAGGCCACCAATCAGCAGTAAATTTGATTTGGACTGACGTCGTCGGTCCTGTTGACCGTAGCATTCGTGATTGTAATGAAAGTGGGGCGAACGCCGTGAATATTTTATGAAAAATGTGTTATCAGGTTAATTGAAATGTAAAGTACTTGCTTTGTTTATTTTGCAACTTACGTATGCATTTGCGGCATATTTGAGATTACGATATTGAACATTTAGAATGCGAACATCATGCCTATCTTTCTATCACCTTTCACGGCTCATCTGGTCATAGGATCGAGATACTGAGGCGGCAAAAGTAAAGACACGTCAGAAATGATCCGCAAAAGGGAGGAAAAGGTTCCATTTCGGTAGCTGGTAAATTGATGAGCTATACTTACTAATTAACACCTCTATCTTAGTGGATAAGCACACTGAAAATGTTAAATTTATATAAGTACATTATGTATATTGACGACCTCCATGGCGCAGTGTGTAGCGCTGCGCTGTTGCCTTAACGTGCGGAGGTCCTGGGTTCGATCCCCGGCAGGGTCAATTTGGGAATTTATAATTTCTGAATTTTCCCTGGTCTGGCCCGGTGGGAGGCTTCGGCCGTGGCTAGTTACCACCCTACCGGCAAAGACCTGCCGCCAAGCGATTTAGCGTTCCGGTACGATGCCGTGTAGAAACCGAAGGGGTATGGGTTTAATATAACTGCCATGCCCCTAACAGGTTAGCCCGCTACCATCTTAGACTGCATCATCACTTACCATCAGGTGAGATCGTAGTCAAGGGCTAGCTTGTAGTGGATAAAAAAAAAAGTACATAATCATGTGAGATCGCAGTCAAGGCCTAACTTGTAGTGGATAAAAAAAGTACATCGTCAATGTATATGTCACCGTAAGATTGTAATCTAACTAGCGAAATTGTAAACTGTCGACAGATTGTGAACCGTTCAATGTACTGAGTGTCAGTTTTTGAAATATTCATTGTATTTACGTTTTCTTGTCTCTTTCTTGTAGGTTAGGTTAGAGTTCGATGTAAATAATCAGGTAGTGCCGAGCACTTCAGTTTTATTGAGTTTATAATATACCTAACAGATTACAATCTACCGATGCGATCTAATGATGCGATAAAATGTAATCTGTCGACAGTTTACAATTTCGCTAGTTAGATTACAATCTAACGGTTTTTGCAATTTTACGGTGCCATCAATATAAATCTCAGTATTTATAATAACAGGAGGTAGCTCTTAAAAACCTCTAGAAAACAGTTCCAACACATTGAAAGAAATCGTGGAAATGGCTTAAGTGGGAACTATATGTGTTTTCCAAACACGTGTAAAGAATTCTGAACTCACTTGACTGTTTACTGGCGATGGCGTGATAAGCATTTTCTCTTTCAATTGGGTGACTGGCCGTCTATTCAGGCCGTCATTTATAACAATGAGTAGGTAACATAGTATAATAGGAAGGAATAGGAGCATTACGGGCTTTTACTGATATTCTTGTATAATAAGCGGATTTCCTTACAAATTAGATGTAAATTTAGAACAAAAAGAAACCGCTGTTTTGAGATGATAATTGATTCACAACACTTTGAACATAGTTCTTTATGGCACGATAAAACGCGTCCACCTACCTGGAAAAAAAAAATTATCATTAAGGTTGGCAACCCAAAAAAGTCTTTTACTTTTACGAAAATTTGATTTAAGTATAATCTTTGTGAATGTATAAATATTTATAGTCCCACAAACTTAACTGACCCGGTGATATCGTCGCTAGTTTTATTTTTCATATCTACTAAGATATGAAAAATAAAATTTAAAAAAGCTTAACAGGCCTATAAATTTGTTCCAATTTTGGCCACCGGGGCAATTAAGTTTGACGGTATGTATGTATACATTGTACATGACTTAATACACATGAAAGAATTATTTACATTTTGCTAGCTTTTTTGAGCAAATTAGTTAAACCTTTTGAT